>JADMNL010000026.1:195327500-196646666 GCA_016271365.2 Neoceratodus forsteri | reverse complement strand
TGTCCAGAACAAAGTGGTACAAGTCAGAACAGACAATACCACAACAATGTGGTACATCAACAAGCGGGGGGCACTCGGTCTTCGGCCTTGTGCACCGAGGCAATGAAGTTGTGGTCTCTGGCCTATTCCCTGAACACTTCACTCATAGCAGTTCACCTTCCAGGAAAGGACAATGTCCTAGCAGATGCTCCAGCAGGATTTCTCAGGGCCATCACGAATGGTCTCTGGATCCTCAAGTACTGGGATAGTCTTGCCAGATGGGGCACCCTCAGATAGATCTTTTGCAGCCCCAGACAGTCACCAACTTCCAATGTTCTGTTGCAGGCCCCCAGTGTTGGGCTCCAGTCCCCTGGACGCCTCTTCTCCTGGATTGGGAAGGAAGTTTCTTTATGCTTTTCCCCTTCCGCCTCCTATTCAAGGTGTTAGTAAAAATCAGATCCCAGCCTTGCAGGGTGATTCTGATTGCCCCAGATTGGGCCAGGCAGCCCTGGTACCCACTCCTTCTGTCCCTGACAGTCCATCTCCCCCTGTGTCTCCCCAGGAATCACAACCTATTAACCTGTGCCCAGGGGAGAGTTTGGTATCCGAACCTCAAATCCCTCAACCTCAAGGCCTGGCTCTTGAGGAGTTAGAATTTGCTGACCTACACCTCTCTCAGGGTATTCTTGAAATCCTAAAGGCTTCTAGGAAGCCTTCCACTAGGGCTACTTATAATTCTAATTGGAAAAGGTTCTCCATTTGGTGTTCTGGGAAACATATTTCCCAGAATCTGCTGATTTGCCCATTGTGTTAGACTACATGGTCCATCTTAATTCTTTTGGGCCTGAGACCAGCTACCCTGAGAGTTCATTTGGCAGCTGTCTCTGCTTTTGTTTCAGCAGGAAAGCCATCCTCTTTCCGCTCACCCTGTATTTTCCAAGTTTTTGAGGGATTACTTCATACTAATCCACCTTTTTCGGATCCGGCCCTGCCTGGGACCTTAATGTTTGCATTGCCCAGTTAATGCAACCCCCTTTTGAACCTCTGTTTTCTGCAGAGCTTAAGTATCTAACTTGGAAAACTGTTTTCCTAGTGGCTATCACTTCTGCTAGACGCATAAGTGAGTTGCAAGCCTTGTCAGTAGAAACTGACTTTATTTTCTTTCCACAGGGATAAGGTAGTCCTCAGGACTAACAGGAAGTTTTTGCCTAAGGTGGTTTCAGATTTCCATCTTAACCAATCTATCTCCCTTCCAGTGTTTTTCACTGAACATTCCTCTTCTGGTAGAGGAGATTGCACAGTTTGGACGTTAAGAGGGCCCTAAGTTACTATGTAGAACGCACAAGGGTCACAGGTTCGAATCCTCCAACTTTTCTCACTTATGGTGAGGTTGGGAAAGGAAACCTGCCACTAAGAGATCAATTGCCAGGTGGATTGTCTCTTGTATCCAATTTTGTTATCAGAAACGGGCAGAGATCCCCTCTGGCTTGAGGGCTCATTCTACCAGAGGTACAGCCGCGCCTCTAGCTGCTGCCAGAGACATCCCTATATTGAGATATGTCAAGCTGCTACTTGGAAAACGGTACACACTTTCACCAAGCATTACTCCCTGGATGTCCAGGCTAGGAGAGATGCTCGGTTTGGCACAGCTGTGCTTCAGAGCCTATTCCCTAAGTAGGTTCTGTCCCTCCTCCATGGAGGTACTGCTGTGTAGTCTGCAATTGTCATAATATAGCAAGACTTCATGTTGTTTGAAGAAAAAATTACTCACCTTAGTAATGTTGTTTCTTCTAATGGAGTCTTGCTATATTATGACCTCCCCCCCCACAGCCTGCCCCTCTCAGAACTTCTACTTGGGTATGGGGTGGGCAGCCTAGTGTGGGCACTATTTTATGCCCTTGTTATGTGTTTTCACCCCTTCTTGGGGTTTGGGGGTGTGGTGTTTTTCTTTTTTTCCTTATATTTCTCTCATATTGTTAAATTATACTATTAGTTCTGGTCCCCTGACTTGAGTCTTTGGTGTTGGGACCAGCAATGAGTATTAATATTTAGGTAGCCAGTTGGCTAGTGTAGGTTACAGCTTCCACACAGACCTTAGTGAGTTTTTGCTCGTAAAGATCTGACAGTTCAGGTTTGAAACTACACAGACAGAGCTTCTCTTTAGAGCTCGTGCTCTAAGTTCCATTCATGGAATGGAGTTAACTCTTTCACCTCCAGAGCAGTTCTAATGGTGGGACAAACTGCAATTGTCATAATATAGCAAGACTCCATTAGAAGAAACAACATTACTAAGGTGAGTAATTTTTTCTTCAGCCTTATGTGGCAGGGTGGAGAGATAGTCAGTGAAAGAGTGGCTAGCTAAACTTTGTGCCCGTGGGCGTATGTAGGTGGTTGTGAGGTAGAGTGGGCCATGGCCCGGGTGCGGGGTGATTTTTAGGGTGATGGCTTGGGCCCTGTGGTCGAGTTTGGGGTTAGGTAGAACATGACTCTGAAGGGAGTCAAGCAGGTAGAATGCACACCTGCCGCCACGCTTACCCACACGATCTTCTCTGAAGAGGGTGAAGCCGGGGAGGGAGACAGCAGAATCTGGAGTTGATTGGGAGAGCCAAGTCTCCACTGTTGCAAGAATGTCAGGCGTGTGCTGTGAGACCCAACACTGGAGTGCAGCAGTCTTCCTTGGGAGACTACAGATATTCATAGAGGCAATGCGGAGGCCATGTCCAGTAGGGGGGTGATGGTGGGCGATGGTGGGGTATCGGGTCCCGGTCCAGGGTTAGGGTGGACATTCCCAGAGAACATGAGGAGTAAGGCGATGAGATGGAGAAAAGGACTATGGCGGTTGTGGTAGTGGCGCTTGTGCAGATGCAAGGATCTCAGGGGGCAGTGCAGGGGATGGGTAGGGAGTTGAGGGCAGGTATGGCTAGGATAGTGAGGGACCACCTACCACAGTGTACAGGGGAAGGGGTGGGTGTCAGTAGTGGGTGAGGGGGGGCAGTGGGGTGGTCCAGCATGTGAGGTACGTTAGTGGAGAGTGGTAAAAAGAGGGTCGGGCTGTGAGCAATGGGGTGATGTGCCCAAGGAGGCTGAGATTCTGGCAGGTGTCCACTTACAGTGGTGCTGGAGAGATTCTTTGCGTGGGGGGGGATAGGATCGTGTTGAGTAAAGCAAGTATCCAGAGTACTGCTAGGGACATGTTTGTGCATGGGATGAAGGAAGGGAGATAAGTGTTGGCAGGCAGGATACCCCTAGTGTTCAAGGAATATAACCTGCTGGTGGAAAAGTGAGCTGATTGGTTCTGCACCACACGTGACTATGTGTATAAAACGGAGAGCCGACCAAGGGTGGTGGTGGGGCGCCGGCGGGGTCAGACAACATGCCTTGTGAAAGAGCCTGGTGCTGCTTCTGTGCCCTTTGAATGCATACCTACGGCAGTCCGGGGTGTTGGATTCAGAGGTGGGGCTAAGGTAAGGACAAAAGATAAGGTTACTGAGATTTTTAGGGTTGCTGGATTATCTGATGGTCAAAAAGCGATTCTGCTTGCACAGTTTTTAAAGTGGGAACCGAGTCAGTTCAGATCTGTTCCCTGCAGTTGTAGGCTGTGGTACATTGCGCCCAGACAGGCAAATGCTCCAAGTCTGGGCGGTGTTCGGCGTCTGAGCTGTTTAAATGAGGTTCCAAGTGAGTGCTATTTGAGCCTCCACGTACTGTCTCTTTAACAGCTGTCTGCTTGCAGACTTAATTAGTTTATATGGGGGGGACTGTGTGTTCTAATGCCTGAATCCCGCCCGGGCTGCTGTCAATTTGCTCTGTTTCTGCTGTTGCTGCATGTGCAGAGGGAGCCTTGTTGAAAGATATAACTGTTTGTCAGAAATAATTTAGAATGACTGAGAAAATGTAGTTTGTCTAACCTGTCTTCCTTTCAGCACAAACTGTTTCAGTGTAGCTTTTTCATTTTTGTTCTGAGTAGCTGACTTGGACCAATCAGGATGATAGGGAGACCCTAAAATGGAGCCTGTGGACGAATCGGAACTTGGACTCTCAATTCTGAGCCAGCCACAAGGGGATTGTGTGGGCAGTGACTCTGGGAAATGTAGTTTTAATCTTGGCGCCTTTTTCCACCAACAGAGGGAGTCTTATTGTGATTGACAGCCAAACCAGCCAACAGAATGGTGTGGAGCTAAAGGAAATGCCCTGCTCTGTGACTGGAAAGATTAGATCAGTTGTGACTGTGAAGAGAGAAGGAGCTCTGTGCTTCTGCTGTATATAGTTTTGTGCGTGTGAGGCCCTGAGTTTCGGTCTACAGCCTTTGTGAGTGCCAGTTTGGACTGAATCCGAGTTGTGAGGAGAAAGAAGCACTAGAAGTGTGGAAACTAGGCTCACCCTGTAGAAGACTGGAGAAATTGCTGAATCGTGCTCGGTCTGTCAGGAACTGAAGCTGCTGTGTGTGCTCCCGGGTATTTTGCAGTAATTGCGATCAGGATCGAGGAGCAGCCTGCCTGGTATAGTACTTTCCTTTTACATATGAGTGTGTGTAGTGTTTGTGGGGAAATCGCTATTTCCAATCCTCTGTGCTGTGTGTTGAAGCTGGAAGCAAACCCCAGCTTGTCTTGAACTAAATCCGTTTGCTATAAACTGCAGAGGGGTCCAGTCACAAGGACCTTGTCTCCATGTCCTGCTGTTTCTGACAATCCAGAAGAACATCCACCATCCGGTTCTCAGCTTGGGTATTGTGAGTACAAATCAGGGTATTCCCCTGCAGCCTGTTTTCAATCACAAGTGTGTCATCTAATTCTTGTTGTTTCTTTGCTTCATGGACTGAGCCATCGGGCTCCGGATTACAATTGGGTGTTGTGCATATATTTTCTTCTACAGGGCCCTATCCATCTGCACCTGCCGGCCAACCCCAGGCAACGGACCTGGCTAGCCCCCCAACCTGGGAACCCAGAGTGTGACTTTTCAGACCCTGTATGTGTGCACAGTACTGTGATTTAATGCCACTAATTAACCTGATTTCCCCCTCCCATGTTACTGTTCCCTAAATAAATCAGATTTGTTGTTGTTGTTAAACTTTAAACTGTCTGAAGTGTCAGTACCTTCCTGCCAAGCACTGTATTGGTTTGTGTATGCTGCTTAACCTTATTTTTCAGAGGGTCCTCAGAGACGAACCTACGAATCAGCCTCAAGGGTAAGTGATACCTTATGAATGAACAGTGTGTACATGTGGGGTATTGGTACTGTAACTCCTGTGCATCGTGTGGGCCATTAGAGGGATTAGAAGGGGGTCTCAGTGTTCCAGAGGGATGTGACCAAATTAAACCAACCATTACAAACCCTGACCTCTGGGTGGAGGCACCTGCCATAGAACCTAGGCCCCTCAACCTGTCAGTAGTCAAGCAGGCAGGAGTAGTAGCCCTTGGGATAGCGCTATCTGGGGGTTACACAAGTGGAGGTTGTGGGAATCAAACCCAGGTCTGCTGGATGTAGCAAGCTCATTCACAGCTCGTTACTTCAACCTCTAGGCTGTGCTGCCAACCCCAATGCCAGATGTTTGCCATGGGGTGGCTGGGTGGGTGGGTGGTGTGGTCCTGGCTGTCCATTCCTGTAATGTCAACTGTGTGACCACATGTGTTCATGGACAGGATCAAAACTGGCACCAGTCCACTAGTCAGATGCTGTTAGATTTTCTTTTGGGATGTCAAAAATCTTTTTAAGTAGCCAGGAAGGCTTGTACTGGAAAATGTAATATTTCAATAAGTAGATCATCTGGGCCAGTAGAAAAGTCTGTGGAGTTAGTGGATTTTGCAAGTCACTACCCTGCTGGCTAGTTAGCAACAAAGCTTAATCTGATCCCTTCATGGATCGTCATTGCAGACATAAGGGTGGCTGCTTGACACTTAAACAATGTTTATACTGCAGCAGCTATAAAATAAAGGGATACTGCATGCTACTAGCTACAACTTGGAAGAGCACACATGCTGTTACAACTATAAATATATATATATAGCATAGATGTTACTGAGGCATGTGAAAACATAAAGGTTGCAGGGATAATCACCTTTACCAGTGAGAGAGAGAGAGAGAAAGACAGACACACATTCACACATTACTTTTAACAGCTGCTGTCTGGAACTGTGCTGTTGAGTGCTTGGAATACCTGAGCCAGTCTGATAAGGAGAAGTCAGCATGCTGGGCAACTACATCAGAGGAAACAATAAACCCATTGTAACCCCCAGGTGGCGCTATCCCAAGGGCTACTACCCCTGCCTGCTTAACTGCTAACAGGTTGAGGGGCCTAGGTTCTATGGCGGGTGCCTCCACCCAGAGGTCAGGGTTTGCAGTAGTTAGACTAACTTGGTCACAGCCCTCTGGGACACTGCGATCCCCTTCTGTTCCTACTAGTGGCCCACACAATACACCATGAGTATCTTCACTATTTACACTTACCCCCAGGACTGGATCTGTCAGCTTGACTCTGGGGACACCCTCTAAAACAAGATGATGCAGTACAATAGCCATAGTACAATACTTTAACATAAATGAACACCAGTCAGTGTAACTTTGCTGAAACAAACAGATCTGATTTATTTAAGGGGCTGTAACAAGGAAAGGGGAAATCAGGTTAATTAGATTAGACACATTTATAATCACAGTACTCTGCGCATATTCAGAGTCTCAAATGTCACTTTTACTGGGTACCCAGGATGGTGGGGGGCCAGCCAGGATCGGTGCAGCTGGTTGGGGCCCTGTGATGGAAAAACAGTTACACAATACCCAATTGTAATCCAGAGCCAGATGGCTCAGTTCATGAAGAAAAGAAGGAAAAGAAATCGGATGAAACACTTGCAATTTGATAACAGATGGCAGGGAGCTACCCTGATTTGTACTCACAAACTTAATACCAAAAACTGGCACAGATGGGGTCCTGGATTGCCAGGCTCCCTCACACAGCAGGGAGATGAACTTCTACAAGCCAGGCACACAGCTTCAGTCAGCAACGGATTCAGTCCGCATACATGCAGTTGGATTTCAGTCTACACTGCATGGGGACAAGAGGACCCATTTAGCTGTCCTTCACAAGCACTCCACACATTTATATGTAAAGGAAATTACTATACCAGGCAGCTGCTCTCAGGTCCCGATCGCACTTACTGCTAACCCTGGAATTCACTCTGCAGCTTCACTTTCCTGACAGACCGAGCGCGATTAAGCAGTTTCTCCAGTCCTCTACAGGGTGAGCCTGGTTCCCACTCGTTCAGTCTCTCATTTCTCTTGGCAGCCGCAGATTGAGTCCGAGTCAAAACAGCAACGCGCCGCCCGAGTTTAGGCCTCCCATGTGCTTCCCGTGCGAAAACTGTGTCGCGCAGAGCTTGGAGCTCCTTCCCTTGTCACAGTCACAACAGATCTGCTTCTCCAGACACAAGGCAGGGCATTCCATTGGGGTGCCACCTGGTCCAATTGGTGGACTCAGTTGGCAATCACTCAGAACTCCCCCTGTTGGTGCAAATAGGCACCAAGGTCCAGAACTTCACTTCCGAGAATTACTAGTTATATGTCGTATGGCAAGCCAGCTCCCAAGAGAGTCCTGATTCTGGTTGGTCCACATAAACTCCATTTTAGAGGCCCCCCCCCTTGCACTGATTGTATCTATCCAGTAGTCCAGATCCAAAATGGTGGGGCCAAACACACAGAGTCCCAGCTGCAAGAAAGGCAGGTTAGACAAATTACATTTCCACTAATACTCTAAATGATATGTGGCAAACAGTTACATCCTTGAAAAGTGCTCACGCTGCCCACTTAGCGATGGCAGAAACGGAGTAGTTTGTCAGCAGCTCGAGCGGGACTTGAGCAGGGAAACACACAGTCCCCCCATATGAACCAATTATGTCTGCAAGCAGACAGCTCTTAAAAAGACAGTACCAGACGCTCTAAAAGCACTCACAGACAAACGGCTTAAACGCCGAATACCATTCAGGTGGGGAGCACTCAGCCAGCTCCTGAAAGACCTTTGGGAACCCCCATTTTCAGGGGGGGTTACACCCTTCCTGGCCTGGAAAAGCTTTGACATCAGCGTCAAGTAGATACCCTTAAATCACTTTAAGGCAGAAGAGATTGAACTTGCATGCCTTTTAAACAGCAATCAGCATGTTAAACCTTTGTCATATACACTTACACTGTATTATACATTCTCCTACTGATTATACAACAGTACACATACAAACATATTAACTCAGGTCATCACTTCCCGCACATGAAACCTGAATAGAGTGGGTCCTTCCCTATCAGCTGCGTCGGGGCTGGAGGGGGCAGGGGCACCATACTCAGAGGGCAAGAAAAGTAATCTGGAGTTATTTCCCATGCCTAGTTTGGGCAACGAGCTAGGGGTCACATACACTCCCTTATGGACCACATTAAGGGGCAGGTCCACAGGTCTACCCAGGGACTCGTAACTTAGCCATACTACAGGCCTCACCTCTCGACCAGTCCTTCTGGGGGAACGGTTACCATCTCTGCATGGTTAGACTCACTTTCAGCACTGTCTGTGCTCACCAGGGGGGGTCTCCATTGGGGCAGAGAGGCTAGAACTTGGGGGCACTTTCAGCTCCAGGATTTTCAGTCTCTGAGTCCACAACACTTGGTTCACTTGGGGAGGCTCCTGACTCTGGCAGTGAACTATCAGGGCACTCAACACGCTGTTCTTGTTCTAGTGTAGCATCAGTTTGTCCCATCCCATCATTCTCTTCCTCTGAAAACTCGAGCAGTTCAACTATGCACAATGATTCCATATCATCTGACTTGACGCTTTGCACTTCACTTTCTGGGAGCATTGGCTCCGGGGACAAAGCTGGGGACTTAGACAGTCCAGAAGGCCCAGCTTCATCTCCAGGATTAACTAGGGGATTGCCCCGAAACAGTTGACTCAGTTCATAAGAAGGGTGGTATTCAAGGCAACAGTCACTTTCCTCTGACATGGACTGACAATCATGTTCAATTGGGACTTGCGGAGGGGAACATGTTAATTCAATTTCTACGGGTGCAGACTTTCTTGACTTTTTTTAGCAGCAGCTCTAGTCACTGGTCCAGAGGGGGCATTTTCTGGGGGTTCAGACTCAGTCAAGATCTGTCCAATAGGTAGTAAATGATTTCTATGCATGGTCTTCATATCTTTTGAGTTATTTTCGGGCCTTACTTTGTACACAGGCAGATCTTTTAGTTTGCCTACCACAATGTGAGGAAGATGGTGCCACCTATCTGCAATCTTGTGTTTTCCGTGCAGCCCCAGGTTACTTAGCAACACCCGATCTCCCTCCTGGAGTTCCAGTGCTTTCACTTTTTTGTCATACCTTTCTTTGTTGGCCAGATTTCTTTTGGCAGCCATGGTTTGAGCCAGTTGGTACGCATGATTTAGCTGGGCCTTTAACTTTTGCACATACTGTAAATGAGTAGCTGCTTGAACCCCATCAGGAGAAACTCCAAAGCAAACTTCTACTGGTAGTCGGGCTTCTCTTCCAAACATTAGGCGATAGGGGGAGAACCCAGTGGCATCACTTTTGGTGCAGTTGTAGGCATGTACCAGTGTGCTAATCTGTTGGCTCCATCTGGGCTTGTCCTTTGGTTGAAGGGTTCCTAGCATATCTAGCAAAGTGCGATTGAATAGTTCAGGCTGTGGGTCCCCCTTGGGGTGGTAAGGGGTGGTTCTGGACTTCCGCACTCCCCACAGAGAAAGCATCTCTTTAATCAGATGACTCTCAAAGTCCCTTCCTTGATCAGAATGGATTCTTTGTGGTGCCCCATAGTGAACAAAAAATTTTCTATAAGCACTTTGGCCACAGTGGAAGCCTTCTGATCCTTGGTGGAGAAAGCCTGAGCATATCAGGTGAAATGGTCCGTGACCACCAGCACATTACTGATATTTCTTTGATCTGGCTCCAAATTCAGAAAATCAATACAGACCAATTCCATGGGTGCACTGGTGGTGATGTTAACAAGGGGGGCAGCCCTCTGGGGCAAAGCTTTCCTCTGTAAGCAGCGACTACAAGTTCTAATGTATTGATCAAAATCAGCCTCCGTTTTAGGCCAATAAAATTTGGATCTCACCAAATCAAGTGTTCTGTCTGTGCCAGGGTTTCCAATGTGGTTGTGTAGAGACCTCAGCACTAGGTCTCGAAAGGCAGCAGGCAAGACTAACTGTTGCTTGTCCAGTTGGCCCCCTTTATCTACTGTCTCTCTATATAACAGTCCATTGATTAGTTTCAACTTAGGGCCTTCTTTATATAGCAATGCAGTTCTCAAATCAGTTGAACGTAACCTTGACACATCTTTCCCTACTTGGAGGACTTCTAGAGCTGTTTTGATCGTGGGATCTCGAGATTGAGCCTGCTGAATACTGTCATTATTGAATTGAGGCAAAGCACCAGTGTCCACGGCAGAGAAGTGGCAATAAGCAGCTGGAATGCAATGTTCAGAGGGTCCCAAACAATCCACCATACAGTCCACTGCATCCGGGGACATTTGTTCCTCCCTGTCAAACTTCTGGCAGAGTGCTCGAATATCAGGTTCTGACAGTCTGACCCAGTTATTCAGGGGGGCAGGTCTCCGTGAAAGAGCATCAGCATCTATGTGGTTCAGGCCTGCTCTGTATTCAACAGCGTAGTCATAGGTGGACAATGCAGAGAGCCACCTATGGCCAGTGGCATCCAACTTAGCTGAAGTCTGCACAAAGGTCAAAGGATTATTGTCAGTTTTTACTAGTATCTTATCCCCATACAAGTACTCGTGGAATTGGTAAGCAATGGCCCACTTCAAAGCTAGACACTAAAATTGTGTACAGGATAGTTCTTTTTGGATGGGGTCAGGCTTCTGCTGGCAAAGGCCACTGGTCTAAGGCCATTCTCGTGCTCTTGGTACAACACAGCCCCCAACCCTTGCAAGCTAGCATCAGTGTGCAGGACATAAGGTTTTGTTGGATCAGCATAGGCCAACACTGGAGCTAGGGTATGTTGGTATGTGATCTCATGAAAAGCAGTCTCACAATCCGGAGTCCAGCAGGCCCCAGATACTTCACCTGGACAAAAATACACTCTTTAAGTCTCGAGGGACGCTGACTTTTTGTATCTTTTGTGGGTTGGGGGATACCCTTGAGTAAGGTTAAGTAAAGGGCGGATCACCCCTTGAATAGTCCTTGATGAAACTCCGATAATAACCACAGAAACCCAGGAATCTTTGCAGTACTTTTAGATTTTTGGGCTGTGGCCAAGTAGTCAAGGCCTCAACTTTGCTCTGGTCGGTCTCTATACCTTCAGTAGAGACTATGTGCCCCACATACTTTACTGATGTTTGAAAGAATTTACACTTATCAATGGACAGTTTAAGGCCAAAGTCTTCTAGTCGGTCCAACACCTTGAACAATCTGCTCTCATTTTCCTCCAGTGAGCTGCCGAGCACAATAACATCATATAGGTGTACCAGGCACTCTAACAAGTTCATGTCCCCCACCACACGCTCCTTTAATTGTTGAAAAGTGGCTGGAGCACCTGAAATCCCATTAGGCATCCTCATGAATTCATAGAAACCAAGCGGACAGATAAAGGCTGTCTTTTCACGGTCTGCTGGGGCCATCGGGATCTGGTAGTACCCACTGCGAAGAACCAACACTGAGAACCACTTACTACCATTCAGACAGTCCAAAGCATCTTGAATGCGGGGCATTGTATACTGATCAGGAATAGTCCACCGGTTTAAGGTGCGATAATCAATGCACATCCTCATAGTCCCATTCTTTTTCCTCACTACCACAATGGGAGAAGCATATGGGCTTTGGGATTCTTGTATTACCCCAGCAGCAAGCATCTCTTGCAGATGCCATCTCACATCATCTATGTCAGCAGGTGCCAGGCATCGAGACCTCTCACGAAATGGCCTTTCGTCATGCAGCCAGATATGGTACTCAGCTCCCTGTACGCAGCCCACATCCCACTCTTTTAGAGAAAACACCTGGTCCCTTTGGGCAAGCTTCTTACTGATCCTCACTTTCCATTCGGCTGGCAACGGGGATTCACCGAAATCGAACAAGTCAGGCGGTACTCTATCACTTTTTCCCGAACTCTTGTTACTGGGTAGCACAGCAGTATCTGCATAGTGCACAGTAGCCAGGGTGCAGCCTCGGTTTACTCGGATCTCCTTGTCAGACACATTGTGAACTTGAACCATCACTCTTCTGGCAAAAGCATGGGCTCTAGCAGGCAGAATACTTGGTTTGACCAGCAGCCCCTCAGGCAGTTTTCCATCTCCTGGTGAGTCCAGCATCAATATTTTGTTCTTGACATCCTTTTTTTTAAGCGGACCTCTCCTTGTAGAACACATTGAGCATTTGGTGCCAAAAGCAAAGATTCAGGATCCTTCTTCCAGACAACCCCAGCTGGTTCCTCTGGTTCCATTCTATCAGCATTTGTCTGTGCCTCATAGGCCTTTTTAATCAAGGAATTCTTAGAGCTCTGCCAGTCTGAGACCCTTGTTTTTCATAACACAACTGCGCCAGTTGCCCAGACATATGTGCATTAGTTCCAATCAGCAACGGGACCCCATCATACAGTCCAGTAGGGGGACACACTAAGGCTAGGGTCTCCACTTGCTCTGCCACTCCAGCCACAGAAGTGGGAAAGGACAACCAAATTTGGATATAGCCAGAGTAGGGGTAAGCTTCTCACTCAAGCCCCACACATGTAGCCCTTCCAGGGCTTGCAGGGGTACATTAGACAAATGCTTCTGATACCAGTCCTGGAACATGATTGTCACTTGGGAGCCACTGTTTAGTACAGCTCTGGTGGATACTCCATCCACTTTTACAGTAGTCTCCATAGAGGGACCTACCACCTCGGACCATTCAGGGGGCATTACTTGGGATGTCGCTCGGGCATTGGCCCTGGTGGCAAAACTTTTCCGGTTGGCTCCCCCAGGTGACCGGGCACAGGTTTTGTGATGCCAGGCCACCAACCTGCTGGTAACTTTCCTCAAGTTCTCAGGCAGATGACAATCAGTCTGAAAGTGTCCATCCTCTCCACAACGATAGCAAAACTTAGTATCTCTGTTGTCCTTGGAGGGAAGGGGATCTCTTATCTGGTGGGGCATCTCAGGGGCTCTGCATGGCTCTTCTTGAACTGGGTGTTTACCCTGTTGGATTTCTGGTTCTCCACTTCTGTTGGGGGTGAGGGCAGCCCATTGCAGCTCCCTCACCATCTCTCTTAAGTCCCTAATTTCTGCTGTATGGTTGCTCTCAATTTGGGTATCAGGGGAAACGACATGCACTTCCACTCCACTTTTAGGCTCGGGGGAGCTTGATACAGATCCTGTTCCCGGTAGGTCTCAGTCAACCCCTTAATCAACCCTCTCAGCTGTTGAGTCTTATCTGGCTCACTCTTCTCAGGGATCTGACAAGGATTCACAGCCCCAGCATAGGGTTCCCACCCCTCTTCATAAGTTTCAGTTTCACGACTCTCTCTCATCAATTGGCAGTACTCGGAAGGGTCAGCCCTCCTGTCTTGCAATTTGAGTTTCAGCAATATTACACTTGAAAATCTGGCTGACTTCAATATATGGTCTAATCAGACCTGGTTTAGAGTTTTGGCAGACACTCCCCCTTTTCGGTGGGCCTTTTGCAAAGCCCTCTCCATTCTAGTAACAATAGTAGACAATTTCTCATTTCTCCACTGTTTAGCCGACTTGAATTTGCATAACAGATCCTCTCCGGTTTCAGTGCTGCCAAACACCCCCTCTAACGTGGAAAGATATTCTGCTGCAGTGGCCTCCGGACTAGTGGCCTGTAGGAATCGAATGGCTTCCAGTGCAGGACCCCTTAAGCTTTCAATCAAACATTTCCTCTTTTCTCCTCCCCTCAGAGCACTGCCACTCTTGCACTAAAGGGGTAGCATAGTCCATGCAGGTCTCCAAATCATCTTCCCCCGAAGGTACGGGAACAGTACCAGAGAAGAGTCTCAATCTCTGATAGGAATCTAGTTGAATGGGAGGAATAACCATAGGGGGTGGGGCTAGTATGTAGCTCTTAGAGGACCCGGGAGATGTACCTGGGGATGGCAGGGGAGTGTGGTCGCCTGAGATGTCTAATACCTTTACCAATTCCTGAGCGGTTCTCCCTTCTGCGGCCAACAGTTTGAGCAGTTTGTCCTTAAAACTATTAGTCTTAGGGGACCCACCTGGTGGCCAAACCACTCACGTGGGAATAACCCTCCATCCCTTCTGGGCACCTTCGGGCAAAATCATGGGGGGCACCCTCTCAGGGTCTATCGGAATACTGTATGAAAGCAGCACTTGCAGGATTTGTTCGAGCAAGTCAGCATATCGCCCTTTTACTTCCACCTTGCCCATACATTTGACACGTTCTACAATAGATACAATGTCAGCGCTTTTAATCCCCAATGGGACATCCAGCAATAATACAGCCCTTGGGAGTCCAATTCCTCAGCTTCGCACCACCCTATCAATTTGTGTACCATCATCTTAAGGGGGCCGAGTTTTAACTTGGGCATGGTACCCCCCCTCCATCTTCTCCTTTAAGTTAGACATAATGGGGTACTTCCTTCACTCGGCCACTAGAGGACGCTAATCCCAGCGGTGCCTCCAAAATGTAACCCCCAGGTGGCGCTATCCCAAGGGCTACCACCCCTGCCTGCTTAACTGCTAACAGGTTGAGGGGCCTAGGTTCTATGGCAGGTGCCTCCACCCAGAGGCCAGGATTTGCAGTAGTTAGACTAACTTGGTCACAGCCCTCTGCAACACTGCAACCCCCTTCTATTCCTACTAGTGGCCCACACAACACACCATGAGTATCTTCACTATTTACACTTACCCCCAGGACTGGATCTGTCAGCTTGACTCTGGGGACCCCCCCCCCGTAAAACAAGATGATGCAATACAATAGCCACAGTACAATACTTTAACATAAACGAACACCACAGTCCACAGTCAATGCAACTTTGCTGAAACAAACAGATCTGATTTATTTAAGGCGCTATAGCAAGGAAAGGGGAAATCAGGTTAATTAGATTAGACACATTTTTAATCACAGTACTCTGCACATATTCAGAGTCCCAAATGTCACTCTTACTGGGTACCCAGGATGGTGGGGGGGCTAGCCAGGATTGGTGCAGCTGGTTGGGGCCCTGTGATGGAAAAACACTTGCACAATACCCAATTGTAATCCGGAGCCGGATGGCTCAGTTCATGAAGAAAAGAAGGAAAAGAAATCAGATGAAACACTTGCAATTTGATAACAGATGGCAGGGAGCTACCCTGATTTGTACTCACAAACTTAATACCAAAAACCGGCACAGATGGGGTCCTGGATTGCCAGGCTCCCTCACACAGCAGGGAGATGAACTTCTACAAGCCAGGCACACAGCTTCAATCAGCAACGGATTCAGTCCGCATACATGCAGTGGGATTTCAGTCTACACCGCATGGGGACAAGAGGACCCATTTAGCTGTCCTTCACAAGCACTCCACACATTTATATGTAAAGGAAATTACTATACCAGGCAGCTGCTCTCAGGTCCCGATCGCACTTACTGCTAACCCGGGAATTCACACTGCAGCTTCACTTTCCTGACAGACCGAGCGCGATTAAGCAGTTTCTCCAGTCCTATACAGGGTGAGCCTGGTTCCCACTCGTTCAGCCTCTCATTTCTCTTGGCAGCCGCGGATTGAGTCCGAGTCAAAACGGTAACAAGCCGCCCGAGTTTAGGCCTCCAACGCGCTTCCAGCGCGAAAACTGTGTCGCGCAGAGCTTGGAGCTCCTTCCCTTGTCACGGTCACAACAGATCTGCTTCTCCAGACACAAGGCAGGGCATTCCATTGGGGCGTCACCCGGTCCAATTGGTGGACTCAGTTGGCAATCACTCAAAACTCCCCCTGTTGGTGCAAATAGGCGCCAAGGTCCAGAACTTCACTTCCCAGAATTACTAGCTATATGTCTTATGGCAAGCCGGTTCCCAAGAGAGTCCTGATTCTGGTTGGTCCACATAAACTCCATTTTAGAGGCCCCCCTTGCACTGATTGGATCCATTCAGTAGTCCAGGTCCAAAATGGAGGGGCCAAACATACAGAGTCCCAGCTGCAAGAAAGGCAGGTTAGGCAAATTACATTTCCACTAATACTCTAAACATACCTCTTAACTGTCCCTGATTTTCAGGGATGTCCCTGATTTAGCCTCAAAATTTTCCTCTGTCCCTTGTAAAATTTGTGTTTTTGTGACAGAACAGTGGGAATTAATAACACAAAATAATGTTAAACATTAAAGTTGCAGACTTGTTGTTCTTCAGAAAATGCATCTGAACACAAATCCCTTTATTCTGTCAGCTTTCTGAGTGAACAGTACCTGTTTTTAAGATATGTCCCTGATTTGGGGTCTTTGTCCTTGATTTTTTTTTAAGCCTTGTCCCTGATTCGTGAGGCAAGAGGTTGAGAGAGGTATGACTCTAAATGATATGTGGCAAACATACATCTTTGAAAAGTGCTCACTCTGCCCTCTTAGCGACGGCAGAAATGGAGCGATTTGTCAGCAGCTCAAGCAGGACTCGAGCTGGGAAACACACAGTCCCCCCATACGAACCAATTATGTCTGCAAGCAGACAGCTCTTAAAGAGACAGTACCAGAGGCTCTAAAAGCACTCAGAGACAAACAGCTTAAACGCCGAACACCATTCAGGCGGGGAGCACTCAGCCAGCTCCTGGAAGACCTTTAGGAACCCCCATTTGCAGGGGGGTTACACCGTGATTAGGTCAGCCTTTTGCTTTGAAGTCCAAGCAGTTTCCACCCACCAAGCTAAAACTCTGTCATAATTAGACTGGCTGATAATTGGTGTGCTACAGACTTGCCCATTAAACCATGCTGTGCATCGGAGGGACAGTATCACACCCCCTAAAAGCCACTCTCATAGGAAGATGTTTGCTTGCTGCTCGCAAGTGCACATGGCAAACATAAAAAGTACCCCAAGGCCATACTGGTCATATACTGATGGCATTCATAACTAACTCAGCGTGATTGATATAGCTTTATCTTAATCAGTCTCATCAATAGCTGCTTTCTCCTGTTACTTGCAACTAACAGTACTTGTACAATGACAGTGTTGCTGGAAGTGACAGGCAAAGGCTCCCACTGCCCCCCCCCCGTGAGGGATTGTTCCCTGGCAGAAATAATCAAAAGTCTGCTGAGCACGTGGTAGAAGACTCAACAAAGCAAATGGAGTGGAGTGCCATGCCTTTGAACACTTATCCTAATTCTGTGGATTTTGCTATTTATTTATTGAATTTGTTTAAAAAATATGTCATCAGCAGAGCTTCTGGTAGGCAATTTGTATGCTGGGTCTGGGAGTCCCAGCGCAGATTTTCAAGTGTCCCACATACAATGTTAAGAGTCTGAATCTGGCATAGTATCACTTGATTATGATAGGAAAGTACAGTGCATTTTTAGAAGTTGGGGTAAAAATGATAGGGCTTCTCTGGGCCACCTACTCACTTACTGAGACTCTCAAGCCAGCTCCAGGAATCCTAGGACCATTACTGTGGGGTTAACAAAAGGTCTACCTTGCGTTAGGGCTCCTTTTGTGATGCCTCAAAGCTCTCATTCTAAAGTCACCATTGATTGTGCTGCTTATAAATGTTTCTTTTTTTAAAAAACAAGTTCACATTGTCAACTTGAAATGAGTCCCTCGTTTTTTCTACCATTATCTTTATTGCCATGATTTAAATTATGTATATTAAACTGATATTATTAGCTGACCCAGTGATGCGACGATAGCACTCCTGCCTGCCACGCCAGCAACCCTCGTTTGGGAGCGGTCTTGAGTTTTTTGGGGTCAGCCCGGTGGAGAGGATTGAGCATCCGATGGATTGCTCTGTTGTACTTGGGGCCTTGCGCTCAGAAGAGATCCGGTCCCACCACAATTCCCTGGCATGGGGTAAGTCATGGAGGAATGGGAGGTGAGTTGAGTTTCAGAGAAAACAGGTGATAGGGTTGGGGGGGGCTGGTAGATGCAGGTGGACCAACAGATGTGGGGGCATAAAGTATAATAAATAAAAGAAAGAAGTTACTGTTTTCTAGTTGGGGAGGGGGGTGCCAAACTAGTACCTCCACCACCTTATGACCTCCAGCCCTGTTTGAAGGAGCCTAGAAAAAGACATCCCCTTCCTCGGAAACATTCCTTTAAAACTTGTGTGCCTTAGTTCCCAGAGGCACTTAAAATTGTTTCCACATTATCATTCTTATCACCATATTATGTGTAAGCCCCCTCCCAGCCTGGCGCTTACATAAGGTGGGCAGGGGGCTTCCGCTGTCCTGGGGGTTCTCGTGCCTGGTCCATTGATGTGGCTGGACCTGATGCAAGCCTAGCTGTGACTGTGCTAAGGAACCTGAAACCAAAAAGGTCAGGGGGACCTGACGGTATCAACCCTCGTCTACTCAAGGCAGGAGCTACCTCCTTAGCCTGGCCTATAACCGTGCTTCTCAATCGATCACTGAGGGAAGGAGCATCCCTGACCCATGGAAACATGTCATTGTTGTCCCTATTCACAAAGAGGGGCTCAGGGAAAAACTCAACAACTACAGGCCCATCTCCCTCCTCTGCTCACTTGCTAAGGTGCAAGAAAGAGTCATCTACAATCAACTCAGGGACTACCTGGAAGCTCATCAGCTCCTTGCCCCCTCCCGACATGGATTTAGAACAAACCATGGTACTGACACTGCCCTCATTAACTTCATGGATGAAGTTCTCAGGGCAGTGGACAAAGGGATACCCACTGGTGCAGTCTTTATAGACTTATCCAAGCGTTCGACCTCGTCGACCACAACTTGCTATAGAAGCTGCAAAATATAGGCCTAGACAATCATGCCCTGAAATGGTTTGGGAGCTGCTTATCAGGCAGGGCACAGAGGGTCTCATGGAAAGGACCATGTCTGACCCACTACCCCTAAACCAGGGTGTACCTCAGGGCTCAATTCTAGGCCCCCTCCTGTTTTCCTTGTTTACCAACAACCTGCGTACCCACTGCGGGGAGAGCTCGGTTGTGTAGTACGCTGATGATACTGTCATCTTCTGACCCCTGCGTGACGTGGTTGCCCTAGGTCCCTCTACTCCAAAAGGATCTCACTTCACTAGAGACTTGGCTATGTAAGAACAGAATGGTACTAAATGCTGACAAGACCAAGGCAATGCTATTCGGCCAAGATCCTGGATTGACAGGTCCTCATCCCTCTCCTTAACCTCACTCTCTGGTAAAGCCATTAACGTAGTCCCTCCCTTAAATACTTAGGCGTCACGTTGGATCAGAATATCACATACAAGGAACACGTGGACCAGGTCACCAGGACCCTACATCGGAAACTTGGCACCCTGTACCGACTCAGGGACCAACTCATCCCTGAAGCCAGGCTCTCCATAGCAACCAGTGTCCTTCTACCCAACCTGACCTTTGCGGACCCTATTATACAGGGCATGGCTAAACAAGAGATTACCAGGATGCAAACCCTATATAATAAAATAGCTCATTTCTGCAACCTTAGACCACCGAGACATCACCACTGCACACTTTGGCCAATCTTACGTTGGCCCACATTGGTCGCCCGCCTCCAACACCCTTTGCTTGTCCAAGCTCAAGCTTCTCAAACCCCTCCCGCCAAGCATTGCTGGGACCATAACCCTCAAACACAACCCTAGGAACCTAAGGACCTCAGATAGAACGCTATTAGAAGTCCCTAGGGTAAGAACAAACGCTGGCAGAAGATCCTTTTCCTTCCAAGCAGCCTGCCAATGGAACAAGCTCCCTCCCCAGGTCCAGGCCTCCTCCTCACTCATGAACTTCCGCACCAGGCTTAAGTCCCATCTGCTGACCTCAAGCACATGCCACTGTCATGGCACTTAAAGCTCCTAAGGTACCCCTCCTCTCCACCCCCGCCTCCTAGCTTAACCTTTCCTACTACCTGCCTTATACAGACTGCGCCCGCCAGAGGCCACGCGGTAACCCCTGACTAAACCGTATGCAAAGTACTACCAATTGCTTACATGTCATGATGATAACCATGCCTGTACCCATGCCTGCATCCACTGCTTTCTTACCGTGCCTGTAAGCCATGCCTGTATCCACTGCTTTTCTTTTACCATGCCTGTAACCATGGCTGTATCCACTATTTTTCTTTACTGTAACCACCTCATGATGTAACTCACAATGCCTCAAATGTTCCTTATGTCCTTGTTCATTCTTATAACTTGTATTGTTATCCCGGGTCGCCCCTGAAAAAGGGACCTTCGGGGCTCAGTGGGCCTACCCGGTCACCAAAATTGAATAAATAAATAAATAATTAAATATTGTTGGTGCTAGTTAGGAACCAGGTGTCTAGCTAGAAAAGTGCATGCTACTTTTTTGGGTTCCTACAAAGAGAAAAGGCAGCTCTACCCCTCCCCCCTCCAAAAAGACTGCCTGCAGCCATGGGAGGCTTTGGCTATCCTCCCCCATGGCAGGAAGAAGGAAGGGGTGGAGAAAGGGAGGGGGGGAGAGAGAGGAGAGTTTGGGAAAGAGAAGGGGAGCAGGGTGGAGGAGCAGGAGGAAAGGGAATCGCAGGCCCCCCAAAGGAAACCAGAGGGCTGTTTTGGTGGTTTTGCCTGGCAAAGGCTCTGGGGCTGCATCCCTCTCCACTCCCTCTCTCCCCCCTTTCAATCATAAGGAACAGGAAGGAGCCAGACAGCCACTGGGGCTGTGCAGGAGGACCCCTCAGGTTGGTTGCTCAAAGGTACTGAGGCAGACTGTTTGGCCTGAAGGTACTGCGACCTCCCTAGGGTTTCTAGGAGGCTGCTGCATCAGGGACAGATCTTCCTGCCAGGGGAGAAGCCAGGGAGACTAAAAAAGCACCAGGGGTAGTTGAATTGCTGTGCCCCCCATTGCAAAGATCAAAGGAACCAAGGAGAGAAGGATGAACAGGCCTGCCTGGTGAAAGCCATATACAAAGGCCTGCGGGCGAAGCTGGAAAGGCCAGGCAGGTGAAGAACTACACCACCCATTTCGTGGGTGACGACGTGCTGTGGACTGCATTGGTCATCGCCCTCTCCGGGCACTGTGAGTACCCCGAGCTGCAGCTCAGGGGAGACCATTGTTTTCTTTGCCAGGAGGGTCAGGAGAGAACCGTCCTCTACACCAATTTATCTTTGTTTTCTTGGAACTTGTGCGAGTGTGTAAGGGCCCCAACGGTAAACAGCAGGCCTGCAGACTAAGGGACTGTGAGGTACCCATTAACTGTGACTGGTCTGGGTGCACCCAGGGGAAAGGGGAGATAAGTGAATGTTTGGTAAACAGGAGGGTTTGGAGGCGTAGCCCCCACCTCCTTTGTATTAGCTTGTAGTAATAAACTGATTATTTATTGTTCATCTGCTTCATCGGCTGTGTGTGTAAAGCCATTGTGGGGAGTGATTGTGGGTCTGGGGGTCATCAAGGGCAGTCATTAGAGGGAAGACCATTATTTATCCTGGGGAAATGTTCTAACCCGTTGTACCCACAGGAGGTGATGCAGGGGCCCCAGGTGGAGGCACTAAGGCACCACAGAAACTACCAGTAAGGACTTGGGCCTGCCCCCTCGGGGAGGTACTGCTGAGCCCCCAGTCCCGCCGGGGCAGCTCAGGTGAGTGGGATTATCAGGAGGGCGTTACATATGTAAATCTGGTATACACTAGGGTGCGTATGGTGTGGTTGGTTTAAAGTAGTCCGCAGAGGCCTTGGAAGTGCCAAATAGTTTGAGCACCTGTAACCTAACTGCACTGCCTCCGTTAATGTTGGCTTAAGTACATTTAGCACTCACAGGGGTTGAAACTAACTCTTTCAGCTACTAGCTGGCAGGGCGAGTGACTGGAAAAATCTGCTGGCCCCCCAGGCTTTTCATTAACCCAGTATAAAAAGGGTACCCAAAGAAGTGCGGCATTGCTGTTGCCTCTCCCCATCCCAACTGCCAAATGACACAAAGCACTATAAATTAAACAAGAAATAGCTTTCAAAATCCCAGCATTTCTTGCTTAGTTTACAAGTGCCGGTCTGTCATTCCCCTTCTTTTATTGTTCATTAAATCTACCCTTCCCACCCAGTCCTTTAGTAATCAGCCTACACCCTCCCTTCTGAGTCACAGCACTCCTTTCTTTAGTAAACCTCCATCCATCTGAGTTCCACCATCTTTACCCTCTCCTTTAAGAAAAAAAACACTATCTGAGTCCACCACCCTCCCACCCAGCCCTTAATTATTGATTTTAGGGCCTGCTACTTAATTTTCAATACATACCTTAATGTCCAATGTCAGTGGCCGATCCTCAGTTTTCTTTTCTCAGTGTGGACCTGAATGCTGATGATCTTGCCCCATAACGCAAAGCACAACATTTGGGCCCTGAGGAGAGACAAGAAAGCTGAAGATCGGCACATGCCATGGGACATTAAGATACATATTAAAAATTAAGTAAGGAGTCTTACAATCAGTATTTAACAGCTTGTGGGGATGGTGGTTGAGATGGAGTCCTGGCCGATGAAGCCTGCTTCACGGGGATGTACATTGGGTACAAACACACATCCTGAACTGCCCATTGAGCCTAAGCCAGTTGGGGGACAATGGCTGAACACAAGGTGCCTGGCAAGCACTTTACGTTGCTGATTCTACCTGCCCAACAGAAAATGTACCTGCATTTGGTGAGTGGACAGGAGCCAGTTTTGAACCCTGCACTAATTATAAAACAATAACTAAAAGTGCTCTTTGTCACTGGTGCCAGTATGCTAAAGGATTAGTACTGCAAGACATAAGCATCCCATTAGACAGAAGAGTTTTGAAGTTTTGCCACTGCCACTTTCAAATATGACAGTGCCTTTATCTTTCATGAAGAAAGGCCCTGTGGCTGTAACTTGCATTGTATTTTAAATCTGCTTTAGAAATCATGCTGTCACTGAGAACAGAGTAAGAGTGAGGAAAGCCCCTCTTTTGTGTTCCCTTGTTTGAGGGAGTTAATGTGTCTCTTAATGATTAGTTAGCAAGATGAAAGCCGAGGCTTCCCTCCTCCACAGCGAACCCTCTCCCACACACAGACTGACTGGCTGAATATTTAATTAGAGTTCCTTACACCTACGGGGTGTAGTCTTATTAATCTCAGCACAATCCGTCACCAGCTGGCATCCCCCGTACCATCCTCCTATGGAATTCCGCTCATTGAGCTTAGTGTTTCAGGAAGGTGAGACATGGGAGCACATACTGTAGTTTTGTATACGTAATGTATCTCCAGCGTGTTCGGGTATCTGCATGGCTCAGAAACTCAGGATATTATTCAGCACTCCTGTATGCATTTCTCTATGTGAGAGGGAAATGCAGAAGAAAATAAATTGCAAATGACAAAACCAGTAGAGTGCTGTGTTGGCTGTCCTCATAGTTGGATGAATCTCACATTTCCTTCAGCCCCATGCACTATCCTGCAATATTTATGTCATTGTTTTTGTTTTTGAATTGTTAAACTGCAGTTAATGTTGAGACAGTTTCTACTTCTGACATTTTAGTGTGTGATAAACCCTTTAAAGTTTGACGATATGACTGCTATCACCACTCTCATTTATTTATTTGAACATTGGTAAACGGGAGAGGCACACTGAGCCCTAGGCTCATTTCAAGATGTGACCCAGGGGAAGGGAACAGAGGAAAAGCAGCAGTACAGTACACAATAACTAGTCAATTGAGCGATGTTTGGTAATTAACTTGGTACATATGAACATACGAAAATGCCAGCAGAAACAGGTCATTTAGGTCTATCAAGTCTGCTCGAGTGTGCAGCTCTCAGTAGATCTTACTGGAACTGCCCCCCCCCTTCCCCGTGGAGTTTTTTTCCCTCACTGTCTTTCCCCATACCCTTCATCCCTCCTGTTATGACTCTCCCTTTCACCCTGTTTCACCCCCTTTTAAAGCTGCTCATTGTTTTCAATGAAACCACCTCCTCTGGCAGATCGTTCCACCTGGACACCACTCTTTCAGTGAAAAAGTGCCTTCTCATTTCCCTTTTGAATCTTCCCCCAACTAATTTCAGACTATGCCCCTTAGTAGACCCACTTCCCCTTAACTTGATAATGCCCTTTGTTCTAACCTTGTTCATATCCTTAAGACACTTGAAAGTCTCAATTATGTCCCCCCCCCCACTCTCCCTTCTGTTCTCCAGTGAATACATATTGAGCTCCTGCAACCTCTCCTCATAGGGTTTGTCCCCCAAACTATGGGATCATCTTGGTCACCCTATGTTGTACCCCTTCCAACAATCTGATGTCTTTTTTCAGATAAGGGCATCAGAACTGCACACACTACTCCAAGTGTGGTCTTAACAAAGACCTATACTGGGGCAAAATGACTTCCCCTTATCTGGAGGTGATTCCTCTGGCAATGCATCACAGCATTTTATTTGCTTTGGCTGCCACTTTACGGCACTGTGTACAGTGCCTCAGGTCCCTCTTGATGATTACCCTAGATCCTTTTCCTCCTCAGAACTGGTAACATGTACACCTCCCAACCAGTAACTGGTCCCTGGGTTCTTAGCTCCCAGCTGCATGACCTGTCACTTTTTGGCATTGAACCCCAACTGCCAGATACCCAACCATTTCTCGAGCCTAGCCAGGTTCTCCCTGAGCTCCTGTCTACCTTCTTCTATGTCCACTCTCTCACAGAGTTTAGTGTTGTTTTCAAATAGGCAGATTTTGCTTTTGACCCCATCCACTATGTCACTAATAAAGATGTTAAACAACACTAGTCCAAGTACTGAGCCCTGTGGGACCCCACTGCTCACAGGCCTAGGCTTCGAGAGTTCCCCCCATACTATTACCCTCTGGTTTCTGTCCTTTAGCCAGCTCTTGACCCACCCCTCCAGCTTTTCTCCAACTCCCAGGTTCCTCAGTTTACTGAGATGCCTCCCATGTGACACGGAGTTGAAGGCGTCACTAAAGTCCAGATACAGGACATCCACAGCCTGGTCCCATCCAGTGATCCTATGACCCAGTCGAAGAAGTCAATCAATACAAAAATAAACAGATACAACAATAACTCAGTACAGAGAACATAGTGCAGTCTCAGCTTGACATGAAATCCCTACACAAGTACAAAAGTAAAAGCAGCAACAATACATGGTGTGCATATGCAAATACTAAACTGCCAACAGTTGAGAGACTTGTAGGACAAGCATTTGCCTGGCCTCGTGCTGGAGAGAAGAGCAGAGGTGGTGAGGAAGCAAAACCAGTAGGCAGGTAGTGGAGACCCAACAAGAGGCCCCACCAAGAATGGTTGAGGCTCAGGTCAGGGCGGTGTCATGAGGAAGGGTAACAGGAGCAGGTGGGGTGGAGTTGGAGTTTCAACTGGTGCCTGGGGGAGCCAGGGGAGGAGGGGAGTTGGTTCCAGAGTGAGGGAAGACGATAGGAGAAGGCAGATTGCCCAGCAGAGGAGCAGGAGTGAGGAATGGCGAAAGTGCAGTGGTCTCTGGAATGGAGGGAACAGGAAGCAGGGGAGAGTTGGGAGAGGAGAGATAAGAGAGAAGGGAACCAAATTAGTATTTGGATATGAAGGAGGTACAGTAAACCTGGTGATGTGAGGGCAGAGGGAAGATTGATATTGAGAAATAGATGGAGCAGTGGTGAGTAACGAGGGGGAGGAATTTGTAGCAGAGTGGCAGAAGGAGTTACAGAAGGTGCCCAGTATGGCAAGGAGAATGGAGGAGGCAGTGCTACAGACTGCATCCATGTAGTCAAAGACAGGTAACAACATTTTAGTAACCAGCTGCCTGTGGATCTGCAGAGATAAACGGTCTTTGTTGTAGCACAGGGCACCGAGCTTGGACTCGTATGATTTAGGCATATGTGGGTATTTGTCCATTTATGTAAAGCTAGACATATCAATGATATCATTGATGTCTGTATCCTAATGTGAGATTATTGTTTATCCACTCATCAGGGAGACTTACATCACCCACTCATGGTTTTCTCAGTCATAAGTTCACAGCTCATACCTCTGCTGTTATTCTAGCATGCTTGTGTTCATTCGTAGGGTAACACCAGTATTTTAGCTCCTAGATCAGATAAAAAAAAAAACAGATTGTTAAACACCCAGGTAACATCTGTATTTTCTTTTAATTTATTTTAGACAATATGGGGATTGTCAGTTGTAATGGTTGTGGGGCACTCGTCTCCAGGGAGCTCCTCTGGAGGGTGGGACACTGCCCAGTCTGCCGACATCTTTCTGAGCTCAGGGTTCAGCTGGAGGCTGCATGGGCGGAAATAACCATGCTGCGTCATCAGCTTCAATAGAGCTCACCACCCACGTTCTCACTGCCACAGAGGCCCAGTGGCCCAGGGGTGGAGAGTGGTGGGGAAGGAAGGGGGGAAAAAGTCAAGGACTGGCTATAAGGGCATAGTTCACACCAACCCAACGCAGACCGCAAACCATTTTGCACCCCTTGAAGAGGTGCAGGAATCTGACCCTGCAGAAGGGGACCTCATGTCAGTCAGTGGGCTAAGTCGAAACAGGGTCGTTGTATCCTATGGAAAGAAGATAGGCAGAAAAAAGGGAAAACAGTTCCTGGTGGTGGGTGACTCTGTGATCAGAGGAGTAGAGTCACATTTGGATGGGAGTGCACAACAGGAGGTGATGGTTAGGTGCCTCCCCGGTGCCTCAGCTAAACATGATGTGAAACGGATAGGGAGGCTGGTGGACAGATCAGAGGAAGGCTTGGGAGTCCTGGTTCACCTAGGGACCAATGATCTGGCAGAACAGACAGTGGAAGCAGCCAGGCAGAGCCTTGAGAAACTGGCAGTATGAATGACGGTACTCTCAGCATCCTTGGCATTCTCTGAGATTCTCCCGGTGTGGGGAAGGAGGAGAAAATCAGAAAAATGGAGATAGCTAAATTTAATAACTGTTCAAAGGCATGGTGTCAAGCAAAGGGTTTTCATTTTGTAGGCAACTGGGGTGACTTCCGGGAACTGAAACACTTCAGGTACGATGGGCTCCATCTAACAAAGGAGGGGGTAAGGGCACTAGGGCAGAAGTCTGACGTCTATATTGGACATTTAAACTAAATGAGGGGGAGCCAGATGCCAGGAAGACTATCACCGTCAGGGGGAAGGGCAGGAACCTAGCTGACTCCCACCCACAAGTGAGGGTTAAAACAAAGACACTGGACCAGAGCATATGGCTAGGTCCAAGGCAGAAATTAAACAAGTAAAAGGAGGTAGGGGGACTTCTGGTTGCGTCATCAACCCTAATGGCAGCTTAAGACTGAAGCTCCGTGCTGAGAACAACAAATAACCCCTTCAAAATCTATTTACCTAAGAAATACGATGATAAAATCAAATGCCGAAGGGGAACCAATACAAGGGACTACCCGCCACTGAAAAAATCTCAGAGATGGCTCCGGAGGATGAGGGATTAAGATCTGAGGCCTCAGACTTGGAGCTCTCCCAGGCATCTGCCGATATGGGCCTAAGCGACTCAGCTGCTGCATCAACCCTCCCGGCCCGCACCCCTTGTAAGAGAGTAAAGCTCGACACCATCTATACAGAGCTCCTAAGCTTCCGAGCTGAAATGAAACAGCTATATGGGGAACTATGGAGAGACGTGGAGAATTTGGAACAAAGGATCGATGACTCTGAAAGACAGATCATGGCCGCAGAGAATAGAATTTATAACATAGAAACATATAGAAACATAGAATTTGACGGCAGATAAGGACCGCTTGGCCCACCCAGTCTGCCCATTTCCCTACCTAATGGATAAGCTGCAGATCCTAGTTAACCAGCAGCCTATTTCTTTCTACCCCCACCCCCTAGAATTGCCTTATGGCTGTCCCAAGCATGCTTGAATTCAATCACTGTTTTTGACTCCACAACCTCCTCTGGAAGGCCGTTCCATGCATCCACAACCCTCTCTGTGAAAAAATACTTCCTTACATTACCTCTGAGCCGCCCTCCCCTCTATCTTCAAATTGTGCACGTCTTCTTTTTGAAAGATGCTACCCTCTTGGACTTTGTTGATTCCCTTGAGATACTTGAACGTTTCTATCATGCCCCCCCCCTTTCCTCGAGGCTATATGTATTAAGCTCCTTTAGTCTCTCTTCATATGTCTTCTGGTGCAGACCCTGCACCATTTTAATTGCCCTCATCTGGACAGCTTCCATCATGTCTATGTCCTTGCCGAGATTGGGTCTCCAGAACTGCACACAGTACTCCAGATGGGGTCTCACCAGCTGTCTGTACAGAGGGATAACAACTTCCTGTTTTCTACTGGTGATGCCTCACCGTATGCATCCCAGTATCCCCCAGCCCTCCTTACTGCCCTCTCACATTGCTTGCCCACCTTTAAGTCATCTGATATGACTACCCCCAGGTCCCTTTCCATTTTTGTTGTTGTTAGTATCTCACCCCCCATTGTGTACTCTTCCCTGGGTTTTGTTTCCCAGGTGCATTACCTGCACTTCTTAGCATTAAATCTAAGCTGCCATACATTTGACCATTCCTCTAACCTGCCAAGTCCCTTCTCATCCTTTCCACCCCACCTTGTGCATCAACTCTGTTACAGATCTTTGTGTCATCTGCAAAGAGACATTTCCTTCCAGTCCCTCTGCAATGTCGCATAAAAACATTGAAGAGGACTGGTCCTAATACTGAACCTCTCGGCACCCCACTAGTAACCCCTTTCTTCAGAGTGGACTCCATTTACTATTACCCTCTGAGTCCTATTCTCCAGCCAATTCTTACCCAGGCTATCATCTTGGGACCCACTCCCAGGCAGCTAACTTGTATATTAATCTTTGTGTGGGACTGAGTCAAATGCCTTGCTAAAGTCTAGGTAGGCCATGTCCACAGCCCCTCCCTGATCTACTACTTTGGTCACCCAGTCAAAGAAATCTATTAGATTCGTCTGGCATGACCTTCCTGCTGTGAATCCATGCTGCCTTGGGTCCTGTGCCCCTCTGGCCTCTAGGTACTCGACAGTTCTTTCCTTCAGAAGTGATTCTATCATTTTCCCTATCACTGAGGTTAAACTAACTGGTCTGTAGTTTCTCGCTTCTGCCCTGCTCCCACTTTTGTGAAGGGGAATCACATCTGCCTTCCTCCAGTCCTCAGGTACCACCCCATCCTCCCATGATTTGTTAAAGAGGGTAGTCAGTGGTGTCACTAGTTCTACCCTTAGTTCTTTTAGAATTCTGGGATGAATCCCATCAGGCCCCATTGCTTTGTCCACCTTCAGTTTTAAGAGTTCTTTCAGAACCCTTTCTTCTGTAAATGGGCTGGTATCAACTTCTGTATCCAGAGTGTTTCTATTGTTTGTTTTAGGTACCTCCCCCTCTTCATTTGTAAATACTGAGCAAAAATATTTGTTTAGCGTTAGCCATGCACAAATTCAAGATGCTCATATTCAAATCCAGAGAAGACAGGAGGATTCTGAAAACCGAGCCAGGAGGAAGAATATTAGGCTTTATGGTGTCCAGGAAGGAGTGGAGTGTCAAGACATCACCAGAGTTATAACTACTGTACTGCGAACGGCCCTTGAATTGCCCAAAAACCTGGACTTAGAGTTTGAATGAGTTCATAGAGCCTTAGGGCCAAAGCCTACTTCTCTGGATGCTCAACCACGTTCAGTCATAGCCCGGTTTCTAAAATATACCACAAAAGGAGCGTGTCCTTACAACTGCGTGGAAAAAAACAGAAAATATTCTACGGCCAGGACAGAATTTACATGGATAATGATTATGCTTCTGCCACCCTGAAAGCCAGACGAGAGTACCAAACCCTGTTTGCGCCGCTCAAGGAAGTTAAAATCAAATTCTCTACCCCTTACCCGGCCCACATGGTCATCCAGTTCCCTGATGATAGAAGAGAGTTCGATTCTGTGATGGAAGCTAAGCAGGAGCTACAGAAGCATGGGATACAGTTCCAGGAGCGACCTATGGAGCGACGAGGGTCTCAGAAAACTGAACGCTGGAACACTGTCCCTAACTTTAGAAATAAGAAAACGTATCAGTCCTTGCCTAGGGACTTGGTTAAAACTCTTGCTTCTTTTAGGCGCACAGTAACTGATCCTTGATTAGCCAGGTGGATCACCATGTAATACTCCTGGATTGGTCTTAACGGGGTTGGGGGGGGCTTTGGCTATCGCTTAATTAGTCCTGTCACAAGGTAAGTTTTTAAACCTACAGGACTCTTTCACTCGCCTCCCTGAAGACCTGCATGCAGTTTCTGGACTTGTGATCAACAGCTTTAGTTTACTAGGTCAGTGAGTTCTGCATTAGATAAAAGTACTTTCTGGGACTGATATATTTCCTGGACTCTGCTGTAGTGCAAGGGTCTACAGAAGCTGTTCAATCTTTATTTTCATATTTACAGGGCCCTCGATTGCCAGGCACCAGTCCTGATGTTGCTTGTATGTTTTCCCCGCACTCTGGTTCATTATGGAAGCAGAAGTTTAATTCTAACCCCAGGAATCACTCATTATGATTAAACTTAATGCAGTCAGCCTCCTGTGTTGAACTGCCCGGAGAAATGGAATTTTATGCAAATTATGGAATTCTCAAGTGGCTCATGCCACTTTCAAACTGCTGCCCTAGCAACTGCTGCACTCTGAGTGCTTCAGATTCTTTACTCCGCCTCTAGTAAGGATGTCCCGGAAAGCTCTCCTTGAACTGTCTTCAGAATAAAGTTTATCTGTGGATAAGTACTCATTTTAGTTTATATCTAAATTGCTGCCTTAGAAACATTGTTTAGTAGTTTAGTATTATTATAGCAGTTTTTTGTCTCTATTCGCGGTTCCCTCATGGTGGGTTCTGCGTCTATTAGGGAGTTTTTTACCTCAGTTTTTCTTTATTTTATATGTTTAGCAATTGGTTCCTTGAACCGCTTTATTTTTGTTAAATTACTGTATTTATCGGTTCCCTTTTTATTCAGGAACCGAATTGCGATCGGTTCCAGGAACCGCTAGTGGTTGTTATTTTAAAAATCCTCCGGTTCCGAGGTGCTTTAAATAACGGTTTATTGTGAAGTAATATTTTTGTCTATCATTGTCAGCAGTCCATTTAGATAAACTTAAACTTAAAAAATGTACAGGACCCACGGGTTTTAAATGTTGTGAGTCTTGTGGGCAACTTATAAAAAAAGCAGATAGTATCTGTGTATTTCTTGTTTGGGTACAAGTCATATATTTGCTAATTGTGATATTTGTAAGACCTTTTGCACTAAAACATTAAAGAAAAGGTCTAACATTTTAGAAGAGATGGCTTCTGCTTCTTTCTTCCTCTTCCTACAAAAAGGATGGAGGTAAAGCCATGGATCCTGACAGGAGTTCAGATAAATCTAAACAAGGTAAAACAAAAAGGGCTGTGGAAACAGGCTCTGAACCTGTTCCATTAAAGAAAAAGTGTAAAGAAAAACATGTCGCTGCACCCTCCGGCCGAGAAGGCTAAGGAGCTCCCAGCAGAGAAGCACATTATGCCCTCGGCTGAGAACATTGCTAAGGCACTACGAGTGTTACAAGCCCTATAGGGTGCAATCCTGGTTCCTTTGCCGGTTGCTCCAGTTCCTCCTACAACCCCAGCAAGGCAAGAAGTGCTGGAAGTGTACGGGGAGGAGGAGGAGGATGACGTGAAAGGGGAACCTATAGATCCAGAGGTCTCCCCTGAGCAAGAATTTGGGTCCCCTCCTAGGGGTCCTGAGGAATACTCCTCCCACTATGCTTTTGTTAAGAGCATGGTGGAAACCCTGAACCTTCCTCTTCAGAGAACAGAAGAGGATATGGAGGAGGCAGATTTTCTGGAGATGATGGAGTTAACCCCCACAAAACATCTGCTTCTGCCCATGCATAAATCCTTAAAAAAGGCTGCAGCTCAGATTTTTAAAAATCCAACCTCTATCCGTGGTGTGGATAAGAAAGCTGACAAGAAATATCAGCTGGACAGAACTACAGCTGATTTTCTGTTTACTCATCCTGATCCTGAGGGAGTAGTACAAGCTGCTGCCTGTGACAAGGCCAGGATCCCCTTGGCTACCCATCACACAAGACAAAGATTCAAGAAAAATGGATGCTATGGGAAAGTAAGAGTACATGGCTGCCTCTTTATTAGTTAGGCAGGCCAGTTACATGGCATATTCAGTGCAGTACCAAAAAGCTCTATGGAACACTGTTCTAGCTTTGGCTGATAAGGTCCCAGGTGAAGTGGCTGTAGACTTACAGGATACAGCAAGGGCTGCACTTGATGCTACCAAGTACCAATTTCATATGGCAGTGGATGCCAATGATACTGCATCCAGGTTAATGGCTTTGTCTGTTTCACTCAGGAGGTTTGCTTGGCTTAGCGCCACCAACCTGACTTTAGACACACAGGCCAAAGCAATGGTTTTTCCCCCTGGAAAACAACTCTTTGGGGATAAAACAGAGGTATACATGAAGAAGGTGGAGGAATATTTTTTATTTAGTTGTTTAACCAGGTATAGCACACTAAGCTGAAAGCTTTTTTACAGGAAAGACCTGGGAGCACAAGGAGGTTAAGTGACTTGCTCAGGGTCACACAGTGTGCAAGTGGAAGCTGTGGGATTCAAACCCAGGTCTGGTCTGCTGGATGTCACGAGATTTGCAGCTCAGAGCCTTAGACCACTGCGCTATACTGCCTTCTTAAATATAAATATAAATAAATATAAATATAAAGCCATCTATCGGAGCAATTCCAAGGATAGGCCCTCCACCTCTTATAGACCCCAGAGTAGGGGAGGTAGGGGTAGGGTTTTTTACCCCAAACCCTTCTTTCAGGCTCAGGCCTCTAAGCCTCAGCAGCAGGCCAGAGGTTATTTTAGAGGAAGGGGCAGGAGAGCCATGAGAAGAGCGGCTCCTGCACCACAGGTTCAGGCACAGCCCACACAGAACCCCTGATGAGCTAGTGCAGGTCACATCCCCTATTGCAGGACCACCAGTAGGTGGCAGACTGGCTCATTACCTTCACGCTTGGCATTCCATCACCACAGACAAGTGGGTGTTGGAGGTAGTGAGCCAGGGCCAGGCACTCAGTTTCAAATAATTTCCAAAGCTGAAAACAAGAACCTTTGCTCCATTAACAGCTGCAGACAAAATTCTGTTGCAGGCAGAGGTAAAGCATCTGCTAGCAATGAAAGCAGTAGAAGTAGTGCCTCTAACAAGCAGGGGCAAAGGTTTTTACTCCAGGTACTTCCTCATAAGGAAGAAAAACAGGGATTGGCAACCTATTTTGGATCTAAGACTTCTGAACAAGCACATCTTGAAACTAAGGTTCAAAATGGTCACTCTTGCAATAATCATTCCCTCATTGCAAAAGGGAGACTGGCTAGCTTTCCTAGATCTAAGGGATGCTTATTTTCACATTCCCATCAGACCATCTCGCAGAAAATTCTTGAGATTCAGACTGGCTTCAGGCCATTATCAGTTTGCAGCTCTCCCTTTTGGATTAACTTTGGCACCAAGGGTTTTTACAAAGTGCCTATCGGTGGTAGAGTTTCTGAGAAAACAAGGTGTAACAGTCTTCCCCTGATTTCTGATAAATGCAGAGAAATCTCAGCAGGTACCACTTCAGGTGCTGGAGTTTATTGGAGCAGAACTAAACACCAGACAGGGCAGAGCCCTCCTGCCACAAGACAGGGTGGCGAGCATTCTGCAGATTGCAAAATCCTTTGTGTCCGGGAGACCCAAATCAACCAGAGAATTTCTCAGGCTACTGGGCCACATGGCATCTGCCACTGCAGTGGTAATGGGCTCCAGGTTTCAAATGAGAGATATTTAGTTCCATCTCAGACAGTATTGGTCTCAAAGGACAGATCCTATGTCCAAACTGGTTCCAGTCACAAAAAGCTTAGTCCAGGCTTTACAATGGTGGCTGGATGAGCACAACCTCAGGGTGGGTGTACCTTTTATAAGGGAACAACTCTCAGTAATCCTGACAACAGATGCCTCTCTTCTAGGTTGGGGGGCACACATGTTAGAACACACAGCAAGTAGCACATGGTCCCCCCCCCAAGAGTCTCTGTTGCACATAAATCTCTTGGAGCTCAGGGCTGTTTACCTGGCTCTAAAAACATTTGTTCCTTACCTACAAAACAAGGTGGTGCAAGTCAGAACAGACAACACCACAAACATGTATTACATCAACAAGCAAGGAGGTACCAGGTCAGATCTGCTTTGCACAGAAGCAATGAGACTGTGGTCCCTGGTATACTCTATGGGAGTATCCCTGTCAGCCATACGCCTTCCAGGGAAAGACAATGTACTGGCAGACTCTCTAAGCTGGATAAGTCAAGACCACCACAAGTGGTGCCTGAATACTCAGGTACTCGGTACAATTTTCAGGAAATGGGGTATTCCAGAGGTGGATCTCTTTGCCTCCACAGAAAACCACCCGCTTCCAATGTACTGTTGCAGGCTTCCTCTAAGGGGCACAATTCCCCTGGACACCATGGTCCTGAATTGGACAGGGAAGTTCCTGTACACATTCCCTCCCTTTCCTTTGATTTTCAGGACCCTACTGAAATTGAGGTCCCAACCAGCAAAAATGATACTGGTGGCTCCAGATTGGGTGAGACAGCACTGGTACTCTCTTCTGCTGTCTCTGTCAGTGGTTTCCCCATCCACCTGCCCAGGATGCACAACCATTAACCTCCTCTCGGGGCAGGATCCTGTACCCCAATCTCATATCACTGAGGCTCAAGGCGTGGCTCTTGAGGACTTAGAATTTGCTAACCCAAACCTATCAGGACAGGTACTGACAGTGCTTAGGGGTTCCAGGAAGCCTTCTTCTAAGAAGATATATTCCTCTAAGTGGAAAAGATTTACTTTATGGTGTACAGGTAAGGGTGTGAGCCCTGTCAGGGCTGATTTGGCTGTTCTTCGAGATTATCCTACACATTTACATTCCTTAGGTCTGAAGCCTTCCACCCTCAAGGTCCACTTAGCTTCAATCTCTGCTTACCTGTCAGTTGGTAAGGAGAGGTCTATGACCTCTCATCCAGTATTTAGAAAATATTTTAAAGGCCTTAATCTTCTACACCCTCCCCTAAGGGAACCAGTTTCGGCCTGGAATCTAAATGTTTGCATTGCTAAACTCATGGATGCACCATTCGAACCTATGGCAACCGCAAACTTGAAGTATGTCACTTGGAAAACTGTTTTCCTGGTTGCCATTACTTCAGCCAGAAGGATCAGTGAATTACAAGCCCTGTGCATAGATATGGACTACATCTCATTCCACAGGGACAAGCTGGTCCTTCGGACTAATAGAAAATTCCTTCCCAAGGTGGTATCTGATTTTCACTTGAATCAGTCTATCACTCTACCTGTTTTCTTTACAGACAACTCCAGTTCTCCAGAAAGGAGACTCCATTCCCTTGATGTCAAAAGGGCACTTAGCCACTACATTGACAGAACCAAGTCCTATAGGACAAGTCAGTCACTGCTCTTTCTCACATATGGTGAAGTTGGTAAGGGCAGAGCTGCAACAAAATGTACAATTGCTCGCTGGATAGTGGCATGTATATAGTTTTGTTATAGTAAGGTGTGTAAACCGGTACCTCTGGGCCTGAGAGCACACTCCACCAGGGGCACAGCTGCTTCAGTGGCAGCTTCAAGAGAAATTCCACTACTGGAAATCTGTAAAGCAGCTACATGAAAAACAGTACACACCTTCACAAAGCATTACAGCCTGGACTTGCAATCCAGAGGTGATGCTAGGTTTGGTACAGCAGTACTGCAGAGCCTGTTTCCAAAATAGGTTCTCTGCCCAACCTCCAAAGGTACTGCTTGGTAGTCTGCATTAAGTTTAATCATAATGAGTGATTCCTGAGGTTAGAAGAAAAAATTACTTACCATAGTAATCTTGTTTCTTCAAAGAGATCACTCATTATGATTAAAGACCCTCCCTACCTCCCCTACTGGAACCTATAGAAGTTGCTCTGCATCCCTGCATTGGGGTATTTTATTTTCTCTTATATTGGTTAAGGTAAAGACTCACTTTGTTTAACCAGTTGGTGTCCAGGTGGTCTTAAAGTTTCTTAGGTTTGTTGGTTAAGGATGTTTTGACCTGAAAGGGCAAAAATGTTAATTTAATGTTGTTAATTTTTAGCTGGTGGGTCTTTTACCCAGTTAGGCTCTGTAAGAATCTGAAGCACTCAGAGGTCAGCAGTTTGAAAGTGGCATGAACCACTTGAGAATTCCATAATTTGCATAAAATTCCATTTCTCTGGGCAGTTCAACACAGGAGGCTGACTGCATTAAGTTTAATCATAATGAGTGATCCCTTTGAAGAAACAAGATTACTATGGTGAGTAATTTTTTTTCTAATGTGCCATGGGTATATTGTTTAGGATCAAACGGGACCCTTACCCATCTCTTGCACCATTGTTTTGCCCTTTTTGGCATTGAAGCGAGAAATCTGGGGTAGATATGGTCTCCAGGAATTTGGCGGGCTGGGCAGGGTGTATAGATAACAAAATACACCTTGACTTCGTGCTAGGCGTTACCCATTATGCTCGCTCCTAACTGAATTAAGTTGCTGCTCTGAGTGGCTACTGCAGTTCTTTTCATATAATCCTTCCGGAGCATGTTTTCTACCTCTGCCCTGGAGATACCAGTAGTAATGGATATCTGGGTCCCCGGGAGCAAGGGGAGTTTTAATGGCCCTTTTATGTTTTAAACAGTAGCGAAGGTTGTTCTCAGCTCTAATGGGACCACATGATGCTTTTTTACTCCCTACTAGTACCTTTTTTTGCCTTCCCATATAACTACCTTGAGGGAGCAGAGGCTCCTCTGGTGGTTAGTTTGTGTTTCACCTTTTGGGGGTAAATACAACCCCTGGGAGGCCCGACTTATTCCACAAGCTGGATTACCTTCTCCCATAGTGGTAGGTAAACCTTCCGTGAATGGAAAAGGAGGGGTTATAGTTATCCTCCCTGCCTTGGAAGTCACTTTTTTGTACCATTTTAAGCACTATAATTTCCTACGAACTTCAAATTGGGCGGCCCAGTTGGTAGCAAGTAACATTTTTAGCCATGAGGTTCGGGCTGGTTTATTTGTTGACACATATAAGGCAGTCAAAGTTTGCTCCGCCAACATGTTTTTTTTTTGCTAGTATTAAAATATTCAAAAAATGTTTTTTGGCATGTGACGAAATGTAAAGAACAGACTGATGCTTTAATAGTTTTAGGGTTAAACGTACTTAACAATAGTTTGCATTGGGACAGAAGATTAACTCAACTGGTTTTACTGCTGTTGACAAGGGTTGGGGGGGGGTTGGATAAGAGGTGAGTGTACTGACTGGGCACTAGCAGTGCCGAATATGATATTTCAGAGTGAACCTAAGAATGTATTTCTGTAAAATGATTAAGTCGTCAGTGGTACTTTCACTAAATATCAATGGTATTCGCTCACCAGTTAAGAGGGCTAGACTAAATCAGTCCATTAATAGAGAGAAGCCTGAACTTGTAGCCCTACAGGAGACTCACTTGTCCCAAAGTGAACATATTAAGTTGCAGAATAATAGATACTCAGTCCTGGCTTCTTCCTCTCATAAATCGGGCCGTATGAGAGGGGTGGCCCTACTCCTGGCTAAAATGGCCAAGTGGGAAGAAACAGAAAGAAGGGAAGATCCTGAGGGGCGCTATGTCATAGTAATGGGCTCCCTGTATAATCAAGATATCACTTTGTCCTCAGTTTACTTCCCCCTGTGTTCAACGAAATTGGTTGCCCAGAAATTTCTCTCAGACCTTCTTTCAGTCCTCCGGGGCCAATTAATAACGGGGGGGTGGGATTTGAACCTTGTGCTAGATCCACTACTTGATGTCTCTAGAAGTATCCCCCACAGGGTTAATCCCTTACAGAAATACTTTAAAACTAACATGGTCAACCTGGGATTTGTTGACGTTTGGCGACACACTTTTCCCACCACTAAAAGCTTTACCCATGTTGCTGCCGGAACAGGAGTTGCAGCATGCCTGGATTATCTTTTTACAACCATAGAACACTATGAGTTGTTAATGGATGTCTTGCATGGATCCCCTTTGTTGTCAGATCATGCCCCTGTTTATATGAAACTACAGTTAGGTGCCCCCCATAAAGTCACTCAGTGGAGACTCAATATCGCCCACCTTAGAGACCCGGAATTCAGACAAGAAATATTAGACCGAATCCCGGAAATTATAACGGAAAATAGAGGGCCACAGACGACCCGGGGAATCCTATGGGATACATTAAAAGTGGTCCTGAGAGGCCTAATAATAAAAGCCTCGGTCTGCGGGAAAAAGGCTAGAGAGCAAAAATATCAGAGTCTCCAACAAGTGTTGCAAACTCTGCAGATGATCTGGGATCACGGTGACCACACAGTGAAGCCTCAAATTCTTAAGGTTAAACAACAGCTACAGAAGTGCTTAGATCAAAGAGTTGAACAATTATTTTATTTGAAACATTGCTATTATGAAGGAGGCCCCCGTGGGGCTAAGAAATTAGCCAGAAGGTTATGGGAACAAAGGGCTAGAGCGTCTGTTGGTTCCTTGGTTGACCCCCAGTCCAAGACTCTGATTACCCACCCCCAACTGATGCGGCAAGCTTTTGCAAAATATTATCAGGCTCTTTACTCTAAGGATTCCATTCCTCCCCCATTCGGTGATACATGAATACCTCGCCTCCCTTCCCCCTCCTCGACTTTCGGAGGCTCAGGCTCATACTTCATTAGCCCCTATTAGACAACCTGAAATAGAACATGGTCTTAAAAGTGCCAAGACTTTGAAAGCTCTGGGCCCTAATGGTTACCCGGCCGAATTCTGCAAAACTTATTGAAACTCACTGATTCCCATCCTTCTTCCTGCCCTCCATGCTGTACAACAGGGGGACCCTACCCCCCCCTGGCAATATGCCACGATAGCTGTGGTCCCGAAGCCCTACAAAGACCTAAAACAACCTTCCTCTTATCGAACTATCTCTATGTTGAATTATGATTACAAATCTATATGTCAATTTTAGCACATAGGTTAGAAGATCTTATTCCTGTCTTAGTAAATCCAGATCAGGAGGGCTTTATCAAGGTGAGACAGGCCCACGATGCAATTCGGAGGACCTTCCTGTTAATGGAATTTGCAGTAGCTTGAGGGATCCCCCTGGTGATGCTTAGTTTAGATGCCAAAAAGGCTTTCGGCAGGGTCACCTGGACTTTTCTCTGGGCGGCCCTGTCTGAGTTCGGCTTCCCAGAGGGCTTGATTAAGGAGCTCCAAAGCATATATAAGTCTCTTAATGCCTATGTTGGATTACACAGGGCTCTGTCTGATCCTGTTGATCTTGCTAGAGGTACACATCAAGGGTATCCCTTGTCACCTTTGTTGTTTGTTCTTTATTTGGAGCCTCTGGCAGTGGCCATTAGACAACGCCCAGGGATAGAGGGCCTACCTACTTGGGGGCGGATGTTTAAATTGTCTTTATTTGCAGACGATACTTTACTTACCCTGTCTAGCCCTGAAACCTCTATCCCCTATTTATGGGAACCGCTTAATAAGTTTGCTCACTTGGCAGGATACAGAGTTAATGACCTGAAAACGGAAGCATTGTTATATAATTTTAGACCCTCCCCCCAGTTAAAAAGAACTTAACTATTCAAATGGAACAAAACAACAATGCGATATCTAGGAGTAAAACTTTCTACTAACCTGGAGGTCTCAGACATTTTGAATTTTGAGCCATTAATGACTCAATTACAGGCTGATCTTTCTAGATGGACACAGTTACATATAAGCCTTTTTCAGAGGGCGAAAGCTATAAAACAAAATATACTTCCCAGATTTTTATTTTTTCTTCAAAACCTTCCATTCCCTCTGACTAATGCATATTTCAGAGATTGGGATAGAATGCTATCTAGATTGATATGGAATGGCAAACCCCCTTGGATTAGATTTACTCTCCTGCAGCTGCCTCGTCAGAAAGGGGGCCTTAATCTACCTAATTTCAAGACTTATTATAGGGCAGCTCAATTTAGAGTTTTACTAGGCTGGTTTAACCCCGTATGTTCAGCATACTGGAAACAAATAGAAGTTCCCCTGAATGGTCTGGAGGACGCAGCTGGTCATATTTTCTCCAATCCCCTGGAATGTAGAACATTAAGCAAATACACCCCATGGACTAGGGAGCCCCTTCAATTTTGGCTTTGGATGTATGATTATTATTTTACTCAGTATGAGTCACTATACTTGAGAGATATGGTTGGGGATACCTCTTCCCCCAACAGAGTGGGTTCAAGAATGTTGGCCTGGAGGGCAAGGGGCTTGAGATATATTTACCAGATGGTGGGCCCAGCGGGCATCTTACTTTTTGCTTCCCTCCGGACTGCATATTCCCTCCACCATAATGACTTTCACGGTTATTTGCAGATTAGATCCTATTTGCTCGCCCATGAAAATGGGCTAACAGATTTAGCAGGAAAAAAAACTCCTATAGTGGGCTTGATAGTGGTATACACTAAGGGCTCTGACATGAATCATTGCATAAGTATACTATATAAATCCTTGGGGGACCGTCCTAGAAACTCCACAGAAAGCCTGAGGGGTCAGTGGCTGAGGGAATTGCAATTAGATATTCCATGCCAGATTTGGGAGGCCACAGATGGTCAGGCAATTGGAGTTGTGCAAGCTGCTTACTGGAGGGAATATATTTGGAAGTTGATATCTTGTTACTTCCATTCACCTGCGGTGACCTCTAAATATACTGGCGATCCCCTGGGTGATTGCTGGAGGGGATGTGGAGCCAGGCATGCTGACCAGACCCATGCTCTGTTGGCTTGCCCTCTACTACAGGGATATTGGTGGGAGGTTTTGAATGAAATAAGTGAGATTTATGAGGCTAAGGATCTAAACTCTCCTGTTTTCCTCCTGACCTTTACTCTCCCAGTGGGAATTAAAATCGACCCCATGACCCGTAAACAGGTCTCTCTTTTGGTTGCAGCCACACATAAGACATTACACGGATGTGGCTATCGCAGTCCATTGCCTCCGGAGCAACTTGGGTGAAGACAACTAGAGATATTTATTCTCTTGAAAGGCTGTCAACCAACATCCTGAGTACAAAAGATACATTTGAGCTTAGGTGGAGGAAGTGGGTTGTCCACCATCTGGATAAATACCCTGATTTCCGAAATGGAAATAAATGCATTTCATCGTATAGTAATTATTTTAAGGTGGGTCTAGAGATGATTACTAAGAAATTTACGTGGTTAGTCCCGAGGTTAGGGACTGTAAGAAAATGGTTGACTTCGGCCCAACAACTGGCAAGATCAGCCTCTAACTATATGAATTGGCTGTCCCCGTACATTGTTGCTCTCCCCTTTAGAATTGTCTAGAAATGTGAATGTAGTTTTACCTCTGTTGCCTGTCTTTAAACATATCAACAAAATGTTTTTATTTTGTTATTTGCCAAATATCTTTGAAATGATATCTAATTGTACCATGCCTTATTGTTATTCAATAAAAACATATTTAAAAAAAAAAAAAGGTAGGGGGTACAACAAGGATGGACCAGTCAGGACAAGGCAGGGAGAGTCTGGATAGTAGGAAGAGGACCACAAACTACTAATAAAAAGCATAAAAATGATTCCTGGAAGGGAGCATGCCTCAACACCAGAAGCCTGGGCAATAAAATTAGTGACTTGCAGGCGTTAGCGGCAGATACTAAAGTGGACCTTGTTGCTGTCACAGAAACCTGGGTTATGGGAAATAATGACTGGTACCTCACTGTACCAGGCTACATACTTTTCAGGGGGGGGGGGGATAGAAGAATGGGCATGAGAAGGGGAGTGGCTCTCTATGTGAGAGAGGATTTAGCTGTAGAGGATGTTAATGTCAAGAGCGATATGGAGCAAGTGGAGTCATTATGGGTATAGCTCACAGCGGCGTCGGGTAAGAAAATTTGCATGGGGGTGAGTTATCGACCCCCTGGGCAGGGAGAGGTGAGGGACAAGGAACTTGTAGAGGAAATCAGAAGGACGACAGGAAAGGGGGAGACAGTCATAGTTGGGGACTTTAACCTACCTGCTAGTAAATTGAGGTGTTCCAGTGGCAAAGAGCACTAGATGCCAAGCTATGTTGGAAGCCTTCCAAGACTGCCTGCTGACTCAGCTGGTGAGGGATCCCACATGGGAGGGTTCCATCCTAGATTTGATACTCACTAACTCTGAAGTACTGTAGCTGGGCAGCAAGGGTAGGTGAGCTGCTAGCTAACAATGACCATAACTCCATCTGGTTTGAGTTATCCATAAGGGATGAAAGAACACAGTCACAGATGCAGGTCCTAAGCTTTATAGGGGCAGACTTTAATAAGATGAGAATGTTGGTGAGGAACAGATTGGCGAGCATTATGGACAAAGCAGGTGTGGATGATATCTAGGGGATTATAAAGAAGGCCATCCTCAAAGATACAAAGCTATGCATCAAATCAGTTGTTAAAAAGAATAAATACAAGAGACCCATATGGTTGGCGAGAGGTGTGTAGCTATAATGCTTCACTCCATGGGTAATGGGATACTGTTAAGACAGTTTGTTGAATGGTTCCCCTTATAGGACTAAGTCAGTGTTAATGTTCAAAAATGGGGGGGGGAGACCAAAAAAAAATACTCCACTCGGGCTGTTGTAAAATTTCTCAAAGTTCTTTATTTATTTTTGTTAATTGCCCTGATGTTTCGCATGCTTATGCTTTTTCAAAGGGCTTTTCATATATTCTGTAAGAATAATAGGTAAATATTATTTATAAATCTTATATTTTTGGATTCCATTTCTTTTCATTATTCTTCTATTAAGGTTTTCATTATACTTCATTACCACTGTGCTTCTTTCTCATGCTACTTATAGTACATACTCTGTGTTTTGCTCACTCTTATAATTAAAACTTCACAAAAATAATATGCAGTAATAGAGAATATGTACCCTGTATTCGTGCTTTGTTTCCACACTGGCCAGACACTTTTTACTTCTGCCTTTGCCTGTTCTACTGATTCTTCATGGCAAGGAATTGTACCAAACTTGTGTCTTTAACTATAATATAAACAATATGTGAAAATGCCTTCAGCAACCTTTATTTTAGCAGGTTATTTTCAATACAATAATCACACAACTTTCCCTTATTGCTACCTTTTTTGTTATAACCTTGTACCATTTTAAAAGATCTTAATTAGCTAAATTTTACCTTTTGCAGCTTTCTTTCAGCTCAGCATGTTCAGTTTCCTTTGTTCTCTGTCTTCCTTGAATTTTAGGTTCTGTTTTTTAATACATTTAAAATTTTAATACAATCAAATTTCTTAGTAACTGTTTAAACACTTCTGCAATGCGTTTTTACCTGTATAACTGGTTTTAACACTTTTTACTCACTTTTGTGCTGAACGTTGTTTCCAACTCCTTATTTCTTTATTTTTTTATTTTATTGTCAATCCCTAAAAAGAGAATCAATCCTTTCAGTATCCTTCAATATTTTATTTTTTCAGTCCTGTTAATCTTCAATTGTATGTTACTGTCTCACTTTACCTGGCTAGTATATGTAGATACTTAGTGTTAGAAGTCACCTTCAATTCTTTCTTTAGCTTTATTATGTGAGCCTTGTATCTGTATGTAAAGAAAATAAGCTCTTTTAATCACATTTTAACACAGACCCATATGGTTCTCAGGTAAGGTCAGGGAGGCAGTCAGGGCCAAGAAGGGAGCATTCCTCAGGTTTAAAAGGAGTCGGGAGGAGGAGTAGGAGGAATACATACAGAAAACAAGAGAAGATAACAGTGAGTCAGGCAAAGGCAGCCACAGAGCTGCAGATTGCCAAAGGGATTAAATCAAGGGAAAACAGATTTTCTAACCCCAGTAATACTCAGGTACTCATAACTTTATGGCAGTCAGCCTTCTAAGTAGAACTGCCCAGAGAGAATTTGCAAATGGTGGAATCTTTTGCACGAGCCTCTTTTCAAATGCTGCCTTATACTAACTGCCTTAGTTCTAACCCCTCAGATTTCTTTCTCTGCCTGTGAAGACTAGATGCTCAGAGATCCTCTCCTCATCTTCTTTTGTTCTGACGTGAGAAACCTTATAAAAAATTATAAGTATTCTTTACATTTCATTTGCTGCCTTTTAGTGGGTATTCCTCGTCCATCCTGTAGGTTGATGCACGATCCAATCAAATCAAAGGTGGGTGAGGACATCCCTCTACCCTCATCAGAATATCTCCAGTTCAATTCGTGCATCAAGATAGGTTGGTCACGTCCTCACTGTTCCCAACAACAGCAACAACTGTACAGGTACTGTAGAGCCTAATTTCCTTTTAATTCAATAGCTAACAAACAGCCTAAAAATAGCAAGATCAGCTACTAACTGCACGCAACCTTTAACTCAGTGTCTCTTTAATCGACGGTTATCCCCTTAAAGCACAGGGAGGTAGAAAAATAGTGTTTCTATCAGGAGATCAGAATCCCCTCCCGTAGCGGGTCCTGATAATTCACAATTGTCAGTTCACGGCTAAGGTCTCTCCTGCAGTGACCCCAGCCTACAATACATCAGCAGCCACATTTCCCTGTGTGACTGGACATGCCCTCCTAACAGCAGCAGCCGCTGACAACAACGCTAGTTACCTTGGAGGTGCAGGACCTACTTCTCGCTCCCCCGAAGCTCTAATGCTGCCAGCATAACAAATCCTCTGGGCAGGAATCCCCTCCGGTAGCAATTCCTGCCCAGGGTAATGAGCCACTGCTCATCGAGGTACCTCCAGAAGTGGCCTCCTAAGCGTTAGCCCCTCATACAACGTCTCCAGCCCACAGTATCTCCACGCTATTTAGGCAGCTCCAGAAGCAGCCTCATAAGTGCTAGCCCCCTCACACAACGGACTACATGGCAGACTACCTTCCCCCTCCTGTGTAGCGAGTTCAACATTCGCTGTTCAGGCAGCAGCACACAAGCAACAACACTAGTTACCTCGGAGATGCAGGACCTGCTTGTCGCTCCCCAGAGGTGTTCCACTCAGACCTCCCTTGTCCAGCAATCACCTCCATTTCTTAGGCATTGTCCCTCCGCTCCCTTTCACTCCAGGGCAATCTCTTTTGCCTCGGGGGCCATAAAACGTTTATCTCTTCCCCCCGAGATAGCTTCAGTCACGCTCCCTCATGCTGATCTTGAGCTAGGCAAGCCCCATGATCCTCAGCGAGTCTCCTCAGTCCTGAGATCTCGCTACAAATCTCGTGGGATCACCCAGCCATTCTCCCTTCACTCAGCCCTTCTAAACAACGAGAGTTACTGCGAGACTTCGCGGCCGCCATCTTGCCTGGGTATTTTTACCCAATTCATGCCTATATGGCTGCCTTTTGTTCCCAAACAAACAAACATGATACCTGGAACCTGTAAAATAGTTATGTGGCCTACTACATGGCAAGGTCCCTTCCTAATACAATTCTTTCTTGATTCCTCCAGATATCCCCTCATCATGAGAAAGTGCAGGGAGTGTGGAGTATCTTTCACTCCCTTAGAGGAAGATGACCAAATGTGTGTAGTGTGCATCCTTAGTGAGCACAGGAGTACAGCACAGATGGAAGATGAGGACTCCACTCTTGAACCCCACCCTTCGCCCACCGTTCCTGTTGCCTTGGATGCCAACCAAGCATAATTACTTTTTCAGCTGCTAGAACGTATTAAAGGGGGTGACCTCTTTACCACAGCACCTCAAAAGGCCACCGATATGGGACCCACAAAAAAACAGCCCAGACTGGATACGGACAGCATCACGTCTGACAACTCCAACGAACCGGACGAGGGCAATTTAACCCGAATGTGCCATAGGGAGAACATTGATCAACTAATCACAATGGTGCGGGCAGCACTCAAGATATCACAGCAACCCATACAACCTTCCACGTCTGAGGACCCCTTTCTCTCCATAGGAGAGCCGGACGAGAAAATACATTTCCCCTCATGCCAAGCTCTCGACTCCCTACTTGCAAAGGAATACGAGGCAACTGACCCGACCAGAATGTCTGAAAAGGGCATGATAAACAGGTGGTACCCCATTAGTCGGGGGAGAAAAGTGACCACTAGGGGAAAACCTCCTAAGTTGGATCAACTGGTCTCACAGCTATCCAAACGCACTACCATCCCCATTGAAAGTACAGCAGCACTCAAAGACCCGATGGATAAAAAGATAGAAGAACATCTCTGGAAAATCCATGAAGCAGCTGGCATGACACGCTTGGCAGACACCGCCGTGTGGTTCACCTGCAGAGCCCTCCATAGATGGCTACACATTCTCACCGAGAATATTCCCGAGGATTCCCCCCAAGTGGATGCAGCGGAGTGTGCCATTCAAGCTGTGAAGTACATTATGGACGCATCTTCCGACATTTTCAGATTCGGCACTCATATGACAGTACTAGCCAATACAGCCAGAAAAGCCCTGTGGCTCAAACTATGACAAGTGGACAATGATTCCAAAGCCACCCTCCTTAAACTACCTTTCAAAGAGGGTACCCTTTTCGGAGAAGTCCTAACACCATACCTCAAACAAAGGGGGGAACACAGGAACAGGAAGTTAAGGACATCTATCTCCCCACAGACAGATCCTTTCATCCCAAAGGCAAGTTTTTCAAACACAAACCTCAGACATACCATCCCCAGACCACCAAGCAATGGCCCCAAAGACCACGCTTCCAACACAAAGCATACAACAATAGACCAAGAGGCAATACAGGGGGCCAGTACGCCAATAGAGGGTGAAAACCCAACTTCAAACTACAGGCTAACAAAAAATGAAGGCAAGCAGGCCCATGCAGAGCTACCTCTGGCAGGGAGGCTGAGGTGGTTTGCACAACAATGGGCCCACACAACATCCAACAAATGGGTGCTGGAACTAGTTTCCAAGGGATATGCGATCAAGTTCAACAGCAACCCCATAAGACACAGACCATTCATGTCACCGACACCTATGGACCCGATCAAACTGCAAGCGTTGCGCAACGCAGTACAGGACTTACTCAGCAATGGGGCTATCATGCAGGTCCCCACAGAGGAACAGGACACAGGGATATACTCCTTGTTCTTTGTCGTCCCAAAGAAGACGGGCGGAATGCATCCTGTGCTAGACCTCAAGTATCTCAACCAGAATGTCACTTACAAAAAATTCTAAATGGAAACCCTTCGCTCCACTCTGGCATCCATTCAACCGGGGGACTGCCTAATCTCAACAGATCTCAAGGATGCCTATCTCCACATCCCCATCCAACCCTCACACCACCGTTACCTACGATTCAACTTCCAAGGGCAACATTTCCAATATACATGCCTACCCTTCAGCCTGGCATCAGCACCTTGGGTCTTCACCAAGACCCTGGTGGTCCTCATAGCACATCTCAGAAAACAAGGGGTCCCCGTAATACCTTACCTGGATGACTGGCTCATAAGGGCAAGAACAGAGGAGCAAGCCCTACGAAGCACACAGCTTGCAACCAACTGCCTGCAACGACACGGATGGATAATAAACAGGGACAAGAGCCAGCTGATCCCTGCCCAATCCATCACTCATTTGGGCGCAGTAATACATGCAAAGAGCAACAAGATAACTCCTACACCCGAGAAAATTCAGAACATCCAAACTCTGGTGTCAGGTCTAATCAGCAGACCAAACCGGGCTGTATGGGACTACTTACAGGTACTGGGGGTCATGGCAGCACTAATTGACATGGTTCCATGGTGCACATGCGAACACTGCAAAGGTTCCTAATAGACTCATGGGACCAGACAACCCAAAACTTCAAATTCAGAGTCACACCCCCTCCACTACTGTTAGCCAGACTACGTTGGTTGACTCTGAAACCACACTTAATGTGGGGCACAACACTGACACAAGTAGCACCAGAGGTGATCACCACAGATGCCAGTCTGTCAGGGTGGGGGGCAACATACAATAATCATGTAACCCAGGGATTTTGGACTCAGCAGGAGTCCTCTCTACCCATCAATCTCTTGGAAATGAGAGCGGTTCGCTTGGCCCTCCTCTTCTTTACACCCCTACTCAGCAACAGACTGGTCCTAGTCCGGTGCGACAATCAAGTGACAGTCGCATACATAAACAAACAAGGAGGAACACTAAGCAAAGCGATGATAAAGGAGTCACTAAAGCTATTCCGCTGGGCAGAATGGAACTTACTATCACTAACCGTAATATATCTAGCAGGAGAGGCCAACACAGAGGCGGACTGGCTGAGCAGAGTTACTGTCAGCCAGTCAGAATGGAGACTTCACAAGTCCATCTTCCAAAGAATATTGCCCAAATGGGGACCCCTGCAAGTTGACCTAATGGCATCACGGACAAACACCCAACTACCCAACTACCACTCCAGATTTTCAGACCCCCAAGCTCAGGAGATCGATACGCTGTCATCCCCTTGGGACTTCTCACTGGCCTACATATTCCCACCGCTACCAATGCTACCCAAAGTATTCCACAAGATTTGATGCACGGGATCATCAGTAGTCCTAGTGGCCCCCAATTGGCTGAGACGACCATGGTACTATCTCATACAGGACATGTCAGTGAGCCCTCTGATGACCCTACCTCCTTGGCCCGACCTTCTGTCACAGGGTCCAATTCCGCATCCGAATCTAACCAGTCTGAATCTGATGGCCTGGTTATTTATTTATTTATTTTTTATTTATTTAAGGTCTAGGAATTACAACCCTTTGAGTCAGAGACTCATTTGCAAAGGCTCCACGTCTTACATAAATGGATTAGAACACAGTGTTGCATAGAAAATACAATATAGACAACAGCACTGGTACAGAAAAAATGACAGTACAAAATTATAATGAACACAGACAATGGGACGACAGTAATTTTTGAAATAATGGTGCATTCAACATTTTCAAGTAATTGAAAGGGAAAGACTGTTAAACCAAGGTTACCATGCCAGGGTTGTAAATCGTCTGCTGCAATCCAGGAGACAATCCACTAATAAGACTTACCTCAGACAATGGGAAATCTTCCACAAATGGTGCCGGGAAATGGGTACCTCACCTTCAGTGGTGGGATTACCACACATTTTAGACTTTCTCAATGAAGGGGCGAACAAGGGCCTTAGTCCAGCCACACTCAAAGTGCAGGCATCAGCTATTTCCTCCATTAGGGGCTCACTACCAGGGATAGGTCACATTGGCTCTCATCTCGACACCATCTGACTCCTCAAGGCAGTCACACTGACAGCACCAGGGGGGAGGAAGAGATGCCCACCGTGGCAACTCAACACAGTGCTAGACACACTCCAGTTACCCGCCCTTCAGCAGGACTCTCTTCACTGGTGCACTATTAAGACAGCATTCCTTGTAGCAATTTGATCCACCAGAAGAATAGGAGAGCTTCAGGCCCTCTCATGCAGAAAACCCTTCATCACCTTTCATAGCGATAGGGTCATACTGAGAACAGTGCCCTATTTCCTGCCCAAGGTGGCTTCACAGTATCACAAGGACCAGGATGTCCTTTTGCCCTACTTATCTCCAAGTAACCCCCAAGACGCATCGACCCACCACCCCCTAAATGTGGGCCGCCAATTGGAAAAGTACCTCAGTGTCACTAGGGAAACACGAAAGTCAGACAGATTATTTATCCTAACCAGAGGGCACAGATTAGGACAGGCAGCCTCTAAAGACACCATAGCCAGATGGATCAAGCAGACCATTAACGAGGCTTATAAGGCAGTGGGCCAGACACCACCAGAAGGCCTCAAAGCACACTCTACCAGGGCAGTAGCAACATCCTGGGCGGAAAGGGGAAACGTATCTTCTTAAGACATTTGTTCAGTGGCTACCTGGTCATCTATACACACCTTCACCAAACATTATAGGTTAGACATAGAATCTGCAGAAAGGACTAACTTTGCCAAGTCAGTTCTGAAGGCAGGACCCGCACAAGACTAGACCGACACTAACCTGCCTTCTCCTTACCCACCCAAGAGTAACCACTCAATTCTACACTACTACTAAGGTCCCACTGGTGTTGACTGCGTAGTACTATAAAGGGTATGAAATATAATGGGATTTACTCACCTGGTAAAGGTGATTATCTGAGTACCCTTTATATTACTCCACAGGCCCATCTGGACGGCAGATTATCCTCGGGCTGGGTCAGCAGAAAAAGCGATACCCCTCAAAGGAAAGGGTAAATCTAAGCTCAGAGTCATTAGCCCTTGTGCACAAATTCAACGACAACATAACTGTATATGTCAAACTGTGTATATATTTTTTCTGTAAATGAGGTTACTTCAATAAAGGTGATGGGTGAAACACAACTCCGGACTAAGTGTACCTTAATTTATTATTCTATAATCAATGACTCTAGGCAATAACCTCAGATACCAGCCCTCTCGGAGGTCCATTTCCCATTGGGTCTACCTTGGGCCACACATATTCCTGGCTTGTATTTTTTTTCTCCTTCTTCTCTCTCACTATTTAGTTATGGAAGATTCACACTGGAGATATTCTGATGAGGGTAGAGGGATGTCCTCGCCCACCTTTGATTTGATTGGATCGTGCATCAACCTATAGGATGGACAAGGAATACCCACTGGTGTTGACTGCGGAGTACTATAAAGGGTACTCGGATAATCACCCTTACCAGGTGAGTAAATCCCATTTTCTCAGTTTCTCCCGGTTCGGTATAACTGGGGGTAAACCAAGGTTTATTTTATATTTATCAGAGTTTTCTGACTAAAAAGCTCCATTAGTTATGCTAAATTTTATTAAATTAGCTTGTTTAAAGAATCGCTAATACTGGTTCCTGAACCGATAGCCTCGGTTCATTTTATCTTGGTTCCCGGATCCCGAAACGGTTCTGGAACCGACCACAACTGCTAAATAAACTTAAATTAAAATGTTTCCTTTTTAGCGGTTGCAACTCTTATTGGCTTTACATTGAAAATGTTATAAAAAGAAACTGGTGATCCCGGTTTCAAACCTTGTATTCAGTGTGGTGAAATTTGTTAAGGCAAACATTCTCTTGTTTTACCTATCTGGACATGAACATTTAAGAGCAGAGTGAAATCTGCATTACATGTCCTGAAAAAAACTACTGAAATGCCTAAATAAGGCTAAAAAAAAAAAAAAAATCACCACCTAGGGGTCCCGCCAGCTCTAACCAGCTGACACCCTAAGTTACTGTGGGTGACTCCACAACAAATACTGTAATTGCTACCCTGATATGGGCAGATAAGCAGTTTTTAAGAGGCTTGTTGAACCGGCTGACTCCCTGGTTCCCTCAGTGAAACTGAAGAAAACTAAGCACACATAACCCCCTGCTGACAGCATTTTAGGGACTTCTGTGCCTGCTATAAAGCCTGCCAACTCCTTCAGAAATTACAGGCTGGTTCTGATTGAGGAAGTATTTGCCAAGACAGGTGAGCACAGTTGTGTATTGCTTCCCTTGGCTATGATCACCTAAATGAATGTTGTGTAATTTGTAGACTTTCCCTTGGGGAATAAGTGTGGAGAAATGCTTGGAACAGCTAAAGAAAACACTTTCAGGCTTACATGGGCTGTCTGTCTCTCAGCAGCAGACCTTTGCAAAGCAGTCTTCCTAATATTTAAAAGAAAGAATATATAATGATTATGAAATGGAAGAGAACCTATTGAATCTGAGGTTTCCTCTGAACATGAGTTTGTCTCTCCCCACAGAACATCTGAGGATTATTCCTCATTCTTCACATTGGTGAGAAAGATTTGGCTGGCACCCGCTAAAAGCTTCCCATTCCTGTGAATAAATTCTTCAGGGAAATACTTTAAAGATTTTACAAACTCCAAGCTCTGTTTCCCTCTAGATAAGAGGATGTATAAGAAATTTCAGCTGGACAGGGAGGGCACTGAAATGTATTCACCACCCTGTCCACTAAGGAGTGGTTAAGGTGACAGCCTGTGACAAGGCAAAGATACCCCTGTTATCCTATCCTCTTAACAAGGATTCTGGGAAAAATTGACAACATGGCTTAAAAAGATATATTTATCAGGTGCCTTGGCCATCAGGCAGGCACACATTTCAAGCCTATGTCAATACCAAAGTCACTGTGGTAGTCAGCCCCTGCTATGTCAGCCAAGGACCAGACTCCCCTGTCAGATGATCTAGCTGAAACAGCTAAATTTGGTTTGAGAGCAGCCAAACAGCAGTTCAGGTGGTTGTTGCCAGATGGATGGCAAGGAGGTTTGCCTGGCTGCGAGTCACAGACCTCACTCAGGATACCCAAACCAAGGTTATAGACTTTCCAGTCGAGGGCAATTCCTCTTTGGAGAAAGATAAAGGCCTACATGAAAAAGGTGGATATATACAACACAGCAAGCCCCCTTTGTTTCTGTCAGGCTGAGGCTGCTCCCCAGTATCAGCATTACCCACAGCAGGGGTATTTCAGGCACCACAGGCAAGTGGTACTGGATGTAGTGGTCAGGGTTGTCTCTGAGCTCAAATTCCTTCCACTAACAACAGTGGAAAAAGGATTAGAAAGGTTGCAAAAGAGACCAAATAAGGGCGCTTCAGGCTGTGACCAGCCAACACCCTCCAAATCTGCATGTGAAACTGCTGTGTCTTACTTACACACCCCTGAGAAGGGTGATTCAGGTTTTAAAAAAAAAAGGGGGGGTGTGAGTGGCCCGGCTGTTTCTCCAGTCCCCTCCACGAAAACCAGAAAACCAAAACGACAAAACATGTCAAACCCCAGTAAAAACCTAAAGGGGTTCCTGGCATCACTGTATTTAAATGATTTTCACACTCTCATAAGGGAGTCTCACAGAAAGTACTTCAGGTTCAGACTCTCATCAGGTCACTGTCTGGGAGTGTACACAGTGGTTGGAGCACATTCAAAGATAAGGTGTCACAGTTTCCCCATATCTAGATGACTGGCTGGTGGTTGTAGAATCACTCCGGCAAGTGAGTCTGCAACTCTCCTAGGGTCTCGTGGACTCTCTAGGGTCCTTGATAAATCTAAAGAAAGTATGACCTTCAACCTGCTCAAGCACTCCAGTTCATAGGAGCAGAGCTAAATACCCTGCAAGGCAGGGTCTACCTGCCCCTATGCAGGGCAAGAAGTATTCCACTAATAGCGGGCTCATTCGGGCTAAATGAACCAAAAATCACAAGACAGTTTTCTTCAGCTACTGGCCACATGGCACCTGCCACTGGCACAGTCTTGGAATCCAGGTTACAGACCAGAGCCATTCAGTGTGACCTCATGGCTCAATGGTGTCAGAGACAGGACCCTCTTTTAAAACTAATTCTAGTAACAAAGACATTGTTACAGGCCTCCAATGGAGGAAAAGAGGGAACCAATCTAAGGGAAGGGGCTTCTTCTTCTTTTTCAGCAAGAGGCCCTATCAGTTGTCTGACAACAGATGCATCCCTACTAGAGTGGGGAATCCCATCTGGGGGTTTGCACCTCCCAAGGCACATGGTCAAGTGCAGATTCACTCATGCACATAAACCTGCAGGGGCTAAGAGTAGTGTTACTGCACTAAAGGTCTTCACACAACTACTACAAAGGTGATACAGGTCAGAACAGACAATACCACCACAATGTATTACATCCTCAAGTAGGGAGGGACAAAGTTAAGCCTTCCCTGCTCAGGACTTAAGAAAATATGGAGTCTAGTATGTTCAAACAACATGAAGTCTTGCTGTATTCTGACATATGCAGTTAGCCCCAGCACTTGAACTGCTCCGGAGAGGAAAGAGTTAACGCTATGCAGGAAGCATAGAACGTTGAGCTCTAGCTCGGTTTCAAACCTCTGTCTGCAGCACTTCAAAGTGTAATGGTCAGATTCTTTATTCCGCCTAACTGAACAGTCGCTCCGGAGATTGCTCCTTCGCTACAATTGGTTTGATTTAGAATCCGTCAGTTTAATTACCGATGTTGTTTTTTTCGGCTTTGGATCCCTGTTTGCGGTACAGTAAGTGTTGTAGGTAGTGGACTATAGGATAAATTTGTTGTATTTTGTTGTTTTTCAGTATGGAAATTGTAAAAACCTGTTGATGGGTCCGGTTAGGAACCGATTGTGTTAGGGTTTTATCTGTTTTCTTTCTGTAGTGCGAGGTACCGGTTCCTATTGGTTTCAAAAATATGGTTCTACATGTTTTTTTCTCACCTAATTCAGAATACAGTTGGGAGCTGATAGGGGGTCTTACTCAAGCAATACCTGTAAAGGGTAAGCTGTAGCCTGGCCATGTCTGAGAAACCCAAGAAAAAAAAACGGGCCCACTGGGTTTCAACACTGCGAGTGTGGGGATGCCTTTGCTAAGGCAGACCCTCACACCATTTGGGTTTATTGTCTGGGGTTTGACCACCTCGATTCAGACTGCCAAATTTGCAAACATTTCCCGAACCTGAGGGAGTGCCCACTGACCTGGGCGATACTCCTTCGGGCAAAAGGAGAGCCGACCCTGAAGGGTCGGTTCCATCGAAGCGTAAGAGGAAATCGGCCGGTTCAGATCCAGAACCGCATCATCCAACTGCCGAAGAAATAGCCAGGGCGATAAGTATTGTGGAATTGCTCCGTCCGGTTCTGTCCAATCCAGTGCCTTTCCGTAGGCGCTCGGTTCAGTTGGTTCCCCCAGTTCCGGATTATGTGCTGGATGAGTTTTATGAACCAGAGGGGGAGGGAGGAAGAAGAAGATGATGATGATGATAATGGTGATGAAGGTCTGGATGAGCCCATTGATCCAGACCTCTCCCCAGACAGGCTTTCTAATGTTTCCCCTCCCAGGCTTTCTGAGTCCCCGTTCCACTACTTGTTCTGCAAGAAAGTGGTTGAGACCCTCCAGCTTCCCTTGGTTGAAGCAGCTGAGGAATAAGAGGAGCCTGATTTCGTGGAAATGATGGACATCCCAGATTCCAAGAGGCTGTCTGTTCCCCTCCATAAATCTTTTGGGAAACAGACATAGAAAGTTCTTCAAACCCCAAATTCTTTACCTCCTGTAGATAAAAGAATGGACAGGAGGTACATGCTTTCAGGCTCGGGTACAGAGTTATTTTTCCACCAATGCAACCATGTTGAGGTAGTGCAGGCTGTAGCCTGTGACAAGGCTAACATACCTTTGGCTTCACACACTCAAGATAAAGACTCTAGGAAGTTGGATGCTATGGCCAAAGAGCAGTACTTAGCATCCTCCTTGGGACTCAGGCAGGTGAATTACATGGCCTACACAGCCAGATACCAGAAGTCTAGATGGGATACTGTTCTGGAGCTGGCTAAACAGGCCTTCCCCCAGCTAACCAGAGAGCTGGAAGGGGGTGGCTGCTGATGGGATTGAGGCATCCAAAATTCAATTTCATGCTGCTGTGGACTCAAATGATGTGGCATCACGAGTCATGGCTACATCTGTGTCTCTTAGGAGGTTTGCTTGGCTCAGATGTACTAGCCTCTCACAGGACATGCAGGCTAATGGCATGGATTTCCCTGTGGTGGGTAATTCTCTGTTTGGGGAGCAGACAGAGAATCACATGATTAAAATGGATGAGTATCAGGCCACCTACAGGAGTACACAGGCCAAGGAAAGGCAGGCAACTCCTCAGAGGCAGCGGGGCAGGGGCAGGCCTTTTCACAGGCCTTTCTACCAGGCACTGGCCTCCTCTCCTTTTTCACAGAGGGGGTTCTTCAGAGGGAGAGGCAGAAGGGGGATGAGCAGGGCTGCATCCTCCTCTCAGTCCAAGGCTCCTGCCAAGCAGACGCCCTGATGTGTCAGCCCAGGTTGACTCCCCAATCCCAGTAGGATGCAGGCTGGCTTACTACTTCCAGGTCTGGAAGTCTGTTACCTCAGACAGGTGGGTCCTGGAGGTAGTAAGTCAGGGACTGGCTCTCAGTTTTGCAAAGTTTCCAAAATTGAGAGCCAAGTCCTTTCCACCTGCAAACCTTTCCAAGACCACTGCTCTAGAAGCAGAGGTCTCCTCTCTACTAACCCTAAGGGCTGTAGAGAGAGTTCTTACTCAGCACAGAGGCAAGGGTCTGTATTCCAGATATTTCCTTACCCCATAAAAGATGGGAATGGCGGCCCATCCTAGACCTAAGATACCTTAACAAGCACATCTTAAAACCAAAATGCAAAATGGTGACTCTGGGAGTAAGACTTCTCTCTCTAAGGCCAGGGGATTGGCTAGCTTCCCTCAACCGCAAGGATGCCTACTTTCACATCCCAATCAGGTGCTCCCACAGAAAGTACCTCAGGTTCGAATTACCTTCAGGCCATTATCAGTCCAGAGCAATGCCCTTCGGCCTAACATACACGCCAAGGGTGTTCACAGAATGCCCAGCAGTAGTAGTGGCTTTTCTCAGGAGACGGAGTATCTCCATTTTTCCATACCTGGATGACTGGCTCATCGTGGGCAGTCTCCAGACCAAGTCAAGTGAGACCTACAAGTGACACAACAGTTGCTCACTTCTCTAGGGTTCCTTCTCAATTTGCCAAAGTCAGTTCTCGAACCAGTACAGCTCCTCACCTTCATAGGGGTAGAGTTGGATACTGTGCAGGCAAAGGCTTTTCTTCCCTTGGTAAGGGTGAAGGCCCTTACAGATCTTGCCTCCATTTTCCGCCTTCTGATGTCTCGACCAGCAAGACATTTTCTTCAGCTCCTGGGCCACATGGCAGCTTCCACTGTGGTGGTACAGGGAGTCAGATTTCAAATGAGGGACATTCAGTTCCATCTGAGGTCCTTTTGGTCTCAGAAAAAAAGATCCTGTAACCAAATTGATTCCAGTGACTCAGACTCTGGTCCAAGCTCTCCAATGGTGGTTGGATCAGGACAGTCTTAGACAAGGAGTCCCATTCATCAGTCAGACTCATTCAGTGGTACTAACCACAGATGCCTCTCTCCTGGGCTGGAGAGCCCACTTAGGAACCCTCACAGCACAAGGTGTGTGGTCCCCTCAGGAGTCTCTACTTCATATCAATCTTCTGGAACTCAGGGCAGTATTCCTGCCTCTCCAAACTTTCTCGGACTCAGTGAGGAACAAAGTGGTTCAGGTCAGGACAGACAGCACCACCACGTGGTACATCAACCAGCAGGGGGGCACTCGGTCTACAGCCTTGTGCATGGAAGCCATGAAAATATGGTCTCTGATTTATGCCCTGCAAGTATCCCTAGTAGCAGTCCATCTACCAGGGAAGGACAATGTGCTAGCAAATGTCCTGAGCAGGATCTCTCAGGGCCATCACGAATGGGCCTTGGACCCCTTCATATTGAAAGTAGTCTTCTCCAGCTGGGGCACTCCAGAGATACATCTCTTTGCAGCCCCAGACACTCATCAACTTCCTCTCTTCTGTTGCAGACCTGCAGTCATGGGCACAGTTCCCCTGGATGCTCTGGTTCTGGATTGGGGGGGCAAATTCCTTTACGCCTTTCCTCCTTTGCCCCTGTTATTCAAGGTCCTGGTCAAGATCAGGTCACAACTGTGCAGTATGATCCTGATTGCACCAGACATGGCCAGACCGCCTTGGTATCCCCCGTTGATGTCCCTGGCAGTCCATCTTCCCCTATCTCTTCAAAAGAGGCACAACCTGTTAACCTCTTCTCAGGGAAGAATCTGGTACCCCAATCTTCAGTCTCTCAACCTCAAGACTTGGCTCTTGAAGAGTTAGAGTATGAAGGTATGCACCTGTCTCGGGGTGCTGGATATTCTCAAAGCCTCTCGGAAACCTGCCACCAGAAAAACTTGTAATTCGAAATTAAAGAGATTCAGCATTTGGTGTTCCAGTAGGGATATCTTACCGGATACTGCTGATCTCGCAACAGTTCTGGATTATATGGTTCATCTTAATGGCCTAGTCCTCAGGACAGTCACTTTAAAAGTTCATTTAGCAGCTATATCTGCATTCCTGTCAGTAGGGAAGGCTCCCTCTCTGGCATCTCATCCTGTCTTCTGTAAATTCTTTAAGGGTTTGGTTCATATAGACCCTCCCTTTAGGGACCCTACCCCTGCTTAGGATCTTAATGTTTGCTTTGCTTAGCTCATACAACCCCCTTTTGAGCCCCTGGCTTCAGCTGAACTCAAATTTGACTTGGAAATCTGTGTTCCTGGTAGCTATCACTTCTGCCAGGCATATTAGTGAATTACAATCTCTGTTAGTGGAGCCAGATTTTCTCATTCCATAGAGATAAGGTGGTCCTTAAAACCAGTAGGAGGTTCTTACCCAAAGTGGTCTCAGATTTTCATCTGAACCAGTCCATGTTTCTTCCTGTGTTCTTCACTGATCATTCTTCTTCAGGAGAAAGAAGATTACATAGTTTGGATGTTAAGCGGGTATTTAGCTACTACACTGAGCATACTAAGGCACTTAGGTATGAATGTCCCCAATTGTTTCTCACTTATGGTGAAGTGGGAAAAGGTAAACCTGCTACTAAGAGAACTATTGCCAGGTGCATTGTCTGTTGTATTCAATTCTGCTATGAAAAGCTAGGCAAAATACCCCTCTGAGGCCTCATTCGACTAGGGGTATAGCTGCTTCCCTGGCTTGTGCTAGGGATATTCCTTTACTAGAGATAAGCAGAGCAGCCACCTGGAAAACTGTCCATAAAAAACTGTCCATACTTTCACCAAGCATTACTCTCTGGATATCCAGGCTAGGAGTGATGCTCGGTTTGGAACAGCAGTACTGAAAAGCCTATTCCCAAAATAGGTTTGGTACCCCACTCCATGGTGGTACTGCTTGTAGTCTGCATATGTCAGAATACAGCAAGACTTCATGTTGTTTGAAGAAAAAATTACTCACCTTAGTAATTGTGTTTCTTCTAATGGAGTCTTGCTGTATTCTGACCTGCCTCCCCTCTCAGAACCTGTTTTTTGGGAAGTGGGCTGGCAGGTACAGTGTTGCACCTCGGGGTGTACTTGGCACTCCTGCTTTCTAGAAGGGGGAGAGGTTATTGTTATGTTGTTTTGGTAGCTATATGTTGGTTCACTACCTGGTTATTATTTTGGGTTCTCGTCTTGAGCCTTTTGGGGGAACCAGAAATTTGTTGCCTGTTGGCTATCTTCTTTTACAATTTCCACTTTAAGAAGTGTAGTTAATAATAGCTCATAAGAATCTGACAGTTACACTTTGAAGTGCTGCAGACAGAGGTTTGAAACCGAGCTCGAGCTCAACGTTCTATGCTTCCTGCACAGAGTTAACTCTTTCCTCTCCGGAGCAGTTCAAGTGCAGGGGCTAACTGCATATGTCAGAATACAGCAAGACTCCATTAGAAGAAACACAATTACTAAGGTGAGTAATTTTTTTCTTCCATATGTCCCTGCAGGATATTCATTTGCCAGTAGAAACACTACCTTGGCAGATACCTTGACTCAGATCAACCAGTCCCATCAGGAATGGGCCTTGAATAGTCAGGTGGTACAAGTTATCTTCAGGAGGTGGTGCATACCAAGGGTAGACTTGTTCGCCTCCCACCACAACCACCACCTGCCGCAGTACTAAGACAATCAGATCCAGGACCAATCCCCCTGGATTCTCCGGTTCTGAGTTGGCCAGGGAAGCACCTGTTCGCTTTCCTTCCTTCCCTCTGGCATACAGTGCATTTCTCAAACTCGGGTCCCAGCCAGCAACAATGGTCATGATAACGCCAAACAGGGACAGGCAGGCATGCTACTTTCCATGTCTGGTTCCAAACCAATACACACTTTCTCAGAGGCACAACCTGCTAACCTCCAACCGGGAAGCTTTTGTGCCCAAACCTTGGGTCACTCAGGCCCAAGTCATGTCTCTTGAGGGCCTACTGTACAACATGCAGCCTTGCATCCTTTTCACAGTGTCTTGGTCATTTTATATGGTTACAGGAAGCCCTCCATTAAGAAACTGTATGCTTCAGAAGGGAAAAGGTTTACTATTGGTGTTCAACCAGAAATTGGTTTCCAGCACGTGCTGGGATCAAGCAGTGCTTGACTAACTTACCTTTTTATATTCATTGGACTTGCAGTCCAGCATCCTCAAGGTCCATCTAGTTGCAGCATCTGCTTGCATATTAGCTGGACAGAATGTTCTAATGGCCTCAGATCCTAGCCTCAAAGAGGCTCTTTTAGGGCCTGGCACATGTCAGCACAGGCTGGTGTTCCTGCTGTGCTGGATTATTTTACCTGTTTGCTTTCACTGGACTTGCAGACCAGTACCTTAAAGGTCCAGCTGGTCTCAGCATCTGTTTATTTCTCAGTTGGACAGAATGTTTTTTTCAAGCCTCAGACCCTATCTTGAAAGGGTTCTTTAAAGGCCTGGTCCATTTGCACTCCCCTCACAGGGAACTGGTGCAAGTATGGGACATAGATGTGTGCATAGTTAGGCTCATGGGTCCTCCTCTTTTGAGCCTATGTTTTCAACTTATTTGAAATATCTTTAAAAAATATATATATATTCCTTGTGGTAATGATTTCTGCCACAAGAATCAGTGAGCTCATGTCTCTCTTCATTGAAGAAGACCACATTGCATTCCACAGAGACAGAATTGTTCTGGGAACAAACAAGGAGTTTCTCCTTTAAATCACTTCTGATTCCCATTTGAATCAAATCATTGTACATAAATACATACATACATAGACAGTGTCGGCAGATAAGGGCCTATAGTCCACACAGTCTGCCCATCTTAGCTGTCTTTTTCACTGAACACTTTAGTTCTGGTGAAGAGTCTTTATGGTCTGGACGTCAAAGGAGCTTTTAGCTGTTACGTGACAACCACTAAAGTCCATAGGCAGGACAGAAAACAGTTGTTCCTGACATATGAGAATGTGGGAAAGGGTAATCCAGCTTCAAAAAGGTTAATTTCTTGCTGGATAGTACATCATTTTCAGTTTTTGTTATTCTAAGGCTGGAAAGGAGCCCCCAACAGGGTTGAGGGCCCATTCCTCAAGGGGCACAGCTGCTACCATTCCAGCTGTCGAGGATGTTCCCCTGGTGGACATCTGTAAGGCAGCTACCTGGAAAACAGTACTCACCTTCACAAAGCATTACAGTCTGGATATTCTCTCAGGGGTGATGCCAGGTTCAGCACAGCAGTCCTGCAAAGTCTGTTCACAAAATAAGGTTCTGTGCCCACCTCCAAAGGTACTGCTTAGTAGTCTGCATAAAGTTATGAATACCTGAGTATTACTGGGGTTAGAAGAAAAAATTACTTACCATAGTAATCTTGTTTCTTCCAAGTGATACTCAGGTATTCATAACTTGCCCACCCTACCTCCCCTTCTGGAACCTTTAGCCTCTGCACTCCTGAATACTGTACTCTCAGGGGTATAAAGGCCATTTCTGGCACACATGTGATTGTGTTCACTGTTGTTGTCCCCCTCTCCTTTTTCAGGTGATTTGGACATTCAGGGGTATCCTTTCATATGTTATGCCCTCCAGTTGGAGGCCCCCCTTTTTTGGGGTGTTAAGGAAGCTCCCTCTATTATTATTATGATTCATAGTGTGTTATTATTAATATTGTTACTATTATTTTTATTATTATTGTAATTATCATTATTACACTTAATCCCCATGGGCCTGTCTTTCCAGGCTTCCAGGAAATTTGAGGAGTTAGAACTAAGGCAGTTAGTATAAGGCAGCATTTGAAAAGTGGCTCATACAAAAGATTCCTTCATTTGCATATGTTCCAAATTCTCTCTGGGCAGTTCTGCTTAGAAGGCTGACTGCATAAAGTTATGAATACCTGAGTATCACTTGGAAGAAACAAGATTACTATGGTAAGTAATCTTTTCTTCCGGTATATCAGGGAGAAAAGAAAGAAGGGAGGGGGGATTGTCAGTATACATGCTTATGGAAAGATAATTGAGGATACTGGGCAGAAGGCTGCAGTCCTAAATTAATGCTTTCTCTTTTGTATTTACCAAGGAAGGAGTGGGTCCCCTGCCTGATAGCAGTACTAGTGCAACCACTAGGGGAATCCATAGGATAGAAACCTCAGTATTCACCAAGGACAGCATCCAGAAAGGACTGGCATCCCTCAAACCAGATAAAGCTACAGGCCCAGATGGGTTGCATCCAAGAGATTAAGGGAGTTAGTGGAAGAACTAGCACACCCCCTAGCACATTTGTTCAATAGCTCACTACAGACAGGGGCGGTGCCCACTGACTGGAAGGTAGCAGATGCGGTGCCACTCCATAATGGTGGGGACATGGAGGAGGCTAAGGGAAGCGGGGTGGGCTGTTAGGAGGGAGAAGGTGCAGACAGAAGAGGGCTTAGCACGGTCTGTAAACAAAGGGGATAAGTCATTTTATAGGTACATCAGTGAAAGAAGAAAAACCAAGAGGGGGTTTGTGAGGCTCAAAGGATAGAAGGGAGAGTGTAAGGAGGGGGATATGGACAAGGCAGAAATACTGAACAAATACTTCTGCTCAGTATTCACTAAGGAGGGGGAGGATCAAGGACCACAGCTGGGTTGCAGAGGCAGTGGGGGGAGAAGTAGACACCAGTCCGTTCACAGTGGAGAGTTCTGTGAGAACTCACAAAGCTGAAGGTGGATAAGGCCATGGGGCCAGACTGCATCCACTGGAGGATATTAAAGGAGCTGTGAAGGGAACTAGCAGTGCCTCTGGTGGCCCTGTTCATGGAGTCACTCAACACGGGTGTCGTTCCAGAGGACTGGAGGAGGGCACGTGTAATTGCACTGCACAGAGGTGGCAGCAGAGAGGAGGTGGGACACTGCAGGCCAGTCTGCCTCACCTCAGTGGTGGGAAAGATCATGGAGACACTGCTGAAAGAAAGGATAGTGAAGCGGGCCCATCGGTGCAGCGGTTGGATTTCAGCTTGCAACGCCAGCGACCCAGGTTCGGGAACTGACTTGGGAGCTGGAGAGAAGGCTTGAGCATTGGATGACTGCTCACCTTCTCTCAGGGGGAAGGCAGGGAAGCGACCTGGTGCTTGCTGACCCCTGGTGGAGGCTAGGGGTATGGCAATGTGAGGGGTTCCACTAACTAATGGGGTGTGGTGAATGTCTGCATAAACCTGATGGGAACGTCACACCCCCGGGGAGGAAACGGGGGGGGAAAAGAGCCCCGAGGCTGACTGGATGATGGTTGCCAGCTCCCACTGCTGCAAGACCTCGGGCAGTGCATGGACCATCCCAGCAGCACCTGGGCCAAGAATTGTGCTGGCTGCCCCACTGGTGCCTTCCCCCTTGGAGGAGAGGGACCCACCCAGCGAAGGGTTATGTCTAGGTTACCTGAGGGGGCTGCAATATGGGGTGGTGGATGGCTGCACTGAGGCAGTGTGGCAATGAGGGGCATAAGAATGCCTGAAGGACAGGCTGGCCCAGAGCAGGGGGGAGCAAAAAAAAAAAAAGAAAGGATAGTGGCACATATGGAATCTAGCAGTGCTCAGGATCAGAGGCAACATATATTCACAGCAGGAAGGTCATGTCAAACGAATCTAATAGATTTTTTTGATTGGGTGACTAGGGAAATAAGTCAGGGAGGGGCGATAGATTTTGCCTACCTAGATTTCACCAAAACCTTCGACACTGTCCCACATAGAAGGCTGATTAACAAGATGGGTAGTCTGAACATGGGAGACAAGGTGGTGAACTTGATTAGGAACTGGTTAACAGACAGGAGACAGAGGGTGGTGGTAAATGGGGTACAATCTGGGGAGAGGGGTGACCAGTGGGGTACCGCAGGGAATCAGTACTAGGACCAGTCCTGTTCAGCGTCTTCATTAGTGACATTGCAGAGGGGCTGGAAGGAAAGGTGTGCCTGTTTGCAGATGACACCAAGATCTGCAATAGGGTGGATACTCCAGAAGGGGTGCAGAAAATGAAGAGGGACCTGGAGAAGCTTGCAAGATGGTCGGAGATGTGGCAACCGAGGTTCAATGCAAAGAAGTGCAAAATAGTGCACCTGAGTAGAGGGAACCCTGGGGAGAGCTACACGTTGGGGGGGAGGGAAGAGCTGACTGTCACCAAAGAGGAAAGAGACCTAGGGGTTATCATCTCTGATAATCGTAAGGTATCAAAGCAGTGCACAAAGGTGTCAGGGAGGGCCAGTGGCATGCTGAGGTGCATAGGCAAGGGGTATCACTAACAGGAGGCGGGAGGTGGGGATGCCATTGTATAAAACATTGATAAGGCTTCACCTTGAGTACTTTGTGCAGTTCTGGAAGCCACACCTGCACAAGGGCATAGATAAGGTACAGACTATCCAGAGAAGGGCAATAAAGATGGTGCAGGGTTTGCAGCACAGAAGATATGAAGAGAGACTAAGGGACCTCAATATGTACTCACTGGAGGAGAGAAGACAGCAGGGGACATGATTGAAACTTTCAAGTACCTCAAGGGCATAAACAAGGTGCAGGTGGGGGACCTTTTCCAGTTTAGAAAAAGTACTAGAACAAGGGGGCACAATATCAAATTGGAAGGGGTAGATTGAGGTAATGTGAGGACATTTTTCTACACAGAAAGGGTAGTCCACACTTGGAACAGTCTGCCACAGGAGGTGATGGGGGCAAGCACAGATGAGGAGTTTAAGCATGCCTGGGACAGGCACAAGGGAAGCTTGAGAGGGGTGGGAGTGATGAAAAACCATTGATCACATAGTGTCAGTGGCCACATACAATGTATAGGGCCTACAGGCAGACTGGATGGGCCTAGCGGTTCTTATCTGCTGACAATTTTTATGTTTCTATGAGGCAGCAAATTACAGACTAGTTAGTCTCACATCTGTCATTGGAAAACTGTTGGGAGTCCCTCATCAAACAGGACCTCATGGAACACCTGGAAGTGAACAGTCTCCAGTAAACAACATGGGTTCGTGGCAGGGAGATCATGCCAGACCAACTATATTGTCTTTTTCGATTGGGTGACTAGGAAGCTTGACAGGGGCCATGTAGTGGACTTCCTCTACTTCAATTTCAGTAAAGCATTTTTCTCAGGTGCCTCACAGGTGATGGTTGAAGAAGCTGGAGGACCTTGGAACAGCATAGGTCATAGTCAGGTGGGTGGAAAGTTAGCTTAGGGATAGGAGACAAGAGGGCTGTTGTAAATGGAGTGAGATCATCTGAGGGGGATGTGACAAGTGGGGTTCCCTAGGGATCGTTCTTGGACCCGGTCCTGTTCAACATGTCCATTAGTGACATTGGCAAGGGGATCTAGGGAAACCTTGCCCTCTTTGGTGACGATGCTAAGCTTAGCAATAGGGTAGACAGCGCAGAAGGTGTTAGGGAGCTAGAGGAAGACCTCAGAGGGCTTGAAAGTTGGTCAAATGTGGCAGCTGAAGTTGAATGCAAAGAAGTGCAAAGTATTGCACTTAGGGAAAGGTTTCCCATGGGCAGAGTACTGGTTAAATGGGGTTAACATTAGTACTACCTCAGAAGAGCATGATCTGGGAGTCATTATCTGTGACAGCCTGAAACAATCAAGCCAGTGTAACAATGCGTACAGCAAAGCAAACAGGATGTTGGGGTGTATAGGGAAGGGAATAGATAGCAGGAGCAAGGAAGTGATCCTCCCCTTTATCATTCCCTAGTGAGACCACACCTGGAGTACTGAGTCCAGTTCTTGGACTCTCACCTAAGAAAGGATAAGGACAGGATAGAGATTGTGCAGAGAAGGGCAACAAGATGATACATGGCCTTCAGGGGGTCTCCTATGAGGAACGGCTAAGAGCACTGAACATGTACTCGCTAGAGGCCAGGAGGGAGAGGGGGGATATGATTGTAACTTTTAAATTCTTGAAAGGCATAAATTGAGTGCCCCACACAATGCTGTTCACTAGAAGCACCAACACAACAACTGGCGGGCATGGGTGGAAGCTGAGGGGTGGGGGCTTCAGAAGGGATTTGAAAAAACACTATTTCTCAGAAAGAGTGGTGGAACCATGGAACGGTCTGCCAGCAGAGGTGGTGGGCACTGGGACCACGGAGGGTTTCAAACATGGGTGGGCACAAATCATTCCACTATGGAAGCAAGTACATTGGATTTGTGAGGCAGCCTATAGTATTACAATACCATTTTCCCCTAAGTTCCTAGTACTAGGAATAAATTCAGGTCCAGGACCCATGAGCAGTAGTTAGAAAATAGGAACATGGGTGACCATTCTTACCTTAAAAAGAACCTTACTATCAAATTGGAAACTGAGCTCCCCACCGGCAATCAAAGAATGGTTCTATAAGTTGGGAGAGACTATCAATAATGAACGTATTGCTCATGTTCTTACTGGAAAACTTAATTTGTTTAATGCCAGCTGGTCACCACTGCTGGCTTACTTGGGAGAACACTGACTCTCTCGACTTCAGATTCAGGGTCTGCATTATCCTGGGCTTGCTGCCTAGAGCACCAGGAACCTGTTTATCTTGGACTTGTATAATATAGCATGATGATTTGAGGATAAGATTTCTGGTACCAGATTTTTTCAAAAGCTGGCGGACATGGTCACTCTCCCAGGTCCTTGGATAGTGGGTGGGGACTACAGTTGTGTTTCAGATGCAATTTTAGATCGGTCTAACCCGGCCCCTGTCCCCCTCTCAAAAAATGCCAAAACCCTTGGTGAGGTTGACTTACCATTCAGCCTGGTGGATGTCTGATGCCACCTTAATCCCACCGGACGGGACTACAGTTTTTACTCCCACACCCACCAATCTTATGCCCACCTAGATATACTGTTGGTCAGTGTCACAAACGCACTCAGCAGGTCGGGCCCTCTGCTCCCACAGGGCCAACCTCAGAGTGCAATAGTGTGAACAGGTAACAGACAGGGTAACCCTCCTGTCTGCTTTTGGGTCCGACTCTCCTTTAGTCTCAAGTTCTGGGGAGATTCAAACTGAACCTTATGCTAGTGTACCCAATGTGCAGGCTCAGATACGTACCCTCTTCGGGGCTTTGCGGTACAATCTTTCACCAGGGGCACCAAGCCAGGCCTCCAAAATGAACCCTTAAAACTCTTATCAGAGACCTTAGGTATATTCTTTTTTTTTTTATTATTTTATATTTATTAGTTTACATGTATACAAGTACAGGTACCGCATACGTCTTGGAAATCACATATTTAAGATATACAACAAGGAAAAAGATCTTTCCTATGGTAAACAGGATTACAGTCTCTCCAAGCTAAATCCTATAATTGAGGGGGAAATCTAAAAATAAAACGGATACATTCTGGAAGTCTAATCTGTGTAGCTGTAGCCCAAGAGCAGGTGGATATATAAACTAAAGTTTACTCCTAAAGTGTATTTCAAATTGCCTTGCCCAACAGAGCTTAGGGTCCACCTTTATACCTAAAGGAATAGTATAACTCTCCTTAAAGGATTTACAGACATCTAGGATAAACACAGGCTGCATCAAGATCGTAAAGATAAAAATTTAAACCTCGGGAGAGTACAGCTTAGTTCTCCTGATTATTTACAAAACGATTATTACGTAAGATAATGATGGGGCTGTATGGCCACAGTCTCATTGAATATCTACCTTACTGGGACATTTGAAAACTGGTGATAACAAATTAACCACAACCCAGAGACAATAGCTCATAGTCCCACAATAGAGAATGAGAAAAGAAAAAAAGTGTCACCAATTAAAGCCTTTTCAGGTTTCTTCCTCAGATTCATCATCTGATGGTTACTCACAAATGTTAGATTTTTGAGTTTCTACCTTAATGACCCACTTCCCAGCATCGATCGGGTCAGTGAACACATACACCTTGTCTTGGTATATAATACAGAGTTTCGCAGGAAAAAGAACTGCATGAGGTATTGCTAGGTCCCTAAGCTTTCGTCGAACTCTATTGAATTTTTTATGGCATTGTCGGGTGGAAAAGGATAGATCCGGGAATAAATACACTGTGTGGTCTTGTACATTAAGAGGGCCCAATCTCCTTGCCAGTCCCAGTACTGAATCCCTGGTGCTCGTGCTATCTGCGACGACCACGAGTACACGAGGAGCCTCTGTAATTTGCTTACTGCATGGTCGAATTCTATAGGCCTTAGTAAAACGCCAGTCCGAGAAGTCTCCTTGGCCCTGAAATTGCTCTTGGATCCATTCTTTGAAGAATAACAGTGGGTGGTCTCCTTCTAGCCCCTCCAGTAAGCCAATCATCCTTATATTAGCACTCCTGACTTGATTTTCCGGCTGTTCGAGTCGATTTGTGAGGTGTTGTACTTCCTTCTGGCGACCTGCATTTAAGGCATTACACTTAGTCGCCTGTTGCCGTAGGTCCTCTACTGTGTTCGATAATTGCTCTACAATTGTCTCCACTAAAGTAATCTTCCCTGCAAGACAATCCAATTTAGTATTCATTGCCGTAACTGACGATATTAAAGATTGTAGTTTATGGCCTAGTGTCTGGATGGTTTCTTCTCCTTCACTGCTAGTAGTGGGTACCGACTTCTCTGAACTTGTCGAGGCTCCAGATGCTGTATGGGAGTGAACTTTTTTTCCTCGGGTTGCCCATTCTGATCCTCGGTAGTAGAACTGTTGATGTATATCTTTAAGTGTTTAGGTTGATTTGTAAAATATTTTAAATCTTATATTTTGGTGTTTTTGATGCAGAGCTGTGTTTCCTGCGTCTGTCTAGCTCAGGCTCCACAGCGCCCCCACTGACCTTGGGTATATATTCTTATCTTTTCCCAGTTTGGTAACACCATCAAACCTTTCAGAAGAGCTGTCAAACGTAACCACATATACATCACATGCAAAAAGAACTTGGAAGACACACCCAGGCAGTATCTTTCAAATAAAGATTTTGCTAAAAGATGATAAAAATATGAAAAATGTAAACACAGAACAATATATCAAAGAGCATCACAAGCACATAAAAGAAAAACAAGGAAAACTACAGAACAAACTCCTACCAACATACAGTTCTAACCCCATGTATTCTTCTATATTCATAACTGTATGCAGTCTGCCTCCTAAGTAGAACTGCCTGGAGAGAATTGGAACTATATGCAAATGATAGAACCTATCATTGCTTGAGACACATATTCAAACTGCTGCGCTCATCTACTGCAACATTCCATCAATGTCTCAGATTTCTCACTCCGCCTGATAAGTCATTGGACACAAAGGTGGCTAAGTCAGTATTCAGAAAGTGGGGTACCCCAGAGATGGACCTCTTTGCCTCTCCAGAGAACCACAGACTACCACGGTTTTGTTGCAGACCCCACTCGGGGGCACAGTCCCAGAGGATGCCATGGTAATGGAGTGGTCAGGGAGAAGCCAATATGCTTTCCCCCCTTTTCCTCTCATTCTCTGAGTCCTAATCAAGCTCAGGTCCCAGTCTGCCTCAGTGATTCTCATCGCCCCAGACTGGCCCAGACAACATTGGTATCCTCTTCTACTATCCATGCTGGCATCCACACCAATACATCTTCCCCAGAGGCACAACCCGTTAACCTCCCACAATGGGAGAATAGGATATCCCAGTCTCTGCTCTCTCTGTCTCAAGGCTTGGCTCTTGAAGGCATAGAATTTGCAAACCTAAACCTCTCCCAAGCAGATTTACACATACTTAGGGGATATAGAAAACCCTCCACTAAGAAAACCTATTCAGCCAAATGGAATAGGTTTCTCTCTTGGTGCACCCTGCACAGCATCAAACCTGCCTCAGCAGGGATTCCAACCTTACTTGAGCACCTCACGTTCTTACATGATCAGGGCCTTAAGCATACTTCAGTAAGGGTCCACTTAGCAGCTATCTCTGCTCATATTTCAGTGGGATGCCCCACTTCCATTGCATCTGACCCTATTTTTAAAAAGTTTTTCAAGGGTCTGTGTCTTACATATCCACCCATTAGGGAACATGTCCCTGGGTGGGATTTGAACATTTGCATTGCTCAGCTTATGAGGCCACCTTTTGAACCTATGTCCTCAGCCCACCTACAGTATGTCACATGGAAAACTGCATTCCTAGTAGCTGTTACTTCTGCTAGAAGGATAAGTGAGCTTCAGGCCCTATCTGTGGAAAAAGGACTAATTGTCTTTCCATAATTATAAAGTGGTACTCAGAACCAATAGAAAATTTCTCCCTAGAGTGGTGTCAGATTTTCATTTGAACCAGTCCATTACATTACCAGTGTTCTTCACTAAAAATTCTGCTTCAGGTGAGCGTAGACTTCACAGTCTGGATGTGAAGAGAGCTCTTAGTTACTACATAGCTCATACTAAGGATCACAGGCAGGATAATGAACAGTTATTCCTTACCTATGGGGATGTGAAAAACGATACACCAGCTACCAAGAGATCAATCTCTCGCTGGATAGTTAGCTGTATACAGTTCTGCTATCAAAAAGCAGGCAAACAGGCCCCATTGGGACTCAGGACCCATTCAACCAGGGGAACAGCTGCTTCTATAGCAGTTTCAAGGGATGTCCCCCTACTGGACATATGCAAAGCTGCCACATGGAGGTCAGTACATACTTTCACTAAGCATTACAGCCTGGGCATACTGTCCAGAGGTGATGCCAAATTTGGAACAGCAGTCCTGCAGAGCCTCTTTCCTAAGTAGGTTCTCTGCCCACCTTCAAAGATACTGCTTTGAAGTTTGCATACAGTTATGAATATAGAAGAATACATGGGGCTAGAAGAAAAAATTACTCACCTTAGTAATCTTATTTCTTCCAGTGTATGCTTCTATATTCATAACTCTCCCTTCCCTGTCTCCCCTACCAGAACCAGAGCCTCAGCATGCCTACTGATGTTAACTTGGTTTTTCTACAAGCATGTACACCCCATTGGGGTACACTTTACCTGGGCAGGATTCCTCCTTCTTTGGTTACCTGAGTTTCCAGGATAAAACTTACGTTTTATTTCTAGTGAAATAGTCACTAGAGTATGTACTTGGTTATGGAGTTATCTCCTTTTTAGGCATTTATACATAGTTTTAGATGGGTATTTAGTAGTTGCCTTGTAGGCTATTTTTTTAAATATGAGACGTTGATGGAATGTTGCAATAGATGAGGGCAGTAGTTTGAATGTGTGTCTCGAGCAATGATAGGTTCTATCATTTACATATAGTTCCAGTTCTCTCTGGGCAGTTCTACTTAGGAGGCAGACTGCATACAGTTATGAATATAGAAGGATACATTGGAAGAAATAAGATTACTAAGGTGAGTATTTGTTTCTTAGACCTTTTCTATCTAATGTACAGTAGTACCTCTGGAGTGCTTATAGTTAGAGGAGAGAGCTGTCTCTCTCTAGAGTCCCAAAATATGTAAAATTCCCCAGTTACAAGGATACATTTTAACCCCATCTTCCCACCTTCTTGGTGAGTCATCTAGCTCCTCCTTTTTAGAATTAAAAACATACAAACATGATGTCCTATCAGGAGGTATATTAAATAATGTGACATCAGCAAAAACTAATTTCCCAAATTATGAGTCTTTGATCAGCCAGTTCCTTTGAGGATTTACAACCCTGCAATCTGTCACCTACGTGCGATATAGCCAACAGGAATCGGCGAAATGATGTCCTGTCCTGTAATAAAATGCATATTTAATTTCCCAACTTCAAAGCAGCAACAGGTCATAAAAGGCCATAAAATGCAGTTTCTCAAGGAAGTTAATTACATTACTGAGATCTCCTGTTCAGTGTAATATATCCTGTAGCTTCACTGAAACCTTGGGGGGGGGCACCCATGGAAGCGCACGCTGTCTTATATGAGACAATCACATACTATATTTTTATATTACAAATATCATACAATAATCATAACCACCTGGCCAAGTGTCACAGTCAGCTCCTTCTTCTTATCCTCTACCCAGTCAGCAGCGTACTCCCCCATCTTACTTTCTGACCATGCTTCCCTAACCATAGCAATTGCTATTCAAACAACATGAAGTCTTGCTATATTATGACATATGCAGTTTGTCCCAGCCTTAGAACTGCTCCGGAGGTGAAAGAGTTAACTTCCATGCCAGGCATGGAATCTTGAGCGCGAGCTTGGTTGAAAAAACTCTGTCTGTTGTTCTTCAAATGAAACTGTCAGATTCTTTACTCCGCCTCACTGAACAGTTGCTCCGGAGATTCCTCCTACTGCTCGGTTCATTTCTCGGTTAAAAAAGTGTTATTTCTCGGTTTTTTAAACCGCAATTATATTTATTTTAACCGCAACCGGTCGGTTCAAGCTCTGTCTGTGGTATCGTAAGTAACAGATAGGTTTTACATTCTCTGTGTGGAACTTGCAAACGTTGTTATCGGTTCGGTTTGAACCGATCAGGTTGTTGTTAAAACTTATTAAATTACATTTAGAGTGCGGTTCCCGGTTCTTAGCAGTTCTAAAAAAAATGGATTTCATTACGGTTTTTTCCACGACCCGTGACACGGTTGGGAACCGATAAGGGTGTCTTGCTTGGCGATTTGCCGGAAAAGGGCACGTTTTTGGTTAGGCTGGCATTATGTCTGAGAAACCCAAAAGAAAAACCGGGCCCACTGGGTTTCAGCACTGTAGTGTTTGTGGGGAAGCCTTTGCCAAGGCTGACCCACACCACATGTGTTTATTGTCTGGGTTTGACCACCTCAATGCAGACTGCCAGATTTGCAAGAATTTCCCTGCAGCTACCCTGGATAAGAGAGTTGGTAGGCTCCGGTAACGAGAGGCCAAAAAGTCCGCTGACCCGGATGGCCAGCCCGGTTCGGTGCCAGCCGAACCGGAGGGAGTGCCCTCTGACCAGGGCGATACTTCCTCGGGCAAACAAAGAGCTGACTCGGAGGAGCCAGTTCCAGCAAAGAGGACTAGAAAATCAGCAGGTGTGGAGCCAAAACTTCCTTCTCCAACCGCTGCAGAGATAGCCAAAGCGATCCAAATTGTCCAGTCGCTTTCCCCGGTTCCGTCCGAACCGCCACCATCAGGTAAACGGTCGGTTCGGTCGGTTCCACCGGTTCAAGAATATGATATAGAGGAATTTTATGAACCGGAGGAGGGGGAGGAGGTTTATGAAGAGAGTGAATGTGATTTTTGAAAGTCTGGATGTGCCCATTGAACCGGACATCTCCCCAGACAGACCTTCAGGAGTGTCTCCCCCTAGGCTTTCTGAGACCCCTTCTCATTTTCTGTTTTATAAAAAAGTTGCTGAAACCCTCCAGCTCCCTTTGGAAGAAGCTGTGGATGAACAGGAGGAGCCTGACTATGTGGAAATGATGGAAATCCCAGAATCCAGGAGATTGTCTATTCCTTTACATAAATCTTTTAGGAAACAGACAATAAAAATTTTAAAAGCTCCTAATTCTTTACCTCCTGTGGATAAAAAGATGGACAGGAGGTACATATTGTCAGGCCCTGATACGGAGTTCCTTTCACAACAATGCAGCCATGTTGGAGTAGTGCAGGCTGCAGCCTGTGATAAGGCAAATATTCCCTTGGCTTCACACCCCCGACAAGACTCCAGGAGGATTGATGCCATGGCAAAGAAACAATACATGGCAGCATCCTTGGGACTCAGACAGGCAAATTATATGGCCTATGTTGCAAGATACCAGAAATCCAGATGGGATACTGTTATGGCTTTAGCGAAACAGGTCCCTGGCCAGCTTGCCAGAGCTGGAACAGGTGGCTGCTGATGGTATTGAGGCATCCAAGGTGCAATTCCATGCTGCAGTGGACTCTAATGATGTATCTTCAAGAGTCATGGCTACATCTTTGCTTTTCAGAGAATGGCTTGGCTCAGGTGTACTAGCCTGTCACAGGATACCCAGGCTAAGGCCATGGATTTTCCTGTTGTGGGTAATTCTCTGTTTGGGGAGCAGACAGAGAATTACATGAAGAGAATGGATGAGTATAGGACCACTTATAGGAGTTCACAGGCCAAGGAGAGGCAAGCCACTCCTCAGAGGCAGCCTTCCAGGGGCAGGGGCAGGCCTTTTCACAGGCCTTTTTACCAAGCCCAGGCCTCCTCTTCAGCTTATGCCCAGAGGGGGTTCTTCAGAGGGAGAGGCAGGCGGGGAGTGCAGCAGGCCTGCTCCCACCCTCAGCCTAAAGCCCCTGCCAAACAGGCACCCTGATGGGATGCCCAGGGCTGATTCTTCATTACCTGGGGGCAGGCTGGCTTACTTCGTCCAGGACTGGGAGTCTTTAACATCAGACAAGTGGGTCCTGGAAGTAGTAAGCCAGGGACTGGTTCTCAGCTTCAAAACATTTCCAAAGATGAGAACCAGATCTTTTCCACCTGCAAATCCATTAGAGGCTCTTGCTTTGGAAACAGAAGTCTCAACCCTCCTGGCTGTCAGAGCTGTAGAAAGGGTTCCTCCCCTACACCAGGGCAAAGGACTGTACTCCAGGTACTTCCTTACACCAAAAAAGACAGGAGAATGGTGGCCATCCTGGTTCTAAGATACCTAAACAAGCACCTTTTAAACCAAAATTCAAAATGGTGACTCTGGAATTATTTACCCTCCCTAAGGCCAGGGACTGGCTAGCGTTCCTGGACCTCAAGGATGCCTACTTCCATGTTCTCATCAAGCTCCACGAAAGTACCTCAGATTCGAACTGCCCTCAGGCCATTACCAGTTCAGAGCAATGCCCTTCGGCCTTACCTCTGCCCCAAGGGTATTCACAAAATGCCTGGCAGTAGCAGTTGCTCACTTAAGAAGGCAAAAGATTGCCATCTTTCCTTACCTGGACGACTGGCTCATAGTGGGTCAGTCTCCAGACCAAGTCAAATCACACCTTCAGGTTACCCAGCAGCTGCTTACATCTCTAGGTTTTCTTCTCAATCTTCCAAAGTCAGTTCTAGAGCCTGTTCAGCTACTCACCTTCATAGGCGCAGAACTGGACACAAAGCAGGCCAGAGCTTTCCTTCTTCTAGAAAGAGTAAAGACCCTGGTGGCTCTGGCCTCCTCCTTCACTCTGCAGGTCTCTCGACCAGCAAGGCACTTTCTACAGCTCCTAGGGCACATGGCTGCTTCCACAGCTGTAGTGCAAGGAGCAAGATTTCAGATGAGGGACATTCAGTTCCATTTGAGAGCCTTCTGGTCTCAAAGGAGAGATCCTCTAACCAAATTTATCCCAGTAACTCGAACCCTGAACCAGGCCCTGCAGTGGTGGCAGGATCAGAGCAATCTGAGACGGGGGTTCCTTTCATCCCTCAATCTCACTCCTTGACCCTTACTACAGATGCGTCCCTCTTGGGATGGGGAGCTCACATGGGCGACCTCACCACCCTGGGATTGTGGTCCCCTCAGGAATCTCTACTCCACATCAGTCTGTTGGAACTCAGAGCTGTTTTTCTAGCACTTCAAGTTTTTTCTGCATCTGTTCAGAACAAAGTGGTACAGGTCAGAACAGACAACACCACTACAATGTGGTACATCAACAAGCAAGGGGGCACTCGGTCTTCGGCCTTGTGCACCGAGGCAATGAAGTTGTGGTCTCTGGCTTATTCCCTGAACACCTCCCTCATGGCAGTTTACCTCCCAGGCAAGGACAATGTCCTGACAGATGCTCTCAGCAGGATTTCCCAGGGCCATCACAAATGGTCACTGGATCCCCTAGTACTGGGGTTAGTATTTGCCAGGTGGGGCACCCCTCAGATAGATCTTTTTGCAGCCCCAGACAATCACCAACTTCCCCTTTTTTGTTGCAGGTCCCCAGTGTTGGGCTCAGTCCCTCTGGATGCCTTCCTTCTCGATTGGGAAGGGAAGTTCCTCTATGCCTTTCCCCCCTTCCTTCTCTTGTTCAAGGTGCTAGTCAAAATCAGATCTCAACCTTGCAAGATGATTCTGATTGCTCCAGATTGGGTCAGACAGCCCTGGTATCCACTCCTTCTGTCCTTAGCAGTCCACCTTCCCCTGTGTCTCCCCGGGAATCACAATCTGTTAACCTGTGCCCAGGGGAGAGTTTGGTATCCGAATCTCAAATCCCTCAACCTCAAGGCCTGGCTCTTGAGGAGTAGAGTTTGCTGACCTACACCTTTCTCAAGGTGTACTCGAAATCTTGAAAGCTTCTAGGAAGCCTTCCATCAGGGCTACTTATAATTCTAAATGGAAAAGGTTTTCCATATGGTGCTCTGGGAAGCATATTTCCCCAGAATCTGCTGATTTGCCCACAGTCTTGGACTATATGGTCCATCTAAATACTTTGGGGCTGAGGCCAGCTACCCTGAAAGTGCATTTGGCAGCTGTCTCTGCTTTTATTTCAGCAGGAGAGCCCTCTTCTCTTTCTGCTCACCCTGTATTCTCCAAGTTTTTCAAGGGATTGCTTCACACCAACCCTCCATTCAGGGACCCTGCTCCTGCCTGGGTTCTTAATGTTTGCATTGTTCAGCTAATGCAACCCCCCTTTGAGCCTTTGTCTTCAGCAGAGCTTAAGTACTTGACTTGGAAAACTGTGTTTCTAGTAGCCATCACTTCTGCCAGGCGCATAAGTGAATTACAAGCTTTGTCAGTGGAGCCTGATTTTATCTCCTTTCACAGAGATAAGGTAGTCCTCAGGACTAACAGGAAGTTCTTGCCTAAGGTGGTTTCAGATTTCCACCTTAATCAATCTATATCTCTTCCAGTGTACTTCACTGACCATTCCTCCTCTGGCGAGAGGAGGCTGCACAGTTTAGATGTAAAGAGAGCCCTTAGTTACTACATAGAGCGTACCAAGGGTCACAGGTTTGTCTCCCTCCAACTGTTCCTCACTTATGGTGAGGTTGGTAAAGGGAAACCTGCCACTAAAAGATCCATTGCCAGGTGGATTGTCTCTTGTATCCAATTTTGCTATCAAAAACTGGGTAAGGTTCCCGCTTCAGGCCTGAGGGCTCACTCTACCAGAGGTACAGCTGCGTCCCTAGCTGCGGCCAGGGACATTCCTATCTTAGAGATATGTCAAGCAGCTACCTGGAAAACAGTACACACTTTCACCAAGCATTACTCCCTGGACATCCAGGCTAGGAGGGATGCTCGGTTTGGCACAGCTGTGCTTCAGAGCCTATTTCCTAAGTAGGTTCTGTCCCTCCTCCATGGAGGTACTGCTGTGTAGTCTGCATATGTCATAATATAGCAAGACTTCATGTTGTTTGAAGAAAAAATTACTCACCTTAGTAATGTTGTTTCTTCTAATGGAGTCTTGCTATATTATGACCTCCCCCTGCCCCTCTCAGAACCTCTGCTCTTGGGATGTGGGTGGGCAGTGCAGTGTTGGCACTTAATGATGCCCACCTTGTGTTTTTCACCCCTCCTTTTTGGGGTGTTTGGGTGTTGTATTTTATTTTATTTTCTGGGTCCCCTGACTTGAGTCTTGGTTTTGGGACCAGAAAAATGTATTAATATTTTAGTAGCCAGTTGGCTAGTGTAGGTTTACAGCTTCCACACAGAACCTTAGTGAGTTTTTGCTCAAAGATCTGACAGTTTCAGTTTGAAGAACAACAGACAGAGTTTTTTCAACCGAGCTCGCGCTCAAGATTCCATGCCTGGCATGGAAGTTAACTCTTTCACCTCCGGAGCAGTTCTAAGGCTGGGACAAACTGCATATGTCATAATATAGCAAGACTCCATTAGAAGAAACAACATTACTAAGGTGAGTAATTTTTTCTTTTGGGCTCTCTTCCCCCAGCTAGATCTTGGTGCCTGGACCCTCTGCTCCTCAGGGACTATTCATTGATTTCATGGCCGACAATATAGGCAAATTCCTTCAGTACAATAAACAGAGGGACATGTCACACAGTTGTAGGTCGGAGGTCCTAAAAGCCTATATCAGAGGACAAGCCATAGCTTACTCTGCCCTTCGAAAAAAAAATCCGCGGAGCAGGAGTTGAACCAGCTCTGCAGTGAAATAGTGGCCTTTGAGGAAGCACACATGCATAGACCCACACCGTCCTGTACAGGGTGATCCAAAAATTAAAATGGTGCTATAATACATTGAGTAGTGCTCGGATAGAACGTTCCATCCTCCTGACTCAGGCAGGAGCCTATTTTTGATGGGGATGGGGGGCGGTAAGCATTTGCCTGGCAGTTGCCCCACCAGGAGGGGCAAGAGAACTATAGGCCTGATCTGTGATTCTGCGGGGAGGCTGGTCAGTGATACCTCCTTGATTGGAGGAGCCTTTGATACCTTTTACAGCTCTCTGTACACCTCGGAGGTGTGCCCGACTACCCAACAATTGCAGGACTTCCTTATGGGTGCTGCATTGCCCTCTCTTGCTGTGGAAGACTTGGCTGGACTGGCGTCTTTGCTTACTAAAGGGTAAATTCACCAAGCTCTCAAAGCCTTAAAAGGGGAAAAAGGCTCTGAGGCTGGATGGGCTCCCTATAGATTCCTTCAAGAAATTTGATTCTCTGCTACTCGACCCTGTGTATGACCTGCTTGTGGAAAGTCTGGACAAAGGTCAACTAACCCCATCCATGTGGCCCGCTACCATTGCAGTTCTTCCCAAGCCTGGCAAAGACCCCACACTATGATCATCTTACTACGCTATCTCCTTGCTAACAGCAGACTACAAAATTTTAGCAAAGTCGTTTGCCTACCGTCTGGGTCCCCTAATTCCTACCTTGATACACCCAGACCCAGGCTTTGTGCAGGGATGCCAGGGGAAGCACAATATCTGCAGAACTCTGAATATTATTCACTCCTGGGATAGGGCGGCGGTGAGACATGGGGCAGCTGTTCTCGCACTAGATGCTGAGAAGGCATTTGACCGCGTGGAGTGGGGGTACATTTTTGAGACTCTGAGACACTTTGGCATGGGACCACAATTTAGAAGCTGGGTTGGGGCCTTGTATTCTTCCCCTTTGGCCCAGGTGTCGGTGAACAGTGGACTAACCCTTCCCTTCCTGCTGAGGTGCGGCACAAGGCAGGGATGCCCATTATCACCCCCTCTTATATGTCCTTTCATTGGAACCTCTGGCTGAGACCATCAGGAGAAGTGTGGGGATCTGCGAATATGTAGGGGGTGGTATGGAGCACAGAGTTGCTCTGTATGCAGACAGCCTACTCCTCTACTTACAACAACTAGCAGGGGACCTGCCCATAGTTCACACCCTATTGAGAGAGTATGGTCTCCTCTCCGGTCACAAGGTGAATTGGACCAAAAGCGAGCTATTGCCTATAGGCAGGGCAGATAGGGCCCATCTTATTTCCAGTCTAGGTGGGTTTCAATTGGTAAATTGAAATATTTGGTAATATTTCTTCTAAAACTGGCTCCCTATATCCTGTCAACTACAGGCCTTTGCTATCAAAAATATCAGGATTGTTAGAGGTGGCACTCTCTACCAATCTCATTGCTTGGCCACATCAATGCGGTCAAGATGACCATACTCCCGAGGTGTTTGTATCTATACCAATCACTGCCTATAAGCATTCCTAAAGCCCTTTCAGGTATCTTAATGCAGTAATCCATTAATTTCTCTGGAGGGGGAAGCTGCTTGCATAAAGCGAGAGATTCTCCAACTCCCTGTCTCGTTGGGTGGCGCAAGCCTCCCAGAATTCCTGCAGTACTACAGGGCATCACAGCTGGCCTTTATTCCAATAGGGGTGGCCTCCCCTGGACCCCACTGGCTGAGGTTGGAGGAAGAACACCTGGGAGGGACCCTGAGGAATTATCTGCTTTCAGAGACATTGTGGGCCAGTACATCACCGGAGGTAGCTAATCCCTTTACGAAAACCACCCTCAGGGTTTGGTTGGCATCACATAAACAAATTGGCCATTTCCCGGCACCCTCATCCTATATGGGCCTGATCACTGCTGTGCAGAGGAGGGGGCCATGCTCAGTACAGTTACTTCCTCCAACCTCAGCCAGTGGGGTCCAGGAGAGGCCACCCCTACTGGAATAAAGGTCAGCTGCATTCAAGGAGACTTGTGATTGTTTCCACTGATGGCACTTAAATCCCCATGGCTGTTCTCCTCCTCAGTCTTACCCTCCACTTCTTATCAATTCTAACTCTTCCCATCCTTACTCTATCTTCCCTTCACTGTCCCTCTTGACTTCCTATAGTACTTTCCTTAAGATGTGAGGCTAACCTTGGATAGCGTTAGATTGAACTTGATTACTTAGTTCTGAGAGCTGTATTGTGTTAGATTGAACTTGATTAATTAGTTCTGGGAGCTGTTTTGTTGTTACTACCCTTTGTCATGTTCTATGTGTCCATGATTGCTATGTTATCACTGTATATATTCCTGTACATATATTATCTCTGTATTTTCTACTGTGTTGTATATCTTTCATGCGTCTGTCCAGATCCACCTTGCAAATGAGTTTACATCAATGTTGTATCGCCTGGTAAAATAAAGATTGATTGATTGACTTCAGTGGTTACTAAGCTGGCATCGCTCTGGGATCTGTGGGCTGTTTGTTGGGGAAAAATTGTTGGACTTTTCATTCTTGCCTACTGCCTGGGGCTTGAATCCCAGGGATTTCTTTGTTTGCCTAATGATTCGGAGCCATCTAGGAGACTCACTAGACACTGACCACAATTGGGCGCAACCCTCCCTATTTGAGGAGGAGCTTTACAAACCCCAGTCTAGTACAAAGCCATTGACAACATACTATCAAACTGTGGAGGAAGGAGAATCATGCAGCAGATGGTTTGCGAGCTGCCTGAGAGAGGAACCTTGATACATCAATTAGTTCAGCCTCCTGGAAATTAACCACTACCCACTTTTGCCCCTGCTCTAGAAGTAACAAACTCCGGCACGTACAGCTGAATTTTGTGTAATGGGCCTACATCACCCCATGCATCGCTATAGTTTTGATTCTGAAAGTCCAGTGAGTGCCCTAAATGTGGGATAGAGGCAGGAGATTTTTTATATCTGGCCTTAACTTACCCTAAGATTGCCCCCTTTTGGAATGAAGTGCATAGGGTTATGAGCGGAGTACTGGAATACTCCCCTTCTAAATCCCCATTGGAACTCCTCTTGGGGGCAGACCCTCTTCATCCCAGGTATAGAGGATCTAACCCTCTCTAGTCGGTAGCCTTGGTCACTGCCTGGAAAACAGTTGCTCAGTCTTGGATGTTCCCTTCTGCTCAAACCATCCAGCAGTGGGCCAACAACCTAAAGCAGTGTATGACCCTGGAAAAGATGCAGCTTTCAGCCAATGGTGCTGGAGATGTCTTTTGAGATATGTGGAATCCCCTGCTGATGGCCATTGAGAGAGGCGGATTTCCGGTCTAGCATGGTGTACTGCGGGTGGGAGTTCGCAGTTACTCCACTAACCCGGTTGTCTGAGGATGCTCTTCATCCTCCCATGGAATTAGATATTGGCCCCTTCCCCTCCCTCCCTCCATGGCCTCCTCTAACATCATGGTTCCCCCTCCCCTTCATCCATGACCACCCCCGCCTGGCCCTTCCTGGCGACTGCATTTCCTAAAATCTCTGGGGTCCTGACTTCACCATGGTGGATGATGGGATCCCCTTGGGGTAAACCTTGGTTGGTGTGTAACTCCAGTATGTAATCAGTCAGTCTGTAAAGGTTTTTAACTAATTGCTGTATATGTGCCTGTATGTTACAGTTTGATTTTTTTCTTCTCAATAAAAAGAGTTGACAGAAAAAAAAAATCTTTTCTGGTACCATGGAACTAAATGTTAGGTTGCAAGAACTGATTGTAACACAACTTTATTCATGCTTAGAAATGCGTTACTGCTTATTTGACAGAAATTAGAATGTTGATGTAAACAAGTAATTTTTTTCTCTTTATTTTCTGTAAATTGTCTGAAAATGGAAAAGTGTTAAAACTCAATAAAAATCTTTAATGGAAAAACACAGGTGGGATAGGGTAAGGGCACATATGATGAAGGTAGAGGAGGTTATGCTCCCAGTTTGATACTAGGTCCTGGGTATTTTTATGGCCAGACTTGATGGACCCTTGGTCTCCTTCTGCCATCATTTTTCTGTTTCTATGTTTTGGCTAGGATCTTTGAAACTGATGTCACTGTCGATGGTTACGCACTCCATAGATAGGATCGTGGGAAGCCAGGCGGGGTGGAGTGGCTATCTACGTCAGGCTGGCATCAACTGGAAACTGGAGGGACTGGAAGGAAAAGTATGTCTCTTTGCAGATGACACAAAGATCTGCAACAGTGTTGATAGACAAGGGAGGGTGGAAAGGATGAGAAGGGACTTGGTAAGGTTGGAGGAATGGTCAAAAGTATGGCAGCTTAGATTCAGTACAAAGAAGTGCAACGTAATGCACCTGGGAAACAAAAACCCAAGGGAAGAGTACACAATGGGCAGGGAGGTATTAACAGCAACAAAAATGGAAAGGGACCTGGGGGTAGGCAAGCAATGTGAGAAGGCAGTAAGGAGGGCTGGGGGGATACTGGAATGTATGCACAGGATCCAAGGCAGCATGGGTTCACAGCGGGAAGGTCATGTCAGACGAATCTAATAGATTTCTTTGACTGGGTGACCAAAGTAGTAGACCAGGGAGGGGCTGTGCACATGGTCTACCTAGACTTTAGCAAGGCATTTGACACAGTCTCACACAAAAGATTGGTAGTCAAATTAACCAGCCTGGGAGTGGGTCCCAGGGTGGTAGCCTGGGTAAAACATTGGCTGGACAACAGGACGCAGAAGGTAATTGTAAATGGAGTCCACTCTGAAGAAGGGGCGTTACTAGTAGGGTACCGCAGGGTTCAGTATTGGGTCCAGTCCTTTTAATGTCTTCATCAGTGACATTGCAGAGGGACTGGAAGGAAAAGTATGCCTTTTGCAGATGACACAAAGATCTGCAACAGGGTTGATACACAAGGAGGCGTGGAAAGGATGAAAAGGGACTTGGCAAGGTTGGAGGAATGGTCAGACGTATGGCAGCTAGGATTCAATGCAAAAGTGCAAAATAATGCACCTGGAAACAAGAACCAGGGGAAGAATACACAATGGGTGGGAGGTAGTAACAACAAAACAGGAAAGGGACCTGGGTAATCATATCAGATGACCTTAAGGTTAGCAAGCAATGTGAGAAGGCAGTAGGGAGGGCCGGGGTATACTGGGATGTATAGGGAGAGGCATCAGCAGCAGAAAGCGGGAAGTTGTTATCCTCTGTACAGACAGTTGGTGAGACCCCATCTGAATACTGTGTCCAGTTCTGGAGACTCCATCTCCGCAAGGACATAGACAGGATAGAGGCAGTCCAGAGGAGGGCAACTAAAATGGTGCAGGGTCTGCAAGGGAAGCCGTATGAGGAGAGACTAAAGGAGCTTAATATGTATACCCTTGAGGAAAGAAGGGAGAGGGGGGACATGATAGAAACTTTCAAGTACCTCAAGGGAATCAACAAAGTCCAAGAGGGTAGCATCTTTCAGAAAAAGAGACTTGCAAGAACAAGAGGACACAATTTAAAGATAGAAGGAGGGCGGTTCAGGGGCAATGTGAGGAAGTATTTCACAGAGGGTAGTGGATGCATGGAACAGCCTTCCTGAGGAAGTTGTGGGGTCTAAAACTGGGGGAGAATTCAAGAATGCATGGAAACATAGAAACATAGAAGTTGGCGGCAGATAAGGACCGCAAGGCCCATCCAGTCTGCCCATTTCTTTTTCTACCTTATAAATGTGCCATTGGCCTTTGCTCTGTCAGTGACCTATCTATTCATAGTCATTTGTATTGCTCCCTTATGCCTATCCCATGCCTGTTTGAAGCCCTGCACTGTATTCATAGCCACCATTCCATGCATCTACCACCCTTTCTGTGAAAAAGAATTTCCTCACATTCCCTCTTAATCGGCCTCCCTCTAATCTCATGCTGTGTCCTCTTGTCCTGCTAATTTTCTTATATTTAAACATGTTAGACTCTTTCACCTTGTTTATGCCCTTAAGGTGTTTGAATGCCTCAATCATATCACCTCTCTCCCTCCTTTGCTCAAGGGTATACATATTGAGCTCCGTTAATCTGTCCTCATATGTCTTCTGATGCAGTCCCTGCACCATTTTAGTTGCCCTTCTCTGGACTGCCTCAATTTGTTAATGTCCTTTTGAAGGTGTGGCCTCCAATACTGCACGCAGTACTCCAGATGGGGCCTAACTAATGTCTTGTACAGAGGATTATTACCTCCCTCTTCCGACTTGTGATGCCCCTACTAATACACCCTAACACCCCCAGCCTTACCTACTGCTTTAGAGGTCTGCTTGGATGATTTCAGGTCATCAGTGATGATGATGCCCAGTCTCTTTTCTTCCTTTGTGACTGCTAGCAACTCCCTCCCAGCCTATAAGTGGCTTCAGGGTTTCTCTTCCCTATGTGCATGATTTTGCACTTCTTTACATTAAATCCAGTTGCCACTCTTCTGACCATTCTGCTAGTTTATCCAGATCTCTTCTCATTCTGCCTACCCCATCTGGATCATCTACTCTGTTGCAGATCTTGGTGTCATCTGCAAACAGACAAGCCTTACCTGTAGTCCATCTGCAAGGTCACTAATGAAGATGTTGAATAGGACTGACCCAGGACTGATCCTGAGGTACCCCACTTGTGACTTGCATCTCTTCTGACTGTATACCATTTACCACCACTCTCTGTTTCTGCCCGTCAACCAGTTTGCCACCCAGTTGACCAACTTCTGACCCACCCCCGAGCCTACCTAGCTTATTTATCAATCTTCTATGTGGAACAGTGTCAAAAGCTTTGCTGAAGTCAAGGTAGGCGACATCAACTGCTCCCCTTGTCCACCACTCTGGTTACCCAGTCAAAGAAATCTATGAGATTAGTTTGACAGGACCTTCCTTTTGTAAACCCATGCTGTCTTGGATCCTGTGCCTATGGATTCCAGGTGTTGCACTATCCTTTCCTTAAGGAGTGCCTCCATAATCTTGCCCACTACTGAGGTAAGACTGACCGGTCTGTAGTTCCCCGCCTCCTCCCTGCTACCACTCTTGTGGGTGGGATCACATGAGCCCTTCTCCAGTCTTCTGGGACCTCTCCGTGCTCAGAGACTCACTAAACAATTCTGCTAATGGCTCTGCTAGTTCCTCCTTTAGCTCCTTAAGTACCCTGGGATGTATGCCATCAGGTCCCATTGCCTTATCCACCCTGAGCTTAGCAAGCTCTTGTAGGACCCTTTCTTTTGTGAAGGGAGTAGTGCTCACCTCCCTCCCCCCTGTGTCCATGATGCTGAGCTGTGGGCCCTGCCCTACCTTCTCTTCAGTAAATACTGAGCAAAAGTATCTATTTAGGATAGATGCCTTTACAGGGTCCTCCTCCTCACTTGCTCCCTTTTCTCCATTAAGCTTAGCAATACCCCCTCTGGACTTTCTCCTTTCACTAATGTATCTATAGAAAGTCTTGTCACCTTCTTTACTGTTTGTGCTAGTGTTTCCTCAGTTTGGGACTTTGCCTGCCTTACTGCCTTACCTGCTTCCCTTAGGGCAGTTTGGTATGCCTCCCTATCTTCATCCCGCTGTGTTCCCTTATATTTCTTGAAGGCCAGCCTTTTGGCTCTGACCTTTTCTGCTACTGTATTTGAGAACCAAAGTGGTTTCCTTCTTCTTTTGCACTTCCTTTTCTGTCTAACACAATGGGATGTTGCTTCAAGTATTGCATCCTTAATGCTTGCCCACTTTGCCTGTACCTCCTCACCTGTGTTTCTTTGCCAGGGCTAGCTTAACTCTGTTGGCCATCTTATCAAAGTCAGCTCCTCTGAAGTCCCATATTTTGCCTTGGAATGGGATGATTTGATGTAGTAGCAAATTGAACCATACCATGTGATGGTCACTGGCCCCCAGGTGACCTTCTACCTGGAGATCTGTGATCCCTTCTTTGTTAGTCAGTACTAGATCTAGGATAGCCCTGTCTCTTGTGGGTTGCTGTACCAGTTGTTTGAGGCCCTCCCCCTGCAGGGAATCCACTATGAGTCTAGTTCTGGCAGATGTTCCTGCTGGTATTGACCAATCTGGGACAGACATAAGGCAATTCTTGTGGGGGGCAGGAAGATATAGGCTGTTGGTTAACTAGGATCTGTGGCCTATCCTGTAGGTAGGGAAATGGGCAGACTAGATGGGCCTAGCGGTCCTTATCTGCCATCAAAGTCTATGTTTCTATGTAGAAGAGGCATCACCAGTAGACAACAGAAGTTGTTATCCCTCTGTACAGACAGTTGGTGAGACCCCATCTGGAGTACTGCATGCAGTTCTGGAGACCCCATCTCTGCAAGGACATAGACAGGATAGAGGCAGTCCAGAGCAGGGCAACTAAAATGGTGCAGGGTCTGCACCAGAAGTCATACGAAGAGAGACTGAAAGAGTTTAATATGTATACCCATGAGGAAAGGAGGGAGAGGGGGGGACATGATAGAAACATTCAAGTACCTGAAAGGAATCAACAAAGTCCAAGAAGGTAGTATCTTTCAGAAAAGGAGATGTGCAAGAACAAGGGGGCACAGTTTGAAGATAGAAGAGGGACGGCTCAGGGGTAACATAAGGAAGTATTTTTTCATGGAGAGGGTGGTGGATGCATGGAATGGCCTTCCTGAGGAGGTCGTGGGGTCAAAAATAGTGGGGGAATTTAAGAATGCATGGGACAGACAAGACAATTCTAATGGGGGATTAGGAGGAAATAGGCTGTTGGTTAACTAGGATCTGCAGTCTATCCAATAGGTAGGGAAATGGGCAGACTGGGTGGGCCAAGCGGTCCTTATCTGCCGTCAAAATCTGTGTTTCTATAAACTCCTCCTGTGCAAGCTCTCCTTTGCTTCACCTCTCCCAGTATTTATCAGTGGCATATACCACCACCTTGGTACCAAACCAGACTTCAAAGGAATAAATTAGTTTTCAAAACTTGATAAACAGTAATTGCTAAAAAAAAAATGTAATTAGCAATTACTCAAGTTTGAGAAGCAGTTTCTAAAAATGGATGTTTTCACTGTAGCACAGGAAAACTGAATGTTTTCTGTATTTTCTAATAAAATAAGCACGAGACAAGGTTGTGTGCTATTTTTCTGTTTATTTTATTTTGTCTCTAAGACCAGTGTCACATGGCACAATCCATTTGCCCACTTACCAATAGGTCTGTAAAACTAATCAATGACTATTGTACCCACAGACCTTTTTATCTCTTACCTGAAGTCCTTGATGATTTTCAGCACTGCAGATTGGATTTATCTGTTGCATTGTGCTCATGTCATCAAGCTGCAGTGTTATCTGGGTGGCAGCAGTCAGTCGTCCCACACACCTGGTTCTCTTCTCTCAGCTTGGTTCAGTAATCAGTCAGGCTCGTGTGACTTTGCACTGTTCTGTCCATTGCTTCATCCACCATGCTACCATTCACTGCTTAGCTCTCTCTTTCCTCCCCTTTTGCTAGGATCTCTTCTGCTCCCTGCCTCTGCATGTGTGGACATTGAGTGTGGTTTTTTGAGGTCAGAGATAGAAGGTTCATAGAAAAAAACAAGCAGTGGCTGCACATGGGGGGTTGGCAAGTGAAAACTCAGGAGGGAAGACAGAAATGATGCCCCCCATGGGGGCTTACCTTATCAGAAGTCCTGTCAGCATTTGCCATCTTGTCTCTGCTTGTGGACCCCATTCGCAGGACTTGAATTATGTGGGTCTTGCATGGGAAAGGATGGGCAAGAAAAACCAAAAAGACTTTCTTCTCTACAGCTGCAGCATGTGTTTAAACTGTGGTTCCACACCGCAGACAGCCATAGCAGCTGATGAAGGATCAGGCATGTGTGCTTGTCACTTCATGGACAGCCTCTAACGAAACATCTAGTTAGTCCTATCCAGGGATTTTATAACTATAAATATGAACCCATGCATTAAATAGATAACTTTGAACTCTAAGCAGTTTTCCACTCTCTAGGAGGCAGTCGTGTTTGTTACATCTGACCCCTTTTATTCTGCCACACAGGTCAGTAGGTTGCATCAGTAGCCAGTCAAGGTCTAGGAAACTAGAGGAGCCTGCACAGCTTCTTGGGCTCTGGAAGGACTGGGATTTACCTGGGCTTGTGTGGACTCTCAAGTGCAGAGAGTGACTGAGTTGCAGTCTTCTAGTCTGTAGCACTCCATGCATGAGTTCACATGTTGCTGCAGTCTCAGTTAGTATGTGGCAAGACACATATTTGGGAGCAAAATTGTGCTTGAACATTACAGTGGAGGAGATTGCTAATCCCGTAGAAAATGTGAAGCTTAAGCTGGCCTGCTGGCACAGCGGCAAGGCATCCATCTGTGGCGCTGACATCCCGGGTTTGGGGACAGACCTGGGAGTCGGAGGGCCAGCTGGGGGGAGAAGGATTGAGCGTCTTATGGACTGCTCTCCTTCTCTGGGGGAAGGGGGAAGAGCATCCAGTGCAATGATGACCCCTAGTGGAGGCTGGGGGTCCCGCGTGGCCAGCACCACATGCAAAGGGGGGGCGGGGCAGCTGCTGGCGTCATTGCATGTCCCCACCCCCAGGGGGAAAAAACTTCCCAAAAAAGTTACCAGCCACTAATGATGGCCCCACCTTCACTCCCCACTCAGACCACAGTCTGCTGGGGGGGTCCCACTCCCGTGACCCCACCCTGGGGGGCAAGCTAGGGCTTCACAACCCGAGTTTTCATGGAGGGGTCATCCACCCGGTGTCCCCATCCAGGAGGAAGCCTGGAGATGGGAGCGGTGGGTGGGAGGGAAGAAAATGTGATGCTTAGTCCAGTTGGAGGAATAACAGGGTGGGAGAGTAAACCAGCCTACAGCTGTGCTCTTCAGTGCTATCTGAGAGGCTTTGCCTAAAACAGACCTAAGGGTTTTCAACCTATGACTGGCCTGCTATGCTGGGAGTTATCATGCAGTAACACTGGTCTAGGGGGAGGTCTCCACAGTACAGCACTGCAACCAGAGCCAAATGATTAACCAAGAGAGTCACCAGAGATGTGCTGATTGGCCAGAGCCGAGCTGAGTGGAACCAGTTAAAAGGGCTGATCCAGGATTTCTGGTGCAACATCCTGGCTGATAGCTGCGTAGTTCAGACGAAGCGGGGGAGCTAACAGAAAATTCTTTGAAAATAGCCATTTTAACACCACAGATATCAAAAGAAAAGTATACTTACAGCATGGCTATGAGCAAACTAAAAGGAAGTGGCAATAAATTTCAAGTACTTACTCCGGAGCTCGAAAAAACGGACCCTGAACTTTCTGACTCGGACACCTCACTGCAGTCACACCATGCCTCTCACTCTGTGACCGCCAAATCTCAGAAATCGAAATCGGGGAAGGCGAACAAAACCAACCTAAAACTGGACAAAATTCTCTCGGAGCTATATGAGTTCAAGACTGATTTCCACGCATTTAAACAAACACAGGAAGCCTTTCTTCCTATTTTTGCAAGCTTTTGGGATATAATTTTGTTTATCTATATTTATTAATACTATTTTGTATATTTATGCGGTATGAAATGCTGTAAAAAGGTTTTGTGCGGCTCCCAGAGCCTTTGGGATTGGGCGTGTTTTTAAATAAAATTGTCTTTGCCTTTCAACAAGAGCTAACTGAAACCCGCTCCCGTCTAGATACTCTCGAGCAGACTTCTCAAACTCAGATTACCGCATTAGATCAAAGACCACCGTGACCCAAATAACACAACCCTGTCATCATACTATGGAACATCAAGAAGTCGCCGAAAATAGGCAAAGAAGAAACAACCTACGTGTATATGGTGTCCCCGAGGACAGTGAGGGGAACGACATTCTGGCTTATGTTGAAAATCTTTTAAAATCTTCCTTATCACTAGATGCTGATTCGCACTGGAAATTGAAAGAGTACACCGTTCCCTGGGACCCAAACTGACTCAACCATCAGCTCGTCCCCGATCCATTATAATAACATTTCTTAAATATCACACAAAAGAGTACCTTCTACGCAAGGCCTGGGCCCAGGGCAAGGTAATGCACGGATCGGACAGATTATTTTTCGATAATGACTATGCTGCTGCTGCTACAATGGCGAAACGTGGAGCATACATCCCTCTTTCCCATCCTTTGAAGAGAACAGTTGAAATTTCAAACCCCCTTCCCGAGTAAGCTGATAGTCCAATTTCCCTCAGGGCAAAAGACCTACGTCTCAGCTTCAGAAGCGATCACAGACTTTAAGAAGAGAGGTCTCCCTCTACCTCCCGAGAGCCAATCTTCCTCAGAGATATCCTACACTATAGGCGGAGCAAGTCACCATGATCCCAGGTCCCCAGAACCAACAAAAGACCTTGGATTCAATAAAAGCTGTTTTGAACAAAGTTCAATTTGCCCACTGAGAAGCTGAAAGACCTACCTAAGATGTGACTGTCAGTAGTGAGTGGGCTCCGGGTTGAGCTCTTTTCCCTTTTTTTTCTTCCTTTTCCTTGTGGGGTTGGTGCACCTGGGGGGCGGGAGGGATGCTGAATGTTTTTGGCTCCCAGGCCCGTGCCTGTTGCTGCATGGAGAGACCTGGAGGGGGGGCCGATGCTGCGGCCTGGACCACGGAGTTGGGGGCAGTCTGACTTCCTCCTTGCCTTTGGGCGGATATTCTCGAGGCCTAACTAGCAGATCACTTGGATCCCAGGAGTGGCAGTAGCCTATAGGACTCACTGACCAGCATCAATTACGCGAAATTCATTCCTGTGAGACAGGAAATCTCCATGAATTTTTATATCCTCGAAAGCAGATGGGGGTGCCTGGGGCCCATTAAATAGGGGTCTGGCCATCGCCCATCCAAATAAACCCGCTAAATGGGGTTATTTACTGGAGAGGTGCTGATGCTGCTTGTGGAACCCAGGGCAAGATATTTTACCTAGTTGTTCCCGCTAAATAGGGAAGACGGATCTGCTTATGAATCCTGAGATTTTCTGATGAGTTCTTATGGCCTCGGGGGATGTCGGACACGGGTTTGGGGGGGCTACCTCCTGGTATCTGGGGGCCTGGGCCTGAGGTGTTGGACCTCGCATACCGTACCACCACTGAGTCTTCATGTGTGGGATGTGGCTGCGGGCCGGGGGCCGAGAGTGAAACAATTGGCCCATTTTTTTTACAACCAACATTATTCAGCGCTGTCCCTTGAAGGGATGATTTCTTCTAGGTTGTGGTTTCTCCCTTCTCCACCCTGCTCCATCATATCCCCACTGGCTCTCTCAGTACCAGAACTTAAAGAGGCTGGAGCTCTCCCCGGACACCACTCCCCACCCGAATAGTACTTCAGGATAAAAGAGAAGAATCTCAGCTTTACAGACAGGTACTCCTCAACCTTAAGAACTTTAATACAACTGACTCTGGCAAGGGGATAATTATATAGAAATAAAGTTTAAATCCTAAGAATTCCTGACTACGTGATATAAAAGAAACTTCTATTGGCGTATGAACCCATATATACTGACACAATGATACTCCGTATTAAATTAAACAGGAATTTACAAGCTTTATCAATAAGATATTACACTATGATACGAGGACCTTCCTCCCTTATTTTTTTCTGCTACGGGGTTCCCCATCTTTTAGTAACCATAGAGGTAATAGCTAAGTGCTCTTTAATACCCTTTTCCCCCATAAAAAAAATCCTTTCTCTTTTTCCTGTGGGGCCGGGAGCCTCGACAGCGGTTAGCTGAAGGATACACAGCACCTTTTTTCCCATTCCCCTATTTTTTTACTTAGCCTTTGCTATTCCTCTTTTTTTATTAAAACTTTTAATTTTAGATACCCACCCATTTCCTGTACTTAAGGGTGAGAATGGCCTCAAGGGACGACAAATCTCCTGTAAGGGGCAAATCCCTACTCTGCAGAATTTTTTTCTGCCGAGGCTGAAATACCTTACTAGGTATCCAGCCTTGGAAGTCCATATATTTACACAGAGGCCCTGTTGGCCTAAATCTTCCAAGTTTACATCAAGGTTTGCTGAGTTCAGTTGTTTGATCTGGTTATCTCCAGTTTTTGAGAATAACCACACAGACACAACAGGGAGAAATATTGTTATTTTTATTCATCTTCACATGGTTCAAGAAATCAAGATGCTTACTTTTAAATGGCATATGCTCACAAGTGCTGAGGGGGGAGGGCCTCTACATAACCTTTCTTTATTTCCCAACTATGGAAATCCCCCTTAAAATCATCTCACATAACGTGAACGGACTGAGTGGACCTATTAAGAGATGTCGGGCTATCCAGGCTCTTAAAAAATTAAAACCTGATATATTGTTATTACAAGAGACCCACCTTAACACAACACAACATCAAAAACTAATGAAATTTGGTTTTAACAAAATCATAGCTTCTACATATCAAAACAGAAGGAGACGAGGTACAGCAATATTACTTTCCAAACATTCACATTTTCAAATAATTGAACAATATATAGATAAAGATGGGAGGCTAGCTTTAGTCACTGGCACACTGCACAGCCAGGAAATAACAATATGTAGCCTTTATATCCCACCAAATAGTGATACTTCTTTGATGCAACAATTGCTAGATATCATAATTCTCCAAAGAAAGGTATCCTGGTTATGGGGGCGATCTAAACTGTTTATTGAATCCTCACTTAGACACTTCAGCTATATGGACACCTCAGTTATCCTCTGGCCAAAAACATCTTAGACGACTAATCAAAGACTTAGGCCTAGTCAATTTCTGGCGCTCTATTCACCCTACTCAAAGAAAATTTGCCTTCTATTCCTATGCCCACAAACATTACTCATGACTAGATTATTTTTGTATAAGTAATGAACACAGGGATTATGTGCACAATTCGGAAATCATGAATATTTACTTATCAGACCATGCCCCTATACCCCTTGAGTTAAAAATAGCTCAGAAACGGAAAAATGCCCTGTGGCGCTTCAACCTCTCTCTGTTGAGGAAACCAGAATTTAAAGACCTATTACAAAAATGGATCCCAGAGATATTAAGTGATAACTCCTCCCCTGAAACGTCTCCAAAGATCTTATGGGATACCCTTAAAGTAGTTCTTTGAGAACTAATTATTGCATATGTATCTGGGAAGAAGCGCCAGAGGGAAAATAAATTAAAACAATTACAAATACTACTGAAAATATTTGCAAGAGAGACATATGGAGTGAGCTATCTCAGTAATTGAACAACTAACCCAAACCCAACAAGAAATTCAAAAGATTTTGACGCTGCGTAAAGAACAAGCCCTTATGTGGCTACGCCAAAAATATTACGAAGGGGGGACTGGAGCATCAAAGATTCTAGCATACCGATTACATAGACAAACTCAACAGCTCGATATATCTAAAATATAGGACGCCACTAACGGTAGGCTCTATTACTCGACTTCCCAAATCCTAAATGTCTTCAAAAACTATTATCATAATCTATATTCCTCTGCACACCCCCAGATGACAATGAAATTAAAAGATTTTTTTCTTTCTTAAACTTAACAACCCTCACCCAATCACAGAAAGATAAATTAATCACCCCTATTACCTCACAAGAATTATATTCTGCAATCAGAAGCTTAAAAAATGGGAAAAGCCCTGGGCCTAACGGCTATGGAGCTGAATTTTATAAAGGAACATGGAACTTAATCAAAACTTCATTTTTAGAAGCTGTACAGACAAGCCAATCCACCTCTATATTCCCCTTGTCCTGGAACAAAGCCACCATCTCTGCAATCTTAAAATCTCAACCCCCCTCACAAATGTGATTCCTTCCGACCAATATCTGTATTAAACCAAGACTACAAAATATATGCTAGTTTTATAGCCCACTGATTAGATGATATCCTGCCTAAACTAATCCACCCCGACCAATCAGGCTTTATTAAAACCAGACCAACTATAGATAACATAAAGAGAACCCTATTCCTTATGAATCATGCCCAACAAAACCGAAACCCATTACTAATACTAAGTTTAGATGCACAGAAGGTGTTTGATCGGGTGTCCTGAGATTTTTTACAAGTTTCCCTTGCTAAATTTGATTTCCTCCAATAGTTTCTAGACCTTATAGCTGGTATATACTGAGATCCACAGGCAACAGTTAAAATAAATGGTTCATACTCAGATCGATTTCATTTACAGCGTGGTACACATCAAGGTTGTCCCCTACCCCCATACCTGTTTGTTCTATATGTAGAACCGATAGCACAGTATCATAGACAAAATAACCAAATAACAGGATTTAATATTGGTCTCAATCAACATAATTGGCCTACTATGCAGATGACTTGCTTCTATACATAATTAACCCAGAAACATCACTCCCTGAACTTAATAACACACTCCGAACAATAGAAACATTAACCGGATATAAAATCAACCAGGATAAAACAGAAGTAATAACCCTGAATTACTCACCCTCCCACACCTTAATAACCATCAGTACAAGTGGCATCATCCATATCTTACCTATTTAGGAGTTAAAATTCCCCCCAACCTACGTAATTTAAAAAAACTAAATTATGATCCCCTTTTTGAAGTGATCCAAGTAGACCTTCAACGTTGGCTACACTTACCCCTTCCTTTAATACAGAGGACAAACTCTATACAAATGAATGTATTACCTAAATTACTCTACCTATTACAATCTATCCCCCCTCCCATTAACCACACTTGAGATTACAAAATGGAACAGAGCAATCAATTGATTCCTTTGGGCTGTTTGTAGACCTAGAATTTCATTATCCAAATTACAATTACCTAAAGACAGAAGAGGTTCAGCTCTTCCAGATTTCTATATTCAGTGGCAACAACACTCATGCATTTTACCAAATGGCTTCTCCCTTCGACATGTGCTCCTCCTAGGCTCTCTGTTGAAAGAAGTATTTCGGACTTGCCATTAAATGAAACCTTGGTGGCCCAGCCTATCCCTACCTATATAAATAGAATCTCCTTCTTTTCGGAGACCTTGATTATTCACTGGAGATGTTTTCTCCAACTGACTGAAAACCAGTTCTTAGCAAATTGGCTGAGGGTTCTAGCCTATGATCTCTCTTTCACACCAACAGATTCGGACCCCACATTCTATAGATGGCACAGCTTAGGCCTAGTACAAGCCCACCAATTCTATACAAACTTTTTTTTCAATCTTTCACCCAGTTACAAACTGAATTTTCCCTTCCCCAAACAGACTTTTTTAGATACCTAGAGATAAGACATAATTTGGGACTGTACTTATGTCGATGGGACCTAAATGACTCCCCACCTCAACTAGGAATTCTTCTTAACCAATTAGACACTGAACTGTCCCACCTACAATTAGTTTCAAAAATATATAAAATCTTATCCCAAAACTCTTCTATCACTACAGAGAACATTCAATTAGCCTGGGAGTCCGAACTTACCTTACCCTTAACTCCCAAACAATGGACCTGGATTTGGCGTAGACAGCATAAAACTATTATCTCCAACACTTGCCATGAATTTGTGTGGAAAACAGTAATAAGATATTTCAAGACCCCTCAAATCATGGCCAAATACTCCTTGACCGGAGACTCTTCTTGCTGGAGGGGATGTGGAGAGGAGGTGGCGACCCTCTCCCACATTTTCTGGCTTTGTCTGTCCCTAATACCCTTCTGGATAGAGATAGGCAAACAACTTCAGGCCCTTTTCCCGGAGTTGGGACCTTTAACCCCTCGAATAGCACTCCTTGTACATCTGCTAATACAGTTCAAAAAACCCCATCAAATATACCTTCTGAGTATACTTTTGGAAGCAGCTAAGAAAACTATAACCGGGTTATGGATGAGACAAGAAACCCATAGAATGACAGATTGGGAAAATACAATATATGACATCTATAATATGGAAAACATGACAGCCAGATTACAAAATAAAACAGAAATGTTAATGAACAAATGGATCCCCGGTTCCTTCACATATCCAAACATAGGCAAGACATTTGCCCTTAAACTACCTCCGCTCAGTCCGTCCACAGTGGCCCCCTTTTCATATTCCCACCCTCTCTCTTTGATAATACTCCCTTCTGGTCGATTACCCATACTAAGTATCTACATACAGTAGTTCAAGATTTTATTCAGGAGAATATTGATACCTTGGGCCTTCAGATAGATCCCGAAAGTTAAATGAGAAGGAAATTGATCCCCCTCTTTTTATTATTATTATTATTATTTATTGACAATACTGACTCATTCCTACACCTTATTCTGGTTTGGTTACAACAATCTTGATGTCATTAAGTTCATACCAGATTAATCTACTAGCAAATAGAGTAAAGTCTAGAAATGTTGAACTATACATCAAATGTATTATCCATGGATGTACTTATGAAACTTCCTCCCTGTACACCTTTTTTTTTTAAATAAAATAAAAACCAAGTTAAAAAAATAAAGTAAAAGGGCTGATCCAGTGGTGGTCGTCAGAAATAGTGAATCAGTAGAGGCCTACTTTTCCTAGAACCGTGAGTAACCAAACAGTACTTTGGTCCTTTAACATTAGTTAGTTAGTTAGTTATGGTTTTAGAAGTTATTTGCATGAGAGAGACAAAAAAGATAATCTTTTTACTGGGTAAAGATGATACATTTGTTAGGCTAGCAAAAAAGTTAAAGATACAGAGCTTGATTCTCAAAGTCCCGAGCTTGTCGGAAGGTGCCTGCACCAATTATAAATGGTGCAAGTGGCAGCTTGCACCAAAATCTGTCCTCTGAGCAATTCACAAAAGCAGCCTGCATCAACCACAGGCTGCCTGGCCCAAACTGGGCTTGCACCACCCGTGTGCCCAGAAATGGGCTGTGACATGGCATTAGGGGGCATGTGGCAGATGTAGGCCTCCACATCCCCGACAATGGGATTCTCAGAACTCTCCCAGAGGGAGAAATTCTAAGTACCCTTAGACCAGCCAGGGCTGGTCTAAGGGTACTTAGAGCATTCTACTCTGGGAGAGTAAACCTGTTGGTAGTGTGCCACGGTCCCCCACCCCGATCCCCGCTGTCAGCCATAATTATATGTGTAATAATCATCCCCTCCTGGTGGTCTAGTGCCCCCCGGTCCCCAATTTGTGTAAAATAATGAATGTTGCCCAAATCCCGGTAGTCTAGCAGTCCCCCCTCCCCGATCCTGGTTACAATAGTTTCCTGGTTTTCTAGTGGGCCCTCCCTGATCGCTGTGCCTACAGCTCAAAACAGAAAGTGACAAATGCCCAGGTGGAATGTTGTGCCCCTCCACCCATGTGCTGTGTTCGCTATCCCACTAATACTAAAACTCCATGATGGTCTAGTGGCCCCGCACCCTCCCTGATTGCTGATCGCTGGTCAGTGTAACAAGAAATAGTTCCCCGGTGATCCAGTGGTCCCTCCTTCACCAGTCGCTGGCCACATATGTATACAAGCGATACCCTGGTCTAGTTGTCCGCTCCTCAGGTGAGCCCTGTTCCGTTCACATAGTGCCATAAAACTGTGTAGTCTCTGGTGATCTAGTGGCACCCCCCTTGCCGATCAGCGACCCAAGAAGTACATATACAAATAATTAAACGTATTCCCTGATGGCAGTGAGTCGGGGTTTAAATTGGCGGTATGTGTGCCGTGCAAGAGGACTGAGCAAAATGGCCTTGCATGGTACACATACTCTGAATATTGGACTGTGCCAATATTCAGGTTCCCGACTCCTCATTTACATTGTGCCCCACTCTGCCCTTTGCCTGGGCACAAACTGAGTTTGCCTTCGCTAACCGGGATTTTCAATGTTGCCCTTGCATGCAAAACCCGGGTTGTGCTGGCAAACTCGGTTTTGTGCCCGGGCAAAGCTTTGAATATCGGGCCCCTGATCTTTTGTTTGCTGGTCACACTGTCCTCCATGGACTATGTACAGTCACAGAAACCAAGGTCTACAGATAAGAATAGATAACACCACAACAATGTATTACATAAATAAACAAGGTAGTGCAGGATCCTCAACTGTGCAAGGAGGCACTTAAAATTTGGGATCTGGCTAATACTCTCAGAGTACATATTGCTGCAGTCCATGATGCATGGAAGGACAATTACTGTATTGACAGGCACACTTAGTAGGGTGGGGCATGTCACCCATGAGTGATCCCTGAAACACACTTTGCTGTGGTCAGATCTTTCAAGAATTAATCTCCGTAGCAGCCCACATTTTGGTCTTAGGTGATGTTGCTAGGATCCCATAAGAATGATACTTATAGTCAGGGTGTTAGCGATGGTGCTGTTACTAGTGAGTGCACAACCCCACATGCCTTAGCCAGTAACTAACAATGCCCTAATTGCCTCAGTTCTGTTTTTCCCATCATCTAGTGGCCACTGCGGACTGAACTTCAGGACCTCAAGTCAAGCTTGCATTTTATTTTCTATGTTTTTTGAATGATATGTCCAGCTATCAGAAAGTTACAGTTCCAAAACCATTAGGGCCACCTTTCTGGCATTGTGGATGTGTACATGTGTTCCCTGTGCCCAGTGCCCACTCCTTCTTTGACTACTGGACATTGGAGATTCAATTGCCAATATCAGGGTGGCTGATCCCAACTCTTGCTGATACATCTTGACCCTAGCGGTCACAAGGTAGGTCCCAGGACCATTCCCATTGGTCCCTTCACCATTCTTTGGAGTCGGTCGAGGTATTGACCCTCCCACCAAGCTGGAGTCATGGCAGAGTCTCAGGTGGTGGTGTATAGAGGACTATTGACTCCTCCTGGGAGGTCAGTGGAGCACCCCAAATGGTTCAGTAGCCTTCAGCGCTGCACCACCCCATTGCTGGGAACAACACCTCATTCGACCATTCTGGCCACGGCATCAACCCTGTCAACGCCGGTTTCAGTATCGGGGTTAGTGCTGGCATTGGCATGGGTCTTGGTGCGGATGGTGCTGTAGACAGCAGCATCGGGGTATTTGGTGTCAGTGCAGGCCCCAGTGGACAGCTTTTATACGTGGCCTTCTGCTGAGGCTACTTTTCTCTTTGACCCATTGGTCACTTCTTTGCCTGCATGGGCACACACACACCACATGCACCCACATGGGTGGGGAATACTGGAGGCAGTATCACTCCAGGGAGAGGCCCCACCCTACAGCATTGAGCACATAAACTGAGGAGTGGGACCCCAACTCTCTCTGTCTGACTTTCTGCAGCCTTTGAAGAGGACCAGAATCTCTTGGTGAGTGTCCCAGAGAAGGGAGGGCCCAGCTTGATAGCTAGCTCACTTATCTGTGTAAAGGAAGGGCAGTCTAGGTAAATATCCTTTCAAGTTAACTGGCAAGTAAATATAGACTGTAGTGTGAGACTAGATCTTGAGATTATTCTAACAGTCAACTGTCTGTTTAATGGCATTAGTCCAGGAGCCCGGTGCATTTATCTGTGTGTCTAGGTCAGAAAGGTTTGATGATGGGTTCTTGTATAAAAAGTGTGTAGAATCCAGATTTACAACTCTTATTCATTCAAAGTTGAACGTTTTCTTGGAAAATGCACTTCTTCAATGAAAAAATGAACTGTTGGTGAAAATTGTGTATATTTTAATTAATGGTTCCTTCTTTAATTTCAATTCTATAAGCTTTTATTGAAATACTACAGACATTGTAACAAACAGCAACATATGTATTAAAGGCTTAATAGTAACGTTATTATTTATTTTATTCTATATTTAACTTGAAACAATCAACTTTTTATGACGTTTTATGAACCTAAGTACAACAATCAGTATTCTTGTTCACTGTCTTCATTATCTGTCATGTTAAGCAAATCTGTGTCATCAGTATCGACATCACAGTCACTGTCGTCATCTTCATTTGGATTGTTGTCGTGTTCGTTCAATTGTTCACTTAAGGCTGGTGGTACAACTTCACATGTGAACCACATTGACTTATATTTGCCATCCTCATAGGTCCAGCCATTGTCCTCTGGCTTCAGTAGTGTCATTTCTGGTTTATCTGTGTTTTTCCATGACAATAAAATGTAATTTGCATGGCAGATGTGTTGTGTCAGAGTTGATTTGCATGGTGGCAGCAAGATTGCGTCTGCTCCTTTGATCTTTTCTAAGGGTGCGTCTTTGTCACTCTGTCGATACTTGATGTTGAACATACTGTAGCAGGCTGTGTTGACACTCTTTACTTTCTGTCCATACAAGATGCACACAAAGCTCTCAATTGTATCCTCAGATCTTCCTGGACTAAGTCTCCATCACTCATTCACACTTGTGGGATAGCGCCGGAGACGCTAGGACCAAGCGGGAGCCTAAAGTTTTCAGAAGGGTCGGCGCCGAGAGAGGGCCACGCATGCGCGGCACCACGAGACTAGCTCGTGCCTGTGTAGGCTATCTCAGCGTCGACCCTCCAGCCGCCTCAGTTCCTTTTCTCCCGCCGTCGAGTGCGCTTGGATGTCGATGTCGCTCGTCTGCCGGAGTCGAAGTTTTCGTCTATACGACAACAGCTTAGTGTTTTAATATTTTAAAGTAGTAATTTATTATTTTACGAAGAAGAAGAAGAAGAAGAAAAAGAAATTCTTTCCTGCCATCAACGGAGTCGTCCTTAGATGGTAGCGGTGACGGGAGGAGGACTTTGTTTGAAAGTTTTTATGGCAGAGGGGCTGTGTCCGGTCCGCTGCCCTTAATTAACGGGGGGCCGGGGTGTGACTATGGACAGTCCTGTGCTCGGGGGGTAGGACAGCCCTCCGAGCACAAATCTAATCAGTTCCGGTGATCCGGCTCGCTTGACCTCGAGCTCCTCTTCCACCGTTTGGGAAGAAGAATCGGTGCAGCCGAGGTTGCCCGTCTGGTATGTCTGCACGAGGAATGTTCGTCTGGAGGGGCGATGGGCCCGAACCAACTTTGGTGGGTTCCTCTTGGCCCCGCTCCTAACGGCTGCTTTCTCAACTCCGAGCTCCATCTCTGTCCTCACTGGAGCTCCGGTGAGCAGTTTCACCTTTGGGTCGCTCCTATGGAGCAGGGGGTTCAACTTTCCAGTTTTCCTGGCTCTGTTCCTTATTTCGGGACCTCTGGGCCTCGGAGCCGTTGGACCGGAGCTGGGTTGATTGGATCACGTATGGTGAGGTGCCCTCTGGGTGCCTTTGCCATCGTGTCGACCCCTCGTGCCTACCCCCCTCTCCCTTTTCCATGCAGGGGCCGGCACGGGCACCACTTTTTCCTTCTCCCCTTTTCAGGATTTCCATTGGCATTTTCCTTCGGCGCCGTGGTTCGGCACCATGGCTCGGTGCGGTCGGCACCGCTCCTCGGAGCCGCGGGTTCTCGTGCCTTGGTCGGCCGTAGTCGGTGTTTGGTCGGCGCCATGCCCAGAGCCATGGTCGGTGCCTTGGTCGGGCGCTGTGGCTCAGAGCCTTGGTCAGCGCCGTGCCTCGGAGCCATGGTCGGCGCCGTGCCTCGGAGCCATGGTCGGCGCTGTGCCTTGGAGCCATGGTCAACGCCGTGCCTTGGAGCCATGGCTCAACGCTGTGTCTCGGAGCCATGGTCGACGCCGTGCCTCGGAGCCATGGCTCGACGCCTTGATCGGCGCCGTGGCTCGGAGCCATGGTCGGCGCCGTGCATCGGAGCCTTGGCTCGGTGCCTTGGCGCCGTGGCTCGGGGCCATGGTCGGCGCCTTGCTCGGCGCCGTGGGTCAGCACCGTCACTCTGTGTGGTGCCGTGGGTGCTCTCTTTGCTGCCACTGGTTGTCGGCTGCCGTCTGTTGGGCTGTGCACCCGCGAGCAGTGCGCGGTGCTCCGCGTGGCGAGTGCTCCCGCCGGGCGCACCTCCGCGGGTGCCATGGAGTGCCAGGGATGCCAGGGGTGGCGCTGGGAGCACCTGTGGGTGCCGCTGGTGACGCTTGTGGGCACCCATGGGTTCCATGGATACTTCAGGTGCCATGGGTGCCACTGGTGCCTTGGGTACCGGGTTGACACCCGTGGGTACCGCGGGCTGGTGCCATTGGTGCCCTCGGGTGCCATTCTTGCCATGGGTGTCATTGGTGCCATGGGCGTCGGAGGTGCCCTCAGTGCCATTGCTACATGGGTGCCGGGAGTACCTACGGATACTGCCATGGCTGCCCTTGGGTATTGCCCAGGTTGGCATAGGCACTGCTTGGTGCCCTGCTGTGCCACGAGTGCTGCTGATGCCACACGGGTGCTAGTGGGTGCTGAATGGCAGAATTAGCGACACATTTTTACTTTCAGACTCATTTCCACAGAACTTGTGGAGGGATGTTTACCGCAGAATGAACTCCTGTTCTGCCAATTATTTTTTCCACACATTTAGTGAGTGGTGGTCTATGTGGGATCTTGTGTCATCCAGCGGTTTTCTGCTATGGAACTCTGCTGTACTGTTCTGCCAGCGGAATCTCATTCTGCTCAGCACTTTCTCTGCTCCCTACGTGGTACCAAGCTCCTCGACATCCTCCTGATGGCGAAGTCTCTAGTGGCTCTGACCTAGACCTCTATTGGAGGTCCTTCTGGGGTAGAAGTGCATCTAGATGAGTCTTTCCCTGTCTTTCTGGTCAGTAATGCAGCGGACAGCTCATTTTATATACTGGAGGGCACGTCATCTCTATCTTCAGAGTCCATGTTGGAAAATCCTTTCAGTGGTTACTCAGTAACGGGGTCCACTATGGTATTTCACTGCGTCCGTGGACCATACTGTTCTGCGTCTAGACTTTTTTAGTTGTCAAGACAGTTATACTCTGTGTAACATTTTAATTTAATGGTCAGGGGCCACTCTGACTCTTCCGCTCCTTGATAGGGGTATATAGCCCCCGTATGATATTGCCTCTTCGGTGGCTTCTTCGGCACAGGTGGTTAATCTTCTACAGCTGTGATTGTTAGTCCGGTCATGATTTCAGTATGGACACTCAGGTTTTTCCACACTCAGATGGAGAACATCTTCGCTCTTTTGTATCAAGACAGTCCTCAAAATAGCAGCCTGAAGGCCTTCTTGGCTTGGACTAAAAAAAAAAATTTTATCATATGGTTTTTATCACAGCACATGGCTCAGCACGGCTCCTGCCCTTTTTTGGGGATCTGGTCAGATTCCTCCTCAGCCCCTGAGGCGCTGTTCTCCAGGATACGGTAAAGAGTACCTGATTTTTTCTTCCCCTATGGGGAGTCCGATCCGGTGACGATATGGGTCATCTCTTTCTCTGAGAGATTTCTCTCATTCAGAGACATTTTCTAGACCTAGGCGACTGCCCAGTCTGTTAATTCCTATTCTTTTTATCAGGCTTTCTTCTCTCGAGCAGAGCCTTACAGCAGCAGAAGCGACTCTTCACAGAGTCGGAACTCAGTTTCCTGCTTCCTTGCTTGCTTAATTTAACAGGCGATTTTCTCCTTCTTGACGGATGGTCAAGTAGGTCCCTTTTTCTGAGGAAGCTCAAATATTCACACCAACGCCTCCTGCGCTCTGGTCCATGCCAGTCACGCACGAAGCTATCCTCTTCAAGTGTGAGAGGGAGTGGGGATGTTTCCTTTTCAGCAAATGAACTAGAATCCTTTCCTACTCCTTTCAGGAAAGCCAGAGTGGCTAGTGTCTCACCGCATTGAGTCACTGCCTCTTTCAGTCACTTCAACAAATGGGTTAGCCCTAACTTGGTCCTGCTGTGTCCTTCCTCGACACACATCTGCCTCTATTGACCTTAGAAATCCAGCCCCTGGGTTTTTTGTTGGAATGTTTTTTTCCGCAGTGGACACATCCTCCTGTACACCTTTTTCCTTTATTCCCTGAGTTCAGAGACTGCTGCTACAGTTGTACACACAGGGGCAGAATTATTCCTCTTGGAATATACAGTGGGTAGGATCTGATTTTACTAGACCACCACGAGAGGCTTCTAAGTCATGCTTGGTCTTCCATCAGGAAGATCCTGTGACTAAGTGGAGACCATTCTCCTTGATGGGCTAACCCCACCTGGACCCCCTTGCTCACCAAGTAAGGGGTTCAAGTGCTTCTGGACCTGTTATTTACAGATCAACCATACTGGATAGTGGGGGTTCCCATCTGCACTTTCCGGTCTGCCCTGAACCAGTAGACTTTACCTCCAACTCTTTCAGTTCCTGAAGTTCCTTTACATTACATTAGTACATATTTTTGACACTATTACTTTTGGTCCTAGACCAAATTGTGAGGCCAGGTTCTTACCACTCTCCTAAAGTGGTTGTGGTTTCCTGGCAGACTTTCATTTTGTGCCCATTGCAGTCGTCTGTAAAGTGGTGAGTTATAACTCGAGCGTTTATCTTGTAAACACTATGTTCTAGATGCTCTTTACAAGACAGCTCTTTTTATTAGCAGGACAGTCCTTGGCCGTCCTTTCTGAGTGAACCCTATCTCCTACCACCCTACTCAGGGCTGTTGGTTTTAGCTACATTTCACAGTGACGAGTGATGGACTTAGTCCAGGAAGACATGGAAATTACGTACTTAACGTAATTATTGATCTTCTTGGACAGTCTCCATCACTCATTCACATGCCCACCCACCATCCCCTGGGTTCACTTGTTTTCTTTCCTGGTCTTCACGGTCCTATGATTCAGACTGTGAGGACATTATTCTTTAGCCTTTCTTGCAAAGGCCATCTGGGCCCTCTCAGGCCCAGAAACTCAGGATGAGTTATTTTCATTAGTCACGCTGCACCTCCTCGGTCGAAAGGCACTGAGGCAGTTGGAGGTCGGCGCCGAGATAGCCTACTGCAGGCGGCAGGCTATCTCATGGTGTGCAGCAGCATCGTGGCCCTCTCTCGGCGCCAACCCTTCTGAAAACTTTAGGCTCTCGCTGGTCCTAGCGCCCGCGCTATCCCACAAGTGTGAATGAATGATGGAGACTGTCCAAGAAGATCAATAATTACAGTAAGTACGTATTTCCATTTTTTTAGACAAGTGTGGACATCCCAGTTTTCCAAATACCTGTGTATACTCTATATTCTTTTCCATAATTGTTACAGGTTGCACCTTCCCCTTGCCTTTGAACGCTGGTGAATAGTTGCACCTTGTCAGTGCATGGAGACCTGGTAGAGCTGCACACACAGGTCTGCCTAACTCTGCTGACAAGCAGAATACATCTATGAATCTTCTTGTGTTATTCCCTGAATGGCCAACGTCCATGTGCAGTTTGGGGTTATCGTTTAGAATTGCATGATACAGCAGAATGACCAGAATATGTGGATCATCTGCCCTGACCACTACATGAACATCTTCACCCTCATTTTGACTGCAAATGTAGTGTGTGTGTTGCATGATTCTTGTGTCTGCTTCTATGTGTTTGCTTTTTAGGGCCTTGCATTCTAGTCTGAGCATATGTGCAGCTTCCACTTTGTATGAGTAACAAGTTTTTCCTACTGCATACATGAGCTTTTTGTCACCTAGAACTTCACAGTATACATCAAAATTCCATGCTGTAGCTAGAAAACCTAGGAGTGCCGTCTTGAATGAAGATGAAGACAGGGATCCAGCAAAGTCTCTTGGTCAACTTTGGTCAGGGCCAATTATGAGATAAGAGAGTGGAGTGATGCTATGCTTTCCTCTCTTCTCTTGTTCAAGACCTTTGATCGATGGTGTCTTGTAACAGTCATTGACAAGGTGGACTTCATTTGCGGAAGTACAGCAAACAAGAGACAGGATGGATTTTGCCACACCATTAAATGTTAGTGGCAGGTTTGTAAGACTTCTGATCAAGAACATGGCATCAACCACAGTGGCATTTACAGCATTGGGGTGGCTACTTTGGACTCTGGTCTCAAGTTTCTTCAGCAGTGTTAACTTCATTGTTATGTTCATTAATCCATCAACATTTCCTAAGGAGAGGGGTACTGGGGTTAGCGGGTAGGCAAACACCATTGTAAGTTCAACTGCTGAAGTCGCAGATAGATATAGCAAGCATCCAAAAAGGTCTCGAGTTCCTTTCAATGCGACAATTTTCTTGTCCTTGTTCTTAATCTTCACCTTCATTGCATCATGTGCAAAGTTCTTCAACTTGTATCTTTTGCTGGGTTTCTTGAACCGACTGCCTTTGGTAATGCATTCGTATCTAAACACATGATGCATCTGAGTACCAATCTCAGTAATCTGTAACACTTTGTTTGCTACCTCTTGTGATTCTGCTTTTCCACTACCTACTGAATAAAGATTTTGCTGTCCTCAAATGCATCCGGGGGCTTAGGAGCCCGAGCTGAGTGCAGAAAGTCAGAACAGCTCCTCAAACTCTCTCAAAATACTTTTAAATTTAAGTATTTTATCATTCTCCAGGTGAAATTTCTTCCAGAATTGGAAAGAGCACCTCAAAGAGTACCAAAATGGGAAATCCAAAGAAAGATAAAGCAGGTGGATCGGGAGGAAAATGACAGGGCCTACTCAAACTATGAAGGCAGCCGTTCCCGCACAGCCCTCAGTAACTGGTGAATCCAAGGAGACACTATCCTGTATTGGCACGAAGTTACAAAAACTGATATCAGTGGTCTCAGATCTTAATACTAATATGGACTGTTATGGTACCAGACTGGACCTTGCAGAGACCTCTATCAGTAATCTTAAAGTGGTGTCTGAGGATGTAAAATGGCAAGTGGAATCAGCCTCTGCAGCTACTGTTTACCTGGTGAAAGAGAATGCTCACTTTTGGGTAAGATTGGAGGCCTTGGAGAATGGTATACCCACCCCGACAGCGACAGTTTGACAGCAAGGTCCCCCACAGCGACTACAGCGCCATGCCGCTGTAGGGGACCTGCTGGAACTGGCCACTGTCTGTCGGGGGTCCTGCACCCCCCCCCCAAATCAACTCTGACTCAGAGTTGATAATCCTTAGTGGGGGGGGTGTGGGGGACACAGCCCCCCACCGTCGGGGGTTCTAGGGGCGATGTCCCCTGAAGAAAACACTTTGTTCCATGAGAAACTGGCAGCTTAATGCTAAATGTGGTCGACCTGCCGGTTTCGCTGTCGGGGCATTCAACGGGAAATCTGTCGACCACCCATCGTGGATCCTTGGAGAATCAGGCCCCGTCCTCGCACATAAGGATACTGGGCTTACCTGAAGGCACTGAGGGTGATCTCCTCCTTATGTTTATCCAAGAATGGTTACAAGAAAAATTAGCCCCCAAGGAACCACTAATTCCTTTTGCCCTTTAAAAATCGTACTGGATCACTTCCTCGTGGCTACCATGAAGACCCAACTAACCCACGAACACTTTTGGTGGTGACTGGAGTCGGGACAAGGGGTACCATTCTGAGGCTGGCTAGAAGGGCAGGAACTATAACACAAGATGACCACATGATTTATTTGTTCCTGGACCTCAGCTGCGCGACCCGTCTGAGGCGCAGAAAGTTCGATGCAGTGAGGCAGAAGCTGCGCGATGCTGGAGTCTCACATGCCATGATCTATCCGGTGAGACTGCACCTGGTTTTTGATGCGAAGGTTTGGATTTTATCGGACCCGATCGAAGCTGGGAAGTGGGCCACTCAAATTCAATCATGGTGGCAGAACTCTGGCACTCTCAAGGAGAAAGGAAATCTGACTTCAGAAGATGATACAGGGGACTGACTTTGGGCAGTGAGACTTTTGACTTAATTTTCTAAATGTGGGGTATTTTACTCCATTTGGTTAAACTCTATCTGCCGTGGTTTGTAGTGAGCCCTTAGTATACTACATACTTTTTGACACTAACACTTAAACAGCTAATCCTTTTCCCTATTTGGGATTAAAAATGTTGGTTTATTTGGGAGAGTTACGGAGCTATGTTAAGTTACTAAATCTTTAAAATCTTGGACTGTATAACTGTCTGCAATTTCAGATGTAACCCCTAGGTGGCGCTATCCCAAGGGCCACTACCCCTGCCTGCTTGACTAGTAGCAGATTAAGGGGCCTGGATAATGAAACGGGTGCCTCTAACTGGAGGTCAGGGTTGTTAGTGGTCAAGCTAACCTGGGCACAGCCCTCTGGGACACTGTAATGCCCCCTCTTTCCTTTCTAGTGGCCTGAACAATATACAATAATTACTTTCACAATGACCCTTATTCACCAGGCAATTACCTACACTGTTTGCACTTACCACCAGGGCTGGTTCCTCTAGCTTGACCCTGGGGACCCCCTGTAAAACAAGGTTAAGCACAGCAAATAGCAACAGTAGAATACTTTTGGCACAAACTGGAACCACAGTCAGGTTAAATGCAAACAAAGTTAAATCTGATTTATTCAGGGGACTTGAACAAGGGAGGGGAGTAATCAGGTTGATTTGCTTAAAAGCTATATTAATCAGGCAGTTATGCATGCAGTTCAGAGTTCCTACACAGTCACACACTCTGGGTACCCAGGTAGGAAAACGGTGGGCTAGATAGGAACACTGTAGCAGGTTGGGGCCCTGTGATGGAAGAAAGCAACATGCACAACACACACTATTTGTAATCCGGAGCCAGAGGGCTCAGTTCGTGAAAGAAAAGGCAACAAGACAGTCAGATGATGACACTTTTAGATTTAGCTGTTGTTGCAGGGAGCTACCCTGATGTTTATTCACGATACCCAATACTGGACACAGGCAGGATGAAATCAAGACTGCAGGCTGTTGAGCTGGAGTGCTCGGAGAAGCAGGGCTCACACGAATCACTGAGGCGTCATTCCTGTTCAAGGCATTGAGCAGGGGGCTGATCCCCAGGCCGATCTCTTGTCAATGACTTTCTCTGCATAGCAGGTATTCTGGCTAGGCCAGTGTAGCAGGACCCAGGCAAATGGATATGGATTCAGTCCATGGAGCTGGATACAGCCTCCAGCAAGCAAAAAAGTTCAGACACACAGTGGGGAACCAAATCACGACCCACTATTAGCACACAGCACATTCACATGTAAGGGAATTCCACTGTACCAGGCAAATGGCTCTCCGGTCGCAATTATAGAGTCTCTGCACAATCCGGGGGTTCAGAGGTAGCTGGAAGTCCTGACAGGCCGATTGCATTCAGCAAATATTTGGTCTTCTTCATGTTAAAGCCTGGTCACAATTCAGTGACTTAATTCGCTCTCCAAATTCGGATTCAGTCCGGAAAAAAAAAAAAAGCACAAGTTCCCTCTCAGGAACAGCAGGCAGGCATGCAAGCCAAACTCAGGCCTTTCCACAGTTCTCCCGCGCGAATTCACTATGGATTGCTGCTCGAACTATCTCGAGCTGTTACTTCTTCACTTCCCAACTCTGATCTAACTGAAACTGCAAGCAGTGTGGGACTTTCCCCAAGATCCGAAAGGTTCGGTTGGTTGATCTGTCTGTCAGTCAAAACAAGGGCTCCCCCTCCAGGTTATTCTAGTTGCAAAAAGCCCAAAACTACAATTCCTACAAGTTTAGGCCCCACCAAGCCCCTGTAGGCAGACTCCATTTTAGAGTCCCAAATGTACTGATTGGCCCATTCTGCAGTCCAGGACCAAGGTGATGGAAACAAACAGAACTGTTCGTGCTGCAAAGAAGGCAGGTTAGAACAAACTGCAATATTATTACTACTATAACAAATGATCAGCAAACAAGTACATCTTCTAACAGAGCTCCCTCTCAGATTAATTATGACTGCAAGCCAGGCAGCTCTTAAAGAGACAGTACACAGAGCGACAGAGGCTATACAGGCTCTCTCTGGCAATACATTTAAACTGCTAAAACGCAGAACACCAGTGTGGCAGTGAACATTTAGGCAAGCTCAAGGAGGACTTTTCGGGAACCCCCATTTGTGGTGGGGGGGTTACACTAATATGGAGTAAATTTCTTCGGGGTAATAGTATGACGCCATTAGCCTTTGGAAGGTGTGCACATGTTGTACTACAATGGACTTTAGAAGAAAAAGTACAAAAGTCATTCTGCTCCTGGGCTTAACTAGACAGCACTAAATGTAAACAAAATTGTATCTTGAGGTTGTTTAAATTCTGAATATCCCCCAATGTGGTATCACAATGTCAAAGATGCACCATACCTATGATTAAGGAGATTTTTCTCTCCAGCTGTTGTGAAATGCTGTAATTTGGATGTCTTGACATGCTGTCTTGCTGCTATGTTTCATAGTAAGAAAACTAATAAAAACAAAGTTTAAAAAAAAAAAACGCATCCCAGAATGAATTCATGGAGGAGTGTATTGTGCTCAACAGCTTCTTTAGATCCTTTGAATCTCGTTTAACTCTAAAACTCTTCAGCTCTTGGCTGGCTTCTTCATGGCTGACAAGACCAACTTTTTCCATAAGACTTCCAACAATTTTACTTCGAGCTGACTGCAGAATGTTCCACCTCCTCTTTGCGTTGATGTTCTGTGTCAAAGAAGAAATCCCGGTTCTAACCCCATGTACTCCTCTATATTCATAACTGTATGCAGTCTACCTCCTAAGTAGACCTGCCCAGAGAGAAATTGAACTATATGCAAATGATAGAACCTATCATTGCTCGAGACACGTATTCAAACTGCTGCCCTTATCTATTGCAACGTTCCATCAACGTCTCAGATTTCTCACTCCGCCTGACAAGTCAGATGCTTGGAGATCCTCTTCTCGACTATTCGTGCTGATTCCAGTTTATTTAAGTATATTTCAGCCTATATTTAAACTGCTGCCTTTGTTTATTGTTTAATTTAGTTCTATTACATTTTAAAGTTAATTTTGTTTAGTTTACGGTTAAAATTGCTTTTTTTCTCGGTTCCTCATGGTTCGATATAATCGCTAAGGAACCAGGGTTTTCTTAGTTAATTTCGGCATATTTCACCATGGTTTAGCGTTATTTTAGTCTAATTTCTGTAAATTTTGAATTTGCTATCTGTATTTTGTGGATCTGTGCTGTCGGTTCTTTTGAACTGGTTCTCCGGTTCTGGTGAACCGCTGACCCGGTTCAGTTTTGAAAAGTTACTGGTTCTTTCTTGGATCCTTAACTGGTTTCTGAACTGACAAAAAAAAAAAAAAGAAGAAAAACGTTAGTGTGAATACTAAAATTCTAATATACAGTTACTGTTTTTTCTCCTGGAAATGGAATTACAAGAAAAACCAAAGAAAAAGACTGTTCTCCCAGATTTTAAAAATTGTATTAAGTGTGGGGAAGTGTTTGCAAAAGCTGACAAACACAATTTATGTTTAGTCTGCTTGGGATCTGAACATTTTTCAGCAGACTGTACTATATGTAAGTCATTTCCTCAAAAAACAGTTGAGAAAAGAATGGAAAGACTAAAGAAAAAAGTGGACAGCAGTCCCTCTGGCTTTAACCAGCCATCAAAACATGCTGATGAAACTGTCTTGCCTTCTGTAACCACCCCTCATAAGGGTGCTTCCGGCAGTTTAAAAAGGGGGAGTGGTCCAGCTGACTCTCTGGCCCCCTTCAAAAAGTCCAAGAAAACCAAACACTTAGAACCCCAGGCTTCTGCACCTCAAGGGGTTTCTACAGTGTCTCACAGCCTGCCATCTGCAGAGGAGATAGCTCAGGCTATGAAAGTTTTACAGGCTTTACAGGGTATCCTGCCTGTTCATCCTGCTTCTCCAAGGCCTCATGTTCCAGCTCCTATCCCTGAAGTACAGGAGCCTGAATGTGAAGATTATGATGAGATGGATCCTGAACAGGATGAGCTCATAGAGCCTGAAATCTCACCTGAGCAGGAGTTCAGCTCTCCTCCTCGACCAGAGGATTTTTCATCCTACTTCTCTTTTGTTAGTAAAATAGTGGATGCCTTGGATTTGGCTACCAGTGAAGTTATTGATGATGAGGAGGAGGTTGAATATTTAGAGTTGATGGGTTTAACACCCACAAAAAAAGGTATTTTTGACAATTAACAAGTTCTTTAAAAAAGACTTGTTAAAGATTTTACAGACTCCTAATTATATTCCTCCTATAGATAAGATGTCTGATAAGAAATACCGGTTGGACAAAGAAGGGGCAGAGTTCTTATACTCTCACCCTGACCATCAAGGTATAGTCCAGCAGGCAGCCTGTGAAAAGGTGAGGGTCCCTCTCTCCCCACCCTCCTGAGAAGGATTCCAGAAAATAGAAAAATAGACGGTATGTCTAAGAAGGGTTATTTAGCTGCCTCCTTGGGTGTGAGGCAGGCTAATTACCAGGCTTATGCAGCACAGTATCAGAAAACACTGTGGCAGTCAGTACTGGCTATGTCAGAGAAGGCTCCCTCGACCCTCTCTGACGACCTGGCAGAGACAGCTAGATTTGGTCTGGAAGCTGCTAAATACCAGTTCCAGATGGTAGCTGATGCCAGTGGCAATGCTGCCAAGTGGATGGCTCCATCAGTGGCTATACGAAGACTGGCATGGCTTAGAGCCACTAATCTAATCCAGGATACCCAGGCCAAGGCCATGGATTTTCCTGTGGAGACAACTCCCTGTTTGGCAAACACACTGAGGATTACATGAAAAAGGTAGATGGATACAAGGCCACCTACAAAAGTAACTCCTCCAGGGACAGACCAACCCCTTCTTATAGGCCTTATGAAAGGGGAGGCAGGGGAAGGTCCTCTTATGGAAGGCCTTTTTACGAGGGCCAAGCTGCTTTCCAGCAGCAGTCCTACCCATTGCAGACTGGGTACTTCAGATCTAGAGGCAGGAGGTGTTCCAGAAAGTGCTAGAGGCAGGAGGGGTTCCAGAAAGTGCTCCCAATCTGCCCAAGCTCAGGCACCCCCAAAACAAAATCCCTGACTAGTTGGTCAAGGTCGCTTCTCCAGTACCAGTAGGGGGCAGGCTAACTTACTTCCTCCAGACTTGGGTTTCCATCACCACAGACAAGTGGGTTCTGGAAGTGGTAAGTCAGGGTTTGCCACTATGCTTCAGATCCCTTCCTCCTTTAAAATTGAGAATGTTCAAGCCAGCTTCCCTCATGGAGGGAAAACTCTTACAAAATGAGGTGCAAACATTGCTCCACATGAAAGCAGTGGAACCTGTGCCAGTGTATCTCAGGGGAAGGGGTTTCTATTCCCATTACTTTCTGACCAAAAAGAAAAATGGGGAGTGGCAACCCATTCTGGATCTCAGAACCCTCAGCAAATTTCTAGTGAAGCCAAAGTTCAAAATGGCCACTCTGTCATCCATACTATCAGTTATCCAGCAAGGGGATTGGCTGGCAGCCTTGAATTTAAAGGATTCCTATTTTCACATCCCAATAAGGCAGTCTCACAGAAAGTATCTCAGGTTCAAACTCCTTTCAGACCATTACCAGTTCACTTCCCTTCCCTTCAGTCTGACCTCAGCACCCAGGGTATTCACAAAGTGCCTAGCTGTATTGGTGGCACATCTAAGAAGGTCTGCTATTCTAGTTTTCCCTTATCTGGACGATTACTTACTTATGGGCAAGTCACCACAACAGGTCTTGGAGCATTTGTAATCAGTAGTGCATCTTCTGCAATCCCTAGGATTCCTGATAAACCAGGAAAAGTCTGTTCTTACCCCTGTTCAAGTGTTGCAATTCATAGGAGCAGAACTGGATACAATCCAGGGAAGAGCTTTCCTCCCTCAGGACAGGGTGAAAAGTATTTTTGACCTAGCTACTTCTTTCAAGCTAAACCAACCTTGCCAGCAAGACAATATCTGCAGATTCTGGGTCCCATAGCTGCAGCAGCAGGTACCGTCTCAGGGGCAGGATACAAAATGAGAGATCTGCAGTCTCACCTCAGATTTCACTGGTCACAGAAAAGAGACAAGATGTCAAAAATGATCCCAGTAGCAGAGGCTGTTATTCAAGCCTTACAGTGGTGGAAAAATTCAGACAACTTAAGGCAAGGGGTCCCTTTCCAGGGAGAGAACCCTTCATTTATTCTAACAACAGATGCCTCTCTATTGGGATGGGGCACCCATATGGGAGAACACACCATCCATGGGTCTTGGCCCAAAGCAGTGTCTCTTCTTCACATAAATCTCTTAGAGCTGTGAACTGTACTTCTAGCTTTAAAGGCCTTTGCTCATCTGGTGCAGAGCAAGGTGGTACAAGTCAGACAGACAATACCACAACAGTGTACTATATAAACAAGCAGGGTGGCACAAGATCAGATCCTCTATGCGAAGAGGCCATGTAGTTGTGGGACCTGGCATACTGTCTAAAAACAGCCCTACAAGCTATTCATGTCCCAGGGAGGGACAATATTCTGGCAGATGCCCTCAGCAGAATCAGTCAGGGTCACCACAAGTGGTCCTTGGACACACAAGTAATAAATTCAGTTTTCAGAAGGTGGGGTACCCCAGAGGTGGACCTTTTTGCCTCTCAAGAGAACCACAAGCTACCACTGTTTTGTTGCAGGCCTCTGGCAAGGGGACAATCCCAGTAGATGCCATGGCACTGGACTGATCGGGAAGAATCCTGTATGCGTTTCCCCCACTCTCTCTCATTCTCAAAGTTCTGATCAAGCTCAGGTCTCAGTCTACTTCATAGATCCTGATCACCCCAAACTGGCCCAGACAGCATTGGTACTGTCTCCTGTTATCCATGTCAGTATCCAAACCGATACATCTCCCTTGGAGGCACAACCTGTTGACCTCCCACCAAGGGAAAATAGAGTATCCAAACCTCAGCTCCCTCAGTCTCAAAGCTTGGCTCTTGAAGACATAGAGTTTTCACATCTAAATCTTTCCCAAGCAGTTTTGCAAATACTTGAGGTGTATAGGAAACCCTCAACTAAGAAAACCTATTCAGCTAAATGGAAAAGGTTTGTCTCGGTGAAGCTTGCACAGCATTGCACCTGCCTCAGCAGGAATCCCAGCTCTTCTTGAATATCTCACTGTCTTGCATGATCAGGGCCTTAAGCATACTTCCTTAAGAGTTCATTTGGCATCTATCTATGCTTACATTTCTGTGGATAGAACCACCTCAGTAGCAGCTGATCTTATTTTTAAGACGTTTTTCAAAAGTTTGTGTCACACATATCCACCCTTCAGGGAACCTGTCCCTGGGTGGGATTTGAACATTTGTATTGCTCAACTTATGAGGCCACCTTTCTAACCTATGTCCTCAGCTCACCTCCAGTATGTTACATGGAAAACTGTATGTATTTTTAGTGGCTATAACTTCTGCTAGAAGGATAAGTGAGCTTCAGGCTCTATGTATAGAAAAGGACTAATTGTCTTTCCACAATGATAACTCAGGACAAATAGAAAATTCATCCCCAAAGTGGTGTCAGATTTTCATTTGAACCAATCCATTACACTACCAGTGTTTTTCACTGAGCATTCTACTTCAGGTGAGCGTAGACTCCACAGTCTTGATGTAAAGAGGGCTCTGAGCCATTATATCTCTCACATTAAAGATTACAGGGAGGATAAAAAACAGTTATTCCTTACCTATGGGGATGTGGCAAAAGGTACACCAGCTACCAAGAGGTCAGTCTCTCACTGGATAGTCAGTTGTATGCAGTTTTGTTATGAAAAAGCAGGCAAGCAGGCCCTATCAGGACTTAGAGCCCACTCACCTAGAGAAATAGCTACTTCCATAGCAGCTTCAAGGGTTGTCCCCCTACTGGACATCTGCAAAGCTGCCAAGTGGAGGACAGTACATACTTTTACTAAACATTACAGCCTGGACATACAATCCAGAAGTGATGCCAGATTTGGAACAGCAGTCCTGCAGAGCCTCTTTCCTAAGTAGGTTCTCTGCCCACCTCCAAAGGTACTGCTTTGAAGTCTACAGACAGTTATGAATATAGAAGAATACATGGGGTTAGAAGAAAAAATTACTCGCCTTAGTAATATTATTTCTTCCAGTGTATTCTTCTATATTCATAACTCTCCCACCGTGCCTTCCCTGCCAGAATCAGAGCCTCAGCATGCCTACTGATTTTTTCTTGGATTTTAATATGCATGTACACACTATTGGAGTACATTTTTAACTGTGGTGGGATTTATCGTCTTATTCTTTGGTTACATGTGTTTCCAGGATGAAAGTTTTAATTATTTTAGTATTGTAGTGGGCTAGCCACTAGGTCTTATATTTGGATTTTAGGAGTAGGTTCCTTTTCTATTTCATAGGTAGTATTAGATAGATTTGTAGTTCTTCTGCGTTGTAGACTATTATCAAGTCTGAGACGTTGATGTAACGTTGCAATAGATAAGGGCAGCAGTTTGAATATGTGTCTTGAGCAATGATAGGTTCTAACATTTACATACAGTTCCATTTCTCTATGGGCAGTTCTACTTAGGAGGCAGATTGCATACAGTTATGAATACAGAAGAATACACTGGAAGAAACAATATTACTAAGGTGAATATTTTTGTCTAGTCTTGATGCAGCATTGGCATTGTCTGTTCCAAGGTCAAGTCTACATCATTTCTGTTAAACCCTCTCTTTGATCTTGTAATGGTTAATGCTCCATTCTCAAATGTTTTTCCTTATTCCAGGGTGTGTCTCATCCATGTTTAGCAAATTCATAATGTACAGGGTCATCCACTTGGCATAGTTGTGGTGCTCAGTTGTGAAGTAAAGAGGTATCATCTTCTCCAAGCTATATACAAAGAGAGGCAAGTCATTTGTCCTGGTGGAACAGCAGAAGAGTTGGTACAACTCTACCAAACTGCAGTACTGCAGCCAAAATTGAGCAGTTGCACCATGCTCACCACTGTGTGTGGAATCTGAGAATGTATACATTCATTTGGGAATATGCCTGATGTAGATGCCATAGATTCAGATAGAGCACTATGAACTTGGGACCAAAGCAGTTTTGCCAGATAACTCTTTACGATGTCTTTTTTTAGAGTTTCATCAGCTGCAAGTTTACCAGAACTCTTATATGCAGTGAAGTTCTTGTAGCAGATATAATGATACCCATGGCTGCTGGAGTAACATTCAGGCAATTCAAGACACACCATGTTGTACTTTGACAGTGTTTGATTAGAACACCTTTCCTTTGCATCAGCTTCTTTCTCCCAGTGAGCATCATCAAAAGGTAGCGGGTCTCTATGATCTGTGCTAATTCCTGGATCAGTGTGTAGGATGTATCACCTCTGCGGTTTGTGAGAAGTCTTGCTAGCCATATGTGAAACATTAAATAAATTACATTAATAACTAAACCGAGTTTATTAAATAAATTAAATTAAATAAATAAGTAAACAGAGTCTATCACATAAATGTAAAACTTTTAGTTACTCTTAAGAAAGTGCATTTTCCAAGATAACATACATGGAAAAAGTGACAAAGGCAAGAAGGTCAGGGATGGGGCAAAAGGTGGTAAGGCCATCAGGAAATGGAGGGTAATGAGTACCAATGCCCGTAGTCTGGGCAACAAGCTCCCTGAGCTGGTGGCCTTAATGGAAGAGGGATGCCTGGATATCAGTAGCATCACAGAAACATGGTACACAAAACCATGACTGGGATGTTAACATACCAGGGTACATAACCTACAGGAGAGACAGGCAGGGGAGAAGAGGGGAGGAGTAGCTCTCATGTAAAGGAAGGGATAAAGCAACTGAACAAAAGAGTAAACAGGGAGGAGAGGAGGCACTGTGGGTCACCTTGGAGACTGGAAAGGGCACCACAATCCGCACAGGGTTGTGTACAGACCCCCATGTCACGGGAAGGAATGGACAAGGATATGATGGAAGGCATTCTTAGAATGGCAGAGAAGGGGAGATACTGTTGATGGGAGATCTGAATATGCCGGATGTTAACTAGAGCACATTTGCTGCAGCCACATCCAAGAGGGGCCATTCTCTGATGCCCTACAGGTGGCAGGCATTAGACAGCTAGTTTCGAACCCACTCTGTGAGGGAGCAATCTTAGACCTCGTGCTCTCAAATGGGGGCAGTGAGAGGATCTCAGATCTAGAAGTGGGTTGCCATCTGGGGACAAGTGACCATCAAACAGTGTGGTTCACGTTAACTCAGCTACAGAGTCAAGCCATACAAAAGTGAGGGTACTGGACTTCAGGAGGGCTGACTTTGGCAGATGGCAGAGTGCCTCAGAAAAGCACTAGCAAACAGGCTAGAAGGAGTGTGGAGCAACAATGGGGAATTATCAAAACTGCCATCACAGAGGCAACAAGCCTTTGTGTGAAGCAAATAAATCAAAACGAAAGAAAAAGCCATGGTTCTCAAAAGAGGTGGCTGTGAAAGTCAGGAAGAAAAGATAGCATTCCAGAAGTATAAGGAAACACAGAAGGAGCAGGACAGAGAGCTGTACCAGTTAAGGCAGAAAGAAGCAGGAGGGAAGTCAGAATAGCAGGCCCAAACTGAGGAAAAGATAGCCAACTCAGTTAAGAAGGGGATAAAACCTTTATAGGTACATCAGTGAGCGTGAAAAGACAAAGGGAGGGTTAGTGAGGCTGAATAGAATGAACGGTGGTGGGCAGAGGGGACAGTGAAAAGCAGGAATACTGAATGAAATTTCTGCTCAGTATTCACAAAGAGAGGGGGCACCTAATCCAATTAACAGAAGCACTCTCGATAAGGGGTCGATCCCAGTCCTTTCACAGAAGAAAGGGTTCTACAAGAACTCCTAAAACTGAAGGTGGACAAAGCAATGGGTCCTGATGGAATTCACCGAGAAGTCTAAAAGAATTAAGGAAGGAACTAGTGAAACCAATGGCTACTCTTTTTAATAAATCATGGGAGGATGGTGTGGTACCCGAGGACTGGAGGAAGGCGGATGTGATTCCCCTTCACAAAAGTGGGACCAAGACAGAGGCAGGAAACTACAGACCTGTCAGTCTGACCTCTGTGGTAGGGAAAGTGATGGAGTCACTTCTGAAGGAAAGAATAGTTGAGTACCTAGAGGTCAGTGGAGCACAGGATCCAAGGCAGCATGGGTTCACAGCGGGAAGGTCATGTCAGACGAATCTAATAGATTTCTTTGACTGGGTGACCAAAGTAGTAGACCAGGGAGGGGCTGTGGACATGGCCTACCTAGACTTTAGCAAGGCATTTGACACAGTCTCACACAAAAGATTATTAGTTAAATTAACCAGCCTGGGAGTGGGTCCCAGGGTGGTAGCCTGGGTAAAACATTGGCTGGACAACAGGACACAGAAGGTAATTGTAAATGGAGTCCACTCTGAAGAAAGAGCGGTTACTAGTGGGGTACCACAGGGTTCAGTATTGGGTCCAGTCCTTTAATGTCTTCACAGTGACATTGCAGAGGGACTGAAGGAAAAGTATGCCTTTTGCAGATGACACAAAGATCTGCAACAGGGTTGATACACAAGGAGGTGTGGAAAGGATGAAAAGGACTTGGCAGGTTGGAGGAATGGTCAGACGTATGGCAGCTAGGATTCAATGCAAAAAGTGCAAAATAATGCACCTGGGAAACAAGAACCCAGGGAAGAATACACAATGGGTGGGAGGTAGTAACAACAACAAAACAGGAAAGGGACCTGGGGGTAATCATATCAGATGACCTTAAGGTTAGAAGCAATGTGAGAAGGCAGTAGGGAGGGCGGTATACTGGGATGTATAGGGAGAGGCATCAGCAGCAGAAAACAGGAAGTTGTTATCCTCTGTACAGACAGTTGGTGAGACCCCATCTGAATACTGTGTTCAGTTCTGGAGACCCCATCTCCGCAAGGACATAGACAGGATAGAGGCAGTCCAGAGGAGGGCAACTAAAATGGTGCAGGGTCTGCAAGAGAAGTCAGATGAGGAGAGACTAAAGGAGCTTAATATGATACGCTTGAGGAAAGAAGGGAGAGGGGACATGATAGAAACTTTCGCAGTACCTCAAGGAATCAACAAAGTCCAAGAGGGTAGCATCTTTCAGAAAAAGAGACTTGTAAGAACAAGGGGACACAATTTAAAGATAGAAGGAGGGCGGTTCAGGGGCAATGTGGAGAAGTATTATTTCAGAGAGGGTAGTGGATGGATGGAACAGCCTTCCTGAGGAAGTTGTGGGGTCTAAAAATGGGGGAGAATTCAAGAATGCATGGGACAGACATAAGGCAATTCTTGTGGGGGGCAGGAAGATATAGGCTGTTGGTTAACTAGGATCTGCGGCCTATCCTGTAGTTAGGGAAATGGGCAGACTAGATGGGCCTAGCGGTCCTTATCTGCCGTCAAAGTCTATGTTTCTATGTTTCTAACTATGGATGAATAAGAGTTATAAATCTGAATTCTACACACTTTTTTACATGAGAAATAGTCCTCAAACCTTACGGACCAAGACACATAGATAAATACACCTGGTTCCTGCTCTACATTATTTTTTCCTTTCCTGTAAATGTGTAAATCTTTTTGGTTGCTGTATACATATCCTGTTTGTAACCATCCTCCTTGGGAGTCCTTGGAGTTCCCAATATTTACATAGTTGTCCTTCCTCCATGGTCCAGCATCATTGAGGATGTGTCTAGGACCTTGTGGAGGCATCCCTCTACCACTCCTGCCATCCACAGGGATGTCCTCATGCAGTATCGGGCACCCACTGGGTCTGCAGGTAATTTGCCTCACTCCCCTGTGGGACTTCAGGTGCTGTTGACTCCATTGGGGCCACAGAGCCTCTAGTGTGACTGACCTCCAGATGTGGACTCTACCCATACAGATACACTGGGTAGGATGGTTTTCACCTTGGCATGTGCCTTATATGTATGTCTGCACACCAGGCTCAGATGGTAACCTACAAGCATTGCCTATGGTTGCAACTACATAATCTGCTGACTTTTACTCTGACAACCCTATTTAACAGCTCACTGGAAATAGGGGTAGTTTCAGAGGACTGGAAGAGGGCTGATGTCCTACTTCGAGAAAGTGGTAGAAGGGAGGAGGCTGGCAATTACAGGCCAGTCAGCCAGACATTGGTGGTGGAAAAGTAAATGGAATCACAACTGAAGGAAAGTATTGTGGAATATCTTGACTCTAGTGGGTTACAGGACCTGAGGCAACATGCATCTGGGGGGTGGAAGGTCATGTCAGATGAACCTGATAGATTTATTTGGCTGGGTGACCAAGAATTTAGCTCAGGATGGAGTGGTGGAGGTTGTCTACCTAGATTTCAGTAAGGTTTTTGACACAGTTCCACATAGAAGATTAATAAACAAGGAACAGCCTCAGAAATTGCGAGGGCAAGAGGATGATGTCAGTTCCGGCTAGGAGCAGGAGCTTAGCAAGACGCTGGAGCTCCGTCCGTACTTCCAGTGGTGATATGTTTGAAAGTGGTTAAAACTACTAAATCAGGTTGCGCTTGATAGCGAGAACTTGTCTGAGGGCACTAACTACAATTGGAAACAAAAGCTCCAGAAAAATACAATTGCAATTGCAGGTCGGCATAGTCGGGTAAAGTAAATCTCTTACTCCCTAATGTATTTCGTACCTTATGGGCTGTAGCCGATACATGCGCTTTTGTTTTAATCAGTGGAGCCTCCCTTTACTGCATGATACCGGCGGTGGGAAAGAGTAAAACTACATTGCGTGACCAGGGAAAAGAATCCCAAACCAGCTTGGTGTCCTTAACTAAGCTGCACTTTAAGTTGCGTCAGGTGAATACATTCCATACCGCTGTGAAGGAATGTCGAAATCAGTTCGATGAGTTAGAGATTACTCTCAAGCATAATAGAAACCCGTAAGGGAGAAGACGCCATACAAACTTCCACTGAGCTACAATAGGCACCAAGTAAATCATCACGCTCTCCAGGAATCTTTAATGTACGGTTAGTAAACCAAAACCTTCTTTCTCCTCTAGCGGAACCTGAGGTAAGTGAACAACAAAAAAACATTTTCTCCTGGTAAAATTTAATTTTATTGTATCTCAAAAGAGGAGGATGATGAATTAAAACTGGACCAGTTGGCTACAGACACTAACCAAGCATTGTTAAATATGAGTAATTTACAAAATGATGACCAATGTAATCCCCAAACAGGAGGAAAAGGAGTTCATGTGAAATAGAAAACATACCGGAACGGGGGGGGGGACAGGGAGGACACAGACCTAGTCAGAAATAATAACTCAGTGGGTCCTGTGGAAGGTGAAAGAAGAGAATCTGCTAATGAATATGTACTGGCTTCTGAAATACAAGCACTACAGTCTAAGATAGATAAGCAAACTGTAGCATCACAGAATTTGACTAGAAAACATACCCCCCGCCAACGGATTCAAATGATTTAATGAGTGTAGTTACTTTAATGCAAGCAGAAATGCTGAGTGCTCTGGGAGAAATAAACAGTTCAATCAAAGGCATGTCTGAATCAATTAACTCAGTTACTGAAAAAAATGAGGGTATTTCTTTCGGGACACAAGAACTGGAAACAAAAGTTTCACAAATTGAAGACTTAAAAGGCCCCTTGGTTAAAAACCAATCACTGTATGAAAAACAGCTAAAAATTTTAACTCCGAAGATGGCAGAGCTGGAAGATAGATCTAGACGTGATAATATCTGACTGTGCAATGTGCCAGAAGGACAAGAAAGTGCAGGGGACCCGGTCCCGTATTTTGAAAGAATGATTACAGAAGCCATGGGTAGAAATTACCCCAAACAAAAAATCTCAATAAACAGAGCCCATAGGGGAGGGTCACGATTTTCAAACTCGCAGCAAGGATTTCCAAGACCCATCTACATAAAGCCACATAAATTCTTTGATAAAGAAGCCATCCTGAAAAAGCGAGAACTGAATGAGGGTTAAAGTTTCAAAATTTTCAGTTCAGCATGTATCCTGACTTGTCGGCAGATACAGTGAACAAGTGTAAACTGTTCAACCCTGTGAAAAAAAAAGATGTGTGAAAGGGGTATTAGGTTCTCGATGTTATACCCTCCTAAATTGCGTTTTCTGGTGAATGGTAAGTTTATGATGTTTGATGATGCAGAAGAGGCTAATGAAACATATGAAATGGCTTACAATAAAAACCCAGATCAACATACTAGACCCTCCCCAAGCACACAAAGACAACACTCGTATCAACCTACAACATGATTGCATTAACATCAGAAAGAAATAAAAGGAGATGAGGCGTACAGTTTGATTGGGACTTAGAAGTAAGAAGGATGTTGGAATAACGCCACGCTCCATTAGAATATTTGTGAAGATTGATTGGGCAGGGGTAGGGGTAGGGGAGGGGAAAAAAGGGCAAAAAAAAATATATACTGTGTGTGTGTATATATTTATATATATATATATATATATATAGCACGAGCGTAACGAATACTAGGAAAAGAAAAAAAAAGATGAGAATTTAGGAAAATGAAAATTTAGATATAAATACTCGCCACCAAATGACAAGGGAAGAAGGACGTGAACAGAGATATCTGTGCACATGAGATGACACTGTGGTCATCTTGTCTAATAAGGGGGGTGGGTTGGAGAAAAATTATTTTTCTCCATCAGAGAGGGTTGGGGCACATGGGTGTAAAGTGTGGGTAAGAGGGGAGCACATAAACATTTTACAGCATGGAGGAAAACTAGAAAAAAGAAACAATAAAAAGATTTGTCTGATCCAGGAAATAGAAATAAAAGTAATTAATGGCCAAGTATTTAAAAATAGCCTCATGGAATATAAAAGGACAAAGGCAACGAATCAAAATGAATAAGGTGATTAATTATCTGGGAAATAGACACATCAACTGTATTTGTTTACAAGAAACGCATTTCTCAGATAAAGACTTTCAATGGTTTCAGAGAAAATGGGGACCAGGGATATATTCCTTTTATAATACTAATTCTAGGAGGGTGGCCATTTTCTTCCACAGGCAGAAATTGAAACCTGAAATTATTAGATCAAATATAGATCAAAATGGGAGATTTATCATTGTGGAAATTAAAATTGGCACTGATAAAGCAGCAGCCAAAGACATTGGCAGTTATTTACCGAAACTTCTGTGATATTTCTAGAGAAATCTCCTGCTTTTTTCATTACCGCAGTAGGAACAACTCTTTAGAAATTTCACAAAATATCTGGAAATAGCTGGTAATGTCCGTGACTACTACTGTAGATTAACTATTGCAACAATCTGTGGACCCAACCAGAATTCCCCTACCTTTTACAGATTTTTTTTTTTTTTCACAAATTACAGCTTTCAATTCACCCTATATTATTGGAGATTATAATGTGGCTATAGGTAATAATGACAGAACATCTTCAACTATTAATAACTTTAAAACATCAATTAAGGTCATTAAAAACTATGTTGGGGCCGGCCCGGTGGCGCTGAGGGTTGAGGCGCTGGACGGCACACCTCATTCCCGTCAGCGACCTGGGTTCGGAGCAAATCTCGCTGGGGGGAGAAGGCTATCGATCCCATGACAGCTTACCTTTCCGGGGAGGATTTTCAGTCCAGCAAGCAATGACCCCTGGCAGAGGCTGGGGCGTGACAGCAAACTGGAGTCACTGAGGTGTGATTGGTCGCAGGCATAGGCCTGAGACCAGTCAGCTTCAGGGGCAGCTCCTTCATGGAAGGAGAGAGAGGGATGTTGTGAACGTCGGTGTGCGTGCCATGACGTACAGGCATGCAGCATCCCATAGAACAAGGCAAAAACCCCTCCAGAGCCAGGAAGACAGAGCGCCGAGCCTGGTCCCGATGTGCCGGTGCTTGCCTGCAGTCCAAGGACCCTGACAAAGATCGCAAGATTCGGGGGTTAGCCCCGACCCTGCCCGGTGGGTTTCCGAGGCTGGATGGAGGGACCAGGGGGCTGTCAGGTAAGGCACTAGCAGGGACAGGCTTAATCAGTGACTCCTGATGGTGCGGCTCTGGAGGGACGTAGGAGGGGGAAAAAACAGAAATATCAAAAAAAATAAATAAATAAAAACTTTATGTTGGACTTAAAACTAATTGACCCCTGGGCTGAATCCAAATCAATAATTAAATACTCATATTACTCACCTCTGCACCATTCATATTCTCACATAGACTTTTCTAATATCTGAAGCATTAGCATATAGAAGTGTAAAGGTGGACTATCCAAGGATAATTATTTCTGATCATTCTCCGTTCATTAGATATAGAGCTAATAAAGCAATCTCTGGATTCATATACATGGAAAATGGACATTACACTCTTAAACTAAATAGCGAATAAACAAAATTATTTTTTATCAATGAACACTTTTTGTCCTCTGGGCCAGAGCAGCCCCAACGACCATGGCTGCTGGCACCTGCACCCCTGGATCAGGTCCTTCGTGCAGATAATCTCCCACTCACCGGGCCGGCCAATGACAGGACCCCCCCCTTAGGGCCCTGCGGCATGGACACCTGGTGGCTACAGCTCATGGGTCCAGGGGCGCAGGGCACGGCCATCAGGCGAGAAGTCGCCCTGCCATTTTCCTCCAGGAAAGCCCCCCGAGGAGCCGGACATGCAATAGCGTCGGCCACATAAGTGCGGACACCTACCGCACTCCACCCCTTTGTTGTGCCCGCAGCTGGTGGGGCACCTGGCCTCTGCAAAGTGTCACTACAGTGCGGTGCAGCACCCTCGCCCACCCCAGAGGAAGGAGAGCAGTCATGGGATGCTCAGTCCTTCTTTTCTTCTGCCAGCCCCTGGCGGCCCAAGTTCGTTCCCGAACCCTGGTCGCCAGTGCGGCGCAAGGTGTGGCATCCAGCACCTCAACCCTCAGTGCCACCAGGCCATAAACAAAATTATGACAGAAATTAAAGACTTTTTTTTTATAATAAACACTGAAAATGATGCTAACATGATTATATATATATATATATATATATATATATATATATATATATATATATATATATATATATATATATATGGGATGCCTTTAAAGCATGGCTATGGGGTAAGTTACAGACGTTAAAAGGTATAAGGAAAAGAAATTGGAATCGACAACAAAAACAGCTGGAGCAAGATATACGATCATTAGAAATAATTCATTCCACCTCAATGGACAAAAACATTTTTTAATGCTTTAGTACAAAAAAAGGAGATGTATAATAAATTAACTATGGAAGTAGTGGAAAAACAAATACTTCAAACTAGATCCAATTATTATATTACGTCAGACAGACCATTCAAATTAATGGTCTGGCAATTAAAAAAGATTAGGAAAATAATATAGTAAGGATAAAAGACAAAAATGGAGAATTACATAATCACTCAAAGGAAATTAATAAAATATTTACACAATATTATCAAGATCTGTATACAACACAGATAACTAATGATACAAAATTTTCAGAATACTTAGATAAAATTGACCTTAAACAAGGTCTGGAAACATTTACATTTTCTTTAGAAGCCCCTATAACAAGTGAAGAAGTGGGATTAGCTATATATAAAATGAAAGCAGGAAAAGCATCAGATCCTGACAGATTCCAGAAGGAATTCTATAAAAAATATAAAGAGATATTAATCCCTATTCTTATAAACATTTCCAATAAAATTAACCAGGGAAACCAAGCTCCTCCATCATTTAGTAAAGCATATATATATTATTATTCTATAAACAAGATAAAGACCCAGACTTATGTAAATCTTACCGCCCACTATCACTCCTAAATGCAGATTATAAAATTGTTGCCAAAATTCTTGCAGCTAGATTAGAGGGGGTATTACCTTACTTGATCAATCAAAATCAAAATGGTTTTATTAAAGGTAGAAATATAATGAAGAATATAAGGCGTACAATCAAAATAATGTCAAATACAAATAAAACAGGATCTGTATTACTTAAAGTGGATGCTGAAAAAGCATTTGGCAGAGTCAAATGGAAATTCATATTCTATATTTTACAAGAAATGGGGTTTGGGGTTAACTATATTAATTGGATTAAAAGTATATATTCCCAACCAACAGCTGTAATAAAAACTAATGCCACTCTCTCAAATTCATGTAAGTTAACTAGAGGCACAAGACAGAGTTGCTGTCTCTCTCCAGTGATTTTTGCAATGGTGATGAAACCAATGGCAGCGAATATAAGGAAAAATAAACAACTAAGTGGGTTAATTCAAAACTCAATAGAACACAAGATTAACTTATATACAGATGATGCATTCATTTATTTGGGGGATTATGTCTAACTCATTAGAGAAATTTATAAAAATTACAGCTAGATATGGCTTAGCCTCAGGATATAAAATTAATTGGCAAAAATCAATGGTCCTAATATTAGACAAAAAATTTAAGGGAAACATACCAGCAACTTGCTCTTGCCCAAAAGTAAATTCTTTTAAATACCTTGGGATAATTATAACAAATCCCCTGGAATTACTATATCAACAGAATCTGGAATTACCCTTACAAAAAATAAAGTCGGAGCTAGGTAGATGGCAAAATCTCCTGTTAACATTAATAGGACATAGTAGTGCTATTAAAATGCTAATTCTTCCCAAATTGCTATATATGTTCCAAACTGTACCTGTTAAAAACAAAAAAAATAATTATTAACTTTATTTGGAATAATAAAGCACCCCGAATAGCATACGAAAAGTTAATACTCCCAAAGGAAAAGGGGGGCTTTTTCCTACCAGATTTCTATAAATATTATTTAATAGCCCAAATAATGATAATTTGGAATTGGCTAAACATAGACAAAGTTAAACTAATGAGTGTAGAGATGGAAACAAGAGACTGTGGATATGAAAAACTAATTAATCTCTTGTTTTCAGGGTTTCACCCAAATAAGCAAAATATAAATAATGGTAACATGGCAACCAATGCAACTATACAATGTTGGAATTAAATTCATACACTCCTGAAGTTTAAAATAGGAGTTACACAATATACTTCCATATCTAACAATTATAACTTTAGCCCTTCAGTTAATGAAAAGACCTATAAAGAATGGCAAAGATTGGGTCTAAAGGAATGCGGACAGCTATTTAATAATAACACATCAAGACATTTGAAGAAATGAAATTACAATTTAATATTCCAGAACATCACTGTTTCATATACTGTATCTACAAATTAAAAGTTATATCTGTAAAACAAATGGAGTTTTTAAGTTGCAAACAACTCCTTTACTAGAAATCCTTATGTTACAAAAGAAGAAAAATAATCTAATTTAGAAATTATATGAGGCAGTATCCAGTCCAAATCTAAAGAACCTGCAAAACCTTAAAACTAAATGGGCTAAATATTTAGGTATAACTATGACTGAAGAATTATGGAGTGCGATCCTAGCTAACCCAATGCAAAAAATTAATACAAGTAAAATGCAGCAAATACAACATATTGTACAGAGTTTATTATGCACCTTATAAACTTCATAAAATTAATCCAACAGTCTCAGAGAAATATCCTAGATGCCCATTTACAACTGGTACACTTATTCATGATACATCAGTGCCCTTCTCTTACAAATTGTTGATATAAAATCTTTCAAATTATTAAAAATGCAGTGGGGCAACAGATAACCTGTTTACCTTTAATAACACTATTAGCACAAGGTGAAGAAATAGATAACCTTGATCAATATCAGAAGGCATTCTTGGTGATGGCTATGACTCAGGCAAAGAAGTGTATTCTGGTAACATGGAAAGACACAAACCCACCAGTATATGAGACATGGGTTAATTTTATGGTTGATGCTATGAAACTGGAAAGAATATATTACTTAAAAAAAGGTGAAGAAGCTGCTTTTGAAAGAATCTGGAACCCCTTCAGTATTTAAATACAGAAAGGAATTAAATAAATAAGTCAAACTAAACAGTTAATAAATAATTACTTTATAGTCCTGGATCAGAGAAGTGTAGTATAGGAGGTGATAATGATGAGAAATAGCGGATTGGATTACAATTCTGATAGAAGATATCAGACAAACCACATCCTGAGACCAGGTTTTCTCCACTGAACCTCAAAAAGAAAAGAGAAAATAAACAAATAAAAAAGATTAATAAAGAGCTGGGTAGCTTAGGAGTGGGTCCAAAGGTGGTAAACTGGATAAGAAATTTCTTAGGGGTTAGGTGACAGAGGGTGGTGGTAAACAGAGTTCACTCCAAGGAGAGGAGGGTGACCGGCAGGGTGCGTTAGGGATCAGTGCTGGGACCAGTCCTCTTTAATGTCTTTATAAGTATATAGGAGTTGGAAGGAAAGGGAAGGTCTGCCTTTTTGCAGATGACACCAAAATCTGCAGTAGGGTGAACATTCCAGGGGTGGTGGTGGAAAGGATGAGCAGAGACCTTAGAAAACTCTTGTAGTGATCAAGGGTATGGCAGATAGGTTTCAGTGTGGGAGAGTGCAGAATAATGCACTTAGGGCACAGAAACCCAGGTGCAGAGTACAAAACGGGTGGAGTGTTTTTGATGACCACCGAACAGGAGAAGGACCTGGGGGTAGTCGTATCTGATGACCTAAAGGTGGCCAGGCAGTGTGACAAGGCAGTAGGGAGGGCTGGTGGGGTGTATAGGGAGGAGTATCACCAGCAGAAAGAGGGAGGTGGTGTTGCATCTGTATAGATCTCTGGAAAGACATAGATGAGTGGAAGCAATTCAGAAGAGGGCAACTAAAATGCTGCAGGGTCTGCATCAGAAGCTCTATGAGGAGAGACTAAAGGAATTCAGTATGTACACCCTGGAACATAGGAGGGAGGGGGTACCTGTAAGGTACAGGAGGAAAGTATTTTTCAGGAAAAAAAGGTGCTCAGGAACAAGGGGACGTGCTTTGAAGCTGGAGACGGGTAGATTCAGGAGAGATTGAGGAAGTACTTCTTCATGAAAATGGTGGACTCCTGGAACTGCCTACCAGTGGAGGTGGTTGGGGTGAAAACAGTGGTGGGGTTCAAGAATGCATGGGATAGGCATAAGGGTATCTTAGTGGAAAGGAAGGGGGGGAGTTGGAGATCAAGTAGGATCTGCAGTGATACTGTAAATATGGAAAAATGTGCAGACTGGATGGGCCTAGCGGTCATCATCTGCTGACAAACTCTGTGTTTTTATGTTTCTGTGCCACGCCACAAAATGAAGCAGTTAGGCAAGTCATAGATCTTTCCACCCTGGGTCTAGAATTACTGCAGCACAGCACCAAATGAGGTCATCCTATGATGCCAGCATGGTGGCCTCCAGACTGGTGGAAACAGCAGTCTGTATTTGTTGGATGGCATGGCTTATCTGTGTCAGCAGGCACTTTTGGTCCAGCATAAGTTGCTGAACTCACATTTCTAGGGAGTTCACTTTTCCCCCTAGGGTCAGACTCGAGCTTCAGGGAGCTCTTGTTCCTGTACCACAGGAACCCTCGCCTGACCAGTCTCAGGTCTTGCCAAACCTGTGAGGAGCCCCAGCCCTTGGGGGTTATCCTCCACATAGATGGCTGAGGGTACGTAGTACCTGCTGCCTCAGGGTGACCCAGCGCTTCTCTCATGGAAAGGAAGCTTGATACTCTGACCCATAAGTGGGACTTAATGGAGAAGATTGATTCAGGGAAGATAGAAAAGTGATGTACTTACCATAACTAAAGATCTTCCTGAATATCTTCTCCGCTGAGTACCACACCCACCTACCTTCCCCTTTTCTCACTGAGCCAGGGCCTCAGGGCAGCTCAGCAAATGGCCTGCACCATAGGAGATGGTCTTCTTGGGGTTTATTGCCACTGGGCAGTGGGGAGAGCTAATGGGATGCTAGGGTGCATAGGGAGGGGTATCATCAGTAGAAAGGAGGTAGTGATACCACTGTGTAAATCATTGGTGAGACATCATCTAGAGTACTGTGTCCAATTCTGGAGACCACATCTCTGGAAGGACATAGAGTGGAGGCGGTCCAGAGGAGGGCAACCAAAATGGTGCAGGGCCTGCATCAAAAGCCCTATGAGGAGAGACTAAAGGACCTCAATATGTACCTGTACACCCTGGAGGAAAGGGGAGTGGTATGATAGAGACTTCCAAATACCTCATGGGTATAAATAGGATACACAAGGGAAGAATTTTTCAGAAGAAAAGATGCTCAAGAACAAGGGGTCATGCTATGAAGCTGGAGGGGGGTAGAGTTTGGGCAAATATGAGGAAGTACTTCTTCACAGAAAGAGTGGTGGATGCCTGGAACAGCCTTCCAGCAGAGGTGGTCGGGGCCAAAATTGTAACAGAATTCAGGAACACATGGGATAGGCATAAGGGAACCTTAGTGGTTAGGGAAGGGAGGGTAAAGCGGAGACCAAGTAGGATCTGCGGTATTACAGTGGGTAGGGAAGATGGGCAGACTAGATGGGCCAAGTGGTCCTTATCTGCCACCAAAGTCTACATTTCTGTGTTTCCCCAGTTAGTCCCCTCCTGCGGGACTTGTTCTCTAAATATGAAAACAAGGTCCACAAAAAAGCTTTCTATCCCCCCCCTTCTTCCAGCCTGGAGCCTTTTCTCTGTGGATATTCTGCATGAATACGACCTACAGAAGTTTTCACTTTGTCTTTTTTGGGGCACTGGACACTATGCCCTTTTGTATCACCAGTCCTGTTTTTTTCGAATTTGTCTTTTTACCACCTGTAGGATATCAGCTGCAGACGCCCAGTTTCAAAAATGTTTTCCTTTCTGTCACCAAGGCTTCAGTCTTATTTATTTATTTATTGAATTTTTTTGACCTGGTAAGCCCACTGGGCCTAGAAGTCCCTTTTTCAGGGGTGATCGTGAGAGGGGGGGATACAGATGGTGAGCAACTGAAATTGAACCAGATTAAGCTGTTGGTGGTGTTTTTTTAGTGAATGGGAGAAATTTGGCCAGGACACCAGGGAAATTCCCCTACTCTGGAGGTAGGGGGCCCCTCCCCTGAGATGGCTGGACTCGGTTCAGTATGTCTCAGCTGCCGGAGAGTACAGAGGTGGTAGGTGATGGCCTTATGGATCTAGTTGAAGCACTCGAGGAGGCTTCATCCGTTTCAGTGGACATGGAAATTGTACAGAATACACCACCTGCTGAAGAATTGGTTCTGTCAGAAGATGCTGAGAAACAGAAACTGTCTGACGTGGCTTTAAACATGGTTACAGAGGAGGAAAAAAAAAGAAAGCGTCCAGAAAATGGTCAGGTCGATTCTTCTGGTCTGGTTAAAAAGAGTAACATGCAAGGAATTGCTGGACCGAGGGACTCAAACACGGGGGTCCCTGTAACTGACCTGGATGACAACTCATTCCCTTTCACAGCTCGACTTTCAACTTGGTCTCCGGAGGTGGCGTTGGAGCAAGCAGGCTGGATAAGGACCGCAAACGCTTGGATCCCGGATCCTCAGTTGCCTTTACCGGGAATAGGACCGAAAAACCAGGGGGACGTCTTGGAAACACAGGCTGTTGCAGAGAGCCAGGTTTCAGAGTCGGACCAAAAGAACGCGTCATTTCCGCCGACTACAGTTGACTCTCGGGACCCTAATTTGGTAGAACCGGAGGCTGAATCACAAATTTTACATCAGAACTGCTTGGAGCACGGAATCGCTACAATGATGGAAACTACTGCTGCTGTGGTACCTGAAATAGCGCCAAAAGGTCAGTGTTCACAAATTACTAATACTAATACAAACGCCAGTACTAAGGGTAATACTGCCAATAGCTCTCCTCAACTGCAGAATGTAAGGCCGGCTAGCTACGCTTCTCTGTTTAAACCTACAGACATTCCAGTGAGAAAACGTTTTGTGGCAAGGATTCACTACAAAGGGGGTATGGACCTCCCTCCTGATCGAAACTTTGTGGGCAAGTCTTTAATAATAGACTCATTAGGGATTCGACCCTCAGAGGTGTATGCCTTTATTCATTCCTCGGGGGATCATAACTTTGATATTTCTTTTCGTTCAGCTACATTGCTTGATAAGTTTTGGTCTGCCTATCACACTGTTCGAGCAGACCCTGTTTGGAAACATTTTGTGGTGATTCCAATCACCAAACCGACTGCTAAGGTTATTACTGTTCTGTTTCGGAATGAAGGGGTCAATGTTCTGGATATTGTGTATTGGTTGGAAAAACGCTGTACAGTGAATGGAGTACCACATGCTTTAATCGATGATAATGGGTTTTGGACAGGAGGGTGGAAATTTAATGTGCAACTTAAAATAACTGAGGATGGAGTTCAGCATCTCCCTAATTGCTTTTATTTGGGGAGAGATCGTGGTGTTCTATTTTACCCAGGACAACCACGTGCATGTTACAAATGTGGTTCTTTAACTCATTTAAACTCCGATTGTGATCAATTAAAATGTACATCTTGTGGAATGTTAGGTCATTCAGTATTATCTTGTCAGGTCCCACCCACTTGCAATCTATGTGGTGACACCTCTCATATTTATGCAGCATGTCCATGGGTGGCCCATAATACATCTGACTATACTGAACATGATTCTTATATAGCTAACTCTTCAGCTACTGCTAGACCCCCAAAGATCAGAACATCCTACCAAACATAAAGAAACAATTCAATTATCATCTATTTCCCATAAAAATTCAATTAACCCTGATCCGCCCAGAAAATTAACTAATCCAGATCTCTCTGAACCTCTAGAAACTCCATTACTGGATGGGCCTTTAATTTCACCTAGTGATTCAGTTCAAACTTTACTACAGACTTCTTCTCAGCCAGTAAAAGACAACGCGGAGTTAGAAGAAACTTCAACCCCCCCCCCTCCAATTGCTAGGCGACTACCTCCACTAAACAACCAGAAACAGTGTCCATACTTACTGTTCCAGTATCTAACACATGAACCTTTACAAAGTTGGGTGATGTCATGGAGGAGGAAGAATTAGGGATTCCTTTCTTTCCCTCTCAATGGCAACCTCAATACCACCACCGATAACTATAATTCTGGGATTCATTAGAAAAGAAATCTGTTAAATCAAAGAAAAAGAAATAATGTGTTTAATTTCACAGTGGTTTTTTTCTTTTCTTTTGGTTATGACTTCCTTACACGTAGCCAGCTTTAATGTTAATAGTATTCGTTCACAATATAAACGCACAGCTACGTTCTCAGCTTTGCATAGCTTGGATTATGAAGTTTATTTTCTGCAGGGTGTTAGATTATATACAGCTGGAGAAGTAGCTACAGCCTCAAAAGAGTGGGGCTTAGGGCCTTCATATTGGTCCTTAGGACAGGACCTTTGTTCTGGTGTTGGAATTTGTTTCCTTTCCTCTAACTTTATGTTACAAAAATAGTAGATTTGGTTCCTGGAAGGGTATTATTATTAGACATTTTATGGTATAATTTACCATATAGATTTATTAACATTTATGCTTACAACAAAAAGCTGCTAGAGTTCAGCTTTTAGCCAATTAAACCATTTTGCTACTGAATCGGATTGTTTTTAGAGGTGGGGATTTTAATAGTTTGAAATCTCTCTCAATAAGAAGACTTATTGTGATACCCATGCCTTACGGACTATTATAACAGAGATGAATTTAATTGATGTCCTTGCCCAGTCCTTGTTACCTACCTTTTCAAAAGGTAAATTGACCTCTAGAATTGATTTTTGGTTATGTTCACAGACTATTGGGGTGGTAACCGGCATTACAGTACCTATGGCTACTTCGGATCACCATTTAATAGGGATACGAATCCAGTTAGGAGAAGTTTTATCACAAGGACCTGGAGTTTGGAGGGCTAATTCGTCCTTAATATTGGATTCGGAATTTTCGCATGGGTTTATGGAATTACTTTCAGATCGAATTACAGTAGTTGTCCTTTGCGATTCTATGATCGAATGGTGGAATGATACAAAATTACATATAGTGTCTTATTTCAAATATTACGCTAGATTCTTAGCTGATACCAGACACCATACTTCTGGTCTACTACGAGCTGAATTATTGAAATTGTTCACTGAATCTTATTTACATGGCTCTGATTGTTCTGCTCGTATAAAGGAGGTAAAAACTGCTTTAGCTAAAGTACAATATGATAGGCAAAGATCTATTCTTTTTGAACAGAAATTTTGAACTACTGGGACACAACACCAATTTAATCCTTTTGATGTTACTGAAGAAAAATTTAGTGGTAAACAAATGTATCAACTACTGGATGGTCAGCACAATATAGTGAAAGGGCAAGAAAATATTATGAATTGTGTTACGAAATTTGTGAAACATACATTTGAAAATCCAGTTGTTGAATCATCTGAGATGTCACTTTTATTACAAGCAGTAGATGTACCTACCTTAACGACGCATCACAGGCGTGAGCTTATAAAACCTTTTACTTTCGAAGAACTGAAAGAAATTATTCCGAGTCTTAGAGACAAGGTGGCTCCTGGCTCAGATGGTTTATCAGCAGAAATTTATAAATTTTTATGGAAATTTATGCCAACTCAGCTATTAGCTGTCTTTAACGCCTTTCTACAAGAAGATCGACTGACAGATCAAATGTATGAAGGGTTGATGTTATTTCTTTATAAAAAAGGTGACAAAAATAATTTACTGAATTGGAGACCAATTACCTTATTAAACACAGATTATAAAAATTTTTCCAAATTACTGGGTAACAGGATATCGAAACACTTACCATCTTTACTTTCCCCTTTTCAGTATTGCTCAGTTTCCGGTAGGTCCATCCATGATGCTTTACTTCTAATAAGAGAATTGTTTTCCCAAGGTCGAAAGGGAGTCCTACAAGGATATTTATTTAACTTTGATCTTTCCAAAGCTTTTGACAGAATTTCACAGGAATTTTCTGGTTGACCCTTAGAGCCTATGGGTTTCCACAAACTTTTGTTAATTGGCTCAGCTTATGCTATTCCTTAGCCTACGTTAGACCATATATTAATGGAAGGATTGGATCCCCTTGTTATATTCGTTGGGGAGTAAGACAAGGTTGTCCCTTAAACCCTTTATTGTTCGTAATAGCACTGGATCCTATTATTAGGTTACTTCACAAATCACCCAGACTTTTAGGTCTTTCTAATCCTAACTATAATATACAAAAAGTGATCTGTTATGCAGATGATTTATGTGTCTTAGTACCAACTGTTTCAGTAGGTCGTTTGTTATGTAAGGTGATACCGTTTTTTTAATTAATTCTTGGTTCTAGTCTAAATCTACAAAAGAGTGTGTGTCTTAATTTAGCCTCATCATTAGAGAGTATTTCCTCTATTGGGGGTATTAGACTAGTGGATTCTCCGCATAAACTATTAGGTATTTATTTTGGAGTTTCAGATATGGCAAAGTATAATTGGGAGATATGTTTGAATAAGGGGAGGGAAACAGTCAGCAAGTGGCATAAGTGGTTCTTGAGTAAAAAGAAACTTATTTTTTTGATTAAAACGTGTTTAGTGCCTTTGTTTTTACATATAGCACATATTTTCCCATTACCCAGATGTTTTTTTATACCTCTTCTAAGACTTTTCTTTTCTTGTTTTTGGGGAAGTCGTCTTAATCCAATCAAGCACAACGTTTTATTACAAAATTACTGGCAAGGAGGGGTTAATATGATTCACACAATTGTGTTTTTTTATTCACTTTTTTTTTCAACCAATTTGAAACCTTTAGTTATGGATTCTTTCCAGCTTTGGGTTCCCTTGATACGTATGTCACTTAATGGGATTTTTCAGGAATGGAGTAAAGGGGAATTTCTCCATAAAAATAAAAGGAAATATGTTTTATCTACAGATTGGGTAATAGTGTTTGACATGTTAAAAACATGGCATATTTCGGTAAAAATGATTAAAGATTTATCTCGGAAACAATTGTATACAGTAATAGTAGAATCCCACTTTTTGGAGGAAATTTTTCCAGGGTTTTCACCAATAGAAAAGAAATTGATTGGAAACCGTTTAACTGATCCTCGTATTCCTGTGACGATGTGGGATATTGCTTGGTTAGGTGCACATGGAAAAATTAATGTCCGTGATAACCAGAAGCATAAACAAGTATTGGATAGGTATTGTTTTTGGGATTCTTGTACAAATCTTATAGAAACTATGTCCCATTTATATTTTTCTTGTCCTTTTATTTTACGTTTTTGGTTTTTGTGGTGTCGTCATTTTTGGAATAAAGTTTGGCGTCAATGGGATCAGAGGGCTTTATTTTTTGGTTTATTTCCAGTTTTATGGTCAAAATGTAATTCTAGTTCTTTGAATATTGTAGCTATTATAATATTGTATTGGGTATGGCAGACCAGATGTTGGTTCCTTTTTCAACAACGTTGTCTTACTCCTGAGGAATTATTCAAAAAAAGTATTAGGCCATATTGATCGTGTTAAAGAAGGAGAAAGGAAAATTCTTAAAAAGAATATATGGGAACGTTATTGGGATTTTTTTTTAACTCTTTTTTACTATGTATAAACTGTTTTCTTTTCTATAGGTTTATTTTGAAAGATAAAGAGGAGGATTTTGAGTTTCATATTTAAATTTTTTGTAAATTGGTTATAATTCGCTGTAATCGTTTTTTTTGTATTTGAATTACTATGATGAAGTATTGTATATTTGTTTTTGTTTTTAAATAAACACACCCCTACTCTTTTTTGACAAGTGCCGTGGGAACTTTAACATCCACCTGAGAGTCTCTCCAGTATACACTCTGGGTGCTTTTTTTCTCACCGTAATTCCCTTCCTGTCATGGGCATTTGGGATACACTGGATTGCACAGATGTGCTCTCCAACACCAAATTTTCCCACTCTTTAAGGAGATATACTGCTCCACTTTAACTTCCTGAGTGTTTGGTATATACAGGTTGCCCTCAACATTGTTAGACCACTCCTCCATACTGCAGGTGTAGAACATCTTGTCTAACAGCATTAAGAGGGCAGTTGCATGGAGTCACTGCTTGTTGTTTTTTCTCCCTCATCTAGGGCTTGTGGGTGATGGCCCATGTTTGAGGATTCCTACAGGTCTTTTGTGCATAACCTGTCTGCCCTTGAGGGGGCGACATTATATTAGGGACGGAAGCTTTTCCCTCTCTATTAGGTTGTTAGTCATTTATATTCAGTTTTTCCTTTCACTGACTATATCCTTTTTCCTTTCTTTGTTGCATCACAAGCATGGTGCTTGCTTATTCCTTGTTAACTGTTCTTGTTAACAGAACTGAGACAGGGCGTCCTCAGTGTTCATTGGATATTATACAATGGCTTCAAATATACTTCAATCTGATTGGCTGACTGGCACAATTTACCCGTGGTAAATCCTAGCATGGCCCACGGGAAATGGTGCCAGTTAGCCACATCTGCAAGCCCCAGTCTGTGAAATCCATCCAAGACCCTGACTTCAGAGTGCAGAAACCGCCATGTTGAACCCCTGCTAACCCTCTGTGTCCCACAAGTCAAGCCACAACACAGAAAAAAAGTAGAGTAAGTCCCCAAAACACCGACAAAACTGACAGTTCACCACAATAACTTCCCGAAACACTCGGTCAAGCAACATGAGCCAAACAGTATTTTACAAATCATTCCCCGCAACTGCTTCCATGCAGCTCACTTGTGAAATTTTTTTCAGTCTGGTTCCATGCCGTTGCCGCCCTGATCACCACATTCCTCAAACCATAAACTGCTCGTTCAAGGGGCAATTCCCTTTGAAAAAAAAAAATGAATTGTTGTCTGATAACCCCGTTCATGAGAACTGCTTCCTTCCGTCTGGTACTCGGCAGCAAAAATCACACAGAGCCACACAATGTAGAAGGACAGCACATCGCACTGACTTGCAACGTGACTGAAACAGTCACTTTTCACTCCCGGGCTCTATTAAAAAAAAAAAACTCATGGCTCCCTGGCTCTGATAAAAATTAAAAAATATTGACAGCATTTCACTGTGTGAGTGCAGCTGCATTAGGAGCTTGGCATCTTTGTGTGTGTGTGTGTGTGTGTGTGTGTGTGTGTGTGTTTAGCTGGATTAGGAGCTGTGCAGCAGGTACAACTCCGGACTATTTCTTCTCGCGCAGCAATAACTTAAATAAAAAATATTTTTTTCTCCCAAAAATAAAGAGGACCCTTGTAAAATTGCAAAATACCATGACAGGGTGTGGGTTATGCTGGGATTTACCCACTTCTGATATGGTTTACTCACTCGGCCTGCGGCCTCGTGACTGAACCACACCCGACATGGGTAAATCCCAGCATAAACCACACCCTGCCATGGTATATTTAAGCCATAATGCATGACAAGGTGTGTGTTATTGTGTAATAACGTCACGCCTCGGGTAGTTGAAGCATGAGGCTGCAGGCTGAGTGCATTCAACACCCGATAAGTGATGTTATTACACAATAGCACACACCCTGGAGTGCCTTATTGTTTTATACAGTGGCTCCTTTTCTGAAAAAGAAAATGAGAAAAAGTGTTTAAAATACTTGTGTTTTCTAGTTTTTGTTAGGGTAGGTGTACATATTGAAAAAATAGTCCGTAGTTTTCCTTTTGTGCAGCAGGTGGCGCTGCTGCTATGCATTTGTTCTGTATCTTGCTTTATGTCCCTCCTTCTGTCTTTCTGTTTCTGAAAGCCCCCATCCCATTCATGTGTTGCTGTCACCCTTTTCCGTAACCAGGTAAGTGTTTGAAATTGCCTACTTTGATGTTTTTCTCTTATCTTTTCTTGGTGTGGTAACACTGGTGTTCACCGCTGAGCTTTTCAGATTCTGCTCACTGCACTCACAGCTGAGCTTTTTCAGATACCACTGGCTATGCTGATGTAGTTTATTACTAAATGAGCGAGCATGACCAAGCAGAAGCAGTTAATTGAAAGGAACTGCCATGTGCTGTCCTTTTCCAGTTCCACTCTGTGATTCAGTAGAAAGGTGGTCATAGTTAAGGTTTTAAAAGAAAATCTTAAAATACAGTGGACAAAGCTTTACTCTGTACTGACCAACCACGATTGGCAGTAGAAACGGACAGCCACACGCTGTCTCTTTGAAGAACAGCTTGCTCAGTCTGTGGTTTAGAGAAGACACAGAGTGCTACATTAAAAAATGTTGCTACTGTAAATAAACCGACTGTGAGGAAACATGAGGAGGATGGAGGGACGGAGTATGTGTGTATCGGGGTGGTGGGGCGGCATCCCGATGGCTTACTAAGTAGTACGCTCGAGGTTTGCTGGATTGAGAAGTGAGTAATTTTTAAAGAGGTAATGCAGTCTTTTCTGTGCCTACCCTAGATACAGTGATGTTATTGTCAGATAACATCACTGTCTCTGGGGCAGTCTGACCAGTCAGAGCTCAGAATTCTTTCTTGCCATTGTATAATGGTTAATTATACAACAAGAATCTGTTATACAACTGTAACCCCTAGGTGGCGCTATCCCAATGGCTATTACCCCTGCCAGCTTGGCTAGTAGCAGGTTAAGGGGCCTGAGTTCTGAAACGGGTGCCTCCACCCAGAGGTCAGGCTTGGTAATGGTCAAGCTAACCTGGGCAAGGCCCTCCAGGACACTGTAACCCCCCCTCTTTCCTTACTAGTAGCCGGAACAATACACAGTAATCACTTTCACAGTACCCCTGATACACCACACAAGTACCCACACTGTTTGCACTTACCACCAGGGCTTTCCTCTGGCTCGGCCCTGGGGACCCCCTGTAAAACAAGGTTATACACAGCAAATAAAAGCAGTACAGTACTCTTGCACAAACTGGAACCACAGTCAGGGTAAATGCAAAAAAAGAGTTAGATCTGATTTATTTAAGGGGCTTGAACAAAGGAGGGGCTTAATCAGGTTAATTTGCTTAAAGGCTGTATCAATCAAACAGTTATGCATGCACTTCAGGGTCCATAAACAGTCACACACTCTGGGTACCCAGATGGAGAATGGTGGGCTAGCCAGAAACATTGCAGCTGGTTGGGGCCCTGTGATGGATAAAACAACATGCATAACACACACTATTTGTAATTCGGAGCCGGAGGACTCAGTTCGTGAAAAGAAAACAATAAGACAATCAGATGACACACTTTTAGATTAGGCTGATGTTGCAGGGAGCTACCCTGATGATTATTCACGATACCCAAGACTGGACACAGGCTGGACAAAAATCGAGACAGCAGGTGGTTAATTTTGAGTGCCAGGAGAAGCAGGGCCCACATGAGTCGCCGAGGCATCGTTCCTGTTCAAGCGTGGAGCAAGGGGCTGATCCCCAGGCAGGTCTCTCATCTGTAGCTTTCTCTGTGCAGTGGGGAAGTCTGGCAGGGCCAGCGTGGCATGGCCCAGGCCGAATGGAGATGAACACGGATTCAGTCCCATTAGGTTGGATAAAGATTCCAGCAAGCAGAACACAGTTCACACAGTGGGAAACCAAATCATGACCCACTTTCAATACACAGCACATTACATGTAAAGGATTCTACGGTACCAGCAAGCAGAACACAGTTCACACAGTGGGGAACCAAATCATGACCCACTTTCAATACACAGCACATTTACATATAAAGGATTCTACGGTACCAGCAAGCAGAACATAGTTCACACAGTGGGGAACCAAATCACGACTCACTTTCAATACACAGCACATTTACATCTAAGGAACTTCTACTGTACCAGGCAAACTGCTCTCCGGTCACGATCGTAAAGTCTCTGCACAAACCGGGGATTTAAAAGCAGCTGGAAATCCTGACAGGCCGATTGCATTCAACAAAATCTTCGTTCTTCAGGTATGAGCCTGGTGAAAAATCAGTGGCTTACTTCATTCTCACAAACTTGGATTTAGTCCAAAATAATTCTCTTCTCTCCCACTCAGGGGCAGCAGGCAGACATGCAGGCCATAACTCAGGCCTTTCCACAGTTCTCCTGCGCGAAACTACTCAAATGGCTGCTTGACTGTCTCAAGCTTTTGCTTCTTCAGCTCCCAACCCGAGATCTGACTCAACTGCCAGCAAGCTAGGGACTTTCCCCAGAATCCAAAAGGTTTGGTTGGCTGATCTGTCTGTCAGTCACAACAAAGGCTCCCCCTTCAGGTGCAAAAGGGCGCGCCAAAAGCCCAAAACTACAATTCCTACAGATTTTGACTCCAGACAGCTCCTGTAGTCCAGCTTCATTTTAGGTCCCACCAGAACTGACTGGTCCAGTTCGCAGTCCAGGACCAAGATAGTGGAGATAAACAAAACGGTCCTTGCTGCAAAGAAGGCAGGTTAGGCAAACTACATTATCATTATCACTCTAAATGATTTTCAGCAAATAGTTACATCTTTCAATAGAGCTCCCTCTCAGATTACTTATGACTGCAATCCAGGCAACTCTTAAAGAGACAGTACACAGAGGTTATACAGGCACTCTCTGGCAATCACATTTAAACTGCTAAAATGCAGGACACCAGCCTGGCAGTGAGCATTTAGGCAAGCTTGAGGAAGACTTTTTGGGAAACCCCATTTGTAGGGGGGTTGCACAACATGTATCTGTTCTGAGCCAATCAGAACACCGGAAAACTGTCAGTTATTGTCCCACAAACTATTACAATCACATTTTAGACATGCCCACAGCAGGTTATCCACAGTCGGGCAATGTCCACAGTAGGTTAGTCACTTTCTTAATGCCCACAGTAGGTTAGTCACTTTCTGGTGATGCCCACAGCAAGTTACTCACTTTCTGGCGATGCCCACAGTAGGTTATTCACTTTCTGGCGATGCCCACAGTAGGTTATTCACTTTCTGGCGATACCCACAGTTGGTTTTCCACTTTCTGGTGTTGCCCATAGTAGGTTATTCACTTTCTGGCAATGCCCACAATAGGTTATTAATTTTCTGCTGATGCCCACAGTAGGTTATCCACATTCTGGCAACGCCTACAGTAGGTTATTCACTTTCTTGCACTGCCCACAGTAGGTTATCCATTTAGTCCACAGAAAAAAGGGGGAACAAAGGCATGTCCCTCTTCAGCTGTTTCCTGGCAGCCAGTATAGTGCAGTGATTAAGAACTCTGAGCTGTAAACCTGGAGAACTGGGTTTGAATCCCACAGCCACCACTTGCGTACTGTGTGACTACAGGCAAATCACTTAAAAACTAGCACAGCACTTTTAAAATCCTGTGAAATTTCTACTCGTATAATAGTAATACCATTCAGTTTGCCGCAGCATATGCAGATTAACCAGCTTCAGTGGATGAGCAAATGCCTCGGCCTTCAGCCTTGGCACTTAATCATCCACTTCTGCTGGTTATTCCTTCGTATACTCCAGCTAACTGAATACTATCACTTAGTTACCCCTGGTGTCATACATGCACTGCTGTCAGCACTGTTGCCGGCATCCTGGCTGAAAGTTTTACTTCCTTGGGGTCCTAGTGTCTCATGCTAAGATCAAAGAGCGTTGCTGTGTGGAGGAGATATTTTTCAAGATCTGGGGCTATGGCAGGTAATTTTTCTTTTCCAGGAAGTGGGGTGTCCCAGAGGTGGCTCTTTTTGCCTCATGGGAGAGCAAAAAGCTACCACTGTTCTGTGGCAGAGCCCCATGTTTAGGAACAGTCCCAGAAGATGCTCTTAGCATGTATTGGGGGAAACAGGTACCTTTATGCTTTCCCACCCTTACCACTAGGGATGATCAGATATCCATTTTTATAAACAAACATTTTGGGTTCCACCCAAAAATTAGGATTTATGATTTTCTGAGGTACAGTAGTTGCCAAAACTCCCTAATTCTAATTACTGTATTAGGATTCCATATCGGATTAGGATACTGAAATCCAATATGTGATATGGAATCAGTCATTACCTGCTTAAAAAAAAAAACACCCCCACCTGCCAATGTGCCCCTGACCCTGAAACGTGAAAACTTACACTCTCTACCCCCCAACCTCCCTTCTCCCCCCAATCCCCTGTGAGCACATTAGTTGTTATAATTCTAGGGATGTGGCTATGATGTACTATCTACACTTCTGGCAGTGTTCCTTTCCTCTTTAAATCCTGCTGTAACGTCTTTAAGCTGGCTCCTCCCACACTCCTGGGTGGTAACTCCCTTGGCACTGCCCCTTGACATCAGATTTTCCTTTTCGCTGGAAGAAGAAGGTTCCCTCCATACCACTCTCCGCGTTGAGTAGGCCCTTTGCTTAAAAACTTTGCAAAATGACTCTCACCTTCAAGCAGTTTTCTAAACTTTCGAATCCACATCATGGATGACTCAAAGTCAGTGCCCAGTTTCAGAAAACATGACTGTGGGCAGAAGATGTCACTAATGGACCCGCACACCTCGTGCGTCTACTGCCTAGGCTATGAACACAATCCCTAGGCGTGTGGCCTGTGTCACACCTTGCATCCCAGTACTCTGGAAACCAGTGTGCTTGGCGGCTTTTAGGGCACCCAGATGAACGGGACTCTCATGTTCGGTCAAAAGACGCCCATTTGGGCAGTCTCTACAGCTGTGGGGTCCACAGAACAACTTGCAGCTTTTAAAGAGGTGGCGGCTCAGGCCATGGGGCATGACTCTTTGGATTTGGCCTTTGTGCCGCTTTCCTTTGGCGCCACATTCACAGGGGCATTTAGGGATTTGTGCCAGTCCCTTCCCACCTTTGGGCAGATTCCCCCTAAGGGCACAAAATCCTCCAAATCCTCAAAAAAGGAGACTAAAAAGAAGTCTTTCCATCGATCATGGGATCGTGAGTGCTCTCGGGCCTCGAATTCCCACGCTTCTCTGGAGGTTTGAACTACGGTTGATCCTTCAGTCCAGGCCACTGACTCCACAGTCTCCCCATCGGGCCAGACAGTCAAGACGCCTGTCAACCAACCTGTCAAGATTTTTCTTAAGCCGGTTGATGCGCTGTCGCAGGATTAGGCCAATACCTTGCTCTCTATAACTCCGGTCCTACCTGTCACATCTCAGGGTGGGTCTGACCAGCCCACTGATCCAGTTCCTAAAGTTCGGGACCCAGTTACCCCGGAGGATCCTTGTCTTTCACCAGTTCCCTCTGAATCTTGCTGTTGGTGTCCCCAATGGTCAAGGATGAGTCCCACGCCGCCATCAGTGTTCCTGCTCTTGCCATTCGGGCAAGTGGCACTGCTGCTATTCTTCTTCTTTCTTCTCGGATGAGGAAAGGCTCTACCGTAAAATGCGCTGGCGCTATGAAGATCTCGTGGCATCAGCTCATGGTTGGCCAGGGTTAAGCTGGTTTCGGACCCCACACCGGCTCTTCCGTTGCTTCAGCCACCTAGGCCTCAGCCTACTCTGGCTTGGCTGGTTCAGCTTGGCCTATTCTACCACCTAAGCAGCTGAAGGAGGGCCTCTCTCCTAAGGATGCCCGTACCACTTCCGGGCTTCCTCGTTGGCTGTCGGTTACTGTGACTCCCGACAGACCCCATAGGGTCAGCAGGGACTCTGATGGTCGACAACTTTTTGACAAATCTTCAGAGTCTGAGGGCTCTTCTTTGCACTCCCATCTGCTGGGTGCCAAGTCAGGGTATGATTTGTCCACAGAGCATGGTCCCACTTCTTTTGGGGGCCTGCTCCATTTAATCTTATCATTTATGGAACTCCAGATGGAGTCCATCCAAAAATGGGCCAAATACCCTTTGACCGAGATTCTCTACTGGGGTGACTCCCCTGGCGTGGCCTTCCCGGTCACCAAGGCCATTCATGGCCCTGCTCTGGAACTTTGGCAGCAACCTGCATTTTGCCCTGCGCCATTGGCCTGTATGACCCACAAGTGTGTGGTCCCCATGGGTTCCCTGTTGGGTTTCACTGAACATCCCTCGGCTGAGGGTCTGGTGGCTGACTAGGTCTTTCGGTATACCGGCAATGTCGGGGACGTAGACAAGCCTCCCAACAAGGAATCCAAAAAGTTGGATCACATGACCAAGAAGGTCTACGTAGCCTTTTCACTCAGCCTTCAGCAGGTGAGTTTGGCCCTTTTGATGGCCTGCTTCGCTCATGCCCTGCTTGGCACTTTTTTTTTTGTAACTTCATCTTTATTAGATTATCCACATTAGTCCATCCAGACTGTATTATATATAATATTATCTGACCAGTACGAGATTGGTATCATGTTATCTTGGGACTAATAACACATTGCTCCTTCTTTCTCTTAATACTGTACATGCTCTATTTCTACGGCAAATTGTTGCATTCATCTATAAATTTCTCACATATTTTTCTCCTCTTAAACTCTATGAACTTAACTTTCTCTGCTGCTATAATCTAAAGCTTGGAACCTCAAAAGGCATCTCTAAGTTAACAACTCCAGAATTGTTATGATCACTGTTAATCTAATACTCTGGTTTAGAACACTTGCATGTTGGTGCCAAGGATTCCAGAGCTTTAGGAACTTGTCGTGTTGCAGCCTTATTTTACTAGTAATATACTCTAGTCTCTCTACCTCTCTGACTCTGGCTCTCCACTCCTGGATTGTAGGAGACTGTTGGGAAAGCCACCTGGAAGTGATACACTTCAAGGCTGCCACCCGAAATGTGTGCCAGTGCAGTGGCCGATGTTTTACCCTTAAGTAGCGTGGGGAGGCCTAATATAAGAACTTCTCCTGAGTACGGAATCTGGAGACCTGTCAATCGCTATATCTGAGAGTGTACCTGAACCCAAAAATCCTGGATCTCAGGACAGGTCCAAAAAATGTGGGTCTGCGGACCTCTTTCCCCTCAGCGTCTCCAGCAATGGTCTGATTTCTGTGTGTCCAGATGTACCATCCTGGACAGGGTAAGGAAAAATCTTACCATAAGCTTCTAGTTAAACTCCCTCCAGGTGGGAGAGGCCATGACCCCTCAGCCCTTTTTTTATTCTCTTCTCCCAGAGGGACGCCTGAATAGAAACGTCTAAGTCATGGGCCCATCTCTCCCTTAAACCATCTAGAGGAGCAGGACTCAGTGATACCAAGACCTCGTATAGTTGGGATAAGTAGTGCGTGTTTTCCCTTAATGTTATAGCATAGTAAAAGGAGGATTCGAGTTCAGTTTTGTTCCGTGTGATTTGTGCTATAATTTTTGGTGTTCTCAGAAAGTGCCTAAACTGCATAAATCTGAAATGATCCTCCTCCCTTAAAGCAAATCTTTCCTTAATTTGGGCAAATGAGATGCATCCCCTGTCATCTAGACACTGGAGAAAGGTACTCAACTTCCGCGCTGCCCATGCACCATAACCCTGATCATTTCTGGGAGGCTCAAAGGTCAGTTCATACCTGATCAGGGATAAGGGTCCCAGACCTTCAGGGATGTGTGTGGCCTTTCTTAATTTAATCAGAATCCTAATGGAGTGCCTTATCCAAGGATTGTCTGTTGCTCCCCGGATCTGAATAAGTAGTGAGTTTGTTGGAAGGGCACAAAGAGCTCAGTCTTTTAAGGCTGCCTCCTCTAAATGTTACCAGCCAGACTCTGTTCTACATTTCGCTCATGTACAAAGCTGAGCCCCTCTTGCCGCCAAGTAATATTGATAGAAATTTGGGAGCCCTAGTCCATCCCTACCTCTTGTTGTCTGGAGAATGTTTCTGGCTATTCTAGGGCCTGCTTGGCACTCTTGATGAGGTGTTTCCCCAACTCCTAGCTGACTTACAGACTATGGTCAAGCAAGTCCTGGACCAGGGCCAAGCAGTGGCTAAACAGCAGCTCCAGATAGCCATGGACATCAGCGACTCCTGCGCCCAGTCTGTTGCTGCCACAGTGGCCATGCACTGCAGGGCTTGGCTGTGAATCTCTACCTTTACTGCAGGTACCCAGCACAAGTTGGTGGATGTCCCCTTCTTGGGCACTGACCTGTTCAGGCTGATGGTGGAAAGACACCTTACTCACATAAAGAAGTCCAAAGCCTCCCTGGACTCTGTCACTTCTGCACAGAGGGTTCCCAAGGGCTCTAAACTTCAAATGAAGAAGCCCTTTTGGACCCTCTCTGCCCCAGCAACCAAGCCATCCCAGCCCCCAACTGGGCAGCAGGCCCAGGCTTGGTGTTCCTGACCAAAGTCAGTTGCTTCGGTCATCAGGAAACCAGGCAGTTGAGGTCCCACTGCTTCCTCAGCCGGTCCCTCCTCTGCCTCCATGCCTGCCCATTGACGAGATGGGGGGGTGCCTCCCTATGCCTGTTCTGACTCTCCTGGGTCCTCCCATGGGGGGCCAGCTCCACTACTTCCTTTCTGCCTGGTCTGCTGTCACCACAGATAGGTGGGTCCACGAGGGGGTTGGCCACGGTCTGCCTCTAGAGTTGGAGGCTTACTCACCTTGCCAAGCTTGTGCCCCATGGGAGGACATGATGTCCGCCGACATGCCGTCAGCTCTTCGGGTTGACATTGCCCAGCTCCTCCAGAAGGAGGTAGTGGCTAAAGTCCTGGACCCTCCAGTAAGCCCAGGGCTTGTCTCCAGGTACTTCCTGGTGCCAAAGCAGATGGGGGTCTGGCACCCCATCTCAGATCTGCACAATCTGAACAAATTCCTTCAGTTGCGCACTTTCAGGATGGTCACTGTGTCTCAGATCATGCCACCTCTGGAGCAGAACATGTGGTTCTGCTCCCTGGATCTTCGTGATGCATTCTTCCACATCCCCATCCATCTGTCCCACAACCAGTTCCTGTGTTTTCGTGTGGAGGGAGTTCTTTATGAGTTTCAGGCCATGTCCTTTGGCCTCTCCTCACCTCCCAGGGTCTTCATCAAGTGTATTGCAGCGGTGGCAGCTTATCTGCGGCCCCGAGGGGTGCAGGTGTACACCTACCTGGACGACTGGCTTATAGCATGTTCCTCCAGGGCGGAGATGGAGCAGTCCAAGGATTTGGCCCTCCAGATCTGTTTGTCCCTTGGCCTCCTGGTGAATGAGGCCAAGTCAGAGCTCGTACCTTTGCAACTGATACATTTCATCAGGGCAGAGCTCAGCTCTTGCAGAGCCAGGGCTTGGCTTCTAGCAGACCAGGTGGAGGCTCTCTCCTCCTTTGCCTGATCATTTCAGGTTGGGAAATTGCGCCCTGCTTGGGATTTTCTGCACCTCCTGGGATATATGGCAGCATGGACCAGTGTAGTTCATTGGGGCCTGTGGAGAATGCACTCTCTGCAGTGGGGGCTTGCCTGTCAATGGTCTCAGCACCAGGGCCATTTTGACCAGCTGGTCACTGACCCAGCTGATGTGGGATGCCCTTCAGTGGTGGTTAGTCCCAGAACATCTGCAGGAAGGAAGGAATCCCATTTGTCCATGTGAAGCCGATGGTCACTATCATGACCGATGCCTCCCTGATGGGTTGGGATGCCCACCTGGGGGAGCACAGAGTCCACGGACTCTGGACCCCTGAGGAGTCTCGTTACCATATCAACCTGCTGGAGCTTTAGTCAGTTGGCTGGCGCTGACAGCCTTTGCTCCACACATTTGGGGTCAGGTCATTCAGGTCTAGATGGACAACACCACAACAATGTACTACCTCAACAAACAGGGCGGGGCGCACTCTTTTCCTCTGTGCAAGGAAGCTCTCTGCATCTGGACCCTTGTGCTCAGTCTGGATGCCAATCTCCTGGCCATCCATGTGGCTGGCGTCTCCAACCAGCTGTTGGATGCTTCAGCCTTGTGGGCGAGGTGTGTCACAAGTGGTCTCTCCATCCAGAGGTAGTACACAGCCTGTTCTCCCAATGGGGTGCCCTCTGGTGGATCTGTTTGCCTCCAGGGAGAACGCAAAACTTGAGACTGTATTGTGTCCACCCCCCCCAGCAGGGAACATTGCAGGGGGATGCCTTCTTGAGGCCCTGGACCCCAGGCCTCCTATATGCTTTCCCTCCATTTCCTCTGATCCACAAAATGCTGAACAAAGCCAGGAGGGATAAGGCACTGATGGTCCTGGTGGCTCTGGACTGGCTCTGCCAGTTCTGGTACCCCAGTCTCCTCAGCTGCAGGCTCCCGTGGTGTCTTCCTCTATGCCTGGACCCGCTCTGTTGCAGTCAGGAGAAGGTACTCCATCCAGACCTTCAGTCCCTGTACCTCACAGCCTGGTTCCTAAGTGGCTGGAGTTCCAGGCTTTGGGTCTCTCCAACGATGTCCTCACCGTGGTCGAGACTTCCTGGAAGGAGTTGACCCAGAAATGCTGTGCTTTCAAATGGAAGAGGTTCTCCATTTGGTGCCAAGGCAAGGGGCTTGACCCTTTATCTTGTCCAGTGACTAGCATTCCCGACTACCTTTGGTCCCTCTCTCAGTTGGGCCTTTGGTCGACTACCCTTAATGTGCACCTGGCAGCCATCTCTGCATGCCAGGCATGGGCTGGCATGCTGTCAGTGGTGCAGGATAAGGTGGTCTGATGCTTTTTCAAAGGCCTTGACCACATTTCCCCTCCGGTGCGTGAACCACCACCACCTTGGAACTTACTGCTGGTGGTTGCAGAGCTCATGGGCAAACCATTTGAACCAATGCACAGGTGTAAAATAGGTGTAAAATGTCTCACCTATCGTGGAAGACTGCCTTCCTGGTGGCTATCACATCAGCCAGAAGGATCAGTGTGCTCCAGATGCTCTCAGTGGAGTCTTCTTACCTGGTTTTCCGCAGGGACAAGGTAGTTCTTCACCCCAATCCAAAGTTCCTCCCGAAGGTTGTGTCTGAGTTTCATCTTAACCAGGTGATCAATCTTCTGGTGTACTTCACCAACTACACCTTGGAGGTCAAGCACAGGCTCCATACTTTGGACCTGTGGTGAGGGATCGCCTGTTACAAGGAGCGCACAGCTGGAGTTCGGGGAGAGGTTCACCAGCTATTTGTCTCCTAAGCTGAAGTTGCACCTGGCAGACCGGCAGCTAAGCAGATGATTGGCAGGTGGATTGTATCCTGCATTGACCTCTGCTATAGGTTGGCAGGTAGGGAGCCTCCCATAGAGCTAAGGACTCATTCTATCCATCATACCGCTGCCTCGGTGGCTACTTCCAGGGATGTCCCTATCCAGGAAATCTGCAGGGCTGTTACTTGAAAGTCAGCAGTCACCTTCATTTCCCACTACCACATTGACCTTGAGTCATGCCAGGATGCTGGTTTTGGGGCCTCAGTTTTCCAATCTCTGTTCCCTAAATAGGGGGTGTGCACCTTTCAAACAACATGAAGTCTTGCTGTATTCTGACTGTTGCAGTTAGCCCCAGCACTCAGACTGCCCCGGGGAGTAGATGGTTAATTTTCTATGCAGAGCATAGAACGTTGAGTTCGAGCTCAGTTCAAACCTCTGTCTGCTGCACTTTGAAGCGCAACTGTCAGATTCTTTACTCCACCTAACTGAACAGCTGCTCCGGAGATTTCTCCTTTGCTCACGGTTCGTAAGTCGGTTAAAGTCCTCGGTTTTACTGATTATTTTTCGTAAGTTTCGGTTCAGATCTCTGTCTGTGGTACAGTAAGTACTAAGTAGTGAACTAGACATAGTCAACTTGTGGAAATTGTAAAATTGATTTTCGACCGGTTCGGCTGAACCGGCCGTTTAGTGATTTGTGTATTCTGTCTTTGTTTTTAAACTTAGTGTGTGGTTACCGGTCCTTATCGGTTTTAAAAAAACTGCATTTTTCTTGTGTTTTTTTCCAATACCTGTGACACGGTTAGAAACCGATAAGGGTGTCTTGCCTGGTTGTTTGCCATAAAAAGGGTAAGTTTGTGGTTAGGATGGTTTTGTCTGAGAAACCCTAAAGAAAAAACAGGCCCACTGGGTTTCAACACTGCAGTGTGTGTGGGGAGGCCTTTGCTAAGGCTGATCCCCACACTACCTGTGTTTAGTGTCTGGGGTTTGACCACCTCGATTCAGACTACCAAATCTATAAAAATTTCCATAAGTCTACCGTGGAAAAAAGATTAGGTAGGCTCAGGGATAAGGAGGCCGTGAAGTCCGCTGACCCGGATGGCTAGCCAGGTTCGGTTCCGAGCGAACCTGAGGGAGTGCCCTCTGACCAGGGCGATCCTTCTTCGGGCAAGAGGAGAGTCAATCCTGAGGGATCAGTTCCTACAAAAAGAAAAAGAAAAGAAAAATTGTCCGGTTCAGTTCCAGAGACCCATTTTCCGACCACCAAAGAGATTGCCAATGCGATAAGGATTGTAGAATTGCTTCGTCCAGTTCCGTCTGATCCAGTGCCTTCTGGCAGGTGCTCGGTTCGATCGGTTCCTCCGGTTCAAGATTATGCCTCTGAAGATTTCCATGAACTGGATTTGGAGGGGGTTGAAGATTATGATGATGACGATGATGGTGTGGGAGGTCTGGCTGAGCCCATTGAACCGGACATCTCCCCAGACAGGCCTTCTGGTGTTTCCCATCCTAGGTTTTCTGAGTCCCCTTCCCACTACATGTTTTACAGGAAAGTGGCAGAAACCCTCCAGCTCCCTGTGGAAGAAGCTATAGAGGAACAAGAGGAACCTGATTATGTGGAGATAATGGATATCCCAGAGTCCACGAGACTGTCTATTCCCCTTCATAAGTCTTTTGGGAAACAGACACAAAAGATTTTAAAAACTCCAAATTCTGTGCCTCCTGTCGACAGAAGGATGGACAAAAGGTACACCTTATCAGGTTCGGGTACAGAGTGCTCGTATCAACAATGGAGCCATGTTGGGGTTGTGCAGGCTGCAGCCTGTGATAAGGCTACTATACCCTTGACTTCACACCCCCAAGATAAAGATTCTAGGAAGCTGGATGCCATGGCAAAGAAACAGTACATTTCATCCGCCTTGGGACTCAGGCAGGCTAATTATATGACCTATGCAGCCAGGTACCAGAAGTCCAGGTGGGACACTGTACTGGCACTGGCTAAGCAGGCCCCCCCCCAGCTAGCTTCGGAGCTGGAGGGGGTGGCTGCTGATGGGATTGAGGCATCTAAGGTACAGTTCCATGCTGCTGTGGACTCCAATGATGTTGTTCTCTACAGTCATGGCTACATCTGTGGCTCTTCAGAGAATGACTTGGCTCAGATGTACTAGTCTCTCACAGGACACCCAGGCTAAGACCATGGATTTCCCAGTGGTGGGTAATTCTCTGTTTGGGGAGCAGTAGCAGAGAATTATATGAAAAAGAGGGATGAGTATAGGACCACCTATAGGAGTGCACAGGCCAAGGAAAGGCAGGCAACACCTCAAAGACAGCAGGCTAGGGGCAGGGGAAGGCCTTTTAATAGGCCTTTCTACCAAGCACAAGCCTCTTCTTCCTTTCCTCAAAGGGGGTTCTTCAGAGGGAGAGGCAGAAGGGGGATGAGCAGGGCTGCATCCATCCCTCACCCTAAGGCTCCTGCCAGGCAGACACCCTGATGTGTCAGCCCGGGTTGACTCCCCCATTCCTGTAGGAGGCAGGCTGGCTTACTTCGTCCAGGACTGGATGTCTGTTACCTCAGACAAGTGGGTCCTGGAGGTGGTAAGCCAGGGGCTGGTTCTCAGCTTCAAGAAATTTCCAAAGCTGAGGGCCAGATGTTTTCCACCTACAAGCATCTCTGAAACCATTGCCCTAGAGGCAGAGGTTTCATCTCTACTGGGTCTAAAGGCGTAGAGAGAGTTCCTACATTGCACAGGGGCAAAGGTCTGTACTCCAGGTACTTTCTTACCCCAAAAAAGACAGGGGAGTGGTGACCCATCCTTGACTTAAGATACCTGAACAAACATCTTTTAAAATCAAAATTCAAAATGGCGACTCTGGGAATAGTCCTTCCCTCTCTAAGGCCAGGGGACTGGCTAGCCTCCCTGGACTTAAACTATGCCTACTTTCACATTCCCATCAGGTGCTCCCACAGAAAGTACCTCAGGTTCGAATTGCTTTCAGGTCATTATCAGTTCAAAGCTTTGCCCTTCGACCTGACATCAGCTCCAAGGGTATTCACAAAATGCCTAGCAGTAGTAGTGGCCTTTTTAAGAAGGAAAAATATTTCCATATTTCCATACCTGGATGACTGGCTCATTGTGGGTCGGTCCCCATACCAAGTCAAGTCAGACCTTCAAGTGACTCGGCAAGTGCTCACTTCCCTAGGATTCCTTCTCAATCTTCCCAAGTCAGTTCTCGAGCCTGTACAGTTCCTCACGTTCTTAGGGGCAGAGCTGGATACAGTCAAAGCAAGAGCTTTTCTTCCCCTGGAAAGGAAAAGGGCTATTGTAGAGCTGGCTTCTTCATTCCACCTTCTGGTCTGTCGGCCAGCAAGGCACTTCCTTCAACTTCTGGGTCACATGGCAGCTTCTACAGCAGTGGTCCAAGGGGCCAGATTTCAGATGAGGGACATTCAGTTTCACCTGAGGGCCTTTTGGTCTCAGAAGAAAGATTCTCTAACTAAACTAGTTCCTGTGACCCAGACTCTGATCCAGGCTCTCCATTGGTGGCAGGATCAGGGCAACCTCAGGCAAGGGAGTCCCATTCGTCACTCAGTCTCACTTTGTGGTCCTAACCACGGATGCTTCCCTATTGGGGTGGGAAGCCCATCTGGGGGCTCTCACAGCCCAGGGACTGTGGTCTCCTCAGGAATCTCTTCTTCATATCAATCTCTTGGAACTCAGGGTGGTCTTTCTGGCCCTGCAAGCTTTCTCTCAGTCCGTGCAGAACAAGGTGGTTCAGGTCAGGGCAGACAACACCACCACCATGTGGTACATCAACAAGCAGGGAGGCACTCGGTCCATGGCCTTGTGCACAGAAGCCATGCAATTGTGGTCCCTAACTTATTCTCTGCAGACCTCTTTGATAGCGGTCCACCTTCTGGGGAAGGACAGTCTGCTAGCAGATGCATTGAGCAGGATCTCCCAGGGCCATCACGAATGGTCCCTGGACCTTCTGGTGTTGAAACTGATTTTTTCAAGGAGGGGGCACTCCAGAGATGGATCTCTTTGCAACCCCAGACAATCACCAACTTCCTCTGTTTTGTTGCAGACCCCCAGTATTGGGCTCAGTCCCTCTGGATGCTCTGATTTTGAACTGGGAAGGGAAATTTCTATATGCCTGCCCTCTCTTTCCTCTACTGTTCAAGGTTCTGGTCAAGGTAAGGTCACAACCTTGCAGAGTTATTTTGATTGCTCAAGACTGGGCCAGGAAGCCTTGGTACCCCCCTGTTGCTATCCGTAGCAGTCCATCTTCCCCTGTCTCTTCCCAGGAATTACAACCTGTTAACCTCCTCTCAGGGGAGGATTTGGTATCCCAATCTTCGGTTGCTCAATCTCAAGGCATGGCTCTTGAAGAGTTAGAGTATGCAGATTTGCATCTGTCCCAGGGGGTTCTGGGTATTCTCATAGCCTCTCGAGAGCCTGCCACCAGAAAACCTTACAACTCCAAATGGAAAAGATTCAGCATTTGGTGTTCCAGGAAGCATGTATCCCCAGACACTGCTGAATTGTCTACTTTTCTGGATTATATGGTTCATCTTAGTGGCCTAGGCCTCAGACCAGCTGCTCTCAAAGTACATTTGTCAGCTGTTTCTGCTTTTCTGTCAGCAGGAAAGCCTTCCTCACTGTCATCTCACCCTGTATTCTGTACATTTTTCAAGGGCTTGCTTCATACCAATCCCCCCTTTAGGGATCCTACCCCTGCTTGGGATCTTAGTGTTTGCATTGCTCAACTTATGCAACCCCCTTTTGAGCCTTTGTCTTCAGCAGAGCTTAAGTACTTGACTTGGAAAACTGTGTTCCTGGTAGCTATTACCTCTGCCAGGTGTATCAGTGAATTGCAAGCTCTGTCAGTGGAGCCTGATTTTATCTCATTCCATAGAGATAAGGTGGTCCTTAGAACTAATTGGAGGTTTTTACCTAAACTGATTTCAGATTTTCATCTGAACCAATCTATGTCTCTCCCTGTGTTCTTCACTGATCATTCTTCTTCAGGAGAAAGAAGTTTACACAGTTTGGATGTTAAAAGAGCCCTTAGTTACTAGATTGAGCATACTAAGGCTCACAGGTTTGCCTCCTTTCAGTTGTTTCTCACTTATGGGGAAGTGGGTAAGGGCAAACCTGCCACCAAGAGAACTATTGCCAGGTGGATTGTCTCTTGTATTCAATTCTGCTATGAGAAGCTAGGCAAAATACCTCCCTCAGGCCTGAGGGCTCATTCGACTAGAGGTACAGCTGCTTCCCTGGCTGCGGCCAGGGATATTCCTTTGCTAGAGATATGTAAAGCAGCCACCTGGAAAACAGTCCATACATTTACCAAGCATTACCCCCTGGACATCCAGGCTAGGAGTGATGCTCGATTTGGTACAGCAGTACTGCAGAGCCTATTCCCAAGATAGGTTCGATTCCATCCTCCATGGAGGTACTGCTTGGTAGTCTGCAATAGTCAGAATACAGCAAGACTTCATGTTGTTTGAAGAAAAAATTACTCACCTTAGTAATTATGTTTCTTCTAATAGAGTCTTGCTGTAGTCTGACCTCCCTTCCTACCTCCCCTTTCAGAACCTGTTTTTGGGAAGTGGGCTGGCAGATGCAGTGTTGCACCCCAGGGGTGCATTTGGGTACTCCCTCCTTTTAGAGAGGGGGAGTGGGTTATATTATTAAACAGTCTTAAGTTGTTCACTACCTGGTTTTTGATTTTGGATTTCTTGACTTGAGTCTTTTGGGGATCCAAAATATTTGGTTGCCATTTGGCTAGTAAAAATTTTACAATTTCCAGATAGTAGTTAGTATTAGCTTGTAAGAATCTGACAGTTGCGCTTCAAAGTGCAGCAGACAGAGGTTTGAACCGAGCTCGAGCTCAACGTTCTATGCTCTGCATAAAAAAATAACCATCTACTCTCCGGGGCAGTTTGAATGCTGGGGCTAACGGCAATAGTCAGAATACAGCAAGACTCCATTAGAAGAAACATAATTACTAAGGTGAGTAATTTTTAATTCCTCCTCCTCCCATAGAACTGCTAGGAGTCTGCCAAAAGTGTGAATAGTACATCATATCCAAGTCTCTAGAAAAATAGGTTACTCACCTGTAACAGTAGTTCTAACCCCAGGAATTTTTCAATATGATTAACTGTAGCAGTCAGCCTCCAGGGTTGAACTGCCCCGGAGAAATTTTGGAACAGTATGCTAATGATAGAACATCTATTAACTCTTACCGCCATTCATAACTGCCACCCTTACCAACTGCTGCATTCTATAGCGCTAAGATTTCTTTCTCCGCCTGCCTGTAAGGACGCCTCAGAGACTGCTCCTCATCGCTGTGGAAGAATTCTTTATTTTTTGCCAAAAATATAAGTATTCTGTTTAGTTTACCGTTAGAACTACTGCCTTTACTTTCTACTCTTATTTAATGCTAATTTAGGTAGTATTTAGTAGCATTTTATTTCAGCTTTCTGTTCCTCTCCTTGAACCGCTGGTGAACCGCAGTTTCTGTATTTCTATATTAAATAAAAAATGTAAGGTTTTTTGTTTAGGACTCTATCGGAGTCCTTTGAGTAAGCTTTGGTTAATTCTGGAGTTTTTTGTGGTTTCCATCGGTTCACTAACCGACTGCATCGCTAAGAGGGGAAAAGGCCTCCTGTTTTTCACTTGTTTAAACTGATTGTGGTGTTTTTTGGAGTCATCTTTGGTTATGTCCGATAAGCCTAAAAAGAAGACGGAGCCTACAGATTTTAAAACTTGCATTAAGTGTGGGGACATTTTCACTAAAGCAGACAAACATGACCTGTGTCTGCTCTGCTTAGGCTTCTCACACTTCCAGGCCAACTGTGAGATATATATATATAAAACTTTCCCAGCTAAAACCATGGAAAACACCTGGAATGTATTAAAAAATGAATGGCATCCAACCAGGAACTGAGCGGGTCGGTTCCTGACCAACCGTCTTCTCCTTTTGAAGATAAAAATGCAGAGACTAAAGCCTCTAACAAAGGCAAAGGTTCCAAAACAAAAAGAACTGCTGACCTGGTTCTGAAACTGTCTCCAGTGAAGAAAAAGTTTAAAAAGAAGCATACTGAGCTTCCAGGCAAAAAGCCAAGGGAGCCCTCAGAGGAGAAACCGAATATGCCCTTGGCTGAGGCTGTAGCTCAAGCCTTGCAAATATTGCAAGCATTACAGGGTTTGGTCCCGGTTCCACAACCAGCAAGCCTGGTTCCATTGGAACTGCGTTCGGTTCCAGCTCTGGTTAGAACACCGGGTCAGGGACTGATTCAGGTGTCCCAAGACCCCTCATATGAAGAGCATAATGAGGATGAGGATGAGGAGGAATCCATTGAACTGGAGGTTTCTCCAAATTAGGAGCTTGAGTCTGTTCCTAGGCTGCCAGAGGGTTACTCCTCCCATTTTACTTTTGTAAAGCAAATGTTGTAGGCCCTGGACACACCCACTAATGAGACAGTGGAGGAGGAAGAAGAGGCGGATTTTCTGGATATGAATGGCCTGGCCCCAACAAAAAGGTTCCTTTTGCCCATCCAGAAATCCCTGAAGAAACATGCCCTAAAGGTGTTGCAGACCCCCAATTCAATTCCACTAGTTGATAAAAAAGCTGATAAGAAATATCAACTGGATAGATCAGGAGCAGAATTCCTGTTTCAGCACCCTGACCATGAGAGGGTAGTGCACACAGCTGCCTATGATAGGGCAAAAGTGCCACTGTCCTCTCATCCTCCAGAAAAGGATTCGAGAAAGCTGGACAGTATGGCAAAGAAGGGATACTTGGCTGCTTCTTTGTCCATGCGGCAAGCAAATTATATGGCATATGCAGCCAGGTGTCAGAAATACCTGTGGAACTCCATGGTGGCCCTGGCTGAGGAAGCACTGCCTGCCATGGCTTCTGAGATGATTGAAACAGCCAGGCTAGGATTAGAGGCCACTGAATACCAGTTCCATATGGTAGTGGACTCGAATGACACTACAGCTAGGTAGATGGCCCTAACAGCAGCTCTACGGAGGTTTGCTTGGCTCAGGACAACAAACCTCACTCAGGATACACAGAACAAGGCCATTGACTTCCCTTGTGAAAACAGTTTCCTGTTTGGAGACAAGACTGAAGCCTATATGAAAACAGTAGATGAATACAAAACCACTTATAGGAGCAGTGCCGAAAACGTAAAGGCTTCTACCTCCTGTAGGGCACAGGGAAGGGGAGGTAGGAGGTCAGGCTATGGCAGAACTTTCTTTCAGGCCCAGGCCACCCCAGTATACCAACAGCAGGGGGTAGTTCAGGGCAGGGGCAGAAGGGGTTCCAGGTGTGGTGACCAGAGCACTCAGGCTGCAGCCAGACAAAGCAGTCTCCCTGAGCCACAGGTCAGGGTCGCCTCCCCACTATCAGTAGGGGGTAGGTTGGCTCACTACTTCCCAGTTTGGAAAACAATCACCACAGTCAAGTGGGTCTTGGAAGTAGTGAGCCAGGACTAGCCCTCAGCTTCAAATCCTTCCCCAAGCTAAGGTCAAAACCCTTCAGACCAGGATGCATCACAGAAGGGGCACTCTTGGATAAAGAGGTGTCAGGTAGGGTTGTCAGAACTAGTTCTAAATTAGAACTCGAACACCAGAGGGTTCATAAAAGGGTTCAGATTTTTTTTTGGTCCCTTGTTGACCTCCACATCCTCCACTCATGCCTGTACAACGTTCCGACTCACTACTTCTGACTCACCAAGTTGCTACCCCTTGTGCTGACATCATGGAATCGCCACGCTAATAAATCCCCCATTGAACAAAAAAGACACAGTCCCATGTCTGATGACTACCGCTTCCGCTTCCACTCTTGCTCTCTACACGCACGCTTGAATCGACAGTGTCGACAAAGAGCAAAAGCAACCAGAGAAGCGAGTAAACAACATCAGTAGTTTGTTCACAGTACTGTAGTTTAACATGGGCCAGATTGGAGCTTATTTCATTTAGTACAGAGTGCAGACTTCATATGGAATTTCTGAATTTCAGCACATCGCAACATCCAGCTACAGCTAAGTTATTGTGTTTATTTGTCAATGCTATAGACATTCTTATAGTACATGCTTCAGTTACTCAATTCAGAATATGAGTTTTACAAAATGCATTCACATCTGAACGGGGGTCATGATTATTTCTGGGGAAACATTTAACAGTTTTTTGGAGATAATTGGAACCTGTTTTTTTGAGCTGCCTAACATTTGATGAGACGTAATAGCTGTTATCTATTTTTATGGGGTCATAGCTGTCGTTAGTGAAAAGCAGTCTAGCAACTTTTGGTCACTAAAAGGCATATGACTTGTGATAGCAGTATGCTACAGAATATAACAGCCTTAGCAAATCTTGTAAGGATCTGTGCTGGACCTGAGCATTTACAGACAGCTGGTTGGGCATAGTGGCTTCTAGTTTGGTACATGAAGATGCACAAGTCTGAGGTGGTATATCCCCTATTAATGGAGTTAATTATTGGTTGCATATGACCCCTTTGTAAGCCATTTATTACCTTCTGATGCCCTCCCCCCCCCCAAGCTGAAGAGAACTGATTTGGACCCTTGCATTTTCCTTATATACATGATGGATTTCTGATGCTGGATGTATCTTTCTGCTTTCTTCTTTGGACATTAGTTACTGAGTGCATGATTCTAGCACCACGCATGTGTGTCACAATATTTGTACGGAAGCAGTTTTTCTCCTGGCACATGATTTATGGATTTTATGAGATGTGAAATCTCTTTAGAATACTGGATACTCAGTTGAATTATATATATACATTTCATTAATTTGGTGATTGAATTCTTTTATACACCATGAGCCTAGTGGATTTAACTGCATGTAGCCTTATATTGTTTGTGAGCCATCAGGCAAAAATGTAAGAAGTGGGGCAGGGAGTGAACAGGTACTGTATGTTGAAACTGGGGCAGACTGAGAACTAGGGCTTGAAGGGGAAGAAATGTGAGAATTGGGAAACAGAGAATGCAGGGACGTGAGAACTAGGGCAATTAGGGTGGCAGCAGATTGTGGAATCCTATTGATGATAATAATGTACAGGGGCAGGGTGAGAAAATCAGTTCTATAAAAATATATTTGACTCCTGTGTGGTATACTTCTTACCATGTTTGCTGTGCTCTTGGGGCTACACTGACAGACTATACCCAGTGTGTGCATGTGCCACCCATCATTAAATGTGTGGTATTTCACAAATAAATAAATCCTAGAAATATCTTAGGTGACTGGAAAGGAGAGAAAAATCCATTATTCATTTAAAAATTATATGGGACTCCTGCATGGTGTACTTGCCATTTGTTCTGCTGTGCTCCATTTGGCTGCACTGTACCCAGTCTGTGAACATGTGCCAACTTGCAACTAATTGTATGGTATCTCATATGGGTGGGTGGGTCAGTGGTACTGTAAGCACCTGTAAGTAGTTGGCTTTTACTACTAGCAAAGGAGAGGAAACCACAGCTAGAATCCTGTCAGCCACTCATGATCGTCTTTCTTCCATTATAATGAACAGATTTATTTGTTTTTGCCCATGGTTTCATGACGTGTATTTCACTATTATCTTCATTTTGGGAACACAATTAAAAAAATAGGGTTCGAGTTCTAAAAAGTTCTAAAAAAGATTAGAACCATAGAACTTTTTAAAAAGTTCTAGACTAGAACTAGAACCCCAAACTTCAGAGGGTTCTGACAACCCTAGTGTCAGGCCTACTGACAGCAAGGGCAGTGGAACCTGTTCCAGCCTTACAGAGGGGAAAAGGATTCTACACAAGATACTTCCTCACACTGAAAAAGAATGGGGAGTGGTGACCCATCTTGGATCTAAGAGCTCTGAACAAGCACTTGGTAAAGCCAAAATTCTGGATCGTAACTCTGGCAATGATTCTCCCTACTCTTCAGGAAGGAGATTGGCTGGCATTCCTGGATCTCAAGGATGCCTACTTCCACATCCCAATCAGGGAATCTCACAGAAAAGACCTCAGGTTCAGGCTTCACTTGGCATTACCAGTTTACTGCTCTGCCTTTTGGCCTAACCTCCACCCCCGTGGTTTTCACAAAGTGCCTGGCAGTGGTGGTGGCACACCTGAGAAGGAAGGGCATCACAGTGTTCCTCTATCTAGATGACTGGCTAGTCATAGGTCAGTCCCCACAGCAGGTAAAAGATGCCCTCAAACTAACCCAGGACACCCTAGAGTCACTGGGGTTCATCATCAATTTCCAAAAGTCGATCCTTCAGCCCACTCAGGTACTGACTTTCATAGGAGCAGAGCTGGATACTCAGCAAGGGAGAGCTTTTCTTCCTCAGGAAAGAGTGGGTAATATCTTTCAAATTGTAAGCCCCTTCAGCCTCAAAAGGCCGCAGCCAGCAAGGCATTTCCTAAAGTTGCTGGGGCATATGGCAGCAGTAACAGGAACAGCTCAAGGTTGCAGATTTCAGATGAGGGACATCCCAGTTCCATATCAGAGCACACTGGTGCCAGAGAAGGGACTATTTGGCAAAGCTGTTCCCAGTGACAAGCACACTTCTGCAGGCTCTGCAGTGGTGGAAAGACAAAAGCAATCTTAGGCTAGGGGTTCCCTTCAGGGCAGAGTCCCCATCCTTGGTATTCACAACAGATGCCTCCCTCCCTCCTAGGATGGGGGGGCATGTCTGTAACACCATACAGTGCACGGTACAGTTAAGCAGGGCCCTACATGGCCAGGGCCCTAGTTACCTGAAAGACCTTCGTACACCGACTGTCTCAGCTGTCCCCTCTGCTCCTCTGGTAGGGGCCTCCTGGCGATTCCAAGGACAAGGCTAAAAATGGCTGGCAGCTGGGCTTTTAGTGTCGCCAGCCCCATCCTGTGGAATTCGCTACCCTTTGGAGTTAGGGAGGCCCCGTCTTTGGAGGTTTTCAAGGCCCTACTGTTCGCCCAGGCTTTTCCCAACTTAGTCTCTTAAGTGAGATCAGTATGCTATGATTTTGATCTGAGTCCCAGGCCACCCTGTTTTTATTATCTTAGACAACTTTATTTTATCTTATAATTTATGGAACTTAATGCTAACTGATATTCATTCTGAGTTTTGCTGTGTCTATTTATATGTCTATTTTGTTTTGCATGGTGCCTTGAGCCTCCGGGATTGGGCATCTTTAAATAAAAATTGCCTTGCCTTACATAGTCCCCAACAGAATCACTGCTACACATAAACCTGTTGTAGCTCAGAGCAGTGCTGCTAGCACTCCAGTCCTTCGCCTCTATGGTAAGGGGCAAGGTGGTAAAAGTCAGAACAAACAATACCACTGTGTACTGCATCAACAAGCAGGGAGGGACAAGGTCCAACCTCTTGTGCACAGAAGCAATGAAGAAATGGGGTTTGGCTTACTCCTTGCAGGTACCCCTAGTGGCCATTCATCTGCCAGGGAAGGACAGTACTCTGGCAGATGCCCTCAGCAGAATCAACCAAAATCACCACGAGTGGTCCCTCAACAGAGAGGTTCTGGAAGTGGTGTTCTGGAGATGGAGAACTCCAGAAATAGATTTCTTCACTTCAGAAGAGAATCACCAGCTGCCCAGGTTCTGTATACAGGCCTCCAGTGAAGGGCACAGTGCTCCTGGATGCACTGGTGTTGGATTGGACAGGGATGCACCTTTATGCATTTCTCCCATTCCCATTGCTCCTCAGAGTGCTGATAAAACTCAAGTCTCAACCTGTAACCATGATTCTGATAGTCCCAGACTTGGCCAGGAACCGTGGTACTCCCTACTTCTAACCCCAGGAATTACTCATTATGATTAAATTGATGCAGTCAGCTTCCTGTGTTGAACTGCCCAGAGAGATGGAAATATATGCAAATGATGGAACTCTCAGTTGGCTCATGCCACTTTCAAACTGCTGCCCTAGCAACTGCTGCACTCTGAGTGCTTCAGATTCTTTACTCCGCCTGCCTAGTAAGGACTCCTGGAGAGCTCTCCTTGAACTGTCTTCATACTAAAGTTTAGCTGTTGATAAGGACTCATTTTTAGTTTAATTTTAAATTGCTGCCTTAGAACTTTGTTTAGTGTAATTTATTTAGTGTTATAGTAGATGTTTATACTTATTCACGGTTCCCTCACGGTTCCTTGGAATCGAGGGTTCCGCATCTATTTGTGAGGTTTACCTCATATTTCTGTATAAAGTATATATTTAGCGGTCAGTTCCTTGAATCGCTTTAGTTTTGTTTAAATTTAGTTTATTTCTCGGTTCCCTTTTCTTTCGGGAACCGAGTGGTGTTCGGTTCCAGGAACTGTTAGCGGTAGTTGTTTAAAAAGAAACCTCCGGTTCCGAGGTTTTTTGAATAACGGTTTTTGAAAAGTGATTTTTTTTGTCTAGCTTCAGTGTCAGAGGTCCATTTGGATAAACCTAAAAAATGCACAGGACCTACTGGTTTTAAATGTTGTGAGTCTTGTGGGCAACTTATATCTAAAGCAAATAGACCTTCTCTGTGTATTTCTTGTTTGGGTACAAGTCATATATTTGCCAATTGTGATATTTGTAAGACCTTTTGTCCTAAAACATTAAAGAAAAGGGCTACGATTTTAGAAGAGATGGCTTCTGCTTCTAGTGTGGATAATTCTGCTTCTTCCTCTTCCCGTAAAAAGGATAGAGATAAAGCCAAGGATCCTGACAGGAGTTCAGAAAAATCTGAACAAGGTAAAACAAAAAGTGCAGTGGAAGCAGGCTCTGAACCTGTTCCATTAAAGAAAAAATGTAAATGTAACCCCTAGATGGCGCTATCCCAGGGGCTACTACCCCTGCCTGATTTGCCACTAACAGGTTGAGGGGCCTGGATCCAATGGCGGGTGCCTCCACCCAGAGGTCAGGGTTTGCAATAGTTAAACTAACTTGGTCACAGCCCTCTGGGACACTGCAACCCCCCTTTCTTCCCACTAGTGGCCCACAATATATCAAATTACCTTCACAGTATACACTTACCCCAGGTCTGGTTCCGGCACTGGGACCTCCTGTGAAATGAGATACAGTGCAACAATCACAGTACAGTACTTTAACATAGACAAATACCTCAGGCAGTATAACTTTGCTGAAACAAGCAGCTCTGGTTTATTTGGGGATATAACAAGGACAGGGGAAATCAGGTTAATTAGCTTATCACTCTAATAATCTACCTATGGCTCTGTGCACAGGCCCATCCCTATCAGTTACTGTCCTGGGTACCCAAGCCCTAGTGGCTAGTCAAACCGTGGCAGCTGGTGGGGCCCTTTCACACAGAGAAAGGAGAATTAAACAGTCAGCAGTACAGTAATTCCATTTGGATTTAATGCGGCAATTCAACAGGGCGACCCTGAATTAGTACTCAACCTCCAAATAAGATAGGGTCCTTCAATGTCAGCAGGGCTCACTTGAGGTACACTAACCTCTTCACATCTATATAAAGAAAGCACTATACCAGGCAGGCTGCATCTGTATCCGATCGCAATTACTGCACAATACCGGGAGAACACACAGCAGATTCAGTTCCTGACAGACCGAGTGCAATTTTAGCAATTCCTCCAGTCTTCTACAGGGTGAGCCTGGTTTCTACTCTTCAGAGATCCTTTGATTCTTTTCACAGGGCGGATTCAGTCCTAACAAGCTGTTACACAAGCTGCAGACCCGAACTCTAGGCCTTACACGTTTTGACTAAAACTGCACACTGAAAAGCACAGGGCTCCTTCCTTCTTCACTGCCAAAGCTCAACTGAAACTCCAACCGACAAAACCGGGCACTTCCTTTGAGTTCCTCCCAGTTCTTGACTGGATTGGCTGTCACTCACAATAGACTGCTGCTGTTGGTCCAAAAGGCACTGAAGTCTAAACTACATCTCCCAGAGTCACTGCCCATAAATCCTCTTGTGGCTGGCTCAGATTATGAGTCCAAGTTCTGATTCGTCCAAGGCACCATTTTAGAGCTAGCTTACCCCACACTGATTGGTCCAGTTCAGCAGTTCAAAACTAGAATGGGAACTAGCAGACACAGTTCTGACTGCAAAGAAAGCAGGTTAGACAAACTGTAATTTCATTATTACTCTAAATAATTTCTGGCAAACAGTTACATCTTTCAGATAGGTTCCTTTGCACTCCTAGTGACTGCAAAATGAAGTGAATTGGCAGCAGCTTGAGTGGTACTCAATCAAAGGAACACACAGTCCCCCATACAAACTAATTATGTCTGCAAGCAGACAGCTCTTAAAGAGACAGTACCAGAGGTTCTAAAAACACTCACTGATAAATGGCTTAAACGACAAACACCATTCAGGCTTGAAGCATTCAAGCAAGCTCCTGGAAGTCTTTTGGGAAACCCCATTTGCAGGGAGGTTACATAAAGAAGAACATGTCGCTGCGCCTCCGGCAGAGAAGGCTAAGGTGCTCCCAGCACACAAGCATGCTATGCCTTCTGCTCAGTGTTGGGTAAGTTACTTTTTCTATTACTTTTGGAAACTTGTTCCAGAAAGCTCTGTGCAGTCACTAGCAAGGATGGAGAAGTACTGGAAAAAGTAATACACCTTACAGTTACAATTACTTATGTCTTTTTATACAGAAGAAATACATAACTGTAACTGATTACGCTTATTTGAAAGTAACTATTAACTAACCTATTACTTTAAAAAAATTTAATCTGTTATAGTTATTTATTATTTTTGTATTATTTTTGTATAAAAAGAAATAAGTAACTATAATTGTAAGGTGTATTACTTTTTCTAGTACTTCTCCATTCTTGCTAGTGACTGCACAGAGCTTCCTGGAACAAGTTTCCAAACGTAATAGAAAGTAATAGAAAAGTAACTTGCCCAACAGTGCCTTGGCTGAGGACATTGCTAAAGCCTTACAGGTTTTACAAGCCCTACAGGGTACAATCCCGGTTCCTACACTGGCTGCCCCGGTTCATCCTCCAGCTCCTGCAAGGCAGGAATTGCTGGAAGTGTATGGTGAGGAGGATGAGGATGACTTAGATGGGGAACCTATAGATCCAGAAGTCTCCCCAGAACAAGAGTTTGGATCCCCTCCTAGGGGTCCTGAGGAATATTCTTCCCACTATGCCTTTGTTAAGAGCATGGTGGAGATCCTTAACTTTCCTCTTCATGAAACAGAAGAGGATATGGAGGAGGCAGAGTTTTTGGATATGACGGGGCTAACCCCCACAAAACGTCTGCATTTGCCCATGCATAAGTCCTTAAAGGCTGCATTACAGATTTTTGAAACTCCAACTTCTATCCCTGGTGTGGATAAGAAAGCTGACAAGAAATACCAGCTGGATAGAACTACAGCTGATTTCCTGTTTACTCATCCTGATCCTGAAGGGGTAGTCTAGGCTGCTGCCTGTGACAAGGCCAGGATCCCCTTGGCTACCCATCCTCCAGACAAAGACTCAAGGAAGATAGATGCCATGGGAAGGAAAGGGTACATGGCTGCCTCTTTATTGGTGAGGCAGGCCAATTACTTGGCATATGCGGTACAGTAGCGGAAGGCTCTCTGGAACACTGTTCTAGCTCTGGCTGATAAAGTGCCAGGTGAAATGGTGGTAGATCTGTAGGATACAGCAAGGGCTGCACTTAATGCTACCAAGTATCAATTTCATATGGCAGTGGATGCCAATGATACTGCTTCCAGATTAATGGCTTTGTCTATTTCACTAAGGAGGTTTGCATGGCTTAGAGCCACTAACCTGACCTTAGATACCCAGGCCAAAGCAATGGATTTTCCCCTTGAGAACAACTTCTTGTTTGGAGATAAGACTGAAGCATATATGAAGAAGGTAGAGGAATATAAATCCACCTACCGAAGCAATTCAAAGGATAGGCCTTCCACCTCTTATAGACCCCAGAGTAGGGGAGGCAGGGGTAGGGTTTTTTACCCCAAACCATTGTTTCAAGCACAGGCCTCTCAGCCTCAACAGCAGGCCAGAAGTTACTTCAGAGGAAGGAGCAGGAGAGCCATGAGAAGAGATGCTCCTACATCACAAGTTCAGGCACAGCCCACACAGAACCCCTGATGGGCTAGTGCAGGTTGCATCCCCCATTGTAGAACCACCAGTGGGTGGCAGACTGGCTCACTACCTTCACGCTTGGCATTCCATCACCATAGACAGGTGGGTATTGGAGGTAGTGAGCCAGGGCCTGGCACTCTGCTTCAAATCATTCCCAAAGCCGAGAACAAGAACCTTTGCTCCAGTAACATCTGCAGACAGAATTCTGTTGGAAATCAGAGGTAAAACATCTGCTAGCAATCAAAGCAGTGGAGGCAGTACCTCTATTACACAGGGGCAAAGGTTTTTATTCAAGTTACTTCCTCATAAGGATGATGCGATTCTCCTTCACAAAAGTGGGAGCAAGACAGAGGCAGGAAACTACAGACCTGTCAGTTTGACCTCTGTGGTAGGGAAAGTGATGGAATCACTGCTGAAGGAAAGAATTGTTGAGTACCTAGAGACCAGTGGGGCACAGGACCCAAGGCAGCATGGGGTTCACAGCAGGAAGGTCATGTCAGACAAATCTAATTGATTTCTTTGACTGGGTGACCAAAGTAGTAGACCAGGGAGGGGCTGTGGACATGGCCTACCTAGACTTTAGCAAGGCAGTTGACACAGTCCCACACAAAGGATTAGTAGTCAAATTAACCGGCCTTAGAGTGGGTCCCAGGGTGGTAGCCTTGGTAAAACATTGACTGAACAACAGGACACAGAAGGTAATTGTAAATGGAGTTCACTCTGAAGAAAGAGGGGTTACTAGTGGGGTACCGCAGGGTTCAGTACTGGGTCCAGTCCTTTTTAATGTCTTTATAAGTGACATTGCAGAGGACTGGAAGGAAAAGTATGCCTCTTTGCAGATGACGAAGATCTGCAACAGGATTGATACACAAGGAGCGTGGAAAGGATGAGAAGGGACTTGGTAAGGTTGAAGGAATGGTCAGAAGTATGGCAGCTTGGATTCAATGCAAAGAAGTGCAAAGTAATGCAACTGGGAAACAAAAACCCAAGGGAAGATTACACAATGGGGCGGCGGTAGTAACAACAACAAAAATGGAAAGGGGCCTGGGGGTAATCATATCAGATGACCTAAGGTTGGCAAGCAATGTGAGAAGACGGTAAGGAGGGCTGGGGGGATGCTGCGATGTATAGAGAGAGGCATCACCAGCAGAAAATGGGAAGTTGTTATCCCCTTGTACAGACAGTTGGTGAGACCCCATCTGGAGTACTGCGTCCAATTCTGGAGACTCCATCTCCGAAGGACATAGACAGGATGGAGTCAGTTCAGAGGAGGGCAACTAAAATGGTGCAGAGTCTGCAAGAGAAGCCATACGAGGAGAGGTTAAAGGAGCTTAATATGTATACCCTTGAGGAAAGGAGGGAGAGGGGGGACATGATAGAAACGTTTAAGTACCTCAGTGGAATCAACAAAGTCCAAGAGGGTAGCATCTTTCAGAAAAAGGGATGTGAAAGAACAAGGGGACACAATTTGAAGATAGAGGGGGGACGGGTCAGGAGCTATATGAGGAAGTCTTTTTTCACAGAGAGGGTGGTGGCTGCATGGAACAGCCTTCCTGAGGAGGTTGTGGGGTCTAAAACTGTGGGAGAATTCAAGAATGCATGGGACGGACATAAGGCAATTTTTGTGGGGGGTAGGAAGAAATACGCTGTTGGTTAAATAGGATCTGCAGCTTATCCTCTAGGTAGGGAAATGGGCAGACTAGGTGGGCCAAGCGGTCCTTATCTGCCGTCAGAGTCTATGTTTCTGTGTTAATTTGGGATTGGCGACCTATTTTGGTTCTAAGACTTCTGAACAAGCACATTTTGAAACCAGGCATTCAAAATGGTCACTCTGGCAATAATCAGTCCTTCATTACAAAAGGGAGACTGGCTGACCTCCCTAGATCTAAAGAATGCATATTTTCACACTCCAGTCAGACCATCTCACAGAAAATTCTTGAGATTCAGACTTGCCTCAGGCCATTATCAGTTTGCAGCACTCCCTTTTGGACTAACTCCGGCACCAAGGGCTTTTACAAAGTGCCTCGCAGTGGTGGTAGAGTTTTTGAGAAAACAAGATGTGACAATCTTCCCATACCTGGACGACTGGTTAGTAGTGGGACAGTCTCTGCAGCATGCAGTACAGTCACTGGCACTAACAAAATCTACACTGGAGTCTCTGGGTTTTCTTATAAACGAAAATAAATCTCAGCAGGTGCCACTTCAGGTGCTGGAGTTTATTGGAGCAGAATTAAACACCAAACAGGGCAGAGCCTTCCTGCCACAAGACAGGGTGAAAAGCATTCTGCAAATTGCAAGCTCCTTTGTGTGAGGGAGACTCAAACCAGCCAGAGAATTTCTCAGACTACTGGGCCGCATGGCATCTGCCACCACAGTAGTAATGGGTTCCAGATTTCAAATGAGAGATATTCAATTCCACCTAAGACAGTACTGGTCTCAAAGGACAGATGTTCTGTCCAAACTGGTTCCAGTCACAAACAGCTTAGTCCATGCATTGCAATGGTGGCTGGAAAAGCATGACCTGAGAGCGGGCGTACCTTTTATAAGGGAACAGCCTTCATTAGTTCTCACAACAGATGCCTCTCTTTTGGGATGGGGGCACACAAGTTAGAGCACACAGCAAGTGGCACATGGTTCCACCGAGAGTCTCTGTTGCACATAAAACTTTTGGAGCTCAGAGCTGTTTATCTGGCTAAGAAAGCATTTGCTCCTTACCTTCAAAACAAGGTGGTGCAAGTCAGAACAGACAACACCACAACCATGTATTACATCAACAAACAAGGGGTACCGGGTCAACCCTGCTGTGCACAGAAGCAGTGAGACTGTGGTCCCTGGTATACTCCATGGGACTATCCTTGTCGGCCATACACCTTCCAGGGAAGGACAATGTACTGGCAGACTCTCAGCAGAATAAGTCAGGACCACCATGAGTGGTGCCTGAACACTCAGATATACAGTACAGTTTTCAGGAGATGGGGCACTCCAGAGGTGGATCTCTTTGCCTCTGCAGAAAATCACCAGCTACCAATGTACTGTTGCAGACCCCCCTCTAAGGAGCACAAATCCCCTGGATGCGATGGTCCTGGATTGGACAGGGAAATTTCTGTATGCATTCCCTTAATTTCCTATGATATTCAGGACCCTGCTGAAATTGAGGTCCCAACCAGCAACAGTTATACTGGTGGCACCGGATTGGGTCGAGGCAGCACTGGTATTCTTTTCTGCTGACTCTGTCAGTAGATCCCCCAATCCATCTGCCCAGGAGACACAACCTGTTAACCTCCTCTCAAGGCAGGATCCTGTACCCCAATTTCAAATCACAGAGGCTCAAGGCATGGCTCTTGAGGACTTAGAATTTGCTAACCTTAAGCTATCAGAACAGGTACTGGCAGTGCTTAGGGGTTCCAGGAAACCTTCTACTAAGAAAACATATTCTTCCAAGTGGAAGAGGTTCTCCGTATGGTGTGCAAGTAAGGGTGTGGACCCCTCCAGGGCTTACTTGGCTATTCTCCTGGATTACCTTACACACTTATATTCCTTAGGCCTGAAGCCTTCGACCCTCAAGGTCCACTTGGCTTCAGTCTCTGCTTATCTGTCAGCTGGAAAAGAGAGATCCATGGCCTCTCATCCAGTATTCAGAAAATATTTTAAAGGCCGTAACCTTCCGCACCCTCCCGGGGGAACTGGTCCTAGCCTGGAATTTAAATATCTGTATTGCTAAGCTCATGGATGCACCATTCGAACCTATGGCAACTGCAGATTTGAAGTATATCACTTGGAAAACTGTATTTGTGGTTGCTATTACTTCAGCCAGACCGATCAGCGAATTATAAGCCCTGTGCACAGAATTGGACTACATCTCCTTCCACAGGAATAAAGTGGTCCTCAGGACCAATAGAAAATTCCTTCCCAAAGTGGTATCTGATTTTCACTTAAATCAGTCTATCACTCTACCTGTCTTTTTTTACAGAGAACTCCAGTTCTCCAGAAAGGAGGCTTCACTCCCTTGATGTCAAAAGGGCACTTAGCCATTACATTGACAGAACCAAGTATTACAGATCAAGTCAAACACAGCTCTTTCTCACCTATGGTGAAGTTGGTAAGGGCAGAGCTGCCACAAAACGTACAGTTGCTCGCTGGATAGTGGCATGTATAGTTTTGTTATAGTAAGGTGGGCAAACAGGCACCTCTGGGCCTGAGAGCACACTCTACCAGGGGCACAGCTGCTTCAGTGGCAGCTTCAAGAGAAATTCCACTACTGGAAATGTGCATAGCAGCTATATGGAAAACAGTACACACCTTCACAAAGCATTACAGCCTGGATTTGCAATCCAGATGTGATGCCAGGTTTGGTACAGCAGTACTGCAGAGCCTGTTTCCAAAATAGGTTCTCTGCCCAACCTCCAAAGGTACTGCTTGGTAGATTGCATCAGTTTAATCATAATGAGTGATTCCTGGGGTTAGGAAATAAATTACTCACCATAGTAATCTTATTTCTTCAAAGGGATCACTCATTATGATTAAAGACTCTCCCTACCTTCCCTACTAGAACCTATAGAAGTTGCTCTGCATCCCTGCCTTAGGTTTTTTCCTACATGGGTAGAGACTCACTTTGTTTAACCAGTTGGTGTCCAGGTGGTCTCGCGTTTCTTAGGTTTGTTTATTAAGGATGTTTGACCTGAAAGAACAAAAATATTATTTTTGATGTTATTAGGTTTAGCTAGTGGGTCCTATACCCAGTTAGGCTCTGTAAGAATCTGAAGCACTCAGAGTGCAGCAGTTGCTAGGGCAGCAGTTTGAATGTGGCATGAGCCAATTGAGAGTTCCATCAATTGCATATAATTCCATCTTTCCAGGCAGTTAAACACAGGATGCTGACTGCATCAGTTTAATCATATTGAGTGATCCCTTTGAAGAAACAAGATTACTATGGTGAGTAATTTTTTCTTCTCTCTCTATCAGTAGCCCAACCAATCAGCCTTCCTAAGAGGCACAATCTCCTGACCTCCTCTCAGAGCAGGATCCTGTAACTGAACCTCGGATCACTCAGACTCAAGGCTTGGCTCTCAAGGACTTAAGGGTATGCCAACTTACAACTCTCTGAAAGTGTTCTTAGGGTGCTTAGGGGCTCCAGGAAGCCTGCTACAAAGAAAACCTATGCTGCAAAATAGAAAAAATGTTATATCTGGTGCGACACTAAGGACTTGGTGCCCAGCCAGTCAGGCCTTTCAGTCCTCTTGGACTGTCTCACCCATTTGCACTCTTTGGGCCTACAGACCTCGACCCTTACAGTCCACCTGGCATCAGTCTCAGCCTATCTTTTAGCTGGCAAAGGCACTTCTTTGGCAGCCAACCCTATTTTCAAGAATTGTTTCAAAGGGCTGGCCCACCTGAACCCCCCTCACAAGGAACCAGTGCCCACCTGGGACCTTAATGTTTGCATTGCTACACTCATGGGACCCTCCTTTGAGCCCATGTCTACAGCACACTTGAAGTATGTCACTTGGAAAACCATGCTCCTAGTGGTCATTACTTCAGCCAGAAGAATAAGTGAGTTACAAGCTGTATGTATATGTAACCCCCCTATAAATGGGATTTCCCGAAATGTCTTCCTTGAGCTTGTCTAAATGCTCGCTGGCAGGCTGGTTTCCTGCATTTTTGCAGTTTAAATGTGATTGCCAGAGAGTGCCTATATAGCCTCTGTGTATTGTCTCTTTAAGAGCTGCCTGGATTGCAGTCATAATCTAAAAGGGAGCTCTGTTAGAAGATGTTTGCTGATCATTTGTTAGAGTAGTAATAATATTGCAGTTTGTTCTAACCTGCCTTCTTTGCAGCATGGGCAGTTCTGTTTGTTTCCATCATCGTGGTCCTGGACTGCTGAAATGGGCCAATCAGTACATTTGGGGCTCTCAAATGGTGCCTGCCTACAGGGGCTTGGTGGGGTCAAAACTTATAGGAATTGTAGTTTTGGGCTTTTTGCACCTAAAATAACCTGGAGGGGGAGCCCTTGTTGTGACTGACAGACTGATCAGCCAACCGAACCTTTTGGATCTTGGGGAAAGTCCCAAACTGCTTGGAGTCTCAGTTAGATCTAAGTTAGGAAGGGAAGAAGTAACAGCTCGAGTTAGTTCGAGCAACAATCCATAGTGGATTCGCGCGGGAGAACTGTGGAAAGGCCAAAGTTTTGGCCTGCGTGCCTGCCTGCTGTCCCTGAGAGGGAACTTGTGCCTTTTTCAGACTGAATCCAAACTTGGAGAGCAAATTAAGCCACTGAATTGTGACCAGGCTCCTACTTGAAGAAGACCAAAGATTTGCTGAATGTGAGCAGCCTGTCTGGACTTCCAGCCACCTCTGAACTCCCGGATTGTGCAGAGACTCTGTAACTGCGACTGGAGAGGCTTTTGCCTGGTACAGTGGAATTTCCTTATATGTGAATGTGTTGTGTGCTTATAGTGGGTCGTGATTTGGTCCCCACTGTGGTTTGAATTGTATTCTGCTTGCTGGAAGCTGCATTAGAATTTCCTTGCGTGTAAATGTGCTGTGTGCTGCTAGTCAGTCACGATTTGGTTCCCCACTGTAGTTTGAACTGTATTTTGCTTGCTGGAAGCCACATCCAGCCCCACGGACTGAATCCAAAATCATCTCCATTGGGCCTGGGCCTTGCCACACTGGCCCTGCCTGACTGCCCGCTGTTCAGAGAAAGCCATCGACAAGAGACCTGCCTGGGGATCAGCTCCCTGCTCAACACTTGGAACAGGAATTACGCTTCGATGATTCGTGTGGGTCCCGCTTCTCCGGGCACTCCAACTCAACAACCTGCAATCTCGATTTCATTATGCTTGTGTCCAGTATTGGGTATCGTGAGTAAACATCAGGGTAACTCCCTGCAACAACAGCTAAATCTAAAGTGTTGTCATCTGATTGTCTTGTTGCTTTTTCTTTCACGAACTGAGTCCTCTGGCTCCGGATTACAAGTAGTGTGTGTTGTGCATGTTGCTTTCTTCCATCACAGGGCCCCAACCAGCTGCAACATTCCTGGCTAGCCCACCATTTTCCTACCTAGGTACCCAGAGTGTGTGACTGTGTGGGGACTTAAAGCGTATGCATAACTGTTTGAGTAATATAGCCTTTAAGCCAATCAACCCGATTGCGCCCCTTCCTTGTTCAAGTCCCCTGAATAAATCAGATCTGCCTTTTTTTGCTGCATTTGGCTTGACTGTGATTCCAGTTTGTGCCAAAAGTACTGTACTGTTGCTATTTACTGTGCATAACCTTGTTTTACAGGGGGTCCCCAGGGTCGAGCCAGACGAACCAGCCCTGGTGATAAGTGCACACCAGTGTGGGTACTGGTATGATGTACAAGGGGTACTGTGAAAGTGATTATTGTATATTGCTCAGGCCACTAGAAGGGAAAGAGGGGGGTTACAGTGTCCCGGAGGACTGTGCCCAGGTTAGTTTGATCACTACCAACCCTGACCTCTGGGTAGAGGCACCCGTTTCAGAACTCAGGCCCCTTAACCTGCTACTAGCTGCGCAGGCAGGGGTAGTAGCCCTTGGGATAGTGCCACCTAGGAGTTACATATAGAGCAGGATTACATATCCTTACACAGGGATAAGGTGGTTCCGAGGACAAATAGGAAGTTCCTTCCTAAAGTACTTTCGGATTTTCATTTGAACCAGACTATCACCCTGCCAGTCTTCTTCACTGACCGTTTCCGTTCAGGGGAGTGGAGGTCACATTAAGGACCATAGGATAGACATTAGCTGTTCTAAGCCCAGTAATACTCAGGCATTCATAACTTCTGCAGTAACCCTTTAAGACAGAACTGCCCGGAGAGAATTTGGAATTGTATGCAAATGATGGAATCTTTGCAGGTGCTATTTTCAAATGCTGCCTTAAACTAACTGCCCAGGTTCTAAACCCCTCAGATTTCACTCTTTGCCTTTCAAGACCAGAAGTTCAGAGACCCTTTCCTCATCTTCTTGTCCTGATGCGATAAAACTTCTAAAAATGCATAAGTATTTTTCTTCTTTTTCAATTGCTGCCTTTTACTTCTTGTTAATTTTAGCTAAACCATTTGTTTTTGTGTTTACTTGCATTTTTCTCGGTTTCTCCTGGTTCGGTATAACCAGTGGAGAACCAAGGTTTATTTTGTATTTTTCGGAGTTTCCCTAACTACGGAACTCCATTAGTTGTTTAAATTTATTTTAAAATACTTATTTTGGGAACCGCTAGCCCCGGTTCATTTCTAGCTCGGTTCCTGGTTCCAGTCGGTTCCTTATTGGTTCCAGAACCGAACGCAAGTGCTAAATAAACTTAAATCTTTTTTATTTTTATCGGTTCTTGATTTTGGGCCTTTTTCACACAGACTGTCTGAAAAACTGAAAAGAAAAACCGGTGAACCCGGTTTCAAACCTTGTTCTGATTGTGGTGAGATTTTTGCCAAGGCAGACAAACATAGTTTGTGTGTTGTCTGCCTTGGTTATGAGCATTTAAAAGCTAATTGTGACATCTGCAACACTGTTCTGGAGAAAACTGTTGAAAAATGCCTTGAAAGGCTCAAGAAAAAGCTTTCTGCACCTAAGGGTTCCTCGAGCTCTGACCAGCCGACACCCTCTGTTTTCTGTGGGTGAAACCACAACAATAACAACAAACAGCTGTAACTGCCACTACTGAGATGGGTATACAAGCAATTTCAAAGAGGCTTGCTGAATCGGCTGACTCTCTAGTTCCTCTAAGAAATCCAAGAAAACAAAGCACATAGAACTCCCTACTGAGCGGCATCTGGGGACATCTGTGCCTGCAATAAAACTGCCAACTGCTGAAGAGATTGCACAGGCTTTCCGAGTTATCCAGGCACTACATGGGCTGACTGCTCCTCTGACTCAGACTCCTGCCAAACAGACTGGCTCTTCTTCTCAGTCTTCCTTTTTTGAGCAAGAAGAATATGGTGATGCTGATGTGGAGGATGATGGGGACCCCAGTGAACCTGAGGCTTCCCATGAACTAAATTTTGATTCTCCTCCAAGGGCATCAGAGGATTTTTTTCCTCACACTTCACTTTTATAAGAAGGATGGTGGATGCCTTCGACACCCCCACAAGTGAAGTGATTGAGGACGAAGAAGAAGCTGAGTACATGGAAATGATGGGGCTGACACCTACTAAAAAGCTTCTCCTTCCTGTTAATAAGTTCTTTAAGAAGGATGCCTTAAAGATTTTGCAAACACCTAATACTAGATAAGAGGCTGGACAAAAAGTATCAGTTGGAAAGGCAGGGTGCTGAATTCTTGTTCTGCCACCCTGACCACCAGGGGCTGGTACAAGTGGCAGCCTGCGACAAGGCAAGGGTACCAATAGCATCCCACCTCCAGACAAAGGCTCTAGGAAGATTGACAGCATGGCCAGGAAAGGTTACCTTTCAGCTTCCTTGGCCATCAGGCAGGCAAACGTCCAGGACTATGCTGCTCAATACCAAAAATCTTTTTGGCAGTCGGTTCTTGCTGTGGCAGACAAGGCTCAGGTTCCCCTTTGAGCTGATCTAGCTCAAACAACCAGGTTTGGTTTGGAAGCAGCCAAATATCAGTTCCAAATGGCTGCTGATTCTAATGACACTGCTGCCAGGTGGATGGCAAACACTGTGGCTCAAAGAAGGTTTGCCTGGCTGAGGGCCAAAAACCTTACCCAGGACACACAAACCAAGGCATTGGATTTTTCATTGGAGGAAAATTCCCGTCTTTGGAGAAAAGACAGAGGCTTGTATAAAGAAGGTGAACAAATACAAAGCCACCTACAGAAGCAACTCTGCAAAAGAAAAAGCTTCCCCATCCACCAGACCATATGTAAGGGGAGGCAGGGGCAGGTCTTTCCAAAGCAGGCCCTTTTTCCAGGCCATGGCTACATCTCAGTACCAGCAGTATCCACAGCAGGGGTACTTCAGGGGCAGGGGTAGAAGGGGTTCCAGGTGTGGTTCCCAATCCCAGGCCCAGCCTCAAGCAATGCAGGCACCCTGACATGTTGTACAGGCCGCCTCCCTATCACCTGTAGGAGGCAGACTGGCTCACTACTTTCATGCTTGGCAAAAAATCACCACAGACAAGTGGGTCCTGGAAGTAGTGAGCCAGGGGTTGTCTCTAAGCTTCAGATCTCTTCCACCTTTAAGGACCTGAGTTTTCAAGCCACCCACAAATTCAGAGAGAAAACTTCTGGAAGCAGAGGTTCAAAACACTGTTTCTGTCATGAGCAGTGGAACCAGTGCCAGTGCATCTAAAGGAAAAGGGATTTTACTTAAGATACTTCCTTACCACAAAGAAAAATGGGGAGTGGCAGCCCATCTTAGACCTAAGGGTCTTAAACAAATATTTATCATAGCCAAAGTTCAAAATGGTAACTCTGGCACTGATTCTGCCAACCCTCCTAAAAGGGGACTGGTTGGCTTCACTGGATCTAAAAGATACCTATTTCCACATCCCCATAAGGGAGTCTCACAGAAAGTACCTCAGGTTCAGACTCCCTTTAAGTCATTATCAGTTCTCAACCCTGCCATTCGGTCTCACTTCAGCACCAAGGGTGTTCACAAAGTGCTTGGCGGTGATCATGGCCAACCTTCGAAAACAAGATGTCACAGTCTTCCCATATCAAGACGACTGGCTGGTGGTGGGAAAATCATCCCAGCACGTGACGCAGCAGCTGCAACTCGCACAAGGGCTTCTGGAGTTGCTAGGGCCTGATAAACCTAAAAAAGTCAGTCCTTCAGCCTGCTCGGGTACTGCAGTTCATAGAAGCCAAGTAAAATACCCTGCAGGGCAGGGCCTACCTGCCGCTGGATAGGGCAAGGAGTATCCTACAGATAGCAGGTTCATTCAGCCTGAACAAACCAAAAACTTCAAGACAGTTCCTTCAGCTTCTGGACCACATGGCAGCTGCCACTGGCACAGTACTGGGATCCAGATTCCAAATGAGGGACATCCAGTTTCACTTCAAGCTCACTGGTGTCAAAGGAGAGACCCTCTCTCAAAATTGATTCTAGAAACAAAAACTTTGTTACAGGCCCTTCAATGGTGGAAAGAGGAAACTAACCTAAGAGAAGGGTTTCCTTTTCAACAGGAGTCCCCATCAGTAGTTCTCATAACGGACGCATCAGTACTGGGGTGGGGTGCCCACCTGGGAGACCACACCACCCAAGGCACATGATCAAGTGCAGAGTCACTCCTGCACATCAACCTGTCGGAACTCAGAGTGGTATTGTTGGCACTAAAGGCCTTCACACCACTGCTGCAGGGAAAGGTGATACAGATCAAAACAGACAATACCACCACTATGTACTACATAAACAGGCAGGGAGGGACAAGGTCAAACCCTCTCTGCACAGAAACCATGAAAATATGGAGTATGGCATACTACTTGGGAGTTTCCCTACAGGCCATTCTTCTCCTGGCAAGGACAACACCTTGGCAGATACCTTGAGCCAGATCAGCCAGGCCCATCATGAATGGACTCTGAACAGGCAAGTGGTGGAAGTAATTTTCAGGAGGTGGGGCATCCCAGAGATAGACTTGTTCGCCTCCCACCAGAACCACCACCTGCCACAATACTGTTGCAGACCACCAGATCGGGGAACAGTCTCCCTGAATGCTCTAGTTCTTCACTGGTCAGGGAAGCATCTGTATGCTTCTCCGCCCTTCCCCTGGTGTACAGGGTATTGCTCAACCTCAGGTCCCAGCCAGTATCCATGATCTTGATAGCACCAGATTGGCCCAGGCAGCCATGGTACTCTCTACTGCTCTCCATGTCTGTGGCCAAGCCAATACACCTTCCCAGGAGGCACAACTTGTTAACCTCCAATCAGGGGAGGCTCCTGTACCTGAACCTCAGGTCCCTCAGGCTCAAGGCTTGGCTCCTGAGGACCTAGACTATGCAGGCCTGAATCTTTCTGAAAGTATCCTGGACATTTTGAGGGGTTACCGGAAGCCCTCCACTGAGAAAACCTATGCTTCAAAATGGAAAAGGTTTTCTATTTGGTGTTCCACCCAAAAAGTGGTGCCAACGCAGGCTGGGGTCTCAGCCATGCTAGATTATCTTACCTATTTGTATTCACTGGGTCTACAGCCCAGTACCCTGAAGGTCCATCTGGCTGCAGCATCTGCTTACATTTCAGCTGGGCAAAGATTTCTCTTGCCTCAGATCCTATCTTCAGGAGGTTCTTTAAGGGCCTTGCCCATTTGCACCCCCTCACAGGGAGCCAGTGCCAGCATGGGATCGCAATGTATGTATCGCCAAGCTCATGGGGGCTCCTTTTTGAGCCCATGTCTTCAGCTCATCTAAAGTATGTCACATGGAAAACAGTTTTCCTAGTGGCAATGACTTCTGCCAGAAGGATCAGTGAGCTAGGGGCTGTTTGCATTGAACAGGACTGTATTTCCTTCCACAAGGACAAAGTGGTCCTGAGAATGAACAGGGAACTTTCTCCCTAAAGTGGTTTCTGATTTCCACTTGAACCAAACCATTACCCTACCTGTCTTCTTCATTGAGCACTCTACTTCTGGTGAAAGGAGGCTCCACAGTCTGGATGTCAAAAGAGCTCTTAGTTACTATATGACAGCCACTAAGGACCATAGGCAGGACAGAAAACAACTGTTCCTGACTTATGGGGATGTGGGAAAGGGTAACCTAGCATCTAAAAAGTCAATATCTTCCCTGTGTCAGTCTTCACCATTCATCACATGTGGGGTAGTGGCTGGAGGTCATGACCCCGCGGGAGCTTTTTTTTTTTTGATGGGCGGAGTCGATGCACCAGCGACACCGCCCTCGAGGCTGACACACTGTGGCGCTTGACCCCGCCCTCCCACCAGTTCTTCATTTCCTGCCATAGAGGTCACACCTCATGAGGAGCTCAGCTTAAAGATCTGTGTCAGCATCTATGGCCTAGTGTTTCGTTCAGCCTTCCCATCAAACTAATCTCCGTCGGTTCCGTTTCGACACCTGCTCGACGCCGCTGACTGGTAATACTGTTCCTTTTATTCTTACAGTGACATCAAGTCAGTTTTTACTTTGTTTTACCATTGATCATGTCTGGTATGGGGGGGCAAAAAGTTATCTAAAACGGGGCGGCCTCCCATGCATCGGTGCCTGTGCGGCCGTCAGTATTCTGTTACCAACCAGCATGATCGTTGCCTTAAGTGTCTTGGCCTGCTTCATGACATGGACTCATGTGGCACTTTCTTTTCCATGGACTGTTGAGTTCTTGAGCATTGCGCGAGGAAAGTCAGACGAGCCCCGCCGACTTTCGGAGGGCGGATGTGCACTCATCAGGCCAAGCCTTGTCTCTCGGCCTTTCCTCCGGGTCCTCCCAGTTCTAAACGGACCGTGGAGGAGGGGCTCCCACCCTTCTAGCCTTGTCAGCAGGGGCCCCTTCCAGGCCCCTTTCAGGTTGCAGGTAGCCCAGTCCATTCCCCCCGAGGAACGGGCAGGAGGCACCGCTCTGGCAGTTTCCCCTTTGGGGGCGAAGGCTCCCCCAGTGTCGTGTCCTGGGACCCGTGGGATCAGGCCGGCACCGTCCTTGATGCCATCTGTCGGTGTAATTTTGGACCTTGGCGCTGCTTGTGGTGCCGTGGGCTCTTACTGTGATGTGGTCAGTGCTGGTCCACCACTTGGCACCGTGTCTGCTGCTGGCGCTGTTCACGGCGCCGATGGTGAGTGCAGTGCCATGGGAAGTTCTATGGTGCTGAGACTGGAGATGGTGCCGTGTCCAGCTTGGACACCATTCGTGGGGCTGGGGCAGGTGATGGCACCATGGGTGGCACCGTTCGTGCTCCTGGCACTGCTTGTGGCACCAGGGGGCTGTCGTCTCCAACTCCGGCACCGTTCACAGTGCTGTGGGAGGGGACGGCACCATGTCTGGCGTTGACTCCAGCCTCGATGCTGTTTTCTGGGCCGTCTCTTGTTCTGGCGCCATTCACGGTGCCGGGGAGGAGGTCGGCTCCAATAGCAGTGCGGGGCCTCGGATTGGCACCTCTCTTGGTCCTGCTAAGAGCGGGTGCCTGCGTGTGGTCTGGCACCGGACCTTGGTCTGTTCTTCAGAGGAGGAGGATTCTGGGTCTGATCAGGACTGGCTGCTGGATTCTTTGGAGCCTGCAGTCTCTATGGGCACCTCGGTAGAGGCTTCAGTGGTCTGGACCCAGCCTCCCTCTAAGGGGCGGGCGGTGGTCCCCGAATCTAGGGTCAGGGGCTCTGACCAGCAGGCAGCAGTCCAGGTGGCTGTTGCCCTGCAGCCTGGACTCAGTGGATTCTGGGCTCCCTCAGTTGGGGCACCCCCTGCTGTGGTGTGCCTGGATCACCCAACCTTAGGGTCGGCCAGGGGACCCGCGGAAGGGGAGGGTGCTGCTCCTTGGGTGGTTTCTACGGGGGCTGCTCAGAGGTGTCACCTGCCTAGGCTGGTGTTCCCAAGGTGGAGGGCTCTCTCGGAGTCAGAGGGGTCGAGGGGCCTCAGTTCGAGGCAGCGGCCCTTCTCCGGGACCCACACAGATTCGGGGAAGAGTCACAGTGCAGACCCTGGTCTTTCCTTCTCTGTCTCCTCGAGAGTGGCCTTTTCTTTGGAGTCCAGGGACCATCCTTTTGGGCTCACACAGTCCCGGTTGCCTCATGGGGAATTCTTCAGGGCATGGTCTAGGCAGTTCCAGCGTGTTGATCAGCTGTTGGGCTCTCCGGTACTTCTCCACCCTTGGGGACTTCCAGTGGACTTTCTTGCCCAGACAGGTCATCCCTCTTCTGTAGTGGATCTGGCCCCCATTCCTCAGTCACCATCTCCTGCTCTACTGAGTATTTCTGGTCCTGGGGGGCCCCTCACCTGGGAGCAATTCAGGGGTGCAGCTGCTCACTTCCACACATACATCAGGGCTGTGGATGAGCGAGTGTTCCACCCTCCCCCTGAGCTGCAAACCCCTGGATCTCTGAAGTCTTCCACTTCCTCATCCTCCTCTTCTGGAGGAGAGGAACCTTCCGTCCACATCTCCCCTGCCGCTGATCTGGCTGAGTATCAGTGTTTCCTTGCGAGGATGCTGGAAGACCTTTGTATCACACCCCCCCCACACCCACACCCACTCAGCACAATCCTGAGCATCTGACACATGCCTTTATAGGCGATTTCAGTATGGCCACCCTTGTGGTGCCTGCCTGGCCTTTTTGTTTTCAGGAGGCTTCACTGCGCTTCTGGCAATGACCCTTTTCCGGAGTCCCAGCCCCTAGGGATCTGAGCCAGAGGTATTGTGCCCCCCCAGAGTCTCCAGGTCATATGCCTCACCCTCAGTCAGGGTTGACACAACTGGACACTACTGACGGGCTTTGTGCCCTTCACCGTGACCAGCCCCCAGATCAAGACTCTGCGGATTTTGACTTCTGGGGAGGAGGACCTTCTACTCGGCACGGTTGTTGCTGTCAATTGCTGCACATCAGGCCCACTGTGCTTCATATGATAGGTTCTTGTGGTCCAGGCTAGGTCAGCTCCTAGCCTCCCTGCCTGATTCAGAGGTAACCAGACAAGCCATTGCACTCTCTGCATGGAGCCTGGAGCTAGCAAGGCACCAAGTGAGGGCATCCTACGACGTCAACGAGGTAGCTTCCAGAGTTGTAGGGACAGCGATATGTGTTAGGCGGACTGCATGGCTGTGTCTTTCCCGGTTGTCACCCTTGGCCCGACATAGGGTGATTTCTGCCGCCTACCAGAGAACCCATCTTTTCTCCCGTAGGGTGAGACTTCGTCTGTTGGGGCAACTTTCTTCCCCCTCCAGAGGGTCCCCATCTCACTCTCTCCAGTCTCAGGCCTCGCCAGACCCGTAAAGGTTCTCCCTCCCAGTGTCTCCCCCTCTGGCAGCTAAGGGGCTTAGTCCCTTAGGGTCTCGGGCCCCCTTCGGGGGGGGGGGCTCGTTACTCACCCACATGTGATGAATGGTGAAGATTGACACAGATAAGATATGAAAATTACATACCTACCGTAATTCTTGATCTTTCTGTGTATCTTCACCATTCATCACAATTCCCACTTACCATCCCCCTAGGGCCTCAGTCTCTGGGTCCCCCTCCCTCTGTTTGCCCTCTTCCCCCCTTTTCCGTGGGTCAGGAGCAGGTGACCTTGGGCACATGGGGGGGGTTCCTTCCGCCTTCTGGCAGGGGAGGGGTCAGGGGGCTGCCCTCCTTATCGCCTTTGGCTTCCATCCCTTTGGGGTGGGATGTTGGTGGCTGACCCCTCTCTCTCTCTCTCTCTCTCTCTCTCTTTCTTTCCCCTCCTCTCAATCCTTGTTCTTCAGGACTAATCCTTTTTTCTTGGTTTTAAGAAGGGGGATTTGTTTTTTCTCCCCTATTCTTATTTTGGTTGGTTAGGGGAGGGGACAACCCTCGGTTCCAGGTCCCTCTCCTGTCTCCTTACGACCTTGAAGTCGTTCTGCTGGAGTGCGCTGTCAAAAAATTCCTGTGCCTTGAATTTTGGCAGTCTAGCCATACTAGCTGCTCCTGGGCAGTAAGTCCATCTCAAATCAGGGATCAGACCACAGGCCTGGGGTTTGTCCTCTCCCCTCCCACCTGATGTTTCCCTCCCTCCTTCCTTTCCCTTTTCTTCTTCCAGAGATTGGGGCCCCTCCCAATATCCTTAGTTTTTCTTCTCTTCCCTCATCTGTCCTCTCAGTCATTTATTTCTCCTTTTAGTTCATATATCTTTTCCTTTGTCTGTCCCTTGGACTTCCCTTGTCCCTCCCTCCCAACCCTGCTTCTTACTGTACTTTGACTCAGAAGTGGTCAGGAGGGTGGGGTCGATTTACCCAACCTGCCACCCACGAGCCGCCCATGCAGCGCTGGCCCTCGAGGCAGCTCTGTCGGGTGCGCCCACCCGCCCATCCAACAAAAAAAAAGACCTCCTGCGGGGTCGTGACCTCTGGCCACTACCCCACATGTGAATGGTGAATATACACAGAAAGATCAAGAATTACGGTAGGTACATAATCTTCATTTCTCGCTGGATAGTACAGTGTATCCAGTTTTGTTACTCGAAGACGGGAAGGGAACCCCCAACAGGATTGAGGACCCATTCCACAAGAGGCACAGCTGCTACCATAGCAGCTGCCAGGGATGTCCCATTAGTGGACACCTGTAAAGCAGCTACCTGGAAAACAGTACACACCTTTACAAAGCATTGCAGCGTGGACATCCTGTCCAGAGGTGATGCCAGGATTGGCACAGCATTCCTGCTGTGTCTGTTTCCAAAGTAGGTTCTGTGCCCGCCTCCAAAGGTATTGCTTCTTAGTCTGCAGAAGTTATGAATAACTGAGTATTACTGGGGTTAGAAGAAAAAATTGCTTACCATAGTAATCTTGTTTCGTCCCAGTGATACTCAGGTATTCAGAACTTCCCACCCTGCCTCCCCTTCTAGAACCAGTAGCCTCTGCACGCCTGAGAATATTTTTTGTTTCCTATGATATAGGTGCCACAATCAGGCACTGTGGTTTGCTATTTGGGTTCACTTTTGTTTTTCCTCTTCAGGTGATTCTAACAATCAGGGGTGATGTTACGAGTTGTGACCTCCATTTTTGGGGTCCCCCTTGGGGACATTTAGGGTGTTATTCCATTATCTTTTTAATTATTATTATGGTTATTTACCTATAGATGTTTCATTTTTTGAGGCCTGTCTTTCCAGGCTCCAAGGAAATCTGAGGGATTTAGAACCTAGGCAATTAGTTTAAGGCAGCATTTGAAAATAGCATGCAATGATTCCATCATTTGCATACAATTCCAAATTTTCTCCGGGCAGTTCTGTCTTAAAGGGTCACTGCAGAAGTTTTGAATACTTGATTATCACTGGGAAGAAACAAAATTACAATGGTAAGCAATTTTTTCTTCCTGACTTATGGGGATCTGGGAAAAGGAAAGCCAGCTACTAAAAGAACTATCTCGCAGTGGATAGTGGCATGTATCCAGTTCTGCTATAACAAAGCTGGTAAGGAGCCCCCAGTAGGCCTGAAGGCACATTCTACAAGGGGTACAACTGCCACAATTGCAGCTGCCAGAGACATTCCCCCTCTGTAAATCTGTAAAGCAGCTACATGGAGAACAGTACACACCTTTACCAAGCATTACAGTCTGGATATTCAATCCAGGGTGATGCCAGGTTTGGCACAGCAGTGCTGCAGAGCCCATTTTCCCAGTAATGTTCTGTGTCCACTTCCAAAGGTACTGCTTCATAGTCTGCTACAGTTAATCATATTGAAGAATTCCTGGGGTTAGAAGAAAAGATTACTCACGTTAGCGGCCTTCTGGGTCGTGCGGCTCCAGTAAATCAGATGTCTGTGCCTCCAACGTCCGCGCAGTCAAGGCCGCTAAGACGCCCGACCCTCTGGGGCAGTGCATGGCCTTGAAAACTCCCGCCAAGACCGCTCCTCCCTCATGACCTTCGGGAGTTGGGTCTGATAAGTCGGATGCCGGCTCCTCTGACGCCCGCCTGGACCCCTTCGGTAAGGCGGACATCGGCTCCTCTGATGGACTCACGGCATTAGAGCCGATGCTGGACCCTATCATCAAGTCTGTCATCCCCGGCTCGCCGTTATTGTCCAAGGCTCCAACATCTCTTTTGTTAGACCCCGGGGACTTTAGTCCCCCTTCCCCGGGCGACAACGAGGATTCAGGTACGCTACTGTCAGGTCTCCCTCCCGCCGGGCCGGACACCTGACGTCGGACCTTCAGACGCCAGCTCTGATGCCGGCCTTTCCGACGCCGGCGACATCCCCCTCACCGGACGCCATCCCAATGCTGGACCCGACGCCCGCCAGGCCTCCTGTACCTGGCCCGCCAGTGATGCCTTTCCCAGGGCCTTTTGCCCCATCAGAGCCCCTGGTGCCCAGGTATCCGACCCCGTCTTATCCGATGCCATCCTACTCGGGACCGCAGTATCCCGCGCTGCAGTACCTGAAGCCGGCCTATCCGCCGTCGGGATATGGATACTCACCTTACGGATACCCGCAATATCCATATCCCCTTCCTCCTCCTCCACTGCCCCCACAGCCACCGGTGGACCTGAAGGAGACTCTGGCTTCCTGGTGGGCTGAGGCCAAGGCTCAGCTCACCAGGGAGGTGGAGAGCTGCCTGCCGACGCTGGACCCAGTTCTGGAGCCCCGTTGTCGGAGACGAGAGACTTCCTCCCCCTTGCCCGACGCCAGAGGTGAGCCTCAGGGACAGGGGAGGACACGTTCCCTGAGGGGTTCCCAAGGGGTCTATTCCTCCCCCGTGCCGGGAAGGGTCTTCTTCTTCTTCAGAGACTTTGGATCCTGGTTCCAACGGGTGCTCCGATCCAGACGAGCCACGCACTCCAGACCATCCCATGCCAAGGACTCCTCCAAATTCTCTTCTGGAAGATCCTTCTTTCCTGGAGTTGCTTAAAAAGATCCAGGCGGTCCACCAGTGGCAATCTCTGGAGCCGGATCCACAGTGGAAGAAACTCGCTGCTCACCTGGATCTGCCTGAAACTGCTCCAACGTTGATTCCACCCAGGATCGAGCCTCATGCAGACCTTGTTTCCACTATTTGGAAACAACCGTCGGCATTAGTCCCCCTTCCGAGGAAGGCGGATAGGCTTTATCAGGCTTCGGAGGGTGTGGATTCCTTGAATACACACCCCAATGCTGACTCCATCATGATTAGCGCCGCTCACGGCCAGTCGGCGAACCCAAAACATCTGAGCTTGTCCCCACCCGACAAGGAATCCCATCTTCTGGACCAGTATGGGAAGAAGGTGTATGCTTCTTCCACTCTGGGGATTAGGGCCCTGAATTATGTCGCCCATATGGGGGATTACCAGAAGACAATCCTGAGTGAGGTGGAAGCCAAGTTAGACTCCCTTCCTGAGTCTCAGACTAAGCAGGAAGTGGCTAATCTAGTCCATTTTGCTCATTACGGCCAGTCGGCACATGCTTCGTACCACGTACGATGCAGTGGACGCTACTGGTCGGAGCTCGGCTTTCGCCATAGGTTTGCAGCGTCATGCCTGGCGCCGAGTGCCAGGTTTGGTCCCTGAAGTGCAGTCTGCTATTCAAGACACGCCCTTCAGGGGTTCGGTGCTTTTTGGTGGGGATGTCAAGGACATCATCACCGACCTGCAAGAGAAGGGCACTGCACTGAAGTCTGTTGACTCTCTGTACAGTGCCCCTCAGGGAAAGCGTCGCCCTTTTCACAGACGTTCTCGGCCTAAAGTGTAACCTCAGAGCAAGCGGGCCAACAAATGTCGGGCCCCTCCGGCTGCCAAGCCCCCCCCGCCCAAAAAAGTGGCGGGAGCTTCAGCTGCGGTGCTCTCCCACAGCCTCTGGGGCTCCCAGGAGAAACAGTAGGAGGGAGGGTCTCCTTCCATCTGCCAGGTTGGGAGAGGATCACATCAGATGCTTGGGTGCTCTAGCTGGTAGCAGCAGGGCACTCAGTCGAGTTTCTACAGAAACCACCCAGAAAACCACCCCCCAGGAACATCTTCCTCTGGTTCGGAAAGAAATATCCTCCCTTCTTTTGAAGGTGGCGATAGAACCTGTCCTTTCCCACCTTTGGGGGACAGGTTACTACTCCCATTTCTTCCTGGTTCCAAAGAAATTGGGAGACGTGAGGCCCATTTTAGACCTCAGCTCCCTGAACATGTTTGTGGAGTACAAAAGGTTAAAAATGCTCTCCCTGGAAAGCCTTCTGCCCTTACTTCGGCAGAGACTGTGGCTGTGCACCCTGGATATGCAGGATGCCTACCTACATATCCCTATCTGCCCTTCCTACCGCAGATTCCTTCGATTTTCATTCCAGGGGGACCATTACCAGTCCAAGGCCCTCCCATTTGGTCTTTCCTCGGCGCCCTGAGTGTTCACCAAATGCCTTTCCATAGTAGCGGCTCACCTGCGTACCCAGAGAGTGCAGGTTTTCCTGTACCTGGACGACTGGCTCCCTGTGGCCCCATCCAGGGAGGATCTCCTGCACTCTCTCTCCCTTACCCTGCAGGTTTTTACCAGCCTGGGTATCACCATCAACCAGGCCAAGTCCCACCTGATCCCCTGTCAGAGGCTCCAGTTTATCAGGGCGATCCTGGACACGACCACTGGCATGGCTGTTCTGCCGCTGGACAGGGTGGATTCCCTTCAGGCTCAGGCAAGCCTGCTGTCCAGTCGCAGGTGGGTCAGTGCCTGGCCAAGTCCTTCACCTCCTCGGGCTCATGGTGGCTGCCATTCCGACAGTCCCTCACGCTCGACTGCACATGAGGATCTCTCAGTGGACACTTCGGTCTCAATGGGATCAGCTGGTAGATGACCTAGACCAAGAAGTCCTGGTCTCCGACCCCATGGTTTGGGACTTGTAATGGTGGATGGTTCAGGAGAACCTTTACCAGAGAGTTCCGTTCTGCCTCAGGCCTCCCTCCGAAACACTGATAGATGCCTCAGGAGCGGGTTGGGGAACCCATCTGGGGTCTCACAGAACTCAGGGCTCCTGGTCCAGGCTCGAACAGTTGCTTCATATAAACGTCCTTGAGCTCAGGGTCATGCTGTATGCTCTCCCAAGCTCTGATTCTGTATGTGCTTCCCGGTCATCTCGCTGTCCAGGCGGACAACATGTGTGTGGTCTTGTACATCAGGGAAGCAATGAGAGTTTGGGATTGGGCAGTGCAAAACAACCTTCACCTCATGGCGGTTCATGTTCCGGGAGTGTCAAACACACTGGCAGACCACCTCAGTCGGTCGTCGGCACAGGCTCATGAGTGGGAACTGGATCAGGGGTGGTAGATGATATCTTCCTGTGTTATGGGGACACCTCAGGTAGACCTGTTTGCACCTCCTCACAACGCAAAACTTCCTGCCTTCTGCTCACTCGCTCCAGGGCGAGACATTTTTTTGGAGAGATGCTCTGTCTCTAGATTGGAAGGACAAATTTGTCTATGCATCCCCCCCCCCAATTCCTTTAATTTCGAGGGTCTTACACAAACTCAGGTCAGAAGGAGCTCGCATGATCCTGATTGCTCCTTTCAAACAACATGAAGTCTTGCTATATTTTGACATATGCAGTGAGTCCCAACATTTGAACTGCTCCGGAGGTGAAAGAGTTAACTTTCCATGCCAGGCATGGAAGTTTGAGCACGAGCTTGGTTGAAAACTCTGTCTGTTGTTCTTCAAACTCAAACTGTCAGATTCTTTACTCCGCCTCACTGAACAGTCGCTCCGGAGATTTCTCCTTCTGCTCGGTTCACTTTGTCAAAGTATTAATTTTTCGTTTTTTTAACCGAATTTAAACCGCAACCGGTCGGTTCAAGCTCTGTTTGTGGTATTGTAAGTACTAGATAGGTTTTACATTTACTTTCTGTGTGGAACTTGTAAACGGTATTATCGGTTCGGTTTGAACCGATCAGGTTGTTGTAAATACATTAATCTGTCTTTTAGAGTGCGGTTCCCGGTTCTTATCGGTTCTAAAAAAAACGGATTTCATTACGGTTTTTCCACGACCCGTGACAAGGTTGGGAACCGATAAGAGAGTCTTGCTTGGCGGATTGCCATAAACAGGCAAGTTTTGGTTAGGCTGGCACTATGTCTGAGAAACCCAAAAGAAAAACCGGGCTCACTGGGTTTCAACACTGCAGTGTTTGTGGGGAAGCCTTTGCCAAGGCTGACCCCCACACCACTTGTGTTTATTGTCTGGGGTTTGACCACCTCAATGCAGACTGCCAGATTTGCAAAAATTTTCCTGCAGCTACCCTGGATAAGAGAGTTGGTAGGCTCAGGGAAATGGAGGCCAAGAAGTCCGCTGACCCAGATGGCCAGCCTGGTTTGGTTGTAACCGAACCAGAGGGAATGCCCTCTGACCAGGGCGAGACTTCCTCGGGCCAAAGGAGAGCCAACTCGGAGGAGTCTGTTCCAGCAAAAAGGACTAGAAAATCAGCAGGTGTGGAGCCAAAATTTCCCTCTCCAACCGCTGAAGAAATAGCCAAAGCGATTAAAATTGTCCAGTCGCTTCCCGGGTTCTGACTGAACCGCACCATAAGGTAAGTCTGAGTTCGACGGTTCCACCGTTCAAGAATATGATTTAGAGGAATTTTATGAACGGAGGAGGGGAAGAGGAGTATGAGGAGAGTGAATGTGGATTTGAAAGTCTGGATGTGCCCATTGAACCGGACATCTCCCCAGACAGACCTTCAGGAGTGTCTCCCCTAGGCTTTCTGAGTCCCCCTCTCATTTTATGTTTTATAAAAAAGTGGCTGAAACCCTCCAGCTCCCTATGGAGGAAGCTGTGGATGATCAAGAGGAGCCTGACTATGTAGAAATGATGGATATCCCAGAGTCTAGGAGACTGTTTATTCCTTTGCATAAATCTTTTGGGAAACAGACAGTAAAAATTCTAAAAACTTCTCACACTATACCTCCTGTGAATAAAAGAATGGACAAGAGGTACACATTGTCAGGCTCTGATACGGAGTTCCTTACACAACAATGCAGCCATGTTGGGGTATTGCAGGCTGCAGCCTGTGACAAGGCAAATATTCCCTTGGCTTCACACCCCCTTACAAGGACTCCAGGAGGATTGATGCCATGGCAAAAAAACAGTACATGGCAGCATCCTTGGGACTCAGACAGGCAAATTATATAGCTTATGTTGCTAGATACCAGAAATCCAGATGGGACACCGTTATGGCTCTAGCAAAGCAGGTCCCTGGCCAGCTTGCCAAGGAGCTGGAGCAGGTGGCTGCTGATGGTATTGAGGCATCTAAGGTGCAATTTCATGCTGCAGTGGACTCTAATGATGTGTCATCAAGAGTCATGGCTACATCTGTGGCTCTTCGCAGGACGGCTTGGCTCAGATGTACTAGCCTGTCGCAGGATACCCAGACTAAGGCCATGGAATTTACTGTTGTGGGTAACTCTCTGTTCGGGGAGCAGACAGAGAATTACATGAAGAAAATGGATGAGTATAGGACCACCTATAGGAGTGCACAGGCCAAGGAAAGGCAGGCCACTCCTCAAAGGCAGCCTTCCAGGGGCAGGGGCAGACCTTTTCATAGGCCTTTTTACCAAGCCCAGGCCTCCTCTTCAGCTTATGCCCAGAGGTGGTTCTTTAGAGGGAGAGGCAGATGGGGTACAAGCAGACCTGCTTTCACCCCTCAGCCTAAAACCCCTGCCAAGCAGGCACCCTGATGGGGTGGCCAGGGCAGATTCTCCACTACCTGTAGGGGGCAGGCTGGCTTACTTTGTCCAGGACTGGAAGTCTTTAACATCAGACAAGTGGGTCCTGGAAGTAGTAAGCCAGGGACTGGTTCTCAGCTTCAGAAAATTTCCAAAGATGAGAACCAGGTCCTTTCCACCTGCAAATCCATCAGAGGCACTTGCCCTAGAGACAGACGTTTCTACCCTCCTGGCTCTCAGAGCTGTGGAAAGGGTTCCACCCCTACACCAGGGCAAAGGGTTGTACTCCAGGTACTTCTTTACCCCAAAAAAGACAGGAGAATGGCGGCCCATCCTGGATCTCAGATACCTAAACAAGCACCTTTTAAAACCAAAATTCAAAATGGTGACTCTGGGAATTATTTTACCCTAAAGCTAGGGGACTGGCTAGCGTTCCCGGACCTCAAGGATGCCTACTTCCATGTTTTTATCAGAAGCTCTCATCGAAAGTACCTCAGATTCGAACTGCCCTCAGGCCATTACCAGTTCAGAGCAATGCTCTTCGGCCTCACCTCTGCCCCAAGGTATTCACAAAATGCCTGGCAGTAGCAGTTGCCCACTTAAGAAGGCAAAAGATTGCCATCTTTCCTTACCTGGATGACTGGCTCATAGTAGGCCAGTCTCCAGACCAAATCAAATTACATCTTGGTAACTCAGCAACTGCTCACATCTCTAGGTTTCCTTCTCAATCTTCCAAAGTCAGTTCTAGAGCCTGTCCAGCTTCTCACCTTCATAGGTGCAGAACTGAACACAAAGAGGCCAGAGCCTTCCTTCCTCTAGAAAGAGCAAGGACCCTGCTCTCTGGCCTCCTTCTTTCACCCCAGGTCTCTCGACCAGCAAGGTATTTCTGCAGCTCCTGGGGCACATGGCTGCTTCTACAGCAGTAGTGCAGGGAGCAAGATTTCAGATGAGGGACATCCAGTTCCATTTGAGAGCCTTTTGGTCTCAAAGGAGAGACCCCTAACCAAATTGATCCCAGTGACTCGAACCCTGATCCAAGCCCTTCAGTGGTGGCAGGACCAGAGCAATCTGAGACAGGGGGTCCCCTTCGCCCCCAGTCTCACTCCTTAATCCTTACTACAGATGCATCCCTCTTGGGGTGGGGAGCTCACATGGGCAACCTCAGTACCCAGGGATTGTGGTCCCCTCAGGAATCTCTGCTTCACATCAATCTGTTGGAACTCAGAGCAGTTTTTCTAGCACTTCCAAGTTTTTTCCAAATCTGTTCAGAACAGTTATTCAGGTCAGAACAGACAATACCACCACAATGTGGTACATCAACAAGCAAGAGGGCACTCGATCTACGGCCTTGTGCACCGAAGCAATGAAGTTGTGGTCTCTGGCTTACTCTCTAAACACCTTCCTTATTGCAGTTCACCTCCCAGGCAAGGACAATGTCCTGGCAGATGCTCTCAACAGGATTTCCCAGGGCCATCACGAATGGTCACTGGATCCCCTAGTACTGGAGGTAGTATTTGCCAGATGGGGCACCCCGCAGATAGATCTTTTTGCAGCCCCAGACAATCACCAACTTCCCCTTTTTAGCTGCAGGCCCCCAGTGTTGGGCTCAGTCCCTCTGGATGCCTTCGTTCTCAGTTGGGAATGGAAGTTTCTCTATGCTTTTCCCCCCTTCCCTCTTCTGTTCAAGGTGCTAGTCAAAATCAGATCTCAACCCTGCAAGATGATCCTGATTGCCCCAGATTGGGCCAGACAGCCCTGGTACCCACTCCTTATATCCTTAGCAGTCCACCTTCCCCTGTGTCTTCCCAGGAATCACAACCTGTTAACCTGTGCTCAGGAGAGAGTTTGGTACCCGAACCTCAAATCTCTCAATCTCAAGGCCTGGCTCTTGAAGAGTTAGAGTTTGCTGACCTACACCTCTCCCAAGGTGTACTGGATATCTTGAAGGCTTCTAGGAAGCATTCCACCAAGGCTACTTATAATTCCAAATGGAAGAGATTTTCCATATGGTGCTCTGGCAAGCATATTTCCCCAGAATCTTCTGACTTACCCACAGTCCTGGATTATATGGTGCATTTGAATACTTTGAGGGCTGAGACCAGCTACCCTTAAAGTGCACCTGGCAGCCGTGTCTGCTTTCTTTTCAGCAGGTAAACCCTCTTCTCTTTCAGCTCATCCTGTATTCTCCAAGTTTTTCAAGGGGTTGCTTCACACCAACCCTCCATTCAGGGACCCTGCCCCTGCCTGGGATCTTAATATTTGCATTGCCCAGCTTATGCAACCCCATTTTGAGCCCTTGTCTTCAGCAGAGCTTAAGTACTTGACTTGGAAAACTGTGTTTTTGGTAGCCATCACTTCTGCCAGGCGCATAAGTGAATTACAAGCATTGTCAGTGGAGCCTGATTTTATCTCCTTTCATAGAGATAAGGTGGTCATCAGGACTAACAGAAAGTTCTTGCCTAAGGTGGTTTCAGACTTCCACCTTAATCAATCTATGTCTCTCCCTGTGTACTTCACTGACCATTCCTCCTCTGGCAAGAGGAGACTGCACAGTTTAGATGTCAAAAGAGCCCTTAGTTACTACATAGAACATACCAAGGGTCACAGGTTTGACTCCCTCCAACTGTTCCTCACTTATGGTGAGGTTGGTAAAGGAAAACCTGCCACTAAAAGATCCATTGCCAAGTGGATTGTCTCTTGTATCCAATTTTGCTATGAAAAACTGGGTAAGGTTCCTCCCTCAGGCCTGAGGGCTCACTCTACCAGAGGTACAGCTGCGTCTCTGGCTGCTGCCAGGGACATCCCTATCCTAGAGATATGTCAAGCAGCTACCTGGAAAACAGTTCACACTTTTACCAAGCATTACTCCCTGGACATCCAGGCTAGGAGTGATGCTCGGTTTGGCACACCTGTGCTTCAAAGCCTATTTCCTAAGTAGGTTCTGTCCCTCCTCCATGGAGGTACTGCTGTGTAGTCTGCATATGTCATAATATAGCAAGACTTCATGTTGTTTGAAGAAAAAATTACTCACCTTAGTAATGTTGTTTCTTCTAATGGAGTCTTGTTATATTATGACCTCCCCTCCTGCCTGCCCCTCTCAGAACCTCTGCTTTTGGGATGTGGGTGGGCAGTGCAGTGTTGGCACTTAGTAGATGCCCACCTTGTTTTTTCACCCCTCCTTTTTGGGGTGATTGGGTGTTGTGTTTTTCATTTTTTGGGTCCCCTGACTTGAGTCTTTGTTTTGGGACCAAAAAATGTGTTATTCTATTTAGTGGCCAGTGGGCTAGTGTAGGTTTACAGCTTCCACACAGAACCTTAGTGAGCTTTGCTGGTAAAGATCTGACAGTTTGAGTTTGAAGAACTACAGACAGAGTTTTCAACCGAGCTCGTGCTCAAAGTTCCATGCCTGGCATGGAAAGTTAACTCTTTCACCTCCGGAGCAGTTCGAAGGTTGAGACTCACTGCATATGTCATAATATAGCAAGACTCCATTAGAAGAAACAACATTACTAAGGTGAGTAATTTTTTCTTCTGGCCCAGGCAAGTTTGGTTCTCTGTTCTGCAACAGTACTCAGAGGAACCTCCTCTTCCTCTTCCTCTGTCGCAACCTTTGCTGACCCAGGATCAGGGGACCCTGTTTCATCCAGGTCTCAAATCCCTTCAGTTGCATGCATGGCTCCTGCAAATGTAGCTCAAGCCCAATTCGGGGTCTCCCTGCTTATGGCTGAGATTCTGGTGGAGGCTAGAAAGCCTTCCACGAGATCGACCTACACCATGAAATGGAAGCGGTTCTCTATTTGGGCCTCTTCTAAGAATTTTGAGCCTTTTTCATGCCCTGTCGGGAGAGTTCTGGACTGTCTTTGCCATCTCTTTGACCTAGGCCTCAGTCATTCATCTCTGAAGGTTCACATGGCGGCTGTCTCCACTTATCATGTTCCCTTTGGGGACAGAACTTTCGCACAGTTGGAAGTCTCTAAGACTTTTTTTAGAGGGGTCCTCCACTTGAGACCCCCTATTCGCGTTCCTGCCCCCCATTGGGATTTGAATTTCATTCTCGAGAAGCTTACTGTGCCTCCTTTTGAACAGGCAGCCTCAGCAGACCTGAAGTTCCTATCCTGGAAGACTCTCTTCCCAGTGGCCATTACCTCAGCTCGATATATTTCCGAGCTTCAGGCCTTGATGTGTAAAATTCCTTATTTGATTTTTCGCAAAGAACGTGTGGCTCTGTGTACCAACCCTAGGTTTCTCCCTAAGGTGGTGGTAGAATCTATGCTGAATCAATCCATTGAGCTACCCGCTTTCTTTATGCAATACTCCAATCAAGGGGAGTACGTCTTGCATACTTTGGATGTTCATCGAATTCTGAGATACTACACCAACAGGATGAAGGATCTCAAAGTCTGATCATCTTTTTGTCTCTTTTCTCTTTCAAAAGAAAAGGCAAGGCTGTCACTAAGCAATGCCTCGCTAAGTGGTTGGCTCATTATATCACTTTCTGCTACGACAAATACCACAAGACCCTGCCGGGTCAAGTCAGAGGTCACTCCACCAGGGGTGTTGCTGCCTCTGCGGCTTGTTTCAAGAATGTGTCAGTGGCTGACATTTGTGCAGCTGCAACCTGGACTTCTGTCCATACCTTTACGAAACATTACAGTTTGGACATTGCCTCTCGCCGTAGAGCAGGCTTCGGGTTGGCTGTTCTGCAAGGTCTTCTTTCTTAAGATCCTTACCGACGGAGGTTCCATGGATATATTGTTTTGCTCCTCCCGTGTGCTTCTCCTTCTTCCAGATTGCTTGGGACTCAGTCCTATATGTAATAACCTACTGCAAGAGCCCTCTCGAAGTAAGATAGTACAGTTACGTAAGAACTTACCATAACAGTAGATCTTCGAGAGAGGCTCTTGCAGTAGGTAATACCTTCCCGCCCTCCATCCCCCTTAGCTTTTTTCAGCTCCTTTTCCAGGAAGGGAAACAGCCACTTCTCTCTCATCTTGCCTTTTTGGCCTTTGGCGGGAAAGAACTGGAAGGCGGGCGTGGGGGGCCGCCCCTTAATACTGACGCCAGTCACGTGACGTGAGGGCGGTCCCCCACCAGAGAGTGCTAGCTAGAAATTTTTCCGTGGGGTCCTGGCGCCTGCCGGCTTCAGTCCTATGTGTAATTACCTACTGCAAGAGCCTCTCTCAAAGATCTACTGTTACGGTAAGTTCTTACGTAACTGTACTTTCCTTCCAGTTCACTTGGAGTAGAAATCAGGAAATCCTGCTGTAGAAAGGTCTCCACCACTTCACTGGAAGATGTAAATTGTAATCCACACTAGGGTGAGAAATCCTGTGCCCTCAACTCAGAACCCATTGGCAGACCTCCTCCCACTCTCACCTCCACACTGAAGAAGCCCCTAATGAACTCCCTACCAGCTGCCTGCTACCTGCTTAACACTAACTCTGAAAGGATTCTAGTAACCCCAGGGAACTGGTTGGTTACATTACATTGCCATAATTGGAATATTTTTTTTTTTCCAAATTAGGTCTCGAGTCTCCTGGCCTCTTCAACTCAAAGATCTGCAGTTGTAATGCTGGGAATGTTGAGACCAGCACAGTGAGAGAGAGCTCTTTTTAATTGATTTTTTTTTATTGAGACTCATACAGATGACAGATGATAACCGTACTTGCACAATCATTGACAGTAGACATACACACTCCGGGGGGAGAGCAGTGTGAACTACTTTTATAACAGAATACTTCTAATAAAGCTTTGACATGAACTTCAGGTGGCAACAATGCAGTACATTGTCCAAGAGACCCAAGTGCCTCCATGTGGTGACGTTCAGCTAACCCAGAACCAGAAATGTCAAGTAAAGGCTTGGTGGTGCTGAGGGTTGAGGCTCTGGATGCCACACCTCGCATTACGCCGGCAACCTGGGTTCAGAAACGACCTCGGGTCGCGAGGTGCCACCATGGGGGGGTGGAAGAGGGTTGGAGCAGGATTGAGCATTGGCTCTCCTCTCCTGGGTAAGGGGTAGGGTCACTCGCCCGTAGTCATGCCATCACCGAATGGAGGTTCGGTGCTGGCGCAGGCAGTCAACAGCGACTGGAAGAGACAGGCATCCTGAACAGCGTGCGTGCGCATGCCTCCACATGCACGCGCTACATTGGGGACGCATGGGTGTAGGGGTTGGGAGAAAACCCGCAAAAACCCAGATACTACATATGAAAGAAAAAAAGTGTCAAGTAAGGCTGAAGTGTCACGCACGGCACAGTCAGTCTTACTAGTCTCTGGCACCAAGGAGGAGACGATGGGCTTGACATGTGGCAGCCGTCCCTTACACTGAGCATGGAATTGAGGTAATCGCCATGGAAAGAAGCAGTCAGCTGTTCCATGTGATAGATTTCCTAGACTATCGAATGAGACAGAAAGAGAGCATGTTTCAAAAAAACATTCTAAGTTCTGAGGCACCATGCACCTCGCGGAGATGATGTACATATTTGACTGGCTGTTCCTTTCTTAACATTTCCAGAGAGGGCACTTCTGATGGTAGCAGTGGGTATCGCAAAAGCACAAGTGATGCAACCCACGAGTGTTTCCTGCAATGTTTGGTGCTTTCTTTTCCTGCATCTATTTTTCCTGCCCCCTGTTCTTACTGACTTAGGTGAATGTACTGATTAAACAATCCTTATTAACAAAAAAAAAATTTTTTTCTTTATGTAAGAATAAGTCGTAGCACAGAAAAATAATTATGTGTCTCAGAAAAATTAGATTATGTTTTTCAAATTAGACAATCAAACGGTGCATGTGATCTAGATAGGTACTTCATGTGAGTTGATCCCATATAGTTAGTTAACTAAAAAATACAGATTAATACAAAACCTTATGTTGAGTGCCACAAGCTAAGTGGTTTTCACTGATTAAAGAAATAATTATTTGTTAAATAAAGGATCTCAAAGAATTTTCAGTATGAATTTGAGAAGAGGAAAAAACATATGTAAGCCGCCCCTCACGGGGCTGGCATACTAATCCATGCTCTCCCTGGTTGGTTAGGGACCTGGCTTGGGACATCCGTTTTCCCGCCCCATTTAGTTGGGAGCATTGTTCCAGGGCTCCAGGTATAAAAGGGGGGAGGAGCTTTATTGGCGGGGGGGGCCTCCGGGCATCATGTAGGGCAAGTAGGGTTGGTGGGCTAACATCCTCTCTGCCCAGGAGGTTTCCAGGCTTTTGAGCATTGAGGCACATATTATTTGTTTCCAAAGGGACGGGTGGCAGGAGTGTGGCGACCTTGGGATCCAGGATATGGGAGCTTGGTAGGAGGGAAGAACAGAAGTTGGAGAAAGGTCTGGAGGTGGCTGAGTCTGGTAGGCCTGGTACTTCAACAAGCAAGGTATGGTAGTGGGGCTGCCATGGTGGTGGCAGGACTGCGACAGGGCTTCTCTGGAGGTGGCAGCTCCAGGGGGCCATTACCTGGTGTGGCACGCTGCTTCTGGATGTTTGGAGAGTGCATCTCGATTTGTTTGTATCAAGCGTACCATACCCATGTCTGGGGCAGGACCCGTGTTAGACCCATTAACATGCACATTGAGGGTAACTGGGAAGGAGGGAGCCATGTTCGCCCATTTTAAAAGTATCTGTTGCACCGTAGGCCTGGAAAAAATGTAGGGTGGTGGGCTGGTGGGGTTAAGGATTGTGTGCAGGGTGGCCGAGGAAGGTATAAAGGCCGTATCCCCAGTGTTACTTTATCCAGGGAGGGGGAGTAAGGCACTCCCCTGGGAACCAGTATGGATGTGTTTGGCACCCTGCAAGGTCCTGAGCTGTTAAACGGCTCTGTGTAGTTGTGTGGAGTCTGCGCTGTTCTATCTGTTTTAGGCCTGTGAAAGCACTGTTACTTCTACTGCCTATAAAACATGTCCTACCTATGCTCTGGTCACCCGGCTTCATGGAGCTGAGCATATATTTATTTATTCATTTTAAATCAAAGATCAGAATTAAATTTCTTTTCTTTTTCCTACCTCCTGAGTGCTAAAATTTATTGAATGAACTTTGTGATTTTCTTCCTGGGATTGAGCAAGCAGGTTAGACCTTTGTTTCTTCCCCCTGGCTCAGCCGTGAGTTGCAGCAGCTGGTAAAAGGTGGGTTGGTGGAGGGGCTGTATCCTGAGCTGTGCTGACAGTGCCAAGACCGAGGTAAGGCCTTGCTTTCTATATTTATAGCTTTCCTCCCTGGAAGGTTTTCGGTCTATGCCCCCCCCCGCTACTATCAGAACCCCTAGATATAAAAGGGGAGTAAAGGGGGGGGGTTACATATATATAGCTCATTTAATTTAAGTATAAAGGATTTAATGCTTCAATCCATGGTTATTTAATCCTCAAGCGATGGCATTTTCAAGCCTTTCTCAGCGTCCCATAAGGCTTCATCGTTGAGCATTATAAAATGGAAAAAGAAAATCCAGGATCCTGATTGGTTGTTAGCCGTGCATTAGAAGTGTCTAATGCACAGCTAAAAATAAGTGCTACCAGTCTTGATGCAGGACATTAAACAAATCTTTGTGCCACTCCTTAGAATGTTTATAAAGTTAATAGCTGCCAACCCCCCTCACAGACTTTTCCAAACTGTGTTCCGTATAGCAGCTGATCTTACTTCGAGAGGGCTCTTGTAGTAAGTATTCACATATAGGACTAAACTGCCAGGCGTCAGGACCCCACGGAAAAATTTCTAGCTAGCAATCTCTGGCAGGGGACCGCACCCACATCGGGTGACCGGCATCTTACGACGTCGGTATAAAGGGGCAGTCCGCCACGCCCGCCTTCCAGTTCTTTCCTGCTGTCGGCTTGTGAAAGTTCCTCACGGTAGAATAGCGCTCATCAGCCATTCGTCGGTCTCTAAGTTTTCAAACTTTTCAACCCATTTTCTCTAAATTTTTAGTTTTCAAACAATTTGCTGTTTATGTCATCCCGACGCCCTCTGAATCGCATAAAAACAAGTGCGACTTGTGTGGTTCCCAACTTCCACACAAGGATGGCCACTCCTTGTGCCTCTTCTGTCTGGGCCCAGACCACCCCATGGAGAAGTGCCAGCACTGTCAGAAGTTCAACTCCGCTACCCGCAAGAGAAGGCAGCCATCCCTGGAAGCCCATATCCTAAAGAAGAAAATGATCTCCATGGAAAAAGAGTTAAAGAAACTTAGGCAGGTGTGTACTTCCCCCGAAGGTCATAAGAAAAAGTGTGACAAGAAGAAGGAGTGGGAACCGGCTTCCACAGCAGCCGCAACTCCAGCCAGAGTCACGGCACTCAAGGTAACGTCCTCTCCGCGGGATCGCTCCATGACGGCCGTCTTGGTGGTTACCAAGAAGGCGTCACCCATCCCATCTGGCTCATGCTAGGGCCCTTTGGGAGCGTCCAGCACAAAGGAGGCCTCCGCTCCCATGAAGGCCGCTTCTCATACGCCTCCGTCAGAGCTGGTCCGTGGTCGGATGTCGGTCCCACTGACGCCGACCGACAAGGCTGCAGTCGCCATTCTCTCGGGAGCGCCCAGCCAAAACACCTCCCAACAAGACCACATCTCCTTCGCGGCCTTTCTCGGGCAGGGAGTCCGATAAGTCGGACGCTGGCTCCTCCAACATCCAACCAGATTCAGCCGATGAGTCGGACGCCGGCACCGAGCCCACCCATCCAAGAAGTCTGCGCCAGACCCCATCGAACAGTCTGACGCCCCAGGCTCTCCGCAATGTCTTACCACGTTGCCCTCTGAGGTCTCCATGTCTCCTCGACTGACCCCCCCAAGATTATAATCCTCCTTCCCCAGTTGTCACCGAGGATACTGGGATGCTGCCATCAGGGAGCCCTTCTCTGGGGCCGGACTCCCTGACGCCAGATCCTCAGACGCCGGTCCCAACGCCAGCTGACCCGATGCCGTCCGGCATTCCTTTACCTGGCAATAGACTTTTCTTCTGTCTGGTCCTTTGGACCCTTTCGAAGGTATAGCCATGCCGGTCCCAACGCCCGCCGGGCCAGTGTTACCACCATCTGGCCCCCCCAGCAGGGCCTCTGCCAGGTCCCTCTACTCTGTTAGAGCGCCTGGGTACCCAACACCACAATACCCGGTGCCACAATACCTGGCCACTCAGTATCCGGTGACCCAGTACCCGACGCTGCATTATCTGGTGCTGCAGTACCCGACACCTCAGTATCCAACGCTGGGCTACCCACCGTTGGGTTATGGATACTCCTTTTACAGATACCCTCAATATCTGTATCCCCCACCTCCTCCACCTCCGCTGCCCACTCCTCAGTTGCCAGCGGATTTGAAGGAGATCTTGGCCTCCTGGTGGGCTGAGGCCAAGGCTCAGCTCACCAGGGAGGTCGAGAGTCACCTACCGACGCTGGACCCTATACAAGATCCCCTACATCGGAGACAGGAGACTCCCCCCCTTCCTGACACTAGAGGAGAACCCTCTGGTGCCTGAGAAGAGGAGGATACGTGTCCCAGGGAACTCTCCAGAGGGGCCGTCCCACCCTCTCATAGGTAGGAATCTTTCTCCTCTTCGTCAGATACTTCTGATTCAGACTCAGAGTCCGGCCACTCTGACCCCGAAGATGAGCCCCATACTCTGGAATGCCCCAGGCTGAGGATTCCTCTGAAGTTCCCTCCGGAGGACTCTTCTTTTCTGGAGTTAATGAGGAAAATCCAGGAAGTACATCAGTGGCAATCAGTGGACCAGACCCACAGCGTAAAAACCTCACTGCCCATCTGAGTCTGCCCAACACCGCTCCTATGCTGATTCCATCCTGGATAGAGCCTCATGCAGATCTTGTTTCCACTATTTGGAAACAACCTTCTGTGTTAGCCCCCCTTCCAAGGAAGGCGGACAGGCTATACCAGGCTCCTGAGGATGTAGACTTTCTTAACCTTCACCCCAATGCAAATTCGGTCATCATCAGCACCGTTCACGGCCGCTCCACCAGTCCCAAACATCTCAGCTTGTCTCTGCCTGATAAGGAATCCCAGCTTCTGGACCAATATGGGAAGATCTATTCCTCTTCTACCCTTGGTATTAGGGCCCTTGACTATGTGGCATATATGGGGGATTTCCAGAAGACCATCCTTAGCCAGATGGAATCTAAATTGGACTCCCTTCCTGAATCACGGACTAAGCAGGAAGTGGCTGATCTTATCCGTTCTGCTCGCGCCAGTCGGCACATGCTTCGCAACACACATGCAGTGACACAGCTAGAAGGAGCTTGGCCTTCGCCATAGGCCTATGGCATCATACCTTGTTGCATGTGTCAGATTTGGTCCCTGAAGTGCAATCCGCTATTCAAGATGCTCCCTTCAGGGGTTCAGTGCTGTTCTGGGGTGATGTCAAGGACATCATTACTGAGCTGCAGGAGAAGGGTACTGCACTCAAGTCTGTCAACTCTATGTACAGGCCCCCTCAAGGGCAACAGCGTCCTTTTTGTTACCAAAACCGACAAAGACAAAACCAGAAGGCAAAGCATTCCAATAAACGCGTCGGGCCCTCCAGCAACACCACTCCCCCTGCAAAAGCCACAGGAGCTCTTGGCTGCGCTGCCCCACACCTCCTGACTCTCTGCCTCCAGGTTCCAGAGGAACCGGTAGGGTGAAAATTCTCCTCCCATCTGCCGGGTTGGGAGAGGATAACTTCAGATGCTTGGGTGCTCCAGTTGATATCAGCAGGACACTCAAAGTTTCTGCAGAAACCACCCCGAAGACCACCCCCCCCCCCAGTCATCATACTCCCCACAATATCCTCCTCTGGTCCTAGAGGAAATCATCTCCCTTCTCTTGAAGGCGGCAATAGAGCCTGTTCCCACCCATCTTTGGTGAATATGTTACTATTCCCATTTCTTGCTAGTTCCAAAGAAGACGGGAGATCTGAGGCCTATCCTAGACCTCAGCTCCCTGAACATGTTCATGGAGTACAAACGCTTCAGAATGCTCTCTTTGCAGAGCCTTCTACCACTTCTTCGGCAGGGACAGTGGCTATGCGCTCTGGATATGCAGGATGCCTACCTGCATATCCCCATGTGCCCTTCCCACAACAAATTCCTTCGTTTTTGCTTTCAGGGGGACCACTACCAATTCAAGTCCTCCCATTTGGTCTTTCCTCAGCCCCCCCCCCCCCGAGTGTTTACCAAATGCCTGTCTGTGGTAGCAGCCCAGCTGCGTACCCAGAGAGTACAGGTATTCCCATACCTGGATGACTGGCTCCTGGCAGCCCCATGCAGGGAAGAATTCCTGCACTCCCTTTCCCTTACCCTGCGGGTTTTCACCAGCCTGGGTACCGCCATCAATCAGGCCAAGTCTCATTTGGTCCCATGTCAACGCCTCCAGTTTATAGGGGCGATTCTGGACACGACCATGGGCAAAGCCTTCTTGCCTCCGGACAGAGTGGACAGCCTTCAGAACCAGGTCTGCCTTCTGTCCAGTCGCAGGAGGGTTGGAGCCAGGTCAGTCCACCTCCTTGGGCTAATGGCGGCTGCCATTCTGACAGTCCCACTTGCTCGGCTCCATATGAGGATCTCTCAGTGGACGCTTCGGTCTCAGTGGGACCAAACCAGGGACAACCTAGACCAAGAAGTTCTAGTATCTGATCCCATGATCAGGGACTTGCAATGGTGGATGGTTCAGGAGAACCTGTGCCTGGGAGTTCATTTTTGCATCGATCCGCCCTCCCAGACATTGATGCTGAGCTGTTTCTTTCCCTGCCTGGCAGAACACAGCACGTAAAAAATAACATAAAATGAAAGAAAAATCCAGGTTTCTAGGCTTTTTTATGTGTTTTTTCCTATCTGCAGCAATCTGTTAAGGCCACCCACCTACCTGCAAGCTGTTCACTCGCTTCCACCCACAGCTCACTCCTTTGTGCAAATATAACAGTGTCGGTGGTTCAGTAAGTAGCAGGCTCAACTCAGGGGCCAGATGAACAGACGGTTGTGGGTTCTAGCCCCATACCAGGTACTTGGGGTAAAACTGATATTATACCATGCACCTTAGACAACAACCAATCAAAACGACTGACTGGCACCTTAGCACCATTGTAAATCCTCTGATAATCACCGCAAAAGGTGCCAGCCAGCCGCATCTTGGAAAAAAAGCAATCCGACTGCGAAATCGTGGAACTCCGGCCGCCATCTTGTTTCCCCGCTAAGCGGAGACTGTAAAACTGCTCCGTACATCAGGGGAAAGTAAACAAAAACACTGACTGCTCTACTACTGAGTCGCTTATTTAAGCATTATAGCAAGTACTGTTTTTTTTAAATAATTAAAAAAAGGCAGTACTTGGTATAATTGCAATAAGCCACTCGGGGCAGCTGGGTTATCAGGGGGATTTACCATGGCTGGCGCGGATTTACCCACTTGGCTGTGCCTCGTGGGCCAACCACTCCAGCCATGGTAAATCTCCCGAGAACCCACACCCCCTTGTGGCTTATTGCTTAAACTGACACTGCAGTACAGTAGGAGGGGGGGTGCTGCACTAAGTGAGGTACCATTCTTCGGATGAGACATTAAACTGAGGTCCCTTCTGCTCATCTCTGGTCACAGTCCAGGTGGAAGTAAAAGTTCCCATGTCACATATCGATGCAGAGCAGGGGAGTTTATCCGGTGTCGTAGCCAACATTCCTTCCTATCAGTAGCAAAGTTCATGCAACCTCCCCTCCAGGACGCACCTGGAAACAAGCTGTAATAGCTTACTGTGCCCTTCCTGGTCAGAAATTACAAATACATATAAATAAGTCTCAGCACTCTTGTATTAGAAGGGTTTTTGAAACACTTAACTGTCGCTCAGGAGCAGATCAGTATTTTCACATAGTCATAAATCATTGTACTGAACTCCTGCCAATCACACTTCAGAATTGTCTGTAACTGCCGCTGTGTATCCCTTCTAGCTCCAAGCGCTTGCGCTCTTATTCACTTTCCTCATTTATCCTGCTATATAAGTCTCTCCTTCATGTCAATGAGATTGACATTAAAGAAGGAATTGAGAAATAAACATCCTGCAGACTGCAGCCAACAATACGCTACTCTTTTTATCTAGCTCTCTCTTGCTGTCTGCCTTGTAATTCTACCTCACTCACTCACTCCTTTACTGCTGCTGCTGCACAGGTGCTCACAGTGTAGTTGTTCAGTTTAAGGGAAAAAGACTTTAGCCTACATATTCAGATGAGATGCGGGATGCATCTCTGGATGTGCTGAGCAACTCCAGACTTGCTTGGGCCGTGGGGAGCATGACCATGTTCAGAGGCCACCAGTGCACCACACAACTCCAACTGTGCTGTCACGCACAATATTATGATGCACCTATGCAAATGAGGGGTCCTCCATGCATAAACTGCACATAAATATTGAAACCCTCTGAAGTGTAAAAATTGCTGACTGCACTGACACATAGTTACACTTTTGAAACTCTACTTTAACTATGCATGGGGTAGGTTGGTGCCCTGCACACAGTCTAGGGCTGGGTACACAGTCCCCTTCCCCAGCCCTGATCCCCGTGCAAGTAAAAGACAACCCGTGGCCTCATTTCCATAGAGTAGTGTCCCCCCATCCAGCCCCAATCACTGTGCAGTAAAGACAACCTAATCCCCATTTCTATAGTGTAGTGTCCCCTCAGCCCCGATCACTGTGTAGTAAGAAACCCAGGCTTCTGTTTCCATAGTGTAGTCTCTCTCACTTCAATCACCATGCAAGCAAAAAGATGACCCCTGAGCCGCATTTCTATAATATAGTGTTCTTTCAGCTCTCGATCACAGTTACAATGAATTTCTCTCTGGAGCCCCGGATTGTATAACATATAATCGTCTTTTCCCTGGTAGTCAGCGGGCTTCTATCTCACTCCTATTAGATATTGGATTTAACACCTCACTCTCTATTCTGCCTATAAGTTGGCACTGGCATAGCTGCCCTTTACTTGTTATAAACTAGCCACCTTCACTGATTGTACCGGAGTGAGTACTGTAAATAGTACGTGCTCAAATTGAGTGTGTACTATTTACTGTACATGCTCCAGTATGATCAGTCAGTGGCTGGCCATGGCCGGATGAGGAGGGCTGTGCCAGTCGCCAGGACTGGTTGGGATGTGGAGGAGCGGGGTGGTAGGTCAATGCCTAACGAGGTGGAGGGCCTTTTGACTACCAGGGGAAGGGACAATTGTATTGTTATATGGTTAGGGGCTCAGGGAGAAGGGAATTCATTATAGTAACTGTTATTGGGGCTGGGGGGACATGACAGTATGGAAACAGGGCTTGGGGTTGTCTTTTACTTGCATGGTGATCGGGGCTGGGGTGGATACTACACTATGGAAACGGGGCTCCGGGTTGTCTTTTACTTGCATGGTGATCAGGACTGGGGGGGGGGCACTACACTATGGAAACAGAACTCGGGGTTTTCTTTTACTTACACAGAACTCAGGGCTGGGGAGGGCTGGCACAGCACACAACACAGCGGCGCAGTCATACAGATGAGCCCATAATGGGCATGCAAATGGCCCCATTGTGCCATGCATGCCCAGTGGGCTTGTCTGCATATTTGGACTGAATATCACCCATGGGAGCTGTGGCGCATTCAGGTATGCACCACGCATTCCGCTTTGGGCAGTCTTCAGCCCCGCACCCTGGATGCGCCATGCCATACATGGCGGCTGCTTGCTCTGCGCTGCACATCCAGAGTCTGCTATTCAAACAGATTGTGCAGTCTGTTCTGCTCACGCATTCTGTTTGAATATCATGCCAGAGCTGGCTGACCCAGCTTATTTGTGCAGCGCACCATTATGCACATGCATCTGGACGGCTCTGAACATGGGGCCCTTAAAAACAATAGAGACATGCCACTGTGTATCTAGGGATTTGTATACCTGTGTGTGGTGGTGGTGGGGGCTTTAGGCTGCAGTACCAGAATAAAAAAAAAAAAAAAATACTTCTATGGTGGCCAAAATAGGACACATCCCAAGAAAAAAAGAAACTCAGAAGGGACGATTTTGTCACAAATTAAGCTAAACATTTTAATGTTTAAAAATGTAAATATTTAAATTCTTGCAGAGATATAAAACGATAGCTGATTTTATAGGCACAATAAGACACTGTGGGGATGTGCAGTAGACCAGGGGCTGAAGGCCCACCGCCTGTGGCCTCTTGCCTTACTATGCCCTGGCTGCGCTTTAACAACTGTTTATAAAATGGGCAGAAAGTTGCCAGAGTCCTGATTGACTGAAAGCATTTTTCAGCCGTGTCCTTATCAGGACATAACTGCACAACCGGCACTACTTGTGCCAAGGAAAATGCAACACACCGCGAAATCAATTCATGTCACCACTCTCTCAGTGCAGCTGGTCAGCTCAGTTAGCATCTGATGGAACAACAAGAGCTGGACTGAAATAACTGTGTCACTAACAAACACCAAACCTACCTCACAATACCCCCCCCACACTTCCTGCACGACAAAAAAAAATCTGTGCCTGTTATTTAGTTTCCTTCGGTGCCCCTCTATATATGTAACAACTGTGTGCCTCTCGCTGTCACTATCTGAAACCGCCCACAGGAAGCAGTGACTGTTACCACGATCTCTAGTGTACAGTCCGTTTCCAGCATCTGTAGTAACGGTATCCAGCCCTGCCAGCCACCCCTCCCCATCCATGAGAGGACACTCTAAAATAAAAATCCTCTATGTAGAATAACGGCACCACACAGCTACACTTTTAAATGGTGAAGTGTAAGCTGCTGTGTACAGCAGGTGGGAAGGGACATGCTCGCTCACAGAAGCAAGCCTATGGCTGTGTCATCGAGGCACAGGTCAGGAACCATTGGAAAACCAGGAGCAGTTTCAAAATTCGCAAATAGCATTTTATTATTGAGAACTGCAAAATAAAAAAATTAAAATTGTTTAGTATAACTATTTACAGTGCCAGTACAAACATAGAAAACAGAGTCCTGAGTTTTTTCTTCTCAATTTCAAATCTCAGTCTCTCAGTCCCTCTCTCTCCCTCTTGCAAAACATTGTAGCTCTTTTTATAACAGGTCTTTGCAGGAGCTCATTAAGAGAACATTCTGCTTCTCGCACAGTGTTCTTGTCAGTTTCAGCAGGGGGCAGCAAAAAGAACATTGTGACCCAGAACTGACCTCTTGTTGACAGCTCTGGAAAGATTTTGCAAACCAGCATCTCAGGTTAATCACTTGAGTTCCAAATAGCTTTTTGCAATCATTTCAACAGTATAACTGTATACATTTTTAAACAAAGGGATCTCAGTATCAGTTACATTTCCACATAATGATTCACATATATTTTTATACCAGCAGATATGCAAGGGGGAAGAAAAGACAGAAATAGCAAGGGAAAGCAGCGAGCGAGAGGCAAAGAATTGTGAAACCATCGGAGTGATCAGTTCCTAGGTCTCACAAGAAAATTTGGTTGTACAACCAGGCAGAGAAGAGACAGAAAAGGAGAGGATAGAACAGACCCTTACGTTTAAACTTTTTTTTTCTGCATAACAAATGGGACAGGGCCTTATTCAACCCTGTCACAGGCTGAAACTTAAGAACAAAGCTGAACGAAAAGTAAAATAAATAAAATAAAAAAAAACGGAAGTGTTTCTGTGCTGTGGGAGAAACAGAGTAGAGAGAAGAGACACAGACACCCCCTCCCCGTGACTCGATGATATACACGGTGTGCTGTCTGCAAGTTAACAACAAAGCCAAAATAAAAGTAAAGTAAATAAAAAATAATTCTAAAAAGCCTAAGTGTTTCTGTGTTGGGGAGAGAGAGAGAGAGACAGAGCTGAGAGAAGAGACACAGACGCCTACCCCTTCTACTGACTCGATGGTATATACGGTGTGCTAGTCTGTACAAGAGATGGACTGTTTTTCTCTGCTTTGTATATTTTGCACTTTTCAGCATACCTTTTTTTTAAAGACTTTATTATTTTTTTTTATTAGGGGGATTATAAAGGGGGCCCGTTTTATAAGTGCAGTAACACTCTGAGCTGTGGATTATGGCCAGATAGCACTTCTCAGGTGCTAAAGGCACTTGGCACAAGCGCCTCGTGCCTTATAATGCACCTGGGGTGAGCTCTTATCAGGCCATAACCCACACCTCATTGTGTGTATTGCTTGCCTAATGCACACCCCATCGTGTCTTATATAAGACATGACAGGGCACAGGTTATGCTGGGTTTACCGCACACCCAGGAGCATTGTGAGATAATATAGTTCCTCTGCCTGTTGCTGCCTATTGGTCCTGCCTGCCTCACTCGCTCATAGTTAAAACCAAAAGCCCTTGCACTCATCTGTTTCAGTCTGTGCTTATTTTCTATTTAAAAAAGGAAACGGCCTCTCCAGATGTTGCCAAACTAGAGCTGTTCTCTCACACCCACATCTCTCTAATATACTAGGTGTACCAGTTGTGGATGAGAACACTGGTGTTTTTATCAATTTTAGTGCCATAGATGGAAGTGCGCTGCCAGCCTAGGTACTGAGAAACACCTGTCCCAACTACAAGCTCTGGTATGCTGCAGTGGGTATAGCTTTCTGTACAAAAAATTGGTTTCGCTGTCACAGAAGAGCAAATTCTGGGCACGATTTTGTGGGTTTTCTGTTTATTTTTTGGGGAAAAAAGCTTTCTGGTGGTTGAGCAAATGAGAGAGCAGCCTGTACTGAAACATTGAGTGGTAGGTGAAGACAAGATGGCGAGTGACAGTGGGGAAACGAGATAGCAACCGGTGGAGGGGGGGAGAGATGAGGCAGTGTACGACACAATGAGTGGTTGGGTCAGCGGGCAATTGGTGCCATTAAAAAAAATACATACATTATACAGTTCATAACATATTCATGGAAAGCAAAAAACAATCAGGTGACAGAGCTGGTGCTCAGATGGGAAAGCAGCTGGGAGAGTAGGAAGCCAATCAGACCGACTTCAAACAAAATACAGTACTGTTTTTAGACGAAAAGTTAGAAAAACAATTCTGTAAAAGGATGACAACATATACACAGTAGGTACAGTATATTTAGTATTTTACTATGTTGAATTGCTTAATAAAAAATGGCTGCTTGTAAACAATTGAAAATTCCAACCAGCTGCCACAGTAATATGGAATGTGCTGTGCTCTGGTTGGCAGGGACTTCCTTTTAACCATTCATAATAAAGGTAATGGCTACAACCACGCCTCTGCCAATCAAGACACAGGGATTTACTTATCCATGTTATATACTGTAGTTACGTACACTGCTTTCTTGTCCTACTTCCGTGAAGTCCAAATTTATGTACAGCCATTATGAGGAGAGTTTCGGGAAATTTTAATACTATTTCAAATCCCAGGAATTCCTCATGTATGCTTTACAGCTGCATCATTCCCCTGGAATGAGCCACCCCAGAGCTTTAGAATGTTATGCTAATTAGAGAACTTAGAATGAAGTTCAAACTCTGCTGTGTGGTCACACTCACCCCTGCATTCCAACGTCAGATTTAATTCTCCGCCAGAAGAAAGCAGTCGCCCTGAAGTCTTCTCTTCAGACTTATTATGTTTTTTTGTTTTATTACTTTTAAAGTTTTAGTTTATATTTTACTGTTTAGTTATATTGTTGATACTCTGCGTTAGTTAGGGTGTAGATTTCATCAATTTTACTATTTCTCCAGTTCCGCATCAGTTCTCAGGCACTGGAGAAGGCTGTTTTGTGGAGCACTTCCTGCCTTTATGGAACCGCTTTATTTAACCAAAAAACCCAAAACCTTCTTTAACTGTTCAAATTATGCTACCTTGTGGTATTTTGCTGAAACTATTCTTGATTCCTCAATTTTAGGAACCGAGACGATAATTAGCTCCATTTTCAGTTTTAAACACCATTAGATGTTTTAAATTGTGGTTCTATTTTAAAAAGGGAACCGATCCGCATTTTTTTATTTAAACCCATTCTGCTTACATAGAGGTTGTTTACTACTGTAAATGACTATTTTTTTGGGAACTAGAACATCTTCCCTGGGTTGTCAGTGTTTGTTATTATTGACAGGCCCAAAGAGTAAATAGGACCCCCAGATTTAAAAACTGTAACATTTGTTTTCAACTCCCGGCTAAGGCAGACTGCCACGAGTTGTATTTAAGTTGCCTGGGTCCAGATCGTGATTTTGTCAATTGTAAGTTTTGTCTGAATGGGGGAACCCTGAATCCAGTAAAAATTAAAGAGCCTCTGAGCAGACACCAGAGATGGTGCCTGCCAAGAAAAAAAAAAAAACATGTCACTGTTCCTCATCCTGACGAACAAAAAGAGCCGCTAGTAGACACAAATGGAATGCCCTCAATAGAGGTATTCAGAGCCCTTTTTATCCATGTGAAATTTTTTTTCAATTTTCTTGTCTATGCCAGAAGCTGAGGTGGGTGCGGACAAGATTTTACAGGTGGCCTTCTTGAGGGTTTTGTGGATGGACAATAGTACCCTTTTTTGTGTGAGTTAAGCCTATCATATCCATTAATTCCACCTCATCCTCATCCTCCTTAGTTTCTCATGAGGTGCTTTTGAAGGTGTTTACCATATGCCATACAAAGGTATAATGTGATGTATAGTCATCTGAAGGTGGGAGCCAGACTGTTGTTCTGGAGAACCATGCAGTTATATGGGCTCTCTTTTCTTTTTCCCCCTCCTCATAGTACAGTTTGACCTCCTCCTCCACAGACATTTGGAATAGAGCCGGGGGGGGGGGGCAGTAATATTCATTAAATTCCCCATAGCCTGGAATGCCTGGAGGAATTGCCATGCCTTTGTCATGTATCCCCACCTTGATCATGAGGGAGTGGTCCAGGCTGCTGCCTGCGACAAAGCCAAGGTGTCCCTTTCCTCCTAGCCTCCTGAGAAAGATTCCAGGAAGCTGGATAGTATGGGCAAAAAAGGTTTTAGTTCAGCTACCCTGCTATTAAGGCAGGCAACATACTTGGCCGGCACAGCTCAGTACCAAAAAACCCTTTGGAACACAATATTTGCAATGGGGGAGAAGGCTGCTGGTGACCTGGCACAAGATTTGGCTGACACAGCAAGATCATCCACAGATGCCACAAAGTACTAGTTCCATAGGGCAGTTGATACAAACAATGCTGTGTCCAAGGTCATGGCCCATGCAGTGTCCTTCAGGAGGTTTGCCTGGCATTGAACTACTAACCTATCCCAGGACACTCAAACAAAGGCAATGGATTTCCCTTGTGAGGGAAATTCACTGCTTGGTGCCAAGACAGAGGCTTACATACAAAAGGTGGTTGAATACAAGAGCAACACTGAGAAGGAAAAGACCTCCACTTCCTACAGGCCTTCTGGAAGGGGAGGTTGAGGTAGGGGATACTTTCCCCATGCCTACATTACCTATGGCTTCCCTCCACAGAGGGGTTTCTTCAAAGGTAGGGTTAGAATGGGCACCAGGCATGCAGTCGCACATTTGTCCCCAAGGCTTATGTTAAGCCAAACCCCCAACAAGTCTCCAAAGGCCGCCTATCTGTTGCCAGTGGGGGAAAGCCAACTCGCTATTTTTAGGAATGGACAGAAATAATCACAGACAAGTGGGTTCTGGAAATAGTGAGTCAAGGTCTGTCCCTGCAGTTCAGCAAATTTTCAAGACTGCAGAATGACAAGGACTTTCACTCTCACACTACAGCAGGAAGAATCATGTTGGAGATGGAGGTGAAAAAAAATTGCTGCAAGCAAATGCAGTGGGAAAAGTACCTTCCTCACAAGGGGGGAAGGGGGCTTTATTCCAGATACTTCCTGACCCACAAGGAAAATGGGGAGTGGAGACCCATTTAGATCTGAGATAGCTGAACAAACACTTAAAAAAAGTTGTTCAAGATGGTAACACTGGGATCAGTGATTCCATCACTGTAATAAGGAGATTGGGTAGGGTCACCGGATCTTTAAAATGCCTACTTTCACATGCCAGTCAAGCCCAGTCACAGAAAGTACCTCAGATTCAGGATAGGGAATTGCCCTTCCCATTACCAATTTACAGCCCTTCCCTCCAGTCTTTCCTCAACACCAAGAGTGTTCACAGAGTGCCTAGCCTTGATGGAAAGACATTTGCAAAGACGGAGTGGTAGTCTCAGGAAAATCACACTAGGAAACCAGATCCTCCATCCTTACAAAGCATCCTGGAGGACGTGGGCTTCCCCATAAACATGCAAAAGTCATAAACAGATCCAGTTCAGGTTTTGGACTTGATAGGTGCAGAATTAGATGCCCTGCAAGTGAAAACATTCCTTTTCCAGGCAAGAGTGGCAAATCTGATTGCAACTGCAAAATCCTTCAAGGCAGGCCAACCCAGACCTGCAAGGGAAAAGTGGGATCTACTTTCAGAGCTAGAGCCTGTCACAAAGTCTTTGTTAAGGGAGATGGGAAATGAATTTCTGATGTTCTTGCTGGTTAAATAAAGCATAAATATGAAACAATATCATCTCTGTGTGTTTTTAATGGAATAAATTGTTAAAATACTTATTTGTCGTCTCCTTTCCATTTTTGAAATGAGATTGGCGTGACAGTCTATTTTTTTTGTGCCAGGAGTCAGTGTGTGTCATGCTTTGAAATGCCCTCATTACTGACTCCTGATACAGTGTACAGTTAACTGTAACTACAGCATGTGGCTGGTTGAGACATTTGTTTTCAAAAGTGATGCCACACACTCCATCACAACACCGTTTGGTGACTGCCTTAGCCCCCCCCCCCACACACACACACAGTCCAAGGACAAAGTATCCTATACATCCTAATTATCAAAAAATAGCTTATGTTTTGAAATAATTTAAAACTTTTTATTGAATCATAGAGATGAATCCATACTGGCGGGAAAGAGCCGAAAGCGTTCATGACCGGCAGATGACCTACCCCAACACATTGAGAAAGACTTAAATTGCATTTTGAATGTCACAAAAATGTGGGAGAAGTAGAGAAGACAGAGCTAAAACTATGGGCTGACAAGTTGATTCGTTTTCTTTGCTGCGATATCTCATACCTGAGTCAGTCCTGTAGTGTATACTGCCATTGTGTGTCCACAGACATGCAAGTACTGTATGACATTTTGAAATAATTTAAAACAGATTTTTTATGTTCTACTGTTCAGTGGGTCCCGACTCCCTACGGTACCCACTTGCCCCATATTGTATCAAAATAAGTTACAAACATATATGCCCCCACAAAAAATGTCTGGAGCTTACCTCAGCTAGAGCTACCAGCACTTTCCATTTTCTCTGCCCTTTCCTGACACCTGGGCCAGGAAGCACAGAAACAGTTCATGGAGTCTGTATGCTAACTTCTCTGATGGTAGCCCATGACCAAGACAGCAGCGGAGTGAGAAGAGCACACATGAGGAGAAACAACCTTTCTCTCTGCGCCAATCATGCAGTCAGTCTCTTCAGTTCTTCAAACCCCAACAGTCAACCAGCACGGGGGGGAATCACATAAGCACCAATTACCAGACAAACTACCTCTGGTGCTGCAGGAGCGCCTGGGGAACGTGGGGTAGGGGTTGCTGCATTACATACAGTCTAATAAACGTTGGACAACAGGCACAGCCCTCCTTGGCCATCTGTCGATTGGCAAAAACAAACCACACTTGCTACTTACATCTTTGCATTTGCAGTTTGCATTTGTCAGTGGCTGACCGAGGAGGACAGCTGTGTTAGTGGCTGCACATTTATTGAGGGTATGTCATGTAACCTATTTTGATATAATGTGGGGCAAACAGGTAGGGTAGGAAGTCAGGAGTGGACCCACTGAACAACCGAAAAAAAATATCTGTTTTAAATTATTTCAAAACGCAACCTATTTTTTTGAAATTAGGATGCTTTAAGGCAGGGTGGGTGGCTGAGGCAGTCAGCAAATGGTGGGGTGATTATTTCAGTCAGATTTCTTCAGCGTGATGGAGTGTGTGAAATCAGTCTTGAAAACAAACGTCTCAGCCAGCCACATGCTGTAGTTACAGTTAACTGTATGCTGTATCAGGAGTCAGTAATGTGGGCATTTCAAAGCTTGACACATGCTTACTCCTGACATAAAAAAAAAAAAAAAGGTCAAGCCAATCTCTTTTTAAAAATGGAAAGGAGACTACAAATAAGTACTTTAACCATTTATTCCATTAAAAACACAGAGAGAGGGTATTGTTTCATATTTATGATTTATTTAAGCAGTAGGAACATCAGAAATTAATTTCCTATCTCCTTTAAGGGCACTGGAACGGAAGACAGAAGAAAGCAACCCAAGAGGAGGAATTCCCTTCCTTCAACAATCACCTATGGCCATACTCACTACAGATGCCTCCCTCCTTGGCACAGGCACTCACCTGGAGGATTTCACTGTAAGTGGTATATGGAGTACACAAGAGACTCAGGAGCACATAAATCTCCTAGAACTTGGGGTAGTCTTTCTTAGCAATGCAGGCCTTTTCATCACACATCAGAGGTCAGTCTGTCCAAATCAGGACAGACAACACCACAACAATGTACTATATAAACAAACAGGGATTTACAAAGTCTTTGAAACTGTGCACAGAAGACGAGAAGTTCTGGAACCAGTCATATTCCCTGGAAGTTCAGCTTTCAGCAGTACACCAGCCAGAGAATGACAATGTGCGGGCGGATTCACTGATCAGAATCAGCCAGGGAAATCATGAATGGATCCTGAACCAGCAGGTGCTGGTGGCAGTGTCCAGATGGTGGAGTACACCAGAAACAACCAGCTCCCACTGTTTTGCTGCAGACCCCCATCAGTGGGTACAGTTCCAGAGGATGCTGTATTCCTCAACTGGTCAGGGAAGTTCCTGTATGCCTTCCCACTTATTTTATTTATTTATTCTTTGGTAACCAGGTAAGGCTCACTAGGCAGAACTGCCTATGCTTAGGGGCAATCCAGGAGCACTGGAGAGGATAAGTGACTTGCTCAGAGTCACACAGTATGCAAGTGGAGATTTTGGGAATCAAACCCAGGTCTGCTGGCTGTACCAAGCTCATTCACAGCTCGTTACTATAACCTCTAGGCTATACTGCCAGATCCCAAACTTATACCTTCTTATACTATCCATACTTAAGCTGGACAGCTGTTTTAAAATGGGCAGGTTGTGGTTTCCAAAAACCAATCCATATAGGCTTCCAATAAAACACTTAGTTATATTGAATTAATGGAGCCTGCTATAGCGGACACCAGAAGCCCATTAACACCTACTCAACTGCGATCAGGCACCCTCCCCAACACTTCCAGAGACTACCTGACTGCAGCTGTGGAGGTGTTAATAGGCCTGCCGTTCACTACCTGTCCATAGGCAATGAGGTGCCAAACTGCTGAGCAGCAGAGTGGCCGATGTTGGACTGCAGGCTGTGTTGTAAAAGCTGCTTAGTCTCGCAGTTTTAGTTGTGCTTTACCCTCCCTCCCGTTTTGCACTTACTATACAGTTCAGGTGTGGGTGGTCAGTTTCTGTGTAGCAGTTCACTTCATTTGGGCTGTAGCTGTTCTCCCCTCACTCCCTCCTAGTGATCCAACAGTTAGCCTCCGTCCCTCCTGTTTTGCACTTAGAGTTTAGTTGCGGGTGGCCACTCAATTTCTGTGCAGTTCACTCTGTTTTGTCTGTAGCCGTCCTCCTCATCATTCCCTCCCAGTGATCCAGCGATTAGCCCCACTCCGGTGACACATCTTCGAGTGCTGGCTCCTCAACTATGACCAGTCCCTCTCTACCCTTCCCCTCCTTCAGTCCAGTTCTCAGTGGCCATATGTTTTCACTTATAGTTGTTGTCCTTCACATTTTGTGTCAGCCATAGTATCACCAACTTGTGAACAAGGCGAGCTCCTTAGTGTGCTCTGTCTTTCTTGGCTGGACTACTGTTGTGTTGTAAAAGCCACTCCGTTTCATTAAGTTGTGGTGGGCTGGAAAATGCAAACAGAATGGGGGGGTGAGTAAATTGGAAAATACAGCCCTTTAAAAAGGGACTACGAAAAATACATGTCAGAACGTGGGTTTGGTTAACGTGGACACCACTTATAATGGACGAAAGAGCATTGTGTAGAGTAGTCCATTATAGCGGCATGTACTGTGCCACTCAGACTGAGAAGGGCTTCAGCAACAATGATTCTCATAGCTCCAGACTGGGCCAGGCAGATTTGGTACTTACTGCTCCTGTCCCTCTCCAGCAGACATCCTGTCACCCTGCCCTTAAGATACAGTCTGTTGACATCTGCATCTCAGAACCAGGTCCTTGAAGAGCTACAGTTTTCTGGAATAAGAGTTTCTTGAGAAAATTATGGAAGTGCTTAAGGTTTCCAGAAAACAAGCAACAAGGAGAACTTGCGCCTCAGAATGAAAAAGATTTTCCTCTTGGTGTTCCCCTAGACAGCTCGACCCATTGTGAGCAAGTCTAACTACAATCCTGGACTACCTAGTCCATCTCCAGTCCTTGCGCTTCAGGCCCTGTTTCCTGAAGCAGCAGTGTCAGTGTACACTTCAGCTAGCAAGTGCAGGTAAGTGGCCTCACGACCCTTTTTCAAAAAGGTTCTTTAAAGACCTTAATCACCTGTGGCCTCCAGTAAGGGATCTTGTGCCCCCGTGGGACCTGAATTTATGCATTGCCCGGCTAATGGAGGCTCCTTTTGAGCCTATGGCAACTGCTGCTTTGAAGTATGTCACTGGAAAGCAGTTTTCCTGGTGACCAACATCTGCCAGGAGGGTGAGTGAGCTGCAAGCCTTCTGCACAGACCCCTAACTGTATCATATTTCACAAGGACAAGGTAGTCCTAAGAATGAACAGAAAATTCTCCTTAAAGTGGTGTCTGAATTTCATCTGAATCAGTCAGTTACACTTCCAGTTTTCTTTACAGCAAAATCCTGATCAGGAGAACAAGAGCTTCATAGTCTGGATGTTAAGAGAGTTCTGAGCTACTACCTGGACCACACAAAGGATTTAAGGTCCACTAGTACTCAGTTATTTGTCACCTGTGGGCAAGTGAATAAAGGTAAATCAGCATCCAAGAGAACTGTTTCTGGTTGGATGAGTTACTGCATTCAGTTCAGTTATGGCAAAGCTGGCAAGCTGCCACCTGAAGGCTCACTCCACAAGGTGCACCTCTGCTTCCATGGCAGCATCAAGAGGTGTTTCCTTGCAGTAAATCTGCAAAGCATCTACGTAGAAAACCGCACACACTTTCACAAAGCACTGCTTTCTGGACATACAGTCCAGAAGGGATGACACTTTTGGCACTGCTGTCTTGCAGAACCTTTTCCTTAAATAGGTTTTGTACCCAGCTTCCCAAGGTGCTGCTTTGGAGTCTGCAGTTGTGTAGCATAAGTGAGGGATTACTGGGACTTGAAGAAAACAATTACTTACCATAGTAATGTTGCTTCTTCCAAAGAGATCCCTCACTGTGCCTTACAATCCCTAACTCCCTGTCCAGAACCGGATCAAAGGTTCACGCAAGCATCAGTTCTCTCTGTTTTCTTGAGCATAACTTGTTACATTGTCTTTATAATTAATACTCAGTGATGTAAGCTATTTTAGTTTATCATAACATTTTAAGACTTATTCTGCCATGTTGAAAAGGTTTTACAAACTTTATAAAATATTTTTAATAGCCCGCCCACTGGTGCAGAGGCACAATTGCCATCTGTGGTACCGACGACCCGGGTTCGGGAATGGATTAGGGAGCTGGATGGCCGGCCGTGGGGGGGGGGGGAGTAGGATTGAGCATCTGGTAGACTACTCTCCTACTCTGGGGAGAAGTGGGGTTGAGTGTCTAATGCACAACAGACCCGTGGCGGAAGCTAGGGGTTCCGCAGTGGTCAGCGCTGCACGTTCGGGGGCAGGGTGGATGCGGTTCTTTATTGCACATCCCCGCCCCTGTGGGGGTTTCACAGTCTACTAAAAATGCTGGTCCTCACCAATGATCCGGCTCCATGCCGTCCCCTCTGGTCACCAGAGTTCGCCTATCGGCAGCCCCACTCAGGTGGGCAAGCCCTAGTATGAGGGGGTAGCTGATGAAGCCTGGTGAGTCCATTGGGGCTTGGGAAGCCGGCACGAAAAAGTACAATAATAAAAAATATATATATTTTTAGATATACTTTGGTAACCATTTAGCTAGTTTCAGTGGTCACTGCTCACCCTAGCTTTAGAAATAAATCCGACATTGGAATGCAGTGGTGAGCATGACCACACAGCAGAGTTTGAATTTCAGTCTAAGTTCTCTAGTTGGCATAAAATTTAAAAGCTTTGGGGTGCCTCATTCCAGGGGAATGAGCAGTTGTTAAGCATAGTGAGGGATCCCTTTGGTAGAAACAATATTACTACGGTGAGTAATTGTTTCTTTAGCCGAGTTTGTTTCTGTTGACCAGGAGGTACAGTATCCTGAAAGCTTTAGCGTTAAAAGGTAAGAGTTTCAACGGGCAATTTTAGTGCAGTAATAAAAAGTTATTTTACCATCGCTCACTCTCGGATAGATTAAAAATCTGTATCACTTTTGTTCAGAAGTCCCACTGATCTTACATTTTTATATTTTAAGTTATGGTCCATTATTTCATTTTTTTCTTTGCTAGGCACTTATGATGTCTTATGAATTTCATTAATTTTTAAATTTCCATTTCCTCATGCTTCTTCAGCAAGCCATATTCTGCTTTTAGATTTGTACCTTCTTTTAGATCTTCCTCCAAAGATTTTGGTATGCTGCATTATACTGTAGCATCTAGCTTCCTATCAGAACTTTGAAGGAAGACAAAAGGTTTTGAAAGGTAACATTTACTTGAGTGAAGTTTTTAACTTCTTCAAAGAGTGCAGCCTTCATGGATACTGCTGAGAACAGGGTGCTTCCATCTCTACGGTAGGATTTCGACGTAAAGAGAGGGGAGGCACCACCGTCTTCTCTGTCTAAGCCTTTGATTCTCCTTTGAGCCGTTGCAGTTTTGTTAGATTCCACAGGCTCATTTAACAATCCTTTTATTTTAGACTTTATTTATATTGTCCAATTGCATAACAGTTGTTACACCATATAGCAAATAGACCAAAAAAGGACATAGTTTAGAGGCAACAGCTCCTTAATCACAGAAAACATATGCATTTGCTATATTGACGTACATCATTAGAGGGATACCACACACACATATGCCATCAGTGTAACAAAACCATTACAGCGATGGCAGTGTGGGTGCTGCAGCCCGTCCAATGGTCATTCCAACAATCGGGATTTTGCAGCACCTGCCGTTGTAGCCACCCCAGGGGTCTTGCGCTCTTCCCTCCCACACCTCTGACCTGGAGGTGATTATATTATTTTCTTGGGGGTGCTGCAAACAGCCATGACGTGCCCCAGTGCTTTGGGTGCGATGGCAGTTGGGTGGCACAATTGCCTGGCGACATGGTCACTGTCGGCATTTGGGTGTCACTGCCACACATGTATACTAGTTGAAATGTATCCACTGATGCTGCAGTTTAGAGTACAAGAGCAGCATGGCTAATTCGAAAGAAATTGTCCAACAATCAAAGTCCAGCTAAACACGTCCCAAATGAGACTAATGGTGCCATCCAGTAACCCTAAAGGTAATCGGTTATCAAAATGTATCTGGACAACATCACTTAAAGAGCTACTGACACCTCGGGGAAAACTTAGAAAAACATGATACTTAAGCACCGTTTTTCTTGTATTTCAAATGTATACAACAGGAGTGAGGGTAAAAATGACAAGATAAAAATTATGTCTTAGTGACATCAGTAACAGCAAGATATCAAAAAATATCACTGTTACTGTTGTCACAATGGATATCTTTTAAGTTACTGTCATCACAGTGGAATACTGAACCAATCAGAGAGCAGTTCCTACAATGCTGATAACATCATAATGCCTAGTGCTGCACTAAAGCAGGCAGTTAAAATCTGAAAGAAAAGCAGCAACATTTTTAAATAAACTGCAGATTTAAAAGATATAACTTGTGAAGTACTGTTGTATATATCAAATATACAATAGCCTGACTCAAAATAGGCAATTTATCATTTGTGAATGGACAGGACTTTCATATCTCACTTGTAGCTCTGCCACTCGTGAGTTATGATCCTGCCCCTCACACTTGAAGATAAGTATTTTGAGTCAGCCTATTGTATATCCTGTAATCTGCTATATATTTCTGGCTCTCCATTATTTATTGCTGAGGAAATCTGCACAAAAACAGGATCTATATCCCTCTGAGTTCATCTCTCAGCAGCTGATTCCCTACTTGAAGTCATAATCCTCTGTTACATCACAATCTGTTGCCATGGGAGTAACTGCTGATGTCACAAGCAGCGTAATATGGCATCAGGTTGGGAAGAAGCATTAGGAGCCATAGACCCGTAAAGGAACAAAGATCCTGTTTTCTTGCAAGTGACTGTGGTAATTAATTATGGGGAAGTGGGAAAACAGAGCTAATGAGAAATATAAGCTGCATTGTGTCCAAATATTGTTTTTCAAAGTTCTGAAGGCATCAGTTGCTCTTTGAACTAATTTTATAAGTGCTGAGCATCCCTCACCTCCCCATTCATAATAAAAACCACCATATAAACAGTAACCAGTATTAAACAGAACAGTTCCTCCTCCTCCTCAATTTTTTACTTTTTAGTAGGGGATAAAAACGTACTCCCCCCGCATTTATGAAAACTGAGTCAAAACAGGGCATTATATGCATAGCTCCCAGCCTTTGAACTGACCTCGTCTTCTTGCACTTAGACAATATCTAGGCCATCGTAGAACAATGAGCAAGCTTAAGTTTTAGTGTATGACATTAAAAGAGTCATCAGCTGGGTGTAAGCACCACGTGTAGAACCTGACGGTTCTTAGAGTCTCAAATAGTATAGTATGCACTCACACAGGTTTGGCACTCACCATCTCATAATAATAGACTCCAGCTCCAAAATCAAAAATGCAGTTACTCATTTATTAAATAAGGCAAATCTAGGCTAGCCTGACGTTTTTCGGAATGAAATTTCTTTATCAAAGGCTGACACACCTAAAGACATGCACACATTTATAGTGACATAAAAATGACGTCATTATGATGTGTTATCAAACATTTCAAATTCAATGGATTATTTTAAAAAGGGGGTAATCACCTCCATTCATTAGACCTGATAAGGTACAGACATTAGGGGAAGGATAGGAGCCAGGGATGAGGGTAGGGTTGCGGGGGAGGGAGGAGAGGAAGAAGGAAACAAACAAGGGGAGGTAACTTGAAACAGTTAATTAAAATCAATTAATCAATCAAAACTTTATTTATTCAGGCGAGCATCATTGAGCAAGGCTCATTTACAAGATGGACCTGATAAGGTCAAGGTTCAGCAGTTGATACACAACAGATACATCAATACACTTATATATATAGTTATACATACAGGAAAAAAAAAAACAACACTTATAAACACAGTGATGCACAGTAAGATTCACACTATAATGTGGGTTATAGGAAAGTTATACTAATACCAATAAATACTAGTAAAAGACACATTGTCTCTATGACTCTAATTCTACAGATTGGATACAAAGAAATAAATATATAAAAACGCGTATTCTTCATGATGTAAATTCCTATACAATGTACTCCTATAATGACTATAAATGCCACTCAGTTATCTCCGTTTCAAAAATGGTTTTATGTTGAAGCTGGTGTTTAAACCTGGCCTGTAATGGGCACCCAAAATAATAATCCAGAACAATTCTCTCTGTAGGAGCAAATCACTGAAATTGCCACCCCATGGTTTGGGGTTTACATTATCAATAGCTAAAAACTTAAACTCATCGTCCTTCCTATCTTTCATTTCAAGTATGTACACTGCTGTTGCGTAAGTGGCATCTCATTTCTCTATGGCCCATATTTATTCCCCCACCCTAGTTTTAAAATTCCTGATTGTTTTGCCTATATAGAAAGCCCCACAACTGTACATAGCCAAATAGATTATTCTCGTACCATCACAGGTAATGAGTTGTTTGACGTCATACCTCTTACCATGCATTTTACTTTGGAAATATTTACCTGTTATATGTTTACATTGTGTGCATTTTTTATATGTATAACAACCTGTTGCATCCTGATTGTTGTTACACATGTAAGAAATGGAAAGCAAAAGAACCACCACATGCACGTTTCACATAATACTATACACTATAAAAAATACAGGATGAGGAAGTTTATGAACAACCAGTGTGTTCTGCCGCCTCGAGGTTCGGATTCCCATGGACCTCTTGAACTTCGCTGTCAAGTCAGAGGGAATCAGAACCCCCTGTGGCAGAATACACTGGTTGTGTATAGTTGCCCGTCCAGAATTCTCTATATTTTGCACTTTTCACATTGAAACCCAGCTGCCATATCCTTGACTACTCCTCGACTTTTCTTAGGTCTCTGCTTATCCATTCCACCCCCTTGGAGTGTCCACACTATTGCAGAGTTTGGTATCATCCACAAAGAGGCAGACCTTTCCTTCCAGCTCCTCTGCAGTGTCACTTATAAAGGCATTAAAGAGGACTGGTCTCAGCACTGATACCTGAGGCACCCCGCTGGTTACCCTCCGCTCCCCAGAGTGAACTCTGTTTACTACCATCCTCTGTCGCCTATCCCCTAACCAGTCTCTTACCTAGTTTACCACCTTTGGACCCACTCCTAAGCAACCCAGCTTGCTTACTAATCTCCTATGAGAAATGTTGTTGAAAGCCTTACTGAACTCTAGGTAGGCTACGTCCACTACTCCACTCCCAATTGTATTCTTTGGTCACCTAGTCAAAGAAGTCTAAAAGATTCATTTGACATGACTTACCCCTGTGAATCCATGCTGCCTCAGGTCTTGTAACCAGCTCAGTTCAAGATGTTCCACATTATAAAATGGGTTTGAAGAATCGTGAAACCTGATTAGTTGAGGCCCATCTTTACCAGAGCTGTTACCTCAGCCTCTTCACAATAAAATCAATACTAACCACACATCCCTGATTGCCATCACAAACATGGCTGTCGCCTTTACTCACTTAAAACCTTCAGCTAGACCTTAAAGATGAAACTGCCTTCAGTAAAAAAATTATAGTTAAATCTTATTTACCCTCATAATCCCCTTCTTATACTCATAAATGCATACAGTTAAATTATGTCCCCCAGTACTTATAGTTTTAAATTTCTGGTGTTTCTTTGCTGACCATGAAAAAAAACCTTTCTCTCCTTATCTGCTTACGAGGAAAAGATTCAGCAGAAGCCCTGGTTCCATCTGAGGCCTTCTGTTGTATGAGGGAGGGGGTGAAAATTCTGCCAGTAGAACTGAGCAGAGATTTGAACTCTTGCATTCCATCCATAGTAAACATTCCATCTAGTGAGTGTAGGAAAGGGAGAACAAAAACAAAGTGGAGAAAAGGGAGGAAATAATATAAAAAAGAGGAGGAAAGGTGAGAAAACAGGTAAATGGGGGTGAATTTGGGAAAATAGAGGGTTTAAAGAGCTGCTGACGCCTCAAAGAAAACTGAGAAACATAACAGGTACAATTTAGCTTGCATTCCATATGTATCCTATGGATTTCTCCTCCCCATTATCTACTAATGAGAACATTGTTATGAATACATGATATTTATCCCTTTGAGTTGATCTGCCTGTATAGCTTACTCCTTACTTCAAGTCATAGTGCTCTGTTGTGACAACACAACCTGTTCCCATGGGAGTAACTGTGATATCACAAGCAGTGCGTTATGACCTCAGGTGAGAAAGCAACAGGAATAGATGAATTCTTCAGGAGTAAAGATCCTGTTTTCATGCAAATGACCTCAACAATAAATAATGTGGAGGAAAACTGCAGAACTAATGTGAAAAACAAGCTGAATTTTGTCTAAATATTGTGTGTTGCTAACGTTCTCCTGAAGGTGTCAGCTACTCTTTAAGGGATAATTTGAAAAAATGTGTTTAACTGTGCGTTTTGTTTGAAACTAAGATGGCATACCAAGTGCTGGGATGTGCTGGGACTGTTTTGTTGGAGTGGCTGAACGTTTTAAAAAAAATCAGTAAAATGCTTAACATTATTTTATTTTTATGTATTTTTTCACCCTCCTCAAAAAAAATCTTGAACCCATTTTATAATCACAATAAGACTTTTCCAGTCTGTGCTTTGTGGTGGGATAATGCCATTTCTTAGGTGGTTGAAGGCACTTGGTGATGTCTCGTGCCTCACAACACACCCCAGGTGTGCCATTCACCACAATGCACACCCTGTCATGTCTTATTGCGTAAATCCTTTCCTTCAGCAGTGTTTCCATTAACTTTCCCACTACCAATGTCAGGCTAACTGACCTGTAATTGCCAGCCTCCTCCCTACTACAACTTTTGTGAAGTGGGACTACATCTGTCCTCCAGTCCTCTGAACCACTCCTGTTTCCAGCAAACTGTTAAATAGGACTGTCAGAGCTGCAGCCAGTACCTCACTGAGCTCCCTCAACACCCTTGGATGCACTCATCTGACCTCATTGCTTTATCCACTTTCAGATTAGCGAGTCCCTTTAGGACTCTCTCCTATGAAAAAAGAATAGTGTCCACCTCCCCCGCTCTGTAGCTCCTGTTACTTTTTTGTGGTCCCCCCCTCTCTTCCCTCTGTGAACACTAAACGAAAGTATTTGTTCAGGATGTCTGCCTTTTCCTATTCTCCCTCTGCACAGCCCTCCCTTTACTTCTTAACCTTAAAATCCCATCCCTGGTTTTCCTCTTTTCACTTACATACCTATCGTCCCCTTTTGTTACCACCTGTCCCGTTCTCTTCAGTTTGTCCCCTTGCGCTTCTTAACTGCTTTCCCTGCTTCACTCTGTTTCCCCTGCTACACCTCCCTATCTTCCTCCCTCTGTGTCTCCTTATAGCTTCTGAATGCTACCCTTTTAGCCTTTACCTTTTCTGCCACCTCTTTCAAGAACCATAGCAATTTCTTTTTCCTCTTGCTTTTGCTCACTAGCTTGGTGCAGAGGTTTGTCGCCTTAACTATGCCTCTTTTTAGCTTCTACCACTGTTCTACCACCCACCCCCAGGTCATTCTTCCCTTCCAGGTCATCCCTGAGGCAGTCACCCATCTTTATTAAATCTGCCCTCCTGAAATCCAGGACCCTCGCTCTTGTGTGGTTCAGTTCTGCAGCCTTCCTTATATTGAACCACACTATACAGTGATCGCTGTTCCCCAGGTGGTCTTCCACCTTGATGTCTGCAACACTATCCCCTGTTAATGAGTACCAGGTCAGTATTGCCCCATCACAAGTGGGTTTATTGACTAGTTGCCTCAGAAACGCCCCCTGAAGGGAGTCCAGAATGCTCCTGCTTCTAGCCAAAGCCACAGCTAGGAGGCTTCAATCTACATCCGCTGATTGAAGTCCCCCATCAAGCAGCACCTCTCCCTTTTCTGCCATTTTGCTAATGGCTTCCACAAGCCTTCCAGATTTTATTAGCACTCTGCTTCTTACCGCCCCCCCTTTTTCTTTGTTGCCCCCTCCTTCCTACCCTCTTTTTAATCCTTCCAGTCCCATCCCCCTTTATTTCTACCCCTCCCCGTTTTCTTTATTAATTTGCACCCTGGGGAGTTCCTCTCCCCTTGAGTTCTCTCTTCTCTCTACTTCAGCCTGTGGGGAGCAGCTTCTGCCTTCCCAATTTTGTCCGCCACCCCACTTGACTAGTTTTAAATGTAGAAAGTAACATTTAAACAGTCAACCAAGGACTGCGATTCCCCTGCCGGAGGGATGCAGGCCATCACTCCTGTGTAGGCCCTAATCCATGCAGGTGGATTCCCAGTTCCCAGTATAGGTGAACCCCTCCTCCCTGCACCATTCCTTCGACCATGAGTTGAAGCTCCTGGTGCAGAGATCCCTGTCGTCCCCTTCTCATAGACAGGCAGCACCTCAGAGAAAGTCACTGAGTGTGCTACCTGTCTAAGACCCCTCCCCAGCTCTCTAAACTCCCCTTGCACTATCTTAGCCCCATACATAGCCAGATCATTGGTTCACAGGAGGACAATGACATCCAGCTCTCCCTTCTGTCCTACTGCCCTAGCGATCCCCAGGATCCACTTCCCATCCCTCCAGGCTATGGCACCACGTAGGCACCTGACCTCCCTCGCTGCCCCCCTTCCTATTCCCAGATCTATCCCCCTGACAATCAAGACCCCCACTAGAAGTTGCTTCCTTCTCCTCTGGGGTCCTCTCCCTTCCTTCTTGGGGTCTCCACTATGGAGGACCCCCACATCCTCCCTGACCTCTATCATGGCTTCCTCCTTCTGGCAGCCCCACCCTGCCAAAGTAGCGTAGGAATTTTGTAGTGATACTGTTTGAAGGCTGTGCGTCTGACCCACCACCCCAACCTTCCAGAGCCCACCACGGTCCAGTCATTCCTCCTCCCTGGCACCCTCTGAGGTAACGGTGGCAGATCTGTTGGCCCCTGGGTTGGGTAAGAAGGTCTCCTGAATCCGAAGCAGCTCAGCCTGAAGTCTAGCAGGCTCTTCCCTCAACCCAGAGAGTTGCATTCAGATGGGAACTCGGGTCTGTGGCATTGAGTGCTAGCTCTACAGCTTCATTGATGAGCTGGCTATAGCAGCAGCTTTATATTTATTTTCAGTCCGGCTCTTGAGACTTTAGCATGCATCTGTATTGCTGCTACACAGACTACAATACTTTGTGCAACACAGGGTTCACAGCTTCTCTGTTCTTTTCAGATCTACATATATTTCACATTAATGAGCTAATTTAAATATTCTGTAATCAGTGTAATAATACACCAGGTACAGTTTTAGAGTCTGCCTTTTGTACTCTGACAGAGCCCTAATAGTAATTATTCCGCTTTGTAATTGAGGCTTTGGTTGCTAATTCAGCCAGCCAGAGGAAAACCAATTAGCTCTAATTTATCTCTGTGTGTTTTGGAGAGCTTGCGTCTGTCACACTGTGAAGAAATAGATTGGTAATTAGTGTAGTGGGGTGGTGGGTATAAGTAATTATCAGCATTTTCCCTTTCTTTCATTTTTTTTTTAATTTTTAATGTAGCATGCTTCTGTTCTCTTAAGAAACTGTGAAACGCAAACCTGGTGGAGGGGCAAGCAGTTTTAGTTGCAAATGTGTCCAACCACCCTGATGGTAATAAGTGCAATGTCTGCAGAGAAAGCCTAATATTTTTAAGGAGGAACCCAGTTTGACTAACATACCGTAACTACAGTATCAGGACCCAAAAATAATTTGAGAAGCTGTTTTACCTTTGGAAATGTGTAGTAGGGATTTTTGACAATTTTATCAGCACGGATTTCAATTCCCCTTTGTTTTTATTTCTGGGTGGTGTGGTCAATTTGCCAAAAGCATTGCTTGAGATCTTGTGACACTAGGTTATTCTGCTTGCAGATGCTAAATTGGAACCATAGTTGTCATGGAGAAGTTATTGCAGCAGAACAATTCCGCTTCCACCTTTTCTTTGGAATGTAATATTTACATTTGCCACCCTCTTTGGCAGCTTCTTTCATAGACTGTGCAGTATGTTCTTTTTCTGTATTTTTTTGTACCAGTGCCAGATATGATTTGGTCTTAAATTATGCAAGCTGTTTTTAAAATGGAATGTTCTGCTTCTCTAACATATCTGGGCTTAGAGCTCAGGGTTAAAATGGTCATAGAAACAGCGAAACAGAGAATTTGTTGACAGAAAAGGACCTGTAGGCCCATCCAGTCTGCCCTGTTTTAATCTGCCTTTTCTGACACCTCGGACTGTTTGGTCACCGGTGTCCCTCCCACTTCCTTTTCCTATACTTATTATGCCTGTGCACCTATGACATGCATGCTTGAAGCTCCCTCACTGTTCTTGCCCCCACCACCTATTCTGACAGGTTGTTCAGGTGTCTCCATCAGAGGAGTAATTTTAGTGTCAAGGTTGGGGGGGGCAACGTTACTCTCAACCAGCCTTGGATTGAGTGCTGTGCTACCCACCAAAAAATAAATCTATGGAAAAATGCCATTATTTCTATCAACATACGTTTGAAAGCTAATGCATACAGGGAAAACACTGAAGACACTGCGGGAGACCATATGCTCACTGGCACAGCCCACCTCTCACTTCCATGGCCAGCCGCTAAATGGGAAGACATGGAGCATGCTTCCAATGTATAGTACAGGCTGCATGTCCATCTCCTGTATTGTACAGGGAGGGTGGACTGTGTGCTATACAGGAGGAGATGCATTCATGCCAGGTAATGTACACCGGACATGTGCTCCATGTGTTCCCATTTGGTGGCCAACTGAGGAGGTGAGAGGTGGGCTATGCTGGTTGCCATGTGGTCTCCTACCACACCAGCCCATTAGGTAAGGGTGGGTTGGTCACCAATTAAACCTATGTTTTAAACCCCTTAGTGCTGTCACTGGCTGCTTGCTCCTCTTTATTGTGTTTAAAGCAGCAGTTACTGCTGCTTTAAACATATTCTGGAAGTAGAAACAGCTACATATAGAGACTTTCAAATACCTCAAGGGAATAAACAAAGTCCAAGAGGGAAGCATCTTTCAGAAAAAGAGATATGCTGCCCCCCAATCACTACTCATCCACCCATGACCATTGTTGCAACACCACCAGTAACCAGACTCAGTCCTACCAGCTAGTTGCTGCTTGCAGCCACTGCCTCATAATCAGTCTGCTGTCCTCTGCTCTGTTCCAAACTTTTCCAGCCTTTGTGTCCAGGCAGACAGTTCCACAGGCTTACTCAGTGCAACCCAACACTCCAACCGACCAACCGACATTCAGTCACTCACAGCAGGTGGGCCCCACTCTGCTGCACCACTGCCTGACTGACTCCCGAGTCCCACATGAAGCAGGCAACTTAAGGCATTGGGCAAACAAAGTGGTGTAGGCAGCTCCTGAATTAGGTAGGCAGATGTGGCAGCTTTCAGAAAGGCAGGCAGAAGGGAAAGGATGCACCAAACATGACAGCACCATGGTCTTGATGCCAGCTCATCCTGACTCCTCACTCGCTGTTGGTGGCAGTGCATGTTTACACTACTTCCAGGTGCAGTGACTGCAGTCTGTCACTTTCCCCCTTCATGCCACAACTCAGTTCTTTTCCTCCCAATTCCGGTCAGGCTAGTTTGTGAAACAATGTCCCCCCCCCCACTGCTGTGTCTGTCATCCTCACCTGCCTCTCTGTCTGTCACTGTCTCGCAACTCTCATAAGTGAAACCTGAACCCCCACCACAGCAGGCTCCATAGTCGCTCGTGGTCACTCCTAGCCCACAGCAGGCAGCAGCAGCAAAGTAGGGGCTGAATGTTGGGGGTGACAAATGTGATCACCAAATCCCTCCCTGTTCCCCTATAATTACTCCTGGTCTCCATTATGCTTTCTGTAAGAGTATTTTCTCACATCCTCCTAAACCCCCTTCCCCAGTTTCATTGCATGCCTCTGTGTTTTGGTTCTTATCCTCCTCTGAAAGAGACTCCCTGTCTGCACCTTGTTTACCCCTGTGAGGCACTTATAGGTCTCACTCATGTCCCTTCTTGCTCTTCTCTCCTCCAGGGAGTACATGTTGAGATCTTGCAGCCTCTCCTCGTATGGCTTCTGTTCAACCCTCGCACCATTCTGGCAACTCTGCTCTGGATCGCTTCCACCTTGTCTGTGTCCTTGGGGTAAGTGCAGCATCCAGAACTGGACAAAGTACTCTAGGTGGGGTCTCACTAGTGAGCAATACAGTGGCAACACCACCTCCCTTCTCCTGTTAGAAATTCCCCTCCCTATGCACCTTAGCACCCCACTAGCCTTGACCACTGCCTTGTCACACTGCCCTGCCACCTTGAGATCACCAAGTATGATTACCCCAAGATCCCTTTCTCACTTGGTGACTGTCAGTACCTCCCCACCATCTTATAACTGCTCCTGGGTTTCCCCTCCCCAGGGGCATGACTTTGCACTTTTTGGCATTGAAACCCAGCTGCCACACCCTAGACCAGTCCTCTAGTTTCCCCAGATCCTTCTGCATTCTCTCCACCCTTCCTGAATGTCCACTCTATTGCAGATTTTGTGTCATCTGCAAAGAGACACCTTCCCCTTCAGTTCCTCAGCAGTGTCACTTATGAAGACATTGAAGAGTACTGGTCCCAGTACTGATCCTTGTGGTAACCCGTTGGTCTCTCTTCTGTTCCTCTAGTGTCAACCATTTACCACCACCCTCTGTCTCCTGTCCCTCAACCAGTTTGATACCCAACTTACCACTTTGTCCCCAACCCCCAGGCTGCTTAGTTTCTTTACTAGCCTCCTGTGGGGCACAGTCTCGAAGGCCTTGCTGTAGCCTAGATAGGCCACATCCACTGTCCTCCCCTGATCCACCTCCCTAGTTACCCAGTCAAAGAAATCTTGAGATTTGTTTGTCATGACCTCCCTACTGTTAAACCATGCTGCTGGTGGTTCTGTAGCCCATATGCCTCCAGATACTCCATCAGGCTCTCCTTTAGCAGGGTCTCCATTAGTTACCCTACCACTGATGTGAGACTGACTGGCTTGTAGTTACTAGCCTCCTCCCTGCTGCCACTCTTGTACAGAGGAACCACATCAGCCCTCCTTCAGTCCTCTGGAACTACTCCCATCTCCAGTGAGGTGCTTTGTAGTGGTGCCAGAGTGGCAGCTAGCACTGTGTTCAGTTCCTTTATAAACCCTCGGGTGGATCCCATCTGGTCCAATCGACTTGTTCTCCTGTAGGGCTCCCATTCCGTTTTGGACTCTCACCTCTGAAAAGGCACCTTTGTCCACTTCCACGAATTAATCACCTACCTCGGGATAGAAACATAGAATTTGATGGCAGAGAAGGACCACTTGGCCCACCTAGTCTGCCCATTTTCCCCTACCCTTACAATATCACCACAGACCCTACTTGATCTCCATCTCTTTCTCCCTCCCTCCCTCTTCCTTTCCACTAAAATATTCTTATCCCATGCATTCTTGAACCTCATCACTTCTGCTGGTAGGCTGTTCCAGGAATCTACCACTGTTTCTGTGAAGAAGTACTTCCTCATCTCTCTCTCCTGAATCTACCCCTTTCCAGCTTCACATCATGTCCCCTTGTTCTTGAGCTTCTTTTCTCTGAACGACACTTCCCTCCTGTACCTTATTTAGCCCTGTGAGGTACTTAAAGGTCTCCATTATAGATCAGACTTACTCCAGACATTTTCCATCTCTGCTCCATAAGTTACCACTGGAAACACTTGCACCTCTCCTTGGCCGTTAAGGTGAAAGCTCTAAAAGTGGTCACTGTACAAAAGCTTTCCTTACTGCATTTAACACCTTCCAGTGGTCCACCAAAACAAATACAATGGCGGCAGTGGTAGGACACTTTCAGGCAGACCACCCTGTTATAGCAAGGTAAAATACAGAGCTCTTTGGTGTAGTGGAGGGGGGGCCTGCCAGGGTTTCAGAGGTACTGTCTCGCATATAAGGGAGCCAGAATGCTCCACTGGTTTGCTCTGCCAGTGGAGAAACTCCCAGAATTAACACAGGTGGAGATAGCAGCTTCAGAAGGCATTTCAGCAGCCATATTCCTGTACTTGATTACCCTGCATTTTATAATCCCACCCCACAATCATAGGAGCTATCCTCGCTTGGGACATGCTGGGTAAAATCCTTCATCTGAAACTTAGCCCATAAAATATGCACCACTCTGAGAACAGTCAGAATTTCACAATAGGGGCTAAACTTTACATCAGAAAATTAGTCCTGATAAAGACATTCATCTAGCCAAGGATATGTACAAACTCAGTTGTGATTACCTAGACTATTTTGAGGCCCTAACACTCAGGTACATCCTCCCCCTGTGTGAGTTCTGGAAGTTCCTGCAGATGGGCAGCATGCCCAGCAAGTTGGGGAAACACTCCTCACAGGATTCCCGGCATGGTCACACTGCATACCCAATGGCTTATGCTGCATAGAGGGAAGGCCAGGGGATCTATCATGCTATTTGAGAAAACCTCCCAGATCAAATAGTTGAAGCTAGGCAAAGACAGCAGACAGACCTGGGCCTCATATTGTCAGAAGGGGACTGGCAAATGCATAGCTGTGCTCCAGAGCCAAGCTGTCTTCCCTCCCTCCTCCAAGGTCCTCCATTTTTACCACCACCTGTGGTCACCCAGGTGGCAGTATTGTAGCAGAGAATGCTTCCCTCACTCCCCAGCTGTCCTCTGACATCCCTGCTAATTTCAGAACCCAGCTTGCCAGTGTTACAAACGCTAACTCTACTGTTGCACCGATGGGCTGGTAGATCAGTGCTGTTGTTGTCGTGAGGCTCTGCGACAGGGTTGAATAAGGCCCTGTCTAGTTTGTTATATAGAAAGAGTTAAATGCAAGGATCTGTTCTATCCTCTCCTTTTCTGTCTCCTGTCTGTCTGGTTGCGTAACCAAATGTTCTCGTGAGACCAAGGAACTGATCACTCTGACGGTCTTGCGATTCTCTACCTCTCACTAGCTCTCTGCCTTCACTTGCTGTTTCTGTCTTTTCTTCCCCCTTGCATATCTGTGGTTATAAAAGTATATATGAATCATTATGTGAAACTTGGATCCCTTGATTTGAAAATGTATGTAGTTTATACTGTCGAAATGACTGCAAAAAATTATTTAGAATTTAGGGGGTTAACCTGAGATGCAGTTTAATCTCCTCTCAGGCTTGTTTGCAGACTCTTTTGTGGAGCTGTCACTGTTCTATTTGTTGTACCTGCAAGGAAACTGATAAGAACATTTTGAGGAAAAAACAGGATGTCTCTTAACGAGTTCCCAGGCAAAGACTTATAAAAGAGCAGCAATCCTTTTACTAGAGAGGCACAGACTGAGATTTGGAATAGGAGGACCCCCAATGAAGGACCTTGTTTTCTCTGTAGGTACTGCTTTTGTAAATAGTTCTACTGAACAATTATTTTTTGGTCTTTGGTAATTTTACTGTTATTAATAATAATAAATACAGCTTGCAAATTTTACAACTGCTCCTGGCCTTCCTGTGCTTCCTGACCTGTGCCTCAATAACAGAACTCCATCTCTTTTGTTGTATAGCCCACCATTTGTAAAGGCAGTCAAGCTTTTAGGTTCTGTCACTGCCTGTTCTTTTTCCATGACTGGTGTGGCTGTGCAGTCTCAGCTTGACTTCTGTCTCTGTCAGTTTAGCTGCCATTCTTTTGGTAATGGCTCTTGGGCTTGCTGCTTTAGAATCCATACCTTTCTGCTGTGCTTCCCTGGTACCAGGTCTAGTACCCATGCACAAAACTCCTGGCTTATAGTACACACCGTGTAAATCCCACTTAGTCTGACACCATCTGGCATTGAGGCATAGGTCAGGAAGCATAGGAAGACCAGGAGCAGTTGTAAAATTTGCAAGTAGTGTTTTATTATCAATAACAGTAAAATAAAAAAAAATGTTCAGTAGAACTATTTACAAAGGCAGTACAAACAGAGAAAACAAAGTCCTTCATCTGAGGGTTTCTTTCCAGTTCCAAGTCTTAGTTTCTGCCACTCTCTAGCAAAAGCGTTGCTGCTCTGTTTATAAGTTTTTGCCTGGGAACTTTTTAAGAGATATCATGTTTTTCTCAAAATATTCTTGTCAGTTTCCTTGCAGGTGCAACAAACAGAACAGTGACAGCCTTGCAAATGAATTTGCAAACAAGTCTGAGAGGAGCTTAAACTGCATCTCAGGTTAACCCCCTAAATTCCAAAAAGCTTTTTGCAGTCATTTCAACAGTATAAACTATATATACATTTTCAAACCAAGGAATTCCAGTTTCACATAAAGATTCACATATATTTTTATAACCACAAATATGCAAGGGGGAAGAAAAGACAGAAACAGCAAGTGAAGGCAGAGCGAGAGCGAGAGGCGGCGAATCGCAAGACTGTCAGAGGCCCCACATCCTTTGTCTTCTAGTAACAGGTCTGGATGCAGCCTTCCTTGGTAAGCTGGATCCCTTGCTGATGGTGTATCGTGACACACAAACCATTGCCTGGTGCAGAGCCACACAACAGAGGGATGCTCCAGTGAGTGCTGGGGCATCTCTGTTGGAGTTACAGGTTTTGGTCTGGGACCCTAGGAAAGAAATCCTACCTACATTTGATTCATAGATTCTGGCTGCAGATAAGGACCTTCTGGCCCACCCAGTCTGCCCGTTATATCCCCCACTAGTGCTACCCAAGCCACTACTGGGGGGCCATCGTCCACCCCCTCCGCTATCCACGATACCCATGTGTTTATCCCATGCACACTTAAACCTATGACTGTGTTTCCCCACCCGCCTCCTCTGAGAGCTGTTCCAGTCGTTCACCACCCTTTACGTGAAGAACTTCCTCACATTACCCCTGAACCTACCCCCCTCCAACTTCATGTTGTGACCCCTAATCTTAAAACATCTTTTTCTTTGGAAAATACTCTCCTCCTGTACCTTGTTTATTCCCTTGAGATATTTGAATGTCTCTATCATATCCCCCACCTCCTCCTGTCCTCCAGGGAATAAAAGTTTAATTCCTTAAGCTCTCTTGATAGGTCTTCCGATGTAGGCCCTGTACCAGTTTGGTTGCCCTCCTCCGCCCCATCTCCATCCTGTCCCTGTCCTTTCGAATATGGGACCTCCAGAACTGCATACAGTACTCAAGGGACAGCCCCACTAATGAAGATGTTGGGCTGCATTGGGAGAGGTATAACCAGTAGAAGAAGAGGTGGTGATGCCACTGTACAGACCATTGGTGGACCTCATTTGGAGTACTGTCTCCAGTTCTGGAGGCTGCATCTTTGAAAGGACATAGACAGGGTAGAGGCAGTTAAAAGAAGGGCACCAAAAATGGTGAAAAGCCTGCACCAAAGGTCATACAAGGAGAGACTGGAGGAGTGTAATATGTATATCCTGGAGGAGAGGGGAGACATGACAGAGACCTTCAAGTACCTAAACAGAATGAATAAGGTACAGGAGGGAAGCATCTTTCAGAAAAGAAGATGCTGTAGAACAAGAGTGCATGACATGAGACTGGAGGATGGTAGACTAAGGGGCAATGTGAGAAAGTACTTCTTCATGGAAAGGGTGGTGGAGGCATGGAACAGCCTTCCAGCAGAGATGATGGGAGCAAAGTCAGTGATGGAATTCAAAACTGCATGGGATAGACATAAGGGGACCCTAGCAATTCAATAGAGAAGGTAGAATTGGAGATAAAGTACGATCACCAGCATTTTTAGTAGGAAGGGAAAAAGGGCAGACTGGATGGGGCTAGCGGTCCTTATCTGCCATCAAATTCTCTGTTTTTGAGGGCGCTGTGGAGCTTCCAACATGGCGGATTTCTGATTACTGGCAGATAAGGCACAATTTTAAAGTTGAAAAAACTGTTTTTGAAATCGGAGGCTAGTTCTAAGTATCCTTTCTGGTGTCGGAATAGCTGAGGAACACAGTATGGGTCGAAAAAGACCAAAAACAGACGGCACAGAACCTAGAAGCTTACCTTACCCCGCACCTAGCGGAAGAGGAGAAGGGTCAGGGCCGCTTTCTTCAGCAGATACAATATCTTCTGATAGTCCGAATCCCAAATCATGGCGATGTTGCAAAAATCCAAGCAACAGGAGAGAAGCCGAACCATAAGTTGGCTGCAGTGGGCACGCTTTATGGAGCTCGATACCAGGGTCCAAATTAACGAGACCTACATCACAGACCTTAAAAGATGAAAGAGACCAACAGAAGGAAAGAAATGCCAGATTTGTGGTGGACTTCAACTTTTTAAAAGCCAAAGTGGAAGCATTGGAGAACTCACAAAGACAGGCGAATGTTCATATTGTGGGCTTTCCGCCAAGATTTGCCGGGACTACTGAACTTCAAGCTGCAGTGACTCGGTTGATATTTGTGGACCTGAAACTGCTGCCAGAGGATTCCGGCATAACAATCACCAAAGTTTTTGCCATCCCAATGCGAGCCAGGCCACGTGGTGTGATTAGCTCGCGTCCACTAACGGCCATTGCAACCCTTTCAAATCCAGAAGCCCGCATTCCTTTGCTACTAGCAGCCAGAAAACAAGGAGATCTGGTGTGGGAGGGAAGTAAAATTGCTTTTTTTCTGGACATCTCATCTTAGACATAGACCCGGAAGAAGGCACTACAAGTCACAAAGAAATCTTTATTGGAGAATGATATTACTGCTCAGCTCCTATTCTCTACACGACTGCAGATTAAACATGCTAATAAAACCCATCTAGTCCGATCCAGACGCCACAGCAGCATTAATTATTTATTATTATTTTATTTTATTTGCTTCAAAGCTTCTCTCTGCTCGCCCAGCTATAGGGATATGAAGATGGAGAAGATCAGGACTCTGATCCTAATGAGTGATACTATTTGGGGATGGCGTTGAACTATCTCTTTAACATATAAAGCAGGTTTAATGCTATGAAAAGGAAGGACTGTTTGGTCTATCTTCTGTATTATATCATACTGAACTCCTGTTGTAAATTGAATCTCCATTTTGGGAAAGGACATATTAGAGATCCTCTAATGGTTGCTGGAATTTATTTTCCTGATTTACTATTTGTGCCTTATGCCATGTTATTAATTGTTGCTTCTTTTACAGTCTGGCATGTTTCATGCAAATACTTTCTGCCTATAGAGCCTTACTTCATAAGTGGATAAAATCGTACCCCACTCAGTTTGTGAACTTTAGCAGATGAATGCTGTTTAAGAGCCTGTCTCCTATCAGTCATGTGGTGTGACTTTGGAGGTAGGGTGTCACAGAACTTAATTGAGCTCAGTCCATCTACAAAATAATCTTACAAGGCTTCTCTCTAGGGTTTTCTCAGCCCTCCATTTATCTAGTATCCTACAGGTGGCAGAAATATTGGTAAGCTCCTTCGGGGTAATGAAAGGTGAGAGCCTACTCTCCTACAATATTATCTAGCTGAATATTAGATCCCTATTACCTTAGGCTGTTTGGTGAAGACTACTGAACACTATTCTGCATTTATACTATGAAGTGTATTCTGTACATGTCTGTACTAAACTGCTGTTTACCTAAGTAATTTGTGATAATATAGTCTGTACTGTATTTTATAAAACTTATAAATAAAGGGTGAGATATTGTGTTACGACATAACCACTAATCACGCCCAGCGCGATATACAAAGGGGAATGTGCCTGGCACAAATCCCAATGCGCCGGAGCACATCAATAATGTATGCGGTGCAAGTGGGGGGGCGTGCCCATGCATGCTCCGCACATCCCGATGTTCAGCCCGGGATGTGGTGAGCCCATGCAGGCGCAACCCCTACTTGAGCTGCACACAGTTGAGCCAAAAAAAAAAAGGGAGCAACAGCTGGCCACCCACAGGTGAGCTGCCAAATTGCAGGGCGCAACACGGCAGCTGCCAGCTGTGGGTGGCCACCTGAGCTCCGGCGGCACCTTCATGGTAGCGACCCCCCATGCCCGATAGCACGCATATGTAATAAAATACAAGGTCCAATATCCTGGTGGTCCAATATCCCTGGTGGTCCAGTGGACGCGTCCAGCCCGATCATTAGGTATAATGTAATAAAATAAGTCCAGTATCCCTGGTTGTCCAGTGGACCCGCATCCAGCCCAATCGGCAGGCGTACGTTTACAATAGCACCACACCAATCCCCACTGGTACCCCCTCCACCGCCCCACTGGAAGCCCCTAGCACCGCTCCCCCGGTCAGCGTCAGGCGGCAGCTCCCACCCGCCAACCGCCCCACCGACTAACTGCATACAGTAGGGCTGTACGCCGCTTCAGTCCCACAGCATGGGCCAGTGGGCGTACAGACATACCGTACTATACAGTCCAGATATGAATGGATCATTCACATATCTGGATTGCATGGCTCACCAATGCAATCTGTCACGCCCGATGGCCGCGCTGGCAGACAATAAATAAATACAGCCCCACCATCTTGCCAATCGGTCAGCGAGGGGCGGCTTCAAAGTGAAAACTACCGCCAGACCCTGTCGAGAAATGAAATGCTGAAAAGTAGACAAGAGTGAGGAAAAAATAACGCTGAACCACCAAAGATGGATTGGTGTATTCTATTGTAAAACGTGTAGCCCACGATCGGGCTGGGAGCGATCCACTGACCACCAGGGATATTGGACTTATTATTTATTACATATGCCCTGATCGGGCTGGAGCAGTCCCACTGGACCGCCAGGGTTATGGGACTCTCATTTACAATCCCTATGCCTGCGATCGGGGGTAGGGCACTTTGCACTTGTGCAGGGCGTCGGTCCTAGCGACTGCACGACGGCCCGGCAGGTGCCAGGCGCAAGTCGCGATCGGTGCATCTGCATGCAAATGAAGCTATAATGACATGCAAATGGCCCCATTAGTGTCTTGCATGCATTATGGCCCCATTTGCATGTGCACTTTAGGAATATTGCGGTTGATGCGCCTAGCGCAACGGCACTTGCACTAGCGCATCCCCCTGCTCCTCTCTGGCCACTTGCGCTGGTGCAGTGCCACTGTGCCATGCACAATGCGGGTGGCCATGGAGCGATATTCAACGGTGCTGAGCCATGGCGCAGCACCGTTGAATATCACTCTGTCAGCACCCTGGCACATCCCAGTTGCGCTGCGCCCAGGCTTGCGCCACAGCCTGGCACAGTCTGAATATCCCACCCAAAGAGTACAAAAAAAAAAAAAATCTGTTTCTATGTTAAGTACACAGGAGAAGTATTGCCTCCCTCTTTCTGCTGGTGATACCCCTCCCTATGCATCGAAGCATTTGGTTAGCCTGTTCCACTGCCTTCCTACCTTCAGATCATCGATAACGATAATTCTTAGATCTCTCTCTTGCCTTGTGACCTCTAGTACCTCTACCCCAAGTGTGTACGCTGCCCCCGGGGTTCCTGTGTCCTAAGTGCCTAACCTTGCATTTCTTTGTGTTGAATCGAGGTTGATACCTTCTTGATCACTCTTCTAACTTTTCTAGGTCCTTCCTCATCCTTTCCAACCCTCCCTCTGTGTGTCCACCCTGTTGCAGATCTTTGTGTCATCTGCAAACAGGCATACCTCCCTCCCAGTCCATCCACCATGTCACTAACGTAGCTACTGAAGATTACAGGGGCCAACAAACCCCTGTGGTACCCTGCTAGTCACCTTCACCTCACAAAGAGTGTACTCCATTTACCATCATTCTTTGGCTCCTATCTCTAAGCCAATTTTCCACCCATTTACGATTTTGGGCCCCACTCACAGGCAGTTTAGTTTTCATTATCAACCTTTTATGTAGGAGGGTATTGAAGGCCTTGCTGAAATCCAGATAGGCCATGTCCACTGCCCCACCCTGGTCCACTGCCCTGGTTACCCCATCAAAAAACTCTTACCAGGTTGGTCTGACAGGACCTCCCCCTGTGAACCTATGCTGTCTCTGGTCCTGCAGTTTGCTAGCCTCGAAGTATTCTCCAGTTCTTTCCTTTAGAAGCGGTTCCATTACCTTGCCAAGTACTGGTGTCAGGCAGACTGGCTTGTAATTTCCTGGCTCCTCCCTACTACCCCATTTGTGGAGTAGGACAACATCAGCCCTCCTCTAGTCCCCTGGCACCTCTCCAGTTTCCAGAGACTGGTTGAACAGGGCTGCCAGGGGCTCAGCCAGTACCCCTCTGAGCTCCCTCAACAGCCTGGGGTGCACTGCATCAGGGCCCATGACTTTGTCCATTCTTAGCTTAGACAGATCCCTTGGGACCCTGTCCACAGTGAAGAGGCTAGTGTCTATTTCCCTACCTTTCGTGCCTTTTTTGTATATTTCAGGCCCATTTCCTAACCCCTCTGGACAGGAAATATTTGTTCAATATGTCGGCCTTTTGACTGTCCTCCTCCACAGAAGCCCCCTCCTTCCCTCAGTAACCTGATCACCACCCTCTGGCCTTCCTCCTTTCCCCAATGTTCTGAAAAATATTTTATCCCCCCCCCCGACCAACCTAGCTATCCATTTCTCTGTTACCACTTTTGCCCTCCTTCCTTCCCCACCTCTCCTGGTAAATTTTCCTGTCTTCCTCCTTTTGTGTGTGTGTGTGTTTTTTTTTTGTTTTTTTTGTACTGTCTAAAGGCTGTTTTCTTTGCTCTCACTCTTTACGCCACCTCCTGAGTGAACCAAAGTGGCCTCCTCTTTCTCCTGCTTTTGCTAACTTGTCTGGCACAAAGTCTTGTAGCTGTTTCAAGTCCCCCCTTTATTGCCAACCATTGTTCTTCTATGCCTCCTAGTTCCTGCAACCCTGCCAGGGTGTCCCTGAGACATTCTGCCATTCTTTCGAAATCAGCCCTTCTGAAGTCCAAGACCCTCATTCTCATGTGGCTTTTCTCTACCCCAGTCTTTATACTAAACCACACTACCGGATGGTCAGTGGTCCCCAGGTGGTCCTCCACAGTGACTTTGGTCACACTGTCCCCGTTGATCAGAACTAGGTCCAGTGTCGTCCCCTCTTGAGTGGGTTCCCTTACCAGTTGTTTGAGTAATGCCCCCTACTGGGAGTTCAGGATGTCCCTGCTCCTAGATGTTGTCATATACAGGATACTCCAATCCACATCTGGAAGACTGAAGTCCCCCCTCAGCAGCAGCTCTCCCTTTTGAACTATTCTTTGGATCACTTGCAACAACTCCCTGTCCACTTTCTCCCCCTGCTCCGAAGATCTGTATACTACCCCCTGCTTGAATAATGGGCTCTTTCCTCTTCTCAAGTGATACTCCAGCTGGCGTTCTGTATCCACTAAGCATGCATTTGTCATCCTTCTAACACCAGGAATCCATGAGTATAGCATTACAATAGCAAGCGGTCCAACAGATTGAGTTGCCCAGAGATAGAATTTATGCTAATGTTGGTATCTTAGAATCTAAGTTTAAACTGTGCACAGTGGTCATACTCCCAGCAACAGTCAAATTTGTTTCTCTGGTTGAAGAGTTGTTGGCGAAATACAGCACCACTCTTCACACCTCCAGAACAGTACAACATGGCACCAGCAATGTGTGCATAGATGTAACTTCCATGGTTTTTACCTTTGGTTTAAAGGGTCCGGGTTCAGATTTACTAATTAGTATTCAGCTCTTCCAGCAGAGAGGCTGTCCAAGCACACAGGGTACCTGGATGCTACCTCCCAGAAAAATCTCTCCTGAATTAATCTCCCTCTTTACCTTTGCAGACTGATTGTAGGCTTCACCATTGGAGACAAAGGGCACCAAAACAGATGCACTTTTTCCAGAAGCAAACACATTGATCATTCCAAATGACTCAAGTTGATAGGGTCGACCTGTCAGCACAGCGCTATTACTACTGCTCACAACGTGGGCCACCCGGATTCAGGAGTAAGCCCGGATCAGCTGGGGACTGCTGGGGGGAGAAGGATTGATAATCCCACAGGACGCTGTCCCTCTCAGGAGAGGGTGGATTGCCATCTTCCGACACAATACTACTACCTGGATGCAACAGGTAACAGTGCGGTCAGAGACCAAAGGGTGAGTGGGACTCCATAGACGTCAGGACATTGCCGCGCTCAACATGGGCATGCATCCCTTGAGATCATGGCACAATGGATTCCCTAGAGGGTGGCCAGAAACTGGAGAATGGCCCCAGTCCTTGAAGATGACTGAGCCCTGTATATCTGGGGCTTCACTCCATCGGCCATGCATGTGTCTCTGGACACACATAGCGTGCTTGGTGGTAACTCCCCCACCCTGACTTGGCCTGTGGGGTAAGTAATCACCAAGGAAGTATGGAGGAGGTGGCATGTTGGTGCGATGTGAGTGTCCCAGGGATGCGTCTAGGGGATCTTGAAGGAACTGAGGGCTGGAGACAAGAAGGGGGCATAAAGAAGGAATGTAAAAAAGAAAGACTTAATTTAATCAAAGGACTGCATTAAATAAAATACAAATTAATCACACAACTTGGGGTGTCATGGTATGATGGTTTCATGATATATTGCAGTACTGGAAATCACAGTATTGATACCACAGGCAGATTTCCAATACCCTGTTACCATGGGTCATGGTATACGCAGTTTTCTGACCTTTCAACTAATTGTTGGTGGTGTTTTTCAGAACAGCTGTCCCTTATGCACCAAGCCTCTCTGACACATGAGTTCAGGGAGACATTTTTGTATAAAAGTGACTACTTCTGAAATACAGTGATACTCACAATGACTGCAGTATTATATTGTCTTTGTTATCGTATCATCAAAATTTGATTCCGTGACATCCCTAAACAAAGCGCATCTTCCTCTCTGTCTGTCTCTCTCTCTCTCTCAGCTCTGGAGACCACCCTCCTCCCATTCCACAGTCTCCAACCCGCCCCCCCCAATGGCAGGCCCATTCCTTGGGACTGAAAGATACAAAAAATGGAATGTACCTGGAAGCATGCCAGGTGCCACTGTAGGCTACAGTGAGCATGAAACAAACAGAAAGACAGTGCATTCTAGGCAGGGGATTTTGCTGTATGAAAACTTTGAATGGCATTCGACTAAAAAAAAAAAAAGAGAACACGAGACCCCCAGCACTTCACTTAAAAAAAGATCCATCAGTAAGCATTTAGCTTCTTATACATGCATTTAAGTACTCAGTTCTTAAAGGTACATATGCACATTTACATTGATTAGCATATGAGATCCTAATAAGGATTTTTCCAGTGGCTCTGCCAAAGTAGTGAGTAACAATCAACAGAGAGGACAGAGGATCCCTTAGCTCCCAGGTCGGCCCTAAAAACAGGCACCTGTGCCTAGTGGGCGTTATCTGGTTAACATAGAATAAATAAATAAATAGTGCTCTCCAGTGGTGTCACATGGTGATAAGAAAACTGAAAAAATATAGTTTAAATGCCACCTATGATAATTTATTATTATAAATATGAAAAGGCCCAAGTGAAAACTGAGGTTAGAAATGAAGAAATATAGGGATGAGGCAGAAGAATGATATTACTGTGTAAAAATATTTTTCATAATTGAGTAAAGGAGGCACCCCATATGTTGGAGAATGGCAAAGAATTATATATAGCCTATTGGCCAGTGAAGTGAGGAGGGAAAGGTAAAGGGAAGGGGCAAATAATATGTGACATAATCTCTTAACTGTGTCTGTACTAGGATCGACATTAGAAGATGAGATGGATCGAAGGCTGTTCCATCAAGTCCATCACTCTCTTAGTGTTTGTATTCGCTAAGGAATCCCTTATGCATACTGTATATGCATCCAGTCTCTTTTAGGATCTCTACTAGGAAAGGCAAGCCACAGGACACTTTCAAGACTTGGAGAACTCAGTATATAAATTCATGGCTCAGTTAGTATCAGAGGTTTTGAAGGTTGCATGCTTGCCTCTGAGGCCAGAAGATATAAAGGGTCTGGTTTTTAGCTCTAAACAGGTATTGGGTTATACTCTAATTGACAGTCTAGTGCAGCATAGGGAGGGGGTGGATAGGTGAGGTACCGTACTTTGGTTAAAACGTTAAGTCAAGGTCCCTTCTTCCCATGTTTGGTCACTGTGCAGGTGGAAGTAAAAGATCCCACGGCACTTATTGAAGAAGGGTAAGGGGAGTTTCCATGGTGTCATGGCCAGCATTCCCATTGCCAATAAAACTGGTCCATGTAACCCACCCCTAGAATGTGCCTGGAAAGGAACTATCAGAGCTCAGTTTGCCTTTCCTAGTTAAAAAAATTACAAATAAACAAACATGACACTGAATGGCAGCAGTTTTCAGTCTGGTGTGAGAAAACGTCTCTATACCCTTTACCTGTCCTTGTAACCTGAGGTTCAGGAGTATATTTTCGATATTTGGAACCTGGCATATGTAGCTTAAAGAGGGGAATTCATGTATGGTGGCCTGCATACAGTAGTCTGAAATCTCATGAGAAGGTCTTTTAAACAAGGTGTTGAGCTTACCTGTAGCTGGAAGCCATCTAAAGACGTAGCTAATTCAAACAACATGAAGTCTTGCTGTATTCTGACAATCTGCAGTTAGCTCCAGCCTTTAAACTGCCCCAGAGAGTATAGGATTAATTTTCTGTGCAGTGCATAGAACGTTGAGCTCGAGCTCGGTTGAGGTCTCTGTCTGCAGCCCTTTGAAACCCAACCATCAGATTCTTTACTCCGCCTCACTGAACAGTCGCTCCGGAGATTTCTCCTTCTGCTCAGTTAAAAGTCGGTTAAAGTGTCAGTTAAAGTGCTGGTTTTTAAGCCGAATTCATTCTGCTTGTTGGTTCAAGCTCTGTCTGCGGTACCGTGAGTACTAGATAGTTTTCTGATTTACTTTGTGGAAATTGTAAGCTTTTTCGATCGGTTCAGCTGAACCGATCCTTTATATTTGAATTTCTTACTTTGCTTTAGTGTGTGGTTACCGTTCCTTATTGGTTCTAAAAAAAAAGTGTTTTAAATGTTTTTTTCCAATACGCGTGACATGGTTAGGAACTGATAAGGGACTCTTGCCTGGCAGTTGCCGAAAAAAGGGTAAGTTTGGTTAGATTGGCCATGTCTGAGAAACCCAAGAAAAAACCCGGGCCCACTGGGTTTCAACACTGCAGTGAGTGTGGGGAAGTCTTTGCCAAGGCCGACCCCCACACCACCTGTGTTTATTGTCTGGGGTTTGAACACCTTGATACAGACTGCCAAATTTGTAAAACTTTTCCTAAATCTACTCTGGAAAAGAGATTAGGTTGACTTAGGGAAAAGGAGGCTGAGAAGTCCGCTGACCTGGATGTCCAGCCCGGTTCGGTTCCAACTGAACCAGGAGTGCCCTCTGAGCAGGGCGATACTTCTTCGGGCAAGAGGAAAGCTGATCCTGAGGGATCGGTTCCTACAAAAAGGAAAAGGGAAGACAAATCAGCCGGTTCGGATCCAGAGGTTCATGTTCCGACCGCTGATGAGATTGCCCGAGCGATTCGGATTATTGAATCGCTTCGCCCGGTTCCGTCTGATCCGGCCCCGTTGGCTAGGGGCTTGGTTCGGTTGGTTCCACTGGTTCAGGAATATGCCCCTGAAGATTTTTATGAACCAGAATTTGAGGAGGAGGGGGATTATGAACAGGACGATGATTATGATGGAGCAGAAAGTCTGGATGTGCCCATTGAACAGGACATCTCCATAGACAGACCTTCTGGTGTTTCCCCTCCTAGGCTCTCTGAGTCCCCTCCCCACTACATGTTTTACAGGAAAATGGCTGAAACTCTTCAGCTCCCTATGGAGGAAGCAATTGAGGATCAAGAGGAGCCTGATTTTGTAGAAATGATGGACATCCCAGAGTCCAGGAGACTGTCTATTCCCTTGCACAAATCATTTGGGAAACAGACACAAAAAATGTTAGTCTCCTAATTCTGTACCTCCTGTTGATAGAAAAATGGATAAGAAGTAGACTTTATCAGGCTCAGACATGGAGTTTTTCTACCAGCAATGCAGCCATGTTGGGGTCGTGCAGGCTGCTGCCTGTGACAGGGCTAATGTTCCCTTGGTTTCACAACCCCCAGATAAAGACTCCAGGAGGATGGTTGCTTTGGCAAAGAAGCAGTACATGGCATCCTCTTTGGGACTCAGGCAGGCTAATTATATGGCCTATACAGCCAGGTACCAGAAGTCCAGGTGGGACACTGTACTGGCACTGGCTAAACAGGCCTCCCCACAGCTGGCCAAGGAGCTGGAGGAGGTGGCTGTGGATGGGATTGAGGCATCTAAGGTACAGTTTCATGCTGCTGTGGACTCCAGTGATGTGTCATCAAGAGTCATAGCTACATCTGTGGCTCTTTGGAGAATGGCTTGGCTCAGATGTACTAGCCTCTCACAGGACACCCTGGCTAAGGCCATGGATTTTCCTGTGGAAGGTAATTCTCTGTTTGGGGAGCAGACAGAGAATTACATGAAAAAGATGGAAGAATATAGGACCACTTATAGGAATACACGGGCCAAGGAGAGGCAGACAATTCCTCAAAGGCAGCATTCTAGGGGCAGGGGCAGGCCTTTTCATAGGCCTTTCTACCAAGCACAGGCCTCTTCTCTCTTTTCACTGAGGGGGTTCTTCAGAGGGAGAGGCAGAAGGGGGATGAGCAGGGCTGCATCCACTCCTCAGCCTAAGGCACCTGCCAAGCAGACACCCTAATGGGTCTGCCCGGGTCAACTCTCCTAGCCCTGTAGGGGGCAGGCTGACTTACTTAGTCCAGGACTGGGTGTCTGTTACTTCAGACAAGTGGGCCCTGGAAGTAGTAAGCCAGGGACTGGTTCTCAGCTTCAAAAAATTTCCGAAGATGAGAGCCAGATCTTTTCCACCTGCAAGTCTCTCCGAAACCCTTGCCCTAGAGGCAGAGGTTTCATCTCTTCTGGCCTTAGAGGCCATAGAGAGAGTTCCTACCCTACACTGGGGCAAAGGTCTGTACTCCAGGTACTTCCTTACCCCAAAAAAGATGGGGGAGTGGCGACCCATCCTAGATCTAAGATACCTGAACAAACATCTTTTAAAACCAAGGTTCAAGATGGTGACTCTGGGAATAATTCTTGCCTCTCTAAGGCCAGGGGACTGGCTAGCATCCCTGGACCTCAAAGATGACTACTTTCACATCCCCATCAGGTGCTCCCACAGAAAGTGCCTCAGGATCAAGTTGCCCTCAGGCCATTACCAGTTCGAAGCAATATCCTTTGGTCTAACATCAGCTCCAGGGGTTTTTACAAAATGCCTGGCAGTAGTAGTGGCCTTTTTAAGAAGGCAAAAGATTTCTGTTTTTCCATATCTGGATGACTGGCTCATAGTGGGTCAGTCCCCCGGCCAAGTCAAGTCAGACCTGCAAGTCACCCAGCAAGTGCTCACTTCCCTGTGATTTCTTCTCAGCCTTCCCAAATCAGTTCTTGAACCAGTGCAGCTTCTTACCTTTATAAGGGCAGAGCTAGACACTGTCAAAGCAAGATCCTTTCTTCCCTGGAAAGGGCAAGAGTTCTTATAGAACTGGCTTCTTTCTTTCGCCTTCAGGTGTCCCAAAGAGCAAGGCATTTCTTCAGCTCTTGGGCCACATGGCAGCTTCTACAGCAGTGGTCCAAGGGCAAGATTTCAGATGAGGACATTCAGTTCCATCTGAGGGCCTTTTGGTCCCAAAGGAAGGACCCTCTTACCAAACTGATTCCAGTGACTCGGACACTGATCCAAGCTCTTCAATGGTGGCAGTATCAGGACAATTTAAGGCAAAGGGTCCCATTTGTCACTCAGTCTCATTCAGTGGTTCTTACCATGGATGCTTTCCTTTTGGGGTGGGGAGCTCATCTGGGGGCTCTCACAGCTCAGGGACTGTGGTCCCCTCAGGAGTCCCTTCTCCATATCAGTCTCCTGGAACTCAGGGCAGTTTTTCTGGCCCTGCAAGCTTTCTCTCAGTCTGTGCAGAACAAGGTGGTTCAGGTCAGAACAGATACCACCACCATGTGGTACATCAACAAGCAGGGAGGCACTCAGTCCTACGCCTTGTGCAGAAGCCATGAAATTGTGGTCCCTGGCTTATTCCCTGCAGACATCTCTGATAGCAGTCCATCTTCCAGGGAAGGACAATGTGCTAGCAGATGCACTGAGCAGGATCTCCCAGGGCCATCACGGATGGTCCCTGGATCCCCTGGTGTTGAAAGTGATTTTTTCAAGGTGGGGCACTCCAGAGATAGATCTCTTTGCAGCCCCAGACAGTCACCAATTTCCTCTGTTTTGTTGCAGACCCCCCGTCTTGGGTTCAGTCCCTCTGGATGCTCTGGTTTTGAACTGGGAAGGGAAATTTCTGTATGCCTTCCCTCCCTTTCCTCTACTGTTCAAGGTTCTAGTCAAGGTAAGGTCACAACCTTGCAGAGTGATTCTGATTGCTCCAGACTGGGCCAGACAGCCTTGGTACCCCCTGTTGCTATCCGTAGCAGTCCATCTTCCCCTGTCTCTTCCCAAGAATTACAACCTGTTAACCTCTTCTCAGGGGAGGATTTGGTACCCCAATTTTCAGTCTCTCAATCTCAAGGCATGGCTCTTGAAGAGTTAGAATATGCAGATTTGCATCTGTCTCAGGGGGTTCTGGACATTCTCAAAGCTTCTTGAAAGCCCTCCACCAGAAAGACTTATAACTCCAAGTGGAAAAATTCAGCATTTGGTGTTCCAAGAAGCATATTTCCCCAGACACTGCTGAATTGCCTACAGTTCTGGATTATATGGTCCATCTCTTAATGGCCTAGGCCTCAGACAAGCTACTGTCAAGGTACACTTGTCAGCTGTCTCTGCTTTTCTGTCAGTGGGAAGTCTTCCTCACTATCATCTCATCCTGTGTTCTGTAAATTTTCAAGGGATTCTTCATACCAATCCTCCCTTTAGGGATCCTGCCCTGCCAGGGATTTAAATGTTTGCACTGCTCAGCTTATGCAACCTCCTTTTGAGCCTATGTCCTCAGCAGAGCTTAAGTACTTGACTTGGAAAACTGTGTTTTTGGTAGCCATTACCTCTGCCAGACGTGTCAGTGAGTTGCAAAGCCCTGTCAGTGGGACCTGAGTTTATGTCCTTTCATAGAGATAAAGTGGTCCTTAGAACCAATAGGAGGTTCTTACCCAAAGTGGTTTCAGACTTCCACTTAATCATTCTGTGTCTCTTCCTGTCTTCTTCACTGATCATTCTTCCTCAGGAGAGAGGAGGCTACACAGTTTAGATGTTAGAAGAGCCTTTAGCTACTACATAGAGTGTACCGAGGGTCACAGGTTTGACTCCCTCCAATTGTTCCTCACTTATGGGGAAGTGGAAAGGGCAAACCTGCCACCAAGAGAACTTGCCAGGTGGAGTGTGTCTTGTATACAATTCTGCTATGAGAAACTGGGAAAGAAATTCCACCCTCAGGCCTGATGGCTCACTCTACAAGAGGTACAGCTGCTTCTCTGGCTACTGTCAGGGATATCCCTCTGTTAGAAATTTGTCAAGCAGCCACCTAGAAAACAGTCCATACCTTTACCAAGCATTACTCTCTGGATATCCAGGCTAGGAGTGCTCGGTTTGGCACAGCAGTACTTCAGAGCCTGTTCCCAAAGTAGGTTATCTCCCTCCTCCATGGAGGTACTGCTTGGTAGTCTGCAGGTTGTCAGAATACAGCAAGACTTCATGTTGTTTGAAGAAAAAAATACTCACCTTAGTAATTGTGTTTCTTCTAATGGAGTCTTTCTGTATTCTGACCTCCCTCCCTCCCTGCCTCCCCTCTCAGAATCTGTTTTTGGGAAGTGGGTGGGCAGGTGCAGTGTTGCACCCCAGGGGTGTCTTCAGCACATCCTCCATATTCCTGGGTGGTTTGTATTATAATCTTTATTTTAGCTAGGTTTTGGTTTTGGGTTTCCTGACTTGAGTCTTCCTTTGGGAATCCAAAACTTTCTGTTGCCAGTTGGCTAGTAAAACTTTTTACAATTTCCACATAGTGTAGTTAGTGAGTTTTTGCTCGTAAGAATCTGATGGTTGGGTTTCAAAGGGCTGCAGACAGAAACCTCAACCGAGCTCGAACTCAACATTCTATGCACTGCATAGAAAATTAACCCTATATTCTCTGGGGCAGTTTAAAGGCTGGAGCTAACTGCAGATTGTCAGAATCTGACAAGACTCCATTAGAAGAAACACAATTACTAAAGTGAGTCATTTTTTTATCTATCATACTGTATATTGATACTACATTTTCACTATTTTATGTGGTACCCCACCGTCTCAGCTGACTCAGAACCCTAGGACCTGCCACCAGACTAGAGGTCTCTGTCCCTGAGCCTTTCTCTGTCCAATAGGGTGACTTCAGTGGGAAGTTCAGTAGGTATAGTGCATAAGTTCAGTGGGACTGTTGTTGGTGACGGTTCCTGGATCTCCAGAGTCGGTAGAGGCAGCACCATCTTCAGTGCTGTTGTACTTAGGAATGCTACTAACTTCGACTCCAGCCTCAGTTATCAGGGTTATCATCACTGCTCCACTTGGGGTTCTGGCTCCCACCCCTCTAGGGATGGCGGCAGCTATATATCTCTTTTTTAAACTTTAATAACATTTTATTAATGTACCCCCCCTTCCTGCCCCATCTAGGGGCATAACTTTTTTCTTGCAGTTCAGGCAGAAAAAAGGGAGCACTCAAAACGCTGTCATTCGAGACCTTCTGCACATTAAAACAGCAGGGAAAACAGTTGTTTCCTACCTGCTTGCTGTCTTCATAGCTGTGCACTTTGCTTCTGTATCTCTGTATCTGATCTCTTCCCTGAACCGACCACTTTGCAGACACTTCCTTCACCATCGGAGGTCTTAGGAAGCCCTTGCTGCCCCAACCAGGCTGGATTCTGCCCTGGGATGCAACGCAGGGACATTTATTAGACTGCAAATATGAGGGGAAAAAAAGGATTCATTTCATTAGCCTCCCCTACAGTCAAATAAGGCACAAACCACTGTTTCCCCCAACTGGCTTTTTATTTTTCACCTGCATGCAAATTTTTCCAGCGATACAGGGTCACCATTCTTTTCTAATAAATAAATAAGCAGTTCCATGGTGCTTTAACTTTTTACAATTTGAGCTGGACATGATAAACAGCAGAAACCATGGATTTAGCAGATACAGCAATGATTCTCCTTTTCTACCACTTCACACTGTCAGATGCTCTACCCAAGACTCACTGGAACACAGATCCTTGCAATCTCCTGACATAAAATGGATCCAGTAGCCACCCTTCCTTTTCTTTCCTCACGGGTCCCTTTCTTTGTCATAATTAGGTCCCTTACATTGGTATGAAAGCGAGTGGCCTTCCCACTTGGGTGCTGGCCCAAGCCACAAGGGCATCCAGGAATTTTCCTGATGACTCAGGCCCGGCCCACCTTCTAACAGCTGGCACTATTCACAGTGCTGATGCCACACCTACCACGATCACTTGGCTCTGCCTCAGCACTGCATGGCCTCAATTCACTCCAGGGTTCTGCTGGTACCTACTTCCTATGGAGGATCCTTGCCAGGCCCAACATCCCTGCTTCTCCCTGGGCTTGAGTTAAGCTCCAGCATGGGACCACCTCCAAGGTCTGCCATTCTTTTGGCTCTGACCCACCTGGCCTTTAAATGGACCGGTGCCCCAAGACCTGTCCCTCCAAATAGGCCCCTTGTTTTTGAGTGAAAGGCTCTCTGGCTCCCTTGACTCCCCAGACCACCCTGCCACGCCGGGTATGAGGGGAACATCTGTCACTGGTTCCCATCCTAAGAGGGCCCTGCCACAGCCCTCCCAGCCCTGGTGACCTAGGTATACATAAATGGGCTTCCTAAGGGCTCCTACGTCTTTGTCTAGGCTTGCTAAAGCCTCCTAATGCCCTAGCCCCAGCGACACAGAACCTGGCTACCTGTGTCCCCAACGAGCTCCATACCCACGCCTCATCGACCACGGTGCATGAAAAAGCCATTCTGACTGCACTCTGTTTGGGGTTTCCCACTGGCCCTCCTGGACCGCTGAGCTCCTCACTTGCCCACCTTATCTGCTCCTGACTGTACTCTTGCCCCCCCCTCCAGACTCAGGTCTAATGCCTGGGCTGGAAAGGCCCCACTACTTACTGTTAGTCCGTTTTTATACCCTTTCACTACTCTCTGCTGACACCTTGAGGCAGCCAGAGCAATATCCCCCAGAGCACTAAACCCATTTCCTAGCTCGGGGGTGTAGGGGAAAGGGATGTTAACAGTGGGAATATAAGCCCCACATTTACAGGGGCTTACATTAAGGTTTTCAGTTTATTATGGTTTTCTGTTTTCCTCCAACAGTTTCCTGCCAGGAACAGCTCAGCTTCCTTCTTCTGTCACACAACAGTGTGACATACTATATAAACAGCATTAAGGGATAGCTACAGGCCCTATGTATGACATTAAAACAATGTATTTGAACAGATTAGTGTGCATAGTCCATTTGTAGTTACACACATTGCACAGGTAAAAGGAGATTTGCCAGCTTATAGCTGATTCTCAATATCTGACAGCATTTCTTTTAGCATATTTATACCCTGTTTTACTGTTCACTATCCAGAGTGAAAGAGATGTTTAGAGGCAGCAACACTTGTGTTTTTCCAGCCTGTTTCAAAAGTTATGGAATCTGGTGTTGGTGCTGCTATTTTTTCTGTCCTCAGTGCTGCAAATTGTGCCATTCTGAGTAAGCAGGGACATTATCGTCCATCCAGTTCTTGAGGATCAGCTTCTTAACTATCAAGTTATCAAGGCAGTATGGTATTCTGAGAAATTAAAAACTGCTTTCCATAGTATTCCACAAAGTAGATTGCAGGGGTGAAAGCATTCTGTAAACTTAAAAGGTGATCTAACTACTTTAGCCACAGTGTCTCCACCGACTCCTTCAGAGCTGGCAGGACTGCCGCGGTGCCATGTCTGGCACAGAGTCAGGCGTTAGGGGCCTACCTCAGTGCTGGCACTGGTCCCTTGGGGCTAACCCCAGGCCTGACCTCAGTGCCACTGATGGTGCCATTCCTGAGACACTACCCATGTCCAGCATCACCAGTGTTGCCAAGGCTCACCATTTAGGGTCCCCTTCTTTCTTCCGGGTGAAGGAGATGAGTCAGATCTGGACATTATCATCACTGATGGGGAGGACGATGACACTGTCTATGGCTCAAAGAACCCTGACCCGGTTCCTGTCACCATACTTCAGGAGGCTCTCTTTTCAAGCTCTGCTCAAATATAGGCACAACACTTAATTTGGAGCCAGTAGCTATAGACCAGGCTAGGCACCTCCAACTGGAGTTCCTAAACCTGCCTAATTTCCTGGTCTCCCTTGCTCCTCCCATCCAGACAGCCTTGGAGACCCTCCCAGAGGTGGCATGGAGGAGGCCTGCTACTGTGGCAGCTGCCCCCAAACAGGTGACTGGATAATGTGCAGCTCCAGTGTCTAAGCCCATGGTTTCATTCAGCCAGTAGCTGATGCCATTGTTATTTTGGCTGAGAATAATAAAGCCATAGTGCTCAAGGAGGTCACAGTGCACCCCACTAACAAGGAGTCGTGCAAGGGTGATACCATGGGCAGTTAGGTCAGTGCCTCAGCTACCCTATGCATGAGGATAGCTAGTTAGCAGAACCATTTCTCAAACTATGAGTACTCCCTTTAGTGTAAGCTTAAATACCTGGCAGAGGCCCTGCCCTGCCAGATACAGAGACTAAACAGGAAATACTGTTGGCTATTAAACAAGGAGTTGAATCTAACAACCACCAGCTAAAAGCCTCTAGAGATGCCTCTGATATAGCAGCCTGTTGGAGGCTGCATGTATCCGCATCAGATAGCACTCCTGGTTGTGGACTGCTGGCTTCACTGCAGGCGTCCCACAAGACATTATGAATGTGCCCTTCATTGGCACCTGTTTGAGCAAAAGGTGGAGCAGTCTTTTAAGGAATCTAATGAAACCAGAATGACTTAGAAGACTTCCAGGCTGTCTCACTACAGTACACAGAGGGTAGAAGACACAGTTCTTTTCACAATGAGCAGTTCTTTTGTGGCAAGGGCAGAGGTGGCTTTCAAAGCAAACCCCAGCCACCTTAGACCCAAAAGAAATCCCAGCCAAAAGCATAGGTGTCAAAATGCTCAGTGTCACCATCTGAGTCTCTGGTCCCAGGTCTGCTTCAGCTGCTCGAGGTGGATCACTCCTCTTCAGTGGGTGTGTGCCTCACTCAGTTTTACCATCAGTGAAATCCATCTTGACAGACAAATGGGTTTTGAAAATGATCCGAGGCGGTACTCACTGGAGTTGTTGGAAACTCCCCTGGACAATTGCCCAGGAGACAATTTGCCATGTCAGCTCACATGTCAGAGCTACCTGCAGAGGAGATTGTCAGCCTGCTGAGAAACAGGGCAGTGGAAATAGTGCCAGAGTCAGAATGAAACAAGCGGTTCTACTACCACTACTTCGTGGTACCCACAGAATCAGGGGGCATGCACCCTATTCTCGACCTCAGGAAACTAAACTAGTATATGGATCGAGAGAAATTCAAGATGGTTTCTCTAGTATCCATGCTACCCTATCTGAAGCAACAGGTTTGGCTAACATTTCTGGATATGCAGGATGCATACTAGCACATACTGGTGACCCAACCACGAAAGTACCATAATTCTGCATGGAGGGCATCGGTAGTTCAGTTTATTATACTTATTAAAGGTTCCTCTTAGAAGCTTGGAGTGCCTGTACAGTAAACCATTAAATAGTACAAGTCTTAAATAAAACAACAATAAAAGATCAAAATATTTCCTTTGGAATGAAGTCCATAATACCAGAAGTAACAGTAGGCAGACTGTAAACATAAATTTTAGGACAAACAACAGGAAATTGTACTATATGCAGAGATTACCTCTCTGTTGGAGTTCACTACCGGATGAAATGATAAATAGTAAGAACATTGATTCCTTTAAATGAAAGTTGGATAAATTTATGGATGGGGTAACTTAAGACTATTATACCTAACAGCAGGGTAGCAAAGGCGTGGACATTATACAGTCGTCTACTGCTGTCTTCACTGCTCTAAGTATTACTCCTAGTAAAACAAGACATGCAATTTCATTCATAAATACAGTGATCCTACAATTCAATATTACACATGCTTCACAGAAGGAGCAATGCAGAATAATCCAGTTCAGAGTCCTACCCTTGGGCTTTCCTTGGCGCTACAAGTCTTTACAAAGTGCTTTGCAGCACTTGCAGCATGCGCTTGAATGCTAGGACTGCGAAGTCTTCCATATGCCTGGACAACTGGCTTCTAACAAGCCCATTCAGTCAGGAGACAGAGCAGGCAGTGGCCACTGCCTCGCAGTTTCTAACATACATGTGAGGTCTGCTTAACCCTTCAAAGACTTATCTGGAGCTTTCCCAGGAATTTCTGTTCATAGGAGCTGTTCTGGATATGACCTGGACACAGTCTTGCAAATGGCATGCTTCATCGTGGAGCACAAAACTGTGCTAGCTCGCTCCATGCAGTGCATGCTGGTACTTGTGGCATTCTTGGTGTTCAGTCTCCTTAGCAAGGTTGCTCATGAGAATGACTCAGTGGATACTCCTACACCACAGAGCCCTCTACCAACCCCCTGGGTCTGCACCCCCCGAGGCAGGGCCACCTGGTAACGTGTGAGGTGGGCGCATGAGGAAGGGCGCTGTCCATTATGACGACTCCTGCCCGATGCAATCCCTCACAGCGATGGGGAAGGTAGGGCAACCCCCCCCGACATACACCCCCCTGGAGTTGAGAATCCTTAAATGGGGGGGTGGGTGTGAAGCCCCCCGTGAGGGGGTATGTGGGGGGGCACAGCCCCCCAACAGAAAGCAGTAAAGTACTATCCTGGTGCCGTTGTCCTGAGGCGCCAGGGTTGTCAGAGTGCCAAAAATGTTTTCGGCACTCTGACTGAGTGATAACAGTGATCGCCTTTAGGCATTCGCCGTTATCACAGAAACCTGGTCCACCTACGCCTACCAGGTGCCCTTTCTAGAATCCAGTTGATCGAGACTTGGGAGTGGAGAGAGACCAGGGAGAGCTGGTCGGGTCAGGTCCGGTGGTGGGTGAGTGGGCCAACTCCTCGAGGCACCATCATCCTCCCATGGTCCGGGGTTTTCCTTGTCTCCCCTCCCCCAGGCGCTGATGTGCACAATGTCAGCACATGGTTAGTGCTCACGCACCTGCCCACAGACCGTCACTGCACCTCTTTCCAATTCATGTCCGCTGCTGATATAGTGTTTCCAGTCTCCACCAGGAGCTGCTACGTAGTGGGAAAGTCCCAGCCCACCCTCCCAGGAGAGAGAACAGTCCTCCAGACTCTCAATCCTCTCCTCCCCTGCTGACCTCGGCAGCCCGAGTCCACTCCTGAACACGGGTCGCTGGTGTGGCACAAGGTAAGGTGGATGCCTCAGCACCACCGGGCCGGCAAGAAAGTATTAATGTTTCAACTAACTTAAGACAGTTATACCATAACATAAACATAATATAATATATTTCAAAACTAGGATAAAATAAGAAAGCTAGAAAAAGAAAAGAGATGAGGGAAAAAGAGGAAAAGAGACTGTATTTCATAGATCAGAAGCCGTCCCCAAATTGAAATTGTTCTCGAATAAGTAGCCGCAGCTCAAAAGTAAAATGGATAATAAAAGTCATCCCCAATTATAAGCTGTGGCTTCAAACCAAGGGCTGCTTCTAATCAATGAAGTGGATGACATTCCTGACTACACACCCGACTCTACACTGTGTATGTAATATTGTCCACTGAAATACTGTAGAACTGAAAAACAACACGGAGAACTACCTGTATTGGAGTCTCTCGGTGAGTAGAAATGCACAACAAGAGGGTACCATGTCTAGTCACCAATAATCTTGAATGAGCTTATTACAAGCTGAGCACAGAGCAAGCATGGCTTTCTTTCTGTAACCAACCCCTTTTAATAATTAAAGTGACCTCATTTGTTTTACTGGCAGTTGTTAGGTTGCAGTCAAACTGGAACACAGATAGGGATTAGTGCATTGCACTATGCCACTCCATGCCAACTGTGAGCGTGCAGATGAAATCTCCAGCTCCTATAAGGTGTGTTGCCTGGCAGAACATGAAAATTTTGTCTCTTCTCAACCAAACTACGTGATCTGTTCTGTGTGAGGTGGGCAAGACGAGGCAGATTCTGTACTGTGAGCTTATACAGGTTGCCCTCAATTAATAGCTGCCATCGAGTAGAAGCCACGGCTCAAAATGAAAATGTTGAATAGAAACTGGGGATTCTAATCAATGAAATATGCTATTCATTAATGTGTACTGTCATGGTACTGTGTTATATATTGTGTTATATTTAAAATTTGATAATGGGGGCACCCTGAGCCAGAGCTTGTTTCCAGGCATGACCCAAGTGTAACCCCTCTGCAAATGGGGGTTCCCAAAAGACTTCCAGGAGCTTGCTTGAATGCTCCAAGCCTGAATGGTGTTTGGCGTTTAAGCCATTTATCAGTGAGTGTTTTTAGAGCCTCTGGTACTGTCTCTTTAAGAGCTGTCTGCTTGCAGACATAATTAGTTTATATGGGGGGACTGTGTGTTTCTCTGTTCGAGTACCACTCGAACTGCTGTAATCACTCCATTTTGCAGTCACTAGGAGTGCAAAGGGACCTATCTGAAAGATGTAACTGTTTGCCAGAAATCATTTAGAGTAATAATGAAAATACAGTTTGTCTAACCTGCTTTCTTTGCAGTCAGCACTGTGTTTGCCCAGTTCCCCATTCTAGTTTTGAACTGCTGAACAGGACCAATCAGTGTGGGTTAACTTGGATGAATCAGAACTTGGACTCGTAATCTGAGCCAGCCACAAGAGGATTGTATGGGCAGTGACTCTGGGAGATGTAGTTTAGACTTCGGCGCCTTTTTGGACCAACAGGAGCAGTCTATTGTGAGTGACAGCCAATCCAGTCAAGAACTGGGAGGAACTCAAAGGAAGTGCCCAGTTTGTCTGTTGGAGTTTCATTGAGCTCTGGCAGTGAAGAAGGAAGGAGCCCTGTGCTTTTCAGTGTGCAGTTTTAGTCGGGAAGCGTGTGTAAGGCCCAAGTTCGGTCTGCAGCTTGTGAACTGCTTGTTAAGACTGAATCAAATCCTGTGAAGAGAATCAAGGATATCTGAAGAGTAGAAACCAGGCTCACCCTGTAGAAGACTGGAGAAATTGCTGAATTGCACTGGTCTGTCAGGAACTGAATCTGCTGTGTGTTCTCCGGTATTGTGCAGTAATTGCGATCGGGATAGAGAAGCAACCTGCCTGGTATAGTACTTTCTTTTTACCATATAAATGTGTGAGGAGGCTTGTGCAGCTCAAGTGAATCCTGCTGCCATTAAAGGACTTTTGCCTGTGACTGTTTACCATATAAATGTGAGGGAGTCTCGTGGAGCTCAAGAGTAGCCCTGCTGACGTTGAAGGACCCTATCTTGTTTGGAGGTCGTGAGTACTAATTCAGGGTTGCTCCTGTCGAATGCCACATTAAATCCAAATGGAATCACTGTACTGCTGACTGTTTAAACTAATTTTTCTTTTCTCTGTGTGAAAGGCCCTACCAGCTGCCACGTTTGGACTAGCCACTAGGGCTTGGGTACCCAGGGACAGTAACTGGTAGGGATGTAGGCCTGTGCACAGAGCCAGGTAGATAGTAAAGTGATAAGCTAATTAACCTGATTTCCCCTGTCCTTGTTATATTCCCCTAAATAAATCAGAGCTGCTTGTTTCAGCCAAGTTATACTGCCTGAGGTATTTGTCTATGTTAAAGTATTGTACTGTGATTGTTGCACTGTATCGTATTTTACAGGAGGTCCCAGTGCCTGAACCAGCCCTGGGGTAAGTGTATACTGTGAAGGTAATTCTGATATATTGTGTGGGCCACTAGTGGGAAGAAAGGAGTTGCAGTGTCCCAGAGGGCTGTGACCAAGTTAGTTTAACTATTGCAAACCCTGACCTCTGGGAGGCACCAGCCATCGGATCCAGGCCCCTCAACCTGTTAGTGGCAAATCAGGCAGGGTAGTAGCCCCTTGGATAGCGCCATCTAGGGGTTACACAAGGAAGGGGCAGATGGGGAGAAAAATAGTCACATGAGATAGCAACTACAGGCTCGAAGATCGTGTAATCTGTTTTTGTATTGCCTGTTCTTAATACCATTTTGGTGCTCTCTGCAGGCAATGTTATGCGAGTGCCTGGGGGAACAAATAGAACTCACAGCAGAATCTGTCTTACTGTCCATCTATCCAGACCACTCCCTTGCTTGACACATGTCTCTTCTGCCCATATATATATACTGGCCACCAGGAAGGCCATAACTTGTAAATTGATGACCACGGTTGTTCCTTTATTGACAGACTGGAGAACTGTTGTGGCGGGTATATAGCAAATGGATTGTCTCACTGCAGAATTCCATGACAAATCACCACTCTGTCACACAAAGTGGCAGAGATGGATAATTTACTTGGCCGAAGCAGACCCAGAGTTTATCCCATGGGGAGAGGAGGAGGATATGAGAACTGGGACCAGTACTGCTCTTGGGAAGAGATGTTTTGCGAAGAAAATAATGCTAATAGACATATGAGCTATCTTAATTCTGTTGAGGGTTGAACATATGTTTCAGCCCAGCTAAATTGTATATTCATTTCAGAATAGACCACCTTTTTTTAATTAACCATTTCATTTACACTGCAGTCTACGGTATCAATTTAAATGCTGTCTATGTGCTCTAAGTACCTACTAATAAAATGACATTTTAAAACATGTAGTCAGGAAAAATGAGCATTATCAGAAGTGTTGGCCTTGGACCAAAGTACTACAAACCAGACTGCTGCAGGAAGGGCGATCGGGGGTTAGAATGGCAGATGGCTAATACTGTACAAAAGAAAAGGGTAGGGAGGAAGAGAGAAGGCTAAACTGCTAGGAAAACCCAATGATTGGTATTGGGGAGGGGGGGATAAAATGACCTAAGAGGAGAGGTTTCGAGGAAGGAGGGAAGGGAAGAGAAGAGATGAATGTGAATGTGGAGGTGGTTTCAGAGGTGAGGTGATGGCTAGAGAAGGCAGCCTGACCAGCTGAGGTTTTGGAGCTAGGGATCAAGAAAGAGTGATGGTTAGAGCAGCAATGAAAGTAGGAGGATGGGATGGAAACCAGGCACAAATAATAAAGAGCAAATGTAATGCTAAATGAGTCTGTAAATTAAATACAGTTTATCCCATATTATGAATACTGCTTATAGAAAGTATACTTATACTACACAGCAATCCCTATCACTGATACACAATGAAGCCCCCTAATGCTTCCCTGTTGTATAATTAGTAAGAGTCCAGTAGCATTCCGCTAAAAAAGAATATTTTCTTGGTGGTTGTATGGACCCCTTATGGTTGCTGCTGTATTTATACTGTACATGACAGACAACTAATTACATCAAAACCTATTGAAAGGGCTTTCTGGAGGTAACACACTGACAGATTATAGAGTTAAGAGCACCGATTTGTCTAAGCAGTGATCATATTGTTTCAAGAATAAGGCCCTGTCTAGTTTGTTATATAGAAAGAGTTAAATGCAAGGATCTGTTCTATCCTCTCCTTTTCTGTCTCCTGTCTGTCTGGTTCATGTAACTAAATGTTCTCGTGAGACCAAGGAACTGATCACTTGACGGTCTTATATTCTTCTACCTCTCACTAGCTCTCTGCCTTCACTTGCTGTTTCTGTCTTTTCTTCCCCCTTGCATATCTGTGGTTATAAAAGTATATATGAATCATTATGTGAAACTTGGATCCCTTGATTTGAAAATGTATGTAGTTTATACTGTCGAAATGACTGCAAAAAATTATTTAGAATTTAGGGGGTTAACCTGAGATGCAGTTTAATCTCCTCTCAGGCTTGTTTGCAGACTCTTTTGTGGAGCTGTCACTGTTCTATTTGTTGTACCTGCAAGGAAACTGATAAGAACATTTTGAGGAAAAAACAGGATGTCTCTTAACGAGTTCCCAGGCAAAGACTTATAAAAAGAGCAGCAATCCTTTTACTAGAGAGAGGCACAGACTGAGATTTGGAATAGGGAGGACCCCCCCAATGAAGGACCTTGTTTTCTCTGTAGGTACTGCTTTTGTAAATAGTTCTACTGAACAATTATTTTTTTTGGTCTTTGGTAATTTTACTGTTATTAATAATAATAAAATACAGCTTGCAAATTTTACAACTGCTCCTGGCCTTCCTGTGCTTCCTGACCTGTGCCTCAATAACAGAACTCCATCTCTTTTTGTTGTATAGCCCACCATTTGTAAAAGGCAGTCAAGCTTTTAGGTTCTGTCACTGCCTGTTCTTTTTCCATGACTGGTGCTGGCTGTGCAGTCTCAGCTTGGACTTCTGTCTCTGTCAGTTTAGCTGCCATTCTTTTGGTAATGGCTCTTGGGCTTGCTGCTTTAGAATCCATACCTTTCTGCTGTGCTTCCCTGGTACCAGGTCTAGTACCCATGCACAAAACTCCTGGCTTATAGTTCACACCGTGTAAATCCCACTTAGTCTGACACCATCTGGCATTGAGGCACAGGTCAGGAAGCATAGGAAGACCAGGAGCAGTTGTAAAATTTGCAAGTAGTGTTTTATTATCAATAACAGTAAAATAAAAAAAAATGTTCAGTAGAACTATTTACAAAGGCAGTACAAACAGAGAAAACAAAGTCCTTCATCTGAGGGTTTCTTTCCAGTTCAAGTCTTAGTTTCTGCCACTCTCTAGCAAAGCGTTGCTGTTTATAAGTTTTTGCCTGGGAACTTTTAAGAGATATCATGTTTTTCTCAAAATATTCTTGTCAGTTTCTTGCAGGTGCAACAAACAGAATAGTGACAGCCTTGCAAATGAATTTGCAAACAAGTCTGAGAGGAGCTTAAACTGCATCTCAGGTTAACCCTCTAAATTCCAAAAAGCTTTTTGCAGTCATTTCAACAGTATAAACTATATATACATTTTCAAACCAAGGAATTCCAGTTTCACATAAAGATTCACATATATTTTTATAACCACAAATATGCAAGGGGAAGAAAAGACAGAAACAGCAAGTGAAGGCAGAGCGAGAGCAGAGGCGATGTAATCGCAAGACTGTCAGAGGCCCCACATCCTTTGTCTTCTAGTAACAGGTCTGGATGCAGCCTTCCTTGGTAAGCTGGATCCCTTGCTGATGGTGTATCGTGACACACAAACTATTGCTCTGGTGCAGAGCCACACAACAGAGGGATGCTCCAGTGAGTGCTGGGGCATCTCTGTTGGAGTTACAGGTTTTGGTCTGGGACCCTAGGAAAGAAATCCTACCTACATTTGATTCATAGATTCTGGCTGCAGATAAGGACCTTCTGGCCCACCCAGTCTGCCCGTTATATCCCCCACTAGTGCTACCCAAGCCACTACTGGGGGGCCATCGTCCACCCCCTCCGCTATCCACGATACCCATGTGTTTATCCCATGCACACTTAAACCTATGACTGTATTTGCCCCCACCGCCTCCTCTGAGAAGCTGTTCCAGTCGTTCACCACCCTTTACGTGAAGAACTTCCTCACATTACCCCTGAACCTACCCCCCTCCAACTTCATGTTGTGACCCCTAATCTTAAAACATCTTTTTCTTTGGAAAATACTCTCCTCCTGTACCTTGTTTATTCCCTTGAGATATTTGAATGTCTCTATCCTATCCCCCACCTCCTCCTGTCCTCCAGGGAATAAAAGTTTAATTCCTTAAGCTCTCTTGATAGGTCTTCCGATGTAGGCCCTGTACCAGTTTAGTTGCCCTCCTCCACTTCCATCTCCATCCTGTCCCTGTCCTTTCGAATATGGGACCTCCAGAACTGCATACAGTACTCAAGGGACAGCCCCACTAATGAAGATGTTGGGCTGCATTGGGAGAGGTATAACCAGTAGAAGAAGAGGTGGTGATGCCACTGTACAGACCATTGGTGGACCTCATTTGGAGTACTGTCTCCAGTTCTGGAGGCTGCATCTTTGAAAGGACATAGACAGGGTAGAGGCAGTTAAAAGAAGGGCACCAAAAATGGTGAAAAGCCTGCACCAAAGGTCATACAAGGAGAGACTGGAGGAGTGTAATATGTATATCCTGGAGGAGAGGGGAGACATGACAGAGACCTTCAAGTACCTAAACAGAATGAATAAGGTACAGGAGGCATCTTTCAGAAAAGAAGATGCTGTAGAACAAAGTGCATGACATGAGACTGGAGGATGGTAGACTAGGGGCAATGTGAGAAAGTACTTCTTCATGGAAGAAAATTGGTGGAGGCATGGAACAGCCTTCCAGCAGAGATGATGGGAGCAAAAGTCAGTGATGGAATTCAAAACTGCATGGGATAGACATAAGGGACCCTAGCAATTCAATAGAGAAGGTAGAATTGGAGATAAAGTACGATCACCAGCATTTTTAGTAGGAAGGGAAAAAGGGCAGACTGGATGGGGCTAGCGGTCCTTATCTGCCATCAAATTCTCTGTTTTTGGGGGCGCTGTGGAGCTTCCAACATGGCGGACGCTCTCTGATTACTGGCAGATAAGGCACAATTTTAAAGTTGAAAAAACTGTTTTTTGAAATCGGAGGCTAGTTCTAAGTATCCTTTCTGGTGTCGGAATAGCTGAGGAACACAGTATGGGTCCGAAAAAAGACCAAAAACAGACGGCACAGAACCTAGAAGCTTACCTTACCCCCGCACCTAGCGGAAGAGGAGAAGGGTCAGGGCCGCTTTCTTCAGCAGATACAATATCTTCTGATAGTCCGAATCCCCAAATCATGGCGATGTTGCAAAAAATCCAAGCAACAGGAGAGGAAACGAACCATAAGTTGGCTGCAGTGGAGGCACGTTTTATGGAGCTCGATACCAGGGTCCAAATTAACGAGACCCACATCACAGACCTTAAAGATGAAAGAGACCAACAGAAGGAAAGAAATGCCAGATTTGTGGTGGACTTCAACTTTTTAAAAGCCAAAGTGGAAGCATTGGAGAACTCACAAAGACAGGCGAATGTTCATATTGTGGGCTTTCCGCCAAGATTTGCCGGGACTACTGAACTTCAAGCTGCAGTGACTCGGTTGATATTTGTGGACCTGAAACTGCTGCCAGAGGATTCCGCATAACAATCACCAAAGTTTTGCCATCCCAATGCGAGCCAGGCAAGTGGTGTGATTAGCTCGCAGCCCACTAACGCCATTGCAACCCTTTCAAATCCAGAAGCCCGTGATTCCTTTGCTACTAGCAGCCAGAAAACAAGGAGATCTGGTGTGGGAGGGAAGTAAAATTGCTTTTTTTCTGGACATCTCATCTTAGACATAGACCCGGAAGAAGGCACTACAAGTCACAAAGAAATCTTTATTGGAGAATGATATTACTGCTCAGCTCCTATTCTCTACACGACTGCAGATTAAACATGCTAATAAAACCCACATCTAGTCCGATCCAGACGCCACAGCAGCATTAATTATTTATTATTATTTTAATTTTTATTTGCTTCAAAGCTTCTCTCTCTGCTCGCCCAGCTATAGGGGGATATGAAGATGGAGAAGATCAGGACTCTGATCCTAATGAGTGATACTATTTGGGGATGGCGTTGAACTATCTCTTTAACATATAAAGCAGGTTTAATGCTCTATGAAAAGGAAGGACTGTTTGGTCTATCTTCTGTATTATATCATACTGAACTCCTGTTGTAAATTGAATCTCCATTTTGGGAAAGGACATATTAGAGATCCTCTAATGGTTGCTGGAATTTATTTTCCTGATTTACTATTTGTGCCTTATGCCATGTTATTAATTGTTGCTTCTTTTACAGTCTGGCATGTTTCATGCAAATACTTTTCTGCCTATAGAGAGCCTTACTTCATAAGTGGATAAAATCGTACCCCACTCAGTTTGTGAACTTTAGCAGATGAATGCTGTTTAAGAGCCTGTCTCCCTATCAGTCATGTGGTGTGACTTTGGAGGTAGGGGTGTCACGCAACTTAATTGAGCTCAGTCCATCTACAAAATAATCTTACAGGCTTCTCTCTAGGGTTTTCTCAGCCCTCCATTTATCTAGTATCCTACAGGTGGCAGAAATATTGGTGAAGCTCCTTCGGGGTAATGAAAGGTGAGAGCCTACTCTCCTACAATATTATCTAGCTGAATATTAGATCCTTTATTACCTTAGGCTGTTTGGTGAAGACTACTGAACACTATTCTGCATTTATACTATGAAGTGTATTCTGTACATGTCTGTACTAAACTGCTGTTTACCTAAGTAATTTGTGATAATATAGTCTGTACTGTATTTTATAAAACTTATAAATAAAGGGTGAGATATTGTGTTGCGCCATGCGCAACCCACTGATGCGCCCCGGCGCGATATACAAAAGGGGAATGTGCCTGGCACAAATCCCAATGCGCCGGAGCACATCAATAATGTATGCGGTGCAAGTGGGGGGGCGGCCCATGCATGTTCGCACATCCCGATGTTCAGCCCGGGATGTGGTGAGCCCATGCAGGCGAATTCCCCTACTTAAAGGCACAGTTGAGCCAAAAAGAGGAGCAACAGCTGGCCACCCACAGGTGAGCTGCCAAATTGCAGGGCGCAACACGGCAGCTGCCAGCTGTGGGTGGCCACCTGAGCTCCGGCGGCACCTTCATGGTAGCGACCCCCCATGCCCGATAGCACGCATATGTAATAAAATACAAGGTCCAATATCCCTGGTGGTCCAATATCCCTGGTGGTCCAGTGGACCGCGTCCAGCCCGATCGTGGGTATATGTAATAAAATAAGTCCAGTATCCCTGGTTGTCCAGTGGACCGCATCCAGCCCAATCGCGGGCGTACATTTTACAATAGCACACACCAATCCCACTGGTACCCCCCCTCCACCCGCCCACTGAGCCCTAGCACCCGCTCCCCCGGTCAGCGTCAGGCAGCAGCTCCCACCTGCCAGCCGCCCCATCGACTAACTGCATACAGTAGGGCTGTATGCCCATCGGTCCACAGCATGGGCCAGTGGGCGCACAGACCATATCACAGAGCTGAGGATAGTCCAGATATGTGAATGGATCATTCACATATTCGATTGGTAGTACGGTACGGTTCGTACGGCATTGGCTCACGCCAGGGACTAATGGGCGACAGCCCTACTGGTGATGAGTCAGTCGGCGGGCGGTTGGCAGGTGAGCTGCCGCCTGCCGCTGATCGGGGAGGTGCTGGGGCCTCAGTGGACGGGTGGGAGGGGGTAACGCTGACCACCAGGGATGGATTGGTGTATTCTATTGTAAAACGTATGCCCACGATCGGGCTGGGAGCGGTCCACTGGACCACCAGGGATATTGGACTTATTATTTTATTACATATGCCCTGATCGGGCTGGGAGCAGTCCACTGGACCGCCAGGGTTATGGGACTCTCATTTACAATCCCTATGCCTGCGATCGGGGAGTGGGGCACTTTGCCGCTTGTGCAGGGGGCGTCGGTCCCTGACGGCTGCAGCCTGGCAGGGTGCCAGGCGCAAGTCGCCGGGGATCGGTGCATCTGCATGCAAATGGGGCCATAATGACATGCAAATGGCCCCATTAGTGTCTTGCATGCATTATGGCCCCATTTGCATGTGCACTTTAGGAATATTGCGGTTGATGCGCCTAGCGCAACGGCACTTGCGCTAGCGCATCCCCCTGCTCCTCTCTGGCCACTTGCGCTGGTGCAGTGCCACTGTGCCATGCACAATGCGGTGTAGCCATGGGCGATATTCACGGTGCTGAGCCATGGCGCAGCATCGTTGAATATCACCTGTCAGCACCTGGCACATCCCAGTTGCGCTGCGCCCAGGCTGGCGCCACAGCCTGGCACAGTCTGAATATCCCACCCAAAGAGTACAAAAAAAAAAAATCTGTTTCTATGTTAAGTACACAGGAGAAGTATTGCCTCTCTTCTGCTGGTGATACCCTCCCTATGCATCGAAGCATTTGGTTAGCCTGTTCCACTGCCTTCCTACCTTCAGATCATCGATAACGATAATTCTTAGATCTCTCTCTTGCCTTGTGACCTCTAGTACCTCTACCCCAAGTGTGTACGCTGCCCCCGGGGTTCCTGTGTCCTAAGTGCCTAACCTTGCATTTCTTTGTGTTGAATCGAGGTTGATACCTTCTTGATCACTCTTCTAACTTTTCTAGGTCCTTCCTCATCCTTTCCAACCCTCCCTCTGTGTGTCCACCCTGTTGCAGATCTTTGTGTCATCTGCAAACAGGCATACCCTCCCTCCCAGTCCATCCACCATGTCACTAACGTAGCTACTGAAGATTACAGGGGCCAACAATGACCCCTGTGGTACCCTGCTAGTCACCTTCACCTCACAAGAGTGTACTCCATTTACCATCATTCTTTGGCTCCTATCTCTAAGCCAATTTTCCACCCATTTTACGATTTTGGGCCCCACTCACAGGCAGTTTAGTTTCATTATCAACCTTTTATGTAGGAGGGTATTGAAGGCCTTGCTGAAATCCAGATAGGCCATGTCCACTGCCCCACCCTGGTCCACTGCCCTGGTTACCCCATCAAAAAACTCTTACCAGGTTGGTCTGACAGGACCTCCCCCTGTGAACCTATGCTGTCTCTGGTCCTGCAGTTTGCTAGCCTCGAAGTATTCTCCAGTTCTTTCCTTTAGAAGCGGTTCCATTACCTTGCCAAGTACTGGTGTCAGGCAGACTGGCTTGTAATTTCCTGGCTCCTCCCTACTACCCCATTTGTGGAGTAGGACAACATCAGCCCTCCTCTAGTCCCTGGCACCTCTCCAGTTTCCAGAGACTGGTTGAACAGGGCTGCCAGGGGCTCAGCCAGTACCCTCTGAGCTCCCTCAACAGCCTGGGGTGCACTGCATCAGGGCCCATGACTTTGTCCATTCTTAGCTTAGACAGATCCCTTGGGACCCTGTCCACAGTGAAGAGGCTAGTGTCTATTTCCCTACCTTTTCTGCCTTTTTGTATATTTCAGGCCCATTTCCTACCCCTCTGGACAGGAAATATTTGTTCAATATGTCGCTTTTGACTGTCCTCCTCCACAGAAGCCCTCCTTCCCTCAGTAACCTGATCACCACCCTCTGGCCTTCCTCCTTTCCCAATGTTCTGAAAATATTTTATCCCCCGACCAACCTAGCTATCCATTTCTCTGTTACCACTTTTGCCCTCCTTCCTTCCCCACCTCTCCTGGTAAATTTTCTCCTGTCTTCCTCCTTTTGTGTGTGTGTTTTTTTTGTTTTTTTTGTACTGTCTAAAGGCTGTTTTCTTTGCTCTTCACTCTTTACGCCACCTCCTGAGTGAACCAAAGTGCCTCCTCTTTCTCCTGCTTTTGCTAACTTGTCTGGCACAAAGTCTTGTAGCTGTTTCAAGTCCCCCTTATTGCCAACCATTGTTCTTCTATGCCTCCTAGTTCCTGCAACCCTGCCAGGGTGTCCCTGAGACATTCTGCCATTCTTTCAAATCAGCCCTTCTGAAGTCCAAGACCCTCATTCTCATGTGGCTTTCTCTACCCAGTCTTTATACTAAACCACACTACTGGATGGTCAGTGGTCCCCAGGTGGTCCTCCACAGTGACTTTGGTCACACTGTCCCCTGTGATCAGAACTAGGTCCAGTGTCGTCCCCTCTTGAGTGGGTTCCCTACCAGTTGTTTGAGTAATGCCTCTACTGGGAGTTCAGGATGTCCCTGCTCCTAGATGTTGTCATATACAGGATACTCAATCCACATCTGGAAGACTGAAGTCCCCCTCAGCAGCAGCTCTCCCTTTTGAACTATTCTTTGGATCACTTGCAACAACTCCCTGTCACTTTCTCCCCTGCTCCAAGATCTGTATACTACCCTGCTTGAATAATGGGCTCTTTCCTCTTCTCAAGTGATACTCAGCTGGCGTTCTGTATCCACTAAGCATGCATTTGTCATCCTTCTAACACCAGGAATCCATGAGTATAGCATTACAATAGCAAGCGGTCCAACAGATTGAGTTGCCCAGAGATAGAATTTATGCTAATGTTGGTATCTTAGAATCTAAGTTTAAACTGTGCACAGTGGTCATACTCCCAGCAACAGTCAAATTTGTTTCTCTGGTTGAAGAGTTGTTGGCCCGAAATACAGCACCACTCTTCACACCTCCAGAACAGTACAACATGGCACCAGCAATGTGTGCATAGATGTAACTTCCCATGGTTTTTTACCTTTGGTTTAAAGGGTCCGGGTTCAGATTTACTAATTAGTATTCAGCTCTTCCAGCAGAGAGGCTGTCCAAGCACACAGGGTACCTGGATGCTACCTCCCAGAAAAATCTCTCCTGAATTAATCTCCCTCTTTACCTTTGCAGACTGATTGTAGGCTTCACCATTGGAGACAAAGGGCACCAAAACAGATGCACTTTTTCCAGAAGCAAACACATTGATCATTCCAAATGACTCAAGTTGATAGGGTCGACCTGTCAGCACAGCGCTATTACTACTGCTCACAACGTGGGCCACCCGGATTCAGGAGTAAGCCCGGATCAGCTGGGGACTGCTGGGGGGAGAAGGATTGATAATCCCACAGGACGCTGTCCCTCTCAGGAGAGGGTGGATTGCCATCTTCCGACACAATACTACTACCTGGATGCAACAGGTAACAGTGCGTCAGAGACCAAAGGGTGAGTGGGACTCCATAGGCGTCAGGACATTGCCGCTCAACATGGGCATGCATCCTCTGAGATCATGGCACAATGGATTCCTAGAGGGTGGCCAGAACTGGAGAATGGCCCCAGTCCTTGAAGATGACTGAGCCCTGTATATCTGGGGCTTCACTCCATCGGCCATGCATGTGTCTCTGGACACACATAGCGTGCTTGGTGGTAACTCCCCACCCTGACTTGGCCTGTGGGGTAAGTAATCACCAAGGAAGTATGGAGGAGGTGGCATGTTGGTGCGATGGAGTGTCCCAGGGATGCGCTAGGGATCTTGAAGGAACTGAGGGCTGGAGACAAGAAGGGGGCATAAAGAAGGAATGTAAAAAAGAAAGACTTAATTTAATCAAAGGACTGCATTAAATAAAATACAAATTAATCACACAACTTGGGGTGTCATGGTATGATGGTTTCATGATATATTGCAGTACTGGAAATCACAGTATTGATACCACGGCGGATTTCCAATACCCTGTTACCATGGGTCATGGTATACCGCAGTTTTCTGACCTTTCAACTAATTGTTGGTGGTGTTTTTCAGAACAGCTGTCCCTTATGCACCAAGCCTCTCTGACACATGAGTTCAGGGAGACATTTTTGTATAAAAGTGACTACTTCTGAAATACAGTGATACTCACAATGACTGCAGTATTATATTGTCTTTGTTATCGTATCATCAAAATTTGATTCCGTGACATCCCTAAACAAAGCGATCTTCCTCTCTGTCTGTCTCTCTCTCTCTCTCAGCTCTGAGACCACCCTCCTCCCATTCCACAGTCTCCAACCCGCCCCCAATGGCAGGCCCATTCCTTGGGACTGAAAGATACAAAAAATGGAATGTACCTGGAAGCATGCCAGGTGCCACTGTAGGCTACAGTGAGCATGAAACAAACAGAAAGACAGTGCATTCTAGGCAGGAGATTTTGCTGTATGAAAACTTTGAATGGCATTCGACTAAAAAAAAAAAAAGAGAACACGAGACCCCCAGCACTTCACTTAAAAAAAGATCCATCAGTAAGCATTTAGCTTCTTATACATGCATTTAAGTACTCAGTTCTTAAAGGTACATATGCACATTTACATTGATTAGCATATGAGATCCTAATAAGGATTTTTCCAGTGGCTCTGCCAAAGTAGTGAGTAACAATCAACAGAGAGGACAGAGGATCCCTTAGCTCCCAGGTCGCCTCTAAAAACAGGCACCTGTGCCTAGTGGGCGTTATCTGGTTAACATAGAATAAATAAATAAATAGTGCTCTCCAGTGGTGTCACATGGTGATAAGAAAAACTGAAAAAAAATATAGTTTAAATGCCACCTATGATAATTTATTATTATAAATATGAAAAGGCCCAAGTGAAAAACTGAGGTTAGAAATGAAGAAAATATAGGGGATGAGGCAGAAGAATGATATTACTGTGTAAAAAATATTTTTCATAATTGAGTAAAGGAGGCACCCCATATGTTGGAGAATGGCAAAGAATTATATATAGCCTATTGGCCAGTGAAGTGAGGGAAGGGGAAAGGTAAAGGGAAGGGGGGCAAATAATATGTGACATAATCTCTTAACTGTGTCTGTACTAGGATCGATACTAGAAGATGAGATGGACGAAGGCTGTTCCATCAAGTCCATCACTACTTCTTAGTGTTTGTATTCGCTAAGGAATCCCTTATGCATACTGTATATGCATCCAGTCTCTTTTAGGATCTCTACTAGGAAAGGCAAGCCACAGGACACTTTCAAGACTTGGAGAAACTCAGTATATAAATTCATGGCTCAGTTAGTATCAGAGGTTTTGAAGGTTGCATGCTTGCCTCTGAGGCCAGAAGATATAAAGGGTCTGGTTTTTAGCTCCTAAACAGGTATTGGGTTAATACCTCTAATTGACAGTCTAGTGCAGCATAGGAAGGGGGTGGATAGGTGAGGTACCGTACTTTGGTTAAAACGTTAAGTCAAGGTCCCTTCTTCCCATGTTTGGTCACTGTGCAGGTGGAAGTAAAAGATCCCACGGCACTTATTGAAGAAGGGTAAGGGGAGTTTCCATGGTGTCATGGCCAGCATTCCCATTGCCAATAAAACTGGTCCATGTAACCCACCCCTAGAATGTGCCTGGAAAGGAACTATCAGAGCTCAGTTTGCCTTTCCTAGTTAAAAAAATTACAAATAAACAAACATGACACTGAATGGCAGCAGTTTTCAGTCTGGTGTGAGAAAACGTCTCTATACCCTTTACCTGTCCTTGTAACCTGAGGTTCAGGAGTATATTTTCGATATTTTGGAACCTGGCATATGTAGCTTAAAGAGGGGAATTCATGTATGGTGGCCTGCATACAGTAGTCTGAAATCTCATGAGAAGGTCTTTTTAAACAAGGTGTTGGGCTTACCTGTAGCTGGAAGCCATCTAAAGACGTAGCTAATTCAAACAACATGAAGTCTTGCTGTATTCTGACAATCTGCAGTTAGCTCCAGCCTTTAAACTGCCCCAGAGAGTATAGGATTAATTTTCTGTGCAGTGCATAGAACGTTGAGCTCGAGCTCGGTTGAGGTCTCTGTCTGCAGCCCTTTGAAACCCAACCATCAGATTCTTTACTCCTCTCACTGAACAGTCGCTCCGAGATTTCTCCTTCTGCTCAGTTAAAGTCGGTTAAAGTGTCAGTTAAAGTGCTGGTTTTAAGCCGAATTCATTCTGCTTGTTGGTTCAAGCTCTGTCTGCGGTACCGTGAGTACTAGATAGTTTTCTGATTTACTTTGTGGAAATTGTAAGCTTTTTCGATCGGTTCGGCTGAACCGATCCTTTATATTTGAATTTCTTACTTTGCTTTAGTGTGTGGTTACCGTTCCTTATTGGTTCTAAAAAAAAAGTGTTTTAAATGTTTTTTTCCAATACGCGTGACATGGTTAGGAACTGATAAGGGACTCTTGCCTGGCAGTTGCCGAAAAAAGGGTAAGTTTGGTTAGATTGGCCATGTCTGAGAAACCCAAGAAAAAACCCGGCCCACTGGGTTTCAACACTGCAGTGAGTGTGGGGAAGTCTTTGCTAAGGCCGACCCCCACACCACCTGTGTTTATTGTCTGGGGTTTGAACACCTTGATACAGACTGCCAAATTTGTAAAACTTTTCCTAAATCTACTCTGGAAAAGAGATTAGGTTGACTTAGGGAAAAGGAGGCTGAGAAGTCCGCTGACCTGGATGTCCAGCCCGGTTCGGTTCCAACTGAACCAGGAGTGCCCTCTGAGCAGGGCGATACTTCTTCGGGCAAGAGGAGAGCTGATCCTGAGGGATCGGTTCCTACAAAAGGAAAAGGAAGACAAATCAGCCGGTTCGATCCAGAGGTTCATGTTCACCGCTGATGAGATTGCCCGAGCGATTCGATTGAATCGCCTTGGCCTCGTTCCGCTCTGATCCGCCCGTTGGTAGGGGCTTGGTCTGTTGGTTCCACTGGTTCAGGAATATGCCCTGAAGATTTTTATGAACCAGAATTTGAGGAGGAGGGGGATTATGAACAGGACGATGATTATGATGGAGCAGAAAGTCTGGATGTGCCCATTGAACAGGACATCTCCATAGACAGACCTTCTGGTGTTTCCTCCTAGGCTCTCTGAGTCCCTCCCCACTACATGTTTTACAGGAAAATGGCTGAAACTCTTCAGCTCCCTATGGAGGAAGCAATTGAGGATCAAGAGGAGCCTGATTTTGTAGAAATGATGGACATCCCAGAGTCCAGGAGACTGTCTATTCCCTTGCACAAATCATTTGGGAAACAGACACAAAAAATGTTAGTCTCCTAATTCTGTACCTCCTGTTGATAGAAAAATGGATAAGAAGTAGACTTTATCAGGCTCAGACATGGAGTTTTTCTACCAGCAATGCAGCCATGTTGGGGTCGTGCAGGCTGCTGCCTGTGACAGGGCTAATGTTCCCTTGGTTTCACAACCCCAGATAAAGACTCCAGGAGGATGGTTGCTTGGCAAAGAAGCAGTACATGGCATCCTCTTTGGGACTCAGGCAGGCTAATTATATGGCTTATACAGCCAGGTACCAGAAGTCCAGGTGGGACACTGTACTGGCACTGGCTAAACAGGCCTCCCCACAGCTGGCCAAGGAGCTGGAGGAGGTGGCTGCGGATGGGATTGAGGCATCTAAGGTACAGTTTCATGCTGCTGTGGACTCCAGTGATGTGTCATCAAGAGTCATGGCTACATCTGTGGCTCTTCGGAGAATGGCTTGGCTCAGATGTACTAGCCTCTCACAGGACACCCTGGCTAAGGCCATGGATTTTCCTGGGAAGGTAATTCTCTGTTTGGGAGCAGACAGAGAATTACATGAAAAGATGGAAGAATATAGGACCACTTATAGGAATACACGGGCCAAGGAGAGGCAGACAGTTCCTCAAAGGCAGCATTCTAGGGGCAGGGGCAGGTTTTCATAGGCCTTTCACCAAGCACAGGCCTCTTCTCTTTTCACTGAGGGGTTCTTCAGAGGAGAGGCAGAAGGGGGATGAGCAGGGCTGCATCCACTCCTCAGCCTAAGGCACCTGCCAAGCAGACACCCTAATGGGTCTGCCCGGGTCAACTCTCCTAGCCCTGTAGGGGGCAGGCTGACTTACTTAGTCCAGGACTGGGTGTCTGTTACTTCAGACAAGTGGGCCCTGGAAGTAGTAAGCCAGGGACTGGTTCTCAGCTTCAAAAAATTTCCGAAGATGAGAGCCAGATCTTTTCCACCTGCAAGTCTCTCCGAAACCCTTGCCCTAGAGGCAGAGGTTTCATCTCTTCTGGCCTTAGAGGCCATAGAGAGAGTTCCTACCCTACACTGGGGCAAAGGTCTGTACTCCAGGTACTTCCTTACCCCAAAAAAGATGGGGAGTGGCGACCCATCCTAGATCTAAGATACCTGAACAAACATCTTTTAAAACCAAGGTTCAAGATGGTGACTCTGGGAATAATTCTTGCCTCTCTAAGGCCAGGGGACTGGCTAGCATCCCTGGACCTCAAAGATGACTACTTTCACATCCCCATCAGGTGCTCCCACAGAAAGTGCCTCAGGATCAAGTTGCCCTCAGGCCATTACCAGTTCGAGCAATATCCTTTGGTCTAACATCAGCTCCAGGGGTTTTACAAAATGCCTGGCAGTAGTGTGGCCTTTTAAGAAGGCAAAGATTTCTGTTTTCCATATCTGGATGACTGGCTCATAGTGGGTCAGTCCCCCGGCCAAGTCAAGTCAGACCTGCAAGTCACCCAGCAAGTGCTCACTTCCCTGTGATTTCTTCTCAGCCTTCCCAAATCAGTTCTTGAACCAGTGCAGCTTCTTACCTTTATAAGGGCAGAGCTAGACACTGTCAAAGCAAGATCCTTTCTTCCCCTGGAAAGGGCAAGAGTTCTTATAGAACTGGCTTCTTCTTTCGCCTTCAGGTGTCCCAAAGAGCAAGGCATTTCCTTCAGCTCTTGGGCCACATGGCAGCTTCTACAGCAGTGGTCCAAGGGGCAAGATTTCAGATGAGGGACATTCAGTTCCATCTGAGGGCCTTTTGGTCCCAAAGGAAGGACCCTCTTACCAAACTGATTCCAGTGACTCGGACACTGATCCAAGCTCTTCAATGGTGGCAGTATCAGGACAATTTAAGGCAAAGGGTCCCATTTGTCACTCAGTCTCATTCAGTGGTTCTTACCATGGATGCTTTCCTTTTGGGGTGGGGAGCTCATCTGGGGGCTCTCACAGCTCAGGGACTGTGGTCCCCTCAGGAGTCCCTTCTCCATATCAGTCTCCTAGAACTCAGGGCAGTTTTTCTGGCCCTGCAAGCTTTCTCTCAGTCTGTGCAGAACAAGGTGGTTCAGGTCAGAACAGATACCACCACCATGTGGTACATCAACAAGCAGGGAGGCACTCAGTCTACGGCCTTGTGCACAGAAGCCATGAAATTGTGGTCCCTGGCTTATTCCCTGCAGACATCTCTGATAGCAGTCCATCTTCCAGGGAAGGACAATGTGCTAGCAGATGCACTGAGCAGGATCTCCCAGGGCCATCACGAATGGTCCCTGGATCCCCTGGTGTTGAAAGTGATTTTTTCAAGGTGGGGCACTCCAGAGATAGATCTCTTTGCAGCCCCAGACAGTCACCAATTTCTCTGTTTTGTTGCAGACACCTCGTCTTGGGTTCAGTCCCTCTGGATGCTCTGGTTTTGAACTGGGAAGGGAAATTTCTGTATGCCTTCCCTCCCTTTCCTCTACTGTTCAAGGTTCTAGTCAAGGTAAGGTCACAACCTTGCAGAGTGATTCTGATTGCTCCAGACTGGGCCAGACAGCCTTGGTACCCCCTGTTGCTATCCGTAGCAGTCCATCTTCCCCTGTCTCTTCCCAAGAATTACAACCTGTTAACCTCTTCTCAGGGGAGGATTTGGTACCCCAATTTTCAGTCTCTCAATCTCAAGGCATGGCTCTTGAAGAGTTAGAATATGCAGATTTGCATCTGTCTCAGGGGGTTCTGGACATTCTCAAAGCTTCTTGAAAGCCCTCCACCAGAAAGACTTATAACTCCAAGTGGAAAAATTCAGCATTTGGTGTTCCAAGAAGCATATTTCCCCAGACACTGCTGAATTGCCTACAGTTCTGGATTATATGGTCCATCTTAATGGCCTAGGCCTCAGACAAGCTACTGTCAAGGTACACTTGTCAGCTGTCTCTGCTTTTCTGTCAGTGGGGAAGTCTTCCTCACTATCATCTCATCCTGTGTTCTGTAAATTTTTCAAGGGATTGCTTCATACCAATCCTCCCTTTAGGGATCCTGCCCCTGCCTGGGATTTAAATGTTTGCACTGCTCAGCTTATGCAACCTCCTTTTGAGCCTATGTCCTCAGCAGAGCTTAAGTACTTGACTTGGAAAACTGTGTTTTTGGTAGCCATTACCTCTGCCAGACGTGTCAGTGAGTTGCAAGCCCTGTCAGTGGGACCTGAGTTTATGTCCTTTCATAGAGATAAAGTGGTCCTTAGAACCAATAGGAGGTTCTTACCCAAAGTGGTTTCAGACTTCCACTTGAATCATTCTGTGTCTCTTCCTGTCTTCTTCACTGATCATTCTTCCTCAGGAGAGAGGAGGCTACACAGTTTAGATGTTAGAAGAGCCTTTAGCTACTACATAGAGTGTACCGAGGGTCACAGGTTTGACTCCCTCCAATTGTTCCTCACTTATGGGGAAGTGGGAAAGGGCAAACCTGCCACCAAGAGAACTTGCCAGGTGGAGTGTGTCTTGTATACAATTCTGCTATGAGAAACTGGGAAAGAAATTCCACCCTCAGGCCTGATGGCTCACTCTACAAGAGGTACAGCTGCTTCTCTGGCTACTGTCAGGGATATCCCTCTGTTAGAAATTTGTCAAGCAGCCACCTAGAAAACAGTCCATACCTTTACCAAGCATTACTCTCTGGATATCCAGGCTAGGAGTGCTCGGTTTGGCACAGCAGTACTTCAGAGCCTGTTCCCAAAGTAGGTTATCTCCCTCCTCCATGGAGGTACTGCTTGGTAGTCTGCAGGTTGTCAGAATACAGCAAGACTTCATGTTGTTTGAAGAAAAAATACTCACCTTAGTAATTGTGTTTCTTCTAATGGAGTCTTTCTGTATTCTGACCTCCTCCCTCCCTGCCTCCCTCTCAGAATCTGTTTTTGGGAAGTGGGTGGAGGTGCAGTGTTCACCCAGGGGTGTCTTCAGCACATCCTCCATATTCCTGGGTGGTTTGTATTATAATCTTTATTTTAGCTAGGTTTTGGTTTTGGGTTTCCTGACTTGAGTCTTCCTTTGGGAATCCAAAACTTTCTGTTGCCAGTTGGCTAGTAAAACTTTTTACAATTTCCACATAGTGTAGTTAGTGAGTTTTTGCTCGTAAGAATCTGATGGTTGGGTTTCAAAGGGCTGCAGACAGAAACCTCAACCGAGCTCGAACTCAACATTCTATGCACTGCATAGAAAATTAACCCTATATTCTCTGGGGCAGTTTAAAGGCTGGAGCTAACTGCAGATTGTCAGAATACGGCAAGACTCCATTAGAAGAAACACAATTACTAAAGTGAGTCATTTTTTTATCTATCATACTGTATATTGATACTACATTTTCACTATTTTATGTGGTACCCCACTGTCGTCTCTGACGACTCCAGGAATACCTAGGCCTACAGACTAGAGGTCTCTGTCCCTGAGCCTTTCTCTGTCCAATAGAGGTGACTTCAGTGGGAAGTTCAGTAGGTATAGTGCATAAGTTCAGTGGGACTGTTGTTGGTGACGGTTCCTGGATCTCCAGAGTCGGTAGAGGCAGCACCATCTTCAGTGCTGTTGTACTTAGGAATGCTACTAACTTCGACTCCAGCCTCAGTTATCAGGGTTATCATCACTGCTCCACTTGGGTTCTGGCTCCCACCCTCTAGGGATGGCGGCAGCTATATCTCTTTTAAACTTTAATAACATTTTATTAATGTACCCCCCCTTCCTGCCCCATCTAGGGGCATAACTTTTTTCTTGCAGTTCAGGCAGAAAAAAGGGAGCACTCAAAACGCTGTCATTCGAGACCTTCTGCACACTAAAACAGCAGGGAAAACAGTTGTTTCCTACCTGCTTGCTGTCTTCATAGCTGTGCACTTTACTTCCTGTATCTCTGTATCTGATCTCTTCCCTGAACCGACCACTTTACCGACACTTCCCGCTTCACCATCGGAGGTCTTAGGAAGCCCTTGCTGCCCCAACCAGGCTGGATTCTGCCCCTGGGATGCAACGCAAGGGACATTTATTAGACTGCAAATATGAGGGGGAAAAAAAAGGATTTCATTTCATTAGCCTCCCCCCTACAGTCAAATAAGGCACAAACCACTGTTTCTCCCCAACTGGCTTTTATTTTTCACCTGCATGGCAAATTTTTTCAGCGATACAGGGGTCACCATTCTTTTCTAATAAATAAATAAGCAGTTCCATGGTGCTTTAACTTTTTTACAATTTGAGCTGGACATGATAAACAGCAGAAACCATGGATTTAGCAGATACAGCAATGATTCTCCTTTTCTACCACTTCACACTGTCAGATGCTCTACCCAAGACTCACTGGAACACAGATCCTTGCAATCTCCTGACATAAAATGGATCCAGTAAGCCACCCTTCCTTTTCTTTCCTCACGGGTCCCTTTCACTTTGTCACTGGTCGTCCCCCCTTACATTGGCGCAGAAAAGCGAGTGGCCTTCCCCACTTGGGTGCTGGCCCAAGCCACAAGGGCATCCAGGAATTTTCCTGATGACTCAGGCCCCGGCCCACCTTCTAACAGCTGGCACTATTCACAGTGCTGATGCCACACCTACCACGATCACTTGGCTCTGCCTCAGCACTGCATGGCCCTCAATTCACTCCAGGGGTTCTGCTGGTACCTACTTCCTATGGAGGATCCTTGCCAGGCCCAACATCCCTGCTTCTACTCCTGGGCTTGAGTTAAGCTCCAGCATGGGGACCACCCTCCAAGGTCTGCCATTCTTTTGGCCTGTGACCCACCTGGCCTTTAAATGGACCGGTGCCCCAAGACCTGTCCCTCCAAATAGGCCCCTTGTTTTTGAGTGAAAGGCTCTCTGGCTCCCTTGACTCCCCAGACCACCCTGCCACGCCGGGTATGAGGGGAACATCTGTCACTGGTTCCCATCCTAAGAGGGCCCTGCCACAGCCCTCCCAGCCCTGGTGACCTAGGTATACATAAATGGGCTTCCTAAGGGCTCCTACGTCTTTGTCTAGGCTTGCTAAAGCCTCCTAATGCCCTAGCCCCCAACGACACAGGACCTGGCTACCTGTGTCCCCAACGGAGCTCCATACCTCACGCCTCATCGACCACGGTGCATGAAAAGCCATTCTGACTGCACTCTGTTTTGGGGTTTCCCCACTGGCCCTCCTGGACCGCCGAGCTCCCTCACTTGCCCACCTTATCTGCTCCTGACTGTACTCTTCCAGCCTCCCCCCTCCAGACTCAGGTCTAATGCCTGGGCTGGAAAGGCCCCACTACTTACTGTTAGTCCGTTTTTATACCCTTTCACTACTCTCTGCTGACACCTTGAGGCAGCCAGAGCAATATCCCCAGAGCACTAAACCCATTTCCTAGCTCCGGGGTGGTAGGGGGAAAGGGATGTAATAGTGGGAATATAAGCCCCACATTTACAGGGGCTTACATTAAGGTTTTCAGTTTATTATGGTTTTCTGTTTTCCCTCCAACAGTTTCCCTGCCAGGAACAGCTCAGCTTCCCCTTCTTCTGTCACACAACAGTGTGACATACTGTATAAACAGCATTAAGGGATAGCTACAGGCCCCTGTATGACGGCATTAAAAACAATGTATTTGAACAGATTAGTGTGCATAGTCCATTTGTAGTTACACACATTGCACAGGTAAAAGGAGATTTGCCAGCTTATAGCTGATTCTCAATATCTGACAGCATTTCTTTTTAGCATATTGTATACCCTGTTTTACTGTTCACTATCCAGAGTGAAAGAGATGTTTAGAGGCAGCAACACTTGTGGTTTTTCCAGCCTGTTTCAAAAGTTATGGAATCTGGTGTTGGTGCTTGCTATTATTTTTCTGTCCTCAGTGCTGCAAATTGTGCCATTCTGAGTAAGCAGGGACATTGTCGTCCATCCAGTTCTTGAGGATCAGCTTCTTAACTATCCAAGTTATCAAGGCAGTATGGTATTCTGAGAAATTAAAAACTGCTTTCCATAGTATTCCACAAAGTAGATTGCAGGGGGTGAAAGCATTCTGTAAACTTAAAAGGTGATCTAACTTCTGTTAGCCACAGTGTCTCCACCGACTCCTTCAGAGCTGGCAGGACACTTGACGGTGCCATGTCTGGCACAGAGTCAGGCGTTTAAGGGCCTACCTCAGTGCTGGCACTGGTCCCTTTGGGGCTAACCCCAGGCCTGACCTCAGTGCCACTGATGGTGCCATTCCTGAGACACTACCCATGTCCAGCATCACCAGTGTTGCCAAGGCTCACCATTTAGGGTCCCCTTCTTTCTTCCGGGTGAAGGAGATGAGTCAGATCTGGACATTATCATCACTGATGGGAGGACGATGACACTGTCTATGGCTCAAAGAACCCTGACCCGTTCCTGTCACCATACTTCAGGAGGCTCTCTTTTCAAGCTCTGCTCAAATATAGGCACAACACTTAATTTGGAGCCAGTAGCTATAGACCAGGCTAGGCACCTCCAACTGGAGTTCCTAAACCTGCCTAATTTCCTGGTCTCCCTTGCTCCTCCCATCCAGACAGCCTTGGAGACCCTCCCAGAGGTGGCATGGAGGAGGCCTGCTACTGTGGCAGCTGCCCCCAAACAGGTGACTGGATAATGTGCAGCTCCAGTGTCTAAGCCCATGGATTTCATTCAGCCAGTAGCTGATGCCATTGTTATTTTGGCTGAGAATAATAAAGCCATAGTGCTCAAGGAGGTCACAGTGCACCCCACTAACAAGGAGTCGTGCAAGGGTGATACCATGGGCAGTTAGGTCAGTGCCTCAGCTACCCTATGCATGAGGATAGCTAGTTAGCAGAACCATTTCTCAAACTATGAGTACTCCCTTTAGTGTAAGCTTAAATACCTGGCAGAGGCCCTGCCCTGCCAGATACAGAGACTAAACAGGAAATACTGTTGGCTATTAAACAAGGAGTTGAATCTAACAACCACCAGCTAAAAGCCTCTAGAGATGCCTCTGATATAGCAGCCTGTTGGAGGCTGCATGTATCCGCATCAGATAGCACTCCTGGTTGTGGACTGCTGGCTTCACTGCAGACGTCCCACAAGACATTATGAATGTGCCCTTCATTGGCACCTGTTTGGGCAAAAGGTGGAGCAGTCTTTTAAGGAATCTAATGAAACCAGAATGACTTAGAAGACTTCCAGGCTGTCTCACTACAGTACACAGAGGGGTAGAAGACACAGTTCTTTTCACAATGAGCAGTTCTTTTGTGGCAAGGGCAGAGGTGGCTTTCAAAGCAAACCCCAGCCACCTTAGACCCAAAAGAAATCCCAGCCAAAAGCATAGGTGTCAAAAATGCTCAGTGTCACCATCTGAGTCTCTGGTCCCAGGTCTGCTTCAGCTGCTCGAGGTGGATCACTCCTCTTCAGTGGGTGTGTGCCTCACTCAGTTTTACCATCAGTGGAAATCCATCTTGACAGACAAATGGGTTTTGAAAATGATCCGAGAGCGGTACTCACTGGAGTTGTTGGAAACTCCCCCTGGACAATTTGCCCAGGAGACAATTTGCCATGTCAGCTCACATGTCAGAGCTACCTGCAGAGGAGATTGTCAGCCTGCTGAGAAACAGGGCAGTGGAAATAGTGCCAGAGTCAGAATGAAACAAACGGTTCTACTACCACTACTTCGTGGTACCCACAGAATCAGGGGGCATGCACCCTATTCTCGACCTCAGGAAACTAAACTAGTATATGGATCGAGAGAAATTCAAGATGGTTTCTCTAGTATCCATGCTACCCTATCTGAAGCAACAGGTTTGGCTAACATTTCTGGATATGCAGGATGCATACTAGCACATACTGGTGACCCAACCACCGAAAGTACCATAATTCTGCATGGAGGGGCATCGGTAGTTCAGTTTATTATACTTATTAAAGGTTCCTCTTAGAAGCTTGGAGTGCCTGTACAGTAAACCATTAAATAGTACAAGTCTTAAATAAAACAACAATAAAAGATCAAAATATTTCCTTTAGGAATGAAGTCCATAATACCAGAAGTAACAGTAGGCAGACTGTAAACATAAATTTTAGGACAAACAACAGGAAATTGTACTATATGCAGAGATTACCTCTCTGTTGGAGTTCACTACCGGATGAAATGATAAATAGTAAGAACATTGATTCCTTTAAATGAAAGTTGGATAAATTTATGGATGGGGTAACTTAAGACTATTATACCTAACAGCAGGGTAGCAAAGACGTGGACATTATACAGTACGTCTACTGCTGTCTTCACTGCTCTAAGTATTACTCCTAGTAAAACAAGACATGCAATTTCATTCATAAATACAGTGATCCTACAATTCAATATTACACATGCTTCACAGAAGGAGCAATGCAGAATAATCCAGTTCAGAGTCCTACCCTTGGGCTTTCCTTGGCGCTACAAGTCTTTACAAAGTGCTTTGCAGCACTTGCAGCATGCCTTGGAATGCTAGGACTGCGAGTCTTCCTGTGCCTGGACAACTGGCTTCTAACAAGCCCATTCAGTCAGGAGACAGAGCAGGCAGTGGCCACTGCCTCGCAGTTTCTAACATACATGTGAGGTCTGCTTAACCCTTCAAAGACTTATCTGGAGCTTTCCCAGGAATTTCTGTTCATAGGAGCTGTTCTGGATATGACCTGGACACAGTCTTGCAAATGGCATGCTTCATCGTGGAGCACAAAACTGTGCTAGCTCGCCCATGCAGTGCATGCTGGTACTTGTGGCATTCTTGGTGTTCAGTCTCCTTAGCAAGGTTGCTCATGAGAATGACTCAGTGGATACTCCTACACCACAGAGCCCTCTACCAACCCCTGGGTCTGCACCCCGAGGCAGGGCCACCTGGTAACGTGTGAGGTGGGCGATGAGGAAGGGCGCTGTCTATTATGACGACTCCTGCCCGATGCAATCCCTCACAGCGATGGGAAGGTAGGGCAACCCCCGACATACACCCCCTGGGTTGAGAATCCTTAAATGGGGGTGGGTGTGAGAAGCCCCGTGAGGGTATGTGGGGCACAGCCCCCAACAGAAAGCAGTAAAAGTACTATCCTGGTGCCGTTGTCCTGAGGCGCCAGGGTTGTCAAGTGCCAAAAATGTTTTCGGCACTTCTGACTGAGTGATAACAGTGACGCTTTAGGCATTCGGGCCGCTATCACAGAAACCTGGTCCACTCCACGCCTCACCAGGTGCCCTTTCTAGAATCCAGTTGATCGAGACTTGGAGTGGAGAGAGACCAGGGAGAGCTGGTCGGGTCAGGTCCGGTGGTGGGTGAGTGGGCCAACTCCTCGAGGCACCATCATCCTCCCATGGTCCGGGGTTTTTCCTTGTCTCCCCTTCCCCCCAGGCGCTGATGTGCAATAATGTCAGCACATGGTGTTAGTGCTCACGCACCTGCCCACAGACGTCCGCCGGCACCTCTTTCCAATTCATGTCCGCTGCTGATATAGTGTTTCCAGTCTCCACCAGGAGCTGCTACGTAGTGGGAAAGTCCCAGCCCACCCTCCCAGGAGAAGAGAACAGTCCTCCAGACTCTCAATCCTCTCCTCCCCTGTTGACCTCGCAGCCCGAGTCCACTCCTGAACACGGGTCGCTGGTGTGGCACAAGGTAAGGTGGATGCCTCAGCACCACCGGCCGCAAGAAAGTATTAATGTTTCAACTAACTTAAGACAGTTATACCATAACATAAACATAATATAATATATTTCAAAACTAGGATAAATAAGAAAGCTAGAAAAGAAAAGAGATGAGGGAAAAGAGGAAAAGACTGTATTTCATAGATCAGAAGCCGTCCCCAAATTGAAATTGTTCTCAATAAGTACGCAGCTCAAAAGTAAAATGGATAATAAAAGTCATCCCCAATTATAAGCTGTGGCTTCAAACCAAGGGCTGCTTCTAATCAATGAAGTGGATGACATTCCTGACTACACACCCGACTCTACACTGTGTATGTAATATTGTCCACTGAAATACTGTAGAACTGAAAAACAACACGGAGAACTACCTGTATTGGAGTCTCTGCGGTGAGAGTAGGGGCGCACAACAAGAGGGTACCATGTCTAGTCACCAATAATCTTGAATGAGCTTATTACAAGCTGAGCACAGAGCAAGCATGGCTTTCTTTCTGTAACCAACCCCCTTTTTAATAATTAAAGTGACCTCATTTGTTTTACTGGCAGTTGTTAGGTTGCAGTCAAACTGGAACACAGATAGGGATTAGTGCATTGCACTATGCCACTCCATGCCAACTGTGAACGTGCAGATGAAATCTCCAGCTCCTATAAGGTGTGTTGCCTGGCAGAACATGAAAATTTTTGTCTCTTCTCCGAACCAAACTACCGTATCTGTTCTGTGTGAGGTGGGCAAGACGTAGGCAGATTCTGTACTGTAGCTTATACAGGTTGCCCTCAATTAATAGCTGCCATCGAGTAGAAGCCACGGCTCAAAATGAAAATGTTGAATAGAAACTGGGGATTCTAATCAATGAAATATGCTATTCATTAATGTGTACTGTCATGGTACTGTGTTATATATTGTGTTATATTTAAAATTTGATAATGGGGGCACCCTGAGCCAGAGCTTGTTTCCAGGCATGACCCAAGTGTAACCCCTCTGCAAATGGGGGTTCCCAAAGACTTCAGGAGCTTGCTTGAATGCTCCAAGCCTGAATGGTGTTTGGCGTTAAGCCATTTATCAGTGAGTGTTTTAGAGCCTCTGGTACTGTCTTTAAGAGCTGTCTGCTTGCAGACATAATTAGTTTATATGGGGGGACTGTGTGTTTCTCTGTTCGAGTACCACTCGAACTGCTGCCAATTCACTCCATTTTTGCAGTCACTAGGAGTGCAAAGGGAACCTATCTGAAAGATGTAACTGTTTGCCAGAAATCATTTAGAGTAATAATGAAAATACAGTTTGTCTAACCTGCTTTCTTTGCAGTCAGCACTGTGTTTGCCCAGTTCCCCATTCTAGTTTTGAACTGCTGAACAGGACCAATCAGTGTGGGTTAACTTGGATGAATCAGAACTTGGACTCGTAATCTGAGCCAGCCACAAGAGGATTGTATGGGCAGTGACTCTGGGAGATGTAGTTTAGACTTCGGCGCCTTTTTGGACCAACAGGAGCAGTCTATTGTGAGTGACAGCCAATCCAGTCAAGAACTGGGAGGAACTCAAAGAAGTGCCCAGTTTGTCTGTTGGAGTTTAGTTGAGCTCTGGCAGTGAAGAAGGAAGGAGCCCTGTGCTTTTCAGTGTGCAGTTTTAGTCGGAAAGCGTGTGTAAGGCCCAGAGTTCGGTCTGCAGCTTGTGTAACTGCTTGTTAAGACTGAATCAGTCCTGTGAAGAGAATCAAGGATATCTGAAGAGTAGAAACCAGGCTCACCCTGTAGAAGACTGGAGAAATTGCTGAATTGCACTCGGTCTGTCAGGAACTGAATCTGCTGTGTGTTCTCCGGGTATTGTGCAGTAATTGCGATCGGGATAGAGAGCAGCCTGCCTGGTATAGTACTTTCTTTTTACCATATAAATGTGTGAGGAGGCTTGTGCAGCTCAAGTGAATCCTGCTGCCATTAAAGGACTTTTGCCTGTGACTGTTTACCATATAAATGTGTGAGGAGTCTCGTGGAGCTCAAGAGTAGCCCTGCTGACGTTGAAGGACCCTATCTTGTTTGGAGGTCGTAGTACTAATTCAGGGTTGCTCCTGTCGAATGCCACATTAAATCCAAATGGAATCACTGTACTGCTGACTGTTTAAACTAATTTTTTTTTCTCTGTGTGAAAGGGCCCTACCAGCTGCCACGGTTTGGACTAGCCACTAGGGCTTGGGTACCCAGGGACAGTAACTGGTAGGGATAGGCCTGTGCACAGAGCCATAGGTAGATAGTAAAGTGATAAGCTAATTAACCTGATTTCCCCCTGTCCTTGTTATATTCCCCCTAAATAAATCAGAGCTGCTTGTTTCAGCCAAGTTATACTGCCTGAGGTATTTGTCTATGTTAAAGTATTGTACTGTGATTGTTGCACTGTATCGTATTTTACAGGAGGTCCCAGTGCCTGAACCAGCCCTGGGGGTAAGTGTATACTGTGAAGGTAATTCTGATATATTGTGTGGGCCACTAGTGGGAAGAAAGGGGAGTTGCAGTGTCCCAGAGGGCTGTGACCAAGTTAGTTTAACTATTGCAAACCCTGACCTCTGGGTGGAGGCACCCGCCATCGGATCCAGGCCCCTCAACCTGTTAGTGGCAAATCAGGCAGGGGTAGTAGCCCCTGGGATAGCGCCATCTAGGGGTTACACAAGGAAGGGGCAGATGGGGAGAAAAATAGTCACATGAGATAGCAACTACAGGCTCGAAGATCGTGTAATCTGTTTTTGTATTGCCTGTTCTTAATACCATTTTGGTGCTCTCTGCAGGCAATGTTATGCGAGTGCCTGGGGGAACAAATAGAACTCACAGCAGAATCTGTCTTACTGTCCATCTATCCAGACCACTCCTCTTGTGACACATGTCTCTTCTGCCCATATATATATACTGGCCACCAGGAAGGCCATAACTTGTAAATTGATGACCACGGTTGTTCCTTTATTGACAGACTGGAGAACTGTTGTGGCGGTATATAGCAAATGGATTGTCTCACTGCAGAATTCCATGATAAATCACCACTCTGTCACACAAAGTGGCAGAGATGGATAATTACTTGACGGAAAGCAGACCCAGAGTTTATCCCATGGGGAGAGGAGGAGGATATGGGAACTGGGACCAGTACTGCTCTTGGGAAGAGATGTTTTTCGAAGAAAATAATGCTAATAGACATATGAGCTATCTTAATTCTGTTGAGGGTTGAACATATGTTTCAGCCCAGCTAAATTGTATATTCATTTCAGAATAGACCACCTTTTTTTAATTAACCATTTCATTTACACTGCAGTCTACGGTATCAATTTAAATGCTGTCTATGTGCTCTCGTACCTACTAATAAAAATGACATTTTAAAACATGTAGTCAGGAAAAAATGAGCATTATCAGAGAAGTGTTGGCCTTGGACCAAAGTACTACAAACCAGACTGCTGCAGGAAGGGGCGATCGGGGGTTAGAATGGCAGATGGCTAATACTGTACAAAAAGAAAAGGGTAGGGAGGGAAGAGAGAAGGCTAAACTGCTAGGAAAACCCAATGATTGGTATTGGGGAGGGGGGGATAAAATGACCTAAGAGGAGAGGTTTCGAGGAAGGAGGGAAGGGAAGAGAAGAGATGAATGTGAATGTGGAGGTGGTTTCAGAGGTGAGGTGATGGCTAGAGAAGGCAGCCTGACCAGCTGAGGTTTTGGAGCTAGGGATCAAGAAAGAGTGATGGTTAGAGCAGCAATGAAAGTAGGAGGATGGGATGGAAACCAGGCACAAATAATAAAGAGCAAATGTAATGCTAAATGAGTCTGTAAATTAAATACAGTTTATCCCATATTATGAATACTGCTTATAGAAAGTATACTTATACTACACAGCAATCCCTATCACTGATACACAATGAAGCCCCTAATGCTTCCTGTTGTATAATTAGTAAGAGTCCAGTAGCATTCCGCTAAAAGAATATTTTCTTGGTGGTTGTATGGACCCCTTATGGTTGCTGCTGTATTTATACTGTACATGACAGACAACTAATTACATCAAAACCTATTGAAAGGGCTTTCTGGAGGTAACACACTGACAGATTATGTCGGTTAAGAGCACCGATTTGTCTAAGCAGTGATCATATTGTTTCAAACGAAATGAGGTGAATATCAAACTGCTTAAAATGCACGCTTCATAAAGCACTAATTACATGCTCCCCTGGGACAACAGGGTAGGCATACTAATTAGTATAAAAAGTCAACAGTTTCTTTTTATAGTAGGTTGCTGGGTCCTTCTCTTTTATGCAGGAGGCATGCATTGTAGTGGAAGTGTGTGCTTTGGTTAAAACAATTCTGTTGCATTAGGGTCTACGTACTTGTAATAAACATTAAAGATAGGGCCTGTTTTTAAATATTTTTGTATTGTTTTTTCCTTTTTTTCTTTTTTATTTAATTCATTTAATTGTGTAATATACCAATAGAAAAGAACATAATAAGATATATTTGACCATAAATAGCCAAGTACATTTAAACAGTAGTTCTTTCTCTTCTTACACAGTGAATGTAGGATAGGTTCAATTAACATGGGAATCCAAGCTCTGATTTCAGTACAGCTGATATATATACACATTTGCGTGTGTATAAGTAACAAGCGACGACAGGGTGTGCATTATAGGAGTTTAATGTACACCCAGGGATGTAGTAAGCCACGAAGCCAAAGGCCAAGTGTCTTTATGCCCTTCAGAAGTACATTAAAATCCTAAAATGCACACCCTGGAGTGGCTTATTTCACTTATAAAATGGCTCTAAGTATATGGTTTGGGAGAAAATGAGATTAGTCACCTGACTGTGCATTTATAGCACGTTAATGCATGGTCAAATTATGTCTCTTGGCCAGTGAAATTTCTAGATTTTTGTTGCCATTTTATAAACATATATGTATATGTATGTAATGTATGTATAATTTAGAGATGCTCAGATTTGTTATTCTACGATAACTGAGATTATTCAGCTCAGATCCAACTCAAAGTCGGACAATATACCTTGGATTAGACAATTATTACCCCACCACATTATCCTGTGCAGACCACAACAGAAGTTCAGTAAATAAAAGCCTTCTGTCAACCCCCTTAGGCCTCATATTGTCCCTAGATATGTTATGGTTGCTCACATTCTGTAGAAATTGCTGATGTAGCTGGCAGTTTGATTCTGATTCCATTTTTTCTTTTTAAAAGTAAAAAAAAAAACAGATTGCCAACCATACTGGTGTTTCCACACAAACATGTATTTGTTTACATTCTTTGATTAACATCCACTGCATCTTTCCTGGACTTGGGAATGCCCCTAATGCAGTGTAGCCACTCACAATACTGTGGAAGGAGAGGAGACTATTGCATCATGAGTGGCTGCACTGTTTGTCGTAATGTTCAGGATGTAAGAAATATGGGAAGATCAAGGATTTGAAGCAAAACAAGGTTGGGTATAATTGCACCATTCCCATGCATTTCAGTTCTACTGAGAAAGGAAGCAGATCAAACAACCAACATCACTGAGTTTTAGAGAAGGTAAGCAATCATAAAATGTGAGTTTCATATAGAAATAACATGATGCAAAAAGGGTTGACAGCCTCTCTTTAATGAGTTAACAGTAATGATAGGTAACGCAAAGAAAACAAATTTCACATTATGCTATGAACATGATGAATGAGAGTAAAAGATCACATAGCTATTGCTACCTTATCTTATCTTGCCAAAGCTGTTTTGTGGTGCTGATACTATAGCTGGGGATCATCTTCAACCACTGCATCACACAGTAAATAAAATAATAATGAACACTATTAGAGGCAGACCACAGCAGCAGCCGATGACATACCCAGTGTGCAGTGTTACAATGACATTTGATGTTGATGATGTGCTGTTTTTGGTACCATGGAGAGACCCCACAGGAGGAGTAGGTTGAAGAGGAGGAGAATTGAAAGAACACTTGGCTGGCTGGCAGGCAGTTTTCAGTTTCTACACTGATGCTAGAGTCCAGGTTGCTGGATGAGGAGGATGATAATGATGAGGAGAGGCGAGACTTGAGAGAGTACCTGACTGGCTGGCTGGCAGTTGCTGCTGGTACAAGAGTCTGGATTGTGGGAGGAGGAGGATGATGAAGAAAAGAGATGAGACTTGAGAGAGTAGTTGGCTGGGTGGCTAGCAGTTGCCAAATTCTATGCTGGTATAAGAATCTGGGTTGCTTGAAGAGAAGGATGAAGAGGAGGAGAGACAAGACTTGAAAGAGTACTTGGCTGGCCTGCAGTTGATGGGTTCTTCACTCGTACAAGAGTCCAGGTTACTAGCCAGCCCAGTGGCACTGAGGGTTGAGGTACTGGACGTCTTATCTTGCGCCACACTGGCGACCCATATTCGGGAATTACCTTGGGTTGTTGTGGAGCCGGCACGAGGGAGGGAGCTGGATCGAGCCACCCAGCAGCAGCTCTCCTCTCCTGGGGAGGTTGTCCCCACCCCCCGTAGTTCCATCACTGCTGGATGAAGATCCGGTGATGGTGTAGGCAGGAGGGGTCGTCGTGAAGGGAGGGCGTCTCATAGCGCTACGTGCATGTGTACCAAGATGGGGACAGGCAAAAACCAAGGCACAAAAACCAATAAAAAAAAGTCTAGGTTGCTGGAGAAGGATGAAGATGATGAGGAGAGATGAGACTTAAGAAAGTACTTGGCTAGCCTACAGTTACTGGGTTCTTCGCTGGTACAAGAGTCCAGGTTGCTGGAGGAGGATAAAGATGATGAGGAGAGATGAGACTTGAGAGAGTACTTCTCTGGCTGGCCAGCAGTTGATATCCCTGAAGAGATGCTGGTGAAGGAGACATGAAAGTGGGAGACTGGCAGGACTAACTTCAGGAGGTTTTGTTCTGGTGCTCAGTGGCAATGGTTATACCTACAGGAAAGGGAGACATGAACAAAGAATAAAATATGCTTTAGTGCTGATAGTGATGGTTGCAGGAACATGCAACCATACTCAGTGGAAAAAAACAACAACCAAGTGTCACTCACTCTCCATTGCAGCAGACGGCTGTGAGGAGACACAGTTCAAGGAGGAGGGCCATGAGAGGACAGTGAATGCATGCATCACTCATTTTTGGTTTGGTCCTTTCCTGGCACCCACTGGCAACAGTTATGCCTGCAAGAAAGGCAGACACAAAACTGAGAACAAAACATGTTTTAGTGACCGGTGATGAGAGTTTTTCGGTAATTATTTCAGCACTAATCTACCAGAGGGTGTGGGTTATTGGTCACAAGGCTGCAGGCCAAGTGACTAAACCTCAGCAAAAGTGGTTAAATCCCACCATAACCCACACTCTGGAGTAGATTATTGCAATTATACAATGTTGCCCTTCACTTTTTGTAAGAAACAAATAAAGAAAATGATAGTTTCTGGCATTTTAAACTATTTTCATTGAATTTATTCTTACACCAGAAAAATAGTCTGCTGCTCCCACCTTCTGCTTTTCCTGAGTCGTCATTTTAAATATTTTTTGTTGTTGTTGCCATTGAGAGTTGCATTTTAGTTGGATAGGTAAGTCTGAAAGTAGGCGATCCATAGGAGGCAGAGTGGGCAGGTTTTTGAAAGTGTCTCTGTGCCTAACTTTTTCCTTAGCTCTTTTTAATCTTTTTTTTCTGCTGTTTAGAGGGCCAGTTCGGAGTTGTAGAAGTGATTTTGAAAGCTCCAATCCGTCAGGTGCAAGGAGACTGAGAGTGTGTGAGTAGTTAGTGAGAGTGTAGGTAGTTCCTACTGAGCAATCAATTTGCAGGAGGTAGGGAGAGACAGAGGGAGGTTTAGTAAAATGGCAGTTGCAGAAACAAGACAAAACGCTTACGTGAGGTGTCACTAGACACTTTAGTGTCAGTGCTGGTGATTATTTGGAGAATATTTGTTTTTTTACTTTTGGATTGGGCAGCATTGGAGCTGTGGAGAAGTGATGGGGCTTATCAGGTATCTGCCACAGTTTGAAGAACTGCAGTACTGGGTGGTAGGGAGCTGGGAAGAGAACTGTGGTTTAACTTTGGCCAGTATTCCCATTTCACAAACCATCGGTAGTATGATAAAAGAAGTAGATTACAAGTGCTGCAGTAAGATTGTTCATGTAATATAGTGTATAGTAGAGCACTGTTCTATATAGAAATCCATCCTTTTCAAAATGCTGTTGTACCGCAGTTCAGATGTCACGGAGTGTGATTGTACCCTTCTGTGGTAGAACAGCATTCTAGACCTTGTAGAGACTGCACAAGTCAGTTTCATTGTGAAAAGGAAAAAAACACATGTACACATTTCACGTAATACTATACACTATAAAAAATACAGGATGAGCAGCTTTATGCACAACCAGTATGTTCTGCCACCTCAGGGTTCTGATTCCCACGGACCTCTCGAGTTTAGCTGTTGAGGTCAGAGGGAATCAGAACCCCTGTATGGCAGAACACACTGGTTGTGCATAGTTGCCATCCAGTATTCTCTACGTATTTAACACTTCTTCTTTTTACTTTCATGAAGTTGTAAAATGAAGGTATAAAAAAAGAAAAAATAAATAAATTGGGCAGACTTGGTGGGCCAAGTGGCCCTTATCTGCTGTCAGATTTTTTGTTTCTTGTGTTCATTTTTGAATGAGAGTTGCACCAGCTACATGAGAATCAAGATAGTGGTGACACTGGGCTAAAAAGTGAAGGCAGAGATTTTTTGTTTAGTTTTATTTTGTGTTAGGATTTTTTTGGTTGCTGGACCTTTATCTGTGGTTACTGTAGTATTTATCCTGGGTAAAAGTGGTCCTTAACCAATCAGAATGCTTGAAAATTGGACCCCATTATATAATACTTAAAATATTACAAAGAAACACACGTGCTCGGTAAATCAACCAAGTTTTGGTCACTTGCCATCGCAGCAGACAGGCTGTGACGAGACACAGTTCCAGGAGGAGGACCAATGAATGTGGGCAGTGAATGTGTCATTTTTGGTCTGATCCTTTCCTGGCACCCACTGGCAGTGGTTATACTTGGAGGAAAGGCAGACACAAACAGAGAACGAGATGTGTTTTAATTACTCATGTATTTTGCAGTGATTATTACTTAATATGTTACAAAAAAAACACCCATACTCAGGGAATCCAACTAAGTATGGTCACTTATTGCCGGCCCGGTGGCACTGAGGGTTGAGGCACTGGACGCCACACTGCCGCGGCGCCGGGCGACCCGGTTCGAACGAAGCCCGGCCGCTGGGGTCGGGGGGCAGAGAAGGATTGAGCGTCCGCTGACTGCCTCCTTCTCTGGGGTGGAGGGTATGTCTCGCTGTCCTGTCGGCTCCTAGCGGTGGCTGGGGCCTATGACAGGTCAAAGGGCAAACTAGAGGGACGTACTGTGGCAAGACGTTGGGAGAGGGCGCGTGCGGGAGCGCGCGCACTCCGGTCCCTTGACGTCATTGGTGTGTAATACAGAGACAGAACAACACCATTCTATATCACCATGAATTAAAGCCAGGTACGGATAGTACAAAATAAGAGTGGACACTGCGGTCAGCTCAGCAACAGTTACTGATGATGAACTGAGAACAATAATTACACTTGTATGCACTCACTGTGTGAGAATAGGAAATAGTGGTATTGTATAAGGAGGAGCAAGACCCTAGGTGGATGTAGGTAGTGTATGTCTCCGCAAATCAAGGAGCACATACGTTTGATTGACTCAGAGGGTCATGACTTGAGATGCTAGATATGGTATAGAAGGTCCTCCAAATCGTCAGTTTACATAGGAGATGTGAAGATGAAAAGATAATGGTGAGCTGAATGAATATGATATTCAAGAAACTTTGCAGGAGGATCTTTTAAGGTCAAAAAAAGCTGATTTCCAATTAGAAATAAGACAAGATCAATGGTGAGCATCCTCAAATTCGTTTGACTGTTGACGTCTGGACAAATGAGCTGGGCAAGTGGGCATCAGTATTAGGCAAGTGGGCAACGTGAGTGCAACATAATTTATGGGAAAAATAAAATCACTTGATTATCATGAGAAACTGGATGGAGCAAAAGTTTTTAATCATCCCACATTTCATGTTGGTTATCAGACTGTGGCTGTACTGTTGGTAGGGGGCAACAGAATGAGTGCGCTCTGGGAAGTGGTGCACAGAAACCACACAGTCAAAAAAGAAAAAAAGTTTCTGGCACACACAAACTTCATTAGAGGGACACACAGAATAATTCAGAGGCAAATCCATACTTTCATCATTTATTTCACCAAGACAGCCTTCTCCAGCCTGGCATGTTTCGGATTTTCGTCAATCCTTTCTCAAAGGCTAGGACATTTAAAAAAAAACATGCTTGTATAGGTCCAAAGACCACACGTGACCCATGTGGGAAACACCCTCTCCATTAGAGGGGCTTCAAGTTACCAGTACTTTTTTAACCTATAAAGTGCCAATACTAAATACATTAAAAGTTATACTAAACTTTAATAACTTATTCAGAACATCTTATCAATGCCTAAAACCACATGTAAACATTAATGCTATCAGCTGATACCCCGAAGCACAGGTTGACTGTCAAGCGGGCCTCCCTCCCAAACATGAGGCAGTATGGAGAGAACCCCGTGGCATCACTCCTGGTACAGTTGTAGGTGTGAACCAGGGTGCTAACTCGCTGACTCCAGGTATGCTTGTCTCTGGGGTCCAAGGTGCCCAGCATGTCTAATAAGAGTTTGGTTGAATCTTTCAGGCTGGGGGTCACCTTGTGAATGGTAAGGGGTTGTTCGAAACTTTTTGACTCTTTCCACAGAGACAATAGTTCTTTTATTAACCTACTTTCAAAATCACAGCCTTGGTCTGAGTGTATCCTCTGTGGTGCCCCATAATGTACAAAGAACTTCTCGACCAGCGTCTTGGTCACAGTAGACGCCTTTTGATCTTTGGTGGGGTAGGCTTGGGCGTACCGAGTAAAATGATCTGTGACCACTAATATGTTTGAGATATTTCTGGAGTCTGGTTTCAAGGTATGGAAGTTGATACATACCAGCTCCATAGGGGCATTTGTGACAATGTTGACTAGTAGGGTGATATTTTGGGGAAGAGCTTTCCTCTGGATGCACTGGTGACAGGTCTTGCAGCATTGATCCACATCCTTTCCCATTTCGGGCCAATAAAATATATTACAAACCAGGTCTAGTGTGTGTTCACTGCCCAAGTGGCCCATGTTGTCATGGAGAACCCTCAATACAGTTTGATGGAATCGGTCTGGCAACACCAGTTGTACTCTGGGCACCCCCTGCTGATCTTGCACCTTTCTGTACAGCAAACCATTCCTTATGTTTAGCTTTGACCATGCTCATAGCATCAATTGAGCATCGGGTGTCCTGTGGTTACTTGAGCTGGATCACCCCTTCTCTGTAAAACTTGCACAATTTCTCCAATGGCCAGGCTAGACCACTGCTTCCTTATCAGATCTTGAGTGGTTAGCTGTGGCAAGGACCTCATGTCCAAAGCAGTGAAGTGGCAATACACTACGGGGAGATAGCTCCCAGATTCTTCTAAACTGTCCACAAGGCGTGGTACATCGTCAGCAGATGGGGACTCTTTGGTGTCAGATGTTTTGCGCAGTGCCTTTGCAACCTGCTCAGGTATCTTCACCCAGCTGGAGTGCTCTTCTTGATGAGCTGGGAGGCGTTGGGACAAAGCGTTAGCATCTATATGGTTTAACCTGGGGCGATATTCAACGCAGTAATCATATGTGGAAAGGGCTGACAACCACCTATGACCAGCTGCGTCCAACTTGACTGTAGTTTGTATGTATGTTAGGGGGTTATTTTCAGTCTTTTTCGGTAATTTTTGCCCCATACAGGTAATCATGGAGCTGATCCACAAAGGCCCATTTCAGTGCAAGGAATTCAAGATTGTACAATGGGTATTTGCGTTCTGCAGGATTCAAACTCTGACTTGTGTAGGCCACTGGATGCAAACCCTCTGGATATTCTTGATATAACACCCTCCCATGCTGCTGAAACTAGCGTTGGTGTGTGTAAAACATAGGGCTTCTGTGGGTCTGCATAAGCCAAGACTGGGGCATAGGTTAGGCAGTAAATGATGCCCTCGAACACTCGGTCTCATTCCTCAGTCCACCTGGGGTCGAATAGCTTGGAAGGTCTGAAGTATGGCGGTAACTCAGTGGAGGCCCCAGGTTGTTTGAGTTTCTTACTCTTTTTGACTGGGGGGTAACCCTGTAGCAAATTCAGGAGGGGTCTGACCACCTAGGTGTAATACTTTACAAACCTCCTGTAGTACCCACAGAATTTTAACACCTGCTGCAGTTCCATCAGATTCTTAGGTTTTGGTCAGGTGGTAAGTGCCTCAACCTTGCTGGGGTCTGTCTGAATGCCCTTTGCTGACACTACATGCCCGACATACTTAACAGAAGCCTGGAAGAATTGGCACTTATTGAGGGAGAGTTTTAAGCCAGATTTCTCCAGATGGTCCAATACTTTTATCAGCCTTGCTTTGTGTTCCTCTAGAGTCTTGCCAACTACGATTATGTCGTCCAGGTACACTAAGTGCTCCAGCAGATTCATGTTCCCAACGGCCTTCTCCACCAGGTGCTAGAAAGTATCAGGGGCACCCGAAATGCCCTGGGGCATCCTCAGAAACTCATAAAACCCCAGGGGACAGATAAAAGCGGTCTTCCCCTGGTCCTGGGGGGCCTTGGGAATTTGATAATGGCCACATCTCAAATTCAATACTGAGAACCACTGGCTGCCATTCAGACAATCCAAGGGGTCCTGAATCTGCGGCATTGTATGCTGTCAAGAACAGTCCATTTATTCAGTATGCAGTAATCCACGCACATCCTAATGGCCCCACTTTTCTTCCTTACTACCACTATGGGTGAAGCATATGGACTTCTAGCTCTTGGACTATGCCCGTGGCCATCATTTCTTGAAGGTGCCTCCTCACATCATCTATATCAGCTGAGGTGAGCTGCCTGGACTTCTCCCTAAAGGGGCGCTGATCCATAAGCCCTATGTGATGTTGCACGGTCACACATCTGACATCCCATTCATGTAGGGAAAACACCTTAGTTCTTGTTGACAGCTTTTGTCGAACTCAGGCCTTCCACTCCTCGGGGATGGGGGAATTACTCAGGTTGAACAGGCTGGGGTCAATACCAGATGAGACACCTCCTCCAAGAGCAGCCAGCTGTACTGCCGTGTTGGCACAGTAGACTTAAGCTAAAGTACAGTCTTTCCTGATGACCATTTCCTTGTCTGTCACATTCTTTATGTGCACCGTGACTCTTCTAATTTAAGCATGCGCCTGTGCAGTAAGACACTGGGCTTTACAAGCAGGTCGGCTGGCAACCCATGTTCCTCTGGGTCATCCAGCATAAAGATCTGGTTTCTCACCTCCTCCTTCTTCAGCCATACCACACCACTTATATTACACTCCACATTGGGTGGTAGCACTATTTCTTCTGAATCCCACCTCCAGACTATACCCACTGATTCATCTTGTTCTTCTGCTGAGGGCTGCCCCTGCTTCCTGTATGCTTTTTATTGCTGGATGGATTGGCAACTCCTTCCCTGTTATTCAGCTTCCCGGGCCAGGTAAAGCTGGGCCAGCCATCCAAACATATGAGCACTGGTACCCACCAGCACAGGCACCCCATCAAATATACCAGTCTCTAAGCCAGAGTCTCAACTGAATCTCCCACTCCAGCCACCTTGGTTGGGAAAGCTATCCAAACTTTGACATAACCCAAATAGGGGTAAGATTTTTCATTAATTTCCCACACATGTAACACCTCCAGCAGTTGCAATTCTAGGTGGGATAGATGTTTATCATACCAGGACTTGAAGGTGATTGTTATCTGAGAGCCACTATCTAAAATGGCACAGGTGGTCACTCCATTTATGGTGACAGTGGTCTCTGTTGATGGCCCCACCAACTGGTCCATGTCATGGGGTGCTGAAACAGAGGTTTTGCCAGAAGATTTCCTCACATAAACAGTGGAGCTGATCTTGTCGGGGGCCTCAGTACGCTCCCTTACTGGGCCCCATTGAAGTTTCACTGCAGCTTTGGCTCTCCCCCCAATAACTGGTCTCTCACTCGAGTGGGATTTTCCTTGGACCAGCACTCTCTCTCTTGAAATGTCCATCCCTCCCACACCTGTAGCAGAAATTATCTCCTCTCCTGGATCTGGTTGGGTAATGGGCTTAAGGGGTGGACAGGGCTCTGGATGACCTGGGGGCCCTGGGTACACTAATGGGGCTGGAGCTGACACAGGAAAAATTGCTTGGGCCATCACCACTCTTCATTCGGGGTCCCCTGCCCTTAGCATCCTCTGGTTCTTTAACTCACTGACAGCGTGACACAGTTCCAGAAGGCAAATTTCAATCTGGGGAACCACAGGGGGCACCTGGGCCTGCGCCCCCAGGCCCATCATGGGGAGGGTGGCTGGAGCTGACTGAATGGGTTGGCTAGGGGGAACTTCAGCAGACCTAACAGAACCAGCCTTAATTTTATCCGGTGCCTCCCTGCACTCCTTCAACAACACTTTGAGCTCAGGGGCCTCAGGGGGGAGCGACTTCCTGAACCTGGGTTGCAGCTACTACTGCCGGATGGGGTCCCCACTGAGCATCCCTTTCCTTTACCTAACTTCCTTGTGGAGAACACGGAGGGAGGGGGATTACCCAGCCTATCCTTCAGGCCCAACTTCAACAATAATAGCTCCGAGTACCTGGCACACTTCAACATCTGTTCCAATCTGGTCTTATTTAAATCCATAGCCTGTATTCCCCCTTTTTGATACACGTTTTGCAGGGCCTTCTCCAATCTCTGCACATATTCCGATAGGGGTTCCCCTCTTTGCTGGCAAGTCGCCCTGAACCACCATCACAAATCCTCTCAAGTCTCAGTGCTACCAAACGTCCTGTCCAGTGCAGCTGTATAATCCACCACACTAGCCTCAGGGGTCAGTGGTCCGTAGGGACCAGATAGCATCGCGAGCAGGACCTCATAAACTCTCAGTTAGCCTTTTGTGTTTTTCTTCCTCACTACACTGCCAATCCTGTAGCAGTGGTATCACATAGGCTATCAATGACTCATGGTCCTCCTCCCCTGCAGGGGTGGGCTTCACCACTGAAAATGTTCTCAGCTTTCTGTATGATTCCAAAAGGGCAGGCCCATATCTGGGCCAAGGTCTCACACTTTGGGGGGAGTCAGTGGGGGCTCAGACACCCCCTCCCCCTCGGAAACTGTACTGAACGTAGTAACAATGGCCCAGGCCTCTGACAACCCCTCTGACACTAAGGCCTTAGGCACCCAGGATGCTTCTAAAGCATTTTTACATTCCATCAGCATGGTCAATGTTCCTGAGCATTTTGCCTCACACTATTACCTGACCCAGCCTCATGATTGTGGACAAATGCCCTTCTATATCCCCCTCTTCCATCTTGGGGGGGGTATCCCTAAGACTAGAAGGGATTTCTGGGGATCCATTTTAATACCTCCATTAAATTCCACTAACATTACCTTATCCTTCTCTCTGGGCCTAACTTTAGGCCTGACGGGGTAGAACTGGAGGTAGGGGGAAACGACAGGGGTCTTTCCAGTTTGGCCCTCCATGGTGGGTGTGGCTGGTGAACAGAAGATCCCAGCAGTGCCTCCAAAGATGCAGCCCAGGCACCATGTGCCAGTGGGCTACTACACCTGACTGTTGACCTTTACACAGGTTAAGGGGCCTGGGTCCTGCTACTGTCGTATTCGGGGATTCTGTCCCAAAGAAATAAAATTGTGCGGTGCCTCCACCCAGAGTAAATTGCAGTGGGCCAGGTGTATGACTGGTACAACCCCCTGGGATGTTGTACCTACCCACCTCCCCTTCCAACCACCCCATACACTGGATGCCAAACAGTTTCCCAATACCATATACCACATGCACTTTACAGTTGCTTCTACAAAGCACCCTTCACTCAGCAATTTCAAACAACAAAGCACAGCTTTATTATGGGGAAGGGTAGGATTAGGGTACCTGGAGAAGGAATAGCTGTGGAAGGAAAAATGGTTAGAAATGGTTAGAAACAATTAACAACGACAAGGCCCGTAGGCCATACCACCCTGGAGCCCGTGACTGTCTCTATGTCCTAACTAGGTACCCAGGATTCTACAGGCCTGCTTGGTGCCGCAGGCTGGCCAGTGTTGGGGCCCTAGGAACAATGCTAGTGGAAAGCTAACAGTTAAACCTTTACTCCCCTTGATTGCTAGGGCAAGCCCTGGGTACTCACGGTCTTGAAGATTTAAGATGTTCCTGGAGCAGAGGGCATTTACCAGTTCAGCCTGGGGATTTCAGTTAAGGAAGGGCAGAATAAAAGAGCAGCATTGAGTATTCTGAAGACTTGAGCTTGATTGAAGGTCTGGCCGCTTGTCCCCCTTGATTGAAGATCTTGCAGCTTGTCACCTTGAGCCTATTCAGGCCCATTGCAGAGCTCTCACACAATGCCCACCAAACCACTGAGGACCCAAACCTAGGAGTGGCTCCACAGCCCGGCTCCATCACAGATCATGGGTGCCCTAGTTCCCCCAGCATTCACCAGTGGCCCCCTCTAGTCAGCAGACTCCACTTGGTAGGGTTAGCAAGTTCCCCCACCTGGCTCTGAATTAAGCTGGGAATCTCCTGGTTTCTCTGTCCTGTCCTCTCAACAGAAAATAGCTCCACTGTGCAGCCAGAACAGTTTCTCCAACTTTCCTGCTTTCCATTGCCTTTGGGCAACAGACTCCAAAATCCAACTCCAGATCAACAGTTCCTTTCCTCAGCTGAATTTCAACAACAGCAACAGGCCCCTGAAGCACAGGGCCCCTGCCCTCCTTTTATCTCTTACAGTCTGTCCGATTCCAGTCATCATCCACGTTTTCTCTGTGTAACCCCCAGGTGGCGCTATCCCAAGGGCTACTACCCCTGCCTGCTTGACTACTGACAGGTTGAGGGGCCTAGGTTCTATGGCGGGTGCCTCCACCCAGAGGTCAGGGTTTGTAATGGTTGGTCTAGTTTGGTCACAGCCCTCTGGGACACTGAGACCCCCTTCTAATCCCTCTAATGGCCCACACGATACACAGGAGTTACAGTACCAATACCCCACATGTACACACTGTTCATTCATAAGGTACCACTTACCCTCGAGACTGGTTCGCAGGTTCGTCTCTGAGGACCCCCTGAAAAATAAGGTTAAGCAGCATACACAAACTAATACAGTGCTTGGCATGAAGGTACTGACATTTCAGACAGTTTAAAGTTTAGCAACAACAACAAATCTGATTTATTTAGGGAACAGTAACACGGGAGGGGGAAATCAGGTTAATTAGTGGCATTAAATCTCAGTACTGTGCACACATGCAGGGTCTGAAAAGTCACACTCTGGGTACCCAGGTTGTGGGGGGGGGGCTAACCAGGTCTGTTGCCCGGGGTTGGCTGGCAGGTGCAGATGGATAGGGCCCTGTAGAAGAAAATATATGCACAACACCCAACTGTAATCTGGAGCTGGTGGGCTCAGTCCATGAAACAGTGAAACAACAAGAATTAGGTGACACACTTGTGATTGAAAACAAGCTGCAGGAGAATACCCTGATTTGTACTCACAACACCCAAGCTGAGGATCGGATGGAGAATGTCCCTCTGGATTGCCAGAAGAGCAGGGCATGAGGACAAGGTCCTTGTGACTGGACCCCACTGCAGTTGATAGCAAACAGATGTAGTCTGAATTAAGCTGTGGGTTTACTTCCAGCTTCAGCACACACTTCACTGTATAGGGGATTTGAAATAGCGATTCCCCACTAGCACTACACACATTTATTTATGTATTTATTTATTAAATTTTGATAACCGGGTTAGCCTGCTGGGCTCCAAAGGTCCCTTTTTCAGGGGCGACCCGGGGAATTACATGGAATAATACTTCAAACAACATGAAGTCTTGCTGTATTCTGACTATTGCAGTTAGGTTCTGCCTTTCAACTGCCCCGGAGAACAAAGAGTTAACTTTCCATGGCCAGCATGGAACATTAAGCGCGAGCTCGGTTGAAGCCCCTGTCTGCTGCTGTTTAAACTCCAACTGTCAGATTCTTTACTCCGCCTCACTGAACAGTCGCTCCGGAGATTTCTCATTTGCTCGGTTCAAAAAAAGTCAGTTAAAGTGTCATTTTTTTGCTCGTTTTATACCGAAATTCTGCTACTGAACCTGTCAGTTTAAGTCTCTGTCTGTGGTACCGTGAGTACTTGATAGGTTTTGCATTTAGTTTCTGTGTGGAACTTGTAAATATTGGTGAACCGATCAGTTTGGTCTTAAAAAAATTTTGAATTTATTAGAAAAAAAACGGGCCCACTGGGTTTCAACACTGTAGTGTGTGTGGGGAAGCCTTTGCTAAAGCTGATCCCCACACCACCTGTGTTTATTGTCTGGGGTTTGACCACCTCGATTCAGACTGCCAAATTTGTAAAAGTTTTCCCAAAGCTACCCTGGATAAGAGAGTAGGTAGACTGAGGGAAAGGGAGGCCGAGAAGTCCACTGACCCGGATGGCCAGCCTGGTTCGATTCTGACCGAACCAGAAGGAGTTCCCTCTGACCAGGGTGAAACTTCTTCGGGCAAAAGGAGAGCCGATTCTGAGGAGTCAGTTCTGGTTAAAAGAAAGAGAAGAGAAAAATCATCCGGTTCGGATCCACAAATTCTTTCTCCGACCGCTGACGAAATAGCCAAAGCGATAAGGATAGTTCAGTCGCGAACTTCGGTTCTGGCCGAACCAGCACCATCTGGCAAGGGCTCGGTTCGGTCAATTCCCCCAGTTCCAGATTATACTTTAGAAGAATTTTATAAACCGCAGGAGGAGGAGGGAGAGTATGAGGATAATGATGATGATGGTGATTATGAAAGTCTGGATGTGTCTATTGACCCGGACATCTCCCCAGACAGACCTTCAGTTATTTCTCCTCCTAGGCTTTCTGAGTCCCCTTTCCACTTTATGTTTTACAAGAAAGTGGCTGAAACCCTCCAGCTTCCAATGGAAGAAGCAGTAGAGGATCAGGAGGAGCCTGATTTTGTTGAGATGATGGACATTCCAGAGTCCAGGAGATTGTCTATTCCCCACCATAAATCTTTTGGGAAACAGACATTTAAAATTCTAAAGACTCCTAATTCCATACCTCCTATGGACAGACGAATGGACAAGAGATATACCCTTTCAGGCTTGGACACGGAGTTCCTTTCCCAGCAATGCAGCCATGTTGGGGTAGTTCAGGCTGCTGCCTGTGATAAGGCAAATATTCCCTTGGCATCACACCCCCCAGATAAGGACTCCAGGAGGATTGATGCAATGGCAAAGAAGCAGTACATGACAGCATCTTTGGGACTCAGGCAGGCTAACTATATGGCCTACGTAGCTAGATACCAGAAGTCCAGGTGGGACACTGTGTTGGCTCTGGCTAAACAGGCCCCTGACCAGCTTGCCAAGGAGCTGGAGCAGGTGGCTGTGGATGGGATTGAGGCATCCAAGGTGCAATTTCATGCTGCTGTGGACTCCAATGATGTTTCATCCAGAGTCATGGCTACATCTGTGGCCCTTCGGAGGATGGCTTGGCTCAGATGTACTTGCTTATCACAGGATACTCAAGCTAAGGCCATGGATTTCCCTGTCATTGGTAATTCTTTGTTTGGGGAGCAGACAGAGAACTACATGAAAATGATAGACGAGTACAAGATCACCTACAGGAGTGCTCAGGCCAAAGAAAGGCAAGCCACTCCTCAGAGACACCATTCCAGGGGCAGGGGCAGGCCCTTTCAAAGGCCTTTTTACCAAGCCCAGGCCTCCTCTTCGGCTTATGCTCAGAGGGTGTTCTTCAGAGGGAGAGGCAGACGGGAATGAGCAGGCCTGCTTCCACCCCTCAGCCTAAAGCCCCTGCCAAGCAGACACCCTGATGGGTCTGCCCGGGCCGATTCTCCAGTACCTGTAGGGGGCAGGCTGGCTTACTTTGTCCAGGACTGGAAGTCTCTGACATCAGACAAGTGGGTCCTGGAAGTAGTAAGCCAGGGACTGGTTCTCAGCTTCAAAAAATTTCCCAAGATGAGAACCAGATCCTTTCCACCTGCAAATCCATCAGAGACCCTTGCCCTAGAGGCAGAGGTTTCTTCCCTCCTGGCTCTCAGAGCCATAGAAAGGGTTCCTACCCTACACAGGGGCAAAATATTGTACTCCAGGTACTTCCTAACCCCCACAAAAAACAGGAGAATGGCGGCCGTCCTGGATCTAAGATATCTGAAGAAGCACCTTTTAAAACCAAAATTCAAAATGGTGACTCTGGGAATAATTCTGCCCTCTCTAAGGCCAGGGGACTGGCTAGCCTCCCTGGACCTCAAAGATGCCTATTTTCACATTCCCATCAGGTGCTCCCACAGAAGTACCTCAGGTTCGAGAGTTGCCCCTCAGGCCACTATCAATTCAGAGCAATGCCTTTTGGCCTAACATCAGCACCAAGGGTGTTCACAAAGTGCCTGGCAGTAGTGGTTGCTTTCCTAAGGAGAAAAAACATCTCCATCTTTCCATACTTGGACGACTGGCTCATAGTGGGTCAGTCTCCAGACCAAGTCAAGTCACATCTGCAAATAACTCAGCAAGTGCTCACTTCCTTAGGATTCCTCCTCAACCTTCCAAAGTCAGTTCTCGAGCCAGTACAACTTCTCACCTTTATAGAGGCAGAGCTGGATACAATAAGGGCAAGAGCCTTCCTTCCCCTGGACAGGGCAAGGACCCTTATAGAACTGGCCTCTTTATTCACCCTTCAGGTGTCTCGACCAGCAAGGCATTTCCTGCAGCTCCTGGGCCACATGGCAGCCTCTACAGCAGTGGTCCAGGGGGCAAGATTTCACCTGAGGGACATTCAGTTCCACTTAAGAGCCTTCTGGTCCCAAAGAAAGATTCCCTTACCAAACTAGTCCCAGTGACTCAAACCCTGATCCAGGCTTTGCAATTGTGGCAGGATCAGGACAATTTGAGACAGGGAGTTCCTTTTGTCACTCAGTCTCATTCAGTGATACTCACCACAGATGCCTCCCTGCTGGGCTGGGAAGCCCACTTGGGGGATCTTACCACCCAAGGGCTGTGGTCACCTCAAGAATCTCTGCTTCACATCAATCTCTTGGAACTCAGAGCAGTGTTTCTGGCACTGCAAGCCTTTTCCAAATCTGTACAGAACAAGGTGGTCCAGATCAGAACAGACAATACCACCACAATGTGGTACATCAGCAAGCAAGGAGGCCTATTCCCTGCAAACCTCTCTGATAGCAGTTCACCTCCAAGGGAAGGACAATGTCCTAGCAGATGCTCTTAGCAGGATATCCCAGGGCCATCGCTTAATGGACCCTAGATCCCCTAGTTTTGAAAGTGATTTTCTCGAGATGGGGCACTCCACAGATAGATCTTTTGCAGCCCCAGACACTCACCAACTTCCTCTTTTTGTTGCAGACCCCAGTCTTGGGCTCAGTCCCCTTGGATGCTCTGATTCTGAATTGGGAAGGGAAATTCCTGTATGCTTCCCCCCCTTCCCTCTCCTGTTCAAAGTGTTAGTCAAGATCAGGTCTCAACCATGTAAAGTGATTCTGATTGCTCTAGACTGGGCCAGACAGCCCTGGTACCCACTGTTGCTCTCCTTAGCAGTCCACCTTCCCCTGTCTCTTCCCAGGAATTACAATGTGTTGACATCCTCTCGGGAGGGTTTGGTATCTGAACCTCAAATCTCTAATCCAAGGCATGGTCTTTGAAGAGTTAGAGTTTGCTGATCTACACCTTTCTCAAGGGTTCTGGATATCCTTAAGGCCTCTGAAAGCCTTCCACCAGAAAGACTTATAACCCAAATGGAAAAGGTTCACTATTTGGTGCTCTAATAAGCATATTTCTCCAGAATCTGCTGGGTTGCCTACAGTCCTGGACTATGTGGTTCATCTTAATGGCTTGGGACTTAGGCCAGCTACACTTAAAGTGCATTTGGCAGCTGTTTCTGTCTTCTTGTCAGTAGGCAAGTCCTCTCCTCTGTCAGCCCATCCTGTGTTTTGTAAGTTCTTCAGGGTATTGCTGCACACCAATCCCCCATTTAGGGACCCTGCTCCTGCTTGGGACCTTAATGTTTGCATTGCTCAGCTTATGCAACCACCCTTTGAGCCTTTGTCCTCTGCAGAGCTTAAGTACTTGACTTGAAAAACTGTGTTTTTGGTAGCCATTACCTCTGCCAGAAGTATCAGTGAATTGCAAGCCCTGTCAGTGGAGCCTGATTTCATCTCTTTCCATAGAGATAAAGTGGTCCTAAGAACTAACAGGAAGCTTTTGCCTAAGGTGGTTTCAGATTTCCACCTTAATCAGTCTATGTCTCTCCCTGTTTTCTTCACTGACCATTCTTCCGCTGGAGAGAGGAGGCTGCACAGCTTGGATGTTAAAAGGGCCCTCAGCTACTACATAGAGTGCACCAAGGGTCACAGGTTTGAGTCCCTCCAGTTGTTCCTCACATATGGAGAGGTTGGTAAGGGCAAACCTGCCACTAAAAGATGTATTGCTAGGTGGATTGTCTCTTGTATACACAATTCTGCTATGAAAACTGAGTAGAACCCCACCTCAGGCCTGAGGGCTCACTCTACCAGAGGTTTCCTGGCTGCTGCCAGGGATATTCCTATCTTAGAAATTTGTCAACAGCCACCTGGAAAACAGTCCATACATTCACCAAGCATTACTCTCTGGATATCCAGGCTAGGAGTGATGCCTGCTTGCACAGCAGTACTCAGAGCCTATTCCTAAAGTAGGTTCTGTCCCTCCTCCATGGAGGTACTGCTTGGTAGTCTGCAATAGTCAGAATACAGCAAGACTTCATGTTGTTTGAAGAACAAAATTACTCACCTTAGTAATGTTGTTTCTTCTAATGGAGTCTTGTTGTATTCTGACCTCCCCCCCTGCCTCCCCTCTCAGAACCTGGTTTTGGGATGTGGGTGGGCAGGAGCAGTGTTGGCACCCTAGAGGTGCCCCTTTTTCACCCTCCTTTATTTTGGGTATGTGTTGTGTTTTGTTTTTTGGGTTTCCTGACTTGAGTCTTTGCTTTGAAACCAAAAAACTTTTTAATAAATTTAGTTGCCAGTTGGCTAGTGTGAGTTTTACAGTTTCCACACAGAACTTCTAGTGAGTATTGCTCGTAAAGATCTGACGGTTGGAGTTTAAACAACAGCAGACAGGGGCTTCAGCCGAGCTCGCGCTGAATGTTCCATGCTGGCCCTGGAAAGTTAACTCTTTGTTCTCCGGGGCAGTTGAAAGGCAGGACCTAACTGCAATAGTCAGAATACAGCAAGACTCCATTAGAAGAAACAACATTACTAAGGTGAGTAATTTTTTCATGGGGTAGCATACAGCACAGGTACATTACACTAGACAGCGAGGAACATAATACATAGTAGTTTTTCAGCAGTTACATTTAAGAGGTAAGACATAGTAGCTTTTTAGCAGTAAACATTTCCTGGGTAAGCTCTACAGATGGGGTGCAGTGCTATATAGATAGGATGCAGTGATAGTCACTATTTCCATATAAGGGAGAGGGGTGGGCTTCCACTTAGGAGCCTCTCACTTTAGCAGTTGCATATGGAGGTGACCATCATATGAGCCTTCAGCCTTAAGCGGAAGGTGTGGGTAGAGGGTAGCATCCTGAACACCAGGGGCAGGGAAATGTGATGTATAAATGACTCTACCCCCGCCTTGGTTGTAAGCCTTGGACTGCGAGGAGGGTTCTGTCCATTGTTCTGAGGAGCCTAGGGTTTCTCTTGGGCAATGAGTCCAGTGAGGCTCAGAGGAGAGGATGGCTGAGTAGTTTATGAGTGTCAGAGTAGGGGTATTGGAGCCGGCCTCCCAGGAGGGCCAGTTTAGTTGGGACAGAGTGTCACAGTGGTGAGCCCGGGAGCTGGATAGGGTGGCAAGCAGCCACCTTGTGATAGAGAACTTGTAATCTGTCTGCGTCTCTTGTTTGGCAGCCCCTGTATCACCGGCTGCACAGGAGAGGGTGGAGGAGGACGCCAGGCGATGGAGTCCTGGCCGTGGTATCAACTGGTCTTTCAGCTCTTACAAGGTCCCAAGTTTGGTGTGAATATTTTGGTTACCTGGTCGACATGATCCTTGAGGGAGAAGCACTGATCCAGGTGAGGCCCGTATTTTATCGATTCAACCACTCAAGTCTTTTTCCTGATTTGGTCATCAGTCATGTCTAGGGGATTCTGTCCCGGCCGAGGGTCTTGGGCCAAATAGCATGGCCTTGGTCTTGTTAGGGTTAATGATCATTCTGTTGGTGATAAGCCATTGCTCACGGAACCCAGGTCTTCCGTAGCCCCGGAGCAGAGATCTCCCAGATTAGAGGAGGGGCGGTATATGACCGCGCCATCCACATACTGTACCACTGAGCTACCCCACAGTGTTTACTGAGATCGCTTGTGAAAAGAGAGAAGAGAAGGGGCAAGGATAGATCCTTGAGCACCCCATCCATTAGGGGAGAGGTCTGACAGGAGTCTTTCCATTTTACCTCTGTGTCCTCCCTGTGAGGTAGCTGTTGAACCATGATAGGGAGTGGTTGTCTAACCCAACCTGGCCTAGTTTTGTAAGGAGCAGGTTGTGGTTTACCAGGTCAAAAGCCTTGGAAAGGTCAATGAAGACCGCCCCGGTGGGGGATCCTTTGTCCAGTTCTCTGAGAACATCAGTGGAGAACTTGATAAGCGTGGTGTCAGTCCCATGATTGGTTCTGAAACCATGCTGGGAGGAGGCAAGTAAATGGTGGAGTTCTAGGTAGTCCCGGAGTTGTCCGTAAATTAGTCTCTCTTGAATCTTACCAAGGCTAGATAGCAGGGGGATGGGCCTGTAATTGTTAGTAGTCTCCCTTGAACCACCCTTGTGGATGGGGACTACATGGGCCAGTTTCCATTGTTCCGGGATGGCACCTGCGAAAAGGGATCGACTGAGGAGCCAGGTGAGGGCCTGGTGAGTGCAGAGGCCCCTTCCCTTAGTATGCGGGGGGGGAATGCCATCGGGTCCCATAGCTCCTGACATTTTGAGGGACTTTAGTAACGGGAGGACTTCGTTTGGTCTTACAAGCCGGATGTGGAAGGTTGGGCGGTCCAGGCTTTGGGGGATGGGATCATTCGAGACTGGGAGGAGGGGTGGCAAGTCCGCTTTTGAGCAGGTCCAGGTTTGTGAACTGGCGGTTGAGAGCCTGTATGGCTATGCTAGGGTTGTCGTTAGTTAATTGGGCATTGACTCTATGGGCAGTGAGCGGTCTTCCCGCCCCTTTAAGCCCGCTTATGTGAGCCCAAAGGAGTCTAGGGTTGCCTAGGTTCTTTTTCTGTAGATCTGTGAGGTAGTCTCGTTTGGCCACTTTGATGGCCAGTTTGCACTTATTTCAGTGTCTTGTAGTGGTTTAGGTCAGCTGATAGGGAGGAGAGCTTGTATTTTTCCAAGCAGTGTCCCTAGTTTTATCAGTGTTTCTACTTGAGGGTGATCCACTTGCAGCAGCTCCCTTGGTGCGGAATTTCTTCAAAGGCCAAGCAGTCAGCAACTATAATGATGGCTCCCTGGAAGAAGGCTGTAGCCTCTTCCAGTGTGGGGAGTAGTTTGATTGGGCTCCAATCAATCCCATTTAGGCAGCCAATCAAGTGTTCAGGTTGATAGTTTGAGTAGTCCCATGTCGCGAGTATTCGCGGGGGGACTCTGGGGCCCCATTTTTCCAGGAGCAGAAGATTGGGGAGTGATCACTCAGGGCTTCCGCTAGGGTGCCAGCCGCCTTTATATTGGTGGGTTTGCTAGTAAGCACCCAATCAAGTGTGGAATGGTTACTGTTTTGTAGTTCATTCGGGTGGGCCCTGTGATAACCTGCGTAAGGTTAGCTTCCTGAACCAGCCCTAGTAGGGTGGGATTGTCTTAAGGGGCCCAATTCAGATTGAAGTCCCCCAGGATGATTAGCTCAGAGGTGACCTCATCGGAGATGTCCCTTAGGACTGCCTCCAGAGATGAGCACGCATTGGTTGGGGGGTTGTATACGCATCTAATGTTGAGATGCTTACATGGGCCAAGGGTGATGCGAACGAAGATCAATTCACCTTCCATACTAGTGGCCTGTAGCAGGTTGACCTGCACTGAGTTAAGGGTGTCTTTTGTGTAGATTAGAACCCCTCCACCCCTTTTCCTCAGTCTATCTTGTCTATGGGAGAGGTATCCTAGGGCTGCAACCTCATGGGTGGGTATGTGAGGCTTGAGCCAGGTTTCCGATACGGCCAGGATGTCCGGGTTGAACTGGTCCAGCCAGGCTTGAAGTTCCTGCATCTTGGGTCTCAGGCTACATATATTCATGTGCTCAATCCTCAGGCCCTTATTGGCCTCCCAGTTGTGGGTCCACTGGGGAGGAGAGCAGAAGATCATAAGGAGGGGGACCAGGATTTGGTTGGATGTCCCCTGCCATAAGCAGGAGGGTAGCAAGGAGGCAAAGAGAAGGAAGCCGACTGAGGGGTAAGGACTTAGTCCAGAGTCTCTGTTTAGCAGTGAGTAGAGTTGAGTACAGGATGCCTCTCTTGCAGAATACATGGGCAGTCAGAAGTACCTCTATGTTATTAAGAGGGAGGGTGTAGTGGTACCAAGAATGTCGTGGGGGAATGTCCAGTTTGGGGGGACTTCTCAGGTCCTGTTCTCCTGTGCTTATAGTCCTATCTGCCCAGTGTAGGAAGAGGAGGTACAGGACGGCCAGTAGGAGCCCTCATTTGGGCAGCCAAGGGGGGGGTCCAAGCAGGAGGGCATCATGCTGGTGAGGAGGCCGGTGGGGAGAAGGGATGGATGGGCGTAGGGATGGTTGGGCCCCTGAGAATAAGTTCCCCTGAGCCCACCATGCTCAACTTAAGAGTAATAACCAGCCTCAGGCACCGAGTCCCTGACAGATCAGGTCAGTGGTGTGGCCTGGAATTACTACAGTGAGCCGCTGGTCAGCAGTACCCAAACTTATAGGGAATCAGATGTCTTACCTCAGGGATAGCTGTGACAGCATATTGGACGGAGGTGGTCTTGGTAGCACTTGTTACTATAGGATCCTCCTAGGGATGAGTTTGAGCGCCGCTGCCCTTTAGGTCAGCAGGCGGGTTGGACGCAGGAGCTGTCTATGGCCCGAGGCCGGGCACACTCGTGTTAAGCAATAGGGGAGGCAATCTAGCTGGAGATATAGTGTTAATTAGGTAATCAGGCAGTTAAGGGTGCACCTATGTATGTACTGAAAACCATACCCCTGAGGTAGAGTTGAAATCACATTTATATGACTCATGGAAAAAAAGAATAACATGCAATTTACAAGACATAACCGGATTACTGTAGCGCTTAATAATCACTTAGATACTGCAGGTGCAGCAGCAGCTGTAATTTCTGACTACCTAGTTTATGATATAACTGGCAGTTTTGTGGGTAGCAGGCAATTTGGTAGGGAGAGACAGAGATACTTCCCCGAGTTACACAGTAATTTGCAGGTGGTGCAAAAAGGTTGGGATTAGAGAAAGCAGGTGCAGTGATGGCTAAACGCCACTAGAGGGGGTATTGGAGTTTTGTATTGGGCACGGTAGCCAGAAGGTCCTTTTGTTATAGTGGCCACTAGTGGACAGCTGTGATAACCTGCAAATGGAAAAGTCACCTGATAGGTTAATTTCAGTCAGGTGCTTTATCCTATAAAAAGGAGTGACGACCAAGGGTGGTGGGTGCAGCAGGGCAGCCGATGCGTAGCATCGTCGGGGTCCTCGCTCTGCCGTTTGCACTCATCGCTCGTCCTGGTCTCCTTTACCTGTGCAGATTTTTCGGTTTGAACTCCGCGCCTTTTGCAGGGGGCGATCGGTGTGGGGCTTGGGAAGAGTCTGTCGGCTGTGGGGGAGGGCTGCTCGGTTGCCCTTTCGACCCAGAAGGCTCCCAGGGAGCAGGTTTGTCTCTGCAGAGAAGGAGGAAAAAGGTGAGGCTTTTATACAGATCCTACACAAAGCAGCAGACTAAAGGAGCATTGGGGGTGGGGATCACATATTCAGTGCAGTTAAGGTTATTTTAGCCCAGCCCTTGTTAAGCTCATTATAGGACTTTCTAAACAAAGAGGGCTCAGGTGGAGACAAAGCAGTTTTTGCAGGCACTGGGGTTTGTAAGGTTAAAAGGTGCAAAGGCAGTAGAAGTTTAGCAACTTGGGTAATCAGGAAAAATATTTTCTCTGGCACTACAAGTTTCACTGATTCAGTTTAAAATAAAGGTCACAGTCATGGAACGAGCTTACTGTGGCATTTGATTCACTATTAAGGTGCTCTGCTACTTCCTTACAATTCACAAGTATACAGGGAGAAAACTTGAGGGGAAAAAACCAATCAGCACTCGTGTGGTGACTGAAAATAAAGTTTAAGTCTTTCAGTAAAAATGGCGCTCTGCCATTTGCACTCCTCGCTTGTCCTGTTCTCCTTTACCTGTGCAGATTTTTCGGTTTGAATTCCGCACCTTTTGCGGGGGTGATCAGCATGGGGCTTGGGAAGAGTCCGTCGGCTATGGGGAGGGCTGCCGATTTTGCCCTCTCGACCAGAAGGCTCCCGAGAGCAGGTTTGTCTGTGCAGATTTTTCGGTTTGAATTCCGCGCCTTTTGCAGGGGGCGATCAGCGTGGGGCTTGGGAAGAGTCTGTCGGCTGTGGGGGAGGGCTGCTCAGTTGCCCTCTCGACCCAGAAGGCTCCCGGGGAGCAGGTTTGTCTCTGTGCAGATTTTTCGGTTTGAATTCTGCGCCTTTTGCAGGGAGCGATCAGCATGGGGCTTGGGAAGAGTCCGTCAGCTGTGGGGGAGGGCTGCTTGGTTGCCCTCTCGACCCAGAAGGCTCCTGGGGAGCAGGTTTGTCTCTGTGCAGATTTTTTGGTTTGAATTCCGCGCCTTTTGCAGGGGGCAGTTAGTGTGGGGCTTGGGAAGAGTCCGTCAGCTGTGGGGGAGGGCTGCTCGGTTGCCCTCGACTCTAGAAGGCTCCCGGGGAGCAGGTTTGTCTCTGTGCAGATTTTTCGGTTTGAATTCCACACCTTTTGCAGGGGGAGATCAGCGTGGGGCTTAGGAAGAGTCCGTCGGCTGTGGGGGAGGGCTGCTCGGTTGCCCTCTCGACCCAGAAGGCTCCCGGGGAGCAGGTTTGTCTAAGTAAAGTACTATACCAGGCAGGCTGCTCCTCGATCCCGATCACAATTACTGCAAAATACCCGGGAGCACACACAGCAGCTTCAGTTCCTGACAGATCGAGCGCAATTCAGCAATTTCTCCAATCTTCTACAGGGTAAGCCTGGTTTCCACACTTCTAGTGCTTCTTTCTCCTCACAACTCGGATTCAGTCCAAACTGGCACTCACAAAGGCTGCAGACCGAAACTCAGGGCCTCACATGCGCTTCCCGTGCGAAACTATACACCGCAGAAGCACACAGATCCTTCTCTCTTCACTGCCACAACTGATCTAATCTTTCCAGTCGCAGAGCAGGACATTTCCTTTAGCTCCACACTATTCTGTTGGCTGATTCAGCTGTCACTTCACAATAAGACTCCCTCTGTTGGTAGAAAAAGGCGCCAAGGTTAAAACTACATTTCCCAGAGTCACTGCCCATAAAGTCCCCTTGTGGCTGGCTCAAAATTGAGAGTCCAAGTTCCGATTCGTCCACAGGCTCCATTTTAGGGTCTCCCTAGCATCCTGATTGGTCCAAGTCAGTTATTCAGAACCAAAATGAAAAAGCTACACTGAAACAGTTCGTGCTGAAAGGAAGACAGGTTAGACAAACTACATTTTCTCAGTCATTCTAAATGATTTCTGGCAAACAGTTATATCTTTCAACAAGGCTTCCTCTGCACATGTAGCAACGGCAGAAACGGAGCGAATTGACAGCAGCCCGGGCGGGATTCAGGCATTGGAACACACAGTCCCCCCCCATACAAACTAATTAAGTCTGTAAGCAGACAGCTCTTAAAGAGACAGTACGTGGTGACTCAAATAGCCCTCACTTGGAACCACAATTAAACAGCTCAGACGCCGAACACCGCCCAGACTTGGAGCATTTAGGCATGCTCCTGGAAGACTTTTGGGAACCCCCATTTGCAAGGGGGGGTTACATCTGCTTTCGCACAGTTTCTAGAAGCCTCTTTCCCAGCTGAAAAGTGTTCTCTCAGTCCCAAACTGGTGCAGGATGGCTGCAGCAAAGCCTCCACTAAAACAGCTAACTCCAACAAGATGACTTGAATGATTAGCACAGATGCACAGCTCCTCCAAACAGCAAGAATTCTCCTCCTGTAGTCCTCTGACAAACTCCGTTTTAAGCCCTGTGAAAGCCCTTAGATCTATTCTCACACAGCACTGAGCCCTCTTGGCGTCATCAGATCCGAGCATAGACTGACTTAACTGCCCAAAGTCCCTGGGATTTCTCCCGAAAATCCTGCCCTGCCCTGTGATTGGCTGATACCAGTTATCAATCACAGACATTAGCCCTCTTTGATTGTTGATTAGAAATGCCTCTTGGCACCTGAAATTAGTCCACATCTTTTCCCATCAGCCCTCACCAACAGTTTTGGGAGCCTAGATAGCTGATTGGCTGTCCTTTGGAGGTCAAAGTGTCACAACATGGCTGTGGGTAAACATGAATATGCAGTCCCATATAGTGTCCCAAATCCAAAGAGTCTGTGCAACCAGATTAAATATTCTCACTTATTGATTTCCCCACCAATTGGTAGTACTCCCTCTTCCCCCATCTTCCCCATGGCACCATTTAGTATTTTCATCAATTCCCCTGCCTGTCGCTAGCTCCGCTCTAAAGAGTCCCCCTAGAGCAGCGACAGCCTCATTAATATTCATGAGGGTGCTCATCAGTATTTAAATTCCCCCGATTCTTCAGCACTTGCATACGCTGTTTAAACACTACTGAGCTGCTCCTCACTCACCTTCCCCAGGTGTCTGACCCCCTTTTGACTAAATTAGGGGGTTGAGAGCACCGGGGAAGCATTTAGGCAACCCCTGAAACAGCCACCTCCTCAAAGCGCTACTGCGCATGCATGAAACCATCCCGATCACACCAAAGTGCCAGAACAGGTCAACAGCTCTGCTATCCATCTCCTCCAGTTCCATCTCAGAAAAATATCACAGGGCTGGATGGAGACTGCAGGGGATCTCTGGGGAATCAAAAGGTAGAGCAGGTAAGCCCCTGCAGGGGGGTTACATTATGATGGCCAATTTAAAAGTAATGAAGGCCACCACGTGGTCGAGCGGGACATCATAATGTACTAAGTTGTAATGAAAATAGACTCCCATTCACTTCAGTGGGGCACGCCACCGTGCTGACCATTGCTACACGTCATAGAGCAGGGGCATGTATGTGAATAGGGAAGTGGAAGGGATCGTCGGGCCACCTTGGGGTCAAACAAAAATCCCTTCCAACTACATAGAGGCTGCACATAAAATTCTAAAAGTGCCAGAAGCGGACTATCACTGGCGTAAGGTACCATATCCTGTAAGTGATACCTCATTCTACAAAATGTGAAAAATCACTTTAACAGTTTCCATCTCCTCCTCCTCAAACTCCTCCCCATGTTTACTGAGTGTAGCAGGTTCAACAACTTCATGTTCAATATCCACAGACTGTCGACCACTGCTGCTAACAATGCTGGCACTTTCTGCTGACTGAGAGGATAAGTGAAAACTTTCCCATGATATTTCTGACAGCTTGTTGAACAGAACCTCCTTCCAGTACTCAAAATCAGAATCCTTTGTACTTTTTCCATTTTTCTCCCCAGTCCCAATCCCCTGCCTCAGATGTGTGCGGTGTGCGCATGTGGAGGCATGTGCACATTGTGTCTCAAGATGCCATCCCTACATGTTGCCCCCTCTGCCTATACTATCCACTGGACCTCCACCCAGTGGCGGTGGGACTAAGGGGGCTGCACTATGGAGAGGAGAGACTGCCTTCTCTCCTCAATCCAGCTCCTACCCTCCTACCCCCTGCCGGCACCCCGATGACCAGAGTCCGTTCCCGAACCCGGATCGCCAGCATAGTGCGAGGTAAGGTGTCCAGTGCCTCAGCCCTCAGCGCCACTGGGCCATCTTGCATGGTGTTTTTAAAGCATAATCAAGAATGGTTGCCAGCACATGGTGTTCCATCTGAAACATTCTGTTCAGCCCTTCATCCTCGGTTAGACAAGGCAAAGGGCAGCAGTCAGCTATATAGCATTAGCGCTATCCAGTAGCCTCTTAAATTGCCTGTGTAAATGTGCCAGGAAGTCAAAAGTGAAGCTAGTATGTGGGAGAATCATGCTGAAACATTATTTTTCAGAGATAACTTCACACATAACTTCCTCGAATGGTTCCAGTATTGTGACCAGTGTTTTCATGGTCCTCCAGTTACTCAAACTGACCATGATATCAGCCCCTGCAGTTTTATTTTTAAGTAGGTATTCGTGCACTGCCAGTTACTGTTTATGGAATTGCTCTAACATATAGTTGGTTGAGTTCCATCGTGTGGCCACATCTTAGTTCAGTGCATGCTGAGGTAGATGTATATTCCTCTGCAGTCATTTTATCTCCTTCCTGGCCTTGACTGATTGTGAGAAATGTTTTCGTATTCTTTTTACAATACCTCTCATGGCTCCAGCCACTCAATTGCTTTCAATAAATTGTTTACCAGCAAGATTTATGCAGTGAGCATGGCATATGAAGTGTGGACTTGCCCTCCTGGACTGCCTTGATAATACTTCGGCCGTTGTCACTGACAGTCATTTCTGCTTGGAGATCGTTGCTTGGCAACCATCTTGAAAACACCTCCTACAGCTTTGCCAAGATATTCTGATGTGTGTAATCCTTCTAGAACCCATAGACAGATAGCGTGGTCTTCCTATGATACACTGTGGAACTTTCCTTTCCCATATTCCCAGTACTGCATAGATTAGTTTCTCGAAACATAGCCATCATGCAGTTACAGACATGTAGTCTAACAGTTGCCCACTCATCCACATGTCTGTTGTGATGTGGACCTTGAACAGGAGGAGCTTTCAAAACAGCGGTTCACTGTATCATCTATAGTATCATATAGTTTGGCCATGGCAACAGGAGTGAAAAAGTACGCTAATGGCATAGTATATCATTGATCCCCAATTTTCATGAAGCGGTTAAATCTGGAGCTTGAAACAAATGAAAAATGGTTTTCTGCCAGAAGCTCAGCCAGTACAATAGCCAACTCATTGGTGTAACTGTGAGTAGGTGTATAGCATCTATCACATTTGGCAATGTCAGTTATTGTCAGTTGACATTGCAGTGGTAAAGATTTCTTTTTTAAAACCTGTGGCGATTTACCTTTTTTAAGTGGCCTTTCTAATTTAACTGTACTCTCTTCCCCTCATGTCAGGTGCCCCCATTGTTCCTACCCACACACCCAGCCCCTGCCTACCTTCCCTGGGACTTACCTCCCTTCTACCTTGCCCCCCCCCCAAGTAGGGCCGTCAGGAGGAGGCTTTGCCCCCAATGGAGACTCAATCAGTTCTTTTGGAGAGTAGTGCCTTGGTCGGTACTGGGGGCCTGCAGTAAGGGGTGGATATCCTCCTGCAGCACCTGGCAGTATTTTCTGTTTTCTGGCCCAGCTCCTATGGGATGCCAAGGGAGCCCTCGATGTTCGTGCATGCATGGGAGTGCGTTGCACATCGGAACACATAAGCACCCCCCAGGTTCCATGGCTCTGATTGCACTGCCACCTGTGGTCAGCCAGGTGGCAGTAGCAGAGTGGAGTCTGTCAACCCTCCCTTTCCGAGGTGGAGAGTGTCCTCTGTGATGCTCATCTCAGCTCCCCCTGCCAGCCCTCTGACGACTCAGGCTTGTTCCTAAACCTGGGTCACTAGTGTCATGAGGGGTAGTACTGCCGCTGTGTTGGCAGGCCAGCTCTTGAAATGGTCTTTTTAAAATGACTGGTTGATGATGTGATTGCTCTTCTTCATCATCATCTTCTCCATGGCCCTGCTCAGCATCATCCTCTTCTGCATCACGATTGATGTGACCAGTAGTGTTTGTAACCATTCTCCCCAGTGCTTATTCTTAAGATGGTTTTTCATCCCAGACATTCCAAAAACAGTAGCCACTATTCCACAGCTGATACTGTTATGGAACAGCAAACAGATAGCATGGCACACATCCGATGAACTAATTTCAAAGTTGTGCACCACATCGGAATCATGTTTTTTGGGTAACACAGCACATCGGAGAGTTTCATTGTGACTACCTCTTCCATCAGAAACACAAGAAGAAGATGTACTGTTAGGTATTGAAAAGTGCCTTCTACTATGTGTTTATACGTCCGCCGGTGCCACTCGTTTGCTGAAAATGAGTGGTTTCACACGCCTTCAGCTGAGCAAGAACAGTGAAACAAAGCTGAGTTGTTCTGGCTCAAGCCGAAGCAAATTAAACCACTCGTTTTCAGCAACGAGTGGTTCCGGGGGACGTATTAATATATTATTGATCAAGAGCGATCAATAATATATTTAAAAAAAATAAAAAATTCCTAGAACATGCCCGTTTCCAGGGCATCTGCGCATGAGATGCTCTTTACAGAATAAGAGTGCCTCAGGCGCAGGGGAAAGGAGCGCTCCGATTGGTCGGGAGTGCCCCCTCAATCTATAATAGTAGTACTAATACTTCTCCTGTCAGTGTGATGACATTTTGTAGTACTGCTGTTGCTACCCTTTTTGGGATGTCTTCCTTCTAACTCCTCTTCATCCTCCCCCCAATCTCTTCAGCATGCTGCTCATCCTCTTCTTCAAAATCTAAATCCACTGGTTGTGTATAAACAATGTCAGTTACACTATCATCATTGTCTTCATGGAGGGCCTCCTCTTGTATCCTAGACAGGTCATTTTCAGTTGCAGGTGTAGCAGGTGTAACTACCCTTTGAGCATAAAGACTATAAATTTGATGGTCATTACGTGTAACTGTAGTTAACTTGTTTACCTTCTCCACTCTTTTGTTACTACTGGCACAGCAGATTTAGGAGATGGGGCAGTCTGACACAGAGGTTATGTAACCTCCGTACAAATGGGGGTTCCCAAAAAGTCTTCCTTGAGCTTGCCTAAATGCTCACTGCCAGGCTGGTGTCCTGCGTTTTAGCAGTTTAAATGTGATTGCCAGAGAGTGCCTGTATAGCCTTTGTGCACTGTCTGTTTAAGAGCTGCCTGGATTGCAGTAATGGGTAATCTGAGAGGGAGCTCTGTTTGAAAGATGTAACTGTTTGCTGAGGATCATTTAGAGTGATAATGATAATGTAGTTTGTCTAACCTGCCTTCTTTGCAGCAAGGACTGTTTTGTTTATCTCCATTATCTTGGTCCTGGACTGCAAATTGGACCTCTCAGTACTGGTGGGACCTAAAATGGAGCCGGACTAGAGGAGCTGTCTGGAGTCAAAATCTGTAGGAATTGTAGTTTGGGGCTTTTTGCGCCTTTTTGCACCTGAAGGGGGAGCCTTGGTTGTGACTGACAGGAGGATCAGCCAGCCAAACCTTTTGGATCTTGGAGAATTTCCCAGGCTGCTGCAGCTAGTTTCAGTTTTGAGCTGAGAAGTGAAGAAGTAACAGCTCAAGTGATTCTGAGCAGCAGTTCTGTGTAGTTTTGCATGGAAGAACTGTGAAAGGGCTGATTCAAACAACATGAAGTCTTGCTGTATTCTGACTATTGCAATTAGCCCCAGCCTTTAAACTGCCCTGGAGAACAAAGGGTTAAACTTTCTATGCAGAGCATAGAATGCTGAGCTCGAGCTCGGTTGAGGTCTCTGTCTGTTTCCCTTTGAAATCCAACCATCATATTCTTTACTCTGCCTCACTGAACAGTCACTCCAGAGATTTCTCCTTCAGCTTGGTTCGAAAGTCGGTTAAAGTCTTGGTTAAGTTGTCGGTTTTTACCAAATTTATTTCCGCATAGTCGGTTTAGTCTCTGTCTGTGGTACCGTGAGTACTAGATAGGTTTTGTTCTGGTTTTCTTTGTGGAAATTGTAAAGTGCTAGATCGGTTCGGCTGAACCGATCATTTGTAGTGAATCCTTATGTTTTACTTTAGAGTGTGGTTACCGGTCCTTATCGGTTCTAAAAAAAAACGTGCTTTGAATGTTTTTTTCCAACACCTGTGACACGGTTAGGAACCAATAAGGGAGTCTTGCCTGGCAGTTGCCGTAAAAAGGGTAAGTTTGGTTAGGTTGGCCATGTCTGAGAAACCCAAGAAAAATCCGGGCCCACTGGGTTTCAACACTGCAGTGAGTGTGGGGAGGTCTTTGCTAAGGCCGATGCCCACATCACCTGTGTTTATTGTCTGGGGTTTGAACACCTCGATACAGACTGCCAAATTTGTAAAAATGTTCCTAAATCTACCCTTGAAAAGAGATTAGGTAGACTGAGGGAAAGGGAGGCAGAGAAGTCCGCTTACCTGGATAGCCAGCCTGGTTCAGTTCCCACGGAACCAGAAGGAGTGCCCTCTGACCAGGGCGATACTTATTTGTGCAAGAGGAGAGCCGATCCTGAGGGGTCAGTTCCTACAAAAAGAAAATGCAAGGAAAAATCGACCGTTCGGATCCAGAGGTTCATGTTCCGACCGCCAAGGAAATAGCTAGAGCGAGTCAAATTGTGAAATTGTTTCTACTCGTCTGACCGATCGGGCTCCTTTGATGGGGCCCGTCTGGTTGGTTCCCAGTTCAAGATTAGTCCCTGAAGATTTTTATGAACCGGAGTTGGGGGGGGGCGTTTGAAGATGATGGTGATGATGGTGAAAGTCTGGATGTGCCTGTGGAACCGGACATCTCCCCAGACAGACCTTCTGGTGTATCCCCTCCTAGGCTTTCTGAGTCCCCTTCCCATTTTCTGTTTTACAGAAAAGTGGCTGAAACCCTCCAGCTTCCTATGGAAGAGGCAATGGAGAATCAGGAAGAGCCTGATTATGTGGAAATGATGGACATCCCAGAGTCCAGGAGACTGTCTGTTCCCCTTCACAAATCCTTTGGAAAACAGACACAAAAAATCCTGAAGTTTCCCAATTCTGTACCCCCTGTTGACAGAAGGATGGACAAGAGGTACATACTATCAGGCTCAGATATGGAGTTTTTATACCAACAATGCAGTCATGTTGGGGTAGTGCAGGCTGCTGCCTGTGACAAGACAAACATTCCCTTGGCTTCACACCCCTCAGACAAAGACTCCAGGAAGATTGATGCCATGGCAAAAAAGCAGTACATGGTATCTTCCTTGGGACTCAGGCAGGCGAACTATATAGCCTACACAGCCAGGTACCAGAAATCCAGGTGAGACACTGTACTTGCACTGGCTAAACAGGCCTCCCCCCCCCCAGCTAGCCAAGGAGCTGGAGGAGGTGGCTGCTGATGGGATCGAGGCATCAGAAGTACAGTTTCATGCTGCTGTGGACTCCAGTGATGTGTCATCAAGAGTCATGGCTACATCTGTGGCTCTTCGGAGAATGGCTTGGCTTAAATGTACTAGCCTCTCACAGGACACCCAGGCTAAGGCCATGGATTTTCCTTTAGTGGGTAATTCTCTGTTTGGGGAGCAGACAGAGAATTACATGAAGAAAATAGACGAGTACAGGACCACTTATAGGAGTGCTCAGGCCAGGGAAAGGCAGGCAACTCCTCAAAGGCAACAGTCTAGAGGCAGGGGCAGGCCTTTTCATAGGCCTTGTTACCAAGCACAGGCCTCTTCTCCCTTTTCACAGAGGGGGATCTTCAGAGGGAGAGGCAGAAGGGGGATGAGCAGGGCTGCATCCACTCCTCAGCCTAAGGCCCCTGCCAAGCAGACACCCTGATAGGTCTGCCCGGCTCGACTCTCCTATTCCAGTAGGGGGCAGGCTGGCTTACTTTGTCCAGGACTGGATGTCTATTACCTCAGACAAGTGGGTCTTGGAATTAGTAAGCCAGGGACTGGTTCTCAGCTTCAAAAAATTTCCAAAGATGAGAGCCGGGTGTTTTCCACCTGCAGGTGTCTCAGAAATCCTTGCCCTAGAGGAAGAGGCTTCATCTCTTCTGGCCTTAAGAGCCATAGAGAGAGAGTTCCTACACTACATTGGGGCAAAGGTCTGCATTCCAGGTTCTTCCTTACCCCAGAAAAGACAGGGGAGCGACGACCCATCCTAGGCCTAAGATACCTGAACAAACATCTTTTAAAACCAAGGTTCAAGATGGTAACTCTGGGAATAATTCTTCCATCTCTAAGGCCAGGGGACTGGCTAGCCTCCCTGGACCTCAAAAATGCCTGTTTTCACATTCCCATCAGGTGCTCCCACAGAAAGTACCTCAGGTTCGAGTTGCCTTCAGGCCACTATCAGTTCAAAGCAATGCCCTTTGGCCTAACATCAGCCCCAAGGGTTGGCAGTAGTTGTTGCCTTCCTAAGAAGACAAAAGATTTCCATTTTTCCATATCTGGACAACTGGCTCATAGTGGGACAGTCCCCAGACCAAGTCAAGTCAGACTTGCAAGTGACCCAGCAAGTGCTCACTTCTTTAGGATTTCTTCTCAACCTTCCCAAGTCAGTTCTCGAGCCAGTACAGCTCCTTACCTTTATAGGGGCAGAGCTGCATACGGTCAAAGCAAGAGCCTTTCAAACAACATGAAGTCTTGCTATATTATGACAGTACCAGTTCGATCCAGCTCTAGAACTGCTCCGGAGGTGAAATGGTTAAAACCATTCCAAAATAGAATTTTGGCCACGAGCTCTAAGAAGCAGCTCTATCTGTGTTATTTCAAACCTGAACTGTCAGATTCTTTACTCCGCCTCAGTGAACAGTCGCTCCGGAGATTTCTCCTACTGCTCGGTTCATTTCTCGTTTAAAGTGTGTTTTCGGTTGGATTCAACCGAGAATAGGTTTTATTTTAACCCGAAAACCGCTCAGGTTCAAGCCCATCTGTGGTAACCGTAAGTAAATTGAAGGTTTTGTCTGTGTGGAACTTGTGTTATCGTTCGGTTTTGAACTGATCAGTTGGGTTTAAAACCCATTTAAAACTAAAATTTAATATTTTAGAGTGCGGTTCCCGTTCTTATCGGTTCTAAAAACCGAATTTATTACGTTTTTCCAATACCCGTGACACGGTTAGGAACCGATAAGGGTAGCCTTGCCTGGCACTGCCGCTAAAGGGCAAGTTTTCTGTTAGCTGGCATTATGTCTGAGAAACCCAAAAGAAAAACGGGCCACATTGATTTCAACACTGTGATGTTTGTGGGGAAGTCTTTGCCAAGCTGACCCACACACCACATGTGTTTATTGTCTGGGGTTTGACCACCTCCAGTCAGACTGCCAGATATGTAAGAATTTCCCTGCAGCCACCCTGGAAAAAGATTGGGTAGGCTCAGGGAACGAGAGGCCAAAAGTCCGCTGACCGATGGCAGCCCAGTTCGGTGCCAACCGAACTGGAGGGAGTGCCCTCTGACCAGGGCGAGACTTCCTCGGCCAAAAGAAAAGCTGGTTCTGAGGAACCAATTCCAGTAAAGAAAACAAGAAAATCAGCAGGCCTGGAGTCCAAAACCCCTTCTCCAACTGCTGCAGAGATAGCAAAAGCCATACAAAATTGTCCAGTCACTGTCTCAGGGTCCGTCCGAACCGCCACTATCTGGCAAAAGGTCGGTTCGTCCGGTCCCAGTGGTTCAGGAATATGATACTGAGGAATTTTATGAACCAGAGGAGGGGGAGTATGATTATGAACAGTATGAACGTGGCTGGGAAGGTCTGGGTGTGCCCATTGAACCGGACATCTCCCCAGACAGATCTTTAGAATCTCCCCCTATGCTGTCTGAGTCCCCATCTCATTTCATGTTTTACAAAAAAGTTGCTGAAACCCTCCAGCTTCCCTTAGAAGAAGCTGTGGATGAGCAAGAGGAGCCTGATTTTGTAGAAATGATGGATATTCCAGAGTCTAGAAGATTGTCTATTCCTTTACATAGGTCTTTCAGGAAGCAAACAATAACAATTTTAAAAACTCCTAATTCTGTGCCTCCTGTAGATAAAAAGATGGACAGAAGGTACACATTGTCAGGTCCTGATACAGAATTCCTTTCTCAGCAATGCAGTCATGTTAGGTAGTTCAGGCTGCTGCCTGTGATAAAGCTAATATTCCTGGCTTTCACATCCTCCTGACAAGGATTCCAGGAAGATTGATGCCATGGCAAAAACAGTATATGGCAGCCCTCTGGGACTCAGGCAACAAATTATATGGCTTATGTAGCTAGGTATCAGAAATCTAGATGGGATACTGTGATGCATTAGCCAAGCAAGCCCATGGCCAGCTGGCTAGTGAACTAGAACAGGTGGCTGCTATGGCATTGAGGCTTCTAAGGTTCAGTTTCATGCTGCTGTGGATGTTAATGATGTTTCCTCTAGGGTCATGGCCACATCTGTAGCCTTTGTAGGTTGGCCTGGCTCAGGTGTACTAGTCTGTCACAGGATACCCAGACTAAGGCTATGGATTTTCCTGTGGTGGGAATTCTCTGTTTGGGAGCAGACAGAGAACTACATGAAAAGATGGATGAATATAGGACTACTTACAAGAGTGCCCAGGCTAAGGAGCCGGCAAGCCACTCCTCAAGGCATAGCACACAGGGCCCGCAGGTAGGCCTTTCAAAGGCCTTTTACCAGACTCAGGCCTCCCTGCCTATGCTCAGAGGGGCTTCTTCAGAGGCAGAGGCAGACGAGGGGTGGGCAGACCTGCTTCCACCCCCAGCCAAAGCTCCTGCAAGCAGGCACCCTGATGGGGTGCCCAGGGCCGATTCTCCTGTACCGGTAGGGGCAGGCTGGCTTACTTCAGCCAGAATTGGGCTTCTTTAACCTCAGACAAGTGGGTTCTGGAAGTAGTAGGCCAGGGTCTGGTTCTCAGCTCAAAAGTTTCCCAAGTTGAGAAGCAGACTTTTCTACCTGTAAGTGCTTCAGAGACCCTTGCTCTGGAAGCAGAGGTCTCATCCTGTTAGCTCTCAGAGCAGTAGAAAGGGTTCCTCCCTGCATCAGGGCAGGGTCTGTATTCCAGATACTTCCTTACCCCAAAAAGACAGGAGAATGGCTGCCCATATTAGATCTCAGATATCTGAACAAGCATCTTTTGAAACCAAAGTTCAAAATGGTAACTCTGGCAATGATTTTACTCTCCCTAAGGCCAGGGACTGGCTAGCCTCCCTGGACCTCAAGGATGCCTATTTCCATGTCCTAATCAGAAGCTCCCATCGAAAGTACCTCAGATTGAACTGCCCTCAGGTCATTACCAGTTCAGAGCAATGCCCCTTGGCCTTACCTCTGCCCCAAGGGTATTCACAAAGTGTCTAGCAGTGGCAGTGGCTCACTTAAGGAGGCAAAAGATTGCTGTTTTTCCCTATCTAGACGACTGGCTCATTGTAGGCCAGTCCCCAGAAAAGGTAAATCTCACCTGCAGGTCACCCAGCAGCTTCTCACCTCCCTGGCTTTCTGCTAAATCTACCAAAGTCAGTTCTGGAACCAGTCCAGGTACTCACCTTTATAGGGCAGAATTGACACAAAGCTAGCTAGAGCCTTTCTTCCTTAGAAAGGGTAAGGAATTTAGTGGCTCTGGCCTCCTCTTCACCTGCAGGTCTCGACCAGCAAGACACTTCTCTGCAGCTCCTGGGGCATGGCTGCATCCACAGCTGTTGTGCAGGGAGCAAGATTTCAGATGAGAGACATTCAGTTTCACTTGAGAACCTATTGGTTTCAGAGAAGAGACCCCTTTCCAAGTTGGTCCCAGTGACTCTAACCTTGATCCTAGCCTCCAGTGGTGGCAGGATCAGAGCAATTAAGATTGGGGTCCCTTCATTCCCCCTACTCACGACTTGACTCTCACTACAGATGCTTCCTTTCTGGGTTGGGAACCCACATGGGTGACCTTTCCACTCAGGGAGTGTGGTCCCCCCAGGAATCTCTGCTCCACATCAATTTGCTGGAACTCAGAGCTGTCTTTTTAGCTCTTCAAGCATTTTCTGCATCTGTCCACGACAAGGTGATACAAGTCAGAACAGACAACACCACAACAATGTGGTACATCAACAAACAGGGGCACTCGGTCTTCGGCCTTGTGCACCGAGGCAATGAAGTTGTGGTCTCTGGCCTATTCCCTGAACACTTCCCTCATAGCAGTTCATCTTCCAGGGAAGGATAATGTCCTAGCGGATGCTCTCAGCAAGATTTCCCAGGGCCATCACAAATGGTCCCTGGATCCTCAAGTGCTGGGGATAGTCTTTGCCAGATGGGGCACCCCTCAGATAGATCTTTTTGCAGCCCCAGACAATCACAAACTTCCTCTGTTCTGTTGCAGGCCTCCAGTGCTGGGCTCAGTTCCCTGGATGCCCTTCTTCTGGATTGGGAGGGGAAGTTTCTCTATGCTTTTCCCCCCTTCCCTCTCCTATTCAAAGTACTAGTCAAAATCAGATCTCAGCCTTGCAGGGTGATTCTGATTGCCCCGGATTGGGCCAGGCAGCCCTGGTACCCACTCCTTCTGTCACTGACAATCCATCTTCCCCTTTGCCTTCCCAGGAATCACAACCTGTTGACTTGTGCCCAGGGAAGGGTTTGGTATCCGGACCTCAAATCCCTCAACCTCAAGGCCTGGCTCTTGAGGAGTTAGAGTTTGCTGATTTACACCTCTCTCAGGGTGTTCTTGAGATCCTAAAGGCTTCAGAAAGCCTTCCACTAGGGCTACTTATAGTTCTAAATGGAAAGGTTTTCCATTTGGTGTGCTGGGAAAATATTTCCCAGAATCTGCTGATTTGCCCATTGTGTTAGATTACATGGTACATCTTAATTCCTTGGGTCTCAGACCAGCTACCCTGAGAGTTCATGTGGCAGCTGTATCTGCTTTTGTGTCAGCAGGAAAGTCATCCCCCTTTCCTCTCATCCTGTGTTTTCTAAGTTTTTAAGGATTACTCCATACTAATCCACCTTTCGGGAACTGGCCCTGCTTGGGACCTTAATGTTTGCATTGCCCAGTTAATGCAACCCCTTTGAACCTCTGTCTTCTGCAGAGCTTAAGTACCTAACTTGGAAAACTGTTTTCTAGTGGCTATCACTTCTGCCAGATGCACAAGTGAGTTGTAAGCCTTGTCAGTGGAAACTGACTTTATTTCTTTCCACAGGGATAAGGTAGTCCTTAGGACTAATAGGAAGTTTTGCCTAAGGTGGTTTCAGATTTCCATCTTAATCAATCTCCTTCCAGTATTTTTCACTGATCACCTCTTCTGGTGAGAGGAGGTTGCACAGCCTGGATGTTAAGAGAGCTCTTAGTTACTATATAGAGCTGCACTAAGGTCACAGGTTCGAATCCTCCAACTTTTCCTTACCTATGGTGAAGTTGGGAAAGGCAAACCTGCCACTAAGAGATCAATTGCCAGGTGGATTGTCTCTGTATCCAATTTTGTTATCAGAACTGGGCAGAGCCCCCCGGCTTGAGGGCTCATTCTACCAGGGTACAGCTGCGCCTCTAGCTGCTGCCAGAGACATCCCTATATTAGAGATTTGCCAGGCTGCTACTTGGAAAACGGGTACACACTTTTACCAAGCATTACCCTGGATGTCCAGGCCAGGAGAGATGCTCGGTTTGGCACAGCTGTTCTTCGAGCCTATTCCCTAAGTAGGTTCTGCCCTCCTCCATGGAGGTACTGTTGTGTATTCTGCTATTGTTATAATATAGCAAGACTTCATGTTGTTTGAAGAAACAATTACTCACCTTAGTAATGTTGTTTTCTAATGGAGTCTTGCTATATTATGACCTCCGCCCCAACCTGCCCCTCTCAGAACCTCTACTTGGGTGGGTGCGGCAACTTGGTGTGGGCACTCTTTATGCCCTGTTAGCATTTTGTCCCCTTTTGGGGCTTTGGGGTGTGTGTGTGTGTGTTTTATTATACTTATGTTTTATTCTCATATGATTAGAATTGTGTTAGTATTTCTGGTCCCTGACTTGAGTCTTGGGTGTTGGGACCAGCAATGGTTGTTATTATTTAGGTAGCCATTTGGCTAGTGTAGGTTACAGCTTCCACACAGACCTTAGTGAGTTTGGCTCAGAAGATCTGACAGTTCAGGTTTGAAATAACACAGATAGAGCTGCTTCTTAGAGCTCGTGGTCAAAATTCTATTTTGGAATGGTTTTAACCATTTCACTTCCGGAGCAGTTCTAGAGCTGGATCAAACTGCTACTGTCATAATATAGCAAGACTCCATTAGAAGAAACAACATTACTAAGGTGAGTAATTTTTTCTTCTTCCCCTGGAAAGAGCAAGAGTGCTTATAGAACTGGCTTCTTCCTTCATCCTTCAGGTGTCTTGACCAGCAAGGCATTTCCTTCAGCTCTTGCACCACATGGCAGCTTCTACAGCAGTGGTCCAAGGGGCAAGATTCCAGATGAGGGACATTCAGTTCCATCTGAGGGCCTTTTGGTCCCAAAGGAAGGATCCCCTTACCAAACTGATTCCAGTGAATCGGACTCTGATCCAAGCCCTTCAATGGTGGCAAGATCAGGACAATTTAAGGCAAGGGGTCCCATTTGTTACTCAGTCTCATTCAGTGGTCCTTACCACTGATACTTCCCTTCTGGGTTGGGGAGCCCATCTGGGGACCCTCACTGCTCAGGGACTGTGGTGGTCCCCTCAGGAATCCCTTCTCCATATCAATCTCCTAGTTTTTCTGGCCCTGTAAGCTTTCTCTCAGTCAGTGCAGAACAAGGTGGTTCAGGTCAGAACAGACAACAACACCACCACCACCACCATGTGGTACATCAACAAGCAGGGAGGCACTCGGTCTACGGCCTTGTGCACAGAAGCCATGAAGTTATGGTCCCTGGCTTATTCCCTGCAAACCTCTCTGATAGCAGTCCACCTTCCAGGGAAGGACAATGTGCTAGCAGATGCACTGAGCAGGATTTCACAGGGCCATCACAAATGGTCCCTTGACCCTCTGGTGTTGAAGGTGATTTTTTCAAGGTGGGACTCTCCAGAGATAGATCTCTTTGCAGCCCCAGACAATCACCAACTTCCTCTATTTTATTGCAGACCCCCAGTCTTGGGCTCAGTCCCTCTGGATGCTCTGATTTTGAACTGGGAAGGGAAATTTCTGTATGCCTTCCCTCCCTTTCCTCTACTGTTCAAAGATTTAGTCAAGATAAGGTCACAACCTTGCAAAGTGATTCTGATTGCTCCAGACTGGGCCAGACAGCCTTGGTACCCCTTGCTGCTGTCCCTAGCAATCCATCTTCCCCTTCCTCTTCCCAGGAATTACAACCTGTTTACCTTCTCTCAGGGGAAGATTTGGTACCCCAGTCTTCAGTCTGTCAATCTCAAGGCATGGCTCTTGAAGAGTTAGAGTATGCAGATTTGCATCTGTCTCAGGGGGTTCTGGATATCCTCAAAGCCTCTCAAAAGCCCGCCACTAGAAAGACCTATAACTCCAAATGGAAGAGATTCAGCATTTGGTGTTCCAAGCAACATATTTCCCCAGACGCTGCTGAATTGCCTACTGTTCTGGATTATATGGTCCATCTTAATGGCCTAGGCCTCAGACCAGCTACTGTCAAGGTACACTTGTCAGCTGTCTCTGCTTTTCTGTCAGTGGGGAAGTCTTCCTCACTATCATCTCATCCTGTGTTCTGTAAATTTTTCAAGGGATTGCTTCATACCAATCCTCCATTTAGGGATCTCGCCCCTGCCTGGGACTTGAATATTTGCATTGCTCAATTGATGCAACCTCCCTTTGAGCCTATGTCCTCATTAGAGCTTAAGTACTTGACTTGGAAAACTGTGTTTTTAGTAGCCATTACCTCTGCCAGATGTATCAGTGAACTGCAAGCCCTGTCAGTGGAACCTGATTTTATCTCCTTTCATAGGGACAAAGTGGCCTTTAGAACCAATAGAAGGTTCTTGCCCAAAGTGGTTTCAGATTTCCACCTGAATTCAGTCTGTGTCTCTTCCTGTTTTCTTCACTGATCATTCCTCTTCAGGAGAGAGGAGACTACACAGTTTAGATGTTAAAAGGGTCCTTAGCTACTACATAGAGCGTACCTAGGGTCATAGGTTTGATTCCCTCTAGTTGTTCCTCACTTATGGAGAAGTGGGAAACGGCAAACCTGCTACCAAGAGAACTGTTACCAGGTGGATTGTGTCTTGTATACAATTCTGCTATGAGAAACTAGGAAAGATTCCACCCTCAAGCCTGAGGGCTCACTCCACCAGAGGTACAGCTGCTTCCCTGGCTGCTGCTAGGGATATTCCTCTCTTAGAAATTTGTCAAGCAGCCACCTGGAAAACAGTCCATACCTTTACCAAGCATTACTCTCTGGATATCCAGGCTTGGAGTGATGCTCGGTTTGGCACAGCAGTACTTCAGAGCCTATTCCCAAAGTAGGTTCTGTCCCTCCTCCATGGAGGTACTGCTTGGTAGTCTGCAATAGTCAGAATACAGCAAGACTTCATGTTGTTTGAAGAAAACATTACTCACCTTAGTAATTATGTTTCTTCTAATGGAGTCTTGCTGTATTCTGATTCTCCCGCCTCCTCTCAGAACCTGTTTTTGGAAGTGGGTGGGCAGGTGCACTGTTGCACCTCAGGGGTGCTTCTTTTACACCCTCCTTTGTTGTTTGGGTGTATTATTATTATTATTTGGATTGGTTTTTGGTTTTGGGTTTCCTGACTTGAGTCTTCCTGGGAATTCAAAACTCTTGTTGCCAGTTGGCTAGAAAAATGTTACAATTTCCACATAGGATAGTTAGTGAGTTTTTGCTCGTAAGAATGTGACAGTTGGATTTCAAAGGGAAACAGACAGAGACCTCAACCGAACTTGAGCTCAGCATTCTGTGCGCTGCATAGAAAGTTTAACCCCTTTGTTCTCCGGGGCAGTTTAAAGGCTGGGGCTAACTGCAATAGTCAGTATACAGCAAGACTCCATTAGAAGAAACATAATTACTAAGGTTAGTAATTTTTTCGTTTTGATCTGCCTGTCTGCCTGCTGTCCCTGAGAGGGAAATTAGAGTTTATTCGGACTGAATCCGAGTTGTGAGGACTACTTAAGTCACTGGACTGTGACCAGGCTTCAACCTGAAGAAGACCGAAGATTTGCTGAATGCGATCGGCCTGTCAGGATTTCCAGTTGCTTTTGAATCCCCCGGTTTGTGCAGAGACTTTGCGATCGTGACCAGAGAGCGGTTTGCCTGGTACAGTAGAATTTCCTTACATTGAAATGTGCTGTGTATTGAAAGTGGGTCGTGATTTGGGTCCCCACTGTGTGAACTGTTTACTGCTTTCTGGTACCATAGAATGCTTTACATGTAAATGTGCTGTGTATTGAAAGTGGGTCGTGATTTGGTTCCCCACTGTGTGAACTGTGTTTTGCTTGCTGGAAGCTTTATCCAGCCTAATCGGACTGAATCTGCATTCATCTCCATTCGGCCTGGGCCATGCTGTGCTGGCCATGCCAGACTACCCCACTGCACAGAGAAAGCCACCAACGAGAGACCTACCTGGGGATCAGCTCCCTGCTCCACGCTTGAACAGGAATGACGGCTTGGCGAATCGTGTGGAACCTGCTTCTCCTGGCACTCCAGGTTGACTACCTGCTGTCTCGATTTTCGTCCAGCCTGTGTCCAGTCTTGTATCGTGAGTAATCATCAGGGTAGCTCCCTGCAACAACAGCCTAATCTAAAAGTGTGTCATCTGATTGTCTTATTTTCTTTTCACTAACTGAGCCCTCCGACTCCAGATTACACATAGTGTGTGTTGTGCATGTTTTCTTCCATCACAGGGCCCCAACCAGCTGCAATGTTCCTGGCTAGCCCACCATTCTCCATCTGGGTACCCAGAGTGTGTGACTGTTTATGGACCCTGAAGTGCATGCATAACTGTTTGATTGCTGGAGCCTTTAAGCAAATTAACCTGATTACGCCCCTCCCTTGTTCAAGCCCCTTAAATAAATCAGATCTAACTCTTTTTTTGCATTTACCCTGACTGTGGTTCCAGTTTGTGAAAGAGTACTGTACTGCTGTTATTTGCTGTGTATAACCTCGTTTTTACAGTGGATCCCAGGGCGGGCCAGAGGAAAGCCCTGGTGGTAAGTGCAAACAATGTGGGTACTTGTGTGGTGTATCAGGGGTATTGTGAAAGTGATTATTGTATATTGTTCTGGCCACCAGTAAGGAAAGAGGGGGGTTACAGTGTCCTGAAGGGCTGTGCCCAGGTTAGCTTGACCACTACCAACCCTGACCTCCGGGTGGAGGCACCTGTTTCAGAACTCAGTCCCCTTAACCTGCTACTAGCCAAGCAGGCAGGGGTAGTAGCCCTTGGGATAACACCACCTAGGGGTTACAGTTATACAAAGGATTTTTTTTTACTGCTGCTTAAGTTACTGCTTGTTTCATTTTTCTTACTACTGCAGAAGAGGGCATAATAGGTGGAACAGGGACAGCAAACTTGTCCTGTGGCCTGTCTTCCACTACCTCACTGCCACGAATAGATGAATGGCTTTCTCCAGCAGCATGCTGAGACTCAGACAGTATTATTATTAATAATAATAGTTGTTTCACCTTTTTAAATTTTGGATGCATAGAGGGAGGCTAGGTAAACTTTTAAATATTATTCTGCAAAAAGTGACACCCATGTGACGTCCCGTGAACAATGTGGGCTGGAGGGATGAAGTGACTACAGCCCTGAATTGGATAACTGTAAATACAATATTTGAACCTGTATTATCACACAATATTTTTCTTACAAAGCATTTTAATTTAATCTATATGGCTTTGCAGTAGCAGACAGTCAGACTTACAGTTGCACTTAAAATCAGTCACAGTCTAGGCCCTGCCTCTGACCTTTTTCTCCTTTATTTTTGCATTAATGCAGTGCAACAAAATGAGATCTGTGTCTCTCTGTCTTCTGTGTGCTTCCTGCTTTCATGCAGAGGAGCTGCAAGCACAAACAAGCCTTGCTACTGACCCTGTTAGTGTGTCGCCACAAACCAATCCAATAGAAATTCTTTTAAACTTTTTTTCAAGTCACATGGTACACTACTACTAACACTACACCAGCAGTGGTAGCCGGGAGGCAGACGTGACCATCAGTCACACGTGGTATATCAAATTATTGACAAGAACAAAAGAATCAGACAGTCTGATGGACTGTCAGACAGTCACTTACAAAAATGGTAAACTAGTCAGTGGCACCATGCCACAGGGACACACTTTACAGAGTTTTCTCTCACTGCTGTATGTCAGAAACATAGAATTTGACGGCAGATAAGGACCGCTTGGCCCACCCAGTCTGCCCATTTCCCTACCTAATGGATAAGCTGCAGATCCTAGTTAACCAGCAGCCTACTTCTTTCTGCCCCACCCCCTAGAATTGCCTTATGACTGTCCCATGCATGCTTGAATTCCACCACTGTTTTTGACTCCACAACCTCCTCCGGAAGGCTGTTCCATGCATCCACAACCCTCTCTGTGAAAAAATACTTCCTTAAATTACCTCTGAGCAGGCCCCTCTATCTTCAAATTGTGCCCCTTGTTCTTGCAGCCTCTTGTTTTAAAGATGCTACCCTCTTGGACTTTGTTGAGTCCTTGAGGTACTCAAAAGTTTCTATCATGTCCCCTCTCCCTCCTTTCCTTGAGGCTATACATATTAAGCTCCTTAAGTCTCTCTTCATATGTCTTCCGTGCAGACCCTGCACCATTTTAGTGCTCCTCCTCTGGACAGCTTCCATCCTGTCTATGTCTTTATGGAGATTGTCTCAGAACTGCATGCAATACTCCAGATGGGGTCTGACCAGCTGTCTGTACAGAGGAATAATAACTTCCTGTTTTCTACTGGTGATGCATCTCCCTATGCATCCCAGTATCCCCCCAGCCCTCCTTGCTGCCCTCTCACATTGCTTGCCCACCTTTAGGTCATCTGGTATGACTACCCCCAGGTCCCTTTCCATTTTTGTTGTTGTTAGTATCTCACCCCCCATTGTGTACTCTTCCCCTGGGTTTTTGTTTCCCAGGTGCATTACCTTGCACTTCTTAGCATTGAATCTAAGCTGCCATACATTTGACCAGTTCTCCAACCTTGCCAAGTCCCTTCTCATCCTTTCCACCCCACCTTGTGCATCAACTCTGTTGCAGATCTTTGTGTCATCTTCAAAAAGACATACTTTTCCTTCCAGTCCCTCTGCAATGTCGCTTATAAAGACATTGAAGAGGACCGGTCCTAATACTGAACCTTGCGGTACCCCACTACTAACCCCCCTTTCTTCAGAGTGGACTACATTTACTATTACTCTCTGTGTCCTATTCTCCAGCCAATTCTTTATCCAGGCTGTCATCTTGGGGCCCACTCCCAGGCTGGCTAACTTGTATATTAATCTTTTGTGTGGGACTGTGTCAAATGCCTTGCTAAAGTCTGGGTAGGCCATGTCCACAGCCTCCCTGATCTACTACTTTGGTCACCCGGTCAAAGGCTATCAATCAGATCTGGCTCGTGACCTTCCGCTATGAATCCATGCTGCCTTGGGTCCTGTGCCCTCTGGCCTCTAGATAATCGACAGTTTTTCCTTCAGAAGTGATTTCATCATTTTCCTACCACTGAGGTTAAACTAACAGGTCTGTAGTTTCCTGCTTCTGCCTTGCTCCCACTTTGTGAAGGGAATCACATTTGCCCTCCTCCAGTCCTCGGGTACCACCCCATCCTCCCATGATTTGTTAAAGAGGGTAGTCACTGGTGTCACTAGTTCTACCCTTAGTTCTTTTAGAATTCTGGGATGAATCCCATCAGGCCCAATGCTTTGTCCACCTTCAGTTTTAAGAGTTCTTTCAGAACCCTTTCTTCTGTAAATGGGCTGGTATCAACTTCTGTATCCAGAGTGTTTCTACTGTTTGTTTTAGGTACCTCCCCCTCTTTCTTTGTAAATACTGAGCAAAAATATTTGTTTAGTATCTCTGCCTTTCACTGTCACCCTCTGCCCACCCTCCTCCCATTATTAAGCCTCACTATCCTCCCTTGGTCTTCCTTTGCTCCCTGATGTACCTATAAAAGGTTTTATCCTCCTTCTTAACCGAGTTGGCTCTCTTTCCTCGGTTTGGGCCTTTGCTGTTCTGACTGCCTTCTCAGCTTCCTTTTGCTTTAATTGATACAGTTCTCTGTCCTGCTCCTTCTGTGATTCCTTGTACTTCCTGAATGCTTTCTTTTTCTCTTGAACCTTCACTGCCACTTCCTTTGAGAACCACAGTGGTTTCTTACATCATTTCGTTTTGTTTATTTGCTTCACACAAAGGCTTGTTACCTCTGTGATGGCAGTTTTTATTATTCCCCATTGTTCTTCCACCCCTCCTTCCTGCCCATTTGCTAGTGCATTCCTTAGGCACTCACCCATTTTGGCAAAGTCAGCCCTCCTAAAGTCAGAGGACAAGCTCAACACACAGAAAGCAAAAAAATATAAGCCCCAACAAAGCAATTTCACAAACAGCAGAAGAACACAGTCAGAAAAAATGTGTATTTTTAAGTATGTGGTGCACTACTGGCGAGATATGAAAAATGAAAATGGGAATGTGGAAAAGACAAAGGTTGTTTCTTATTTCAAAACACTAAGAAAGAAACAAAATTCAAACAATTATATATCTGCATATATATATAATCGAGTTCTGGAATATTTTATTTTGTACATACACAAGGATACTACAATATTTTAACAAGTTGGTGACCAGAAGAGACCTACTGGTCACTGAGGCAGCAGAGCAGACCTGCTCAGCACACCACACCAACACAACAAACAACTTTTCTAAGCTGCTGTTAGTTTTCACTGATGTGTTAAGGAGCAAGAAAGACTAGCTGCCTGTGTATAGCGCCTGTATTCACTGACAACATTCCAGTTCTCCCCCCTTTTGTTATGTATACTGTAGATCCAAGTTTCTTTTCATCTGATTTTGGTGTCTGCAGGCTGGGGGTGGGGCGTTAGGGTCGGAAACCCTAACGTTGTATTTCCCTCTTTTCAAACAACATGAAGTCTTGCTATATTATGACAATTGCAGTTTGTCCCACCATTAGAACTGCTCCGGAGGTGAAAGAGTTAACTCCCATTCTAAGAATGGAACTTAGAGCGCGAGCTCGGTTAGAGAAGCTCTGTCTGGGTTATTTCAAACCCAAACTGTCAGATTCTTTACTCCGCCTCACTGAACAGTCGCTCCGGAGATTTCTCCTACTGCTCGGTTCATTTCTCGGTTTAAACAGTGTTTTCTCGGTTCAAATCAACCGAGAATATTATTATTTTAACCGCAAAACCGATCGGTTCAAGCTCTGTCTGTAGTATCGTAAGTAATTACAGTTTATTTTCTGTGTGGAACTTGTAAATGTTATCGGTTCGGTTTTGAACCGATCAGCTTGTTTTAAAACTTGAAATTGAAGGTTTTAGAGTGCGGTTCCCGGTTCTTATCGGTTCTAAAAAAAACGGATTTCATTGGTTTCTCCAAGACCCGTGACACGGTTATTAACCGATAAGGGTGTCTTGCCTGGCACTGCCATTCAAAAGGGCAAGTTTTTGGTTAGGCTGGCATTATGTCTGAGAAACTCAAAAGAAAAACTGGGCCCACTGGGTTTCAACACTGTGATGTCTGTGGGGAAGTCTTTGCCAAGGCTGACCCACACACCACATGTGTATATTGTCTGGGGTTTGACCACCTCAATTCAGACTGCCAGATTTGTAAAAATTTCCCTGCAGCCACCCTGGATAAGAGAGTTGGCAGGCTCAGGAACGGAGGCCAAAAGTCCGCTGACCGGATGGCTAGCCCGGTTCGTGCCAACCGGATCGGAGGGAGTGCCCTCTGACCAGGGCAGACTTCTCAGGCAAACGTAAAGCTGGCTCGGAGGCCAGTTCCAGTAAAGAAAACAAGAAAATCAGCAGGTGTGGAGCCCAAAATTCCTTCTCCAACTGCTGCAGAGATAGCAAGAGCTATTCAGATTGTCCAGTCACTTTCTCCGGTTCCGTCCGAACCGCTACTGTCTGGTAAAAGGTCGGTTCGGTCGGTTCCACCGGTTCAGGAATATGATGTTGAAGAGTTTTATGAACCAGAGGAGGGGGAGGATGATTATGAACAGTATGAATGTGACTTGGAGGGTCTGGGTGTGCCCATTGAACCGGACATCTCCCCAGACAGACCTTTTGAATCTCCCCCTTCGCTTTCTGAGTCCCCCTCTCACTTTATGTTTTACAAAAACGTTGCTGAAACCCTCCAGCTCCCATTGGAGAAAGCTGTGGATGAGCAAGAGGAACCTGATTTTGTAGAAATGATGGATATTCCAGAGTCTAGGAGATTGTCTATTCCCTTGCATAAATCATTTAGGAAACAAACAATAACAATTTTAAAAACTCCTAATTCTGTGCCTCCTGTGGACAAAAAGATGGACAGGAGGTACACTCTGTCAGGTCCTGATACAGAATTCCTTTCACAGCAATGCAGTCACGTTGGTGTGGTTCAGGCTGCAGCCTGTGATAAAGCTAATATTCCCTTGGCTTCACATCCTCCTGACAAGGATTCCAGGAAGATTGATGCCATGGCTAAAAAACAATACATGGCAGCGTCCTTGGGACTCAGGCAAGCAAATTACATGGCTTATGTAGCAAGGTATCAAAAATCTAGATGGGACACTGTCATGGCTTTGGCCAAACAGACCTCTGGCTAGCTTGCCAATGAGCTGGAACAGGTGGCTGCTGATGGCATTGAGGCATCTAAGGTGCAGTTTCATGCTGCTGTGGATTTTAATGATGTATCCTCTAGAGTCATGGCTACGTCTGTAGCTTTTTGTAGGCTGGCCTGGCTCAGGTGTACTAGCTTGTCACAGGATACCCAGACTAAGGCTATGGATTTTCCTGTGGTTGGAAATTCTCTGTTTGGGGAGCAGACAGAGAATTATATGAAGAAAATGGATGAATATAGGACTACCTATAAGAGTGCTCAGGCTAAGGAGCGGCAAGTCACTCCTCAGAGGCAGACCCCAAGGGGTAGAGGTAGGCCTTTTCACCAAACCCAGGCCTCCTCTGCTTATGCTCAGAGGGGGTTCTTCAGAGGGAGAGGCAGACAGGGTGTGGGCAGGCCTGCTCCCACCCCTCAGCCTAAAGCACCTGCCAAACAGACACCCTGATGGGGTGCCCAGGGCCGATTCTCCTTTACCTGTAGGGGGCAGGTTGTCTTACTTTGTTCAGAACTGGGTGTCTCTAACTTCAGACAAGTGGGTCCTGGAAGTAGTAAGTCAGGGTCTGGTTCTCAGCTTCAAAAAGTTCCCAAAGATGAGAATCAGATCTTTTCCACCTGCAAACTCTTTAGAGACCTTTACTTTAGAAAAAGAAGTCTCAACCCTCCTGGCTCTCAGAGCTGTAGAAAGGGTTTCTCCCCTACACCAGGGCAAGGGTCTGTACTCCAGATATTTTCTTACCCCAAAAAAGACAGGAGAATGGCGCCATTTTAGACCTGAGATATCTGAACAAACACCTTTTGAAACCAAAGTTCAGAATGGTAACTCTGGCAATGATTTTACCTCTCTAAGGCCAGGGACTGGCTAGCCTCCTGGACCTCAAGGATGCCTATTTTCACGTCCTAATCAGAAGCTCCCACCGAAAGTACCTCAAATTCGAACTGCCCTCAGGTCACTACCAGTTCAGAGCAATGCCCTTGAGCCTCACCTCTGCCCCAAGGGTATTCACAAAATGTCTGGCAGTAGCAATTGCTCATTTAAAGGAAAGGATTGCTGTCTTTCCTATCTGGACGACTGGCTCATTGTAGGCCAGTCCCCAGAACAGGTAAAATCTCACCTGAAGTTACCCAGCAGCTGCTCACCTCCCTGGGCTTCTTGCTCAATCTTCCAAAGTCAGTTCTGGAACCAGTTCAGGTGCTCACCTTCATAGGTGCAGATTGGACACAAAGCAGGCCAGAGCCTACTACCCTTAGAGAGAGGTAGGGCATGGGTGGCTCTGGCCTCCCTTCACTCTGCAGGTCTCTCGACCAGCAAGACACTTTTTGCAGCTCCTGGGACACATGGCTGCGTCCACAGCTGTAGTGCAAGGAGCAAGATTTCAGATGAGGGACATTCAGTTTCACTTGAGAGCCTTTTGGTCTCAGAGAAGAGACCCCCTTTCCAAGTTGGTCCCAGTGACCCGAACCCTGATCCAGGCCCTACAGTGGTGGCAGGATCTGAGCAATTTAAGACTGGGGTTCCCCTTCATTCCTCTGTCTCACTCCTTGACCCTCACTACGGATGCTTCCCTCCTGGGTGTGGGGAGCCACATGGGCGACTCTCCACTCAGGGAGTGTGGTCCCCTCAGGAATCTCTGCTCCACATCAATTTGCTGGAACTCAGAGCTGTCTTTTTAGCACTTCAAGTGTTTTTTGCGTCTGTTCAGAACAAAGTGGTACAAGTCAGAACAGACAACACCACAACAATGTGGTACATCAACAAGCAGGGGGGCACTCGGTCTTCGGCCTTGTGCACCGAGGCAATGAAGTTGTGGTCTCTGGCCTATTCCCTGAACATTTCCCTCATATCAGTTCACCTTCCAGGAAAGGACAATGTCCTAGCAGATGCTCTCAGCAGGATTTCCCAGGGCCATCACGAATGGTCTCTGGATCCTCAAGTACTGGGGATAGTTTTTGCCAGATGGGGCACCCTCTAGATAGATCTTTTGCAGCCCCAGACAATCCCAAACTTCCACTGTTCTGTTGCAGGCCCCCAGTGTTGGGCTCAGTCCCCCTGGATGCCTTTCTCCTAGATTGGAAGGGAAGTTTCTTTATGCCTTTCCCCCCTTCCCTCTCCTATTCAAGGTGCTAGTCAAAATCAGATCCCAGCCTTGCAGGGTGATTCTGATTGCCCCAGATTGGGCCAGGCAGCCCTGGTACCCACTCCTTCTGTCCCTAGCAGTCCATCTTCCCTGTGTCTCCCCAGGAATCACAACCTGTTAACCTGTGCCCAGGGAGAGTTTGTATCCGAACCTCAAATCCCTCAACCTCAAGGCCTGGCTCTTGAGGAGTTAGAATTGCTGACCTACACCTTTTCTCAGGGTGTTCTTGAACTCTAAAGGCTTCTAGGAAGCCTTCCACTAGGGCTACTTATAATTCTAAGTGGAAAAGGTTTTCCATTTGGTGTTCTGGGAAACATATTTCCCCGGAATCTGCTGAATTGCCCATTGTTTTGGACTATATAGTCCATCTTAATTCTTTGGGCCTGAGACCAGCTACCCTGAAAGTGCATTTGGCAGCTGTCTCTGCTTTTGTGTCAGCAGGAAAGCCCTCCTCTCTTTCCGCTCACCCTGTATTTTCCAAGTTTTTTAAAGGATTACTTCATACTAATCCACCTTTTAGGGATCCGGCCCCTGCCTGGGACCTTAATGTTTGCATTGCAAAGTTAATGCAACCCCCTTTTGAACCTCTGTCTTCTGCAGAGCTTAAGTACTTAACTTGCAAAACTGTTTTCCTAGTGGCTATCACTTCTGCCAGGTGCATAAGTGAGTTGCAAGCCTTGTCAGTAGAAACTGACTTTATTTCTTTCCACAGGGATAAGGTAGTCCTCAGGACTAACAGGAAGTTTTGCCTAAGGTGGTTTCAGATTTTCATCTTAATCAATCTATCTCCTTCCAGTGTTTTTTACTGAATATTCCTCCTCTGGCGAGAGGAGATTGCACAGTTTAGATGTTAAGAGGGCCTTAAGTTACTATATAGAACGTACCAAGGGTCACAGGTTCGAATCCCTCCAACTTTTTCTCACTTATGGTGAGGTCGGAAAAGGGAAACCTGCCACTAAGAGGTCATTTGCCAGGTGGATTGTCTCTTGTATCCAATTTTGTTATCAGAAACTGGGTAAAGTTCCCTCCTCTGGCCTGAGGGCTCATTCTACCAGAGGTACAGCCGCGTCTCTAGCTGCTGCCAGAGACATCCCTATCTTAGAGATATGTCAAGCAGCTACCTGGAAAAGCGGTACACACTTTCACCAAGCATTACTCTCCTGGATGTGCAGGCCAGGAGAGATTTTCAGGTTTGCACAGCTGTGGCTTCAGAGCGATTCTAAGTAGGTTCTGTCCTCCTCCATGGAGGTACTGCTGTGTAGTCTGCAATTGTAAGTAATATAGCAAGACTTCATGTTGTTTGAAGAAAAGTTACTCACCTTAGTAATGTTGTTTCTTCTAATGTAGGTCTTACATATTAAGATCTCCCCAGCCTGCCCCTCTCAGAACTTCTACTTGGTTATGGAGTGGGCAGCCTAGTGTGGCTTAGTTGTGCCCATTATATGTTTTCCGCCCTTCTTGGGTTTTGGGTGTGGTGTTTTATTTTATCTTGTATTATTGCTTATATTATATTATTACTCCTGGTCCCTGACTTGAGTCTTTGTGTTGGGACCAGGATATATGTTAATAGTCAGGTAGCCAGTTGGCTGAGTGTGAGTTACAGCTTCCCACACAGACCTTAGTGAGTTTTGCTCGAAGATCTGACAGGTTGGTTTTGAAATAACCCAGACAGAGCTTCTCTAACCGAGCTCGCGCTCCAAATTCCATTCTTAGAATGGGAGTTAACTCTTTCACCTCCGGAGCAGTTCTAATGGTGGGACAAACTGCAATTGTCTTAATATAGCAAGACTCCATTAGAAGAAACAACATTACTAAGGTGAGTAATTTTTTCTTCTCGCCCCGCCGAATGTTTTGCGTTCAGCTCCCCACCGCCCCCACCACCACCCTTGGTCAGCTCTCAGCTATATAGACTGGTTGTGGTCACATGGGCTGATATTATCCGCCTAGTTTTCCATCTGCAGGTTGTATTATCCTGCCACTAGTGGCCGCCCTTACAGCATTGCTCCTGCAATTCATTTTTGGCCTGAACCTCTGCCAGTATACTCCCATTGCTTCTGGCTTGCAACTCTGCAGATTCTCAATCACTCCTTTTGCCACCCCCGCCACTGCCCCTTGTATTACAACTGAGGGGTGATCGTGCCACCCTAGTCGCTGTTTCTCCCTAGGTATCTCCTCACTACCCTGGCCCTGTACTTTCCCCCTCTCTGCTCTGACAGTTCGTTAAACCACCTGCATATCATGGCTGTTCCCTCCACCCCCCGCCCCGCAAATGCGGTGGACGCAGCAGCCAGTCCCAGCCAGGTTGTCCCCTGCCCTCCTGAAGTCCTCTGCTTGGTTCTCCTCCAAGGGCTAAAATTGTCCACCTTAATGTTCGGAGCCTCTTACATAACCTTGCTGAGCTTACTGCCTGGGTCACCCACTACAAGCCAGTTATCATGGGTATCTCGGAAACATGGCTCAAACCTCACATTCCTGATGCGACATGCGCCCTACCTGGATACTGTCACATCAGACGTGATTGGCTGGGGAACAAATGAGGTGGTGGTGCGCTACTCTACTATAAAGCACACCTGAACGTGTCTACCATTGTTCACTCACCAACCGACACCCCTCCTTGTGAGTTCCTGCACGCCCTTCTCCTCCTGGGTCTCACAAAGAAAATTCACCTAATTTGTTCCTACAACCCCCCAAGGGTGGTCTGCCAGGACTGTCCTCACTACTACTTAGCAGTGTCGGTGGCTCAGTAGGTAGCACACTCGCCTCTGAGGCCGGGAGATCAGAGGGCTGTGGGTTCAGTTCCCACATCTGGCACTTGGGTTAATATCCCAGTACTGACACTGTAGTGCAGCATGAGAGGGGTGCTGCACTTCTGAAGTGCCGTCTTCGGATGAGACGTTAAACCGAGGTCCCATCTACCTGGATTGGTGGTAGTTCAGGTGGATGTTAAAGATCCCATGGCACTTATCAAAGAGTAGGGGAATTTCCAGTGTCCTGGCCAAATTTCCTCATTCACTAAAAATACCATCAACAGCTTAATCTGGTTCAAGGTCAGTTGGTATTCATCTGTATTCTTCCTCGGGTCGTGTCTTGAAAATAGGCAGGATTTGTCTAGTGTACTTACCTGGTCAACAAAAGCTAAATAAAATAAATAAAAATAAATAAAATAAATAAATAAAATACTTGCTGTCTTAGCGAGAAAGTGGGTCCCAGTGAAGTCCTCATTATAGGTTTATTTCATCCTTAATTGGTTGGGCTCCAACTGTAAATTATATGAGCTACTGCTCTCGGCCTTGCCTTTAGCTAAATCATCTCCGAGCCTCATAGTGCCCTCTTCGGGGATAAAGGGTCACTAATTGACTGGATCTCTACTAACAGGCCCGACAGGATCACCTCCTCAGGCATTCCACCCGATGCCATCTCTGACCACTCGCCTACCTTTTGCACATGGGGCATCTCCCAGATTAAAGGTTCCAGCAAAGTGATCTCAGATGAGGGATTACTCTAAATTTTCTTACCTGACTTCCTCGCTGACCTCAGATAATTGACTGGACAGGGGTCACTGCCACATGGACCCCTGCCCAAGCTCTGGATATATTCCTATCGGTTAATCCATGTGCAGAATACATGCCTCTCACTAAAAGGAGGGTAAGGGGCGCTGGCCACCAAATGGCTTCATGGGGGCCTATTCTTCCTGATGAAACTCAGGGATAAATGCTGGGTGACCTACAAGGCCTCCCTAAGTAACAACGACCTCCTAGCCTATAGACGCCTCAGAAACTCCTGCAAAAAAGCCATCCGGGCAGCAAAAAGCGAGGCTTTCCAGTCAGCCCTGCTCTTCTTGGCCAGCAGTCCGAGGAGTTTCAAACACCATGAAGTCTTGCTGTATTATAACAATAGCAGTCAGCCACTGCAGCTGAACTGCCCCGGAGAGGAAGGAGTTAACTCCAGAGGATCTGGAGTTCTACAGCGCGAGGGCGCTGTGCCCAAAGTTTCATCTGGCAGTTCTGAAGAAACTGTCAGATTTTTACTCCGCTCACTGAACAGTCGCCCGAGATCAGCTCCTCCAGCTTCGGTTCATTCTCGGTTCAAGCGAAGTATTTTCGGTTCATTTGAACCGCAAAGTCATTATTTTTACCGTGATTTCGGTTTTAAAGCTCATCTGGTAACCGAAGTACTAAATTTAAGTCTGTGTGGAAAATTAATTATCGGTTCGGTTTTGAACCGATCGTTGGTTTTTTTCTGCATTTGAAAAGTGTACAGTTGGGTTTTAGAGTGCGGTTCCCGGTTCTTATCGGTTCTAAAACGGAATTATAACGTTTTTCAAATACCGTGACACGTTAGAAACCCATATGGTACCTTGGCTCGGCACCGCCATCAAAAGGGCAAGTTTTGGTTAGGCTGGCATTATGTCTGAGAAACCCAAAAGAAAAACCGGCCTACTGGTTTCAACACTGTGATGTTCGTGGGGACGCTTTGCCAAGGCTGACCCACACACCACTTGTTGTTTATTGTCTGGGGTTGACCACCTCCTGTCAGACTGCCAGGTGTGTAGTGAATTTCCTGCAGCCACCCTGGAGAAGAGATTGGGCAGGCTCTAGGAACGAGAGCTCAAAAGTCCGCTGACCTGATGGCCAGCCCGTCCAGTACCCACTGGACCAGAGGGAGTGCCTCTGACCCAGGCGAGACTTCCTCGAAAAGGAAGGCTGGTTCAGAGGAACCAGTCCCAAGTAAAAAGACAAGGAAATCAGTAGGTCTGGAGTCCAAATTGTGTCTCCAACTGCTGCAGAGATAGCTAAAGCCATTCAGATTGTCCAGTCACTGTCTCTAGGATCTGTAGAACCACCAACAGCTGGTAAAAGGTTGGTCTGCTCAGTCCCAGTGGTTCAGGATTTTGAAGTTGAGGATTTTTATGAACTACAGGAGGGGAGGAGGAATTTGATCAATATATGTGTGGCTGGGGGTCTGGACGCGCTCATTGAACTGACATTTCTCCAGACAGACCTTTAGAATCTCCTCCTGTTCTGTCTGAGTCCCTTCTTTCTTTATTTTTTACAAAAGGTTGAGAAACCCTCCAGCTTCCTTTAGAGGAGGCTGTGGATGAGCAAGAGGAGCCTGATTATGTGGAAATGATGGATATTCCTGGAGTCTAGGAGGTTGTCTATTCCTTTGCATAAGTCATTTAGGAAGCAAACAACAAAGATTTTAAAAATCCTCATTCTGTCCCTCCTGTAGATAAAAAATGGACAGAAGGTATACTTTGTCAGGCTCGATACAGACTTCTTACTGAGCAGTGTAGTCATGTAGGTGTGGTAAGCTGCAGCCTGTGACAGACACATTCCTCTGGCCTCACATCCTCCTGATAAGGATTCCAGGAAGATTGATGCCATGGCGAAGAAACAGTATATGGCAGTTTTTGGGACTCAGGCAGGCAAATTATATGGCTTATGTGGCTAGATATCAGAAATCTAGGTGGGACACAGTATTGCAGTTAGCCAAGCAGGCCCATGGCCAGCTGACTAGTGAGTTGGAACAGGTGGCTGCTGATGGCATTGAAGCCTCTAAAGTTCAATCTCACACTGGCTGATGCAAGATGTTTCTCCAAGGTCATGGCCACCCCTGTAGCTTCCTCGTGAGGTTGCGGCTCAGATGAACAACTGTCCCAAGACACCAGTCAAAGGCCATGGATTTTCCTGTAGTGGAAATTCCTGTTTGGGAGCAAACAGAAAACTATATGAAAAAGATGGATGAATACAGAACTACCTACAAAAGTGCCCAGGCTAAGGAGAAGCATGCCATGCCACAAAGGCATGCCCCAGAGGTAGGGTCAGGCCCTTTCCAGGCCTTACCACTTCAGCTTCCCTGCCACCCCCGAAGGGCTCTTCAGAGGCAGGTAGACGCAGGCACAAGCAGACCATCTCCCCTCAGCCTAAGGCTGTTACAGCAGGCACCTCAGATGGGTGCCAGGGCCGATTCTCCTGTGTACCAGTAGCAGGTTACCTATTTCAGCTGGAACTGGCTGGTCCTAACTACGGGACAGAGATGGGTTCTGAGGTAATAGGTTGTGGTCTGGCTCTCAGTCAAACACTTTCCAAAGATGAGATCAGGCATTTTCCACCTGCAACCTTCAGAAACCCTTTGCTTGTGCCAGAGGCTTTTTCCTCTTCTGGATCAAAAGCAGTGGAAAGGGTTCCTCCTTGCCACATCAGGGCAAGGGGCTTTATTCAAGATACTTTCTTACCCAAAGACAGGAGAATGGCATTCATTCTAGACGAAGATACTAACAAGCATCCGTTAAACCAAGTTCAAAATGTTGACTCTGGCAATGATATTGCCTTCCCTAAGGCAGGGGACTGGCTAGCTTCCTGGACCCCTCCAGGATACCTATTTTCTTGTTCTGATCAGGCCTTCTCACGAAAGTACACCTCAGGTTCGGGAACTGCCTTCAGGCACTACCCGTTCAGGAATGCCCTTAGAAGCCCTCACTCATACATCACAAATGTCTCGCTGTAGGTGCTCACTTAAGAAGGCAAGAGGTTGCAAGCCTCACCGGACGACTACCATTGTAACAAACTACAGGTCAGTGAACCCAACTAAAGTCACCCAGCAGCTTCTCACTCCTGGGATTCAAGCAAACCCCATCAGTCTGGAACCAGTTCATCCCAACTTTCAGAAGAAGAATTGAACACAAGGTTAGCCAGGGCTTTCTTCCCCGGAAAGGTGGACAGACTGATCGCCTCACATCCTCCTTACCTCATGGGTCTCTGACCAGCAAGCAAGCATTTTCAAACCCCTGGCACATGGCTGCCCACAGCTGTCGCAGGAGCAAGACCTGATGAGGACATTCAGTTCATTTGAGGCCTATTGGTCTCAAGGAAGGAACTTACAGACAGTCAGTTACCAAACTTGATCCAGCCTCCACTGGTGGAGGTCCAGAGCAATTTAAGACAGGGTCTTCTTCCAATTTTCCTCCCTCACCCCACACGGATGCCTCCCTGTTAGGTGGGGGCTCACCTGGCGACCTTGCCACTGGGTATGGTCTCCTCAGGAGTCTCTGCTCCACATCAGTCTTTTGAACCCAGAGCTGTCTTTTAGCCTTCTGAGAAGTTTTCAGATTCTGTCCAGAACAAAGTAGTTCAAGTCAGGACAACAATACACCACAATATGGTACATCAAAGCAAGGGCACCGATTCAGCCTTGTGCGAAGCAATGATTATGATCCTCTGGCTTACTCCTAGACACCTCCCCATAGCGGTTAGCTCCCAGGAAGGACAATGCCCAGGGACGCCCTCAGCACATCTAGCCATCACCAGGCTCTAAATCCACAAGTGCTGGGGTCACCCTTGCCAGATGAAAACCTCAGACAGACCTTCGCAGCCCCGACAACCACCAACTTCCTTTTGCTGTAGGCTCAGTTCCAAATAGCCCCTGAGCATGCTGTTGGACTGGAAGGAGTTCCTGTATGCCTTCCTCCTCTCTCTCAGGGTACTAGTAAAATCAGATCTCAACCTTGCAGAGTGATTTCGATGCCCCAGATTGGGCCAGACAGCCCTGGTACCTCTGCCCCTGTCCCTGGCAGCTCACCCTGCCCTGAGCCTGCCCAGTCCACAGACTACTGGCCTGTGCACAGGAGAGTGTGGTATCCAGACCAAACCTCCACCTCAAGGCTTGCCTGGATTTTGAGCAGCTAGAATTTGCTGACTTACACCTTCCAAGGTGTCATGGATACTTTAAAGGCGTCAAGAAGCTTCTCACTAGGGCCACTTATAATTCCAAGTGAAGAGGTCCATCTGGTGCTCTGAGGCAGATTATCCCAGAATCTGCTGATCTTCCCATCTACTGGACTATTGGTCCATCTGAATTCTAGGCCTTAGACCAGCTACCTGAAGGTTCATCTGGCAGCTGTCTCTGCTGTGTCAACAGGGGAGGCCTGCCTCCCTTTCTTCTCTTGTGTTGTTCTCCAGTTTTTAAAGGGTTACCTCATACTAACCCTCCTTTTCGGGAAACCAGCTCCTGCCTGGGACCTGAATACTCTGTATTGCACTAACATGCAACCCCCTTTGAGCCTCTGTCTTCAGCAGGCTCAAGTATTTAACGACCGTTTTCTAGTAGCTATCACCTCTGCCAGGCCTTGTAAGTGAGCTACAGGCCCTGGTCAGTGGAAGAATTTTATCTCTTTCCATAGGGTGTGGGTGTGTAGTCCTAGGACTAATAGGAAAGTTTTGCCAGGTGGTTTCTGATTTCCACCTGAATCAATCTATCTCTCCTCCTAGTAATTTTCACTGAGCATCTTCCTCAGGTGAGAGGAGACTGCACAGCTTGGATGTCAAAAGAGCCTTAAGCTACTATTTAGGCGCACCAGAGGTCATAGGTTCAATCCCTCCAACTCTTTCTTACCTATGGCGAGGTTGAAGAGGAAACCTGCCACTAAGAGAACAATTGCAAGGTGGATTGTTTCTGTATCCACCTGCTATCAGAAACTGGGAGAGTACCCCTCAGGATTGAGGGCCCCTCCACTCACCAGGGTACAGCCGCGCTCTAGCTGCTGCCAGAGACATCCCCATTCTGAGATTTGTCAAGCTGCTACCTGAAGACAGTTCACACCTTTACCAAGCATTATTCCCTGGATGTCTAGTCCAGGAGAGATGCTCGGTTTGGCACAGCTGTGCTTCAGAGCCTATTTCCTAAGTAGGTTCTGCCCTCCCTCCATGGAGGTACTGCTGTGTATCTGTTATTGTTATAATATAGCAAGACTTCATGGTGTTTGAAGAAAAATTACTCCACCTTAGTAATTGCTTTTCTTCTCATGGAGTCTTGCTATATTATCACCACCTCCTCCTGCCCTCTCAGAACTTCTACTTGGGTAGGTGGTGAACTAGTGCAAGCACTGTGTCATGCCATTGTAGTTATCCCTTACCCTCTTTTCTTTGGGTTAGGGATCTAGATTGTTTCATTTAGGTTATTTATATTGCCCCTTCCTGGATTTGAGTCTTGGGGAAGGGGTCTATATGTGTTTGGTGGTAGAAACGAACCATAATACCATCAATTTTTGTTATTATGGCTCTGGGTGTTTCTTTGTTCTTTATATTGTTGTTATTACTACTAGTAGGTAGCCATGGGCTAGTGTAGTTTTTCACACAGACTTTCCGAGTCCTTTGATGTTAACCGTAAAGATCTGACAGTTTTCATTTGAAACTGCCAGATGAAACTTTGGGCACAGCGCCTCGCTTGTAGAACTCCAGATCCTCTGGAGTTAACTCCTTCCTCTCCGGGGCAGTTCAGCTGCAGTGGCTGACTGCTATTGTTATAATATAGCAAGACTCCATGAGAAGAAAAGCAATTACTAAGGTGAGTAATTTTTTCTTCTGGCAGAACATAAGAAGTGCGGTTGGGGTCTCGGCCAGAGTGCAAGCCACAGACCTGTTCATTGATGGGATCAGCTGCAATAACCCTCTTACAATCTCAAATACCTTTAATGCTGTGTTCTCCGAACTATCTCCCCCCCCTATCCACCCCCCCCAAGCCCCAACTCCCCTCCTCTTGGTCCCAATTCCGCCCCTTTCCACCTACATCAAGTGTCGATTATCGAGACCCAGAGGCTCCTTGCCTGCCTCTCCCCCCATAGGGGGCAGGGCATGATAGCCTAGAACCGAAACTACTTAAGCTAGGGGCCTACCTCCTAGCCAGACCAATAACTCACATCTTCAACTCCTCCCTAACCACTGGAGTTATCCCTGACCTTTGGAAAGTGGCCAAGGTTACCCCAGTTCTTAAGCAAGGTAACTATCGACCCATCGCCATTCTGTCAGCCACCTCGAAGATTCTGGAGAAAGTTGTGACCACTCAGCTAACAGCGTACATACAGGAACACAACCTCCTCTCCCCAGCTCAGCATGGGTTTAGGAAGGGTCACACCACGGCTACCGCCCTCGCTGTTGTCTCCTTGATGATCAGAACCGCAACTGATCAGGGCAGCTCACCAGTGCCATCGTCAGGACTCTCCAAAGCCTTTGACAGGGTAGACCACTCTCTCCTCAGCTCCACTCTTCTTTCCCTTGGTCTCTCTCCCCCTGCCCACGCCTGGTTTCCTCAACTACCTCTCTGGTAGGAAGCAGTACACCAACTTTAACCGGATCCTCTCCCACCCTACAGATGTCCAGTGTGGGGTCCCCCAGGGGTCAGTCCTCGGCCCCACTCTCTTCTCCCTTTTTATCAGTGAACTGCCATCTATCACCACCCATGGGCATACCACCCTGTACGCAGATGACCTGGTCATCTTGGCTAGTGCCCGAGACATAGCCACCATTAACTCCTTACTTAACTCCGACTTTAAGCGGATCCAGTCCTGGCTGGTGGAACACAGGCTTACCACCAACCTCATGAAAACCCAGGCCATGCTTTTTGGGTCCCTGAGCAAAATAAAATAATGCCCTGCTCCGCTATGAATCTTCGGGGCTGATGGCTTTCCCCTGCAGACGGTGGCTGCTGTCAAATACTCAAGGCCACCAACCCGCGAGCTGGATCTCACCCCACATATCCGAAATGTCTGTAAGACCACGAATGGCAAGCTTGGTCTCACCTCCTATAGAGCCAAAACTGCTTAACCCCGGCTGTCTGTGTTGCCTTAGCCGGGGGTTCTCCTCCCATCTGTCTGCTATGGGCTAGTTACCTTTGCCTCATGCCTAAATCCAGCCTTTCAAAGTGGGACACAGCTTATAATAACATCTGCCGCTTGCTTTCGCCTCCAACCCACTGCTGCGACCTCACACACGCCAGAGTGGCTCCCAAGAAGCACCGCACCTTTGTAGTTGGGAACTTCATTGACAACATCGCCAGATCCGCTACACCTGCAGCCTCGCCCTTCCCCCACCCTGACACCTCCTCCTACCTCCTCAGGTCGAGGCGACACTTGACTGCTCGGTTCCCAGAACCCGCACCCAAAGCGGAGGCCGGGCTTCGCCACCTATGCCCTAACATTTGAGTCGCCCCTGCCCACCTGGTCCCTCCCCTCCCATCCGGGCTTCAAAACCTCCCTTTGGAACTATCTGAAGGATCCTCCACCTGTCCATGTACCTTGTAGTACATCTGCCCAGGTATGTTGGAGTCTCTGCTTCCCATAGGGACCACTGTATTTAACCTCCTGGTAACTGGCCCGTAACTGTCTCATGTCGCCTTGCATCTGTCCCACCCCTCCTCCCTGACTAGTCCACCAGGACAGGCCCTTGTCCCCCCCATTGGCTCACTCCTGCTGCTGGCACTTACTTCGCTTCTGCACTGACTGAACCTGTCCTAAAATTTTTTGTGCACTGTACCTATCTTATGCTAAATTGTTACTGACTGAACCCATCTTAAAATTTTTATGCACTGTACTTATCTTATGCTAAATCGTTTCTATTGCTGTTAGCTACCTACTCTAGCCCTGTTAAGCTTGTCATGTTTCTAGATGTCAACCTTGGATATTACCTGATTGTATGTAAACTCAACTTTTTCACTGTTCTTCTGTGACCTAGCTTGTAACCCTCCCGGGTCTCACCTGAAAAACCTGAAAATAGGCACTTGACTGTCTAGTGTAACTTACTCAGTTAACAAAAGCAAATAAATAAGTAAATAAATGATCATTTACTGTTGGAATACCTGTTACGGTTTCTTCATTTAATTGCAGCTTTTCTCTAGCCCTCCTTCTCCTTGATTCCAAAGTGTCAGTTGCTTCCCATCTGTAACTCCGGTTGGTTTCTGCAGAATTTGCTGCTCCAGTTTCACTCATATTTTAGTTTAAGAAAATTATTTCTTAAAAGACTGGAACCCACCAGAGAAATAAATTGCAGGACAAATTCTGCCCAAATTCCCAAAACGCTGGAAATTAATGCCAAATGTGCGCTCCATCAGCAGATACTAAAAAGCCAAATTCAAAAGTTCCAAAAAGGCAGTATGCGAGCTGAAGCTATCGGGATGGTGCATACTGAATAAGGTGGCCTGCCCCCAAAACTAGTATCCTAACAAAAGAATAGTAGCACTCAGTACCCTGACGCAAATAAGTAATTTATGTTGTTATATTGCAGATAAAATAAATTAAGCACACAGAGCACAAGCAGATGTCCTGCACAAAGGTACCCCCAGTGCTTTGACTCTGAATTCGAGTCTTCCTTGGGGGGTGGCTTACAGGAAAGGCATGCAATTTATATCATCATTTTTTCATTAATATTCATGAGATTAAACTAAAACAGCTGATAAGCACCTATATGGTGATTAAATCTAATAAATAAATAGTGAATTACAGGGACACAAAATACAATATCAGCATGTGGGCTGGTAAGCAGGAAGAACATGAAACAACGAGCACTGCAAAACAATGTTAGAAATTAAGAATACAATTAACTATAGCTGCAAATATTGTCATATGCAGAAAGATAAAGTCAAGCAAGGTAAAATGCAGTGGATCAGCTACACATGCACTTATCATTATACAGTTGAAGCTTATGAAATTCTTTCTTAAAATCATGGTGAGACAGAACATTTTAGGGGCATTAGCAAGGAGTTCCAGAGCTTGAGAGCAAATACTGCAAAAGCCTGTTCCCCATCTTAGTGGCACATTTCGGGACAATCAGTAGTAACCAGTCCATAAACTGCAAGGGGCAGGCCTGTGAGATGTGCTTTAATAAGTTGGTCAGGGTAGCTGGTGTACCATTTCTGATAATGTTGTCTATTGTACAGTCAGTGGTGAAAAGATGATAAGAAGATGGAGAGAGCCAACCCAGACTCGAGTAGAATGTGCAGTGATGGGTAAGCCTGGGCACAGTGAGAGCAAAGCAACAGATGATCTTACTTCGAGATAGAGCTCTTGCAGCAGGCTTTAACAATTAGGACTATGCCGCAGGCACTAGGACCACACGGAAAAGCTTCTACCAGCAATACCAGCGGGGGACCGCCCCCGACGTCAGTCAGGGTACAAGAGGGGGCAGACCCAGCTCCACCTCAGTTCTTTCCCGCCGCGTACCACGCACGTGAAGCTAGCTGCTGCCTGCGATTCATCAGCGAGAAAAGAATACACTCTTCAAGCAAGTTTTCGACGGTTTTACCGTTTTTTCCTACGGCGACCGACGTCTGTGCTGTTTCCATTGTTCGCTTCAGTTTTTCCCGCATTCGCCATACTTTGCCTCGGTGTTTGCCGCTGCGGGTACCGACGTCAATCCTGGTTTCCTCCGCGGGTTCGATGTCTTCCCGGGTGTCTGTTTCTCCTGATCACCTTAATAAGTGCAGAGTCACGGCTGGCAAATTCCGCCAGGGCGGTCACGGTGGATGCGTTTCTGCCTCGGCCGGACCACGACACCACTAAGTCGCGCTGGACTGCCAGGCTTTTACAAGCCGGACTCGCATCCGACGCCTGAAGGCCTACCTCTTGGAGAAAAAGATGGACCTGCACTCGTCTGAAGGGAAGAAGAAGGAGAAAAAGAGACATAGCAAAGAGCGTAGTTGGTCCCGGCACCGGTCTTGGTCCCGCTCGCGGTCGCGACCTTCTCCGAAGAAGGCCTGTCCCTCGGGCTCGGGTGAGTCACTGCGCTCGTCTCAGGCTAAGGCCGGCCCGTCAGAGGAGCAGCCGGCCAAGCCGAAGGTGACTCCGCTTAGAGTCATTGCTGTCCGTGGCGGTACCTGCTTCGGCCCTACCGAACACGGCACCAGCACCGCCTGCTAAAGGTGCGCCTCTGGAGCTTAAGGACTCTCCGGCACCCCCTGTCATCACCTCGTCGTCAGTCCCGGTACCGACGCCGGTCGAAGGGGCTAAGGACCTGGGGTCGGTCATCCTGCCGACGTCCCCGTCGCCCAAGTCCTCCTCCCTCCTGGGCCCTCAAGAGAGCTCTCCGTCGCGACCCACTGCTCAGGAGACTTCTTTCCCGCAGCAGGTGGCTGAAATATTCTCCCCGGATGAGCTCAAACAGCTTTTTTCGTTTTGGTGGGGGCAGGTTCACAAGCATACCACCCCGTTGCCGGCCCAGACACTGGTACCGGATCCTGCGGGTGAACCACAGCCAGAGGGTGAGACCTCTCCGTTGAAGTCCCCGGAGCGCCGTTTTTCGCCCCCGTATGGGGCTCGTTCCCGCTCTCGATCCGAGGACCACTGACGTCACTCTATGGTTTCGGTTGACCAATGTCGGTCCCAGTCTCGTTCCCGGAGCCCTTCTCGCGCTCAGCAGGACGGTTCCCAGCGTCGGTCTCCTGACCGACGCCGGTCATCGCTCCGTCATCGGTCCAGGGACCAGAGTCAGTCTTCGGACCGTCGCCGGTCTTCGGTCTTCGGACTTGTCTGTCCCCTGCATACCGACGTCAGTGTAGGCATGGACATCAGGCAGAATCAGACTATTCTAAGTCGGATAGTCGGTCCTCCTCTTCCTCGTCATCCTATTCATCTTCCCTCAGCCTCAAGTGCTCTCCTGAGGAGAAGGACATGCCTCGCTCACCTCCAGACGATCCCACGTTCATGGACGTCATGAGGCATATCCAGGCTTCCAACGAGTGGGACACGGAAGACCTGGATCTGGAACGCGGGAGATTGGCCAAATACCTGAGGCAGAAGGAGCCAAAGCCTTTGGTCATTCCTCCTTTGGTGGATACTTTTCAGGACCTGACTAAATCCACCGGGCTGCGCCCAGCCTCCATCCCAGCGGTTCCCAAAAAGTCGGACAGGCTCTACAAGACTCCGAGGGCTGAACCCTTCTTGGTGGAACACCCTCAGGCAGATTCAACTGTGATCACGGCTGCTCATGACAAGTCTCGACTGCTGCAGCACCTCAGCTCCCAGCCTCCCGACTTGGAGTCCCGTTACCTGGATAAGGTGGGCAAGAAAGTTTACGCTGCTTCCACCTGCTCCATTCGATCCCTGAATTTCCGCACGCATATGGTGCAGTACCAGAATGTGTTGTGGGAACGGGGTCTTGAGCTGGCACAGGCCATGCCAGACTTCGACAAGAAGACTTAGCTCCTGGCCCTCTTATAGTCGGGCTCAGATGTAGGCTCTCGTGTTCTGAGAGCCTCGTATGATACTGTGGATACGGCAGCCAGGGCGGCCGCCTCTGGGATTTGTCTTCGGCGCCATGCCTGGTTGAGGCTTTCAGGTTTTCACCAGGATCTGCAGTCCAGTATCCGGGACCTGCCGTTCCAGGGTGCCATTTTGTTTGGGCAGGAGACGGAGGCCTTGATCTCCCGTCTCCAGGAATCGGGAAAGTCGATCTGGTCGGTCCGCCAGATGTACCGTGGCAACCAGCAATGCCCCCATCGCTGTCGGCTTTTTCACAAGCACTCAGGCAATCAGACTTCAGCCCGAGGTTCCCAGCAAGGGCAGAGAGGTGGCTTCCGCAGGAGATCCGGAAACCAGCAGTCTGGTGGACCTTCCGCCTGTGGGCCCAAGTCCTCCCAGGCCTCTCTCCCTACCCCCGGTTCTGCCCAATGACTCCCTTCCGCCCCCCCTGTGGTCAGACGTCCAGGGGGATCCGGTTGAGGGCCGCTTCTTCCTTCATCTCGAAGGGTGGAGCTCTATTACCACAGATCAATGGGTCTTGGACGTTATTCAGAGAGGACACACGTTGGAGTTCACAGAGTTCCCTCCACGTACTCCGCCAAAGCTCTCCTGTTATCCTCCTTCTCACATTGCACTCTTGGAAGGAGAAATTCAGACCCTCCTGCAAAAGAGAGCAATAGAAAGGGTTCCCATAGAGCAGTGGGGTCAGGGGTTCTACTCTCACTTTTTTCTGATCCCAAAAAAGACGGGGGACCTTCGTCCCATTCTGGATCTCCGTCCTTTAAATCTCTTTATAGAGTACAAAAAGTTCAGAATGGTGACTCTTCAGGGTCTCCTCCCTCTGCTGCACCAAGGGGATTGGCTCTGTTCTCGCGACATGCAGGATGCATACATGCATATCGGGGTCTTTCTTCCTCACAGGAAGTTTTTGAGGTTCCACTTCCTAGGGGAGCATTATCAGTTCCGGGTGCTCCCGTTCGGCCTCTCTTCTGCTCCGTGAGTCTTCACCAAATGCCTAGCAGTGGTGGCTGTGGCTTTAAGGCGATCAGGCCATTATGTTTTCCCTTACCTCGACGACTAGCTTCTCACGGCCCCGTCAAGGGACGGCCTCTTACGCTCTCTCGGAGATGCCTATATTCTATTCCGAGAGCTGGGGATCACCATGAACTTGAAAAAGTCCTCCCCAGAGCCCAGCCAAAACCTCACCTTCATTGGAGTGACCCTGGACTCAGTCCAGGGCATGGCTTTTCTCCCACAGGACAGGGGAATTCGTCTGCGAAGTTCGGTGGAACGGATATCCATAGTGCCTCAAGTTCCGGCTCGGAACTTCCTCAGTCTATTGGGCCATATGGCGCCGGCCATCCCAGTAACACTCTTGGCCCGCCTCCACATGAGAATCCCACAGTGGATGCTCAGGGTGCAGTGGGATCAAGGCTACGATGACCTGGACGCTTTAGTCAGGATCTCGGAGCCAGTCAGGAGAACGTTACTTTGGTGCTTGGACCCCAGCAATCTGGAGAAAGGGGTCAGCTTTCGTCCGGAGCCTCTAGGTCAGACTCTAATGACGGATGCATTGGACCTGGGTTGGGGGGCTCATCTGGGTGTTCATCAAATGCAAGGGGTTTGGTCACCCGAGGAACGGTCCCTCCACATCAATGTACTGGAAATGCAAGCGGTCCTCTACGCTTTTCAGGCGTTTTGAGAGGACCTGGTACCCAGCTCTCTTCTGGTTCAGACGGACAACATGGCGGTTGTCTTTTACATCAACAAGCAAGGAGGCACCCATTCCTATCCTCTTTGCCGGGAGGTGATGAGAGTCTGGTACTGGGCGCTGGAATGGGGTATTCGTCTGTCGGCTATGCACGTTCCAGGTGTCCTAAACAGACTGGCCGACAACCTCAGCAGGTCGTGGGCCAGAGCGCATGAGTGGGAATTGCTTCAACCCATAGCGGATCAGCTCTTCGGAAGGTGGGGCCTTCCCGAGCTAGATCTCTTTGCGTCACCATGCAACGTCAAACTGCCACTGTTTTGCTCGCGAGAGCACGCGCCTGGCGTTTTTTGGCCAGACGCGTTATCCCTTTGTTGGGCAAGGAGGTTTCTTTATGCCTGTCCACCCTTCCCTCTCATCCAGAGGGTTCTGCTCAAACTACAGGCAGAGAGGGCATGCATAATCCTTGTGGCCCCCAATTGGCTCCGACAGATTTGGTTCCCACTCCTGCAGCGGTTGTCCCAGGAACCTCCAATCCCGCTGCCCATTTACTCACAATTGCTGTCCCAGGACCAGGGTTCTCTAGTTCACCCGGATCTCAGATCCCTGCACCTTCATGCTTGGCTCCTCCAGACGTAGCTAGGAACCGATACTGGGTTTCCCCGGAAGTGGCTGAGGTCTTAGCGTCCGCAAGAAAGCCCTCTACTCACTCCACTTACGCTATGAAGTGGAAGCGTTTCTGTCTCTGGGCCTTGCCACAACATTTAGACCCTGTCACCTGCTCTGTGAACTCCGCTTTGCAGTATCTCCTCTCCTTGTACGAGAAAGGCCTGAGCTATTCCTCTATCAAGGTGCACATGTGGGCGATTTCTGCCTATCATGCTCTCGTGGGAGAGAGAGCATTGGCCCAGTTAGACATGGCCCACACCTTCCTTAGGGGGATTCTTCACATGAGACCTCCCATCAGGGACCCTGTCCCACCCTGGGACCTCCTTTTTGTGTTGGAGAAACTCACCCTTCCCCCTTTTGAACCCGCAGCGAGTTGTGAGCTGCGATATCTGTCTTGGAAAGTTTATTTTCTGGTTGCTGTTACTTCCGCTCGAAGAGTTTCCGAGCTGCAGGCTCTGATGTGTAAAGAGCCCTGTTTGGTTTTTCATAGGGAAAGGGTTTCCCTCAGAACTAATCCTAAGTTTTTTCCCAAAGTGGTCTCGGAGTTGACCCTCAACCAGTCGGTTGATCTTCCAGTTTATTTTCCTTCCCCTTCCAATAGAGGGGGGAGGCTCTCCTCCACACATTGGATGTCCACAGGTCCCTGAGGTATTACCTCAACAGAACGGTTCAGCACCGTAAATCGGAGCAACTCTTTGTGGCTTTTGCGCCACAACGCTTGGGTCAACCGGTGTCCAAGCAGACTATCTCCAAATGGATAGTCCGTTGCGTCTCGTTTTGCTACGAGCATCACAATAAACCGCTGCTGGGTCCGGTTAGGGGTCACTCCACCAGGGGAGTGTCAGCTTCTTTTGCCGCATGCGGAATGTCGCCATTCAGGACATCTGTGCGGCCGCAACCTGGAATTCGGTACATACCTTTGTCAAGCATTACAGCTTGGATATCGTCTCCAGACGCCGTGCTGGCTTCGGCCTAGCGGTTTTGCAAGGACTATTGTCCTGAAGGCCTCTGGAGTCAGCATATTCCTCCTCCCGGGGTCGGCTACCTCTTTGCTATGGGACTGCTTGGGACTCAGTCCTAACTGTTATAGCCTGCTGCAAGAGCTCTATCTCAAAGTAAGATAGTACAGTTACGTAAGAACTTACCGTAACAGTAGATCTTCGAGAGAAGCTCTTGCAGCAGGCGCTGTTTCTCTTCCGCCTTCCCCCTCGGAGTGTGCAGGTCTATTTTCTTTCCTTATCGATGGTAGGTTTCGCCTCCTTCTCTTGTCAGGCCTTCTGCTGGGTACTGGCGGGAGAACTGAGGTGGAGCTGGGTCCGCCCCCTCTTGTACCCTGACCGACGTCGGGGCGGGGCCAGCGTCGGGGGCGGTCCCCCGCTGGTATTGCTGGCAGAAGTTTTTCCATGTGGTCCTAGTGCCTGTGGCATAGCCCTAATTGTTATAGCCTGCTGCAAGAGCTCCTCTCGAAGATCTATTGTTGCGGTAAGTTCTTACGTAACTGTACTTTATTGTAACATGTATTCCATTTATTTAATACCCATTTATTTGCCTCCAGTTAAGGCACTGGCCCATAAGTGAGACCGGGCCATAGGACACCATGTGCTGTAACCAGCGTAGCAGCTGCAGTGAGGGCATACCTGGTTTGTATGCAAGCCCAGGCTTCAGGTTTACTGTCTTTCTAGGTTGTTGAAAGATGCAGGTTAAAATCCAATGCAGGGTGTAAGGTGACTCCAAGGCATTTGAAGGAATAAACTACTTCTAGAGCAAGGCATTTGACACCGTCCCACACAGGAGGCTAGTAAACAAGTTGCACAGTCTAGGAGTAGGTCCCAGGGTGATACACTGGGTCTGAAATTGGCTGAGCAACAGGACACAGAGCGTGGTGGTAAATGAACTTCAATCCCAGAAGAGGGGGGGTGACAAGTGGGGTGCCACGTGGCTTGGTTCTGGGGCCGGTCCTCTTCAATGTCTTCATTAGTGACATTGTGGAGGGGCTGGAAGGAAAGGGAAGCCTCTTGGTGGATGACATCAAGATCTGCAATAGGGTAGACATGCCAGATGGGGTGGAAAAAATGAGAAGAGACCTAGGCAAATAGGAGGTGTGGTCAAGAGTGTGGCAGCTTAAATTCAATACAAAAATGTGCAAAGTCATGCACTTGGGCCACAGGAATCCTGGAGAATACAAAAAAGGGGGGGGAGATACTGACAACAACAAAACTGGAAAGGAACCTGGGGGTAAACATAGCAGATGACCTGAAGATTGCCAAGCAATGCAAAAAGGCGATGGGGAGGGCCCGGAGGGATGCTGTGGTGCATAGGAAGGGGCATCACCAGGAGAAAACAGGAGGATGACACTGTACAGACAGTTGGTCAGGCCACATCTGGAATACTGTGTTCAGTTCTGGAGACCGCATCTCTGGAATGATATTGACAGAATGGAGGCGGTCCAGAGAAGGGCAACAAAAATGGCGAAAAGAATGCTCCAGAAAACATATGAGGAAAGACTGAAAGACCTCGATATGTAGACCCTGGAGGAACAGAGGGAGAGGGGGGATATGATAGAGACATTCAGGTACCTCAGGGGAATCAACAAGGTCCAGGAAGGCAGCATCTTACAAAAAAAGAGATGTGCAAGAACAAGGGGTCACAATATGGGGGGGGGGACTCGGGGGTAATGCGAGAAAAGTATTTTTTACAGAAAAGGTGGTGGATGCATTGGAACAGCCTCCCAGCAGAGGTTGTAGAGGCTAAAATGATCGAGTTCAAGAATGCATGGGATAGACAGAAGGCAACCCTAGTGATAGAAAAGAGAGGGTAAACTGCTGATCATTTAGTATCTGGAGTTTAAGTAGGTAGGGAAATGGGCAGACTAGGTGGGCCAGGTGGGCCTTATTGACATCAAAATCTGTTTCTATGTGCTGTGTGTTACTTTGCAGTTGTGTAAAGATAGGCACGTTAGTTCTAATAAGTATGAAATTTGTGCTGCTTGTTTAAAAGTTTTTCTTTTGTACAGTAGTAAGTTTTTCTGTTTCACGGGGAGATGGCTGGATACAGCATGGAGGAAATGGTTTGAAAACCCCAGCAGTTGTAAGTTAAATTACTGTTGCTTGGTTTTTTGTATTGAAATAAAGTTTCAAAGTGCCATGTAAGTACTATGTTTTAGAATGTGTGAGTGTGTGTTTTGGGGTGTCTGGTATTTGAAATGTTTCCTAAATGTGATATGATGCTTTTCAGCTGTGTTTATGGGAGCAGGGAGTGATCCCAGACTTTTAAGAATACCTTTTTTTTTTTTATGAATGTCTGGCTCTGGGATCTGTAATGATTTATTAATGTCTGGTTCTGGGATCTATAATGATTTATTAATGTGACATCTTGTTTTTCAGTTGAGCTGGTTGAAGGGGGGGATGTAATTCAAAATGCTGAATAATTTTTTAAGGAAAGGCTGGTTTTAGGTTGAGGTAGAAAATTTAAGAAGTTGTTAGTTGATGGTACCAGTATTGGTTGATCAGTGCATTAATGACATCACAGTCGATTAGTACGTTTGACAGATTTAATTCTGTGTATTACTGTGTGGTAAACTTTAAGTTTTCCTATGGGGAATAGGTAAAAGCACATTTTGAAAACAAGGCATTTTTATTTAAAAAAGACCCCACCAAACAGCAAGTTTTAAAAGCAAGACCTTTGTCATAAAAAACTGCAAAATCAAATGTTATCAAAAAGTCTTAAAGTACACATTTAGCTTGCCTTACAGCTGCTGTGGTTTTCAGTTTCTAAACACAGAGAAGGCACTCCCACACACACAAAGCTGATGGCAGCCATTCTGCACTATAGTAGTTCACACAACCATATGATCTGCAAGGCATATGCTCATCTTATTGTTGGCTCCTTCATAGTCAGCAGGAATCAATTAAGTCATCATGTTGATGTTGCCAGGCCAATTAAGGTTATCTCCTGCATTGCTGGAAAACGTTTTGATAGCTGTAATAAAAATGTTAAAATAAAGTCATTTTTCTACTAACCAGATGTATTATATCTAACAAATGCTAGAAAAGGGCTGTATACTTGTGAAATAATACCATCTCCTGGAGTTAGAGCTCATAAATCTGCTCATCCTTCTGGCCTGTGGTTTATGGCTTGTTAACTGCCAAAGATTGCAATATTTCCTGATACACTACATTTTTCTATATTTATTCTCATATATGTATATACTGTGTATAGGGGATACATGATGGGAAGGAATGGCATATGGAAAATTTTTTCATGAGTGAACAGTGACCTCTGGATACTCACGAGTGGTGTTGCGTAGTGGAGCTACGAGTGATAGTATTCAGAGGTCACTGTTCACAGATGAAAATATTTTCCATATGCCACGATTGCACAATATGTGTGTGATTTATACAACAGGGTTTGTCTGTTGTATCGGGTTGGAGTTGTCTGTTACTTGCTGAAGATGTGTTTTTTTACTGTGTTATTTTATCACTTGGTGTTTTTCCATGGGTGCTCTGCGTTTTCATGAATGACTGCAGGTCTCCGTTATTGTGAATGGGTTTTGTTTTCAGAGTCTGATTGGTTGATATGTTGAATGGTTCCTGAAGTTGTGTTGTGATTGGCTGTTGTTGGGCCGCGAGTTGGTGTGTGCATTTTTGAAGTTTGTGGGGCGGGGCTTACTGATGCAGTGCGAGTTAGCCTCCGTATTCTGAGAGCTGTTTGTCAATGAGATATTTCATGTTTTTGGAGGAAAATAACTTTAATTTTTCCAATTTATGTGTGGTCATCTATTTATGTTCGTGCTTGTGTAACTTTTTATTCTTGTTCAGGTTTCAGTTACCAGCTTCCAAAGCAAAAATAGTTTCCATTTTAACTGTTAGATATAATGTTACAGGGAAAACTCAAGAGAAATAAATTGACGTTATTTTTTCTGGTCTTCGGTTTCCCAGAGCTTCTCAGACAGGAATTTGTGCTTTATATTTTGTTGTCTGTGAGAAATGGTCTCATATTCTGCACAGTCTGCAAGCTTTCTGAATGCGGTCTAAGGAAACACGAGCTGCAGCATCGGTATTTGCACACTGCAGGTGCTTTCGCAGGTGTGTCAAACTCTTCTGGCCATCCGTGCACCGGTCTGAGTGCACCTGTCAACAGGGTGCCAAAATCCATGCTTCGCCACCCCTTCCCCGAGGTCCGCCCCCTCTGTAGTTATAATCTGTTGATAGGGAGGGCGTGGGGGCACAGCCCCCGCACGTCACAAGCGGGATTCAATCTCGAATCCCTGGTGCCTTAATGACGGGTGCACTCAGATGGGCTTGCAGGGCATACTGTACTAGACAGTCCCAAATATACATATTTGGGACTGTTTAGCTCTGATATGCTCTGAGCCATTCATCCCTGAGGGACCAATGGGCTTACAGCCCATACTGTACCTGTCATTCGGCAGCAGCCGGGCGGTATGCGGTGAGATGCAGCCGCCCGCCTGCCGGCGATGGGGGAGCGGGTAGGCAAGGGTCCTGTGGGTGGGAGGGGTGGGGTGCCACTGGATCACCAGGGAAGTAGTGTGGGCTATTTACCGTGATCAGGGACTCGAGCGGAAGGGGGGTCCACTAGACTACCAGGGAATGTTGTACTTTACTGTGATCACAGCAACAGGCAGGGGGGAGGGTTCCACTAGATCACCAGGGACGGTCATCGTAACATGTATCGGGGAATCGGGTGGGGAGGACCACTAGACCACTAAGGATGGTCATGTAGAATATATATCGGGGACTGGGGGGCACTAGACTACCAGGGATTTCCTTTCAAACATATACCGCGCAATCACGGATATAGGGGCAGGATGCCCGGGATCCCCACCATGCCACATCCATGCTGTGCAGGGTGCAAATCGCCAAGCTGCCCTGCACAGGCGTACAAATGGGGCCATAATGACATGCATATGGCCCCATTTGCATGCCACCTGCTGAATATCACGGGTGATGCGCCTAGCACAACTGCACTTGTGCTGGCACATCTCCGTGCTCCCTAGCTGTGGCTTGCGCCGGCATAGTGCCACTGCGCCATGCGCAGTATGTGCGCTGGCCCTGACATATTCAATGGTGCTGCGCCATGGTGCATCCCTGTTGAATATCACCTGGACCTGGCCCCAGCGCATCACAGTTGCGCTGTGCCCAGGCTTGCACCACTGCCTGGCGCAGTCTAACTTTCCGGCCCTATGTGTATAAATGTAAGAAAAAAATCACAGTGTCTGCATCATCACTTGTTTATACAACGGGAGTGAAAATAAATGATTTAATTAGTAAGAATATCTCCTCACCCCTGTTGTATAAATATATATATATATATATATATATATATATATAGCCAGATACGATCTACCATACTGCAGTAACATTAAGTAAAAACGTTTTTTTTGCACACAAAGTGCAAATTGGAACCAGACCAGTAGCTGGGTGCGGGGCTCATAGTGCTGACTGGTCCACTGCAAGAGAGTGTTCTTGCGAGATTTGGACACCCAGAATGACTCAACTGTTTTGCAGTTCACCCAACCATCATGAGATGACTCTCATGCTATAAGATATCCATCAAAGGCACTATTAACCTATATGATTGGGAGGAGGGACATTTTTGTGTTGTGTTCAGGCCCTAACCCGGATTGTAAACTGATTAGCAGGTGTGCTATAGGATGCATTGGCAAAATGCACAACAAACCCTACCAAAGGCAACTGAAACATAACAATATTCCTAGTAAACCATCACAGCAGAATAAATTGTGTTTACGAAAACACATACTGAAGTAAAGGTCTGCTCTGTAAAAGCTTAGTGGGTGCAACTCCTCCACTATAATTACTTTAGTTTTATTTATTGCTGTCTGTTTTTTTGTATTGTCTATGTTTTTATTATGACATTTTTCCACGTGCATTATTTATGCAATTGCTGTAAACAGAAACTATATTTTAGCACACTTTGGCATTTTGGAGTTTTATTTTTACATATGTGTAAATAGAACAAACAAATGCTCTCTGATTGTTAAAAAGATTTCTTTTTTGCTAATGTCACAATCTGAGGTACCCTCCCAGTCCTCTAGTTTAGATCTGGCACCAAGCCAGTACTGTATCTTTATTTCAGTGTCACAGTATTACAGAAACATTTACCATGTGAGAAGTGTCATGGAAAACTGCTGCAGTGTTGAAGTGCAGTTAGTTTTCAAAGAATTGCTGACATTACAGTAGAAACTTTGAAAAGCATACTATTTAAACTAAATAAACAGCTGACACACTCTGGGCAGACAACTCATAGCTAGGAGTTGCCTGCCCGAGGAGCTAAATTTGCTAGATGGTAAATTTTTTTATACACTAAGAAAAAGGAATCTGTACCCTAATATCCCTGGTTTGTAACTTCTGAGTGTATGCCAGACAGCCGCCGAGTGTTGCAGCCCCTCCCCTAAAATAAGCTTTATGATGACCCAGGGTAGGTGACAGGGCTGCAGGTGCTCTATGTAGCTATTAATAGGAATGGGGAGGGATCTATTTAAAAGTACTTGAATTATCTTTACTTGTAATGCTTCATGCATGGGGCTAATACATATATAATATTCACTGCAAAAAATTGTGTTAATGCACCAGGTAGGGTTCTGCTTGAAGTAACAACAGTTGAGAAATGTGGTGTTAGGATTTCCAACCCTAACTCGCCACTCCCCAAGCAGCAAAAGGACAAGCCCGAACAACCAACCACAGACAGCCATCGTCAGGTAAGACAAACGACATACAACTGTTTCCAGCTGACATAAATGCAGTAGCACTGTCTGCTACCTTTGTGGACTTCTGTTTACTTCTATAAGGGGAAAGGGGGTGACGGTGTACGTAAGGGAAGGGATTAAGTGTATGAGGGAAGAGGGGGAGGAGTGTGGAACGGAGGCCTTGTGGATGCAATTCCAAGACTCAAGGAATATGTTTCTCAGAATGGGTGTAGTATATAGACCACCATCTCAAGGGGAGAATATGGACAAAGAGCTGGCAGAGTTAATCAGGAAAATGTGTGGGAAGGGTGACAGTGTGATAGTGGGGGATTTAAATTTACCAGGGGTGGACTGGAATACGCTAGCCTCCTCATGTGCTAGGGAACAGATTCTCCTGGATGCTTTCCAGGACTGTTTCCTGTCACCATCGTTTGCTGAGCCAACTAGGTTGGGTAATTTACTGTATTTAGTATTCACCAGTGGGGAGTCAGTAAGGTAGGTGGAGGTGGGGGAACTGTTGGCTGGAAGTGACCACCATTCGGTGTGGTTTAACCGTAACACGAGTAGGGAGGCGGGGGTACAGTGATCAGAGTGTTTGACTTTAGACATGCCAGTTTTGGTAAGATGAAGGAAATAGTAGAGAGGTACCTAAAAGGTATTCAAGCACACTGGGATGCAAAGCAGAAATGGGAAAGAATCAAATTGGGGCTGGTGGAAGCTACTGAGGTGTGCCAAATTAAAAAAAAAGGGAAGTGCTAAAAGACCTAGTTGGATGTGGAAGGAGGTCCTAGTACTGGTGAAGGAGAAAAGCGGCATTCAAGAGGACAGGGGCGTGGAGCCGAGCTAAACTCGTAGCAGATCCCTGGAGCTCTACAAATCAATTATTATAAATCTTTTATTTTGGCAGTTTTTCTATGCAAACTCGATAGACTCTAAAGAGACTGACGCAGGATTCATTGGAGTTCAAAATGGGCAATCCTCGGAAAGAAAAACAACTTGGTGAGGGTGCTAAAGCAAAAATGCAGTCTGGCGCCTCTACTTCATGAGCCGCTCTAGGCCGAGAGACAGACCACGAGATTGGCACAAAAGAAGAGACCCTTCAGTCATTGGGGGGAAAAAATAAATCATTTGATTGCCTCTGTATCTGGGTTGTCTACTAAATTCGATTCCCTCACTGCACGGGTCACCACAATGGAAAATACCTTGGAGTCAGTTACCAGAGCGACGGAATCAGCATGTAAAACAGCAGATGCAGCGATGGGAGCAGTGGCTTCGGTAATAAAAGAAAATATGCATCTATGTTCACGACTGGAAATGCTTGAACACCAGTTGAGAGCAACAAATATACGCATCCTGGGAATAGCTCAGAGAAGCAAAGAAGACCATCTAACTTTATTTCTACAAGAGTGGATAGTCCAGCAATTGGGATCAGAGGCAACCCCAATAGTGCAGAAAATCCAGAAAGTCTATAGAGTGGCCTTTAGGGGTCATCAGGACAACCCTGATGCTCCACGTACGATTGTGATGGTACTGGATGGAGTGGGTTCCTGAGATGTATTAATGGCCCTGGCTTGTAGGAAGAAGACCCTCCTCCACAAGTGCAGTTTTACCCTGATTTGTCATTCGCGACCAGGCAGTAGAGAAAGAGGTTTGATGCGTTAAGGTGATGTTACCAGAAGCGGGAGTTCCACACAGCATAATTTTCCCAGCTCGTCTGAGAATTGTTTATCGCAACAAAATCTTCATTTTCTCAGAGCCTGTGGAGGCTCTAAAATGGTGCCAGAAAAATGCTCCACCTCGGAGACGAGAACTAGAAGAAGAGGAGGAGCACTCGCCGGAAGAAGAAGGGCCATGAAGGACGTGATTGTCACGATAAGTTCCAGAGTTTGATTTAGAGCTGAATTGGGAGGGGGAGAATTATTTTGCTATTTACCTTGCCCTTAGGGGGAATCGCATTAGGCGGCAGTGTTTTCAGCTGGTCTGGACATGTTATGTGGATATGGGCAATATGTTAAACATTTAACTTTAACCTCATCTCAAGGAGACCCTATAGAACGAAGTTATTATTTCTGAAGGGTTTTTAAAAGAAATGAAAGAATGTTGATCCTCGTTTGTTTAAAATGCTCTCTAGAGTAAGCGCCTAAGGCAGATGGGGAGGGCTGCTGTTTAAAAAGAGCTCAAGGGACCTTTACTTTTTCACACTGAATGAGCATGGTACTGATTTCCCTATTTTAGGGTAAACCTCGGACTTTTCATCTTTCATTCACACTGAATGAGCATGGTACTGATGTTCCTATTTTAGGGTAAACCTCGGACTTTTCATCTACAATGGACATATGATTTATTATACCATGCGGCTCATGGACTCTATCTCAGCAAGTGGTTTTGTTATCTGAGTTAACTAAAATTTGAGACCCCTGTGTATATGAGGTATCTTATCTCATTCAATTAAACGTTTGAGTATATTAAGAGGAGTGATGCCCTCATCCTACAGTATATTTCTATATTGAATGACGGTGATTTAGCTGTATGTCTATTTTTTAATGAATAAACATAAAGTTTAAAAAAAAAAAGAGAAGGAAATCATGGAAGGTTGAGGATAGGGAGGAGTATGTGAAGAAGTCACCAGAGCAGTTAGAAATGCTAAAGCTAGCAGAGAGTTGAGGCTGGCGAGGGACATCAGGGACGGGGAAAAAGACCTCTTTAGAGAAAAGGTGCTGTAACGATCAGATTGTGAGGATCAAGAAAGAGGGAGGGTGGGCCGAAACCGGGAGGGAATAGGCAGAGGCACTAAATGAGTACTTCTGTTTTGTATTTACCAATGAGAATGGTGGGCAACTCTCACAGGGTGGTAGGGAGGGTTGGTGGGGGGGGTGATGGGATAACGGATTGGGAGATTACTGAGGGCAGGGTTTTGGAAGTTTTAACAGCTCTGAAGGTGGATAAGGCACCAGGTCTGTATGGAATTCATCTGATTATTCTAAAGGAACTGGGGGATGTCTTGGCGGGTCCACTAGTGGACTTGTTCAGTACTTCCCTGGATTCTGGGTGTGTACCACAGGACTGGAGATTGGCTCACGTTGTGCCCATATATAAAAGTGACCCCAGTGATGAGCCGGGGAATTGTAGACCTGTAAGTCTTACATCCATTGTGGGGAAACTGATGGAAATGATACTTAAGGAGAGGCTGGTATCTTTCCTGGAAGTTAATGGACTCCAGGATGATAATCAGTATGGGTTTGTTTTTGGAAGATCTTGTCAGACTAACCTAGTTAAGTACTATGACTGGGTTATGAGGGAATTGGATAAGGGACATGCAGTTGATGTCATTTACTTGGACTTTAGCAAGGCATTTGATTCGGTGCCACATAGGAGGCTGGGCGGTAAACTAAGATACCTGCAAGTGAGGATTAAATTTGTTAAATGGATTGAGAACTGGTTACATGATAGACAGCAGATGGTAGTAGTGGGGGGGGGGGGATTCTCATCTCCAAAAACTGGTGATTAGTAGGGTGCCACAGGGTTTGGTACTGGTGCCAGTGTTGTTTGGAATCTTTATTGCTGAGATCTCTCATGGGACCAGGAATAGGATAAGTCTGTTTGCTGATGATACGAAGTTGGGTGTGGTGGTGGATGATACAGAAGGATGGTGAGGTCTGTAAGGAGATCTAAATAAACTGACAGAGTGGTCAGAAGTGTGGCAGTTGCGGTTTAATTTGAAGAAGTGCAAGGTAATGCACTTTGGTGCAAGGTGTAGTGTAACATTTTGTAGTGTAACATTTATTTCAGTATTACCTTTTATAATAGTTAACTGAGTGTTCAAGTATAGCCTTTTATAGGATGCTTCAGTGTAATTTCTTATACTATATAACCAAATGTGTTTACTCAAGTAGTTAGCTGTGCTGTAATACAGCTTCTCACAAGACCTAGTTAAAAGTCTTGTGATGCCTCAGTCTTGTGATAGTTTTATGATTACACAACACTTTACCTTATGATTTGACAGTGGTAAGCATTTGAATGTCCTGTAATAATACTTAACAGGATAGTGTGCCCTTATTAGGATGATGTTTACCTATTAAAGAGAGGTGTGCACACAAAGAACCTTCTATCAGTGCAGTCAGCACTTATGAGATTGAGTAAGAAATGTGATAAACACCGTGTGATATTATGAAGAGAATACAGCTTATCTGTGTTTTGACTGTTATTCACCACACCCTAAGATTAATAGGTTATATTGTTATATGATTGGCCTATAATAGGGAGTTGGTGGTTTTTAAGATAACAATTCTTTATATAAACCTTGTATAAAAATTGAATAGCTAGCACCAAACTGAAGCAAGAATACATGTATTGAAGTTGATGAAACTCGCAAAAAGAAAGTAAACCAGAGGGAAACATTCACTTTGTGTGGCTTGAATTATTTGAAGATAGAAAACATAACGCAGCTATATATTTTACTGTACACAAGGAATCCTAGGATGAGTTATCAGCTGGGGGGGTGCAGATAGATACTACTGAGGAGGATAAGGACCTTGGGGTAGTGGTAACAGGGAATATGAACAATTCTGAGCGTTGTAGGAGAGCGGCAGCAAAGGCCAACAAGATGTTGGGCTGCATTGCGAGGGGCATCTCCTCTTGGAGCAAGGAAGTTATCCTGCCACTCTATAAGATGCTGGTCAGACCGCACCTTGAATACTGTGTGCAATTCTGGCACCCATACCTGAAGAGGGATGTGAGATTACTAGAAAGTGTTCAACGTAGGGCAACAAAGATGATCCAGGGGTTGCAGGATGGGCCGTATGAGGATAGACTAAGAGAACTGAATTTATACTCTCTGGAGGAGAGAAGAGATCAGGGAGATATGATTGAGACTTTCAAGTACTTAAAAGGGATAAACAAAACTGGTAATGAAGAGATTTTCTGGCTCAGAAGAGGGAGGGATATGAGAGGACATGGTCTTAGATTGAAGGGGGTACATTTAAGAGGGAAATGAGGAGACACTATTTTTCAGAGAGGGTGGTAGCAAAATGGAATGCTTTACCAGAGGAGGTTGTGTTATGCAAAATGGTAGGTAGCTTCAAAAGGGGATGGGATATGGTGAGGGGGGTGGTAATTGGGAAAAGGGAGGAGCGGAGTGGGGCAGCTGCAAATTAAAAATGCTAGCTGCACACTCGAGCAGACTTGATAGACTGAGTGGCCCAACTCTGCTGGCAATGTCGTATGTTCATATTTGCACCTGCCTAAGCACAGGCCACACAGTAGTGTGTGCCTATGCAGCCACACCTGTGTATGTTTGTCGTACATTGTGTTCTTCAGACTGAAGGCCCCATGGGGCCTGGGCCTCTGCAGAAAGACAGAGTCATGCATACTGTACAAGGTACTTTACTAGATAGCATGCTGCTACTGCATGATTTTCTATGTGCAGCTGCATAACTGAAAAGCTGCTACCATCTTGAACAATTTGTACGTCTGCTGCTGAAATATGACACCCACATTGCAACCAAACTTCCGTCTGCATAGTGGCAGGCCACACAGGGTCTTGCACTTCTGCAGGCACAAGTCAGTGTGTATGTGTTACATCTGTGGCTGAAGATGTGCAGGCCCCTCAGGGGCCTGTGCTTCTTCAGGAAGAAGTACTGTTTCAATTTTGGTATAATGTATTTTGTGGTTCCCACGCTTCTGCAGCCAGAGGTAGGTGTGTATGTCTTACACCTGTTCCTGCAGAAGCACGGGCCTGTCAAGTGTATGTCTATGTCTTACAGTGTGCATGAGTACTTGAGGCTACAGAAGAATTGGTCCCTTACAGGCATGCACTTCTGCAGATAAAAGAAGTCTTGTAATTTGGGTATAATGGATTTATAGCAGTAGCTGCAGGAGCCTGTACTTCTACACACAGAAGCACTGTTTTGATTTGCGTATCCTGGATTTCTGTCTGCAGTGAGAAGTGAGTGTGTATATCTTGCTGTGTGCATGCTGCAGATAGAAATCCATGAAGGTAGCACATTAGTGTTACTGCATTTGTGTCATCTGGAAACAGTTGTATGTTGTTTCTCTTACCTGATGATGGCTGTCTGTGGTTGGTTGTGTGAGCTTGTCCTTTTGTTGCTTGGGGGAGTGGGGAGTTGGGGTTGGATACCCTAACACCACATTTTCCTACTTTTGTTGCTTTAAGCTGAACCCTAACTGGTGCATTAACGCAGTTTTTTGCAACAAATTTCCTTTCTTTTTGAGAAAGTGGAATTGTATCCTCATTCAGGGACCTGCGTGAACACATCCATTTGGTTGCGGGGGCCCTGTGCTTCCAGTGTCTATAGATGCAGACACGCAGGGTCCTTTGGCTCTGAGCTAAATGTGGAGTGCATCAGGCTGCAGAAGCGCAGTACTGTCTGGGCCCCTGCACTTCCATGGGGCTACAGATGCATATACGCAGGGCCCTCTGGGTCATGCGACAACTGAGGAGTTCATGTGGGCATGGAGTCACAAGTTCTCCTGGGCCTTGCACTTCTGGGTTGCTACAGATGCACATAAGCAGGAGTCTGTCTAGGTATGGAAGGGGCTCGGCGCTTCCGTGTGGCTCCAGATGTACCTTTTTGGTCATGTGTCAAGAATTTTTACACAAGATTCAAGAATTAGGGTCATAAAAAGCACATGTTAAAAATTCTGCTTTGAAACCTTCAAAAACAGCACAATCATGAACAGAAGTCTTGATTCTTTCAATGTAACCCCTAGATGGCGCTATCCCAGGGGCTACTACCCCTGCCTGATTTGCCACTAACAGGTTGAGGGGCCTGGATCCAATGGCGGGTGCCTCCACCCAGAGGTCAGGGTTTGCAATAGTTAAACTAACTTGGTCACAGCCCTCTGGGACACTGCAACCCCCTTCTTCCCACTAGTGGCCCACACAATATATCAGAATTACCTTCACAGTATACACTTACCCCAGGTCTGGTTCCGCACTGGGACCTCCTGTGAAATGAGATACAGTGCAACAATCACAGTACAGTACTTTAACATAGACAAATACCTCAGGTAGTATAACTTTGCTGAAACAAGCAGCTCTGATTTATTTAGGGGATATAACAAGGACAGGGGAAATCAGGTTAATTAGCTTATCACTCTAATAATCTATTTATGGCTCTGTGCACAGGCCTATCCCTATCAGTTACTGTCCCTGGGTACCCAAGCCCTAGTGGCTAGTCCAAACCGTGGCAGCTGGTAGGGGCCCTTTCACAGAGAAAAGGAGAATTAAACAGTCAGCAGTACAGTAATTCCATTTGGATTTAATGTGGCATTCAACAGGGAGCGACCCTGAATTAGTACTCACGACCTCCAAATAAGATAGGGTCCTTCAATGTCAGTAGGCTCACTTGAGGTACACAAACCTCTTCACACATCCATATAAAAGAAAGCACTATACCAGGCAGGCTGCATCTGTATCCCGATCGCAATTACTGCACAATACCGGGAGAACGCAGACAGCAGATTCAGTTCCTGACAGACCGAGTGCAAGTTTCAGCAATTCCTCCAGTCTTCTACAGGGTGAGCCTGGTTTCTACTCTTCAGAGATCCTTTGATTCTTTTCACAGGACGGATTCAGTCCTAACAAGCTGTTACACAAGCTGCAGACCGAACTCTGGGCCTTACACGTTTTTGACTAAAACTGCACACTGAAAAAGCACAGGGCTCCTTCCTTCTTCACTGCCAAAGCTCAAACTGAAACTCCAACCGACAAAACTGGCACTTCCTTTGAGTTCCTCCCAGTTCTTGACTGGATTGGCTGTCACCACAATAGACTGCTGCTGTTGGTCCAAAAAGGCACTGAAGTCTAAACTACATCTCCCAGAGTCACTGCCCATACAATCCTCTTGTGGCTGGCTCAGATTATGAGTCCAAGTTCTGATTCGTCCAAGGCATCATTTTAGAGCTAGCTTACTCCCACACTGATTGGTCCAGTTCAGCAGTTCAAAACTAGAATGGGGAACTAGCAGACACAGTTCTGACTGCAAAGAAAGCAGGTTAGACAAACTGTAATTTCATTATTACTCTAAATAATTTCTGGCAAACAGTTACATCTTTCAGATAGGTTCCCTTTGCACTCTAGTGACTGCAAAATGAAGTGAATTGGCAGCAGCTTGAGTGGTACTCAAAGAAACACACAGTCCCCCATACAACTAATTATGTCTGCAAGCAGACAGCTCTTAAAGAGACAGTACCAGAAGTTCTAAAAACATCACTGATAAATGGCTTAAATGCCAAACACCATTCAGGCTTGGAGCATTCAAGCAAGCTCCTGGAAGTCTTTTGGGAACCCCATTTGCAGGGGTTACACCCTTCCTGGCCTGGGAAAGCTTGACGTCGCGTCAAGCAAGTACCATAAGTTTCAACTGCAACCATATACATTTGCATTAGGCTCGCACATGTAATCATCCAGTCAATATATCATTTTACCAAGAACACATTTCTGAAACATTGCAGTATCACTCTTTACACAGTATTACGTACATATTGTACCATAACTCAAGTTATTACCTCTTGTACATGAAACCTGAAGAGAGGGGCCCTTCCCTATCAGTTACCTTGGGGCTGGATGGGGCAAGGCACCATACTAGAGGGCAACACAAGTAACTTGGAGTTAGCACTGATGCTCAGTTTGGGCAATGAGCTGGGACACATACACTCCTTTATGGACAACATTGAGAGGCAAGTCCACAGGCCTCCCAAGTGAATCATAACTGAGGTGCACCACAGGCTTTACAGCTCGACCAGTCTTTCTAGCGGAACTGTTATAGTCTCTGCACTCTGAGCCTCATTTTCAGCATTGTCCTCACTTGTCAGGGAGTCTCCATGGGGGTAGAGAGGCTAGAACTTGGGGCACTTTCAGCTCCAGGAGTTACAGTTTCTGAGTCCACAACATTTGGCTCGCATGGAGAGCTTTGGACACTGGCAGTGGACTGTCAGGGCACTCAAAATACTCTTCTTGTTCACGTGTATCACCAGTCTGCCCAATCTATCATTTTCCTCCCTGAAAGCTCAAACAGTTCAACCATGCACAATGATTCCATTTCATCTGATCTGATGCTTTGCACTTCACTTTCTGGGAGCATTGGCTCCAGGGATGAAGCTGGGGTAAGACAGTCCAGAAGGCCCAGCTTTGTCTCCAGTATTGACTAGGGATTGCCTCAAACAATTGACTCAGTTCGTAAGAAGGATAGTATTCAAAGTCACTCTCACTTTCTTCCGATATGGACTGACAGTCATGCTCAACTGGGACTTGTGGAGGGGAACACTTTAACTTTGCTTCTGTAGGTGCAGACTTTCTTGATCTTTTCTTAGCAGCAGCTCTAGTCACTGGTCCAGAGGGGGCATCTTCTAGGGGCTCAGACTCAATTAAGATTTGTCCAATGGGCAGTAAATGATTTCTATGCATTGTTTTTACATCTTTTGAATTATTCTCAGGCCTTACTTTGTACACTGGCAGATCATCTAGTTTGCCCACTACAATGTGAGGGAGATGGTGCCATCTGTCAGCAATCTTGTGCTTGCCATGCAGTCCCAGATTTCTTAGCAATACCCGATCTCCCTCCTGGAGTTCCTGTGCTTTCACCTTTTTATCATACCTTTCTTTGTTGGCCAGATTTCTTTTGGCAGCCATGGTTTGAGCCAGTTGGTACGCATGAGTTAGCTTGGCCTTTAACTTTTGCACATACTGTAAATAGTTGTCAGCTTGAACTCCTATCAGGAGAGACCCAAACACACATCTACTGGTAGTCGAGCTTCTCTTCCAAACATCAGGCGTAGGGGAGAATCCAGTGGCATCACTTTTGGTGCAGTTGTAAGCATGTACCAGGGTGCTAATTTGTTGGCTCCATCTAGGCTTGTCCTTGGGTGCAGGGTGCCCAGCATATCTAGCAAAGTGCGGTTGAAACGTTCAGGCTGTGGGTCCCCTGGGGGTGGTAAGGAGTGGTTCTGGACTTTCGCACTCCCCACAGAGAAAGCATCTCTTTGATCAGACGACTTTCTAAAGTCTCTCCTTGATCAGAATGGATTCTTTGTGGAGCCCCATAGTGAACAAAAAGTTTTCTACAAGTACTTTGGCCACAGTGGATGCTTTCTGGTCTTTGGTGGGAAAGCTTGGGCATATCTCGTGAAATGGTCAGTGACCACCAGCACATTACTGATATTTCTTTGATCTGACTCAAACTCAGAAAATCAATACAGACCAGCTCCATGGGTGCACTGGTGGTGATGTTAACAAGGGGGCAGCCCTCTGGGGCAAAGCTTTCCTCTGTAAGCAGCGACTACAAGTTCAATGTGTTGCTCCACATCAGCCCCATCTTAGGCCAATAGAATCGGATCTCACCAAGTCAAGTGTTCTGTCTATACCAAGGTGCCCCATGTGGTTGTGCAAGGACCTCAGTACTGAGTCTCGAAAGGCAGTGGGCAGCACTAGTTGTTGTTTGTCTACTTGTCCCCCTCTGTCTACTGTTTCTCTGTATAACAGTTTATTGATCAGTTTCAACTTAGGACCTTCTTTGTATATCAGTGCAGTTCTCAAATCAGTGGAGCGTAATTTGGACACATCTTTTCCTGCATAGAGGGCTTCTAAAGCTGCTTTGATCATGGGATTATGGGTTGAGCCGACGAATACTGTCATTGTCCAGCTGAGGCAGTGCACCAATGTCTATTGCAGAAAAGTGGCAATAAGCAGCAGGTATGCAATTCTCAGAGGGTCCCAAGCAATCCACCATGCAGTCCACTGCGTCCGTGGACATTTGTTCCTCCCTGTCAAACTTCAGCAGAGTGCCCGAATGTCAGGTTCTGCCAATCGGACCCAATCATTCTGGGGAACAGGCCTCCGGGAGAGAGCATCAGCATCTATGTGGTTCAGACCTGCTCGTATTCTGAGCATAGTCATATGTAGATAATGCAGAAAGCCACCTATGGCCAGTGGCATCCAACTTAGCTGAGGTCTGCACATAGGTCAAAGGATTATTGTCAGTTTTTACTAGTATTTTAGCCCCATACAAGTACTCATGGAATTGGTCAACAATAGCCCACTTCAAAGCATGGAACTCTAACTTATGTACAGGATAGTTCTTTTCGGATGGGGTCAGGCTTCTACTGGCAAAGGCCACTGGTCTCAGGCCATTCTCGTGCTCTTGGTACAACACAGCCCCCAACCCTTGCAAGCTAGCATCAGTGTGCAGGACGTAAGGTTTTCTTGGATCGGCATAGGCCAGCACTGGAGCATGGGTAAGTTGATATATGATCTCATGAAAAGCAGTCTCACAATCAGAGTCCAGTGGCCCCAAATACTTCACTCGGATGAAAATACACTCTTTCAGTCTTGAGGGACGCTGACTTTTGGTATTTTTGTGGGTTGGGGATACCCTTGAGTAAGGTTAAGTAAAGGCGGATCACTTGAATAGTCCTTGATGAGCTCCGATAATAACCACAGAATCCCAGGAATCTTTGCAGTCTTTTAGATTTTTGGCTGTGGCCAGGTGGTCAAGGCCTCAACTTTACTTGGGTTGGTCTCTATTCCCTCGGTGGATACTATGTGTCCCACATACTTTACTGATGTTTGAAAGAATTGACACTTATCAATGGACAGTTTAAGGCCAAAGTCCTCCAGTCGGTCCAATACCTTAAATAATCTGCTCTCATGTTCCTCCAGTGAGCTGCCAAACACAATAACATCATCTAGGTATACCAGGCACTCTAGTAAGTTCATGTCCCCACTGCACGCTCCATCAATCGTTGAAAAGTGGCTGGGGCACCTGAAATCCTTGAGGCATCCTCATGAATTCATAGAAGCCAAGCGGACAGATAAAGGCCGTCTTCTCACGGTCCTCTGGGGCCATCGGGATCTGGTAGTACCCACTGCGGAGATCCAGCACAGAGAACCACTTGCTCCCGTTTAGGCAGTCCAAAGCATCCTGAATGTGGGGCATTGTGTACTGATCAGGGATAGTCCGCCGGTTTAAGGTGCGATAATCCACACATCCTTACTGTTCCATTCTTTTTCCTCACTACCACAATGGGGGAAGCATAAGGGCTTCTGGATTCTTGTATTACACCAGCAGCTAACATCTCTTGCAGATGCCGTCTCACATCATCTATGTCAGCAGGTGCCAGGCGTCGAGACCTCTCACGAAATGGTCTTTCGTCATGCAGCCGGATATTGTGCTCAGCTCTTGCACGCATCCTACATCCCATTCCTTTAAAGAAAACACCTGGTCTCTCTGGCAAGCTTCTCACTGATCCTCACTTTCCATTCAGCTGGCAGCGGGAGTCGCCGAAATCAAACAAGTCGAGGCGTTACTCTGTCATTCTTCCTTGAACTTTTGCTGCTGGGTAGCACTGCAGTGTCTGCACAATGCACATTAGCCAGGATGCAACCTCTGTTTACTCGAATGTCTCTTTCAGACACATTATGAACTTGGACCATTACCCTTCTGGCATAAGCATGGCTCTAGCGGGCAAAATACTAGGCTTGACCAGCAGTCCCTCTGGCAATTTTCCATCCTGGTTGCATCCAACATTAATATTTTATTCTTAACATCCTTTCTGATACGGACCTCTCCCTGTAAGGTACACTGGGCATTTGGCGCCAGGATCAGAGACTCAGGATCCTTCTTCCATACAATTCCACCGGTTCCTCTGGTTCTGTTTTTTCAGCATCTCTCTGTGCCTCATAGGCCTTCTTAATTAAAGCCGAACTCTTAAAGCTCTACTAGTCTTTGACCCCTGTTTTCATAACACAACTGTGCCAGCCTTCCGAACATATGAGCATTTGTTCCAATCAACAAAGGGACACCATCATACAGTCCAGTGGGGGGACACACTAAGGCTAGGGTCTCTACTTGTTCGGCCACTCCAGCCACGGAGGTGGGGAAAGACAGCCAAATTCGGATATACCCGGAATAGGGGTAGGCCTTCTCACTTAACCCCCATACATGCAGTCCTTCTAATGGTTGTAAGGGTACGTCTGACAAATGCTTCTGATACCAATCCTGGAACATAATTGTCACTTGGGAGCCACTGTCTAATACAGCTCTTGTAGACACTCCATTCACCTTTACAGTGGTCTCCATGGAGGGACCCACTATTCTGGACCAGTCTGGAGAGGCAGTAGTGGGGGCCTGGGCAACTGAGCTTGCCACAAAAGGACGTGAATTAGCATTTTTGGTGCCCTCACTGGGATCATGTCGTGCACCTCTTAACCACTGATTTCTTCTCCGAAGCTCTCCTTGTAGCCTATATGCAACTTTGTCAGTGTCTTTTGGGGACTGGCATTCCCTTTTCATGTGCCCATCTTTCCCACAATTATAGCAAAACATACTTTCTGGAGTTTGAGCTGGCCGAGGCGCCACACTGGGAGCCAGGCCGGGGGTATTACTAACTGGAAACCTGGGTGCCATCTCTGTCTGTGGCGTGATAAGCATTTGGAGACATCTCGTCAGTTTCTCCACTTCCATGGTCAAGGAATTGAGTTTGGAGCTGTTATCAGCAGGAGATACATGGGTGGTACCCCACCCCCAAGCAGATGCAGTCGGATATAGGTCAGGGGTCTGCATTGGCAGGCGTGGCCTTCATAAAGGACTGTTTTTGAATTCCAGGATCTCTCAACAGTTCGCCCCATTGTGGCATATCTTTTTCCTTGTCAGAGCACTCATTGACTGTCAACCTCTGCCCTGAACTTCACTTGATGGGTCACCTCAGTCACTCGGTCGTAGCCACAGCTGTTGGTGCAGGTACCTCCGAGGTGCCTTTTTCAACTCCTAATTTCTCTCATTAACTCATCATAGGAGGTGAGGATCAGTCGATTTGCAGAGTGAACTGAAGCCACAGCAGTTCTGAGAAGGTGAGACTTAAGGATTCTGTCCAGTCTGGTTCGGTCCAGTTCAATCGCTGGCAAGCTTCCCTTTCTGAGGCATTCTTGCAACAATTTTTCCAGCCGAGACATACACAGACAACAACTCCCCTTGGTACTGTTGTGCATTTCTTACTCTCCACCATAGGTCCGCATCAGAATCTGGACTCCCATACACATTCTCCAAGGCCTCAAGATAGGCCTGTGCAGCTGCTTCAGGGTTACTGGCCCGCTTTAGCGGATGGTAGCCAGGGCAGGACCTCCGGAGGCTCTCACTAACCCTCTTTGCACTTCGCCTTCCGGAGCATTGCCATTCTAGCACTTGGGGGCAACATAGTCTATCCAGGTCTCCCAGTCATCCTCCCTTGGGGGTGGGAGGGTGCCATAGAAGATCCTCAACCCTGTAAGAGTCGTGACTAATGGCAGGTGCAGAAAAGGAGTCTGCATTGGTTCAGCCACCATTACGGGCACTGGAGCAGGAGAGGGTGTTGGGGAGGAACACCCCAGGTGGCAAGAATAGTTTCTTCAAGTCCTCCACAGTTTTCCCTCTCCAGCAACCATTCAGCAAATTTCTCCTCAAAAGTTTCAGATAGTGGTGGGGCTGATTCCCCCGGTCTTTACTGTCCTTGTTATCACTCTCCAAGCAGTGAGGGCTCCTCTGGGGTAATGGTCTGTGGCACTTTGGAGCTATCTATGGGATCCTTAAACTCTACTAGGGCCAGGAAAGTGTGGGTGAGCAGATTAGCATGCCGACCCACCACCACAGGGTTTTGTAAACCTTCCACCTTGGAAAGTACTCCCTGCACAGTGTCCGTTTGATACCCAGGGGATGTCCAGGATAAGCATAGCATTTTGGGGTCGATCTCCTCCCAGTACACCATCTCCACCAGCGGGTGCACAGCCACTTCTGTCGGGGTACCCATTTTTTCTTAACAGTGGTTCGGAATATGGCCACTAGAGGACACACAATCCCAGCGGTGAGCCTCCAAGATGTAACCCCTAGATGGCGCTATCCCAGGGGCTACTACCCTGCCTGATTTGCCACTAACAGGTTGAGGGCCTGGATCCAATGGCGGGTGCCTCCACCCAGAGGTCAGGGTTTGCAATAGTTAAACTAACTTGGTCACAGCCTCTGGGACACTGCAACCCCTTTCTTCCCACTAGTGGCCCACACAATATATCAGAATTACCTTCACAGTATACACTTACCCCCAGGTCTGGTTCCGCACTGGGACCTCCTGTGAAATGAGATACAGTGCAACAATCACAGTACAGTACTTTAACATAGACAAATACCTCAGGCAGTATAACTTTGCTGAAACAAGCAGCTCTGATTTATTTAGGGGATATAACAAGGACAGGGGAAATCAGGTTAATTAGCTTATCACTCTAATAATCTACCTATGGCTCTGTGCACAGGCCTATCCCTATCAGTTACTGTCCCTGGGTACCAAGCCCTAGTGGCTAGTCCAAACCGGCAGCTGGTAGGGCCCTTTCACACAGAGAAAAGGAGAATTAAACAGTCAGCAGTACAGTAATTCCATTTGGATTTAATGTGGCAATTCAACAGGGGCGACCCTGAATTAGTACTCACGACCTCCAAATAAGATAGGGTCCTTCAATGTCAGCAGGGCTCACTTGAGGTACACAAACCTCTTCACACATCCATATAAAAGAAAGCACTATACCAGGCAGGCTGCATCTGTATCCCGATCGCAATTACTGCACAATACCCGGGAGAACGCACAGCAGATTCAGTTCCTGACAGACCGAGTGCAATTTTCAGCAATTCCTCCAGTCTTCTACAGGGTGAGCCTGGTTTCTACTCTTCAGAGATCCTTTGATTCTTTTCACAGGACGGATTCAGTCCTAACAAGCTGTTACACAAGCTGCAGACCGGAACTCTGGGCCTTACACACGTTTTTTGACTAAAACTGCACACTGAAAAAGCACAGGGCTCCTTCCTTCTTCACTGCCAAAGCTCAAACTGAAACTCCAACCGACAAAACCGGCACTTCCTTTGAGTTCCTCCCAGTTCTTGACTGGATTGGCTGTCACTACAATAGACTGCTGCTGTTGGTCCAAAAGGCACTGAAGTCTAAACTACATCTCCCAGAGTCACTGCCCATACAATCCTCTTGTGGCTGGCTCAGATTATGAGTCCAAGTTCTGATTCGTCCAAGGCATCATTTTAGAGCTAGCTTACCCCACACTGATTGGTCCAGTTCAGCAGTTCAAAACTAGAATGGGGAACTAGCAGACACAGTTCTGACTGCAAAGAAAGCAGGTTAGACAAACTGTAATTTCATTATTACTCTAAATAATTTCTGGCAAACAGTTACATCTTTCAGATAGGTTCCCTTGCACTCCTAGTGACTGCAAAATGAAGTGAATTGGCAGCAGCTTGAGTGGTACTCAATCAAAGAAACACACAGTCCCCCATACAAACTAATTATGTCTGCAAGCAGACAGCTCTTAAAGAGACAGTACCAGAGGTTCTAAAAACACTCACTGATAAATGGCTTAAATGCCAAACACCATTCAGGCTTGGAGCATTCAAGCAAGCTCCTGAAGTCTTTGGGAACCCTATCTTCAGGGGGTTACAAAATGTAAATACAGGGATTTATTTAACTCTAAAAATTGATTCGCCTTTGGTCATAAAAGTGCTAAATCTTTGTGAAAATGCAGAGCTTTTGCCTCACTGTGTTTAACAAACACAGCACTTCTAGAAAATCTATACAAATACTTTCTGTACAGTTAGTATAGTCCCAAATAAAAACTGCTAATCAATTATTTAAAACCCTGAAATACATTCTTCTTTCATGTGCCCATATTAAGCCAGCAGTCTTGTTTTGTGAGGGTGATGAAAGAAGAATCTTCAGAGAAGCAATTTTCACCATTCATTATGTAGTGTACTTCGTTGAAAACAAGCAGCTCTGATTTATTTAGGGGATATAACAATGACAGGGGGAAATCTGGTTAATTAGCTTATCACTCTAATAATTTATCATGGCTCTGTGTACAGGCCTATCCCTATCAGTTACTGTCCTTGGGTACCCAAGCCCTAGTGGTTAGTCCAAACCGTAGCAGCTGTAGGGGCCCTTTCACAGAGAAAAGGAGAATTAAATAGTCAGTAGTACAGTAATTCCATTTGGATTTAATGTGGCACCAACAGGAGCTACCCTGAATTAGTACCACGACTCCAAATAAGATAGGGTCCTTCAATGTCAGTAGGGCTCACTTGAGGTAGACACAAACCTCTTGGCACATCCATATAAAAGAAAAAGTACTATACTAGCAGGCTGTATCTGTATCCCGATCGCAATTACTGCACAATACCTGGAGAACGACAGCAGATTCAGTTCCTGACAGACCGAGTGCAAGTTTCAGCAATTCCTCCAGTCTTCTACAGGGTGAGCCTGGTTTCTACTCTTCAGAGATCCTTTGATTCTTTTCACAGGACGGATTCGTCTCAATAAGCTGTTATGTCGCTTTCAGACCGAACTCTGGGCCTTGCACACGCTTTTTGACTAAAACTGCACACTGAAAAGCACATGGTCCTTCCTCTTCACTTCAAAGCTCAAACTGAAACCCAACCGGCAAAACCGGCACTTCCTTTGAGTTCCTCCTAGTTCTTGACTGGATTGGCTGTCACCACAATAGACTGCTGCTGTTGTCCAAAAAGGCACTGAAGTCTAAACTATGTATCTCCCAGAGTCAATGCCCATACAATCCTCTTGTGGTTGGCTCAGATTATGAGTCCAAGTTCTGATTCGTCCAAGGTATCATTTTAGAGTTTAGCTTCTCCACACTGATTGGTCCAGTTCAGCAGTTCAAACCTAGAATGGGAACTAGCGGACAGTTCTGACTGCAAAGAAAGCAGGTTAGACAAACTGTAATTTCATTATTACTCTAAATAATTTCTTGCAAACAGTTACATCTTTCAGATAGGTTCCTTTGCACCCTAGTGACTGCAAAATGAAGAATTGGCAGCAGCTTGAGTGGTACTCAAAGAAACACACAGTCCCCATACAATTCATTGTATGTCTGCAAGCAGACAGCTCTAAAGAGACAGTACCAGAAGTTCTAAAACACTCACTGATAAATGGCTTAAATGCTAAACACCATTCAGGCTTGAGCATTCAAGCAAGCTCCTGAAGTCTTTTGGAACCCCTTATTTGCAGGGGTTACACCTTTCCTGGTTTGGGAAAGCTTGACGTCTGCTGGCAAGCAAGTACTTCATAAGTTTCCAACTGCAACCATATACATTTGCATTAGGCTCTGCACATGTAATCATCAGTCATTATATCATTTACCAAGAACAATTTCTGAAATATTGCAGTACTGTCACTTTACACAGTATTACGACACATTGTACCATAACTCAAGTTATACTCTCTTGTACATGAAACCTGAAGAGAGGGGCCTTCCCCTCATCAGTTACCTTGGGGCTGGATGGGGCAGGCACCATACTAGGGGCAACACAAGTAACTTTTGAGTTAGCACTGATGCTCAGTTTGGGCAATGAGCTCTGGACACATACACCCTTTATGGACAACATTGAGGCAGAGTCCACAGGCCTCCTAAGTGAATCCATAACTGAGGTGCACCACAGGCTTTACAGCCGACCAGTCTTTCTAGCGTGGAACTGTTATAGTCTCTGCACTTGAGCCTCTATTTTTCAGCATTGTCCTCACTTGTCAGGGAGTCTCCATGGGGGTAGAGAGGCTAGAACTTGGGGCACTTTCAGCTCCAGGAGTACAGTTTCTGAGTCCACAAATTTGGCTCGTGATGGAGAGCTTTCTTTGACACTGGCAGTGGACTGTCAGGGTACCTCAAAATACTTCTTTGTCTGGTATCACCAGTCTGTCTCTAATCTATCATTTTCCTCCTGAAAGTCACAAACAGTTCAACCATGCACAATGATTCCATTTCATCTGATCTGATGCTTGCACTTCACTTTCTGGGAGCATTGGCTCCAGGGATGAAGTTGGGAACTAGACAGTCCAGAAGGCCCAGCTTTGTCTCCAGTATTGACTAGGGATTGCCTCAAACAATTGACTCAGTCTGAAGAAGGATAGTATTCAAAGTTACTCTCACTTTCTTCCGATATGGACTGACAGTCATGCTCAACTGGGACTTGTGGAGGGGAACACTTTAACTTTGCTTCTGTAGGTGCAGACTTTCTCTTGATCTTTTCTTAGCAGCAGCTCTAGTCACTTGGTCCAGAGGGGCATCTTCTAGGGGCTCAGACTCAATTAAGATTTGTCCAATGGGCAGTAAATGATTTCTATGCATTGTTTTTACATCTTTTGAATTATTCTCAGGCCTTACTTTGTACACTGGCAGATCATCTAGTTTGCCCACTACAATGTGAGGGAGATGGTGCCATCTGTCAGCAATCTTGTGCTTGCCATGCAGTCCCAGATTTCTTAGCAATACCCGATCTCCCTCCTGGAGTTCCTGTAAGCTCACCTTTTATCATACCTTTCTTTGTTGGCCAGATTTCTTTTGGCAGCCATGGTTTGAGCCAGTTGGTACGCATGAGTTAGTGGCCTTTAACTTTTGCATATACTGTAATAGTTGTCAGCTTGAACTCTATCAGGAGAGAGACCTAAACACATATCTACTGGTAGTCGAGCTTCTCTTCCAAACATCAGGCGTAGGGGAGAATCCAGTGGCATCACTTTGGTGCAGTTGTAAGCATGTACCAGGGTGCTAATTTGTTGGCTCCATCTAGGCTTGTCTTTGGGTGCAGGGTGCCCAGCATATCTAGCAAAGTGCGGTTGAAACGTCAGGCTGTGGGTCCCCTGGGGTGGTAAGGAGTGGTTCTGACTTTCAGACTCCCCACAGAGAGAAAGCATCTTTGATCAGACGACTCTCTAAAGTCTCTCTTTGGATCAGAATGGATTCTTTGTGGAGCCCCATAGTGAACAAAAAGTTTTCTACAAGTACTTTGCACAGGATGCTTTCTGGTCTTTGGTGGGGAAAGCTTGGGCATATCTGTGAAATGGTCAGTGACCACCAGCACATTACTGATATTTCTTTGATCTGACTCCAAACTCAGAAAATCAATACAGACCAGCTCCATGGGTGCACTGGTGGTGATGTTAATAAGGGGGAGCCTCTGGGGCAAAGCTTTCTCTGAAGCAGCGACTATAAGTTCGAATGTGTTGCTCCACATCAGCCCCTCATCTTAGGCCAATAGAATCTGGATCTCACCAAGTCAAGTGTTCTGTCTATACCAAGGTGCCCCATGTGGTTGTGCAAGGACCTCAGTACTGAGTCTCGAAAGGCAGTGGGCAGCACTAGTTGTTGTTTGTCTACTTGTCCCCTCTGTCTCACTGTTTCTCTTGTATAACAGTTTATTGATCAGTTTCAACTTAGACCTTCTTTGTATATCAGTGCAGTTCTCAAATCAGTGGAGCGTAATTTGGACACATCTTTTCCTGCATAGAGGGCTTCTAAAGCTGCTTTGATCATGGGATTATGGATTGAGCCCACCGAATACTGTCATTGTCCAGCTGAGGCAGTGCACCAATGTCTATTGCAGAAAAGTGGCACAAGCAGCAGGTATGCAATTCTCAGAGGGTCCCAAGCAATCTCGCCATGCAGTCCATCTGCGTCTCGTGGACATTTGTTCCTCCCTGTCAAACTTCAGCAGAGTGCCCAATGTCAGGTTCTGCCAATCTGGACCCAATCATTCTGGGGAACAGGCCTCCGGGAGAGAGCATCAGCATCTATGTGGTTCAGACCTGCTCGTATTCATGAGCATAGTCATATGTAGATAATGCAGAAAGCCACCTATGGCCAGTGGCATCCAACTTAGCTGAGGTCTGCACATAGGTCAAAGGATTATTGTCAGTTTTACTAGTATTTTAGCCCCATACAAGTACTCATGGAATTGGTCAACAATAGCCCACTTCAAAGCATGGAACTCTAACTTATGTACAGGATAGTTCTTTTCGGATGGGGTCAGGCTTCTACTGGCAAAGGGCCACTGGTCTCAGGCCATTCTCGTGCTCTTGGTACAACACAGCCCCAACCCTTGCAAGCTAGCATCAGTGTGCAGGACGAAGGTTTTCTTGGATCGGCATAGGCCAGCACTGGAGCATGGGTAAGTTGATATATGATCTCATGAAAAGCAGTCTCACAATCAGAGTCCAGCGGGCCCCAAATACTTCACTCGGATGAAAATACACTCTTTCAGTCTTGAGGGACGCTGACTTTTGGTATTTTTGTGGGTTGGGGGATACCCTTGAGTAAGGTTAAGTGAAGGGCGGATCACTCTGAATAGTCCTTGATGAGTTACCGATAATAACCACAGAATCCCAGGAATCTTTGCAGTTCTTTAGATTTTTGGCTGTGGCCAGGTGGTCAAGGCCTCAACTTTACTTGGGTTGGTCTCTATTCCCTCGGTGGATACTATGTGTCCCACATACTTTACTGATGTTTGAAAGAATTGACACTTATCAATGGACAGTTTAAGGCCAAAGTCCTCCAGTCGGTCCAATAACCTTAAATAATCTGCTCTCATGTTCCTCCAGTGAGCTGCCAAACACAATAACATCATCTAGGTATACCAGGCACTCTAGTAAGTTCATGTCCCCCACTGCACGCTCCATCAATCGTTGAAAAGTGGCTGGGGCACCTGAAATCCTTGAGGCATCCCCATGAATTCATAGAAGCCAAGCGGACAGATAAAGGCCGTGCCTCTCTCACGTCCTCTGGGGCCATCGGGATCTGGTAGTACCCACTGCGGAGATCCAGCACAGAGAACCACTTGCTCCCGTTTAGGCAGTCCAAAGCATCCTGAATGTGGGGCATTGTGTACTGATCAGGATAGTCCGCGGTTTAAGGTGCGTAATCCACACACATCCTTACTGTTCCATTCTTTTCCTCACTACCACAATGGGGAAGCATAAGGGCTTCTGGATTCTTGTATTACACCAGCAGCTAACATCTCTTGCAGATGCCGTCTCACATCATCTATGTCAGCAGGTGCCAGGCCGTCGAGACCCTCTCACGAAATGGTCTTTAGTCATCAGCCGGATATTGTGCTCAACTCCTTCGCATCCTACATCCCATTCCTTTAAAGAAAACACCTGGTCTCTCTGGGCAAGCTTTCTCACTGATCCTCACTTTCCATTCAGCTGGCAGCGGGAGTCGCCGAAATCAAACAAGTTGTAGGCGTACTCTGTCATTCTTCCTTGAACTTTTGCTGCTGGGTAGCACTGCAGTGTCTGCACAATGCACATTAGCCAGGATGCAACCTCTGTTTACTCAGATGTCTCTTTCAGACACATTATGAACTGGACCATTACCTTCTGGCATAAGCATGGGCTCTAGCGGCAAAATACTAGGCTTGACCAGCAGTCCCTCTGGCAATTTTCCATCGCTTGGTGCATCCAACATTAATATTTTATTCTTAACATCCTTTCTGATACGGACTCTCCTGTAAGGTACACTGGGCATTTGGCGCCAGGATCAGAGACTCAGGATCCTTCTTCCATACAATTCGACCGGTTCCTCTGGTTCTGTTTTTCAGCATCTCTGTGCCCTCATAGGCCTTCTTAATTAAAGCCGAACTCTTAAAGCTCTACTAGTCTTTGACCCCTGTTTTCATAACACAACTGTGCCAGCCTTCCGAACATATGAGCATTTGTTCCAATCAACAAAGGACACCATCATACAGTCCAGTGGGGGGGACACACTAAGGCTAGGGTCTCTACTTGTTCGGCCACTCCAGCCACGGAGGGGTGGGGAAAGACAGCCAAATTGGATATACCCGAATAGGTAGGCCTTCTCACTTAACCCCCCATACATGCAGTCCTTCTAATGGTTGTAAGGGTACGCCTGACAAATGCTTCTGATACCAATCCTGGAACATAATTGTCACTTGGGAGCCACTGTCTAATACAGCTCTTGTAGACACTCCATTCACCTTTACAGTGGTCTCCATGGAGGGACCCACTATTCTGGACCAGTCTGGAGAGGCAGTAGTGGGGGCCTGGGCAACTGAGCTTGCCACAAAAGGACGTGAATTAGCATTTTTGGTGCCTCTACTGACCATGTCGCACCTCTTAACCACTGATTTCTTCTCCTAAGCTCTCTTGTAGCCTATATGCAACTTTTGCCAGTGTCTTTTGGGGACTGGCATTCCCTTTTCATGTGCCCATCTTTCCCACAATTATAGCAAAACATACTTTCTGGAGTTTGAGCTGGCCGAGGCGCCACACTGGGAGCCAGGGCGGGGTATTACTAACTGGAAACCTGGGTGCCATCTCTGTCTGTGGCGTGATAAGCATTTGGAGACATCTCGTCAGTTTCTCCACTTCCATGGTCAAGGAATTGAGTTTGGAGCTGTTATCAGCAGGAGATACATGGGTGGGTACCCCACCCCATAAGCAGATGCAGTCGGATATAGGTCAGGGGTCTGGATTGGCAGTCTGTGGCCTTCATAAAGGACTGTTTTTGAATTCCAGGATCTCTCAACAGTTCGCCCTCATTGTGGCATATCTTTTTCCTTGTCAGAGCACTCATTGACTGTCAACCTCTGCCCTGAACTTCACTTGATGGGTCACCCTCAGTCACTGGTCGTAGCTACAGCTGTTGGTGCAGGTACCTCCGAGTCGCCTTTTTCAACTCCTCAATTTCTCTCATTAACTCATCATAGGAGGGTGAGGATTCTGTCGATTTGCCGATGTGAACTGAAGCCACAGCAGTTCTGGAGAAGGTGAGACTTAAGGATTCTGTCCAGTCTGGTTCGGTCCAGTTCAATCGCTGGCAAGCTACCTTTCTGAGGCATTCTTGCAACAATTTTTCCAGCCGAGAGACATACACAGACAACAACTCCCCTTGGTACTGTTGTGCATTTCTACTCTCCACCATAGGTCCGCATCAGAATCTGGACTCCCATACACATTCTCCAAGGCCTCAAGATAGGCCTGTGCAGTCGCCTAGGTTACTGGCCCGCTTAGCACGGATGGTAGCCAGGGCAGGACCTCGGAGGCTCTCACTAACCCTCTTTTCGCCGCCTTCCCGAGCATTGCCATTCTAGCACTTGGGGCAAATATAGTCTATCCAGGTCTCCCAGTCATCCTCCCTTGGGGGTGGGAGGGTGCCATAGAAGATCCTCAACCTTCGTAAGAGTCGTGACTAATGGCAGGTGCAGAAATAGGAGTCTGCATTGGTTCAGCCACCATTAGGGCACTGGAGCAGGAGAGGGTGTTGGGGAGGAACACCCCAGGTGGCAAGAATAGTTTCTTCAAGTCCTCCACAGTTTTCCCTCTCCCAGCAACCATTCAGCAAATTTCTCCTCAAAAGTTTCAGATAGTGGTGGCTGATTCCCCGGTCTTTACTGTCCTTGTTATCACTCTCCAAGCAGTGAGGGCTCTCTGGGGTAATGGTCTGTGGCACTTTGGAGCTATCTATGGGATCCTTAAACTCTACTAGGGCCAGGAAAGTGTGGGTGAGCAGATTAGCATGCCGACCCACCACCACAGGGTTTTGTAAACTTCCACCTTGGAAAGTACTCCCTGCACAGTGTCCGTATTGATACCCAGGGGATGTCCAGGATAAGCATAGCATTTTGGGGTCGATCTCCTCCCAGTACACCATCTCCACCAGCCGGTGCACAGCCACTTCTGTCGGGTGACCCATTTTTTCTTAACAGTGGTTCAGAATATGGCCACTAGAGGACACACAATCCCAGCGGTGAGCCTCCAAGATGTAACCCCTAGATGGCGCTATCCCAGGGGCTACTACCCTGCCTGATTTGCCACTAACAGGTTGAGGGCCTGATCCAATGGCGGTGCCTCCACCCAGAGGTCAGGGTTTGCAATAGTTAAACTAACTTGTCACAGCCTCTGGGACACTGCAACCCCTTCTTCCCACTAGTGGCCCACACAATATATCAGAATTACCTTCACAGTATACACTTACCCCAGGTCTGGTTCTGCACTGGGACCTCCTGTGAAATGAGATACAGTGCAACAATCACAGTACAGTACTTTAACATAGACAAATACCTCAGGCAGTATAACTTTGCTGAAACAAGCAGCTCTGATTTATTTAGGGGATATAACAAGGACAGGGGAAATCAGGTTAATTAGCTTATCACTCTAATAATCTACTTATGGCTCTGTGCACAGGCCTATCCCTATCAGTTACTGTCCCTGGGTACCCAAGCCCTAGTGGCTAGTCCAAACCGTGGCAGCTGGTAGGGGCCCTTTCACACAGAGAAAAGGAGAATTAAACAGTCAGCAGTACAGTAATTCCATTTGGATTTAATGTGGGAATTCAACAGGGAGCGACCCTGAATTAGTACTCACGACCTCCAAATAAGATAGGGTCCTTCAATGTCAGCAGGGCTCACTTGAGGTACACAAACCTCTTCACACATCCATATAAAAGAAAGCACTATACCAGGCAGGCTGCATCTGTATCCCGATCGCAATTACTGCACAATACCGGGAGAACGCACAGCAGATTCAGTTCCTGACAGACCGAGTGCAATTTTCAGCAATTCCTCCAGTCTTCTACAGGTGAGCCTGGTTTCTACTCTTCAGAGATCCTTTGATTCTTTTCACAGGACGATTCAGTCCTAACAAGCAGTTACACAAGCTGCAGACTGGAACTCTGGGCCTTACACACGTTTTTTGACTAAAACTGCACACTGAAAAAGCACAGGGCTCCTTCCTTCTTCACTGCCAAAGCTCAAACTGAAACTCCAACCGACAAAACCGGCACTTCCTTTGAGTTCCTCCCAGTTCTTGACTGGATTGGCTGTCACTCAAATAGACTGCTGCTGTTGGTCCAAAAGGCACTGAAGTCTAAACTACATCTCCCAGAGTCACTGCCCATACAATCCTCTTGTGGCTGGCTCAGATTATGAGTCCAAGTTCTGATTCGTCCAAGGCATCATTTTAGAGCTAGCTTACCCCACACTGATTGGTCCAGTTCAGCAGTTCAAAACTAGAATGGGGAACTAGCAGACACAGTTCTGACTGCAAAGAAAGCAGGTTAGACAAACTGTAATTTCATTATTACTCTAAATAATTTCTGGCAAACAGTTACATCTTTCAGATAGGTTCCCTTTGCACTCCTAGTGACTGCAAAAATGAAGTGAATTGGCAGCAGCTTGAGTGGTACTCAATCAAAGAAACACACAGTCCCCCATACAAACTAATTATGTCTGCAAGCAGACAGCTCTTAAAGAGACAGTACCAGAGGTTCTAAAAACACTCACTGATAAATGGCTTAAATGCCAAACACCATTCAGGCTTGGAGCATTCAAGCAAGCTCCTGGAAGTCTTTTGGGAACCCCCATTTTCAGGGGGGTTACAAATGTAAATACAGGGATTTATTTAACTCTAAAAATTGATTCGCGTTTTGGTCATAAAAGTGCTAAATCTTTGTGAAAATGCAGAGCTTTTGCCTCACTGTGTTTAACAAACACAGCACTTCTAGAAAATCTATACAAATACTTTCTGTACAGTTAGTATAGTCCCAAATAAAAAACTGCTAATCAATTATTTAAAACCCTGAAATACATTCTTCTTTCATGTGCCCATATTAAGCCAGCAGTCTTGTTTTGTGAGGGTGATGAAAGAAGAATCTTCAGAGAAGCAATTTTCACCATTCATTACTGGTGGGTCTTTGCTGGAAGCATCAGAACCCCGCGGGAGCGTACAACTTTAAAGCTGTAGCGGTAGAGGACTGATGTCAGGGATGGCACTGTCCATGTGGCGAACATACGACATGCACTCATGGACTGGCCAGTAACTGATGCAGGCCTCCTGCTTTTTTCAGTTCTGTTCTTCCCGCCATCAGGGTAACACTCTGTGGGAGCGTTCGCCATTTGCAGCTGTGTAACTCAGACTAGTTCTGTTCATCGCCACTTGCTTGACGCCATAACCCTTGTTTCAGCATCTTTCGTTACTGCTTTCCTTTTCTGTCCCTTTTTACAGCACAGAGCGATGTTTTTGCTGATTTTTTATTCTTGTCCATAATCAGTCATGTCCGGGTCGCAGGGGCCAAAGAATCTCAAGAACAAGTCAAGCAAGAAGATGGAATCTACCGCAATGCATCAGTGCCCCTGTGGGAGAAACATGTCCATCCAGGACCAGCATGACTGCTGCTGAACCTGCCTTAGAGCAGAACACGATGTGGACCACTGCAACACCTGCTTCTCTATGGACTTCCGTACTTTAGAGATCCACGTGATGAGGTGTTGTCAGTTGCCCCCCACCTTTGGAGTTAGATGTCACACTCGGGACTTCAAGGTAAGGTCCCTGGGCTCTTCTTCTGAGCCCCTCCCCAGTACAACACATACTGAGGGAGACCAGGCCTCTTCTTGTCCATGTCTCACCGAGACAGAGAGCGTGGGGGAGGGGTCTGTGGGATAGACAGCCCCCTCCAAAGGATCAATTGTGCAACCCTCTCACTCTGGCACCACCTTGGTGGTCCAGACACCCCCTTTGGCAAGGTTGCAGTTATACACTGGGCTTACAGCAGTGGGCTCCTTGGGGCCATGACCTTGTGCCGGTTTGGCCCCTGGCACTGAGGCCACTGACGGTAAGCAGAGCGGCACCACCCACACTGCCGGATCCCCTCCTGATGCCACTTGCAACACTTGGAGACGGAAGGCCTTTGAAGCCAGTGGCCCTTGTGGAGATCTTCTGGATCTCATTTCTTGAGTGGTCTGATGACCTGGGGCATGGGGACTGGGACTGATCCTGACTGACTCCTGGGTTCTGGTGAAGAAGGAGACCTTTCTGGACTAAGTCCTAGGCCTTTGGTGTCCACTTCATTATCCCTAGGTGATTTTCTGTCTCGTGCCGACCTTGGTGCTGCCTCTTTTCTGTCTTGCAGCATCACTCACATCACAGGGGACAGTTCTGGTGCCAATTCTTGCACCAGGGGAGAGGCTGGCACTGGGCATGGTGCTGTGTTGGATTCCGGCACTGCCCTCAGTGCGGGGTCAGGTTCCGGCACCATCCCCAGTGCTAAATATGAGTCCAGTGCCTTTCGTGGTGCCAAGGAAGGTTCCATTGCTGCTTGTGGTGCCATCTCCCCCTTAGCTCAAGTCCTTGCCACTGGTGCTGTCCTTAGGGCCTAGCCCAAGGGGTAGACCCCATTCCGGTGAGGTGGGGGCTGGTAGGTCCCAGTCGACGCTGCACTCCATGCCCAGAGTTGCTGGTGGATCTGGCAAGAATTAGAGTGTTGACTCAGGTCCTTTGGCCTCCTTGGAACTGTTCGGGCCTCAGGTAGGATAGGGGCCACCTGTGGGACCTCTACAGCTCCGTTCTCCCCACCTGGGGGTTTCCCCCCAAGGGAACCAACTGGACTGCCCCTCTACAGTTGGGTGTTCACAGGTGGAAGAGTTGCACAGGCCCTCCCCTCGGGAGAGGTCCCCTGTTTGCTCTCATAGCCTTGGCAGAGGACCTGGCCTGATCCATCATGAACTGCCTCCCCCCCTTTGCCTACCTCTCCTGCTCTCCTGGGCATTTCAGGTCCTGTGAGGCCTTTGACCTTGGAACAATTCAGGGCTTTGGTGAATGCCTTCCCAACTTATCTGAGGGAACTGGACCAGGCTATTTTTGAGCCTGAAACTCTGGCTCTGCTGCCTCTGAGTCCATCTCCTCCTCATCTTTGTCTTCCTCCTCTGAGGAAGAGGACTATTCCCTTCATCTATCCTCCAACGCTGAGTACACTCATTACCAGCAGTTCCTTCAGGAGATGATGAAGGAGCTGCAACTGTCCCATTTTCTGTTGCCGCAGTCCTGCATGTCTGACGCTGTCCTTCCTTGGGGAATAAAGTCATGACTATACAGTCATACTTCCATGGCCTAGACCTTTAGTGAAAGCATTGAGAGATGTATGGTTCTGTCCCTCTGCCCCCCCCCCTTCAGCCCCGAGGGACATCCAGTGCTGGTACTGCGCACACGTGGGGTCTTCAGCAGATATGCTACACCCTGCTTCTGGAAACCCCCTATGGGCATAGGTGCCCAGTGCATGTCCATCTGCCAAAGTCAGACTCAGCTGAGTTTGATGTCTAGAGTCAAAACATTTTCTCAGCAACCCGCACCATATTGTGCATTTCTGCACAGTAGGCACCCCTATGGCAGGCACCTGTGAGTGATGCTGGAACAGCTCCTGGTGTCCTTGCCGGACTGTGAGCAAACCAGACAAGTCATACACCTTTCTGCGCAGTGCCTGGAGCTGTTGAGACACCAAGCAAGGGCATCCTATAACGCAAATGAGATAGCCTCCAGGATAATGGGAACTGCAGTCTGCATTAGGCAGATGGTATGGCTCTGTCTCTCCCGAATTATCACCCTTGGCCTGGCACTGGGTAATTGCCTCACACTTCCATGGGGCCTACTTCTTCTCTTGCAGGGCCAGGCGTGAGCTTGCAGGGCACATTCCTGCTCCCAGGCCATGGGAGCCTCCGCCTGCCTCTGACCAGTCTTAGGCCTTGCAAGGCCTGTAAGGGGCCCCCACCTCTCTGTGTTTTCCCCCACAGAAGGCTGCGGGAACAACCATTTCCCTCAGGGTTTGCCAACACCACCTTTGGTGGTAAACTTGACACCCAAACCCACCAGTAGTGAAAGGTGAAGATTGATTCTTGGAAGATATGAAAATTACGTATGCACCATAATTCTTGATCTTCCAGAATATCTTCACCATTCATTACTGCAACCTGTCCACCTTCCCGCGAAATGACAAGGCTTCTGGGCAGTCTTTTTATCTTTCTTCTCACGTTTGCCTCCTTCTTAGGCTTTCCTTTAAAAAAAAGAGGGAGGCATATGGGGCAACTGACTATGGGGGACCTTGTTCCTTTCTTGTGGCCCCTATTGTGGCCTCAAAAATACTAAACAAGAAAAAGGAAATTCGTGGGGTCCCTCTTCTCTCCTAATCCCATTAGTCTCTTACCCTCATTTTTTAAAAAAAATATAAAAAAAAAGAACTACATAAGGGTTCTTCTTATCCCGTATTCTTTCTAGTTCATCCCCTTGTTATTAAAAAAAAAAAAAAAAAAAAGAGGAGAAACAGGGCAGAGAAAGCCCTTTTGCTCCAACCCCTTCCCTGTGTTTCGGAGAGAAGGATGTAGTTGCTTGCTGTTGGATAAGCTTTCCCTTTGATTCCATTATTCTTTGGGGGGGGAGGCTTGCAGGAGAGCAGGTGTAGTAAGGGATCAAGAGACATATTTGGAGTAGTGGCCAAACTCCTTTACCTGGTGTGGATTTCTTTTCCCTTGCGGTTTGCCTGCTTTGGTTCCTTCCAGGCCTGGAGCTTAAAGTGGGATGCAGGCCCCACCCTGGCATTCAAAACTCACTTTGAATTTGTACAGAATGGGTGGGTGAGTGGTACCCTGCCATTAGCTCATAGGGTCACTGACAAAGTATGGTGCGACTTGTAATTTAAAACTATACAGGTCAGGCATTAGGGGGTTAGAACACTGCACCTGTTGAGTCTGAGGCAGTGGTAGGGGTATTAGAATGCTGCACTTATTAAGTCTGAACCAGCAGTAGGACTGTTGGAATGCTGCATTTATTGAGTCTGAATCAGCAGTAGGGATGTTGAAACACTGCACCTGCTGAGTCTGAGGTAGCAATATTGGTGTTGAAATGCTGCACCTGTTGCATCTGAGACAGCAGTAGGGGGTGTTAGAATGCTGCACCTGTTGTGTCTAAGACAGCAGTAGGGGTGTTGGAATGTTGCACCTGTTGAGTCTTGGACAACAGTACGGGTCTTGGAATGCTGCATCTGTTAAGTTTGAGACAGGGTAGGAGTTTTGTAATGTTGCACCTGTTGAGTCTGAGACAGCAGTAGGAGTGTTAAAACGCTGCACCTGTTGAGTCTGAGACAGCGGTAGAGGTGTTGGAACACTGCACCTGTTGAGTCTGAGAAAACAGTAGTGGTATTGGAACGATGTACCTGTTGAGTCTGAGACAGGGGTAAAGGTGTTGGAATGTTGCACCTGTTGAGTCTGAGCAACATTAAGGGTGCTGGAATGCTGCAACTGTTGAATTTGAGACAGTGGTAGGGGTGTTGGAATGCTGCACTTGTTGAGTCTGACACAGCAGTAGGGGTGTTGGCACACTGCACCTGGTCAGTCTAAGACACCAGTAGGGAAGTTAAAACGCTGTAGAGGAGTTGAAATGCTGTACCTGTTGAGTCTGAGACAGCGGTAGGGGTGTTGGAATGCTGCACCTGTTGAGTCTAAGACAGCAGTAAGGGTGTTGGAACACTGCACCTGATCAGTCTGAGACAGCGGTAGTGGTGTTGGAATGCTGCACTCGTTGAGTCTGTGACAGCAGTAGGTGTTTTGGAACACTGCACCTGTTGAGTCTGAGATGACATTAGGGGAGCTGAAATGCTGTACCTGTTGAGTGTGAGACAGCAGTAGGGGTGTTGGAATGCTGCACCTGTTGAGTCTGAGACAGCAGTAGGGGTGTTTGAATGTTTCAACTGTTGAGTCTGAGATAGCAGCAAGTATGTTAGAATGCTGCACCTGTTGAATCTGAGACAGCAGTAAAGGTGTTGGAATATTGCACCTGTTGAGTCTAAGACAGTGGTAGGTGTGTTGGAATGCTGCACTTGTTGAGTCTGAGACAGCAGTAAGGGTGTTGGAATGTTGCACCTGCTGGGTCTGACACAGCACTAGGGGTACTGCAATGCTGCAACTGTTAAGTCTGAGACAGCGGTCGTTGTGTTGAAATGTTGCACCTCTTGAATCTGAAACAGTGATAGGGGTGTTGGAATTTGCACCTGCTGAGTCTGAGACAGCAGTAGGGGTGTTGGAATGTTGCACCTGCTGGGTCTGACACAGTCCTGGGGGTGCTGCAATGCTGCAACTGTTAAGTCTGAGACAGCAGTAGGGGTGTTGGAACACTGTACCTGATCAGTCTGAGGCAGCGGTAGTGGTCTTGGAATGCTGCACCCGTTGAGACAGAGACAGCGGTCATTGTGTTGAAATGTTGCATCTCTTGAATCTGAAATAGTGATGGGGTGTTGGAATTTGCACCTGTTGAGTCTGAGACAGCAGTAGGGGTGCTTGAATGCTGCACCTGTTGAGCCTGAGACAGCAGTAGGGGTGTTGGAATACTGCACCTGTTTACTCTGAGACAGCAGTAGTGGTTTTAGAATGCTGCACCTGTTGAGTCTGACACAGCAGTAGGGGTGTTGGAATTTGCACCTGTTGAGTCTGAGACAACAGTACGGGTCTTGGAACACTGCACCTGCTGAGTCTGAGACAGTGGTAGGGCTGCTGGAACACTGCACCTGTTGAGTCTGAGACAGGGGTAGGAGTGTTGAAACACTGCACCTGTTGAATCTGAGACAGCGGAAGGGATGTTGGAACACTGCACCTGTTGAGTCTGAGACAACAATAGTGGTGTTGGAACGCTGCAGTTGTTGAGTCTGAGACAGGGGTAGAGGTGTTGGAATGTTGCACCATTGCACCAGCTGAGTCTGAGACAGCAGTATTAGTTCAAACAACATGAAGTCTTGCTATATTATAGACATTAGCAGTTTGATCCAGCTCTAGAACTGCCCCGGAGTGAAATGGTTAAAACCATTCCAAAATAGAATTTTGGCACGAGAGCAGCTCTATCTGTGTCATTTCAAACTTGAACTGTCAGATTCTTTACTCCACCTCAGTGAACAGTCGCTCCGGAGATTTCTCCTTCTGCTCGGTTCATTTCTTGGTTTAAAAAGTGTTTTCTCGGTTGGATTTAACCGAGAATAGTTTTATTTTAACCGCAAAACCGCTTGGTTCAAGCTCTGTCTGTGGTAACCGTAGTAAATGAAGGTTTTGTCTGTGTGGAACTTGTAAGTTATCGGTTCGGTTTTGAACCGATCAGTGGTTTAAAACTCATTTAAAACTAAAAGTTACTATTTTAGAGTGCGGTTCCGGTTCTTATCGGTTCTAAAAAAGCGGATTTATTACGGTTTTTCCAATACCGTGACACGGTTAGGAACCGATAAGGGTGTTCCTGCCCACACTGCTGTGCGGGCAGTTTTTTGGTTAGCCTGGAGCATTATGTCTCAGAAACCCAAAAGAAAACCGGGCCCACTGGTTTCAACACTGTGATGTTTGTGGGAAGTCTTTGCCAAGGCTGACCCACACACCACATGTGTTTATTGTCTGGGGTTTGACCACCTCAGTCAGACTGCCAGGTATAAGAATTTCCTGCAGCCACCCTGGAAAAAAGATTGGGCAGGCTCAGGAATGAGAGGCCAAAAGTCTGCTGACCTGGATGCCAGCCCGGTTCGTGCCAACCAACCAGAGGGAGTGCCCTCTGACCAGGGCCAGACTTCCTCGGCAAAGAAAAGCTGGTTCTGAGGAACCAATTCCAGTAAAGAAAACAAGAAAATCAGCAGGTCTGGAGTCCAAAATTCCTTCTCCAACTGCTGCAGAGATAGCAAAGCCATACAAATTGTCCAGTCATTGTCTCAGGGTCCGTCCAACCACCACTATCTGGTAAAAGGTCGGGTTCGTCCGTCCCAGTGGTTCAGGATTATGATATTGAGGAATTTATGGAACCAGAGGAGGGAGGAGGATTATGAACAGTATGAATGTGGCTGGGAAGGTCTGGATGTGCCCATTGAACCGACATCTCCCAGACAGACCTTTAGAATCTCCCCTATGCTGTCTGAGTCCCCATCTCATTTTATGTTTTATAAAAAAGTTGCTGAAACCCTCCAGCTTCCTTTAGAAGAGGCTGTGGATGAGCAAAAGGAGCCTGATTTTGTAGAAATGATGGATATTCCAGAGTCTAGGAGATTGTCTATTCCTTTACATAAGTCTTTTAGGAAACAAACAATTAAAATATTAAAAGCTCCTAATTCAAACACCATGAAGTCTTGCTATATTATAACAATAGCAGTCAGCCACTGCAGCTGAACTGCCCCGGAGAGGAAGGAGTTAACTCCAGAGGATCTGGAGTTCTACAGCGCGAGGGCGCTGTGCCCAAAGCTCTATCTGGCAGTTTCAAATGAAACTGTCAGATTCTTTACTCCGCTTCACTTGAACAGTCGCCTCGGAGATCAGCCCTTCAGCTCGGTTCATTCTGTTCAGCAGTATTTTTCGGTTCATTTGAACCGCAAAGTCATTATTTTACCGCATTTGGTTTTAAAGCTCTATCTGGTAACCGTAAGTACTAAATTTTAAGTCTGTGTGGAAAATTAATTATCGGTTCGGTTTGAACCGATCAGTTGGTTATTTCTGCATTTTAAAAGTTAGCGGTTGGGTTTTAGAGTGCGGTTCCCAGTTCTTATCGGTTCTAAAAACTGAATTATAACGGTTTTTCAAATACACTCAGACGGTTAGGAACCGATAAGGGTGTCTTTAATTGGCACTGCCATCAAAAGGGCAAGTTTTGGTTAGGGCTGGCATTATGTCTGAGAAACCTAAAGAAAACTGGGCCCACTGGTTTCAACACTGTGATGTCTGTGGGGAGGCCTTTGCCAAGGCTGACCCACACACCACTTGTGTTTATTGTCTGGGGGCTGACCACCTCCTGTCAGACTGCCAGGTGTGTAAAAATTTCCCTGCAGCCACCCTGGAGAAGAGATTGGGCCGGCTCAGGGAGCGAGAGGCCAAAAAGTCCGCTGACCCAGATGGCCAGCCCGGTCCAGCACCCACTGGACCAGAGGGAGTGCCCTCTGACCAGGGCGAGACTTCCTCGGGCCAAAGGAAGGCTGGTTCAGAGGAACCAGTCCCAAGTAAAAAGACAAGGAAATCAGTAGCTCTGGAGTCCAAAATTGTGTCTCCAACTGCTGCAGAGATAGCTAAAGCCATTCAGATTGTCCAGTCACTGTCTCAGGGATCTGTAGAACCACCAACAGTTGGTAAAAGGTTGGTTCGTTCAGTCCCAGTGGTTCAGGATTTTGAAGTTGAGGATTTTTATGAACCACAGGAGGGGGAGGAGGAATTTGATCAATATATGTGTGGCTGGGAGGGTCTGGACATGCCCATTGAACCGGACATTTCTCCAGACAGACCTTTAGAATCTCCTCCTATTCTGTCTGAGTCCCCTTCTTTCTTTATTTTTTACAAAAAGGTTGCAGAAACCTCCAGCTTCTTTAGAGGAGGCTATGGATGAGCAAGAGGAGCCTGATTATGTGGAAATGATGGATATTCCAGAGTCTAGGAGGTTGTCTATTCCTTTGCATAAGTCATTTAGGAAGCAAACAACAAAGATTTTAAAAATCCTCATTCTGTCCCTCCTGTAGATAAAAAATGGACAGAAGGTATACTTTGTCGGGCTCGATACAGACTTCCTTACTGAGCAGTGTAGTCATGTAGGTGTGGTACAAGCTGCAGCCTGTGACAAGGCTATTATTCCTCTGGCCTCACATCCTCCTGATAAGGATTCCAGGAAGATTGATGCCATGGCTAAGAAACAGTATATGGCAGCTTCTTTGGGACTCAGGCAGGCAAATTATATGGCTTATGTGGCTAGAATATCAGAAATCTAGGTGGGACACAGTATTGTAGTTAGCCAAGCAGGCCCATGGCCAGCTGGCTAGTGAGTTGGAACAGGTGGCTGCTGATGGCATTGAAGCCTCTAAAGTTCAATTTCATACTGCTGTTGATGTTAATGATGTTTCTCTAGGGTCATGGCCACTTCTGTAGCTTTCCGTAGGGTTGGCATGGCTCAGATGCACTAATCTGTCCCAAGATACCCAGTCAAAGGCTATGGATTTTCCTGTAGTGGGAAATTCTCTGTTTGGGAGCAAACAGAAAACTATATGAAAAGATGGATGAATACAGAACTACCTACAAAAGTGCCCAGGCTAAGGAGAAGCATGCCATGCCACAAAGGCATGCTCCCAGAGGTAGGGGCAGGCCCTTTTCCAGGCCTCTTTACCAATTTCAAGCCTCCTCTGCTGTCTCGCAGAGGGGTTTCTTCAGAGGCAGGGGTAGACGAGGCACAAGTAGACCGTCCCCCTCCCCTCAGCCTAAGGCTGCTGCTAAGCAGGTACCCTGATGGGGTGCCCAGGGCCGATTCTCCTGTACCAGTGGGGGGCAGGTTGGCCTATTTCAGCCGGAACTGGCTGTCCCTAACTACGGACAGATGGGTTCTGGAGGTAATAGGCCAGGGTCTGGTTCTCAGCTTCAAACACTTTCCAAAGATGAGAGCCAGGCATTTTCCACCTGCAAATCCTTCAGAAGCCCTTGCTTTGGAAGCAGAGGTTTTTTCTTCTGACTGCAAAGCAGTGGAAAGGGTTCCTCCTTGCCATCAGGGCAAGGGGCTTTATTCAAGATACTTTCACCCCAAAAGACAGGAGAATGGCGCCCATTCTAGATTTAAGATACTTGAACAAGCATCTGTTGAAACCAAAGTTCAAAATGTTGACTTGGCAATGATATTGCTTTCCTAAGGCCAGGGACTGGCTAGCTTCCCTGGACCTCAAGGATGCCTATTTTATGTTCTGATCAGGCCTTCTCACCGAAAGTACTTCTCAGGTTCGAATCTGCCCTCAGGCCACTACCAGTTCAGGGCAATGCCCTTCAGCCTTACCTCTGCGCCAAGGGTATTCACAAATGTCTCGGTAGTAGTGGCTCACTTAAGAAGGCAAGGGTTGCTAGTGCCTCACCTGGACGACTGGCTCATTGTGGGTCAGTCTCCAGGCTGTGTGAAATCCCACTTGCAAGTCACCCAGCAGCTTCTCACTTCCCTGGGATTCCTGCTAAATTTACCAAAGTCAGTTCTGGAACCAGTTCAGGTCCTAACTTTCATAGGCACAGAATTAACACAAGGTTAGCCAGGGCTTTTCTTCCCTCGGAAAGGGTGGACAGACTCATCGCCTGGCATCCTCCTTACCCTACTGCGGCTCTCGACCAGCAAGGCATTTTCTGCAACTCCTCGGCACATGGCTGCCTCCACAGCTGTCGTGCAGGGAGCAAGATTCCAGATGAGGGACATTCAGTTCCATTTGAGGGCCTATTGGTCAAAGGAAGGACCCCCTACCAAGTTGGTCCCAGTGACTCAAACTCTGATCCTAGCCCTCCACTGGTGGCAGGTCCAGAGAATTTAAGACAGGGGTTCCCTTCATTCCCATTTCCCACTCCCTCACCCTCACCACGGATGCCTCCCTGTTAGGTGGGGGCTCACCTGGGCGACCTTGCCACCAGGGGTGTGGTCTCCTCAGGAATCTCTGCTCCACATCAATCTTTTGGAACTCAGAGCTGTCTTTTTAGCTCTTCGGTGTTTTCAGATTCTGTCCAGAACAAAGTGGTTCAAGTCAGGACAGACAACACCACCACAATATGGTACATCAATGCTAAGGGGCACTCGGTCTTCAGCCTTGTGCAACTGAAGCAATGAAGTTGTGGTCTCTGGCTTACTCCCTGAACACCTCCCCTGATAGCGGTTCATCTCCCAGGAAGGACAATGTCCTGGCGGACGCCCTCAGCAGAATTTCTCAGGGCCATCACGAATGGGCTCTGAATCCACAAGTGCTGGGGTCTGTCTCTGCCAGATGGGGCACCCTCAGATAGATCTTTCGCAGCCCCAGACAACCACCAACTTCCTTTTCTGTTGCAGGCCTCCAGTACTGGGCTCAGTCCCTCTGGACGCTTTTCTGTTGGACTGGAAAGGGAAGTTCCTGCATGCCTTCCCCTTCCTCTTCTTTTCAGGGTACTAGTAAAATCTCAGATCTCAACCTTGCAGAGTGATTCTGATTGCTCCCAGATTGGGCCAGACAGCCCTGGTACCCTCTGCTTTGTCCTTGGCAGTTCACCCTGCCCTGAGCCTGCCCAGAGTCCACGACTTACTGGCCTGTGCACAGGGAGAGTGGTATCCGGACTCAATCCTCCACCTCAAGGCTTGGGTCTTGAGGAGCTAGAATTTGCTGACTTACACCTTTCTCAAGGTGTCATGGATATTTTAAAGGCTTCTAGAAGCCTTCCACTAGGGCCACTTATAATTTAAGTGGAAGAGGTTTTCCATCTGGTGCTCTGAGAGGCAGATTATCCCAGAATCTGCTGTGATCTTCCCATTTTACTGGACTATTTGGTCCATCTGAATTCCTAGGCCTTAGGCCAGCTACCCTGAAGGTTCATCTGGCAGCTCTCTCTGCTTTTTGTGTCAGCAGGGAAGCCTGCCTCCTTTCTTCTCACCCTGTGTTCTCCAAGTTTTTAAAGGGTTACTTCATACTAACCTCCTTTGGAACCAGCTCACCTGGGACCTGAATATTTGCATTGCTCACGTAACCCCCTTGAGCCTCTGTCTTCTGCAGAGCTCAAGTATTTAACTTGGAAAACTGTTTCCTAGTAGCTATCACCTCTGCCAGACGACAAGTGAGTTACAGGCCCTGTCAGTGGAAGAAGATTTTATCTCTTTCCACAGAGATAAGGTAGTCCTTAGGACTAATAGAAAGTTTTTGCCTAAGGTGGTTTCTGATTTCCACCTGAATCAATCTATCTCTCTCCCAGTATTTTTCACTGAGCATTCTTCCTCAGGTGAGAGGAGACTGCACAGCTTGGATGTCAAAAGAGCCTTAGCTACTATTTAGAGCGCACCAGAGGTCATAGGTTCGAATCCTCCAACTCTTTCTACCTATGGCGAGGTTGGCAAAGGGAACCTGCCACTAAGAGAACAATTGCAAGGTGGATTGTTTCTTGTATCCAATTCTGTTATCAGAAACTGGTAGAGTACTCCCTCAGGATTGAGGCCCACTCCACCAGGGGTTTAGCTGCGCCTCTAGCGGCTGCTAGAGACATTCCCATTCTGAGACGGTCAAGCTGCCTGGAAGACAGTTCACACCTTTACCAAGCATTATTCCTTGGATGTCCAGTCCAGGAGAGATGCTCGGTTTGGCACAGCTGTGCTTCAGAGCCTATTTCCTAAGTAGGTTCTGACCTCCTCCATGGAGGTACTGCTGTGTAATCTGTTATTAGTTATAATATAGCAAGACTTCATGGTGTTTGAAAAATTACTCACCTTAGTAATTGCTTTTCTTCTCATGGAGTCTTGTTATATTATAACCACCCCCTCCTGCCCTCTTAGAACTTCTACTTGGTAGGGGTGGCTATTGGGCAAGCACTGTGTCATGCCATTGTAGTTATCCCTACCTCTTTTCCTTTGGGTTAGGATCTAGATTGTTTCATTTAGGTTATTTATATTGCCCCTTCCTGGACTTGAGTCTTGGGGGGAAGGGGGGGTTCATATGTGCTTGTCAAGGGTGGTAAAACGAACCATAATACCATCAATTTTTTTGTTATTATGGCTCTGGGTGTTTCTTTGTTGTTTATATTGTTGTTACTACTACTAGTAGGTAGCCATGGGCTAGTGTAGTTTTTCCACACAGACTTTCTGTTCTTTGATGTTAGCTTCGTAAAGATCTGACAGTTTCATTTGAAACTGCCAGATAGAGTTTTGGGCACAGCGCCTGGCTGAGAACTCCAGATCCTCTGGAGTTAACTCCTTCTCTCCGGGCAGTTCAGCTGCAGTGGCTGACTGCTATTGTTATAATATAGCAAGACTCCATGAGAAGAAAAGCAATTACTAAGGTGAGTAATTTTTCTTCTGTGCTCCTGTAGATAAAAGATGGACAGAAGGTATACATTGTCAGGCCTGATACAGAATTCCTTTCAGCAATGCAGTCATGTTAGTAGTTCAGCTGCTGCCTGTGATAAAGCTAATATTCCTTGGCTCACATCCTCCTGACAAGGATTCCAGGAAGATTGATGCCATGGCAAAAACAGTATATGGCAGCCTCTGGGACTCAGGCAAGCAAATTATATGGCTTATGTAGCTAGGTATCAGAAATCTAGATGGGATACTGTTATGCACTGGCCAAGCAGGCCCATGGCCAGCGGCTAGTGAACCAGAACAGGTGGCTGCTGATGGCATTGAAGCTCTAAGGTTCAGTTTCATGCTGCTGTGGATGTTAATGATGTTTCTCTAGGTCATGGCCACATCTGTGAGCTTTCATAGGCTGGCCTGGCTCAGGTGTACTAGTTTGTCACAGGATACCCAGACTAAGGCTATGGATTTTCCTGTAGGGAAATTCTCTGTTTGGAGAGCAGAGAACTGCATGAAGAAGATGGATGAATATAGGACTACTTTACAAGAGTGCCCAGGCTAAGGAGCGCAAGCACACCTCAAAGGCATGCCCTCAGGGTAGGGGTAGGCCTTTCACAGGCCTTTCTACTAGACTCAGGCCTCCTCTGCCTATGCCTGAGGGGCTTCTTCAGAGGCAGGGCAGACGAGGGTGGGCAGGACCTGCTCCCACCCCCAGCCTAAAGCTCCTCATAAACAGGCACCCTGATGGGGTGCCCAGGGCCGATTCTCCTGTACCAGTGGGGGCAGGCTGGCTTACCTTCATAATTGGCTTTAACCTAGACAAGTGGGTTCTGGAAGTAGCAAGCCAGGGTCTGGTTCTCAGCTTCAAAAAGTTTCCCAAGTTGAGAAGCAGACTTTTTCTACCTGCAAGTGCTTCAGAGACCCTCGCTCTGGAAACAGAGGTCTCATCCCTGTTAACCCTACCTTGTAGCCGGCACAGCCCTCGAGATTCAGTGACCGGAGGGGCTCCGAGCCGCCAGCGGGCCGGCGGCGACCACCTAGCCGACCGAGGGATCCAGGAGGCCGGGAGAAGCAGGCAGAAAGCCGGCACAGCCCTCGAGATTCAGTGTCCGGAGGGGCTCCGAGCCGCCAGCGGGCCGGCGGCGACCGCCTAGCCGACGAGGATCCAGGAGGCCGGGAGAAGCAGGCAGAGGTATCGGCAAAGCCGCAAAACCAATCAGAAAGCGACGCTGACTCTGCCTTTGCTTCCCATTGGTGCGCCTTTCCCATAGACTTTAGCTGGACTTTGCAACACTATTCTGGCCGGATTTGTTATTTTTATTCTATTCTTAATTCCACCTAAAAGAGCTGTTTTTCTCTTGAATTGTGCCCGATTTAGGGTTGTATTGATGTATTGTTAGATAGTGATTACAGCCTTTTGAAATTTGTGTGGGCTAGACGCTTAGGCGCCCTACCCCCCACACCCTCCCAGTCTTTTTTGTGTGGTTCCTGATTTTAGCACCTTGTTGCAGATTGCTGCAATAGCATCTTTTGCTTACTGCCTTCCTCTGTCCCCTACCTTGTAGCCGGGCACAGCCCCTCGAGATTCAGTGACCTGAGGGGCCCGAGTCGCCAGCGGGCCGGGCGGCGCACCGCCTAGCCGACTGAGGGATCCAGGCCGGCCGAAGCAGTAGAAAGACGGGCAAAGTCAAGAACCAAATCAGAAAGCGACCGCTGACTCTGCCTTGCTTCCGATTGGTGCGCCTTTCCCATAGACTTTTAGCTGGACTTTGCAACACTATTCTGGCCGGGATTTCTGTTATTTTTATTCTATTCTTAATTCCACCTAAAAAGAGCTGTTTTTCTCTTGAATTGTGCCCGATTTAAGGGTTGTATTGATGTATTGTTAGATAGTGATTACAGCCTTTTTGAAATTCTGTGTGGGCTATACGCTTAGGCGCCTAACCCCTCCCCCACACCCTCACAGTCTTTTGTTGTGTAGATCCTGATTTTTAGCACCTTGTTGCAGATTGCTGCAATAAAGTACCTTACTTACGCCTCTCCTCTGTCCCCCACCTTGTAGCCGGCACAGCCCCTCGAGATTCAGGTGACCGAGGGGCCCGAAAGTCATTGAATGGCCGGGCGGGCACACCGCCTAGCCGATCGAGGGATCCAGGAGGCTGGGAGAAGCAGGCAGAGAGGCACGGGTAAAGTCAAGAAAATTTTTGTCCGCCCTCTGCCCCTCTCTGTTGATTCTTTTATACACTTTCTCCGCCACTTCTCTAATCCACGCCCACAGCTATTTCCTCTCTATTAACCCCTTTCCTAACCTTCACAATGCTATTTTGCTTCCTTTTGCTCCTGAGCCTCTCATCTTCCCCAATCCCATATGATAATCATGAAATACCCCTTGCCATGGTAAATAAGGTAGTGAATATGGTCTGCCCACCCCTGCCATCCCCAGTGGACACCCATTTATTCCTTATTTATATCCAGCCATTTTTGCACTGCAACCCCTGGGGTATCCCACATAAAGTCTCTCTAACCCTACAACATTCCTCAAGTATCTTACATTTATCCTGGCTTTATATTAACCCACTATGCCTATCCATCAGATTATTATTTTGTGATAAACTTCATACCTATGTAACAGGACCATCACCCATTATACAGTGGTTACCCAAGAAGAGGAGGAAATGCTCTGACCACTCACTATCCCTTTCACTTGGTGCCCTCCTCAAACTAATCTTCTTCTTCTGATCTGTATTGGTACTATTGAAACAAATCGGCCCTCATTGAAAGTTTCTTATCCCCTGCTGATCTAACCTCCATAATGGCCTCAAGTTTCCTTCATCAATGCTTGCAGCCTTCTAAAAGTTCTCCTTAATACAGGCCTGGTTGTACATACTCTACCTGACTTCCTGTTATCTCTTGAAACTTGGCTCAGACTCACAACAAAAGACAGTGATATAAACCTTCCCAATTATCAGCTCTTCAGATCAGATCGCCTTCCAGGGGTGTTAGGGTGGCCATCTCCATCAAGGACACCATCTCTGCATCCTGCCTCATCAATACATCCAACCAAAGGAATTTGAATGTTTGTCAATTAAAATATCCCTTCCAAACTTGTCTTCATTTAAATTGATTGGCTGCTATAGGCCCCTCTGCAGGCCCTCAAACTCCTATCCCACCTAGGATCAATACTCAATCAAGGCCCTGAAGATACCATCATCTTGGTGACTTGAATTTAAACTGGCTGTCTAATGCATCTGCACCACTAGTAACCTTCTGTGATACCTATGGATTCACAATTAATCAAAGATCCAACCAGGACTAACCTAAAAATTCTATCAACAGCTCGCTCCTGGATATTATGTTGGTAAACAAGCCTCATTTATATTCACATGCAGGAGTACTACCCAGTGATGTAAGTGATCATTGTCCTATAGCTGGCATAAGATCTACATTCAAACCATCCAATCATGCAAAATTTGTACTCAAAAGGTCAAAAAAGAATTTCAACATCTCAGGATATCTCCATGATTTGTGCAATACAATATATTGGCAAGACTTTTACTTACAACCTCAGTTGAAACAGCTCTCCAGATCTTAAAGGACATCATCACTAATGCTCTCAATACTCATGCACCAATCACCAGTATCAGAACTAAAGTAAGATCTTGTCCTTGGTTCACTGCTGACCTTAAATCAGCTTTGTTAGCCAGAGACAAACTCTGAAAAGGCAAGAAAACAAAGGATACCAAAGACTGGTTTCAATTCAGAAAGGCAAGAAATTCATGTACAAAACAAATAAGAATTGCCAAAGCTGCCTATTATAGAGCTGAATTAGATGCTTCCACAACAACCCATCCAGACTTTTGGGGTACTATAAGGGAATTCTGGGCCAAATACTTACCCTGTCTTACCCTCCAAACTGCTATTAAATGACACAGAAATCACGGGCAAGCAAGAAATCTTAAATACCTTCAATGACCACTTCACCACAGCTGGCCTAGCATTCTGACTCCTCACCTGCAAGTCTCTTTAGATCATCTTTAAACCTTCAATCCACTGTGGGACAAAGGCTATCAACGTTCTCCTTCAATCCAATATCCTTGAAAGAAGTAGAAGACCTCCTATCTAATTTAGATACTTAAGAGTGCAGGTACAGACCCTGGATCCCTACTTTCTTAAAATAGCATCACACGCCTTATCTGCCCCCCTCACTCATCTCTTCAATCTTTCCCCAGCTACTGGATCCATTCCTCCACTTGAAAACAGCTCAAGTAGTTCCACTACTTAAATCAGGTGATCCCATGGACCTTAACAATTATAGGCCCATTTCCATCCCACCGTACTATCCAAGATGCTTGAAAATTAGTAAATTCACAGTTAAGGGCCTATCTGGATAAAACAACTCCTAAATCCAGCACAATCGGTTTTAGATCAAGGCAGAGCACCATTTCCCCTAGCCAAAGTAACTAACGATTGGCAGATTGCCTGGATAAGAAGAATAGTACCTGTGCTGTGTTCCTGGATTTGAGTAAAGCATTTGATACAGTGGATCATGAATCATTAATCACCTCCTTAGCCTCTAGGCCTGGACTTCTCTCTCACCAATTGGTTTAAGTGCTATTTATCTGATAGGTCACAATTGGTAAAAATGAAAAGTACCTATCCACCTTAAACCACTGCTAAGAGGTGTACCGCAGGCTCTATTCTTGGTCTCATCCTCTTTGCCATTTATATTAATAATATCGATGCTAACCTCTCTCAATCTAACATTCATCTGTTTGTTGATGATACTGTATTATATGTCAGCAATCCTCATTATCAAAAAGCCTGTGAACTGTTACATTCAGAATTCTCCATCCTACAACACAATCTATTGGAAAAAATTACTTCTAAATGCCAAAAACAAAAGCATGTTCTTGCCACAAAGAGTTGCTCTGCCATTACCCCATCACCATCATCCCACAATTATCCACCTTACTTGAGAGAAGCTGGAATTTGTGGACAAATTCAAATATCTTGGAGTCTGATTGTTAATAAGCTTGACTACTCTGTCCATATTGAAGAGCTACTAAAAAGTTGAGACAAAGGCTTGGCCTATTTTTCAGAATAAAACACTACCTTACCAGAGACTCCAAACAAAGATTAATCCAGGCATCATTCCTGTCCCTCATTGATTATGCTGACTTTCTCATGACCATTGCTCACTTTCCTCTTAAATAAGCTGGACACCTGTATCATAGATCCATCAGATTTATTACTGACCTTCCCTCCAGCACCCATCATTGCTTCTTTACATGGCAGTTAATTGACATCCCTACAACACAGAAGAAATAGGAATGCTGCAGTCTGGATCTTCAAAGCTTTATCAGGCAAACTCCCTCCTATATCACAAGACTGTTTTACACTTAATTACTTAGGCCATACACCTTTAAGGATCAGTAAACTCATCATGTTAAAGGTTCCCAATGCCTGCACCAGGTTTGGGAGGGCTGCTATCAGCTACTCCCTAGCAGTTACGTGGAACTCACTCCAAAATCTATGAATCTAAATATCCTTACCCTTATCATCCTTCAAAAGATTATTCTCCACCCTATTTCCAGAGTCCTGCAATTGCTTCCATAAGGCCTAGTCTCCCATCCAACCTACATCCCCCTTCCGTATTCCATTCTGTTTAGTTCTCCTTCTATTATCCAGTCAGTTGCTATATTCTTATAAAAGCCATAAAGACCTTATTATTTGTACACTATCCTGCTATATCTATTATTATCTCCATTTTTTTTACAGGTTTAGTGATTTTTGTTCCTTATATATGTAATTTTTGTATATTCTCAATTTATGTCATTGTACTATTGTTTATGTTATTATCTTGTCCATGTAAAAATACTTGTACTCTTATTTGTATGACCACTCAGGTCCATCTTGCAAATGAGCTACGCTCAATGATGTTCGCCTGACTAAATAAAGATTTTGATTGAGAGCTAACCAATCAAAAAAAATCAATCAGAGCAGTAGAAAGGGTTCCTCCCCTGCATCAGGGCAGGGGTCTGTATTCCAGATACTTCCTTACCCCAAAAAAGACAGGAGAGTGGCAGCCCATTTTAGATCTCAGATATCTGAACAAGCATCTTTTGAAACCAAAGTTCAAAATGGTAACTCTGGCAATGATTTTACCTTCCCTAAGGCCAGGGGACTGGCTAGCCTCCCTGGACCTCAAGGATGCCTATTTCATGTCTTAATCAGAAGATCCCATCGAAAGTACCTCAGATTCGAACTGCCCTCAGGTCATTACCAGTTCAGAGCAATGCCTCGGCCTTACCTCTGCTCCAAGGGTATTCACAAGTGTCTAGCAGTGGCAGTGGCTCACTTAAGGAGGCAGAGGATTGCTGTTTTTCCCTATCTAGATGACTGGCTCATTGTAGGCCAGTCCCCAGAACAGGTAAAATCTCACCTGCAGGTCACCCAGCAGCTTCTCACCTCCTGGGTTTTCTGCTAAACCTACCAAAGTCGGTTCTGGAACCAGTCCAGGTACTCACCTTTATAGGGCAGAACTGGATCAAAGCTAGCCAGGAGCCTTTCTTCCCAGAAAGGGTAAGAAATTTAGTAGCTCTGGCCTCTTCCTTCACTCTGCAGGTCTCGACCAGCAAGACACTTTCTGTAGCTCCTGGGGCACATGGCTGCATCCACAGCTGTTGTGCAGGGAGCCAGATTTCAGATGAGAGACATTCAGTTTCACTTGAGAACCTTTTGGTCTCAGAGAAGAGACCCCCTTCCAAGTTGGTCCCAGTGACTCGAACCTTGATCCTAGCTCCAGTGGTGGCAGGATCAGAGCAATTTAAGAGCGGGGGTCCCCTTCATTGCCCCTTCTCACGACTTGACTCTCACTACAGATGCTTCCCTTCTGGGTTGGGGAGCCCACATGGGCGACCTTTCCACTCAGGGAGTTTGGTCCCCCCAGGAATCTCTGCTCCACATCAGTTTGCTGGAACTCAGAGCTGTCTTTTTAGCTCTTCAAGCTTTTTCTGCATCTGTCCACGACAAGGTGATACAAGTCAGAATAGACAACACCACAACAATGTGGTACATCAACAAACAGGGGGGCACTGGTCTTCGGCCTTGTGCACCGAGGCAATGAAGTTGTGGTCTCTGGCCTATTCCCTGAACACTTCCCTCATAGCAGTTCATCTTCCAGGGAAGGACAATGTCCTAGCGGATGCCCTCAGTAGGATTTCCCAGGGCCATCACGATGGTCCCTGGATCCTCAAGTGCTGGGGATAGTTTTTGCCAGGTGGGGCATCCCACAGATAGATCTTTTGCAGCCCCAGACAATCACAAACTTCCTCTGTTCTGTTGCAGGCCTCCAGTGCTGGGCCCAGTTCCTGGATGCCCTTCTTCTGATTGGGAGGGAAGTTCCTCATGCTTTTCCCCTTTCCTCTCTATTCAAAGTACTAGTCAAAATCAGATCTCAGCCTTGCAGGGTGATTCTGATTGCCCGGATTGGGCCAGAGCAGCCTGGTACCCACTCCTTCTGTCTCAGACAGTCCATCTTCCCTGTGCTCCCAGGAATCACAATCTGTTGACTTGTGCCCAGGGAAGGGTTTGGTATCCGGACCTCATCCTCAACCTCAAGGCCTGGCTCTTGAGGAGTTAGAGTTTGCTGATTTACACCTCTCTCAGGGTGTTCTTGAGATCCTAAAGGCTTCCAGAAAGCCTTCCACTAGGGCTATTTATAGTTCTAAATGGAAAAGGTTTTCCATTTGGTGTGCTGGAAAAAATATTTCCCCAGAATCTGCTGAATTGCCCATTTTGTTAGACTACATGGTACATCTTAATTTTGGTTTCAGACCAGCTACCTGAGAGTTCATTTGGCAGCTGTGTCTGCTTTTTGTGTCAGCAGGAAAGTCATCCCTCTTTCCTCACATCCTGTGTTTTCCAAGTTTTTAAGGGATTACTCCATACTAATCCTCCTTTGGGAACCGCCCCTGCTTGGGACCTTAATGTTTGCATTGCCCAGTTAATGCAACTCCTTTGAACCTCTGTCTTCTGCAGAGCTTAAGTACCTAACTTGGAAAACTGTTTTTCTAGTGACTATCACTTCTGCCAGACGATAAGTGAATTGCAAGCCTTGTCAGTGGAGACTGACTTTATTTCTTTCCACAGGGATAAGGTAGTCCTTAGGACCAATAGGAAGTTTTGCCTAAGGTGGTTTCAGATTTCCATCTTAATCAATGTATCTCCTTCCAGTATTTTTCACTGATCACTCCTCTTCGGGTGAGAGGAGGTTGCACAGCCTGGATGTTAAGAGAGCTTTTAGTTATTATATAGACAGTACTCAAAGGTCATAGGTTCAAATCCCTCCAACTTTTCCTTACCTATGGTGAAGTTGGGAAAGGCAAACCTGCCACTAAGAGATCAATAGCCAGGTAGATTGTCTCTTGTATCCAATTTGTTATCCAGAAAGTGGGCAGAGCCCCCCGGTTTGAGGGCTCATTCCTACCAGGGGTAAGCTGCGTCTCTAGCTGCTGCCAGAGATATCCCTTTATTAGAGATTTGCCAGGCTGCTACTTGAAAACGGACACACTTTTACTAAGCATTACTCCTGGATGTCCAGGCCAGAGAGATGCTCGGCTTGCACAGCTGTTCTTCAGAGCCTATTCCTAAGTAGGTTCTGCCTCCTCCATGGAGGTACTGCTGTGTATTTGTTAATGTTATAATATAGCAAGACTTCATGTTGTTTGAAGAAAAAATTACTCACCTTAGTAATGTTGTTTCTTCTAATGGAGTCTTGCTATATTATAGACCTCCCCCAACCTACCCTCTCAGAACCTCTACTTGGTGGGTGCGGGCAACTTAGTGTGGGCACTACTTATGTCCTGTTAGCATTTTGTCCCTTTGGGACTTTGGGGTGTGTATATGTAATGCTGTGTGTGTTTTATTATACTTATGTTCCATTTTCATATTATTAGAATGGTGTTAGTATTTCTGGTCCCCTGACTTGAGTCTTGGGTGTTGGGACCATCAATGGTTGTTATTATTTAGGTAGCCATTTGGCTAGTGTAGGTTACAGCTTCCACACAGACCTTAGTGAGTTTGGCTCGTAAAGATCTGACAGTTCAAGTTTGAAATGACACAGATAGAGCTGCTCTCGTGCCAAAATTCTATTTTGGAATGGTTTTAACCATTTCACTCCGGGGCAGTTCTAGAGCTGGATCAAACTGCTAATATCTATAATATAGCAAGACTCCATTAGAAGAAACAACATTACTAAGGTGAGTAATTTTTTCTTTTGGAACGCTGCACCTGTTGAATCTGAGACAGTGGTAGGGGTCTTGGAACACTGCACCTGCTGAATCTGAGACAGCGATAGGTGTGTTGGAACTCTGCACCTGTAGAGTCTGAGATAACAATAGTGGTGTTGTAATGCTGCACCTGTTGAGTCTGAGACAGGGGTAGGAGTGTTGAAATGCTGCACCTGTTGAGTCTGAGACAGCGGTAGGAGTGTTGAAACACTGCACATGTTGAGTCTGAGACAGCGGTAGGGGTGTTGGAACACTGCACCTGTTGAGTCTGAGACAACAGTAGTGGTGTTGGAATGCTACACCTGTTGAGTCTGAGACGGGGTAGAGGTGTTGGAATGTTGCACCTGTTGAGTCTGAGCAACAGTAGGGATGCTGGAATGCTGCAACTGTTGAATTTGAGACAGCGGTAGTGGTGTTGGAATGCTGCACCTGCTGAGTGTGAGACAGTGGCAGGGGTGTTGGAATGTTGCACCTGTTGAGTCTTAGCCAGCAGTAGGGGTGTTAAAATGCTGCACCTGTTGAGTCTGAGACAGCAGTAGGGGTGTTGGAATGCTGCACCTGTTGAGTCTGAGACAGCAGTAGGGGGTGTGTGAATGTTTCACTTGTTGAGTCTGAGACAGTGGTAGGGTGCTGAAATACTTTACCTGTTGGAGTTTGAGACAGCGGTAGGGGTGTTGGAATGTTTCACCTGTTGAGTCTGAGACAGTGGTAGGGGTGTTGGAACACTGCACCTGGTCAGTCTGAGACAGCGGTAGTGGTGTTGGAATGCTGCACCTCAGTCTGAGACAGCATTAGGAGTTTTGGAATACTGCACCGGTTGAATGTGAGACAGCAGTAGAGGTGTTGGAATGTTGCACCTGTTGAGTCTGAGACAACACTAGGGGTGCTGCAGTGCTGCACCTCTTGAGTCTGAGACAGTAATAGGGGTGTTGTGATGCTACACTTATTAAGTCTGAGACAGCAGTAGCAGTGTTGTAATGCTGCACCTGTTTAGTCTGAGACAGCAGTAGGGGTGTTGGGGTGTTGCACCTATTAAGTGTGAGACAGCAGTAGTGGTGTTGGAATGTTGCACCTGTTTTGAGGCAGCAGTAGGAGTGTTGGAATGTTGCACCTGTAGAGTCTGAGACAGAGGTAGGGGTGTTGGAATGCTACACCTGTTGAGTCTGAGACAGCGGTAGGGGTGTTGGAATGCTACACCTGCTGCGTCTGAGACAGCAGTAGGGGTGTTGGAATGCTGCACCTGTTGAGTCTGAGACAGCAGTTGGGGTGTTGGAATGTTTCACTTGTTGAGTCTGAGACAGTGGTAAGGGTGCTGGAACTCTGCACCTGGTCAGTCTGAGACAACAGTAGGGATGTTGGAATGTTGCACCTGTTGAGTCTGAGACAGCAGTAGGGGTATTCCAATGCTGCACCTGGTCAGTCTGAGACAGCGGTAGTGGTGTTGGAATGCTGCACCTCAGTCTGAGGCAGCTTTAGGAGTTTTGGAATACTGCACCTGTTGAATGAGAGACAGCAGTAGAGGTGTTGGAATGTTGCACCTGTTGAGTCTGAGACAACACTAGGGGTGCTGCAATGCTGCACCTGTTGAGTCTGAGACAGTAGTAGAGGTGTTGTGATGCTGCACCTGTTAAGTCTGAGACAGCAGTAGCAGTGTTGTAATGCTGCACCTGTTTACTCTGAGACAGCAGTAGGAGTGTTGGGGTGTTGCACCTATTAAGTGTGAAACAGCAGTAGTGGTGTTGGAATGCTGCACCTGTTGAGTCTGGGACAGCGGTAGGGGTGTTGGAATGCTACACCTGTTGAGTCTGAGACAGTGGTAGGGGTGTTGGAATGCTGTACCTGTTGAGTCTGAGATAGCAGTAGGGGTGTTGGAATGTTTCACCTGTTGAGTCTGAGACAGTGGTAGGGTTGTTGGAACACTGCACCTGGTCAGTCTGAGACAGCAGTAGAGGTGTTGGAATGTTGCACCTGTTGAGTCTGAGACAAACTAGGGGTGCTGCAATGTTGCACCTGTTGAGTCTGAGACAGTAGTAGAAATGTTGGAATGTTGCACCTGTTGAGTCTGAGACAGCAGTAGGGGTGTTCCAACACTGCACCTGATCAGTCTGAGACAGCGGTAGTGGTGTTGGAATGCTGCACCTCAGTCTGAGACAGCATTAGGAGTTTTGGAATACTGCACCTGTTGAATCTGAGACAGCAGTAGAGGTGTTGGAATGTTGCACCTGTTGAGTCTGAGACAACACTAGGGGTGCTGCAATGCTGCACCTTTTGAGTCTGAGACAGTAGTAGGGGTGTTGTGATGCTGCACTTGTTAAGTCTGAGACAGCAGTAGCAGTGTTGTAGTGCTGCACCTGTTTAGTCTGAGACAGCGGTAGGGGTGTTGGGGTGTTGCACCTATTAAGTGTGAAACAGCAGTAGTGGTGTTGGAATGCTGCACCTGTTTTGAGGCAGCAGTAGGAGTGTTGGAATGTTGCACCTGTTGAGTCTGAGACAGCGGTAGTGGTGTTGGAATGCTGCACCTGTTGAGTCTGGGACAGCAGTAGAGGTGTTGGAACATTGCACCTGGTCAGTCTGAGACAGTGGTAGGGGAGCTGGAATCCTGCAGGTGCTGAGTCTGAGCCTACAGTAGGGGTGTTGTAATGCTGCACCTGTTGAGTCTGAGACAGTGGTAGTGGTGTTGTAATGCTGCACCTGTTGAGTCTGAGGCAGGGGTAGGGGTGTTGAAATTTGCATATGTTGAGACTGAGATATTGGTAGGGGTGTTGGAATGCTGCACCTATTGAGTCTGAGACAGCAATAGGGGTGTTGGAATGCTGTACCTGTTAAGCCTGGGACAGCGATAGGAGTATTGGAACACTGCCCCTGGTCAGTCTGAGACAGCAGTAGGGCTGTTGGAATGTTGCACCTGTTGAGTCTGAGACAGCGGTAGGGGTGTTGGAATGCTGCCTCTAGTAAGTTTGAGACAGCAGTAGGGGTGTTGGAATGTTGATCCTATTGAGTCTGAGTGAGCAGTAGGGGTATCAAAATGCTGCATCTGGTCAGTCTGAGACAGCAGTAGGGGTCTGGAACACTGCAACTGGTCAGTCTGAGACAGCAGTGGAGGTGTTGGAACTCTGCACTTGGTCAGTCTGAGACAACAGTAGGGGTGTTGGAACACTGCACCTGGTTAGTCTGAGCCAGTGGTAGGGGTGTTGGAATGCTGCACCTGGTCAGTCTGAGACAGGAGTAGGGGTGTTGGAACACTGCATCTGGTCAGTCTGAGACAGTGTTAGGGGTGCTGGATTGCTGTAGCTGCTGAGTCTGAGACAGCGGTAGGGATATTGGAATGCTGCATGTGTTGAGTCTGAGGCAGCAGTAGGGGTATTGGAATGTTGCACCTGTTGAGACTGAGACAGTGGTAGGGGTGTTGGAATTCTGCACCTGTTGAATCTGAGACAGCAGTAGGGGGTTGGAATGTTGCACCTGTTGAGTCTGAGACAGCAGTAGGGCTGCTGGAACACTACACCTGGTAAGTCTGAGACAGTGATAGTTATGTTGGAATGCTACACCTGTTGAGTCTGAGACAGTGGTAGGGGTGTTGGAATTCTGCACCTGTTGAATCTGAGACAGCAGTAGGGGGTTGGAATGTTGCACCTGTTGAGTCTGAGACAGCAGTAGGGCTGCTGGAACACTACACCTGGTAAGTCTGAGACAGTGATAGTTATGTTGGAATGCTACACCTGTTGAGTCTGAGGCAGTGGTAGGGGTGTTGGAATGCCACGCCTGTTGAGTATGAGAAGGCTGTAGGGGTGTTGGAATGTTTCACCTGTTGAGTCTGAGACAGCAGTAGGGGTGTTGAAATATTGCACCTGTTGAGTCTGAGAAAGCAGTAGGGGTGTTGAAATATTGCACCTGTTGAGTCTGAGAAAGCAGTAGGTGTGTTGGAATTTTGCACCTGTTGAGTCTGAGACAGCAGTAGTGGTGTTGAAATGCTGCACCTGTTGAGTCTGAGACTAGCAGTAGGGGTGTTCGAATGTTTCACCTGTTGAGTCCGAGACAGCAGTGGGGGTGTTGGCACACTGCACCTGGTTAGTCTAAGACACCAGTAGGGGTGCTGGAACACTGCACCTGGTCAGTCTGAGACAGCAGTAGGGGTGTTTGAACACTGCTACCTGATCAGTCTGAGACAGTGGTAGGGGTGTTGAAATGCTGCACCGGGTCAGTCTGAGACAGCAGTAGGGGTGTTGGAATGCTGCAGCTGCTGAGTCTGAGACAGCGGTAGGGACGTTGAAATGCTGCACCTGGTCAGTCTGAGACAGCAGTAGGGCTACTGGAACACTGCACCTGGTAAGTCTGTGACAGTGGTAGTGGTACAGGGGTTGGTCCAGAAGTAGTAAGATGGGTACAAAACTGGTTACAAGGCAGAACCCAGAGGATACAAGTTAATGGAACTCAATCGATGGAAGACAGGGTTACTAGTGGGGTGCCACAGGGCTCAGTATTGGGACCTCTGCTCTTCAATGTTTTTATAGCAGACATCGCTGATGGACTGGGAAGTGAAGGTGCGTCTGTTCGCAGACTACACCAAGATATGTAAGAGGGTGGACACCTCAGAAGGAGTGAGCAAGATGGAAGTTGACCTCAAGAAACTAGAAGAATGGTCTGTAGTGTGGCAATTGAGATTTAACTTCAAAAAGTACAAGGTCATACAGATAGGAAAGAAAAATCCAAGAAAGGAGTATTACCTAGGAGGCGAAAGACTGGCGGCCTCAAACCAGGAGCGAGATCTGGGAATCATAATCTCAGATGACTTGAAGGTTAGTAAGCAGTGTGTGAGAAGGCTGCATTGAAGGCCAACAGAATGCTGGGCTGCACTGGGATGGGACTCACGAGCAGGAGGAGAGAGGTGATACTACCACTGTATAGATCACTGGTCAGGCCTCACCTGGAATACAAAGTCCAGTTCTGCAGGACTCACCTCAGGAAGGATATTGACCGGGTGAAAACAGTACAGAGAAAAGCGACAAAAATGATTCAGGGTCTGCAGTATATGTCCTACGAGGAAAGACTTAGGGAACTGAAAATGTACTCCCTGGAGCAGAGAAAAGAGAGAGGGGGACATGATTGAAACATGCGAGTACATAAAAGGCATTAAGGTGCAGGTACAGGAACCTTTTCACTGCAAGAAGGGCTCCAGGACCAGGGCACATGACCTGAGGCTGCAAGGAGGGAGGTTCTCTACCAACACCAGGAAGTCTTTCTTCACAGAAAGAGTGGTGGATGCCTGGAACAGCCTGCACCAAGAGGTTGTGGGGGTCAACACTGTGGGGGGGATTCAAGAATGCATGTAATAAACACAAGGGAACCCTGACTAAGAAGGGCAACTAGAGTGTCAAAACAGGTCTAAAACAAATGGGCAGACTAGATGGACCTAGCGGTCTCCTTCTGCTGTCAACTTCTGTGTTGGAATGCTGCACCTGTTGAGTCTGAGGCAGTGGTAGGGGTGTTGGAATGCTGCATCTGTTGAGTCTGAGAAAACAGTAGGGGTGTTGGAATGCTGCACCTGTTGAGTCTGAGACAGTGGTAAGGGTGTTGGAATGCTGCACCTGTGGAGTCTGAGATAGCAGTAGGGGTGTTGGAATGCTGCAGCTGCTGAGTTTGAGACAGCGGCAGGAGTGTAGGATTGCTGCACCTGTTGAGTCTGAGACAGCAGTACTGGTGTTGGAATGGGTCTGCTGGCATTGAAAGTGGACAAATCACCAGGCTCGGACAGAGTACATCCAAGGGTACTAAAGGAACTGGCTGAGGAGCTGGCAGGGCCACTATTAAATAGTTCACTAGAGTCAGGTGTGGTACCACAGGACTAGAGAACAGCACATGTAGTGCCCCTTCACAAAAGCAGTCCCAAGGATGATCCAGGGAATTACAGACCAGTCAATCTGACCTCCATTGTGGGCAAGCTTATGGAGACCATACTAAAGGAAAGGTTGGTGGAATATCTAGAGGAACATGGTCTCCAGGATGAGAGGCAGCATGGTTTCATGGAGGGGAGATCATGTCAAACAAATCTGATTGACTTCTTTGACTGTGTCACTAAGACAGTAGACGGGGGCCAAGTGGTAGACATCCTCTATCTTGATTTCAGCAAGGCCTTTGACTCTGTGCCCCACAAAAGGTTGATCAGGAAGTTGGTGTATCTTGGAGTTGGGGAAAAGATGGTCAGATGGGTGGAAAAGTGGCTGAGGGACAGAACCCAGAGAGTGGTGGTGGGGGGAGAGTTACCTGGCACCAGAGAGGTAACCAGTGGGGTCCCACAGGGCTCTCTGCTGGGGCCAGTGTTGTTCAGTGTCTTCATCAGTGACATTGGGGATGCCATTAAGAGCAAAATGTGCCTATTTGCAGATGACACCAAGCTCTGTGGGAGAGTGGACACAGCTGAAGGGAAACGGGACCTACAGGAAGATCTGGAAAAGCTGGGGAGGTCCAGGAACTGGCAGCTTGGCTTCAATGCCAAGAAATGCACAGTTATGCATATTGGAGCCAAGAATCCCAGGACAGAGTATTACCTGGGTGGAGTCCGAGTATCTGCATCAGAGGAGGAGAAGGACCTGGGAGTGATGATCACTAGTGACCTGAAGCACTCCACGCGGTGCAAGAAAGCAGCATTAAAGGCAAACAAGATGCTGGGATGCATAGCTAGGGGATCTGGCGTAGGAGAGAGTAGGTTATACTGCCATTGTACAGATCACTGGTAAGGCCACATCTAGAGTATGGAGTTCAGTATTGGTGCCCACACCTCAAAAAGGACATTAACCTGCTGGAAAAGGTACAGAGGAGGGCTACAAAGATGATAGCCGGTCAGCAGGGCAAAGCATACGAGGAGAGGTTGAGGGCACTGAACATGTACTCCGTGGAAGACAGGAGAGAGAGAGAGAGGGGGGATATGATTGGGACATTCAAGTACTTGAAAGTGATAAATAAGGTTGTTAAGGAGAGTCTCTTTAAGCTGAGTGGCAGCCATATCACAAGGGGGCACAGTCTTAAGCTGGAGGATGGGAGGCTTAGGAGGGAGGTCAGGAAGCACTTCTTCACAGACAGGGTGGTGGACCCATGGAATGCGCTGCCGGAAGAGGTCATCTCGTTGAAGACAGTGGGCAGCTTTAAGAGAGGCGGGGATAGGCATGGGGGAAGGTAAGAATCACAGGTAGGGAGGATGGAAGGAGTGGGGAGAGAGGGCAGGGACATTAGCTCAAGCTGTGGACCCTGCAGTACGAGTAGACTTGATAGACCAGATAGCCTTCTTCTGCTGGCTTCTTCGTATGTTCATATGCTGTACCTGTTGAGTCTGAGGCAGTGGTAGGGGTGTTGGAATGTTGTACTTGTTAGTGGTAGGGGTGTTGAAATGCTGCATCTGTTGAGTCTGAGACAGTGGCAGTGGTGTTGGAATGCTGCACCTGTTAGTAGTAGGGTTGTTTGAATGCTGCACCTGTTCAATGTGAGACACTGGAAGGGATGTTGAAACACTGCACCTGTTGAGTCTGCGACAGCGGTAGGGGTGTTGGAATGTTCCACCTGTTGAGTTTGAGCCAGCGGTGGGAGTGTTGTAATGCTGTCTCTGTTGAGTGTGAGACAGCAGTAGGGGTATTGGAATGCTGCACCTGTAGAGTCTGCATTAGCTGTACGGTCTTGGAATGTTGCACCTGTTGAGTTTGAACCAGTGGTAAGAGTCTTGTAATGCTGCACCTGTTGAGTCTCAGACAGCAGAAGGGGTGTTGGAATGTTGCACCTGTTGAGTCTAAGACACCAGTAGGGGTGTTGGAATGCTGCACCTGTTGAATCTGAGACAGCAGTAGGGTTTTGGAATGTTGCACCTGTGGATTTTGAGATAATGGTAGGGTTGTTGGAATGCTGCACCTGCTATGTCTGAGGCAGTAGTAGGGGTGTTGGAATGCTGCACCGGTTGAGTCTGAAACAGCAGCAGGGGGTGATGGAATGTTGCACTTGTTCAGTTTCAGGTGGCGGTTGGGGTGCTGGGATGCTGCACCTATTTAGTCTGAGACAGCGGTACTGGTGCTGGAATGCTGTTTCTTTTGAGTCCGAGACAGTAGTAGGGGTTTTGGAATACTGCGGTTGTTGAGTCTGAGACAGCATTACTGGTGTTGGAATGCTCCACCTATTGAGTCTGAGTCAACAGTAGAGGTGTGGGAATGTTGCACTTGTTGGGTCTGAGACAGTGGTACTGATGTTGGAATGCTGCACCTATTGAATCTGAGACAGTGGTACTGGTGTTGGAATGCTGCACCTATTGAGTCTGAGACAGCAGTAAGGGTGTTGGAATGTTGCACCTGTTGAGTCTGAGACAGCAGTAGGGGAGTTGGAATGCTGCAGCTGCTGAGTCTGAGACAGTGGTAGGGCTTTTGGAATGTTGCACCTGTTGAGTCTGAGACAGCGGTAGGGATGTTGGAATGCTTTACCTGTTAAGTAAAAGACAGCAGTAGGGGTGTTTGGAATGTCGCACCTGTTGAGTCTTAGCCAGCGTTAGGGGGTCTTGGAATGCTGCACCTGTTAAGTTTGAGACAGGGGTAGGGGTTTAGAATGTTAGACATGTTGAGTCTGAGCAGCATTAGGGATGTTGGAATGCTGCACCTGTTGAGTCTGAGCCTGCGGTAGCAGTGTTGGAGTGCTGCACCCGTTGAGTCTGAGACAGCAGTGGGTGTGTTGGAATGTTGTAATAGTTGAGTCTGAGTCAGTTGGAAATGGAGCTACGTAAGGGGCAATGAGATAAACAGACACTGGTGGAAACACAGGGTGGGGAGGGGGATCCGCTTGACACCTGGGATCGTAATTAATTCAACCAGCAGTGAAGAAAACCTTTGGCCCAAAAATTAGGACTTAAGGTGAGACAAGTATGAAGGAGACAGCAGTGCCATGGTGCTTTGTGAATGTCAGAGTGCCATGTGGCTGGCACTATGTCATACGCAGTTCACAATACCTATTGTTAGAATTTATGCCTGGAGACAGTTTTCAATTGTTTCTTGCTGTAGCTGTATCTGTGGAACATATCTGTATTCTTGCTTGTGTCATACTTGATGTGGAACCTGTGAAAGAGCTTTCTGCTCAAAGGTGTTAATCCAAGATCTCAATAAATAAATAAATAAAGAAAAGTAGAAATTCAAGTGTTGACACCCTGGAACATCTAGTAAAACTCATTTCAAACAACATGAAGTCTTGCTGTATTCTGACTATTGCAGTTAGCTCCAGCCTTTAAACTGCCCTGGAGAACAAAGGGTTAACTTTCTATGTAGTGCATAGAATGCTGAGCTCGAGCTCGGTTGAGGTCTCTGTCTGCATCCCTTTGAAACTCAACCGTCAGATTCTTTACTCTGCCTCACTGAACAGTCGCTGAGATTTCTCCTTCAGCTCGGTTCGAAAGTCAGTTAAAGTGTCAGTTAAGTTGTCGGTTTTAAACTGAAATTATTCCGCATAGTCGGTTCAGTCTCTGTCTGCGGTACCGTGAGTACTAGATAGGTTTTTGTCTGAATTCTGTGTGGAAATTGTAAAGTGTTAGATCGGTTCAGCTGAACGGATCACTTGTAGTGAATTCTTGTGTTTTATTTTAGAGTGTGGTTAGCGGTCCTTATCGGTTCTAAATAAAAACGTGTTTTGAACGTTTCTTTTACAATACCCGTGACACGGTTAGGATCCAATAAGGTAGTCTTGCCTGGTGGTTGCCATAAAAAGGGTAAGTTTGGTTAGGTTGGCCATGTCCGAGAAACCCAAGAGAAAAACCGGGCCCACTGGGTTTCAACACTGCAGTGAGTGTGGGGAGGTCTTTGCTAAGGCTGATGCCCACACCACCTGTGTTTGTTGTCTGGGGTTTGAACACCTCAGTACAGACTGCCAAATTTGAAAAAATGTTCCTAAATCTACCCTTGAGAAGAGATTAGGTAGACTTAGGGAAAAGCAGGCCGAGTAGTCCGCTGACATGGATGGTCAGCCCGGTTCGGTTCAGACTGAACCAGAAAGAGTGCCTTCTGACCAAGGCGATACTTCTTCGGGCAAGAGGAGAGACGACCCTGAGGGGTCGGTTCCTACAAAAAGGAAACGCAAAGAGAAATCGACTGGTTCGGATCCAGAGGTTCATGTTCCGACCGCTGAGGAAATATCCAGAGCGATTCGGATTGTGGAATTGCTTCGCCCGGTTCTGACCAATCCGGCACCTTTTGGCAGGGGTTCGGTTCGGTCAGTTCCCCCGGTTCAAGATTATACCCCTGAAGACTTTTATGAACCGGAGTTTGAGGAGGAGGGGGAGTTTGAAGATGATGGTGGTGATGATGGTGAAAGTCTGGATGTGCCTGTGGAACCGGACATCTCCCCAGACAGACCTTCAAACACCATGAAGTCTTGCTATATTAGGACCATTGCAGTCATTCCCCCAGTCTTGAACTGCCCCAGAGAGGAAACAGTTAACTCCAGAGTGATCTGGAGTTCCACAGCGGGGCGCTGTTCAAAGTTTCTATCTGGCCAGTTTCAAATGAAACTGCCAGATTCTTTACTCCGCTTCACTGAACAGTCGCCCGGATATCAGCTCCTTCAGCTCGGTTCATTTCGCGGTTCAAGCGAGTATTTTCGGTTCATTGAACCGGCAATAAGTATTTATTTTACCGCATTTCGATTAAAAAAGCTCTATCTGGTAACCGTAAGTACAGAAATTAAGTCTGTGTGGAAAGTCATTATCGGTTCGGTTTTGAACCGATCGGTTGGTTGAAATACATGTTTTAAACTGTTTAGTTGGCTTTTAGAGTGCGGTTCCCGGTTCTTATCGGTTCTAAAAAAACCTAACTTTATTGGGGTTTTTTCAAATACCCGTGACACGGTTAGGAACCGATAAGGGGTCTTGCCTGGCACTGCCATCAAAAGGGCAAGTTTTTGGTTAGGCTGGCATTATGTCTGAGAAACCCAAAAGAAAACCGGCCACTGGGTTTCAACACTGTGATTCTGTGGGGAAGCCTTTGCCAAGGCTGACCCACACACCACTTGTGTTTATTGTCTGGGGCTGACCACCTCCTGTCAGACTGCCAGGTGTGAAAAATTTCCTGCAGCCACCCTGGAAAAGAGATTGGGCCGGCTCAGGGAACGAGAGGCCAAAAGTCCGCTGACCCGATGGCCTGCCCGGTCCAGTACCCACTAGACCAGAGGGAGTGCCTCTGACCAGGGCGAGACTGGCAAAGGAAGGCTGGTTCAGAGGAACCAGTCCCAGCAAAAGACAAAGAAATCAGCAGGTCTGGAGTACAAAATTGTCTCTCCAACTGCTGCAGAGATAGCTAAAGCCATTCAGATTGTCCAGTCTTTGTCTCAGGCTGTCGAGCCCCTGCATCTGGGAAAAGGGTGGCTCGTTCAGTCTCAGTGGTTCAGGATTATGATGTTGAGGATTTTTATGAACCACATGAGGGGGGAGGATTTTGATCAGTATGTTTGTGATTGGGAAGGTCTGGACGGCTCATTGAACCGACATCTCTCCAGATAGACCTTTAGAATCTCCCTATGCTGTCTGAGTCCCTTCTCTGTTTATGTTTTACAAAAGGTGGCAGAAACCTCCAGCTTCCTTAGAAGAGGCTGTGGATGAGCAAGAGGAGCCTGATTATGTGGAAATGATGGATATTCCAGAGACTAGAGGTTGTCTATTCCTTTGCATAAGTCATTTAGGAAGCAAACAACAAAGATTTTAAAAATCCTCATTCTGTCCCTCCTGTAGATAAAAAATGGACAGAAGGTATACTTTGTCAGGCTCGGATACAGACTTCCTCACTGAGCAGTGTAGTCATGTAGGTGTGGTACAAGCTGCAGCCTGTGACAGGTAATATTCCCTGGCCTCACATCCTCCTGACAAGGATTCCAGGAAGATTGATGCCATGGCGAAAAAGCAATATATGGCAGCTTCTTTGGGACTCAGGCAGGCTAATTATATGGCTTATGTTGCTAGATATCAGAAATCTAGATGGGACACTATATTGCAGTTAGCTAAGCAGGCCCAGGGCCAGCTGGCTAGTGAGTTGGAACAAGTGGCTGCTGATGGCATTGAAGCCTCTAAGTTCAATTTCATACTGCTGTTGATGTTAATGATGTTTCCTCTGGGGTCATGGCCACTTCTGTAGCTTTCCGTAGGTTGGCATGGCTCAGATGCACTAATCTGTCCCAAGATACTCAGTCAAAGGCTATGGATTTTCCTGTATTGGAAATTCTCTGTTTGGTGATCAAACAGAAAATTATATGAAAAGATGGATGAATATAGAACTACCTACAAAAGTGCCTAAGCTAAGGAAAGGCATGCCACTCCACAAAGGCATGCCCCAGGGGCAGGGGTAGGCCTTTCTACAGGCCTTTTACCAAGCTCAAGCCTCTGCTTTTTCACAGAGGGGTTTTTCAGAGGCAGAGGTAGACGGGCACAGGGAGACAGTCGCCTCCCTCAGCCTAAAGCTCCTGCCAAGCAGGCACCCTGATGGGGTGCCCAGGGCCATTCTCCTGTACCAGTGGGGGCAGGTTGGCTTATTTCAGCCAGAACTGGCTGTCCTTAACTTGGACAGTGGGGTTCTGGAAGTAGTAGAAGCAAGGCCTGGTTCTCAGCTTCAAACAGTTTCCAAAGATGAGAGCCAGGCAATTTCCACCCGAAACTCTTCAGAAGCCCTTGCTTTGAAGCAGAAGTTTCTTCCTCCTGAATTGCAAAGCAGTGAAAGGGTTCCCCCTTGCCATCAGGGCAAGGGACTGTACTCAAGATATTTTCTTACCCCAAAAAAGACAGGAGAATGGCGTCCCATCTTAGACTTAAGGTACCTGAACAGACATCTATTAAAGCCAAAGTTCAAAATGTTAACTCTAGCAATGATTTTGCCCTCCCTGAGGCCAGGGGACTGGTTAGCTTCCCTGGACCTCAGGGACGCCTATTTTCATGTCATGATCAGGCCTTCTCACCGAAAGTACCTCAGGTTCGAACTGCTCTCGGGCCACTACCAGTTCAGAGCAATGCCCTTTGGCCCAACCTCTCGCCAAGGGTATTCACAAAATGTCTAGCTGTGGTAGTGGCTCATTTAAGAAGGCAAGGATTGCTGTGTTTCCCTACCTGGACGACTGGCTACTAGTGGGTCAGTCTCCAGACCAGGTAAATCTCACTTGCAGGTCACCGCAGCTTCTCACTTCCTGGGGTTCCTGCTGAACTTACTAAAGTCAGTTCTGGAACCTGTTCAGGTTCTAACTTCATAGGTGCAGAGTTGAACACAAAGTTAGCCAGGGCATTTCTCCCCTCGGAAAGAGCGGACAGGCTCATTGCCTGGCATCCTCCTTTACTCCTGCGGGTCTCTCGACCAGCAAGGCATTTTCTGCAACTCCTAGGGCACATGGCTGCTTCCACAGCTGTCGTGCAGGGAGCAAGATTTCAGATGAGGGACATTCAGTTCCACTTGAGGTCCTATTGGTCCCAAAGGAGGGACCCCTTACCAAATTAGTTCCGGTGACAAAACCCTGATCCTGGCCCTTCAGTGGTGGCAGGATCAAGGCAATCTGTCTCAGGGGTTCCCTTCTACCCGCTTCACCCTCACCTCACCACGGATGCCTCCCTGTTAGGGTGGGCTCACTTGGGCACCTTTCCACTCAAGGAGTGTGGTCCCCAGGAATCTCTGCTCCACATCAATCTTTTGGAACTCAGAGCTGTTCTTTAGCTCTTCAGGCTTTTTCAGCTGTTGTCCAGAACAAAGTAGTTCAAATCAGGACAGACAACACCACAACAATGTGGTACATCAACAAGCAAGGGGCACTCGTCATCAGCCTTGTGCATCAAGCAATGAAGTTGTGGTCTCTGGCTTACTCCCTAAACACCTCCCTGATCGCAATCCACCTTCCAGGAAAGGACAATGTCCTGGCGGATGCTCTCAGCAGGATTTCCAGGGCCATCACGTAATGGTCTCTGAATCCTCAGGTATTGGGGTCGGTCTTGCCAGATGGGGTACCCTCAGATAGATCTCGCAGCCCCAGACAACCATCAACTTCCTCTATTTTGTTGCAGGCCTCCAGTGCTGGGCTCAGTCCCCTGGACGCCTTCCTGCTGGATTGGAAGGGAAATTCTATATGCTTTTCCCCTCTCCTCTCCTCTTCAGGGTATTGGTGAAAATCAGAACTCAGCCCTGCAAAGTGGTTCTGATCGCTCCAGACTGGGCCAGACAGCCCTGGTATCCTCTTCTCCTGTCCCTGACAATCCACCCTCCTAACCTTGCCCAGGACCCACGACTTGCTGACCTGTGCACAGGGGAGAGTGTGGTACCCGGACCTCAAATCCCTCCACCTCAAGGCTTGGTTCTTGAGGAATTAGAATTTGCTGATTTACACCTTTCTCAAGGGGTCATGGATATTTTAAAGGCTTCTAGGAAGCCTTCCACCAGGGCTACTTACAATTCTAAGTGGAAGAGGTTTTCCTTCTGGTGTTCGGAGAAACAAATTGTGCCAGAATCTGCTGACCTGGCCACTTTACTGGACTATTTGGCCCATCTAAATTCCCTAGGCCTTAGACCAGCTACCTTGAAGGTTCATATGGCAGCTGTTTCTGCCTTTGTTTCCGAGGGAAGCCTGTTTCTCTTCCTCTCACCCTGTGTTTTCTAAGTTTTTAAGGGTTACTTCATACTAACCCTCCCTTTCGGGAACCAGCCCCTGCCTGGGACCTGAATGTTTGCATTGCTCAGTTAATGCAACCTCCCTTTGAGCCCCTTTCTTCTGCAGATCTCAAGTATTTAACTTGGAAAACTGTTTTTCTAGTGGCTATCACTTCTGCCAGACGATAATGAATTGCAGCTTTCGTGGAAAAGGATTTTATTTCTTTTCAGGGATAAGGTAGTCCTCAGGACTAACAGAAAGTTTTACTCAAAGTGGTTTCAGATTTTCATCTGAACCAGTCCATTTCTCTCCCAGTGTTTTTCACTGAGCATTCTTCCTCGGGTGAGAGAAACTACACAGCCTGGACGTTAAAAGAGCCCTAAGCTACTATGTGGAACGTACTAGGGTCACAGGTTCGAATCCCTCCAACTCTTCCTTACCTATGAGAGGTTGGCAAAGGAGACCTGCCACTAAGAGGACAATTGCAAGGTGGATTGTCTCTTGTATCCAGTTCTGTTACCAAAAACTAGGTAAGGAGCCCCTCAGGACTGAGGGCCCACTCCACCAGGGTACAGCTGCATCTCTAGCGGCTGCTAGAGATATTCCATTTTGGAAATTTGTCAAGCTGCTACCTGGAAACAGTTCACACCTTTACAAGCATTATTCCCTGGACGTCCAGTCCAGGAGAGATGCTCGTTTGGCACAGCTGTTCTTCAGAGCCTATTTCCTAAGTAGGTTCTGACCCTCCTCCATGGAGGTACTGCTGTGTAATCTGCATATGTCCTAATATAGCAAGACTTCATGGTGTTTGAAGAAAAATTACTCACCTTAGTAATTGCTTTTCTTCTCATGGAGTCTTGCTATATTAGGACAACCTCCCTCCTACCCTCTCAGAACTCCTACTTGGGTATGGGTTGGTAAATTAGTGCAAGCACTGTGTCATGCCATTTTAGTCTCTAGTTGGGTTAGGAACTAGGTATTTCTGTTTTTGTTATGGTAGAGGGTCCCTCTCTAGACTTGAGTTTTTGGGGAGAGGGGTCCTATTAGTGCTTGTAAGGAGTGTTCCAACAATAAATATTGTTGTTGTTATTCTGTGATTGTTCTTATTCTTCTAATGATAGGTAGCCAATGGCTAGTGTAGAGCTTTTCCACACAGACTTGCTATGTTAGTTTAGCTCCAAAGAACCTGGCAGTTTCATTTGAAACTGGCCAGATAGAGCTTTGAACAGCGCCCTCGCGCTGTGGAACTCCAGATCACTCTGGAGTTAACTGTTTCCTCTCCGGGGCAGTTCAAGACTGGGGGAATGACTGCAATGGTCCTAATATAGCAAGACTCCATGAGAAGAAAAGCAATTACTAAGGTGAGTAATTTTTTCTTCTGGTGTACCCCCTCCTAGGCTTTCTGAGTCCCCTTCCCACTATCTGTTTTACTGAAAAGTGGCTGAAACCCTCCAGCTTCCTATGGAGGAGGCAATGGAGGATCAAGAGGAGCCTGATTATATGGAAATGATGAACATCCCAGAGTCCAGGAGACTGTCTGTTCCCCTTTACAAATCTTTTGGGAAGCAGATACAAAAAATCCTAAAGTCTCCCAGTTCTGTACCTCCTGTTGACAGAAGAATGGACAAGAGGTATATACTATCAGGCTCAGACACAGAGTTTTTATACCAACAATGCAGCCATGTTGGGGTAGTGCAGGCTGCTGCCTATGACAAGGCAAATATTCTCTTGGCTTCACACCCCCAAGACAAAGACTCCAGGAAGATGGATGCTATTGCAAAGAAGCAGTACATGCCATCTTCCTTGGGACTCAGGCAGGTGAACTATGTGGCCTATGCAGCCAGGTACCAGAGGTCCAGGTGGGACACTGTACTGGCACTGGCTAAACAGGCCTCCCCCCAGCTGGCCAAGGAGCTGGAGGAGGTGGCTGATGATGGGATTGAGGCATCGAAGGTACAATTTCATGCTGCTGTGGACTCCAATGATGTGTCATCAAGAGTCAAGGCTACATCTGTGGCTCTTCGGAGGATGTCTTGACTCATATGTACTAGCCTCTCACAGGACACACAGGCTAAGGCCATGGATTTTCCTGTAGTGGGTAATTCTCTGTTTGGGGAGCAGACAGAGAATTGCATGAAGAAAATGGATGAGTACAGGACCACTTATAGGAGTGCTCAGGCCAAGGAGAGGCAAGCAACTCCTCAAAGGCAGCAATCTAGGAGCAGGGGCAGGCCTTTTCATAGGCCTTTTTACCAAGCACAGGCCTCTTCTCCTTTTCACAGAGGGGGTTCTTCAGAGGGAGAGGCAGAAGGGGGATGAGCAGGGCTGCATCCACTCCTCAGCCTAAGACCCCTGCCAAGCAGACACCCTGATGGGTCTGCCCGGGTCGACTCTCCTATCCCAGTAGGGGGCAGGCTGGCTTACTATGTCCAGGACTGGATGTCTATTACATCAAACAAGTGGGTCCTGGAAGTAGTAAGTCAGGGACTGGTTCTCAGCTTCAAAAACTACCATACACTGGGGCAAAGGTCTGTACTCCAGATACATCCTTACCCCAAAAAAGACAGGGGAGTGGCGACCCATCCTAGCTCTAAGATACCTGAACAAACATCTTTTAAAACCAAAGTTCAAGATGGTGACACTGGGAATAATTCTTCCCTCTCTAAGGCCAGGGGACTGGCTAGTCTCCCTGGACCGCAAAGATGCCTACTTTCATATTCCCATCAGGTGCTCCCACAGAAAGTACCTCAGGTTCAAGTTGCCCTCAGGCCATTATCAGTTCAAAGCAATGCCCTTCGGCCTAACATCAGCTCCAAGGATCTTCACAAAGTACCTGGCAGTAGTAGTTGCCTTTCTAAGAAGGCAAAAGATTTCCATTTTTCCATACCTGGACGATTGGCTCATAGTGGGTCAGTCTCCAGACCAAGTCAAGTCAGACCTGCAAGTGACTCAGCAAGTGCTCACTTCTCTGGGTTTTCTTCTCAACCTCCCCAAATCAGTTCTCGAGCCAGTGCAGCTCCCCACCTTTATAGGGGCAGAGCTAGATACTGTCAAAGCAAGAGCATTTCTTCTCCTGGAAAGGGCAAGAGTTCTTATAGAACTGGCTTCTTCCTTCAGCCTTCAGGTGTTCCGACCAGCAAGGCACTTCCTTCAGCTCTCGGGCCACATGGCAGCTTCTACAGCAGTGGTCCAAGGGGCAAGATTGCAGATGAGGGACATTCAGTTCCATCTGAGGGCCTTTTGGTTCCAAAGGAAGGAACCTCTTACTAAACTGATTACAGTGACTCGGACACTGATCCAAGCTCTTCAGTAATGGCAGGATCAGGACAGTTTAAGGCAAGGGGTCCCTTTTCTCACTCAGTCTCATTTGGTGGTCCTTACCACGGATGCTTCTCTTTTGGGGTGGGGAGCTCATTTGGGGGATCTCACAGCCCAAGGACTGTGGTCCCCTCAGGAATCCCTTCTTCATATCAGTCTCCTGGAACTCAGGGCAGTTTTTCTGGCCCTACAAGCCTTCTCTCCGTTGGTGCAGAACAAGGTGGTTCAGGTAAGAACAGACAACACCACCACCATGTGGTACAGCAACAAGCAGGGAGGCACTCGGTCTACGGCCTTGTACATGGAAGCCATGAAATTGTGGTCCCTGGCTTATTGCCTGCAGACCTCTCTGATAGCAGTCCACCTTCCAGGAAAGGACAATGTGCTGGCAGATGCACTGATCAGGATCTCCCAGGGCCATCAGGAATGGTCCCTGGACCCTCTGGTTTTAAAAGTGATTTTTTTCAAGGTGGGGCACTTCAGAGATAGATCTCTTTGCAGCCCCAGACAATCACTAACTTCCTCTGTTTTGTTGCAGACCCCCAGTCTTGGGTTCAGTTCCTCTGGATGCTCTGATGTTGAACTGGGAAGGGAAATGTCTGTATACCTTCCCTCCTTTTCCTCTACTGTTCAAAGTCCTAGTCAAGAAAAGGTCACAACCTTGCAAAGTGATTCTGATTGCTCCAGGCTGGGCCAGACAGCCTTGGTACCCCCTGTTGCTGTCTCTAGCAGTCCATCTTCCCCTGTCTCTTCCCAGGAATTACAACCTGTTAACTTCCTCTCAGGGGAGGATTTGGTAACCCAATCTTCGGTCTCTCAATCTCAAGGCATGGCTCTTGAAGAGTTAAGTGTATGCTGATTTGCATCTGTCTCAGGGGGTTCTGGATATTCTCAAAGCTTCTCGAAAGCCCTTCACCAGAACGACTTATAACTCTAAATGGAAAAGATTCAGCATTTGGTGTTCCAAGAAGCATATTCCTCCAGACACTGCTGAATTGTCTACAGTTCTGGATTATATGGTCCATCTTAATGGCCTAGGCCTCAGACCAGCTACTCTCAAGGTACACTTGTCATCTGTTTCTGCTTTTTTTGCCAGTGGGAAAGTCTTCCTCACTATCATCTCATCCTGTGTTCTGTAAATTTTTCAAGGGATTGCTTCATACCAATCCTCCCTTTAGGGATCCTGCCCCTGCCTGGGACTTAAGTGTTTGCATTGCTCAACTTATGCAACCTCCTTTTGAGCCTATGTCCTCAGCAGAGCTTAAGTACTTGACTTGGAAAACTGTGTTTTTGGTTGCCATTACCTCTGCCAGACGTTATCAGTGAACTGCTAGCCCTGTCAGTGGAACCTGATTTTATCTCTTTTCATAAAGAGAAAGTGGTCCTTAGAACCAATAGGAGGTTCTTGCCCAAAGTGGTTTCAGACTTCCACTTGAATCAGTCCATGTCTCTCCCTGTCTTCTTCACTGATCATTTTTCCTCAGGTGAGAGGAGGCTACACAGTCTGGATGTTAAAAGAGCCCTTGGCTATTACATAGAGCATACCAAGGGTCACAGGTTTGATTCCCTCCAGTTATTCCTCACTTATGGGGAAGTAGGAAAAGGCAAACCTGCCACTAAGGGAACTATTGCAAGGTGGATTGTGTCTTGTATACAATTCTGCTATGAGAAACTAGGAAAGATTCCACCCTCAGGCCTGAGGGCTCACTCTACTAGAGGTACAGCTGCTTCCCTGGCTGCTGCCAGGGATATCCCTCTGTTAGAAATTTGTCAAGCAGTCACCTGGAAAACAGTCCATACCTTTACGAAGCATTGCTCTCTGGATATCCAGGCTAGGAGCGATGCTCGGTTTGGCACAGCAGTACTTCAGAGCCTATTCCCAAAGTAGGTTCTGTCTCTTCTCCATGGAGGTACTGCTTGGTAGTCTGCAATAGTCAGAATACAGCAAGATTTCATGTTGTTTGAAGAAAAAATTACTCACCTTAGTAGTTATGTTTCTTCTAATGGAGTCTTGCTGTATTCTGACCTCCCTCCCTGCCTCCCCTCTCAGAACCTGTTTTTGGGAAGTGGGTGGGCATGTGCAGTGTTGCACCCCAGAGGTGCCTCTTTCACACCCTCCCCCTTTTGTTTGGGTGTTTTTGTTGCTATTGGTATCCTTATTTGGATTGGTTTTTGGTTTTGGGTTTCCTGACTTGAGTCTTTTTTGGGAATCCAAAACTCCTTGTTGCCAGTTGGCTAGTAAAAATGTTACAGTTTCCACATAGGATAGTTAGTGAGTTTTTGCTCGTAAGAATCTGACGGTTGAGTTTCAAAGGGATGCAGACAGAGACCTCAACCAAACTTGAGCTCAGCATTCTATGCACGGCATAGAAAGTTAACCCTTTGTTCTCTGGGGCAGTTTAAAGGCTGGAGCTAACTGCAATAGTCAGAATACAGCAAGACTCCATTAGAAGAAACATTATTACTAAGGTGAGTAACTGTTTGTTCCATTCCGATGTAGTCCCAGGGTGAAGGGGGAACACTACCTCCTCCCGCATTACTAAGTCAGAGTTTTGTGTCTTGCTGCCCCACGTGGTAGTGCAGTGCAGCAGGGAAGCGAATTGTGTTTCCACACAATGCTACAGAGCATTGCACTGTAGAAGTTCAAAAGCAGGTGAGAAGACTGATTTTTTTTTAACTCCTTTATTCAGCATGTTATATAATTCAGCCAAATGGATGTACAAAGGAGTATCCATGCAACATCAATCTGTAATAGCCACAGGTTGTATTGAGCCAGTTCAAATTCCATGCAATATGTGCATCTGAATCGCAAACCAAACATTCTAACAACTGCTAACCATTATTTAGGCAAATAGCAGCCGTTGCCAAGTGAGCTAAATATGTACCATTATGTCACGATTGTAATAAAATGCATTGAATTAAACCTGAGTAAACAAAAAAAGATGGTCAACATAGGAGTTCAAATGCCCACCTATCTATAAATGTTGCTGGAGATCAGCCCAGGTGTCCTGAAATACGTATGCTAGCTGTGAGAGTGCAGATCTGCTCTCCAGTTCTTCTAGGAAATCGTAAAAGGGGAGCCAACAGCCCTGAAAGTTTTCTCTCTGCAGTTTAAGGTCTGCAGTTATTTTTTTTCACTTGGAAAATGGGTTTTATGTTTTGCACCCATTGTGAGAGCTGTGGACACCTCTGTGACAACCATTTCTTGTACTAACTTTATACGCTATCACTAATTAATTACCCACAAATTAGTTTTGTTTGTTTGTCCAAATGTTCAGGGGCCGCCTTCCCAATATCATGTGCTCAAACCCGGGCTCCAGTTTATAACCTGCCACTTCGCTGAACTTTGGCAGTACTGATTCTCAGAATGCAGAGTGGGGCCAGTCCCCTCTGTAAATGCAGTGGGAACTGCACATTCTAGCAGACTAGATAGACCACAAGGCCTTTATCTGCAGGCATGTTCATATGTTTGTAATGGCTTCAGCACAAGGCGATCCCATAAAATATGGTATGGGGTGCCTGTTTGCCCACAATTCCTCAAACACTTGTCATTTCCCCAATGGCTATAATATTTGGTTCTGATTGGCATCAGGAGGAAATTAATTACCACCTTCCATGTGAGCTCTTTAAACATAGTTGAGGTAGAGGTACAGGATCCTCCTTCCCGGATGCTTCCCCAATCTTTTTGTGTAAGATGTAAACCCACTTCCACATCCCAGGTCTCCTGTATGTAACCTGTCCTCACCTCCTGATTGTGGTGGTTTAAACTGGCATTGTGTTTCTTGCCCCCACACACACACACCACACACACACACACACACACACTCCTGCTTTTTCTGTGTAACTCAGTAATTCACCACCAGGTCTTGCTATGTGGATCTGACCTGAGGAAGAAAACCACCTGTAGGTACTAAAACCATCATTATTTTAGAGTAAACTCTCTTTTTAGCTGTTTATGTTTTAAGGTATTTATCCCTCCCCTTCAGAAACTGCGAAACACAAACCAGCTCAGTGCGTTTGTCACCCTAAGTTAGTTTGCCAGTACTTCCGTTTATCAGCAGTAGAGGGCGCAGGAGTCAGCTGTTAAGGGGTCTGCTGGTCATTTAGCTAGTGTACAAAGTAGTCTACACTTCCCTGTGTTCTTTGCCCATAGCACAAGTGCTATGTGATCAGATTTAGTCACACTATATCCTTATTAAAAAACATTCCTAAAACTACAGTGGCTGTTTTTATCTATTTCTTGAAACTGTAGCGTTTGCTGGAGAATCTAGAAGATAAAGAGTCTCTGTAACTCTTTTGGCGCTAGAAGTAAAAAGTAATTAGCTGTTTGGCTAACGCCCAAATTTTGTTTTAGCCACTGCTTTTTTGGTTTTAGCCCTTTAGTCATTTTAGTAGTTTTTTTCTTCTTTCAAATTGCTGCCTCCTAACAGAGCTGGGGGATGTAGGTGTGTGCTCGGGTTCTTGGATTCACACTTAGAGCTGAACGAGGGGGTGCTGAGGCCAAGACCCATGCATATCCCTCAACAACTACACCTACTTACTGTTAAGGAAAGGAGATTAATTTTTTTAAATAGCAACTTTATACGAACTGCATCCCAAAGCGCTTTACTATCCATGAGAGGAAGAGGAGGAAACAATACTGCCATATCAGATAGTACAGAGATGGAGAAGGGCTAAAGGGTGTGTGTGTGTGTGTGTGTGTTGTTTGCAGAGATGCAGAACGACCAAGTATCATATCAAGCCAGTGATTGTAGAGTGCTCCCACTGCACATCTATGCACGTTCCAGTGGTTGAATTGGAAATGTTTAGGTAGAGCAACTCTGGTATCTAGATTTCTAGCTAGTGGAACTGTCATTTCTAGGTCTTAGAACTCTCCTCTAGTAGTCAATATGTAACCCCTAGGTGGTGCTATCCCAAGGGCTACTACCCCTGCCTGCGTGACCAGTTGCAAGTTAAGGGGCCTGGGTACTGAAAACGGGTGCCTCCATCCGGAGGACAGGGTTAGTGGTAGCGTAGCTGTCCTGGGTACAGCCCTCCAGGACACTGTGACCCCCCCCTTCCCTTCTAGTGGCCTAAACAATGAACAGAATACACAGGTACAATAGCCTCTAATCAGCATGCAAATCCCCACTCTGTTTGCACGTCCCACCAGGGCTGGTTCCACCAGTCCGACCCTGGAGACTCCCTGTAAAATAAGCTTAGACACAGCAGGTAACAACAGTACAGTGCTTCTGGTACAAAATGGAACCACAGTCAGGTTAAATGCAAAAAGAAGTAGATCTGACCTATTCAGGGGGAATGAACAAGGGAGGGGCATAATTTGGCTGATTAGTTCTGTAACTGATTTAATCAGGTAATCATGCATGCACTTTAGAGTCCCTTCACAATCACACATTCTGGGTACCCAGTTGGAACAAAGGGGGTCTAGCCTAATTTGTTGCTCAGGGTAGGCCGGCTGTGCAGCTGGTTGGGGCCCTGTGATGGAAAGAAGAAGCATGCACAACCACACACAATTTGTAATCGGAGCCAGGAGGCTCAGTTCGTGATAATTAGACAAAACAACTAAATCAGATGACACAATTTGAATGAGCTGTTGTTTCAGGGAGCTACCCTGGTGTTTACTCGCACTACCCAGTACAGGACACAGGATGGACGAAATGGAGACTTTAGGATGACTTGCTGGTTTTCCAGGAGAAGCAGGGCCCACATGAATCACTGAGGTGTAGTTCCTGTTAGAGGTGTTGAGCGGGGGGCTGATCCCCGGACAGGTCTCTCATTGATGGTTTTCTCTGCATCGCGAGTAGCTGGCTGGGCCAAGTTGGCAGGACCCAGGCTGGGTGAACAGTTCGGATTCAGTCCGGTTAATGCTGGATGCAGCTTCCAGCAAGCGTGACACAATTAGGCATTGGGGAACCAAATTGCGACCCACTAACAGCATTCAGCAAACTATGATAAAAGAAAAGCAATACCACAGTTCGGATGACACTCCGGTTGCAATTTCAGCTTTCCTGAGCAAAATCGTGATCTCTGTGGTGATTTATATGTCCTGACAGGCCGATCGCGTGGAGCAAATCTTTGGTCTTCTTCAGGCAAAGTTACAGTCACAGTTCGGCGGCTTTTGTCACAATTGGTTCGGATACAGTCCAGTTATTTAAGCACTCTTTAAGGATCCCTTTTGAGTGACGGCAGGCAGACAGACCAAACTCGGCCTTTCCACCAGTTTCCCACGTGACTACGCAATAGCAGCTGCTTGAATCACTCAAGCTGTTCACTCTCACAACTCCAAACTCAGACTGACACTCTGCTGTAGGCAGCACGGGGACTTCCTCTGAGATCCAAAAAGTTTGGTTGGTTGATCCTTCTGTCTGTCACAGCTAGAGCTTCCCCTCCAGGTCCATTTAGGCGCCAAAGTGGAAAAACTACAATTCCTACAGAAATTCACTCCCACAAGACCGCTGGGGACAGACTCCATTTTAAGGTCCCCAAAAGGTACTGATTGGTGCAATACAGAAATGGCCATGCTGCAAAGAAAGGCAGGTTAGACAAACTATAATACCATTATTATTAGAGCAGCTAATCAGCAAACAATTACCAGTTCTAACAGCGCTCCCTTTGCACCATTAGCGATGCCAGAACAGAGCAATATTACTGCAGCTCAGGCAGGACTCGAGCCTGGAAACACTTGGCCTCTACCCAGATTGATTATACACTAAAGAAATAATGTCTGTTAAAGAGACAGGCACGAAGGCTAATAGGGCACTCGCATGCAAGCACTTTTACGCCTGTAAAGACACAGAACGCCTGCCTGGCAGTGAGCATTTAAGCACACCCAAGGAAGACTTTTGGGAGCCCCCATTTATAGGGGGGTTTACAGATAGATAAAGATGACAGAGGTGCTGGAACTGTACACAGTTTTTATGTTGTCTTGTGCATGCGTAAACAACATCTTGCGGTAGTAGTAGCACAGTGAGAGGTGTGTCAGTGATGGCGAATGCAGAACATGCTTTAGTAGGTGTATCCCTCATTCCCCAATTCGCCAGCATGCTAGCACTGATGCAAGAATTATTTAACGTGCCACCAACTTGAAAGAAATGTGCCGCTGCAATCAGAGACAAGCTTGTCATGCAGCAGCAGAGATGACATGCCTTTACTGGTGAAACATTTCAATAAACATGGCGGCGGACGTAATCCCCAAACAAAGCCGACATCGGGAGTGCAATCCCCGAGTCGGCATGTCCTGCTCCCCCACATTGTGTGGCACACAGGAGCCCATCCCAGTGTGCCGCCCACACAAAGCTGACCGTGTTGGCATGCCCCCCAACCTCATTGTGTGGCACACTGTGTCCGGTTCTGTTTTTGTTTTTCCTGAAAAAGAAAACGGTCCCTAGTCTGCGGCACCCCTCCCCCAACCCGCACCCACTCTCTTCGCACTCTTCTCCCCTCACCCCATGCTTACCTCCGAGGTCCAATACTGCGATCTTCGGTGGAGCGGGAACACGTCTGGAATGTTCAAAGCCGAACTGCAAAATGAAGAAATGCCCGTAAGCTGTATAATGGCATCAGTGGGGGGGAGGGGGGTTAAACTTAGGTAGATATCTCAGCCATTTTTTTGAATTTTGGCTCCAGATTTTCAACATGGGGTTCTTGGGACCCCACCTCATGAAAACATGCACTATCATCTCATTATTTGGTCCCGAAAGGTGATTTCACGGTCACTGCGTGGAATCACCTTTTGGGACCGATTCATGAAATGACAGTGCCACTGTTCATGAGGTGTAGTCCCAAAAAGCATATGTTGCAAATTTGGTGAAATAATAAAAAAAAATGACTGTGTTATAAGCATGCATTGCGCATTTTCCACGCATGCTTGTAACTTCAACAATTTTTATTATTTTCACTTCAGATTTTCAACATTTCCATTTTTTCACAACTCCTTATGAACAGTACAGCTGTCATTTTTCACATCCTGCCCGAAATGTGTTTTTGCAAATCTGGCGCACAATGGCGCAGTCACTGTGGGAAATCAACTTTCAGGACAGTGCCACTGTTCATGAGTACAGGTCTCAAAATGCCTATGTTGGAAATTTGTTAAAAAAAATTTCCACGGGCGTGCGTTGCGCAGTTTCTGCGCATGGTCGTGACTTCACCAATTTTTCATATTTTCACTCCAGATTTTCAACAGTGCCATTTTTTTACACCTCCTCATGAACAGTACAGCTGTCATTTTTCACGTCCTGCCCAAAATGTGATCTTCCCTTTGTCAATCTTCACCGTTCATTACTGCTGGGTGTAAGCCGGAAGTGCGCACCCACCACGGGAGCATTTTTTTTTTTTTTGGAGGAAGGAGTCGGTGCCTGCAGTGCTGCCCCTGTGGCTAATGCACTGCATAAAGCATGCGGGTTGGCCGTTTGGTGCTGTAGACTCCTCCTCCATCCCAGTTCTGTTTTTCCCACCATTGAGGTCACACCTGCTGCGCAAGTAAACAAATTTTGTCTGTGCTATAGGCCTCTGTCTGTCAACGCCACCTTTCTCTAGCCTTCATCCTGGTTCTGAACTGCCTGACACCATTGGAAATCTGGTAAGTCTGTTCTTTTATTTCTTACAACGGTGCCAGGCTCTGTTACTGTAGTTTGATTAAGTTTTTTTCACATAATGTCTAGTTCTGTGGCCAAAATCCAAAGTGGGCCATGCCCCGATGCCCCTGTAGCCAGCATTCTTCCATTACAGACCGGCATGATGTTTGTCTCTGTTGCCTGGAACCCAACCATGATATGGACCACTGTGACACCTGCTTCTCCATGACCACCGAGTTCTGGAAATCCTTGTGTGGTTAAAGTCGGCAGGGCCTGCGACTTTTGGAGCATGACGTCATTCACGGGTCTCCCAGGCTAGAACTCTAGACCCTTCCTCCGGGTCCTCTCCCAGGTCTGTATGGCCCAGTGAGGAGGAGGGGGCCCCTCGAGTTCCAGCCTTACCGAAGAGGAGGCCTCTTCTGTGGCACTGGAGGAGCAACGCGGTTCCCTCTGGAGTCGCATTGCTGGTGCCACCCCAGCAGTCACCTCTTCGGATGTGCAGGCTCCCCCAGTGTCATGGCCCATGGTTGTTGGGCCCGGCACTGATGGACCCTCGGCGATGCCAGACGGCGCCATCCTGGATCTTGGTGCCATTCATGGCGTCGGTGATCAGGATGGTGCCATGGGCATCGCCTTTCCCCGTAGCGATGACGCAGCCGGGGACTCTCCTGGGTTCACTTGCTGGGAGGTCCACCTGGCCGCCTCCTCTTTGGAGGGGGATGACTCTGAGGTGGACTCAGACTGGCAACCTGACTCTTCAGGGTTGGAGAGCAACATGGCACGCAGCGCCAGATGGTCCAGCGTCCCTATCTCTGAGTCCCCAGAGCCTGCTGCCTTTGAGGATCCTTTGGCTGGGGGTGGCTACCGATCCCTTGAGGATGACGGTTCAGGAGTCTGGGGTGGGGTTGCCTCCTCTGGGGGGTCCAGTCCTTCCTATGTTAGGGCCATGGATGAATGGGTCTTCTGCCTGTCCCCTTCACGCAGGAGTTCTCTGGGACATTCAAGTTCCTCATCTTCCGAGGGAGAGGAACATTCTGTCCACCTGTCCTCCAACGCTGATTTCATGAAATATCAGTGGTTCCTTTCTAGGCTAGTACAGGAGCTTCGAATCTCCCATGTTCTGAGGACCAATAGCGAGTGAGAGACATGTTCATTCCTTAGTGAATTTAGTGCTCACCACCCAGTGGTACCCTCCTGGCCCATCCCCTTCCAGGAGGCGTCTGTTCGCACCTGGCAGTCTCCAGCCACCCCTTATCCAGCCCCGGCAGACTGCAGGAGATGGTATTGTGCCCCCCAGGAGTCTCTAGGTTACCTACCTCACCCTTCTTCAGGCCTGACATCCCTAGACACTCACTCTGGGCCTCAGCGCCTGGCGGACGACCGACCCCCGAATCCGGATTCTGCTGAATTCAACTGGTGGGGATGAAGGGTTTTCTCTTCCGCTCATGTGTTGATGTGCATAGGTTCACATCAGGTGCACCACACTGCCTATAACAAGCTCCTGTGATCGATGTTAGCTCAGGTGCTAGCATCTTTGCCTGATACAGAGCAATCTAAACAGGCCATTGCCTTCTCTGCTCAGGGTTTGGAGCTTGCAAGGCACCAGGCAAGGGCATCTTACAACACCAATGAGGTGGCTTCCAGACTGGCAGGGAGAGCTATCTGCATTAGGCGGACGACGTGGCATCGTCTATCCAGATTGTCACCCATTGCCCAGCATAGGGTGATCTCTGCTTTCCAGGGGACCCCTCTTTTTTCCCGCAGGGCAAGGAGGATTCTTCAGTGGTGCCCTCCATCTCCCCAGCCTCGGGGGACATCTCCTTGTCCTGAGCAGCCTTAGACCTTGTTCGGTCTAGTAAGGCTAGGGTCTCCCCTTCCTGCATCTCACCCACAGGGGGCTGAGGGATCTGTTCCCTTAGGGCTGTGCCCGGTTCCCTTTGGGGGGGGCTTGGTACTCACCTAGCAGTAATGAATTGTGAAGACTGACATGGAGAAGATATAAAAATTACATACCTACCATAATTCTTGATCTTCTCTTGTATCTTCACCATTCATTACTGATTCCTACCATCCATCCCCTAATGGATCTCAATTCTTGGGCGTCACCCTGCTCGCCCTCCCCCTTCTAGAGGCCAGTTGGGGGCTGAGTCCCCCTGGTACCTCAGAGCTCTCCGTTCCTTCTCTGAAGTCACAGAGCATTCACTCTGGAGGATGGCGAGTAGTGTCTTCGCCCTAAACCCTCTGAGGGCACTCCCTCTGATTCTCTTACATTTCTAGGATGTCCCCCGCTTGGGGCTTCAATAATCTTCTGGCTTATATCACCCTCTAGCTGTCTTACTTCTTGGCAGTCCTAAGAGAGTCCATGGGAGTTTTCCTTCCTCTCTTTCTTATGACATGGTTGTCCTGTGGTTCTCTTCTTCTGAAGTGGGGACTACTGCAGTGCTACTGTGGAAATCCTTCTTCCAGATTTCGTTCCATTCGCCTAACTCAGGACTCGTTCATCTTCTGAGCAGGACTGTTACCCTCTCAGGGACAGTTGGTGAGACCTAGGCTTAGGTTTTACTAACGTTTTGGATAACGGGTGTGAGGAAGGGTCTGCCTTCTCCAAGTCTGACAAGACCATTAATCCCCTTCAGACCCTGGTTCAATAACTCCTTAACTGGATGGAGCCTTGCTCCCTTGTCTTCAATCCTGCTGAGATTTGAAACTCTCATGCTAGTGGTCTTCCAATTTAACGTGGCAGACAGCCCTTCTCCTCTCCCCCTTTTTATCCCTTTCTCCCTTTTCTACTCTTTTCCTTCTATCCTTTGTCTTCTCCTTTCTCCGAAACTGCCCAAGGATTGGGGCACTATGGCCACTTAGGATAGGCTTCTCTTTTTCTGTCCACTAATCGTCTTATCCCTTTTTCAGTTTATATCCTTTCCTTTTTCTATTTTTCAGCTCTCCTGTCTCATTCGTTTTTCTCTGAAACCTGTTTTTCTGCCTCTCCGGCTAAACAGAACTTGGATGGAGGAGGAGTCTGCGGCGCCTATCGGCCAAACTGCGTGCTTCATGCAGTGCTTCAGTCACGTGGTGCCGACTCCTTCGTCCCAAAGAAAAGCTCCTGGGGCGGGTGTGCGCCTCCGGTTTACACTCAGCAGTAATTAATGTTGAAGATACAAGAGAAGTTAATGTTGAAGGTACAAGAGAAGTTCAAGAGTTACGGTAGGTACGTAATTTTTATTTTTCGCACCTGTGGTGCCAAATGGTGCAGTCGCTGTGCAAAATCACCTTTCAGCTAACAAACTGATAGTGCCGCTGTTCATGAGGTGGGGTCACAAAAAGCTCATGTTGAAAATTTGTAGTGAAAATACCAGCAAATGCCTGGGGCATTAGGGGTTCCAACCGTAATGCCCCACCCTGTAGAAACTGACAGGCATCAGGGGTGTGACTTGGGATTGTTGGCTATAATACTCACACCATTCTACCCCCACCCTGCAGCCAGTAACAGGCATCAAGGTGTGCCTTGGACTCTTCGGCCTCAAAGTTCACCCCATTCTCCTATACTGCACCCATCTGAGCATATTTCCTTATGGAATGGGGTGAGCATAAGGCCCGAAGACCCCAAGGCACACCGCAACACTTGTTGGTATCTGCAGGGTAGGGTGAGGTGAAATGGCGTGAGCAGTATGGCCGACGACCCAAAGGCACACCCCAATGCCTGTCAGTCTCTGCAGGGTGGGGTTGGCGTCAGTTCAATATTTCACTGCCATTCCTATTATGCATCTCTCTAACTTCTGCACTACCAATGCCAGCAAGGCAACATTCGGCATTGACAAATGCTTGTTTAAGTGGTGGTGGAAGTGAGTTCCTGTGGGCTCCTGTATATAGCCAACTGCCTGGGCTTTTAACCTCAGATTCATGGATCCCTATGCATGAACTTGTTGGGCACAATTTCTAATCGCAAGGGAAGTGACAGAAGGTGTTGGAATGCCAGTTTTTCACAAATCCCTTGCCTGCAGCCCCTGGAGCTGTGGTCTGACTGGACTGCATACCTCTTCCATATATTCATGGATCACTTTGCAGATGTGCAGAGGTGGGGCGGGGCAGCATGCAAATGGCCAGCAGGGCCAGTCCCAAATCCTGGTGACCCTTTTTGATTTGCAAGCTTACACTTCAAGGGGCTGCACTTGCGAAGGTTGAACCAGAAAGGGACTGCAGCTAGATGAAACGCATGCAGGGGAACACAGCTGAGGAGGAAGGGTTCCCAAAAGTGTGCTTAAAGGTGAGCATAAGGTGGCCACAGAGAGGAATATGGCAATAGCACTAGGTCCCAGGGGGTCTGTATACAGCTTAGCACCATGGAGCTGATACAGTGCACTGCACAGACCTCCATGGGTGTCAGAATTCAAGTGTACCCACTAACACCTAGCACATCTAATTTGCATTCTGATTTGGGTGTAGGGGAAACTCATCCCCACCAGTACATAAGACAGAGTTTGGTGTAAAGCTGCAAAGTGTGGTGGTGCAAGGGGAAAAGATGATTACACCCCATTTTGTGTTTCCCTACCTTGAGACTAACGGTTGGACCCACAGTCTTGGGAAGATTCCAACTTCGGGGCTGCAGTGCTGAAATGCCTTCATCCCAACTGGGCACTGACTCCCTCTTCATGTTGTACACTGCTTCTGTAGTCAAGCTCATGTGTTGCTGTGGTTGAAGCCATGCAGAGAAAAGAAAGAATTGCTCACTGATAACGGTGTTTTTTCTAACAGTATTCTTCATCAATATTCACATACCTCCCTCCCGTGTTACTGCAGTGGAGATTGAGACTCCATTATTTCCTTGGCCTTCTTCAACCTGCAAACTCTAGTTTGATGGTTGATGCCAGTGTGGTATGAAGTGAGGAGGAGTAGCCTCGAGGACGATTTGAATTCCAGAATGTTCCAGAGGTTCTAGCACATGCACCAAAGCTGAGCTCATGTATGGCTGTGAATGAGTATTATCACAAAAACCAGAGGCACCACTATTGAAGGAGAACACCATTGAACCCGGAGTGCTACAAATCAGTTTGGAGCTAGTGGTTAGTTTGGCCGCTCACTTTTAAAATCTGGCAGTCAAATCAATATTTTTAGTGACTATCCTTTTTAAGGGTTCAAAAGTCACTTTGTGGGCAGATAGCCAGCTGGCTGATTTACTTTAAAAATCTAGTTGCCAAATCATTTTTTTAGTGGCCATTGGCCACCTGGCTACCCAATTTGTCCCACTCTGATTGATCCTGCAAGCTACTTTTGTTGTAGAAGCTGTGTTTCAAATCCTGGCTAATTACATGTTATTCAGACTCACTTACTGATCACCATCCAGTATTTTGTCTTTGGAAACACGCATACAGAACTACATCTAAACCAAGGGTCCTGGAATTTAGAAAATGTTTTGGGTTTGATGCTTGTAACTTTAGAAACAGTTTACAAAATATTGACTGGTCCTACCTTGAAGTAATCCCAGATATAAATTGTGCACTGGACTACTTTACATTAGAGTTTAGAAAGGTATTGGACACTTATGCCCCTTTCATTAAAAGACGAGTCAGAGGCACTGAGTCTAAATGGTTAACATTGCCTCTGTTAAAGCTAATGAAAGAAAGGGACAAGGCATGGAATCTATATAGAAAAAGTCAAACACCTGTGAATCTTCAGAACTACAGGTGTTTGAGAAACACATGTAAAGTTGAGGTTAAAAAGGCTAAGGTCCAATATCTAAGGCAACAACAGTCTGAGGGATTGACTAATAGTGCCAAATTCTGGAAAACAGTTAATAATGATTGATCCCAGGACAAGCTCAAAGGTTACTATGACCAAGGGTGACGAAAAGTTAAGTGATCCGTTGTTGATTGCTAATGAGTTCAACAGAATGTTTACTAATCTGGATGCCGATAAGGCTGACTCTGGTATAAATTTGACTGAGACCAACTTGAAGGAATTTATGGGTAGACTTAAATTTTACATCAAGGTAGTAACTTGCCAAGAGGTGTATAACCTTCTGAAACAACTCAAAATTGACAGATCTTGTGGCTTTGATGGATTATCTCCCAAGTTATTGAAGCTGGCCTCAGCAGAAATAGCATATCCAGTTAGCGTGATTCTTACTATATCTTTTTGTTTGGGGGAAGTTCCTGATCTTTAGAAGTATTCATTTGTGATACCTATTCACAAAACAGGTCCTACCTGTGAATTTACCAATTATAGACCAATCTCAATCTTGTCAGCTCTGTCCAAATTACAGGATAAAATTCAAACAACATGAAGTCTTGCTGTATTCTGACTATTGCAGCTAGCACCAGCACTTGAACTGCCCCAGAGAGTAGAGGGTTAAATTCTAAGCAGAGCATAGAACATTGAGCTCGAGCTCGGTTCAGACCTCTGTCTGCAGCACTCTGAAGTGCAACCATCAGATTCTTTACTCCTCCTAACTGAACAGTTGCTTCGGAGATTTTCTCCTCTGCTTACGGTTCAACAGTCAAAGTCATTGGTTTTACCGATCATTTCGCAAATTTCGGTTCAGATCTCTGTCTGTGGTACAGTAAGTACTAGGTAGTGAACTAGCCATAGTAAAAACTTGTGGAAATTGTAAAAACTGGTATTTTGACCAGTTCAGCTGAACCGGTCATCTAGTGTGTTTGTGTTTCTTATCTTTCTTTAACTTTAGTGTGTAGTTACCGGTCCTTATCGGTTTAAAAAAAAACATATTTCTTCAGTTTTTTCTAATACCTGTTACACGATTAGAAACCGATAAGGGAGTCTTGCCTGGCTGTTTGCCATGAAAAGGGTAAGTTTGTTGGTTAGGATGGCTACATCTGAGAAACCCAAAAGAAAAACCGGGCCCACTGGGTTTCAACACTGTAGTGTGTGTGGGGGGGTCTTTGCTAAGGCTGATCCACACACCACCTGTGTTTATTGTCTGGGGTTTGACCACCTCGATTCAGACTGGCAAATTTGTAAAAAATTCCCTAAGTCTACCCTGGAAAAAAGGTTGGGCAGGCTTAGGGATAAGGAGGCCAAGAAGTCTACTGACCCGGATGGCCAGCCCGGTTCGGTTCTGACTGAACCAGAAGGAGTGCCCTCTGACCAGGGCAGTACTTCTTTGGGCAAGAGGAGAGCCAATCCCAAGGGATCGGTTCCTACAAATAGAAAATGAAAAGAAAAATTGACTGGTTTGGATCCAGAGACGCATGTTCCGACCGCCGAGGAGATTGCCAGAGTGATTAGGATTGTGGAATCGCTTCACCCAGTTCCATCTGATCTTGCACCTTCTGGCAGGCTCTCGGTTCAGTCAGTTCCTCCAGTTCAGGATTATGCCCCTGAAGACTTTTATGAACCGGATTTGGAGGGGGACGAGGATTATGAAGGTGATGATGATGATGATGGTATGGAAGGTCTGGATGAGTCCATTGAACCGGACATCTCCCCAGACAGGCCTTCTGGTGTTTCCCCTCCTAAGCTTTCTGAGTCCCCTTCCCACTACATGTTTTACAAGAGAGTGGCAGAAACCCTCCAGCTTCCTGTGGAGGAAGCTGTTGAGGAACAAGAGGAACCTGATTATGTGGAGATGATGGACATCCCAGGGTCCAAGAGACTGTCTGTTCCCCTTCATAAGTCCTTTGGGAAACAGACACAAAAATTGTTAAAGACTCCAAATTCTGTACTTCCTGTTGACAGAAGGATGGGCAAGAGGTACACCTCATCAGGCTCAGGTACAGAGTATTTGTATCAGCAATGCAGCTATGTTGGGGTTGTGCAGACTGCAGCCTGTGATAAGGCTAATATAGCCTTGGCTTCACATCCCCCTGACAAAGACTCTAGGAAGCTGGATGCCATGCCTAAGAAACAGTACATGGCATCCGCCTTGGGACTTAGGCAGGCTAATTACATGGTCTATGCAGCCAGACACCAGAAGTCCAGGTGGGACACTATACTGGTACTGGCTAAGCAAGCTTCCCCCTAGCTTGCCAAGGAGCTGGAGGGGGTGGCTGCTGATGGGATTGAGGCATCAAAGGTAGAGTTTCATGCTGCTGTGGACTCCAGTGATGTATCATCAAGAGTCATGGCTTCATCTGTGGCTCTTCAGAGAATGGCTTGGCTCGGATGTACTAGCCTTTCACAGGACACCCAGGCTAAGGCCATGGATTTCCCTGTGGTGGGTAATTCTCTGTTTGGGGAGCAGACAGAGAATTACATGAAAAAGATGGATGAGTATAGGACCACCTATAGAAGTGCACAGGCCAAGGAAAGGCAGGCAACTCCTCAAAGGCAGCAAGCTAGGGGCAGGGGCAGGCCTTTTCATAGGCCTTTCTACCAAGCACAGGCCTCTTCTCCCTTTCTTCAGAGACGGTTCTTCAGAGGGAGAGGCAGAAGGGGGATGAGCAGAGCTGCATCCACCCCTCAGCCTAAGGCTCCTGCCAAGCAGACACACTGATGTGTCAGCCCAGGTCGACTCCTCTATTCCTGTAGGAGGCAGGCTGGCTTACTTCGTCCAGGACTGGATGTCTGTTACCTCAGACAAGTGGGTCCTGTAGGTAGTAAGTCAGGGGCAGATTCTCAGCTTCAGAAAATTCCCAAGGCTGAGAACCAGATCCTTTCCACCTGCAAGCATATCTGAAACCATTGCCTCTGAGGCAGAGGTTTCATCTCTGCTGGCCTTAAGAGCCCTAGAGAGAGTTCCTACATTGCACAATGGCAAAGGCCTGTACTCCAGGTACTTCCTTACCCCAAAAAAGACAGGGGAGTGGCAACCCATCCTAGACTTAAGATACCTGAAAAAACATCTTTTAAAACCAAAATTCAGAATGGTGACTCTGGGAATAATCCTTCTCTCTCTAAGGCCAGGGGACTGGCTAGCCTCCCTGGACTTAAAAGATGCCTACTTTCACATTCCCATCAGGTACTCCCACAGGAAGTACCTCAGGTTCGAATTGCCTTCAGGCCATTATCAGTTCAAAGCAATACCCTTCAGCCTAACATCAGCTCCAAGGGTATTCACAAAATGCCTAGCAGTAGTAGTAGTGGCCTTTTTAAGAAGGAGGAATATTTCCATACCTGGACGACTGGCTTATTGTGGGTCAGTCTCCAGACCAAGTCAAGTTAGACCTGCAAGTGACCCAGCAAGTGCTCACTTCCCTAGGATTTCTTCTCAGTCTCCCCAAGTCAGTTCTCGAGCCTGTACAGCTTCTCACCTTCATAGGGGAAGAGCTAGATACTGTCAAAGTGAGAGCTTTTCTTCCCCTTGAAAGGGCAAGGGCTATTATAGAGCTGGCTTCTTCCTTTCACCTTCTGGTTTCTCGGCCAGCAAGGCACTTCCTTCAGCTTTTGGGCCACATGGCAGCTTCTACAGCAGTGGTCCAAGGGGCAAGATTGCAGATGAGGGACATTCAGTTTCATCTGAGGGCCTTTTGGTCTCAGAGGAAAGATTCTCTAACCAAGCTAATTCCAGTTACTCAGACTCTGATCCAGGCTCTCCAATGGTGGCAGGATCAGGACAACCTCAGGCAGGGAGTCCCATTCATCACTCAGTCTCATTCTGTGGTCCTAACCACAGATGCTTCTCTACTGAAGTGGGGAGCCCATCTGGGGGTTCTCACAGCCCTGGGACTGAGGTCCTCTCAGGAATCCCTTCTTCATATCAGTCTCTTGGAACTCACGGTGGTCTTTCTGGCCCTGCAAGCTTTCTCTCAGTCAGTGCAGAACAAGCTGGTTCAGGTCAGGACAGACAACACCACACCATGTGGTACATCAACAAGCAGGGAGGCACTCAGTCCACGGCCTTGTGCACGGAAGCCATGAAATTGTGGTCCCCTGGCTTATTTTCTACAGACCTCTCTGATAGCAGTCCACCTTCCAGGAAAGGATAATGTGCTAGCAGATGCATTGAGCAGGATTTCCCAAGGCCATCACGAATGGTCCCTGGACCCTCTGGTGTTAAAAGTGATTTTTTTCAAGGTGGGACACTCCAAAGATAGATCTCTTTGCAGCCCCAGACAATCACCAACTCCCTCTGTTTTGTTGCAGACCCCCAGTCTTGGGCTCAGTCCCTCTGGATGCTCTGATTCTGAACTGGGAAGGGACATTTCTATATGCCTTCCCTCCTTTTCCTCTACTGTTCAAGGTCCTGGTCAAGATAAGATCACAACCCTGCAAAGTGATCCTGATTGCTCCAGACTGGGCCAGGCAGCCTTGGTACCCCCTGTTGCTGTCTCTATCAATCCATCTTCCCCTGCCTCTTCCCAGGAATTACAACCTGTTAACCTCCTCTCAGGGGAGGATTTTGTACCCCAGTCTTCAGTCTCTCAATCTCAAGGCATGGCTCATGAAGAGTTAGAGTATGTGGATTTGCATCTGTCTCAAGGGGTTCTGGACATTCTCAAAGCCTCTTGAAAACCTGCCACCAGGAAAACTTATAACTCCAAATGAAAAAGATTCAGCATTTGGTATTCCAAGAAGCATATATCCCCAGACACTGGTGGATTGTCTACAGTTCTGGATTATATGGTTCATCTTAATGGCCTAGGCCTTAGACCAGCTACTCTCAAAGTACACTTGTCAGCTGTTTCTGCTTTTCTGTCAGTGAGGAAGCCTTCCTCACTGTCCTCGCACCTTGTTTTCTGTAAATTTTTCAAAGGATTGCTTCATACCAATCCCCTTTTTAAGGATCCTACCCCTGCTTGGGACCTTAATGTTTGCATTGCTCAGCTTATGCAACCCCCCTTTGAGTTTTTGTTCTCAGCAGAGCTTAAGTTACTTGACTTGGAAAACCGTGTTCTTGGTTGCTATTACCTCTGCCAGACGTATCAGTGAATTACAAGTTCTGTCAGTGGAACCTGATTTTATCTCATTCCATAGAGATAAGGTGGTCCTTAGAACCAATAGGAGGTTCTTACCTAAAGTGGTTTCAGATTTTCACCTGAACCAATCCATGATTCTTTCTATGTTCTTCACTGATCATTCTTCTTCAGGCGACAGAAGATTACACAGTTTGGACATTAAAAGAGCCCTTAGTTACTACAATGAGCGTACTAAGGCACATCGGTTTGACTCCCTAAAGCTGTTTCTCACTTATGGGGAAGTGGGAAAGGACAAACCTGCCTCTAGGAGAACTATTGCCAGGCGGATTGTCTCTTGTATACAATTCTGCTATGAAAAGCTAGGCAAAATACCACCCTCAGGCCTGAGGGCTCATTCGACTAGAGGTACAGCTGCTTCCCTGGCTGCTGCCAGGGCTATTCCTTTGCTAGAGATATGTAAAGCAGCCACCTGGAAAACAGTCCATACGTTTACCAAGCATTACTCCCTGGATGTCCAGGCTAGGAGCAATGCTCGGTTTGGTACAGCAGTACTGCAGAGCCTATTCCCAAAGTAGGTTTGATTCCCTCCTCCATGGAGGTACTGCTTGGTAGTCTGCAATAGTCAGAATACAGCAAGACTTCATCTAGTTTTGAAGAAAAAATTACTCACCTTAGTAATTATGTTTCTTCTAATGGAGTCTTGCTGTATTCTGACCTCCCTCCCTGCCTCCCCTCTCAGGATCCGTTTTTGGGAAATGGGCTGGTAGGTGCAGTGTTACACCTCAGGGGTACATTTGGGCACTCCCTCTTTTTGGAGAGGGGGAGTGGGTTATTTTTTTTTTTTGTACAAGGCTTTATGCTTCTGCCCTGATGGCCCCCATCTGAGCTGCCTCGGCCTGGCCCCCAGAATTACTGGGCTTACCTTATCACAAGGTCAGGAGCGGTGCCAGAGACAGTCAGTCGCCATCCTGCCACCGTGGTTTTTTGCTCATTTTCTCCCCATTTTTACCTGAGGGCCCCAGGAGAAGGATGCATATGTGTGGAGGCACGCATGCACCTTACAGCCCCGGTACTGACCCTTCTCCGCCCACCCCATTGGCCTATTGCCGGCACCCAGCTTGCGCAGCCCCTCGGCCTCCACCAGGGGGTAGCCGAGAGCAAGGTCTGCCATGTCACCTCCCCGGAGAGGAGAGGAGAGCTTGCTGTCGGCAGCTCCATCCAACTCCGCCCCCCCCGTGCCGACCTCCGACAACCCAGGCTCGCTCCCGAACCCGGGTCACAGGCATGCCATGAGGTGAGACGTCCAGCGCCTCAGCCCTCTGCGCCACCAGGCCAGCATGTGGGTTGTTTTTATTATTTTAATAGTCTTAATTTGTTCACTACCTGGTTTTTGATTTTGGATTTCTTGACTTGAGTCTTTTGGGGATCCAAAATATTTGGTTGCCTTTTGGCTAGTAAAAATTTTACAATTTCCACATAGTGGTAGTTAGTATTAGCTCGTAAGAATCTGATGGTTGCACTTCAAAGTGCTGCAGACAGAAGTCTGAACCGAGCTCGAGCTCAACGTTCTATGCTCTGCATAGAATTTAACCCTCTACTCTCTGGGGCAGTGCTGGGGCTAACTGCAATAGTCAGAATACAGCAAGACTCCATTAGAAGGAACATAATTACTAAGTTGAGTAATTATTTCTTGTATATGGTCAGTTAATTGAGTATGTGGAGACATATGACTTGTTATCACAATGTCAGCATGGATTTAGAAGGGGGAAGGGGACAGAGAGTGCCTTGGTTGAGTTCACGAGCGCAGTCCACGAGGGCATGGAGAGTGGGAGCCTGACTGGGGCCGTGTTTGTGGACTTGACCAAGGCATTCGATCTAGTAGATCATGCCATCTTAATAAAGAAATTAGAGTCTGTCGTGGTGGGGACCCCAGTACTGGGATGGGTAACTAGTTATCTTTCAGAAAGATTTCAAATGGTAAAGTTTGGAGGATGTGTATCTGAGAAGTCATTAATCGAGTGTGGAGTCCCACAGGACTCCATACTGGGATCAGTTTTATTTTCTATATTTTTTTATTTTAACCCCAGGAATCCACTAATATTATTACTCCTTGCCGTGCTTCTTTAAGCCAGCACTGCCCAGGAGCCAAATGGAATGCTATGCTAGTGATGGACTCTTTGGCTCGTGCATTGAATTCAAAAACTGGCCAGTGTAACTGCCTACATTCTAACCTCAGATTTCTTCTCTCCGCTGCAAAGTTAGACGTCCTGGAGATCTTCTGTCTATCAAGAGCGATTTCTGAAGTGTATTGAACAAAAAAACTTAAGTATTTTTGTTTAATTTTTCATTTACTGCCTAGTGTAATTGTTATTTTAGCTTTTTACATCATAGTTTAATATAGTGTTATTTTTTTCCGGTTCCTCACGGTTCCTGTGAACCGGGAGGCAACCGATTCTTTTTTCTTCTGAATTGGAACCTTTTTTAAAGCATTCTGCTTACATATTTCTGTGTTTTCTGTAAAATTGATCACTTTTGAACTCATTTTTCTCGGTTCCCTGAGCTGTTTCTCGGCCCCAGATCCGATCGGAATTGATAGATTTGTGTTTTTCTTGGTTACTGAACTGACCACAAATAGTTAACTTGCCTTTATTTTTGTTGGTTCCCAGTTCCTGTTTTCTTTAAAATGTCAGAGAAACCTAAAAAGAAAACAGGACCTCCTGGGTTTAAAAATTGTTTAAGGGCTCTGAAGTGTTTGCTAAGGCAGACAAACATGATTTATGTTTGCTCTGCCTTGGGCAACAGCATTTTTCTGCTGACTGTGAAATTTGTAAGTCTTTCCCTGAAAAAACAGTGGAAAAATGTAAGGAAAGACTAAAATGAAAGTTGGAAGGGGGTCCATGGGCTCTACTCAGTCCACCCCCTCTATGTCCTTGGCTGTTCCTTCCAGAGCCTCAAAAAGCACCCGAGATGGGTGAGGGCTCTGGCAAGAGAGGCAGTGAACCGTCTGACTCTCCGGTGCCTGCCAAAAAACTCAAAAGGTCCCTCAGGTACCTGAACCTGCTTGTTTGCTTGCTGATCTAACCCAGGCTCTGGCTTTACTACAAGTGCTGCAGAGCCTACTATCCCCTAAGCAGCCTGTGACTATTCCGGTTGAAGAAAAAAAAAAAATTTTTGTACCTCCTTTACCTATTGACACAGTGGGATTTGGGGAGGAGGATCAGGTAGAGGAAGGTATTGAACCCAGGGTCTCACCAGAACAGCACTTTGGCTGTCCTCCCAGACCCACAGAGGACTTTTCCTCACATTTTTCCTTTGTCAGGAAGATGGTGGAAACCCTGGATCTGCAAACTGCAGAAGTGATCCAGGATGAGGAAGAAGCCCAGTATATGGAGCTTATGGGACTGACACCCACTAGAAGGCTCCTACTGCCTATGTATGAGTTTTTCAAGAAAGATTTCCTTGAAATTCTTAAGACTCCAAACACTGTCACACCCACTGATAAAAATGTGTGATAAAAAATACTAGCTTGAAGGGTCAGGGGCTGAGTTTTTATTTACTCGCCCTGACCACCAGGGGATTGTACAGCAGGCTGCCTGTAAACAGGCAAAAACCCCCTTGTTCTCTCAAGAAGGATAGATAGCATGACCAAAAAAGGGTACTTTTCAGCTTACTTGGCAGTTTGCCAAGCCAGCTACTAAGCCTATGCAGCCCTGTACCAGAAGGCTTTTTGGCAGTCTGTCTTGGACAGTGCAGAGGCTAACCCCTCCCTAACAGTTTCAGAGTTGCTGGACACTGCTAGACTGGGCTTGGTGGCTTCCAAGTGCCAGTTCCAAATGTCAGCTTACATAAATGACAAAGCTGCTCAATGGATGGCAGGTACCATATCCTTGAGAAGATTTGCCTGGCTGAGAGTCACCAATCTCACCCAGGACACCCAGAGTAAAGCTATGGACTTCCCAGTTGAGGGTCACTCGCTCTTTGGTGCCCAGACTGAGGCATATATGAAGAAAGTAGATGAGTATAAAGCTACTTTCCACAGTAGTTCTACCAAAGAAAGAGCTTCTCCCTCTACTTCAGCTTCTGGAAGGGGAGGCAGGGTAGGTCCTCTTTTAGGATGCCCTTCTTCCACATGCAGGCTGTGCCCCAGCAGCAGTACCAGTCACAGCAGGGTGGTTTTTATAGAGCCAGAGGCAGAAGAGGATCCCAATCTGTACAACCCCAGCAGCAAACCAAACAAAATCCCTGACTTTTCCCTTCAGGCTTCTTCTCTATCTCCTGTAGGGGGCAGACTGACTCATTATTTTCAGGAATGGCTGAAAATCACCGCAGACAGGTGGGTTCTGGAAATAGCGAGTCAGGGTCTGTCCCTTTGTTTCACATCCCTTCTTCCTCCAAGATCAAAGCAGTTCACACCAGCTCCTTTCACAGCAAGAAAACTGCTGGAACAGGAGGTGCAGGCTTTCCTTCTAGCAAGGGCAGTAGAGCCTGTCCCCCCCCCCCCAGCCAAAAAGGGCAGGGTTTTTTATTCAAGATATTTCCTAACAACAAAAAAGAATGGGGAGTGGCAGCCTGAACTAGACCTCAGACTACTAAACAGGTACCTGGTAAAGCCCAGGTTGAAGATGGTCACACTGGTCATGATTCTGCCAACCTTGCAAAAGGGACACTGGCTAGCCTCCTTAGATCTAAAGGATGCATATTTCCATATTCCTATAAGGGAGTCACACAGAAAATATCTAAGATTCAGACTTCCCTCAGGCCACTATCAGTTCTCAACACTTCCCTTCGGGTTCACCTCTACACCAAAGGTCTTTTCCAAGTGCATGGCAGTAGTGGTGGCACACCTAGGAAGACACGGTGTTTCAGTTTTTCCCTACCTGAACGATTGGCTAATCAGGTGACAGAGCATGTTCGGGTAACCCAGGATTTGTTGCACTCCCTGGGATTCCTTCTCAACATCAGAAAGTCAGTCCTGACTCCTGTGCAGGTACTACAGTTTATAGGTGCAGAACTAAACACCATACTGGGAAGGGCTTTCCTCCCTCAAGACAGGGCAGAAAGCATTCAGGTTTTGACAAACGTGTTTGTCCTGGGCAAGCCAAACCAGCAAAACAGTTTCTACAACTGTTAGGGCACATGGCTTCAGCAACAAGCACAGTCATAGGTGCCAGGTTTCAGATAAAGGATGTTCAGTTCCACCTCAGGGCACACTGGTGTCAAAGGCGGGACTATCTGTCAAAACCCATACAAGTAACAAGGATGTTACTACAGGCACTCCAATGGTGGATGGAGCTGGAAAATTTGAGAGAAGGGGTTCCATTCTTGCAGGAGCCCCCTTCACTGGTTCTCACAACAGATGCTTCCCTGTTAGGGTGGGGTGCTCACTGGGGGGAGCACACCATTCACGGCTCTTGGAAGAGTGCAGATTCGCTCCAGCATATAAACCTGCTAGACCTAAGAGCTGTTTACCTGGCCTTTCAGGCCTTCTCACACCTAATACAGGGAAAGGTGGTACAGGTCAGAACAGACAATACCACAACAATGTACTACATCAACAAACAGGGAGGGACAAGGTCTACCCCACTCTGTACAGAGGCAATGAAGATATGGAGCCTTGCTTACTCTCTAAATGCCTCCTTACCGTTGATCCATCTGCCTGGCAAGGACAACACCCTAGCAGATGCCTTGAGCAGGGTAAACCAGGCCCATCACGAATGGACACTGAACAAGCAAGTGGTGAATGCCCTATTCAGGAGGTGGGGCACTGCAGAGATGGACCTTTTTGCATCCCATCAAAACCACCACCTGCTTCTGTTTTGTTGCAGGGACCCTGCCAAGAGAACAGTGCAGCTGGATGCCCTGATTTTGGATTGGACAGGGACATCTTTATGCCTGCCCCCCTTTTCCCCTGATTCTCAGGGTGCTCATCAAGCTCAGATCACAGCCAGCTTCAGTGATACTGGTAGCCCCAGGCTGGGCCAGACAGCCTTGGTACTGCCTCCTGCTTTCTGTGTCGGTGGCTAAACTGATTCACTTCCCACAAAGGTACAACCTACTAACCTCCTTCCAAGGGAGGGTCATGTACCCCAATCTCAGGTCTCTCAGACTCAAGGCATGGCTCTTGAGGACTTAGAATATGCAGGCTGGCAACTCTCTGAAGGGGTCCTGAAGGTCCTCAGAGGGCATAGGAAACCTTCTAGTAAGAAAACCTATGCCTCGAAGTGGAAAACGTTCTCTATATGGTGTAAAGATAAGGGTGTAGCCCCAGTTCAAGCTGGCATACCAACCTTGCTGGACTATCTGACTCATCTGCATTCCCAAGGTCTGCAACATTCAACCCTGAGAGTGCAAGACTCCATTAGAAGAAACCACATTACTATGGTGAGTAATTTTTTCCTTTTTCCTGTGATTTAATGTTTACTAGTTTCCCCCAGTTGGGGCTTTTTTTCTATTTCTATTCTAATTAGATATCACTATGGCCTCTTTGCAGGCTTCTAAGAAATCTGAGGTTAGAATGTAGGCAGTTACACTGGGCAGTTTTTGAATTGAATGCACAAGCTAAAGATTCCGTCATTAGCATAGCATTTCATTTGGCTCCAGGGCTGTACTGGCTTAAAGGAGCACTGCAAGAAGTAATAATGTTAGTAGATACCGTTGGAAGAAACACGATTACTACAGGTGAGTAATTATTTCTTCAGTCACAACTATTATTAATAATGCACACCTTATTATGCATGCAGATGATGCTATAGTTTATTGCCAGGGTGCATCTTTATCTGGGCTTAACACAACTCTGACAAAGGAACTTAATTCCATGCAAGAATGGTTGATACATAATAACTTGGTGCTGAACAAACAAAAGACAAAACTATGTTATTTGGTACTACAGCTAAGCTGAAAGATATTGGTAATAGTTTGGGAATTGAGTCAGTGGATGGCACTGTCTATGAAAATATTATTAACATTAAATATTTGGGGGGTTGCTTTGTATCCAACACTAAATTATGCCTCTCATATTCAGGCAACTACAGCTAAAATACACTCAGAAATTTGCCTTATTATACAGGTGTCATCGTTTTCTTACTGATGAAGCACGCTTGGCAATCGCAAACCAGTGTTTGCTGCCCATGTTGTATTCCGCCTCTCTATTGTGGTGGACAACGCACCCACTAGTATTGTGAGGAGTAAATCTGTGCTACTACATAAAATAGGTAGATTCGCACTTTTAGCACCTAATGCTGTTCACCACTGTGACATAATTGAAAGCCTTGGGTGGTTACCAGTAAAACAATACCATAAGCTTGTCATGGCCAAATTTATTTTTAGAGTACAACAAACTGGCATAACCCTTAATTTAAAAAAACAATTTATGGTACCTAATATAGAGCTCCATACAAGATCCACAGGGGACTAAACCTTGTTGAGAATTCCATTTAAGCGCACATCAAGTGGTCAGCGTTCTTTCACTTTTGCTGCACCAACAGTATGGAATAATATTCCTGTACAAATCAGAAGAATAGTAAACAAGGATTTATCAAAGTGTGATTGTTTTTAAACAATTGTTTTTATGATGTGGAATCTGTATTCCTATGTATGTATTTGTATGTAATGTAAAAGTTGCTTTTTGTATCGTGTGTTTATTTTTATTTACTATGGGCCTTACCTGTAAAAGGGATTGTATCCCAGAGTGCTTACCCGTATACAAATAAAAATCAATCAAATCAAATCATTCTGTAGTCTGTGCTGGCCTTTTAGTAAAGTCGATAGGGTTTCCGAGCTACACACTGGTGGTAAATGGCAAAGCTACCTTTTATGCTGCTTATAGATTGCCTAAACCCTGTTATCGTATGCATCACTCCTGCTTATACCAACTTGCTGTATTTTCCCCTTTTGTACTTATTACTGTCGTAATTTACTGTTGTACTGTGTTATGTCTTCCTGTGACAAGATACCTTTGTAAATGAGCTTCTGGCTCAAAGGTTTTTCAAAACTGCTGTTCAAATAAATAAATAAATAAATGCCACTTCAGAACTGTAGGGATTTAGTTTTTGTCAAGCTCTTTCATGGTTGTCACAATGCATCCATGTTCTATGACAACTCTGTGGCTGGAAAGGATAGAAAATACATCATCAAATTTTAAAGGGGTGCTTACTACCTGTTTTTAAATAAAACAAAATAACACTAAGTTTACTAAAAGGCCAGTAAAGACAAAACACTAAATCTGTGTTTACACGGCCATAGCGCTGCAAATATAAAACCACAATAGCACGCTCCTGACCACTTGCCACCCGCAATCTGTCCATCTACACAGCACCTCTCTTCACTGCTGCAGTTGGTGCTGGTGAGGGGCCATGCATTGCAGGGGAGCCAGACATCTGCTGGCCGATGAACGGGTTGCTGTGGCGGAGGCATTCCACACTGCCACTTCAGCCACTGTAAGCCACTCACTCCTCTTGGCACTCCCAGCTTGCCAGAGAATCTGGGAGCATCTTAACGAGCGACTTACCCCGATCTGGTACATGTCCTCACATCACATTTTCACTGGAGCAACCCGAGTGCATGGGTTACTTCAGTACAAATGTGACTGTGTAAACAGGGCTTAAGAGAATTGAAACCAGTATTTGAAAATCAGCCTCTGTAGGCAAAAGTGCCTTACAGGCTCAGCATAGTCCTCCTTTAACTTTTTCAGTTACACACAAGCCCATTTATTAATTAGAAGATTTCTGTCTTTAACCTCCTTCTGTTGCTATCAAAAACAACTGCATGAAAACAGCATTCTCTTGTCACATGATCATCTTGTGCTCTTGCTGCATGTCTACAACTGACATCACGATTCACTTCTTGTGACATCACGGCTGGCTGCTATACAAATAATCATTTTGTGAAACGCAGAGGATTGTGATATCACTTGTAGACAAGCAGAAAGAGCAGATAAAAGGCCTGCTGCAGATATTTTGTTTTCATTCAGATTTCAAGCAACAGTACTGTACTTGTGAGTCGGCAAAAAATATCGCCATATAGTAATTTAGCAATAATATATTTCTGATATCCTTAAATCTTCATTGGGGATATCTCCCTCCAGTGAGCCAAATCTATGGAACATAGACACCATTAGCATCAGACCTGTCTGGAAACTTTTGCCTAGTGTGCCACCCATGATGCTGTGCATCGTCAGCATCTTTAAAACATAGGCAACCCCAAACCTCCTCAGGTTCTTTCCTTTTCCACCGTGGACTTCACATTGGACTGAAGAACTCTCCTTGGAGTCTGTTGCTGTGTTTCATCGGCCTTCATTTCCTGTTTTTGGCAACATGGGCTTGTTCTTCTGCTTCCTGCATGCGCCTTGTTTCCTGTGCTACCAATGATACTTGCTGCTTTGTCATTGCTGGATGTTGACTGGTGATGGTTTCCCCTTTTATGGATCCCTGCTGGTCTTCTGCTGCTGTCTGGGGTCCCACTACCAGCTTGTCCCACCCTTTCTGGTATGGGCCTCTGCTGGTGACTGTATTACTCCATTGAGGTGGTAAGTGCTGGTCATATATGCAGACTTTACAGATGTTCTGACTGTCTTTGGACACCAAGGTTGGTTTCTGTTCTCTTCGGGCATTCCCCTTTCTGCTGGTCATTGCCTGGCTCTGTCTCGTTGATGTTCCCACCCCATGTCTTGTCTCCTGCCTTGATCATGGCTGTGTTCACTTTTCTGTCATTAGCTCCACCTTCAACTTGACTTTATGCTCATTCCAGCCATCCTTTGGGGTGCTTTGTTCAGTTCCTGGCTTCCTGTCTGCCCTCTGGTTCTGTGGGACCAGTGGCTTCAAACAACATGAAGTCTTGCTATATTATGACATATGCAGCATAACCCCAGGTTAGAACTGCTCCGGAGGTGAAAGAGTTAACTTCCATGCAGGGCATGGAATCTTGAGCGCAAGCTCGGTTGAACACTCTGTCTGTTGAAGCTCAAACTTAAACTGTCAGATTCTTTAATCCGCCTCACTGAACAGTCGCTCCCGGAGATTCCTCCTGCTGCTCGGTTCGTTTGTCGGTTTTAAAGTGTAATTCTCAGTTTATTTTACCGAAATTTAACCGCAATCGTCGGTTCAAGCTCTGTCTGTGGTATTGTAAGTAATAGATAGACTTATTTATTTTCTTCTGTGTGGAAATTGTAAACGTCTTTTTCTGTTCGGTTTGAACCAATCAGAGGGGTTTTAAAATTACCTTCTAGTCCTTTAGAGTGCGGTTCCCGGTTCTTATCGGTTCTAAAAAAAACGGATTTTGTTATTTCCACGACCTGTGACACAGTTGGGAACCGATAAGAGAGTCTTGCTTGGTGGATTGCCATTAACGGGCAAGTTTTGGTTAGGCTGGCACTATGTCTGAGAAATCCAAAAGAAAAACCGGACCCACTGGGTTTCAGCACTGTGGCCTCTGTGGGGAAGCCTTTGCTAAGGCTGACCCACACACCACTTGTGTTTATTGTCTGGGGTTTGACCACCTCAATGCAGACTGCCAGATTTGTAAGAATTTTCCTGCTGCCACCATGGAAAAAGAGTTGGTAGGCTCAGGAAAGGGAGGCCAAAAGTCCGCTGATCCGGATGGCCAGCCCGGTTCGGTTCCAGCCGAACCTGAGGAAGTGCCCTCTGACCAGGGCGATGCTTCCTTGGGCAATGAAGAGCCAGCTCTGAGGAGCCGGGTTCCAACTAAAAGGGCTAGAAGGGTCAGCTAGTTTGGGGCCAAAAGTTATTTCTCCAACTCTTGAGGAAATAGCCAAAGCTATTCAAATTGTCCAGTCTCTTTCCCCAGTCCTGTCCGAACGGCACCATTAGGGAAGCGCTTGGTCTCGGTCGGTTCCCCGGTTCAAGATTATGATTTTGAAGATTTTATGAACCGGGGAAGGGGAGGAGGGGCCGAGGAGAGTGAGGTGATTTGAAAGTCTGATGTGCCCATTGAACTGACATCTCTCCAGACAGACCCTCAGGAGTATCCCTCCCAGGCTATCTGAGTCCCTTCTCATTTTTGTTTTACAAGAAAGTTGTTGACACTCTGCAACTCCCTGTTGAGGAAGCTGTTGATGATCAAGAAGAGCCTGATTTTGTGGAAATGATGGATATTCCAGAGTCTAGGAGACTGTCTATTCCCTTGCATAAATCTTTTAGGAAACAGACAGTAAAAATTCTGAAAACTCCTCATTCTATCCTCCCTGTGGATAAAAGGATGGACAAGAGGTATGCTTTATCAGGCTCTGATACGGAGTTCCATCCCAGCAGTGCAGCCATGTGGGGTAGCAGGCTGCAGCCTGTGACAAGGCTAATATCTCTAGCTCTCCACCCTCCTGGAAAAGGATTCCAGGAGGATGGATGCCATGGCAAAAAGCAGTACATGGCAGCATCTTTGGGACTCAGACGGGCAAATTATATGGCTTACGCAGCTAGGTACCAGAAATCCAGGTGGGATTCTGTCCTGGCCCTAGCAAAACAGGCACCTGAACAGCTTGCCAGGGAGCTGGAGCAGGTGGCTGCGGATGGTATTGAGGCATCCAAGGTGCAATTTCATGCTGCTGTAGACCCTAATGATGTTTCATCAAGAGTTGTGGCTACATCTGTGTCTCTTCCCAGAATGGCCTGGCTCAGATGTACTGCCCTGTCACAGGATACCCAGTCTAAGGCTATGGATTTTCCTGTTGTGGGAAATTCTCTGTTTGGGGAGCAGACAGAGAATTATATGAAGAAATGGATGAGTATAGGACCACCTATAGGAGTGCACAGGTCAAGAAAGGCAAGTCACTCCTCAAAGGCAGCATGTCAGGGGCAGGGGCAGGCCTTTTCATAAGGCCCTTTACCAAGCCAAGGCCTCCTCTTCTGCTTATGCCCAGAGGGGGTCTTTAGAGGAAGGGGCAGAAGGGCTCTAGTAAGCCTGCTTCTTCTCCCTCAACCCAAAAGCCCTGCAAAACAGGCTCCTGATGGGGTAGCCAGGGCCTTCCTCCACTCACCGGTAGGGGGCAGGCTGGCTTACTTTGTCCAGGACTGGAAGTCTTTAACATCAGAGAAGTGGGTCCTGAAGTAGTAAGCCAGGGACTGGTTCTCAGCTTCAAAAATTTCGAAGATGAGAGCCAGGTCTTTTCTACCTGCAAACCCATCAGAGGCACTTGCCCTGGAAGCAGAAGTTTCTTCCCTCCTGGCTCTCAGAGCCGTGGAAAGGGTTCTACCCATACACCAGGGCAAAGGTTGTACTCCGGTACTTCTTACCCCAAAAGACAGGAGAATGGCGGCCCATTCTGGATCTCAGGTATCTAAACAAGCACCTTTAAAACCAAAGTTCAAAATAGTGACCCTGGGATTATTTTACCCTTTCTATGGCCAGGGGACTGGCTAGCCTCCCTGGACCTCAAGGATGCCTACTTCCATGTTCTCATCAGAAGCTCCCATCGAAAGTACCTCAGATTCAAACTGCCCTCAGGCCATTACCAGTTCAGAGCAATGCCCTTTGGCCTCACCTCGGCCCCAAGGGTGTTCACAAAATGCCTGGCATGAGCAGTTGCTCATTTAAGAAGGCAAAAGATTGCCATCTTTCCTTATCTGGACGACTGGCTCATTGTAGGCCAGTCTCCAGAACAGGTCAAACTACATTTACAAGTAACCCAGCAGCTGCTTACATCTCTAGGTTTCCTTCTCAATCTTCCAAAGTCAGTTCTGGAGCCTGTCCAGCTTCTCACCTTTATAGGCGAGAACCGAACATAAAGAAGCCAGAGCCTTCCTTCCTCTGGAAAGAGCAAGGACCCTGGTGTCTCTGGCCTCCTTTTCACCCTGCAGTTCTCTCGACCAGCAAGGCATTTTCTACAGCTCCTGGGGCACATGGCTGCTTCTACAGCAGTGGTGCAGGGAGCGAGATTTCAGATGAGGACATTCAGTTCCATTTGAGAGCCTTTTGGTCTCAAAGGACAGATCCCCAACCAAATTGATTCCAGTGACTCGAACCCTGATCCAGGCCTTCAGTGGTGGCAGGATCAGAACAGTCTGAGACAGGGGGTTCCTTCACTCCCGCCTCATTCCTTGACCCTTACTGCAGATGCATCCCTCTGGGGTGGGAGCTCACATGGGCGACCTTTCCACCCAAGGGCTGTGGTCCCCCAGGAATCTCTGCTCCACATCAATTTGCTGGAGCTCAGAGCAGTTTTTCTAGCACTCCAGGTTTTTCCACATCTGTCCAGAACAAGGTGGTTCAGGTCAGAACAGACAACACCACTACAATGTGGTACATCAACAAGCAGGGGGGCATTCGGTCTACGGCCTTGTGCACCAAAGCAATGAAGTTGTGGTCTCTGGCTTATTCTCTGAACGCCTCCCTTACGGCAGTTCACCTTCCAGGCAAAGACAATGTCCTAGCGGATGCTCTCAGCAGGATTTCCCAGGGCCATCATGAATGGGCACTGGATCCCCTAGTACTGGAGGTAATATTTGCCAGATGGGGCACTCCGCAAATAGATCTCTTTGCAGCCCCAGACAATCACCAACTTCCCCTTTTTTGCTGCAGGCCCCCAGTGTTGGGCTCAGTCCCTCTGGATGCCTTCCTCCTCAGTTGATAAGGGAAGTTTCTCTATGCTTTTCCCCCCTTCCCCCTTCTTTTCAAAGTGCCAGTCAGAATCAGATCTCAATCCTGCAAGATGTTCCAGATTGGGCCAGGCAGCCCTGGTACCCACTCCTCATGTCCTTAGCAGTCCACCCTACCCTATGTCTTCCCAGGAATCACAACCTGTTAACCTGTGCCCAGGGGAGAGTTTGGTATCTGAACCTCAGATCTCTCAATCTCAAGGCTTGGCTCTTGAAGAGTTAGAGTTTGCTGACCTACACCTTTCTCAAGGTGTATTGGATATCTTGAAGGCCTCTAGGAAGCCTTCCACCAGGGCTACCTATAATTCAAAATGGAAGAGATTTTTCCATATGGTGTGCTGGTAAACATATTTCCTCAGAATCTGCTGGTGTGCCCACGATCCTGGATTATTTGGTGCATTTGAATTCCTTGGGCTGAGACCAGCTACCCTAAAAGTGCACTTGGCAGCTGTGTCTGTCTTCTTGTCAGCAGGTAAGCCCTCTTCTTTATCAGCTCACCCTGTGTTCTCCAAGTTTTAAAGGTTGCTTCACACCAGCCCCCATTCAGGGACCCTGCCCTGCTTGGGATCTTCAATATTTGCATCGCTCAGCTTATGCAACCCCTTTGAGCCATTGTCTTCAGCAGGCTGCATTTGACTTGAAAACTGTGTTTCTGGTAGCCATCACCTCTGCCAGGAGCATAAGTGAGCTACAAGCCTTGTCAGTGGAGCCTAATTTTATCTCCTTTCACAGAGATAAGGTGGTCCTCAGGACTAACAGGAAGTTTTTGCCTAAGGTGGTTTCAGACTTTCACCTTAATCAATCCATGTCTCTTCCTGTGTACTTCACTGACCATTCCTCCTCTGGTGAGAGGAGATTGCACAGTTTAGATGTCTAAAGAGCCCTTAGTTACTATATAGAATGTACCAAGGGTCACAGGTTCGAATCCCTCCAATTGTTCCTCACTTATGGTGAGGTTGGTAAAGGGAAACCTGCCACTAAAAGATCCATTGCCAGGTGGATTGTCTCTTGTATCCAGTTCTGTTACAAAAAACTGGGTAAGGTTCCTCGCTCAGGCCTGAGGCTCACTCTACCAGAGGTACAGCTGCGTCTCTGGCTGCTGCCAGGGACATTCTATCCTAGAGATATGTCAAGCAGCTACCTGGAAAACAGTTCACACTTTTACTAAGCATTACTCCTTGGATATCCAGGCTAGGAGTGATGCTCGATTTGGCACAGCTGTGCTTCAGAGCCTATTTCCCAAGTAGGTTCTGTCCTTCCTCCATGGGGGTACTGCTGTGTAGTCTGCATATGTCATAATATAGCAAGACTTCATGTTGTTTGAAGAAAAAATTACTCACCTTAGTAATGTTGTTTCTTCTAATGGAGTCTTGCTATGTTATGACCTCCCCACCAGCCTGCCCCTCTCAGAACCTCTGTTTTTGGGATGTGGGTGGGCAGTGCAACGTTGGCACTTCTTTGATGCCCACTTTATTTCACCCTTCTAGGGTGCTTAGGTGTTATGCTTAAATTTTCTTTCTTGAATCCCCCGACTTGAGTCTTTGTGTTGGGATCAAGAACAAAAATGTGTTTTTGTAGTTAGTAGCCAGTGGCTAGTGTAGGTTTACGGCTTCCACACAGAACCTTAGTGAGTTTTTGCTCAGAAGATCTGACAGTTTAAGTTTGAGCTTCAACAGACAGAGTGTTCAACTGAGCTCTCGCTCAAGATTCCATGCCCTGCATGGAAGTTAACTCTTTCACCTCCGGAGCAGTTCTAACCTGGGGTTATACTGCATATGTCATAATATAGCAAGACTCCATTAGAAGAAACAACATTACTAAGGTGAGTAATTTTTTTCTTCCTTCAGCCCTGTAGATGCTTGTCCTTGTCCAGTTGACGGTGTCACTGTTGAGTTGGGGTTCACCGTTTTTCAAAGCTCATCCTTTTTGCTGGTCATCACTTGGCTTTGCCTTGTTGTTGTACCTTTTCTGTGTGCAGTCCCCTGTTTTGTCCATGGCTGTTTTCACATTTTTTCTGTTGTCAGCTTTGCCTTTGACCTGGCTTTGTTGCTAGTCCAGCTGTCCTCCAGGATGCCTTGATCAGTTCTTAGCCTTGTTCCATGGCCACCGTTTCTGCAGGGCCTGTGGCTCTTTCCAGCTTCATCTACTGGACAAGTTCCCTCAATGTGTTTGCTGACTGGGATGATGGTGCTGTCTACAGTGTGTCCATTTTCGACTGGCTTTGCTTCATCAGTGTGCCCTGTCCCCTGCTTTGTTCAGGGGTATTCACATACTGCAGTTATTGACTTTGCCCTGATTTTCTGCTACCAGTCTGGATGTTCATTTGGGATGCCTCGGATGGTTCCTGGCTTCGTATTCTGGCCCCCCAGGGCTCGTGTTTCCTTGCAGCTGCATCAAATGGCTTTGCGTCATCGACACTTTTCATTGTTTGGGATGGAGTTGCCATTTCTCAGTGTCCCTCTTCTTGCTGGTCATTACCTGGCTTTGTCTTGTCATTGTCCCCTCTGCTTCTTACATGGATTTTTTCCCCACTTCATTGTGACTTTCTCATTGGCTATGGTTTTTGGTCATTCTGCACGTCCTTTAGACCATTGCAGTCGGTCTGTGGCCTTTGGCTGGGCCCCCCATAATTGTGGGGCCATTGGCTCTCTCGAGCCCAGTTGTGTGGCTTTGTCTCACTGACTGTTTTGTGTTTGGTTGCCACCCAGCTTCACCTCGGTGGCATTCTAGGTCCTTGGGTTTCCCACTGATGTGGTTTCTCACGGGGGATGGCTCCGTCGATGTCCCTTGTTTGTACCCAGTCTCCATGTCTGTACATTGGACATGGTGTATGTCTTCTGTCTGTGCTTTTTCATGTTGTTGAGTGTTGTTTCCCAGTGTCTCGCTTAGAAAAAATAGCACAGGAGGTGAAAAAAGGAGACAAGACTTTTTATAGGTACATTAGTGAAGGGAGAAAAACCAGGGGCAGGATAGTAAGGCTTAAAGGGAAAGAAGGAGAGTGTGTGGAAAGGGACCTGGAAAAAGCATCAATACTGAACAAATATTTTTGTTCTGTATTCACAGAAGAAGGTGAGGGACCACAATTAGGCAACATGAACAGATATGGGAGGGAGATGGACACCAGTCTATCTATGGAAGAGAGAATCCTTAAAGAACTCACAAAACTGAATGTGGACAAGGCAGTGAGACCAGATGGGATGCATCCTAGAATGTTAAGGGAACTACGGGAGGTGCTGGCACCACCACTGACAGCCCTGTTCAATGAGTCACTCGATATGGAAGTGGTTCTGGAGGACTGGAGGAGGGCAGATGTAGTCCCACTTCACAAAAGTGAAAGTAGGGAGGAGGCTGGAAACTATAGACCAGTCAGCCTCACTTCAGTAGTGGAGAAGATTATGGAATCAGCACTTAAACAAAGGATTGTGGAACACCTTGAATCTTGCAAAGCGCAGGATCCGAGAGAGCATGGATTTCACAGTGGAAAGGTCATGTTAAACAAATCTAATTGATTTCTTTGACTGGGTGACTAAGATCGTGGATCAGGAGGGGAGCAGTGGATGTGGCCTACCTGGATTTCATTAAGGCCTTCGATACCGTTCCACATAGAAGACTTGTGAACAAGCTGGGCAGCCTGGGAGTGGGTCATGTGATAAGCTGGGTTAGGAACTGGTTGAGTGATAGAAGACAAGAGAGTCATGGTGCTCAATCTGAGGAAAGGAAGGTGACCAGCAGGGCGCCACAGGGATCAGTCTTGGGCCCAGTCCTGTTTAATGTCTTCATAAGTGACAGTGTAGAGAGGCTGGAGGGGAAGGTGTGCCTCTTTGTGGATGACACTAAGATCTGCAACAGGGTGGACACTCCGGGAGGGGTGGAAAAAAGAGGAGGGACCTAGGTAAACTGGAGGTATGGTCCAGAGTGTGGTAGCTGAGGTTTAATGTGAAAAAGTGCAAAATCATGCATTTGGGGCACAAGAACCCAGGGGAGGATTACGTGATATGGGGGAGAGGGGAGAAAATGATGGTCACCAAACAGGAAAGGGATTTGGGGATCATATCTGATGACCCAAAAGTGGCCAAAGAATGTGCCAAGGCTATGGGGAGAGCCAGTGGGATGCTGGGGTGCATAGTGAGAGGTATCACCAGCAGAAGGAAGGAGGTGGTGATGTCACTGTACAGATCATTGGTGAGGCCTCATTTGGAATACAGTGTCCAGTTCTGGAGGCCACATCTCCGTTTAGACGTAGACAGGGTGGACGCAGTTCAAAAAAGGGCAACAAAGATGGTGCAGGGCCTGCACCAAAAGTCATATGATAAGAGACTGGGAGACCTCAATATGTATACCCTGGAGGAGAGGAGAGGAGAGACAGGGGAGATATGATAGAAACCTACAAATATCTAAAAGGCATAAATAGGTACCGGAGAGTAGCATCTTTCAGAAAAGGAGATGTCCAGGTACGAGGGGGCACGACAAGAGTTTGGAAGGGGATAGACTAAGGAGTAGCATGAGGAAGTATTTCTTCACAGAATGGGTGGTGGATGCATGGAATAGACTCCCAGCAGAGATGGTGGGGCAGACATAGTGGGGGAATTCTAGCATCCATGGGACAGGCATAGGGGAACTCTAGCAATTGGAACAAGGAGGTAAAGCCGGAGATCAAGTAGGGTCTGCGGCTTTTATGGTAGTCAGGGAAAATGGGCAGACTAGATGGGTCTAGCAGTCCTTATCTGCCGTCAGTTTCTATGCTCTGTTGGGGTCACACTATTGTGGCTTCATTCTTCTTTGCGTATGGGACATTGGGCTGCATGTTGGTTAGCTCATATGCCTTCCTGTTGACTTTCCCCCTGTTATCTGGGGTACTGTTTAGAAATCATTCCATTGGTGTGGCTCACTGGAAGGAGATAGCCCCAAAGAAGATAGGACAGTTAGTTACCAGTAACAGTAAATCTTTGAGGGAATCTCCTCCAATAAGCCACAGCACACCCTCCCACCTTCCCCCTTAGTTTGATGGGGCCTTTTGCGGGTTTCAGGTGTCATCATTTCACCCTGATTACCCAGTACTGGGCTTTCTTTGCTGCCCATCATTGGTCCTTTTGAAGCTTCAACGTGCTTGTCTTTGCCGTTTGTCGATCTGGCATTATGTTGTTTCTTTTCTCCCGCAGACAGGCAGAACTTTGGAGGTTAGCTAAAGCTTCCAGATAGGTACAATGCTGATGGTGTCTATGTTCCATAGGGCTGGCTCACAAGGGCGTAGCTACTGATACTCCAAGTAAGCCATGGCGTACCAAGTTTAGTAGCAGGGGGTAGCAAACAAGTTGGCCAGCATTGCTCTGCCCTCTCTAGTCCATCACATTTAAATTCCCGTGTCTGGCTTCGCAGGCTTTTACTTTTCTCTTTTAGCTTTGTTTTGGGGGAAGGGGTGGCAGAGTGGACCACGGACGTTGAAGCTGAAGGTCTCAATTCAGTCCTCATGGTCCGCCTGCATAGTGATTGGCTGTGGCATCTGGTAGGAGGTGTGGCAAGTCTTGGGTGGTGAGTTTAAATGCCCCAGCAAATTTAATAGCCATACTGTTAGTTCAATTGTACTGGGAACGAGAGAAGCGGTAAAAGAACTGAGGAGCAGCAGATGGAAGAACAGACTCAGAGCCAGCTAAAAAGAATGAAGACTTCATGTGAAGTGGCAAGTGGAGTGAATCTGCCACCCTGTGGGGGGGGTTGGGGGAGAGAAGAAATTTCTGTCGTGGTCTAGGACTCATAGTGCAGTCAGTTGCATTTACCAGTGGGCAGCGAGCACCACACTAGCAGCACAGACAGCAGGTCTAGTGTAGAATCATCTGATTGGAGCCAGGAACCTTGGACCTCGAGTTGTTGGGGGCAGGCATGAACAACAGTGGGGGGGGGGGGTAGCAGTGTGGCACATTGGTGTACAAATCTGAAATGCCTGGCTACACCCCCCTGGGAGGAGATTCCCTCGAAGATGTACTGTTACTGGTAAGTAACTGTCCAATTCATTATCAGTGTATTTTTTTTATTTCCTTGAATATTTTTGTAAAAAACTTTTACTGCCACCTTTTAAATAAAGACTCAAGTCAGTAAATAAGACCCCAAATAGCATTTTTTTAAATCTCTTCGGCCCAACAGACTCAGTCATGCACAGTGGGTAACTGGACCAGGAGATAGTGCTGCTGATGATGGGACTTTTCAGGCCAGGGATACATTGCTCCCCAACCCTTATCCCGAGCCACTGAAGCTGTGTCCAGGGCAGTAGTAGACTAGGCAAGGCCATCTATTTTTTTTTTTTTGCTTTTATAAATTTTTATTTGTTTCAAAATAAAAGTAATGTACTTAAGCGTCATACAAACTGAGAGAGCAAAGAAAAGGAAAAAAGTCTAGCTATACATAAACCATATGTATCAGAATACATTATAATTTAACAACAGAACACAATTTAATTATTAAAAAATTAATGTTCTTAAGCAGTTTAATATTTCATCTACCTCTCGTTTATATTATATATTCAATATGCAATAAGTTACCTGTACTATTGCCTCATTTTAGAAAGTTCATTTAAATAAACCTCTCATTAAATTTCTAACCCATGTAATAACAATAGATGTCAGGGGTTAAATATGACAACACTTTTCATTTGTTTGATTAGTAAGATGTTTCCCTTTTGTACCATGAGCTGTGCCTACTAGGTTATAACTAATTGGGTTACACCGTAAGTGTTCGTTAACTATAGTTACAGTGCAACTGCACTATAACTGCATTGCAGTTGCAATGTAGCTGCATGCAATAAACATGTAACTACAGTGCAATTACCCTGTTGCATGTAATTAATGATTAGTGACGTTGAAACGAACGCTTAAAGTGTAACCATTGATTGTATGTCCACTGGCTTCTTATTTAAGAAAGGGGACCATGTTAAGGTACAGTATACATTCCTCGTTTATCTAGGGCTGCATAACTTAATTTTTCATTGTTTACCAGTGTTCCTATGCTCGGCATCCATTCACTGAAGGAGGGAGCATTTGTATATTTCCTTTTTTGAAAGTGTTAGCCTTTTTAAACATGGTGATGCCACCAACAACCATGGCTGGGTATGTTTAGGTTTATGTGGGACTAAGAAAATGTCTTACTAAGGATTATACTAAGGAAAATCAAGGAGCCAGAAGGCACGTTGCCCATTAGTACTCCTATGGAATCATCACTGTGGATAATAACTGAGCTTTCCTCCAGATAAAATGTATTTGTCAAGTTCATTTTTAAATTCTCTTTTTGTTTCACTAATTATTATATTAAGAGGTAACTGCTTCCATGGATTAGCTATTCTAGGTGTAAATAAATATTTCAGTTTTACTGATTTAAATGTTTTCCCAGCTACTTGTAAAGGGTGTCCTCTGATTTATCTGTCAGATGTTTTGAACTCTGTGCCCAACTCTGTTAACAGGTATGGGTCATTTATAATATTGAACCTCAATAGAAGATCACCCCTTAATCTTCTTATCTCCAAAGACATGAGATTTAGATGCTAGAGACAATCATTGTATGCTTTATCTTTCATTTCATAAATAATTTTTGTAAATTTTCTCTGTACCTTTTCAAGATTTTTTCGATCACTCTTTTTTGAGGGACACCAGAGTTAAAACATATATTCCAGATGTGGTTGAGCATAGGCCCTGAACAGGGTCATTAGAACTTTTGCATCCCTAGAGACAATATTTCTCTTAATGGCCCATATAACTTTGTTGTTTTAATAGCTAAGTTCACCTGACTAGAGCTACCAAAGTCATGAGAGACATTAATGCCTAGGTCTAGTTCATTATCAGTGATGCGAAGTTCACTCCCATACAGCTTGTAGGTGTTTCTGTAGTTTCTTTTGCCAACTATTACAAAATTGTGTGATAAAGATTGAACTCAGACAGCCCAAAACTTCCCTTGTCCTTAATTTGGATTTATTTTTAAAGGCCTGTTCTTCGATTATTCCCTTCCCATAGAAAATACATTTTTTTATTTAGTTTTGCAAACAATGAAGTATCTGTAATCACATGCTTATTACTCAAAGCATATATAATTTTAGGTGCTATTATTAATTTTGTTGCATTAATTTCCCCCACAGTGACCCTGATAACCTATTCCACATTTCCAAATCAATATTTAATTGGTCCATTAGAGGGTTAAGGTTTAATTTTACTATGCGGGATACATCTTTAGGAATCTTTATCCCAAGGTATCCCTGCCATTTCAGTAACTTGGCTCGGGGACCTGAATCCGTTTTGTATGCTAATTTACCTAAGGGCATTATCTGTGATTTATTCCAATTTATTTTTAATCCTGACATTTTTGCGAAGTCTTTCATTGTTGACATAAGGCTGGGAAGCAAAACACTTGAATTTTGCATTTAATAAGCAGGTTGTCTGCATAAGCTAAGACCTTTCAATTATGGCTCTTAATTTTAATACGTTCTGTAAGATGGCTGTCTTTAACTTTTGCTAGAGGTGGCTCCATTGCTAACAAAAACAGGCTTGGATATAATGAACACCCTTGTTGAATCCCTTTCTTCAATAGGAAGCTGTGAGATTTTAGCCCACTAGTAAATAAGGCAGCAGCTGAGAATGTATGTAGTATCATAACCTAATTGATATAGTACTCCAGGAAACCACGTTTTACCAGGACTGCTTTAAGATATGGCCATTCTACTGAGTCAAAGGCTTTGTCAGAGTCTAAGGACACTAGGATCATTGTTTGCTTTGAAGTGTTAGCCCTCTAGAGAACAGACATTATTAGTCTTGTTATATTATCACAACCATGCGTACCCCTTAGAAAACTTGCCTGTCCTTTACTTATAATATCAGATACATGAACCCCCCCTGCAAATGAGGGTTCCCAAAAGACTTCCAGGAGCTTGCTTGAATGCTCCAAGCCTGAATGGTGTTTGGCGTTTAAGCCATTTATCAGTGAGTGTTTTTAGAGCCTCTGGTACTGTCTCTTTAAGAGCTGTCTGCTTGCAGACATAATTAGTTTGTATGGGGGGGACTGTGTGCTTCTCTGCTTGAGTACCACTCGAGCTGCTGCCAATTCACTCCATTTTTGCAGTCACTAGGAGTGCAAAGGGAACCTATCTGAAAGATGTAACTGTTTGCCAGAAATCATTTAGAGTAATAATGAAATTACAGTTTGTCTAACCTGCTTTCTTTGCAGTCAGAACTGTGTTTGCCTAGTTCCCCATTCTAGTTTTGAACTGCTGAACTGGACCAATCAGTGTGGGTTAAGGTAGCTCTAAAATGGTGCCTTGACGAATCAGAACTTGGACTCAGTAATCTGAGCCAGCCACAGAGGATTGTATGGGCAGTGACTCTGGGAGATGTAGTTTGGACTTGGCCTTTTGGACCAACAGGGGCAGTCTATTGTAGTGACAGCCAATCCAGCCAAGAACTGGGAGGAACTCAAAGGAAGTGCCCGGTTTTGTCTGCTGGAGTTTCAGTTGAGCTCTGGCAGTGAAGAGGAAGGAGCACTGTGCTTTTTCAGTGTGCAGTTTTAGTCGGAAACGTGTAAGGCCAGAGTTCCGGTCTGCAGCTTGTATAACTGCTTGTTAGCACTGAATCGTCCTGTGAAGAGAATCAAAGGATATCTGAAGTAGAAACCAGGCTCACCCTGTAGAAGACTGGAGAAATTGCACTCGGTCTGTCAGGAACTGAATCTGCTGTGTGTTCTCCCGGTATTGTGCAGTAATTGCGATCGGGATAGAGAAGCAGCCTGCCTGGTATAGTACTTTCTTTTTACCATATAACTGTGTGAGGAGGCTTGTGTAGCTCAAGTGAATCCTGCTGCCATTAAAGGACTTTTGCCTGTTGCAGTTTGCCATATAAATGTGTGAGGAGTCTCGTGGCGCTCAAGAATAGCTCTGCTGACATTGAAGGACCCTATCTTGTTTAGAGGTCGTGAGTACTAATTCAGAGTCGCTCCCTGTTGAATTGCCACATTGAATCCAAATGGAATTACTGTACTGCTGACTGTTTAACTAATTTTTCTTTTCTCGGTGTGAAAGGGCCCCTACCAGCTGCCACGGTTTGACTAGCTACTAGGTTTGGGTACCTAGGACAGTAACTTGTAGGATAGGCCTGTGCACAGAGCCATAGGTAGATGAGTAAAGTGATAAGCTAATTAACCTGACCCCCCGTCCTTGTTATATCCCCTAAATAAATCAGAGCTGCTTGTTTCAGCAAAGTTATACTGCCTGAGGTATTTGTCTATGTTAAGTATTGTACTGTGATTGTTGCACTGTATCTTATTTTACAGGAGGTCCCAGTGCCTGAACCAGTCCTGGGGTAAGTGTATACTGTGAAGGTAATTGATATATTGTGTGGGCCTACTAGTGGGAAGAAAGGGGTTGCAGTGTCCCAGAGGGCTGTGACCAAGTTAGTTTAACTATTGCAAACCCTGACCTCTGGGTGGAGGCACCCGACATCGGATCCAGGCCCCTCAACCTGTTAGTGGCAAATCAGGCAGGGGTAGTAGCCCCTGGGATAGCGCCATCTAGGGGTTACATACATTTTAATAATGCTAGTGTTTAAGGCATTAGCAACAATTTCATAGGCAGTATTACACTCGGTTTCATCCTTGTCCTTTTTGGAAGCAGTAAAATTAATGCTTCTTTGACAGAGCTGGGAAGATGTCTTTCAATATGACTCTTTAAACATTCCTATTAAGTGAGGAGAGATCAGAGGGAACATTTGTTTGTAAAAGTCACAGGGAAGTCCATCCGAGCCTGGCGTTTTTCTGTTTCTGAGTGATATTACTGCTGCATGAAGTTCTTTGGCTGTGAATGGAATAGACAGTGAAGCAGTTTGCTCCTTTGACAAATGTGAAACGTTAACGTCTGATAAAATTTTTTCAAGCTTGTTTTGCTCTGATCCAGCTTGTGAAGTATAAAGTTTAGTATAAAATTCTTGGAAGGCTCCATTCATACCTTTAGTCGAGTCTTCAAGTTTTCCTTGAGAATTTTTGCATGCTGCTATATATGATTTATTCTTATATTCTAAGTTAGCATGCAGAAAGCTTGTTAGGTTTCTCCTGCCTCCCAAGACCTCTGTTTCATTCTTCATAACATATATTCTATCCAGTTAGAATGTATAGAATTGATTTCGTACTTTACCTTTGTTGTCTTAACAGAGTAATTCCTTGTTCCGGTTGCTTTGTTTTTTGTTATAATAACTCTTCTAGTTCACTTTTGAATATCTTAAAGCAGCAGTACTAGATAATAAAAATCAGATCTTTTGCAACAGTTTGTTTCCTGTGCTCCGTTGAGCACTTACCTGGTAATTTTTCTTGTTTTCATGGTAATATCACCCTGTAATTTGCTCCATTTTTCTTTGTTTTTGTTTACATTTCTCCCATCCGCCATGTTGAATTGAACCCTCTGCTGCCGACCGCACATGCGCATGCCTCACAGCACTATACGGGGACAGCAGGATTGCGCAGCACAGGGTCCCACAGAAGTAAGCAAAAGACGTGGTGCAACATAAGGGGGAGTTCAGCTGCAGATTAGGCAGCTACCATATTTACTGTGGATCCACAACAATGGAAAATAATTTTAAATATCTAAAAAACTAAAGACCACTAGAAAAAAATATTTACAGATATGGAAGCCTGAACTATGGCTGCATGCTTCCAGCCAAAAAACAGAATTTTGATAATCATGTCCTGATTATCTAGTATTGCTGCTTTATGATTCAATTCTCTTTTACTTTATATTTGCACTGTACTCTATAATCCTCTCCCAAAGGTAGCATTTAAAGCTTTCTCACAGTGTAGATCTAGACACATTAGGAGTGTCATTAACATGGAAAAATTCTTTCACTTCCTTTTTAAGCCAATCAATGAATTGGGGGGTTTAATTAATGATATGTTAAATTTCCATCTAGGGGGACCAATTCAAAGAAGTCCTATAGGGACTTGTAATGAAACTGCGAAGCGTTCAGCGATTGTATTATTTAGGATGTCTGCATTTACTTCTTCATTACAGAGCCTTTTAGACACCAAAAAATAATCAGTTTTGGAATATAAGTTATGGGGCAGGGTTTTAGATAGCCAGTATTGCATCGCAGTTTGTGATGCAAAGCGGCTGGTCGTGCAAGTCAGAATGAGGAATGTATCACAAAAATTTAAATGTGCTCATCATTTCTAGCCAAGGATGTAGTCCTGTGGGGTTGCAAGGGAGCAGGAGCACTGCTCTCATACTTCCAAAGTTTCTTAAAATGTGATGTCAGTGCAGCTGAGACTCGTGAGTCGGCGCAAGGTGCATGTGCATTTAATGCCAGCACCATGCCACCAGGAATGTGCAGTCTGCATGGTTGTTGTGTGTCACAAACACACTCACACAGGGTGCACCCACTGTCTTGGTGTCAAGGTTTTGGCAGGCTCATTTTCTTTTTGTGGCATGGCACAAAAGCGGTGGTGGTGCTCAGCTGCAATGTAGGTGGACACACTCAGTGATTAAGGGCAGCAAGACCAGGTGAAATCCTCCACTCCCGGCATTCCAAGTTTTCAGCCTCTGGTGGTACTGTGGTTCAGTGGTGGCACTGGGAGCAGGGAGAGGATGGCAAAGGATGGAAAAACTCTGAAGAAGCTGAGCAATAGGAGAAAAATACAGAAAAATATAGAACCTACCGCAAGATTGTACCAGCCAGGTAGCTTTTTAATGAATGCTGAGTGAGCAGTTTGGATTTCTGCAGTAGGTGACATTAGTGTAGATTCCCTGCTCGTGGGCTTCTTACAAAGTATATTTGCCTTTCCCATGGGGATGGGGGTGATGCATGGTTATTACAAATTAGATGATGTGTGGGTGATGCCCCTAGGCAGCCGCAGTCTGCAGGAGGATGCTGTCTGAAAGGGACTGGGGGGCTGTGTCTGTTGAGGGCTGCTTGTGGGGATGCTGCTGTTTGTGAGGTGGCTGATCTCAATGGGAAGCTGCATTCTGTGGCCGGGGTGCTGTCTGCGGGGGTTTCCTGTGAAGCTGCCTGTGAGGGACTGCTGTTTTTTGGGGTTGCCATCAGTTGGGAGCTTGTCGGGGGTGGGGGGGGTCTGTGTGTTACGTGAAGAACAAAAAAAAAAAAAAACCTTGACCTGAATGGTGGACTAAATAACAAAATTCTCCCACACTTCCATAAAGATATGGCGTCAGGTGAGAAAAAACACAGTGCATATTGTCTCGTAATATAACAACTTTTTCATTTTGCTAATCAGTTTGATCCACTTGCTACACATTAGCTACATTGAGTAGCACTTTTCCACACAAAAGCGCTAACCATTCCAAAATTCTTATTTAAAACCCTGGTTATGGGGTGATGAGTAAAAGGTGTAATCCCTTCCTTTGGGATATAGGGATCTCCATATGTCTACAAGTCCAAAATCTTTACATATACTTTTTATCTGTTGCTAGTTTTACTTTTAGTTGAGGAAGACGCCTGTTTTTTTCTTTCTAGTAATTGTATCCAGTGGGATGTTAAAATCCTCACCTAGAATTGTATTAGCTTCATGGTTTTTGCTTAGCTCCATGGTTAGATTTTCAAAAAATTCTGGTTAATTCACTGTAGGAAGCATATACATTACACATGGAGCTCTCTCTTTCTCAGTGAAGCCATTAACAGTAATCTGCCTATGATCTCCAGGCCCCATATTCAAAAGTGGCAGGGTGCGCTGCACAACTGAATGCGCTGTGCATTAACTTGCGCCAGCAGAATAGAACAGAGATATTCAGAAAGTGCGCCAGTGAATGCGATCACGCAAACATGGCTGACTATCCCAATGATGCACGATCGCGCAGTGGGAAAGGCACAGTGCGGCAGGTGACCTGTGACTAGCACTGTGCATACAGAACTGCACGATGGGAAGCCACTTGCACGGCATGCACAGTTGCAGTATGCAGCCAGGATATGCAAATAGCCTCACTGCACCATATGCACCTAAATAGTACATTTGCATCTCATTACTGGAATGTATTCAGGCCATTTGCATGCACAGTTCTAGATATGTAGGGCAGCACCACCACTCCACAAAGGTGACCAGGTGGTACTGCAGCCTAGCAGGCAGGTGAGGGCTGTGTGTGTGTGTGTGTGTGTGTGTGTGTGTGTGTTTGTGTGTGTAATGCATTGGCCTGTGTACTGTACTAATGCCCATGGGCATGTATATGCCCATGGTGGCCATACGTGCAACACCAGAAGGGTCCGGTGTTTATAAGGCATGCCTGTGATGCCACCAGGCCGCAGGTGGTGCTACCTGTGCCCTGCACTACCTATACTTGCGCAGTGTCCACATCCAGAACACCACACTGACCCACTGCACAGTCCCTGTGTCACAATGGATGGCATCGGTGACATGGGTGTGGGTCCTGGTGGCATGGGTCTGGCAAGGGAATGCTATGTGCGTCTATGGCATACCACCATGGGTTTGTGCCAGTGGTCTGTCCCATGCCATGCTGCCACAAGTACCACCATGCATCCTTATCACTGGTGTCCCAGAAGTGGCCATGGGTGCATGCCACCACCGGGTGCTGCTCTGATGGCCACATGGGTGCAGGCAATGGCACCTAGTACATTTGTTGCATTGTAGCTGTCCGCTCCACTGGTGCTTGGGGGGGGTGACTGACCGCATTAGCATGGGGCAGCTGAGCATCTACAACCTGGGTACAGTGAGGGTGGTGGCTAACTGGGTGGTGCCGGTGGTGTCACTTACCGGTATCTGGCAGGTGTTTATTGAGCAGGCACAGTGCAGCTGTGGCTTTGGGCACTGCCGTCCTGGCATGTCTGCTACATGTGGGTGCCCGGAGCTCATCCTGGAGCAGCTCACAGAGCTGTCTCAGGATGTCCAGTTTGCAGTTCAGCAGCCTGCATGTGTGTGGCTATCCGAATTAGGGCAGCCCTTTTCTTGCCTAACTTTGCGCAGCACAAAAGTGGGATGCGCGCACATGCGCTGCACATTTCAGCTGAATATACACATGCGCAGCATATGCAGATGTCTGCCCCCTTTTTCTGCATGCCATACATTCTATGTGCATGATCACACATTTGGATATGTGCAATGCATTTCACCCTTTGAATATCGTGCCACCGCGTATTTTCCAGGATGCACTGCACATCTCCATTTTGTGCCACACAAGTCTTTTGAAAATGGGGGTGTCTATCTTTAACGATACTGTTAACTTTAAAAGTACTGTTTTTTCATATCAAAATAGCAACCCTTCTTTTATTGCCATTAAAGCAATTGTGATGACCCCCACCTATCCAGTTCCTTTTAAGCTTAGCTGCTTCAGAAGCTATCAAATGTATTTACTGTAAAAAAGCAATGTCTACTTTGGAGTTATTTAAAAATTGCAGTACTTTTTCCCTCTTTATTGGTGATCCTAGGCCATTAATGTTTCATGAAATAATGTTAACAAGGATATCTCCTCCATTAGGCCATCAGCACTAGGACTACACAGAAACTTTTGCTAGCCGAGGGCCAGCTCAGTGATGAGCCACATCTGCGTCTATAAAAGCATGAGCAGCCCTATCAGTCCTCAGTTCTTTTCCTGCCATCTATGATCCTCATTGTACCTGCTGAAGGAAATGCTGTCAACCTAGCTGTTGCCATTTATTCTTTTATTTTGCTAAACTGTTATTTCATCGTCTCTGCATACCGCTGAAATCGAAACAGCCTTTATTTCAGTATTGTAAGTGTGGAAAAACCTTTTCAAAGAATACACACGTGTTCTGGATGCTGCAAGAAAACTCTAGAAAATGTTCTCCTTCTCAAAACCTTGAAAGTCATGGAGAAGGAACAGGGCCTAAAGTTTGTGTCTCCCTCACTGTTGTCTGAGAAGTGGCCACCGAAGATAAAGGATCAGAACACAGAACAGTCATCACTGTGGCTCTCCTTATTGTCCAGCCGCAAGCATAAATAGAGAGAAAGATGTGCTTTGCAGGCAAGGTCTCGGTTGCCATTGAAATAAGGTAAATCTACTGCATCATCATCAACCACTCTGGTGGCCTTGACTACAGCGCCCCTGGTCGTCGATGAGACACCAAAGTCAGGGCTTGGCTTAGACACTGTTGTACCTACTGTGGACAGTAGGACGACATCGTTATCAGGCCGACGCCTGTCAACGCAAATAGTCCTGGCCCGTTACAGGGCGCCATCAACTCCCCGGCTGTGCTGGTGTCATTTTCAGAGATAATAAGACACATTCTGCCTGGACTGCCAATGCAGGTAGTTATTCCATCGACAGGACCTCCTAGTACTCAGCTGCCATCGACAGGCTCTACTAACGTGCTGCAGATTCTTCCCTCTCAGCCATCGCCGGTGTCACCAGTATGTTCTGCGGCTGCCATAGCTAACAGAGATGTTGATGACAAAGTGGAATGCAATCCTGACCTCATGGTTTTAGAAGAGGAATATGAGGGAGAACAATATCTAGCACCTCACTCTAGTTCTACCCTCTCATTCTGCAGTGAGAACTTGGTATTTTGTACTCCAAGATCTCCGCCTGAGGATCCTACTTTCCAAGCCTTGATGCAGCAAATACAGACTGCCGTCAGCTTTGCTGTGGAAGGGGAAAATAAGAAATTAAATGGAATTTTTGGAGGTGCCCTGCTGTCCCTCCATTATAATTCCACCTGTATGTCCTCCATTAGAGGATGCTACATTTGCTGCATGGTACAGACCAGATTCACTGCGTGTAGTCCCTAGAAAGGCTGATAAGCAGTATCTGCCACCATCTGCTAAGCTTTATTATGCTAACCAGCCAGAAAATGACTCTGTAGTTATCATGGCTGCTAATGATAGATCTAGAGCACCTAAACACATGAGTACTTTGCCTCCTGACAAAGAATCTAGGAAGCTGGATGTGATGGGCAAATGTACTTACTACTCTGCGTCACTGGGCCTTAGAATTGCAAACTACCAGGCCTGGAAGAAAAAGTTTGTAGCACTCCAAGATCAAAAATGAATACTGCAGACAGATTCAGGCAATGAAAATGAGTTTATTAACTACCACAAACTCATGGTTCCCTAGCGCTTCAGCCCCACAATCGGGCCTTCGTCAGAGGGTGTGTTACAAACATCAGGTGCTACCATATTTATAAGGATTACCTTAAAGTGAAGCACACATCTAATTTTGCAGTAATCCAAAAACTAAGTAATTTGTTACAAAAAAGAAAAATACTGGGGCAGGCATACAGGAACAAGTGGGGTTGTAATGGGAGGTTAAAAGGTCAACATAGAGAAACACATACTTGGGGGGAAGGGGGATAGCTCCAGGTACTCAGGTAATTATTTAGTGTAATTTAAGGTCAACAAAATTCCATTTAGGCTTACTAAGAAACAAAGATCACAGGTATGTTTGTTTTGTGTTTTTTGCTTTTATCATTTTATATAGGAAGTGTAACCCCTAGATGGCGCTATCCCAGGGGCTACTACCCCTGCCTGATTTGCCACTAACAGGTTGAGGGGCCTGGATCCAATGGCGGGTGCCTCCACCCAGAGGTCAGGGTTTGCAATAGTTAAACTAACTTGGTCACAGCCCTCTGGGACACTGCAACCCCCCTTTCTTCCCACTAGTGGCCCACACAATATATCAGAATTACCTTCACAGTATACACTTACCCCCAGGTCTGGTTCCGGCACTGGGACCTCCTGTGAAATGAGATACAGTGCAACAATCACAGTACAGTACTTTAACATAGACAAATACCTCAGGCAGTATAACTTTGCTGAAACAAGCAGCTCTGATTTATTTGGGGATATAACAAGGACGGGGAAATCAGGTTAATTAGCTTATCACTCTAATAATCTACCTATGGCTCTGTGCACAGGCCTATCCCTACCAGTTACTGTCCCTGGGTACCCAAGCCCTAGTGGCTAGTCAAACCGTGGCAGCTGGTAGGGCCCTTTCACACAGAGAAAAGGAGAATTAAAACAGTCAGCAGTACAGTAATTCCATTTGGATTTAATGTGGCAATTCAACAGGAAGCGACCCTGAATTAGTACTCACGACCTCCAAATAAGATAGGGTCCTTCAATGTCAGCAGGGCTCACTTGAGGTACACAAACCTCTTCACACATCCATATAAAAGAAAGCACTATACCAGGCAGGCTGCATCTGTATCCCGATCGCAATTACTGCACAATACCGGAGAACACACAGCAGATTCAGTTCCTGACAGACCGAATGCAATTTTCAGCAATTCCTCCAGTCTTCTACAGGGTGAGCCTGGTTTCTACTCTTCAGAGATCCTTTGATTCTTTTCACAGGGACAGATTCAGTCCTAACAAGCTGTTACACAAGCTGCAGACGGAACTCTGGGCCTTACACGTTTTGACTAAAACTGCACACTGAAAAAGCAGAGGGCTCCTTCCTTCTTCACTGCCAAAGCTCAACTGAAACTCCAACCGACAAAAACCGGGCACTTCCTTTGAGTTCCTCCCAGTTCTTGACTGGATTGGCTGTCACTCACAATAGACTGCTGCTGTTGGTCCAAAAAGGCACTGAAGTCTAAACTACATCTCCCAGAGTCACTGCCCATACAATCCTCTTGTGGCTGGCTCAGATTATGAGTCCAAGTTCTGATTCGTCCAAGGCACCATTTTAGAGCTAGCTTACCCCACACTGATTGGTCCAGTTCAGCAGTTCAAAACTAGAATGGGGAACTAGCAGACACAGTTCTGACTGCAAAGAAAGCAGGTTAGACAAACTGTAATTTCATTATTACTCTAATAATTTCTGGCAAACAGTTACATCTTTCAGATAGGTTCCTTTGCACTCCTAGTGACTGCAAAATGAAGTGAATTGGCAGCAGCTCGAGTGGTACTCAGAGAAGCACACAGTCCCCCCATACAACTAATTATGTCTGCAAGCAGACAGCTCTTAAAGAGACAGTACCAGAGGCTCTAAAACACTCACTGATAAATGGCTTAAATGCCAAACACCATTCAGGCTTGGAGCATTCAAGCAAGCTCCTGGAAGTCTTTTAGGAACCCCCATTTGCAGGGGGTTACACCCTTCCTAGTTCTGGGAAAGCTTGGCGTCGCGTCAAGCAAGTACCATAAGTTTCAACTGCAACCATATACATTTGCATTAGGCTCGCGCATGTAATCATCAGTCAATATATCATTTTACCAAGAACACATTTCTGAAACATTGCAGTATGTCACTCTTTACACAGTATTACATACACATTGTACCATAACAAGTTATTACCTCTTGTACATGAAACCTGTAGAGAGGGGCCCTTCCCTATCAGTTACCTTGGGGCTGGATGGGCAAGGGCACCATACTTAGAGGGCAACACAAGTAACTTGAGTTAGCACTGATGCTCAGTTTGGGCAATGAGCTCGGGACACATACACTCCTTTATGGACAACATTGAGAGGCAAGTCCACAGGCCTCCCAAGAAAATCATAACTGAGGTGCACCACAGGCTTTACAGCTCGACCAGTCTTTCTAGGGGAACTGTTACAGTTCTCTGCACTCTGAGCCTCATTTTCAGCATTGTCCTCACTTGTCAGGAGTCTCCTGGGGTAGAGAGCTAGAACTTGGGGCACTTTCAGCTCCAGGAGTTACAGTTTCTGAGTCCACAACATTTGGCTCGCATGGAGAGCTTTGGACACTGGCAGTGGACTGTCAGGGCACTCAAAATACTCTTCTTGTTGGTTGTATCACCAGTCTGCCCAATCTATCATTTTCCCCCTGAAACCTCAAACAGTTCAACCATGCACAATGATTCCATTTCATCTGATCTGATGCTTTGCACTTCACTTTCTGGGAGCATTGGCTCCAGGGATAAAGCTGGGGCTTAGACAGTCCAGAAGGCCCAGCTTCATCTCCAGTATTGACTAGAGTTGCCCCAAACAATTGACTCAGTTCGTAAGAAGGTTAGTATTCAAAGTCACTCTCACTTTCTTCCGATATGGACTGACAGTCATGCTCAACTGGGACTTGTGGAGGGAACACTTTAACTTTGCTTCTGTAGGTGCAGACTTTCTTGATCTTTTCTTAGCAGCAGCTCTAGTCACTGGTCCAGAGGGGCATCTTCTGGGGCTCAGACTCAATTAAGATTTGTCCAATGGGCAGTAAATGATTTCTATGCATTGTTTTACATCTTTTGAATTATTCTCAGGCCTTACTTTGTACACTGGCAGATCATCTAGTTTGCCCACTACAATGTGAGGGAGATGGTGCCATCTGTCAGCAATCTTGTGCTTGCCATGCAGTCCCAGATTTCTTAGCAATACCGATCTCCCTCCTGGAGTTCCTGTGCTTTCACCTTTTATCATACCTTTCTTTGTTGGCCAGATTTCTTTTGGCAGCCATGGTTTGAGCCAGTTGGTACGCATGAGTTAGCTGGGCCTTTAACTTTTGCACATACTGTAAATAGTTGTCAGCTTGAACCCCATCAGGAGAGACCCCAAAACACACATCTACTGGTAGTCGAGCTTCTCTTCCAAACATCAGGCGGTAGGGGGAGAATCCAGTGGCATCACTTTTGGTGCAGTTATAAGCATGTACCAGAGTGCTAATTTGTTGGCTCCATCTAGGCTTGTCCTTTGGGTGCAGGGTGCCTAGCATATCTAGCAAAAGTCACGGTTGAAGCGTTCAGGCTGTGGGTCCCCTGGGGTGGTAAGGAGTGGTTCTGGACTTTCGCACTCCCCACAGAGAAAGCATCTCTTTGATCAGACGACTCTCAAAGTCTCTCCTTGATCAGAATGGATTCTTTGTGGAGCCCCATAGTGAACAAAAAAGTTTTCTACAAGTACTTTGGCCACAGTGGATGCTTTCTGGTCTTTGGTGGGGAAAGCTTGGGCATATCTCGTGAAATGGTCAGTGACCACCAGCACATTACTGATATTTCTTTGATCTGACTCCAAACTCAGAAAATCAATACAGACCAGCTCCATGGGTGCACTGGTGGTGATGTTAATAAGGGGGGCGCCCTCTGGGGCAAAGCTTTCCTCTGTAAGCAGCGACTACAAGTTCGAATGTGTTGCTCCACATCAGCCCCCATCTTAGGCCAATAGAATCTGGATCTCACCAAGTCAAGTGTTCTGTCTATACCAAGGTGCCCCATGTGGTTGTGCAAGGACCTCAGTACTGAGTCTCGAAAGGCAGTGGGCAGCACTAGTTGTTGTTTGTCTACTTGTCCCTCTGTCTACTGTTTCTCTGTATAACAGTTTATTGATCAGTTTCAACTTAGGACCTTCTTTGTATAACAGTGCAGTTCTCAAATCAGTGGGCGTAATTTGGACACATCTTTTCCTGCATAGAGGCTTCTAAAGCTGCTTTGATCATGGGATCGGCGAGGATTGAGCCACGAATACTGTCATTGTCCAGCTGAGGCAGTGCACCAATGTCTATTGCAGAAAAGTGGCAATAAGCAGCAGGTATGCAATTCTCAGAGGCTCCCAAGCAATCCACCATGCAGTCCACTGCGTCCGTGGACATTTGTTCCTCCTGTCAAACTTCCGCAGAGTGCCGAATGTCAGGTTCTGCCAATCGGACCCAATCATTCTGGGGAACAGGCCTCCGGGAGAGAGCATCAGCATCTATGTGGTTCAGACCTGCTCGGTATTCGAGAGCATAGTCATATGTAGATAATGCAGAAAGCCACCTATGGCCAGTGGCATCCAACTTAGCTGAGGTCTGCACATAGGTCAAAGGATTATTGTCAGTTTTTACTAGTATTTTAGCCCCATACAAGTACTCATGGAATTGGTCAACAATAGCCCACTTCAAAGCTAGGAACTCTAACTTATGTACAGGATAGTTCTTTTCGGATGGGGTCAGGCTTCTACTGGCAAAGCCACTGGTCTCAAGGCCATTCTCGTGCTCTTGGTACAACACAGCCCCCAACCCTTGCAAGCTAGCATCCAGTGTGCAGGACGTAGAGTTTTCTTGGATCGCATAGGCCAGCACTGGAGCATGGGTAGTTGATATATGATCTCATGAAAAGCAGTCTCACAATCAGGAGTCAGCGGGCCCCAAATACTTCACTCGGATGAAAATACACTCTTTCAGTCTTGAGGACGCTGACTTTTGGTATTTTTGTGGGTTGGGGATACCCTTGAGTAAGGTTAAGTAAAGGCGGATCACTCTTGAATAGTCCTTGATGAAGCGCCGATAATAACCACAGAATCCAGGAATCTTTGCAGTTCTTTTAGATTTTTGGGCTGTGGCCAGGTGGTCAAGGCCTCAACTTTACTTGGGTCGGTCTCTATTCCTCGGTGGATACTATGTGTCCACATACTTTACTGATGTTTGAAAGAATTGACACTTATCAATGGACAGTTTAAGGCCAAAGTCCTCCAGTCGGTCCAATACCCTAAATAATCTGCTCTCATGTTCCTCCAGTGAGCTGCCAAACACAATGACATCATCTAGGTATACCAGGCACTCTAGTAAGTTCATGTCCCCACTGCACGCTCCATCAATCGTTGAAAAGTGGCTGGGGCACCTGAAATCCCTTGAGGCATCTCCTCATGAATTCATAGAAGCCAGCGGACAGATAAAGGCCGTCTTCTCACGGTCCTCTGGGGCCATCGGGATCTGGTAGTACCCACTGCGGAGATCCAGCACAGAGAACCACTTGCTCCCCGTTTAGGCAGTCAAAGCATCCTGAATGCGGGGCATTGTGTACTGATCAGGGATAGTCAGGTTTAAGGTGCGATAATCCACACATCCTTACTGTTCCATTCTTTTCCTCACTACCACAATGGGGAAGCATAAGGGCTTCTGGATTCTTGTATTACACCAGCAGCTAACATCTCTTGCAGATGCCGTCTCCATCATCTATGTCAGCAGGTGCCAGGCGTCGAGACCTCTCACGAAATGGTCTTTCGTCATGCAGCCGGATATTGTGCTCAGCTCCTTGCACGCATCCTACATCCCATTCCTTTAAAGAAAACACCTGGTCTCTCTGGGCAAGCTTCTCACTGATCCTCACTTTCCATTCAGCTGGCAGCGGGAGTCGCCAAATCAAACAAGTCAGGCGTTACTCTGTCATTCTTCCTTGAACTCTTGCTGCTGGGTAGCACTGCAGTGTCTGCACAATGCACATTAGCCAGGATGCAACCTCTGTTTACTCGAATGTCTCTTTCAGACACATTATGAACTTGGACCATTACCCTTCTGGCATAAGCATGGGCTCTAGCGGGCAAAATACTAGGCTTGACCAGCAGTCCCTCTGGCAATTTTCCATCGCCTGGTGCATCCAACATTAATATTTTATTCTTAACATCCTTTCTGATACGGACCTCTCCTGTAAGGTACACTGGGCATTTGGCGCCAGGATCAAAGACTCAGGATCCTTCTTCCATACAATTCCGACCGGTTCCTCTGGTTCTGTTTTTCAGCATCTCTCTGTGCCTCATAGGCCTTCTTAATTAAAGCCGAACTCTTAAAGCTCTACTAGTCTTTGACCCCTGTTTTCATAACACAACTGTGCCAGCCTTCCGAACATATGAGCATTTGTTCCAATCAACAAGGGATACCATCATACAGTCCATGTGGGGACACACTAAGGCTAGGGTCTCTACTTGTTCGGCCACTCCAGCCACGGAGGTGGGGAAAGACAGCCAAATTCGGATATACCCGGAATAGGGGTAGGCCTTCTCACTCAACCCCCATACATGCAGTCCTTCTAATGGTTGTAAGGGTACGTCTGACAAATGCTTCTGATACCAATCCTGGAACATAATTGTCACTTGGGAGCCACTGTCTAATACAGCTCTTGTAGACACTCCATTCACCTTTACAGTGGTCTCCATGGAGGGACCCACTATTCTGGACCAGTCTGGAGAGGCGGTAGTGGGGGCCTGGGCAACTGACCTTGCCACAAAAGGACGTGAATTAGCATTTTTGGTGCCCTCACTGGGATCATGTCGTGCACCTCTTAACCACTGATTTCTTCTCCGAAGGTCTCCCTCTCCTTGTAGCCTATATGCAACTTTGTCAGTGTCTTTTGGGGACTGGCATTCCCTTTTCATGTGCCCATCTTTCCCACAATTATAGCAAAACATACTTTCTGGAGTTTGAGCTGGCCGAGGCGCCACACTGGGAGCCAGGGCGGGGTATTACTAACTGGAAACCTTGGTGCCATCTCTGTCTGTGGGTGATAAGCATTTGGAGACATCTCGTCAGTTTCTCCACTTCCATGGTCAAGGAATCGAGTTCGAGCTGTTATCAGCAGGAGATACATGGTGGGTACCCCACCCCATAGCAGATGCAGTCGGATATAGGTCAGGGCCCGTACTTGCAGGCGTGGCCTTCATAAAGGACTGTTTTGAATTCCCGGATCTCTCTCAACAGTTCGCCCCATTGTGACATATCTTTTTCCTTGTCAGAGCACTCATTGACTGCCAACCTCTGCCCTGAACTTCACTTGATGGGTCACCCTCAGTCACTCGGGTCGTGCGCAGCTATTGGTGCAGGTCCCTCCCGAGTCGTCTTTTCTCGAATTTCTCTCATTAACTCATCATAGGAGGGTGGGGATTCCAGTCGATCTGCCAGGCGTAACTGAAGCAACAGCAGTTCTGAGAAGGGGGCAGACTTAAGGATCCTGTCCAGCCTGGTTCGGTCCAGTTCAATCGCTAGCAAACTAACTTTTCTGAGGCATTCTTGCAACAATTTTCCAGCCGAGATACATACACAGACAACAACTCCCTTGGTACTGTTGTGCATCTCTTACTCTCCACCATAGGTCCTCATCAGAATCTGGGCTCCCATACACATTCTCCAAGGCCTCAAGATAGCCTGTGCAGTCGCTTCAGGGTTACTGGCCCGTTTAGCATGGATGGTAGCCAGGGCAGGACCTCGGAGGCTCTCACTAACCCTCTTTCGCTTTTCGCCTTCCGAGCATTGCCATTCTAGCACTTGGGGGGCAACATAGTTTATCCAGGTCTCCCAGTCATCCTCCCTTGGGGGTGGGGAGGTGCCGAGAAGATCTCAACCTTCGAAGAGTCGTGACTAATGGCAGGTGCAGAAATAGGAGTCTGCATTGGTTCAGCCACCATTACGGGCACTGGAGCAGGAGAGGTGTTGGGGAGGAACACCCCAGGTGGTAAGAATAGTTTCTTCAAGTCCTCCACAGTTTTCCCTCCCCAGCAACCATTCAGCAAATTTCTCCTCAAAGTTTCAGATAGATGGTGGGGCTGATTCCCCAGGTCTTTACTGTCCTTAGTTATCACTCTCCAAGCAGTGAGGGCTCCTCTGGGGTAATGGTCTGTGGCACTTTGGAGCTATCTATGGGATCCTTAAACTCTACTAGGGCCAGGAAAGTGTGGGTGAGCAGATTAGCATGCAGACCCACCACCACAGGGTTTTGTAAACCTTCCACCTTGAAAGTACTCCCTGCACAGTGTCCGTGATTGATACCCAGGGGATGTCCAGGATAAGCATAGCATTTGGGGTCGATCTCTCCCCAGTACACCACTCCACCAGCGATTGCACAGCCACTTCTGTCGGGGTACCCATTTTTTTCTTAACAGTGGTTCGTAATTATGGCCACTAGAGAGGACACAATCCAGCGGTGAGGCTCAAGATGTAACCCTAGATGGCACTATCCAGGGGCTACTACCCCTGCCTGATTTGCCACTAACAGGTTGAGGGCCTGGATCCAATGGAGGTGCCTCCACCCAGAGGTCAGGGTTTGCAATAGTTAAACTAACTTGGTCACAGCCCTCTGGGACACTGCTTCCCCTTTCTTCCCACTAGTGGCCCACACAATATATCAGAATTACCTTCACAGTATACACTTACCCCGAGGTCTGGTTCCGCACTGGGACCTCCTGTGAAATGAGATACAGTGCAACAATCACAGTACAGTACTTTTAACATAGACAAATACCTCAGGCAGTATAACTTTGCTGAAACAAGCAGCTCTGATTTATTTAGGGGATATAACAAGGACGGGGAAATCAGGTTAATTAGCTTATCACTCTAATAATCTACCTATGGCTCTGTGCACAGGCCTATCCCTACCAGTTACTGTCCCTGGGTACCCAAGCCCTAGTGGCTAGTCCAAACCGTGGCAGCTGGTAGGGCCCTTTCACACAGAGAAAGGAGGAATTAAAACAGTCAGCAGTACAGTAATTCCATTTGGATTTAATGTGGCAATTCAACAGGGAGCGACCCTGAATTAGTACTCACGACCTCCAAATAAGATAGGGTCCTTCAATGTCAGCAGGGCTCACTTGAGGTACACAACCTCTTCACACATCCATATAAAAGCACTATACCAGGCAGGGCTGCATCTGTATCCACGATGTAATTACTGCACAATACCGGGAGAACACACAGCAGATTCAGTTCCTGACAGACCGAATGCAATTTTCAGCAATTCCTCCAGTCTTCTAGGGTGAGCCTGGTTTCTACTCTTCAGAGATCCTTTGATTCTTTTCACAGGACGGATTCAGTCCTAACAAGCTGTTACACAAGCTGCAGACCGGAACTCTGGGCCTTACACGTTTTTGACTAAAACTGCACACTGAAAAAGCACAGGGCTCCTTCCTTCTTCACTGCCAAAGCTCAACTGAAACTCAACCGACAAAACCGGGCACTTCCTTTGAGTTCCTCCCAGTTCTTGACTGGATTGGCTGTCACTCACAATAGACTGCTGCTTTGGTCCAAAAAGGCACTGAAGTCTAAACTACATCTCCCAGAGTCACTGCCTATACAATCCTCTTGTGGCTGGCTCAGATTATGAGTCCAAGTTCTGATTCGTCAAGGCACCATTTTAGAGCTAGCTTACCCCCACACTGATTGGTCCAGTTCAGCAGTTCAAAACTAGAATGGGGAACTAGCAGACACAGTTCTGACTGCAAAGAAAGCAGGTTAGACAAACTGTAATTTCATTATTACTCTAAATAATTTCTGGCAAACAGTTACATCTTTCAGATAGGTTCCCTTTGCACTCCTAGTGACTGCAAAAATGAAGTGAATTGGCAGCAGCTCGAGTGGTACTCAGAGAAGCACACAGTCCTCCCATACAAACTAATTATGTCTGCAAGCAGACAGCTCTTAAAGAGACAGTACCAGAGGCTCTAAAAACACTCACTGATAAATGGCTTAAATGCCAAACACCATTCAGGCTTGGAGCATTCAAGCAAGCTCCTGGAAGTCTTTTGGGAACCCCCATTTGCAGGGGGGTTACAGGAAGTATTTTTTGTCCCAGTTCAATCTTTATGAAAAGTGGAAATGATTCCCCATTTAAATGGAGAGGATTCCTTTTCCTGTGAACTTAATGACCTGTCTGGAGAGAGAGAAGGAAAAACAAAATTAATTATATTAATTTCCTAACATTTCTTTATAGTTTCTAACACAATGTTGACAGATACAGACATGTAACACAGGTGAAATGAAAGGCTTATCACCAAGCAGTAACAAGATCAATTATTTAGCAGTAACACAGATATTAGTTAGGGATCTTTAATGTAGAAGGTGAAGTCAACTTCTTCATTTAGCCCATAGGGTTGGATTGTGTTAAGTGTGGCTATCCATCTGGTTTCTTTCTGGTTTCATTTATTTAACCGATCACCTCCTTTCTCAAAGTACTGTTTCCAGCGCCATGAACTTAAGTGTGGATGGATCTGAATTATGAGATTCTGTGAAGTGGCTACCTAATGGGCTGTGGTCACTTTGGTTCACCATAGCCCTAACATGTTCTTGAATTCTGGTCTTTAGAGGCCTAGCAGTTCTCCCAGCAGTGTTTTATGTATGGACACCAGATTGTATACACAACAAAACCTGTTACACATGTGATGAAGATCCTCACTATAATTTTCCTTTGATTGTTGTGGTGAGTGTAGGTGTCACCTTCATAGGTATATTTACAAACATTACAGTGTTCACATTTAAAGAAGTCAGTTTGGTTTGGGTGGTAACCATGTAATTGCTCCTTGTTTCTTAGATTTAAAGTGACTCCTTACTAGCATGTCTTTAAGATTTTTGGGTTTTCTAAATGTTATTCTAGGTTTCTCTCCCATTTCTTCCTTCAGATGGCTGTCTGTTTTAAATATATGCCTATGCTCGTGTATTATGTTTCCAACTTGACCTGACATTTTGTTGTGTTTTCTTGCGAATGTAAAGGACTTATTTTCCTAGTTGTCTCTCAGTTTAGGTCTCCAAAGATTTTGTCTTTCTAGTGGTGTTTACTTTTCTGAGGGATTCTGACAGTGTTACTTCTTTATAACCTCTCTCTCTGAATCTTTGAAGCATTTCTTCTGCCTGAGTCTCAAATTCCTCCACATTAGAACAATTACGTTTTGTTCTAATCAGTTGTCCATATGGTATGGAGCTGATAAGTTTATGGGGATGGGTACTAGTTGCATGTAGAATGGCATTAGCTGCCGTGGGTTTTCTGTACCCTGAAGTTTCTGTTTCCCCATTGTCATTGATTTTAAGTTTGATATCCTGAAACCGAATGCTTTTTTTATCAAAATTACTATTGTGTTATTCAGGTATGTTAAAAACTTAAACTCATTTTTGATTCCATCCCAAATACAGATAATGTCATCAATAAAGTAGTACCATTTTGCCCCTTTATTGATAAATCTGTTGGAATCAGTATTCCAGATGTAATCTTTCTCCCATTTACCCAGTGACAAGTTGGCGTAAGAGGATGCCATTGAGGCACCCATTGCAGTGCCGCATGTTTGTCTATAGAACTGCTTATCTAATACAAAATAGTCCTGCTCAAGCACGAATTCCAGTGCTTGTTGAAGGACTTCCTTTGGCACTGGGTCCCCCATGGTGGGTTTAGACAGATAGTGTCTGATTTAATCTAAGCCTATACTATGTTTGATAGAAGTGTATATGTAACCCCTGGGTGGCACTATCCCAAGAGCTACTACTCCTGAGTGCTTGGCTAGTAGCAGGTTAAGGGGCCTGAGTTCTGAAACGGGTGCCTTCACCCGGAGGTCAGGGTTTGTAGTGGTCAAGCTAACCTGGGCACAGCCCTCTGGGACACTGTAACCCCCCCCCTTTCCTTACTAGTGGCCGGAACAATACACAATAATCACTTTCACAATACCCCTGATACACCACACAATTACCCACATTGTTTGCACTTACCACCAGGGCTTTCCTCTGGCCTGGCCCTGGGGACCCCCTGTAAAACAAGGTTATACACAGCAAATAACAGCAGTACAGTAGTCTTGCACAAACTGGAACCACAGTCAGGATAAATGCAAAAAGAGTTAGATCTGATTTATTTAGGGGACTTGAACAAGGGAGGGGCGTAATCAGGTTAATTTGCTTAAAGGCTGTATCAGTCAAACAGTTATGTATGCACTTCAGGGTCCATAAACAGTCACATACACTCTGGGTACCCAGATGGAGACTGGTGGGCTAGCCAGGAACATTGCAGCTGGTTGGGGCCATGTGATAGAAGAAAACAACATGCACAACACACACTATTTGTAATCCAGAGCCGGAGGGCTCAGTTTGTGAAAAGAAAACAACAAGACAACCAGATGACACACTTTTGCATTAGGCTGTTGTTGCAGGGAGCTACCCTGATGATTATTCACGATACCCAGGACTGGACACAGGACGAAAATCGAGACAGCAGGTTGTTAATCTGGAGTGCCAGGAGAAGCAGGGCCTACATGAATCGCCGAGGCGTCATTCCTGTTCCAGTGTGGAGCAGGGGACTGATCCACAGGCAGGTCTCTCATCGATGGCTTTCTCTGTGCAGCGGGTAGTCTGGCTGGGCCAGTGTGGCAAGGCCTAGGCCAAATGGAGACAAATTCGGATACAGTCCGTTTTGGGCTGGATACAGCTTCCAGCAAGCAGAACACAGTTCACAGAGTGGGAAACCAAATCATGACCCACTAACAACTCACAGCACATTTACATGTAAGGAAATTCTACTGTACCAGGCAAACCACTCTCCGATCATGATCACAAAGTCTCTGCACAAACCAGGGATTCAAAAGCAGCTGGAAATCCTGACAGGCTGATCGCATTCAGCAAAATCTTCTGTCTTCTTCAGGTTGATCCTGGTAACAACTCGGTGGCTTACTTTGTTCTCACAAACTCGGATTCATTCCAAACTGATTCTCTTCTCCATCTCAGGGGCAGCAGGCAGACATGGAGGCCAAAACTCAGGCCTTTCCACAGAGACTGTATTGAGCTCTTGCTTCTTCAGCTCCCAACTTAGATCTGATTCAACTGCCAGCAAGCCAGGGACTTGCCCCAGAATCCAAAAGGTTTGGTTGGCTGATCTGTCTGTCAGACACAACAAAGGTTCCCCGTTCAGGTGTAAAAAGACACCAAAAGCCCCAAACTACAATTCCTACAGATTTTGACTCCAGACAGCTCCTGTAGTCCGGCTCCATTTTAGGTCCCACCAGAACTGATTGGTCCAATTTGGCAGTCCAGGACCAAGATAGTAGAGATAAACAAAGCAGTCCTTGCTGCAAAGAAGGCAGTTTAGACAAACTACATTATCATTATCATGCTAAATGATTTTCAGCAAATAGTTACATTTTTCAGCAGAACTCCCTCTCAGATTACTTTATGACTGCAATCCAGGCAGCTCTTAAAGAGACAGTACACAGAGGCTATATAGGCACTCTCTGGCAATTACATTTAAACTGCTAAAATGCAGGACACCAGCCTGGCAGTGATCATTTAGGCAAGCTCGAGGAAGTCTTTTCGGGAACCCCCATTTTTGGGGGGGGTTTACAGATAGACTAACCAAATCAATGGATGCCAAGTTTTATATATAGTTCCACGTGAAGTTTTGCATTTTCTGTAAGAGGTGCATGGTATCTCTTATATGCGCTGTAATTCCTACTACATATTGTTTCAGGAAATAGTCAATATATTTACCTAAATTATACGTAATAGAATCAATACCTGACACAATGGGGCAGAGAGGTGGCAATTCTCTATTCTTATGGACTTTCAGAAGTCCATAAAAAGTAGGAATAATAGGGAAATCAGGCTTTAGGTAAGTCACCTCCTCACCTGTTAGAATGCCATTAGCATAGGCATCAGCAATTAGGGGGTGGAGTAAAAGGATATATTTAGATGTGGGATCTCCTCTTAATAACACATAAGTGTCCCCGTCATTAAGGTGTTCCACAATTTTATACACATAAAATTCCTCACTCATCAATACTATGTTCCCTCCCTCCCTTATGATTCCTTTATGACTATATATTTTGTATTTTCTAGTTCTGTTAGTGCCTGCCCTTCATTTGCAATGAGATTACTATTCTTATTCTGAGGAACATTCGTGGCAAGTTTGTTAATATCATTTACCACAAGTTTTTCAAAGGTTGTGATTGCTGGATTTGATACCTGTGGAGAAAAGTTGGATTTAGTTTTACATTTTCCATTTCTCTCAATCAATGTCACTTCATCAGTGGTTTCATCAAGTTCCCCCTCAGCATAGTGGGCAAGCATGGAATCCAAGTCAGGACAATCCAGAAAACACGTTGTTGGTTCTGATACATCTGTCTGAGTTTCCATGTCTGGTGTCAGTATAACACCAATTCCATTTCCATTACCATTTTCTCCTTGATTTAGAAATTCTAAATTACTTATGTTCTCAGTGTAGCCCATAGTTAGTTTCGTTTTAAAGTGATGTATTAGCCTCAATTTTCTGATAAGTTTGTATATGTCAGTTTTGACTTCAAGTAAATCCACGAGTGAACTTGGGGAGAATGATAGGCCCTTTTTCTAGTACCTTAATTAGTGTGTTAGAAAGTTCTACAGTATCTGTGACAAGTTTATCATAGTATTTTTTTTTATTATTCAAATACCTCTTGGGTCTTTCTTTTACCCCTTCCACGTCTGCCTCTTCTTGTTTTGCATTTAAATCTTTGCTTTTGGGTGGCTGTTTTGATCTGACTAGTGGTGGTGGCTGGTCCCCCCCTTTTCTCTGTTGTGCTAAAAAAGGACCCTGACTGGAGGTGCCTGGTGTCTCATCCGGTATTAGCACAACCTCTCTATTGATAGTTACAGTTTTCTTGTTTTGTTTTGTTTCCAGTTACTATTTGACTCAGAGTGGTTTCTCCAATTTCTAAAATGCTGTCTACTACCAGATCTTCCTTTTTTTTTGTGGGCTACTAACTCACTTAAAGAGACTCACCAGGATAATGTAGTCAGCCTCTGCACCGTACCTATCGGTGCCTTGCCACCAGAGGATCCAAATAAAGTAATGATGTCTGCAAAGTTTTAACTAGTTAAAAAGCTCCATCGCTCATGAAAATGTAAAAATCGGGTCCCAAGGACTTCCCGGTGTAACCCCCCTGCAAATGGGGGTTCCCAAAAGACTTCCAGGAGCTTGCTTGAATGCTCCAAGCCTGAATGGTGTTTGGCATTTAAGCCATTTATCAGTGAGTGTTTTAGAGCCTCTGGTACTGTCTCTTTAAGAGCTGTCTGCTTGCAGACATAATTAGTTTGTATGGGGGACTGTGTGCTTCTCTGAGTACCACATCGAGCTGCTGCCAATTCACTTCATTTTGCAGTCACTAGAGTGCAAAGGGAACCTATCTGAAAGATGTAACTGTTTGCCAGAAATTATTTAGAGTAATAATGAAATTACAGTTTGTCTAACCTGCTTTCTTTGCAGTCAGAACTGTGTCTGCTAGTTCCCCATTCTAGTTTTGAACTGCTGAACTGGACCAATCAGTGTGGAGTAAGCTAGCTCTAAAATGGTGCCTTGATCAGATCAGAACTTGACTCATAATCTGAGCCAGCCACAAGAGGATTGTATGGGCAGTGACTCTGGGAGATGTAGTTTAGACTTCAGTGCCTTTTTGGACCAACAGCAGCAGTCTATTGTGAGTGACAGCCAATCCAGTCAAGAACTGGGAGGAACTCAAAGGAAATGCCCGGTTTTGTCGGTTGGAGTTGGAGTTGAGCTTTGGCAGTGAAGAAGGAAGGAGCCCTGTGCTTTTTCAGTGTGCAGTTTTAGTCAAAAAACGTGTGTAAGGCCCAGAGTTCCGGTCTGCAGCTTGTGTAACAGCTTGTTAGGACTGAATCCGTCCTGTGAAAAGAATCAAAGGATCTCTGAAGAGTAGAAACCAGGCTCACCCTGTAGAAGACTGGAAGAATTGCTGAAAATTGCACTCGGTCTGTCAGGAACTGAATCTGCTGTGTGTTCTCCCGGTATTGTGCAGTAATTGCGATCGGGATACAGATGCAGCCTGCCTGGTATAGTGCTTTTATATAAATGTGTAAGAGGTTTGTGTACCTCAAGTGAGCCCTGCTGACATTGAAGGACCCTATCTTATTTGGAGGTCGTGAGTACTAATTCAGGGTCCTCCTGTTGAATTGCCACATTAAATCCAAATGGAATTACTGTACTGCTGACTGTTTAATTCTCCTTTCTCTCAGGTGAAAGGGCCCCTACCAGCTGCCACGGTTTGGACTAGCCACTAGGGCTTGGGTACCCAGGGACAGTAACTGATAGGGATAGGCCTGTGCACAGAGCCATAAGTGATTATTAGAGTGATAAGCTAATTAACCTGATTTCCCCGTCCTTGTTATATCCCCCAAATAAATCAGAGCTGCTTGTTTCAGCAAAGTTATACTGCCTGAGGTATTTGTCTATGTTAAAGTACTGTACTGTGATTGTTGCACTGTATCTCATTTCACAGGAGGTCCCAGTGCCGAACCAGACCTGGGGTAAGTGTATACTGTGAAGGTAATTCTTGATATATTGTGTGGGCCAATAGTGGGAAGAAAGGTTGCAGTGTCCCAGAGTGGCTGTGACCAAGTTAGTTTAACTATTGCAAACCCTGACCTCTGGGTGGAGGCACCCGCCATTGGATCCAGGCCCCTCAACCTGTTAGTGGCAAATCAGGCAGGGGTAGTAGCCCCTGGGATAGCGCCATCTAGGGGTTACATCTTGGAGGCTCACCGCTGGGATTGTGTGTCCTCTAGTGGCCATATTTAGAAACCACTGTTAAGAAAAAATGGTACCCGACAGAAGTGGCTGTGCACCCATGGTGGAGTGGTGTACTGGGAGGAGATCGACCCCAAAATGCTATGCTTATCCTGGACATCCCCTGGTATCAATACGGACACTGTGCAGGAGTACTTTCAAGGTGGAAGGTTTACAAAAACCCTGTGGTGGTGGGTCGGCATGCTAATCTGCTCACCCACACTTTCCTGGCCCTAGTAGAGTTTAAGGATCCATAGATAAGCTCCAAAGTGCCACAGACCATTACCCCAGAGGGAGCCCTCACTGCTTGAGAGTGATAACTAGGACAGTAAAGACCGGGGAATCAGCCCCCACCACTATCTGAAACTTTGAGGAGAAATTTGCTGAATGGTTGCTGGGAGAGAGAAAACTGTGGAGGACTTGAAGAAACTATTCTTGCCACCTGGGGTGTTCCTCCCCAACACCCTCTCCTGCTCCAGTGCCCGTAATGGTGGCTGAACCAATGCAGACCCTATTTCTGCACCTGCCATTAGTCACGACTCTTACCGGTTGAGGATCTTCTGGCACCTCCCACCCCCCAAGGGAGGATGACTGGGAGACCTGGATAGACTATGTTGCCCCCAAGTGCTAGAATGGCAATGCTCGGAAGGTGAAAAGCTAAAGAGGGTTAGTGAGAGCCCCGAGGGTCCTGCCCTGGCTACCATCCGCTAAGCAGAGCCAGTAACCCTGAAGCGACTGCACAGGCCTATCTTGAGGCCTTGGAGAATGTGTATGGGGAGCCCAGATCCTGATGAGGACCTATGGTGGAAGTAAGAGATGCACAACAGTACCAAGGGAGTTGTTGTCTGTGTATATGTATCTCGGCTGGAAAAATTGTTGCAAGAATGCCTCAGAAAAGGTAGTTTGCCAGCGATTGAACTGGACCGAACCAGGCTGGACAGATCCTTAAGTCTGCCCCTTCTCAGAACTGCTGTTGCTTCAGTTACACCTGGCAGATCGACTGGAATCCCACCCTCCTATGATGAGTTAATGAGAGAATTAGAGGAGTTGAGAAAAGACGACCTCGGGAGGGACCTGCACCAATAGCTCGCGGCTACGACCCGGTGACTGAGGGTGACCCATCAAGTGAAGTTCAGGGGCAGAGGTTGGCAGTCAATGAGTGCTCTGACAAGGAAAAAGATATGTCACAATGGGCGTAACTGTTGAGAGAGATCCGGGAATTCAAAACAGTCCTTTATGAAGGCCACGCCTGCAAGTACGAGCCCCTGACCTATATCCGACTGCATCTGCTATGGGGGTGGGGTACCCACCCATGTATCTCCCATGATAACAGCTCCGAACTCGATTCCTTGACCATGGAAGTGGAGAAACTGACGAGATGTCTCCAAATGCTTATCACGCCGCAGACAGAGATGGCACCAAGGTTTCCAGTTAGTAATACCCCGCCCTGGCTCCCAGTGTGGCGCCTCGGCCAGCTCAAACTCCAGAAAGTATGTTTTGCTATAATTGTGGGAAAGATGGGCACATGAAAGGAAACCAGTCCCCAAAGACACTGACAAAGTTGCATATAGGCTACAAGGAGAGCTTGGAGAAGAAATCAGTGGTTAAGAGGTGCACGACATGATCCCAGTGAGGGCACCAAAATGCTAATTCACGTCCTTGTGGCAAGGTCAGTTGCCCAGGCCCCACTACCGCCTCTCAGACTGGTCCAGAATAGTGGGTCCCTCCATGGAGACCACTGTAAAGGTGAACGGAGTGTCTACAAAACTATATTAGACAGTGGCTCCCAAGTGACAATTATGTTCCAAGATTGGTATCAGAAGCATTTGTCAGAGCGTACCCTTACAACCATTAGAAGGACTGCATGTATGGGGTTAAGTGAGAAAGGCCTACCCCTATTCAGGTATATCCGAGTTGGCTGTCTTTCCCCACCTCCGTGGCTGGAGTGGCCGAACAAGTAGAGACCCTAGCCTCAGTGTGTCCCCACATGGACTGTATGATGGTGTCCCTTTGTTGATTGGAACAAATGCTCATATGTTCGGAAGGCTGGCACAGTTGTGTTATGAAAAACAGGGTCAAAGACTAGTAGAGCTTTAAGAGTTCGGCTTTAATTAAGAAGGCCTATGAGGCACAGAGAGATGCTGAAAAAACAGAACCAGAGGAACGGTCGGAATTGTATGGAAGAAGGATCCTGAGTCTCTGATCCTGCGCCAAATGCCCAGTGTACCTTACAGGGAGAGGTCCGTATCAGAAAGGATGTTAAGAATAAAATATTAATGTTGGATGCACCAGGCGATGAAAATTGCCAGAGGACTGCTGGTCAAGCCTAGTATTTTGCCCGCTAGAGCCATGCTTATGCCAGAAGGGTAATGGTCCAAGTTCATAATGTGTCTGAAAGAGACATTCGAGTAAACAGAGGTTGCATCCTGGCTAATGTGCATTGTGCAGACACTGCAGTGCTACCCAGCAGCAAGAGTTCAAGGAAGAATGACAGAGTAACGCCTGACTTGTTTGATTTGGCGACTCCCGCTGCCAGCTGAATGGAAAGTGAAGATCAGTGAAGCTTGCCGAGAGACCAGGTGTTTTCTTTAAAGGAATGGGATGTAGGATGCGTGCAAGGAGCTGAGCACAATATCCGCTGCATGACGAAAGACCATTTAAGTGAGAGGTCTCGACGCCTGGCACCTGCTGACATAGATGATGTGAGACGGCATCTGCAAGAGATGTTAGCTGCTGGTGTAATACAAGAATCCAGAAGCCCTTATGCTTCCCCCATTGGCGTAGTGAGGAAAAAGAATGGAACAGTAAGGATGTGTGTGGATTATCGCACCTTAAACGGCGGACTATCTAGATCAGTACACAATGCCCGCATTCAGGATGCTTTGGACTGCCTAAGCAGAACCAAGTGGTTCTCTGTGCTGGATCTCCCCAGTAGGTACTATCAGATCCTCGATGGCCCCAGAGGACCGTGGAAAAGACAGCCTTTATCTGTCCGGCTTGGCTTCATAGAATTCATGAGGATGCCTCAAGGGATTTCAGGTGCCTAGGCCACTTTCAACGATTGATGGAGGCGTGCAGTGGGGACATAGAACTTACTAGAGTGCCTGGTATACCTAGATGATGTTATTGTGTTTGGCAGCTCACTGGAGGAACATGAGAGCAGATTATTTAAGGTATTGGACCGACTGGAGGACTTTGGCCTTAAACTGTCCATTGATAAGTGTCAATTTTTCAAACATCAGTAAAGTATGTATGGGACACATAGTATCCACCGAGGAATAGAGACCGACCCAAGTAAAGTTGAGCCTTGACCACCTGGCCACAACCAAAAATCTAAAAGAACTGCAAAGATTCACTAGGATTCTGTAGTTATTATCGCGCTTCATCAAGGACTATTCAAGAGTGATCCGCCCTTTACCAACCTTACTCAAGGGTATCCCCAACCCACAAAAATACCAAAGTCAGCATCCCTCAAGACTGAAAGAGTGCATTTTCATCCGAGTGAAGTATTTGGGGCCCGCTTGACCCTGATTGTGAGACTGCTTTCATGAGATCATATCAACTACCCATGCTCCAGTGCTGGCCTATGCCGATCCAAGAAAACCTACGTCCTGCACACTGATGTTAGCTTGCAAGGGTTGGGGCTGTGTTGTACCAAGAGCACGAGAATGGCCTGAGACCAGTGGCCTTTGCCAGTAGAAGCCTGACCCCATCCGAAAGAACTATCCTGTACATAAGTTAGAGTTCCTAGCTTTGAAGTGGCTATTGTTGACCAATTCCATGAGTACTTTATGGGGCTAAAATACTAGTAAAACTGACAATAATCCTTGACCTATGTGGCAGACCTCAGCTAAGTTGGATGCCACTGGCCATAGGTGGCTTTCTGCATTATCTACATATGACTATGCTCTCGAATACCGAGCAGGTCTGAACCACATAGATGCTGATGCTCTCTCCCTGAGGCCTGTTCCCCAGAATGATTGGGTCCGACTGGCAGAACCTGACATTCGGGCACTCTGCGGAAGAGTTTGACAGGGAGGAACAAATGTCCACGGACGCCAGTGGACTGCATGGTGGATTGCTTAGGAGCCTCTGAGAATTACATACCTGCTGCTTGTGCCACTTTTCTGCAATAGACATTGGTGCACTGCCTCAGCTGGACAATGACAGTATTCGGCGGGCTCAATCCCGCGATCCCATGATCAAAGCAGCTTTAGAAGCCCTCTATGCAGGAAAAGATGTGTCCAAATTACGGCTCCACTGATTTGAGAACTGCACTGTTATACAAAGAAGGTCCTAAGTTGAAACTGATCAATAAACTGTTATACAGAGAAACAGTAGACAGGGGACAAGTAGACAAACAACAACTAGTGCTGCCCATGCCTTCGAGACTCAAGTATTGAGGTCCTTGCACAACCACATGGGGCACCTTGGTATAGACAGAACACTTGACTTGGTGAGATCCAGATTCTATTGGCCTAAGATGGGGGCTGATGTGGAGCAACACATTCGAACTTGTAGTAAGCTGCTTACAGAGAAGCTTGCCCCAGAGGGCTGCCCCCCTTGTTAACATAACCACCAGTGCACCCATGGAGCTGGTCTGTATTGATTTTCTAAGTTTGGAGTCAGATCAAAGAAATATCAGTAATGTGCTGGTGGTCACTGACCATTTCACGAGATATGCCCAAGCTTTCCCCACCAAAGACCAGAAAGCATCCACTGTAGCCAAAGTACTTGTAGAAAACTTTTTTGTTCACTATGGGGCTCCACAAAGAATCCATTCTGATCAAGGGAGAGACTTTGAGAGTCGTCTGATCAAAGAGATGCTTTCTCTGTGGGGAGTGCGAAAGTCCAGAACCACTCCTTACCACCCCCAGGGGGACCCACAGCCTGAACGTTTCAACCGCACTTGCTAGATATGCTAGGCACCCTGCACCCAAAGGACAAGCCTAGATGGAGCCAACAAATTAGCACCCTGGTACATGCTTATAACTGCACCAAAAGTGATGCCACTGGATTTCCCCCTACCGCCTGATGTTTGGAAGAGAAGCTCGACTACCAGTAGATGTGTGTTTTGGGGTCTCTCCTGATGGGGTTCAAGCTGACAACTATTTACAGTATGTGCAAAAGTTAAAGGCCCAGCTAACTCATGCGTACTCAACTGGCTCAAACCATGGCTGCCAAAAGAAATCTGGCCAACAAAGAAAGGTATGATAAAAGGTGAAAGCACAGGAACTCCAGGAGGGAGATCGGGTATTGCTAAGAAATCTGGGACTGCATGGCAAGCACAAGATTGCTGACAGATGGCACCATCTCCCTCACATTGTAGTGGGCAAACTAGATGATCTGCCAGTGTACAAAGTAAGGCCTGAGAATAATTCAAAGATGTAAAAACAATGCATAGAAATCATTTACTGCCCATTGGACAAATCTTAATTGAGTCTGAGCCCTAGAAGATCCCCTCTGGACCAGTGACTAGAGCTGCTGCTAAGAAAAGATCAAGAAAGTCTGCACCTACAGAAGCAAGTTAAAGTGTCTCCTCCACAAGTCCCAGTTGAGCATGACTGTCAGTCCATATCGGAAGAAAGTGAGAGTGACTTTGAATACCATCCCTCTTCACGAACTGAGTCAATTGTTTCAGGGCAATCCCTAGTCAATACTGGAGACAAAGCTGGGCCTTCTGGACTGTCTAAGCCCCCAGCTTCATCCCTGGAGCCAATGCTCCCAGAAGTGAAGTGCAAAGCATCAGATCAGATGAAATGGAATCATTGTGCATGGTTGAACTGTTTGAGGTTTCAGGAGGAAAATGATAGATTAGGGCAGACTGGTGATACACCCGAACAAGAAGAGTATTTTGAGTGCCCTGACAGTCCACTGCCAGTGTCCAAAGTCTCCATGCAGAGCCAAATGTTGTGGACTCAGAAACTGTAACTCCTGGAGCTGAAAGTGCCCCAAGTTCTAGCCTCTCTACCCCATGGAGACTCCCCTGACAAGTGAGGACAATGCTGAAAATGAGGCTCAGAGTGCAGAGACTATAACAGTTCCCCTAGAAAGACTGGTCGAGCTGTAAAGCCTGTGGTGCACCTCAGTTATGATTCACTTGGGAGGCCTGTGGACTTGCCTCTCAATGTTGTCCATAAAGGGTGTATGTGTCCCCGAGCTCATTGCCCAAACTGAGCATCAGTGCTAATTCAAGTTACTTGTGTTGCCCTCTAAGTATGGTGCCCTTGCCCCATCCAGCCCCAAAGGTAACTGATAGGGAAGGCCCCTCTCTTCAGGTTTCATGTACAAGAGATAATAACTTGAGTTATGGTACAATGTATGTAATACTGTGTAAGAGTGACGTACTGCAATGTTTCAGAAATGTGTTCTTGGTAAAATGATATATTGACTGATGATTACGTATGCGGCCTAATGCAAATGTATATGGTTGTAGTTGAAACTTATAGTACTTGCTTGACGCTGACGCCAAGCTTTCCCAGGCCAGAAGGTGTAACCCCCTGCAAATGGGGTTCCCAAAAGACTTCCAGGAGCTTGCTTGAATGCTCCAAGCCTGAATGGTGTTTGGCATTTAAGCCATTTATCAGTGAGTGTTTTAGAGCCTCTGGTACTGTCTCTTTAAGAGCTGTCTGCTTGCAGACATAATTAGTTTGTATGGGGACTGTGTGCTTCTCTGAGTACCACTCGAGCTGCTGCCAATTCACTTCACATTTTGCAGTCACTAGGAGTGCAAAGGGAACCTATCTGAAAGATGTAACTGTTTGCCAGAAATTATTTAGAGTAATAATGAAATTACAGTTTGTCTAACCTGCTTTCTTTGCAGTCAGAACTGTGTCTGCTAGTTCCCCATTCTAGTTTTGAACTGCTGAACTGGACCAATCAGTGTGGGGTAAGCTAGCTCTAAAATGGTGCCTTGGACGAATCAGAACTTGGACTCATAATCTGAGCCAGCCACAAGAGGATTGTATGGGCAGTGACTCTGGGAGATGTAGTTTAGACTTCAGTGCCTTTTTGGACCAACAGCAGCAGTCTATTGTGAGTGACAGCCAATCCAGTCAAGAACTGGAGGAACTCAAAGGAAATGCCGGTTTTGTCGGTTGGAGTTCAGTTGAGCTTTGGCAGTGAAGAAGGAAGGAGCCCTGTGCTTTTTCAGTGTGCAGTTTTAGTCAAAAAACGTGTGTAAGGCCCAGAGTTCCGGTCTGCAGCTTGTGTAACTGCTTGTTAGGACTGAGATCCGTCCTGTGAAAAGAATCAAAGGATCTCTGAAGAGTAGAAACCAGGCTCACCCTGTAGAAGACTGGAAGAATTGCTGAAAATTACTACTCGGTCTGTCAGGAACTGAATCTGCTGTGTGTTCTCCGGTATTGTGCAGTAATTGCGATCGGGATACAGATGCAGCCTGCCTGGTATAGTGCTTTCTTTTATATAAATGTGTGAAGAGGTTTGTGTACCTCAAGTGAGCCCTGCTGACATTGAAGGACCCTATCTTATTTGGAGGTCGTGAGTACTAATTCAGGGTCGCTCCCTGTTGAATGCCACATTAAATCCAAATGGAATTACTGTACTGCTGACTGTTTAATTCTCCTTTTCTCTGTGTGAAAGGGCCCCTACCAGCTGCCACGGTTTGGACTAGCCACTAGGGCTTGGGTACCCAGGGACAGTAACTGATAGGGATAGGCCTGTGCACAGAGCCATAGGTAGATTATTAGAGTGATAAGCTAATTAACCTGATTTCCCCTGTCCTTGTTATATCCCCTAAATAAATCAGAGCTGCTTGTTTCAGCAAAGTTATACTGCCTGAGGTATTTGTCTATGTTAAAGTACTGTACTGTGATTGTTGCACTGTATCTCATTTCAAGGAGGTCCCAGTGCGGAACCAGACCTGGGGGGTAAGTGTATACTGTGAAGGTAATTCTGATATATTGTGTGGGCCACTAGTGGGAAGAAAGGGGTTGCAGTGTCCCAGAGGGGCTGTGACCAAGTTAGTTTAACTATTGCAAACCCTGACCTCTGGGTGGAGGCACCCGCCATTGGATCCAGGCCCCTCAACCTGTTAGTGGCAAATCAGGCAGGGGTAGTAGCCCCTGGGATAGCGCCATCTAGGGGTTACACCAGTTTTTTGCTGCCGCCCCAGTGCTCACTAGAGTGATGACGAGATGCCAGAGAGAGTGCGGTGGAACGTGCCATTATATGCAATGGGCAGCAGTTTTTCTGTCTATTTTAAATTACATAGTGGCCACTTGGCAATGAAACGTGGGCACCAGTCAACTAACAGGGGCAAGGGCTTATCATTGTGGGTCTCTTTAAAGACCGGGTTGCGCTCAGGACATACCGTGAGATGAGCATTTCATGCTCAGTGTAATTTTCCTGGTGAAACATTTCAATAAATAAATAAAATCTCCTGAATCTCTTAGTAACTTAGTTTTCTTCCTTTTAATTAAATCATTCTCTACTTTTTTGGTGCTTTGCATATAATTTTTACTGAGAGGAGTAAAATCTCTGTGCTGTTTTAGGAGTTTCAATGATTCCTGCACAGTCACAGTATCATTCTCTATGACAAGCAGATCTCTCTCATCCTTTCTTATAAGTGCTCTTATGTAAGCATTAATGCATTCTGTGCTGGGCTGTTACCACTCTTTCTTGAGAATGTGATCCTTAAAACCACAAGAAGGTTCTTTCTCTAGTCTTAACCCTCGAGAAGACCAGCTCTTTTCCAGATATTGTTCTAATGTAACTTTATTATAATATTTGTTCAGTTCTTGAATACGTAATTTTTCTAACTGGTGAAACAAAGTCTTTATCTCACCTGGTTCATCTGCATCAGTCTCTTCTGCAGTAAGATTTACTTTAATTCTTTCTCTCTGCCTTAGAGTAGCTACCTTGTCCTACAGGCAATCAAAAATCTCCCCTTTCTCCTCTTCTGAGCTAATTGCACTGCTGCCACTACCGTTTCTTCCTCTGTGTCAGTGTTGTTCTGTTCTTCGCTCATACCCTCTCGTAGGGTGACCCTGAGTAATCCTCCGTTGATAGTCCGTTGATGATCTGATCAATGAGAGAGGAGGGGAGAATAGTTGAGTCTGTGGAAAACACGTCGTTAAGTGTGGTAGGTGTGTGTCACAGCCTGTCTGCCTTTTTGCAACAGTATCACAACACAATTACAAGTTGTATTTCAAAGCTTCCAGCTTCCAGCAACGCTTCAGGTAAAAGTTACACCACATTTACTGTTTGACCAATGGTAATCTTCGTTTAGAGACTGGCAGCACCTGAGCTTAGCCAAGTCAGTTTTACAAAAAAAAAAGCAGGTGCATCACAGATAAATACCAGGGTGCTGATATAATACTGAAGCAAAGGTTTGTAGCACTCCAAGGCCAAAAATGAATCCTGCAGACAGATTTAGGCAATGAAAATGAGTTTATTAACTACCACAAACTCATGGCTCCCTAGTGCTTTGGTCCCACAGTCGGGCCTTCGTCAGAGGGTGTATTACAAACATCAGGTGCTACCATATTTATAAGGATTACCTTACAGTGAAACACACATCTAATTTTACAATAATCCAAAAACTAAGTAATTTGTTACAAAAAAGAAAAATAAACTTGGATTAGTTTGTTACAAATATTTAAAAAAAAAAAAATAGCTCCAGGTACCCAGGTAGTTATTTAGTGTGATTTAAGGTCAACAAAATTCCATTTTGTGCTAGAGCACCTAAACACATGAGTACTTTGCCTCCTGACAAAGAATCTAGGAAGCTGGGTGTGATGGGCAAACATACTTATGCCTGTGCATCACTGGGCCTTATGATTGCACACTTCCAGTCCTACATGATCAAATATCAGAGTGGCCTGTGGACAGCTGCTTAGGCTTTGCCTGATGGCTCTGCCAAGAATGAGCTACTTGAAATAGTATCTTCTGGTGCTGAGGTTGACAAACATTTGCTACATTCAGCTTATGATGTCTCTGATGCTTTTGCAAGGGTTGCTGCTTCCGGCATTTGTATAAGGAGATATTCCTGGTGCAGAGTTGCTGGCTTTGCCGCTGATGTGCAACAGGCAGTTTTGAATGCCCCTTTTAGAGGGACAAAACTTTTCAGCTATGATGTCCAAGAGGCCCTACATGGCCTTCTGACCTCAAAAATTACGTAAGGTCTGTAAAGTCTCTGTATACCAATCCTGCTAGGGGTCATGGGACATGGAAGGGGCTTTTTTCGTCAGCCTGCTGCCTAAGGTGGCCGTGACTACTATCAGCAAGGCCATGGTAAGAGAAGAGTCCCCCTGCCTGGTCACCTCCCCCCAGTGACCATACAGAAGCATCCAAAGCAGATGTTTTCAGTGGTACTGCCCCTACCAGTTCCATGGGAATATCTGCCGGCTACACCCCCACCTCCACTCTTACCTCCAGTAGTGGTTGTAGGGGATAGGATCTCCCTGCTTATGAAACAATGGCGGGAGAGCACCAGATGAGTGGGTTCTGGAAATAATTGCAAGGGGCCTTCATCTGGAGCTGTTACAAATACCTCCAGATCCCTACATCCTGCACTACCTTCCTGTTATCCTCTGGGTGGCCCTTCTGAAGGAAGAAGTTCAGTCATTATTCCCAAAACATGCTATAGACCCAGTTCCTCCTTGGCAGAGAAACAAAGACTTCTATTCCAGATACTTGCTTGTTCTAAAATGGACAGGGGATCTGTGTCCTGTGTTGGATCTCAGGGATCTCAACTTCTACATGAAATACAAAAAGTTTTTAAATGGTATCCCTGCAAGCTTTGATTCCCCTTCTAAAAACAGGGGACTGGATTTTTCCTCTGGACATGCAGGTTGCATACCTTCATGTCAGGATCACCAGCGTAACTTCAGGTCACTAGAAAGCTGGTCCTCCAATAACAAACTGGCCCTCAATTACAAAAAAACAGACTATGCTCTTCAAACAACATGAAGTCTTGCTGTATTCTGACTATCGCAGTTAGCTCCAGCACTTGACGTGCCCTGGAGAGAGAAGGGTTAAAATTCTATGCAAGGCATAGAACGTTGAGCTCAAGCTCGGTTGAAAACTCTGTCTGCAGCACTTTGAAACCCAACCATCAGATTCTTTACTCCGCCTCACTGAACAGTCGCTCCAGAGATTTTCTCCTTTGCTCGGTTCAAAAAGTCAGTTAAAGTTGTCGGTTAGTCCGAAATTAGTTCCATTTTGTCGGTTCAGGACTCTGTCTGAGGTACCATAAGTACTTAGGCTAGTTCTTGTGGAAATTGTAAAAAAGAACTGTATTTTTCAGTCGGTTCGGCTGAAACAACCCTTTAGTAGTCTTGTGTGGAAAAATTTAGTATGTAGTTACCGGTCTGTATCATTTTAAAAAAAAAAATGTGATTTAAACATTTTATTTCCATCACCCGTAACACAGTGAGAAACCGACAGTGAAATCTTGCCTGGCGGTTGCCGAATAAAGAGTAAGTTTGTTAGGTTGGCCATGTCTGAGAAATCCAAGGAAAAAAACGGGCCCACTGGGTTTCAACACTGCAGTTTGTGTGGGGAGGTCTTTGCTAAGGCCGATACCCACACCACCTGTGTTTACTGTCTGAGGTTTGACCACCTCAATTCAGGCTGCCAAATTTGTAAAAATTTTCCTGAATCTACCCTTGAAAAGAGATTAGGTAGACTGAAGGAAAAGGAGGCCGAGAAGTCCACTGACCCAGATGGCCAGCCCGGTTTGGTTCCGACTGAACCAGAAGGAGTGCCCTCTGACCAGGGTGATACTTCTTTGGGCAAGATGAGAGCCGATCCTGAGGGGTCAGTTCCTACAAAAAGGAAACACAAAGAGAAATCGACCGGTTCGGATCCAGAGGTTCATGTTCCGACCGCCGAAGAAATAGCCAGAGTGATTCAGATTGTGGAATTGCTTTGCCTGCTTCCGACCGATCCGGCACCATTTGGCAGGGGCTCGGTTTGGTCGGTTCCCCCGGTTCAAGATTATACCCCTGAAGATTTCTATGAACCGGAGTTTGAGGAGGAGGGGGAGTTCGAGGATGATGGTGACGATGGTGAAACTCTGGATGTGCCTGTGGAACTGGACATCTCCCCAGACAGACCTTCTGGTGTTTCCCCTCCTAGGCTTTCTGAGTCCCCTCCTCACTTTCTGTTTTACAGAAAGGTGGCTGAAACCCTCCAGCTTCCTATGGAGGTGGCCATGGAGGATCAAGAGGAGCCTGACTATGTAGAAATGATGGACATCCCAGAGTCCAGGAGACTGTCTATTCCCCTCCACAAATCCTTTGGGAAGCAGACACTTAAAATATTAGTCTCCCAATACTGTATCTCCAGTTGATAGAAGGATGGACAAGAGGTACACACTATTAGGCTCAGATACAGAGTTTTTATACCAACAATGCAGCCATGTTGGGGTAGTGCAGTTTGCTGCCTGTGACAAGGCAAACATTCACTTGGCTTCACACCCTCCAGACAAAGACTCCAGGAAGATTGATGCCATGGCAAAAAAGCAGTACATGGCATCTTCCTTGGGACTCAGGCAGGTGAACTATATGGCCTATACAGCCAGGTACCAGAAGTCCAGGTGGGACACTGTACTGGCACTGGCTAAACAGGCCTCCCCCCCCAGCTAGCCAAGGAGCTGGAGGAGGTGACTGCTGATGGGATTGAGGCATCAAAAGTACAGTTTCATGCTGCTGTGGACGCCAGTGATGTGTCATCAAGAGTCATGGCTACATCTGTGGCTCTTCGGAGAATGGCTTGGCTCAGATGTACTAGCCTCTCACAGGACACCCAGGCTAAGGCCATGGATTTCCCTGTGGAAGGTAATTCTCTGTTTGGGGAGCAGACAGAGAATTACATGAAGAAAATGGACGAGTACAGGACCACTTATAGGAGTACTCAGGCCAAGGAGAGGCAGGCAACTCCTCAAAGGCAGCACTCTAGGGGCAGGGGCAGGCCTTTTCATAGGCCTTTTTACCAAGCACGGGCCTCTTCTCCCTTTTCACAGAGGGGGTTCTTCAGAGGGAGAGGCAGAAAAGGGATGAGCAGGGCTGCATCCACTCATCAACCTAAAGCCCCTGCCAAGCAGACACCCTGATGAGTCTGCCCGGGTTGACTCTCCTATTCCAGTAGGGGGTAGGCTGGCTTACTTTGTCCAGGACTGGATGTCTATTACCTCAGACAAGTGGGTCCTAGAAGTAGTAAGCCAGGGACTGGTTCTCAGCTTCAAAAAAATTCAGAAGATGAGAGCCAGATCTTTTCCACCTGCAGGTCTCTCAGAAACCCTTGCCCTAGAGGCAGAGGTTTCATCTCTTCTGGCCTTAAGAGCCATAGAGAGAGTTCCTACCCTACACTGGGGCAAAGGTCTGTAGTCCAGGTACTTCCTTACCCCAAAAAAGACAGGGGAGTGGCAACCCATCCTAGACCTAAGATACCTGAACAAACATCTTTTAAAACCGAAGTTTAAGATGGTAACTCTGGGAATAATTCTTCCCTCTCTAAGGCCAGGGGACTGGCTAGCCTCCCTGGACCTCAAAGATGCCTATTTTCACATTCCCATCAGGTGCTCCCACAGAAAGTACCTTAGATTCGAGTTGCCCTCAGGCCACTATCAGTTCAAAGCAATGCCCTTTGGCCTAACATCAGCCCCAAGGGTTTTCACAAAGTGCCTGGCAGTAGTCGTTGCCTTTCTAAGAAGGCAAAAGATTTTAATTTTTCCATATCTAGACAACTGGCTCATAGTAGGTCAGTCTCCAGACCAAGTCAAGTCAGACCTGCAAGTGACCCAGCAAGTGCTTACTTCTCTAGGATTTCTGCTCAGTCTTTCCAAGTCAGTTCTCGAGCCAGTGCAGCTCCTTACATTTACAGGGGCGGAGTTGGTTACTGTCAAAGCAAGAGCCTTTCTTCCCCTGGAAAGGGCAAGAGTTCTTATAGAACTGGCTTCTTCCTTCAGCCTTCAGGTGTCCCTACCAGCAAGGCATTTCCTTCAGCTCTTGAGCCACATGGCAGCTTCTACAGCAGTGGTCCAAGGGGCAAGATTCCAGATGAGGGACATTCAGTTCCATCTGAGGGCCTTTTGGTCCCAGAGGAAGGATCCCCTTACCAAACTGATTCCAGTGACTCGGACCCTGATCCAAGCCCTTCAATGGTGGCAGGATCAGGACAATTTAAGGCAAGGGGGTCCCGTTTGTCACCAAGTCTCACTCAGTGGTCGTCATCACGGATGCTTCCTTTCTGGGCTGGGGAGCCCATCTGGGGGCCCTCACTGCCCAGGGACTGTGGTCCCCTCAGGAATCCCTTCTCCATATCAATCTCCTAGAACTCTGGGCAGTTTTTCTGGCCCTGCAGGCTTTCTCTCAGTCAGTGCAGAACAAGATGGTTCAGGTCAGAACAGACAACACCACCACCATGTGGTACATCAACAAGCAGGGAGGCACTTGGTATATGGCCTTGTGCACAGAAGCCATAAAGTTGTGGTCCCTGGCTTATTCCCTGCAAACCTCTCTGATAGCGGTCCACCTTCCAGGGAAGGACAATGTGCTAGCAGATGTACTGAGCAGGATCTCACAGGACCATCACAAATGGTACTTGGACCCTCTGGTGTTGAAGGTGATTTTTTCGAGGTGTGGCACTCCAGAGATAGATCTCTTTGCAGCCCCAGACAATCACCAACTTCCTCTCTTTTGTTGTAGACCCCCCAGTCTTGGGCTCAGTCCCTCTGGATGCTCTGATTCTGAACTGGGAAGGGAAATTTCTGTATGACTTCCCTCCCTCCCTTTCCTCTACTGTTCAAAGTTTTAGTCAAGATAAGGTCACAACCTTGCAAAGTGATTCTGATTGCTCCAGACTGGGCCAGACAGCCTTGGTACCCCCATTGCTGTCCCTAGCAGTCCATCTCCCCCTGTCTCTTCCGAGGAATTACAACCTGCTAACCTCCTCTCAAGGGAGGATTTGGTTCCCCAATCTTCAGTCTCTCAATCTCAAGGCATGGCTTTTGAAGAGTTAGAGTATGCAGATTTGCATCTGTCTCAGAGGGTTCTGGATATCCTCAAAGCCTCTCGAAAGCCTGCCACAAGAAAGACCTATAACTCCAAATGGAAGAGATTCAGCATTTGGTGGTCCAAGAAACATATTTCCCCAGACACTGCTGAATTGCTTACAGTTCTGGATTATATGGTCCATTTGAATGGCTTAGGCCTCAGACCAGCTACTCTCAAGGTACACTTGTCAGCTGTTTCTGCTTTTCTGTCAGTGGGGAAGTCTTCCTCACTATCATCTCATCCTGTGTTCTGTAAATTTTTTAAGGGATTGCTTCATACCAGTCATTCCTTTAGAGACCCTGCCCCTGCCTGGGACTTAAATGTTTGCATTGCTCAACTTATGCAACCTCCCTTTGAACCTATGTCCTCAGCAGAACTTAAGTACTTGACTTGGAAAACTGTGTTTTTAGTAGCCATTACCTCTGCCAGATGTATCAGTGAACTGCAAGCCCTGTCAGTGGAACCTGATTTTATCTCCTGTCATAGGGATAAAGTGGTCCTTAGAACCAATAGAAGGTTCTTGCCCAAAGTGGTTTCAGATTTCCACTTGAATCAGTCTATGTCTCTTCCTGTCTTCTTCACTGATCATTCTTCTTCAGGAGAGAGGAGGCTGCACAGTTTAGTTGTTAAAAGGGCCCTTAGCTACTACATAGAGCGTACCAAGGGTCACAGGTTTGATTCCCTCCAGTTGTTCCTCACTTATGGAGAAGTGGGAAAGGGCAAACCTGCCACCAAGAGAACTGTTGCCAGGTGGATTGTGTCTTGTATACAATTCCGCTATGAGAAACTTGGAAAGAGTCCACCCTCAGGCCTGAGGGCTCACTCCACAAGAGGTACAGCTGCTTCCCTGGCTGCTGCCAGGGATAGTACTCTGTTAATAATTTGTCAAACAGCCACCTGAAAAACAGTCCATACCTTTACCAAGCATTACTCTTTGGATATCCAGGCTAGGAGTGATGCTCGGTTTGGCACAGCAGTACTTCAGAGCCTATTCCCAAAGTAGGTTCTGTCCCTCCTACATGGAGGTACTGCTTGGTAGTCTACAACAGTCAGATAACAGCAAGACTTCATGTTGTTTGAAGAAAAAATTACTCACCTTAATAATTATGTTTCTTCTAATGGAGTCTTGCTGTATTCTGACCTCACTCCCTTCCTCTCCTCTCAGAACCTGTTTTTGGGAAGTGGGTGGGCAGGTGCAGTGTTGCACTGCAGGGGTGCTTCTTTTACACCCTCCTCTTTTTGTTTAGGTGTTTGTTTTATTATTATTCTTATTTGGATTGGTGTTTGGGTTTGGGTTTCCTGATTTGAGTCTTCCTTGGGAATTCAAAACTCTTGTTGCCAGTTGGCTAGTAAAAATTTTACAGTTTCCACATAGGATAGTTAGTGAGTGTTTTGCTCGTAAGAATGTGACGGTTGGATTTCAAAGGGCTGCAGGCAGAGATCTCAACCGAGCTTGAGCTCAGCATTCTATGCTCTGCATAGAAAGTTAACCCTTAGTTCTCTGGGGCAGTTCTGCAGGCTCTCCAGTGGTGGAGGGATCCAAACAACCTAAGGGAAGGGGTGACTTTCCAGCAGGAGTCCCCCTCCTTAGTGCTCACAGTGGGTGCCTCCCTCCTAGGATGGGGTGCCTACCTAGGAGACCACACAGTTCACGGCTCCTGGAACAGTGCAAAGTCCCTTTTGCACATAAATCTCTTGGAGTCAAGAGCAATTTACCTGGCCCTTCAGGCCTTCACTCATCTTATAAAGGGAAAAGTGGTTCAGATCAGAACAGATAATACCACCACAATGTACTATATCAACAAACAGGGAGGGACAAGATCCACTCCAGTGTGCACAGAAGCAATTAAAATATGGAGCCTAATTTACTCTCGAAATGACTCCATACTAGCAATTCATCTGCCAGGAAAGGACAGTACTCTGGCAGATGCTTTGAGCAGGATAAACCAGGCCCACCACGAATGGGCACTGAACAGCCAAGTGGTGCATGTCCTATTCAGAAGATGGGGAACCCCAGATATGGATCTCTTTGCTTCCCACCAGTATCACCACTTACCCTTCTATTGCTGCAGGACTCCAGTGAAAGGGACTGTTCCCATGGACGCCCTGATTCTCGATTGGACAGGCAAGTACCTTTATGCCTTCCCTCCTTTTCCTCTGATTCTTAGAGTACTCATCAAGCTCAGGTTACAGCCAGCCTCAATGATTCTGATAGCCCCAGACTGGCCAATACAGCCATGGTACTCCCTGTTGCTCTCAGTGGCAGTGAGCAAACCAATCTACCTCCCTCAGAGATACAGTCTACTGACTTCCTTTCAAGGCAGGGTGGTGCATCCCAATCTCAGGTCTCTCAGACTCAAAGCTTGGTGGTTGGAGGCTTAGAGTATTCAGATTCCCAATACTCCCAAGAATTTGGACTCATTTACATGTCCTGTAAATGCTGTCTTAGAATACTTGCTGTCCTTGTCAGACTGTGGCCAGCAGTATTCCTCATTATAAGTTACATATCGCTAGACTGCTATATCAGTTTTCCATGCTTTTACTGGTGGACGTACAGTTGCCCAGTTAGAGGTGTCCCATATGTTTCTGAGAGGTATTCTCCATGTGAAACCTATTCGATATCAAATCCCACCTTGGGACTTGAATCTTGTGCTTGAGAAACTGATGTTGGCTCCTTTTGAGTCGACCGGGAGTTGTGGCTTATGTTTCTTATTAAGCAATAAGGCATGACCAAGGGTTATGTTAATGGTCTGTTAATCACCTGCTAGGGGTGTACTGTGGCACAAGGTGTAGCCGAGTGCCACATGCCCCTAGAGGGTGATTGCCTGACCATTAACATAATCCCTGGGAATGCCTTATTGCTATTATAATAAAACATGTTTTTAAACAGTGTTAAACCTTGTTCAGCATATGGTTAAGCTCTACATGTATGTTAATAAAAGATTAACATAAGGCTATTAGAATGTTTGCAGCCAATCAGAAAGCTCCATTTCTCAGACCCTTTTTTATAATCATGGAAAACATTATTTTTAGTAGCAGTCACTTCTGCTCGAATGATTTCTGAGCTTCAGGTTCTAATGTGTGAGCCTCCTTATTTGATTTTTACAAAGACAGAGTTTTTAAATACAAACCCTACATTTCTACCAAAGATGGTGTCTGAATTTACACTGAATTAAATGGTACACCTTCCTGTATATTACCCTGAGCATGCCATTCAGGGTGAGTCATTGCTCCATTCTTTGGATGTACAGAGAATACTCAGATCCTATGCTACTCGCAACAGGGACTGCAGAAAGTTCTCTCAGCTTGTTGTTTCATTTGCTCGTAGGAAAGAGGGTGCCCCTGTGTCTAAACAATGCCTATCCAAATGGCTGGCACATGTCCTGTAAATGCTGTCTTAGAATACTTGCTGTCCTTGTCAGACTGTGGCCTGCAGTATTCCTCATTATAAGTTATATATTGCTAGACTGCTATATCAGCTTTCCATGCTCTTACTGGTGGACGTACGGTTGCCCAATTTAAGGCATCCCATATGTTTCTGAGAGGTATTCTCCATGTGAAACCTATTCGATATCAAGTCCCACCTTGGGACTTGAATCTTGTGCTTGAGAAACTGATGTTGGCTCCTTTTGAGTTGATCGGGAGTTGTGGCTTATGTTTCTTATCATGGAAAACATTATTATGTTTGCTTGCATGCATGTACAAGAAACATAGAAGTGCCACTCACTGATTCAATAGTTAATGCCTCCCTACTTCCAATGCCCTGCTGCCTTTTGCAGGCGTGGCCCCACCGCGCCAGTGAGTGTAAGAGCTGTCTATGACAGCGTTTGCAAATGCAGCAGCGTACAGTTGAAAGAAAGGCACTGCAGTGTGTAGGCAATTTGCATACTGACGTCAGCCCTGCAGTGCAAGAGCTGTCATAGACAGTTCCTCTCCCCCTGCACAAGCAAGTAACATGCTGGGAGCCCACCCCAGCATGCTCATGTGCTCCTCCCCACAGTATGGCCGGGGGTGCCCGATCCCCGTCGGCTGTGATCGCTCCCCAACAGGTTATAGGTGCCACGCTGGGAGCCCACCAGTGGCAACAATCTTAAGCCAGCGAGGGTTGCCCAGTCCCGTTGGCTCCACTGCCCCAAACAGCCTTGAGTGCCACACTGGGGCCCACCCCAGCGTGACAAGCGTCTATCTGCTGCCCCCAACACACTTCCAGGTGCCACGCTGAGAGCCCACCCCAACATGGCAAAAATCTCTATAGCCAGCGGGGTGCCCAATCCCCCATCGACGTTGGCCCCCCCAAAAACTTCAGCTGCCACGCTGGGAGCCCACCAAGCGTGGCAAATGTCCTCGTCATCTTCCTAAAGGAAAAACCTAGAAAGAAAAAAGCGGTCCTTCACTAACTGTCTTGACCTAACCGCCGCACCCTGCCTCCCCACCCCCTCCCTGCCTCCAGATCCGGCCAGCTGATCTTGGTGGACTGGGGAACTACGTCTGCACTCATCAAAGCTGACCACAAACTGAGGAAATGCCGGCAAGCTGTATAATGGGATAAATAGGGTTTTTTTCAGCTTTGATGCCTATCTCTGGCATTTTGGGGAATTTTTCCACCAAATTTTCAACATGGGATTTTGGGGACCCCACCCCATGAATTATTGCACTGTCATTTTATTTGGTCCCAAAAGGTGATTTCGCGGTCACTGTGCGAAGGCACCTTTCGGGACCGATGTACGAAACACCAGTGTCACAGTTCATGAGGTACTCCCTCCACAAACCTTATGTTGAAAATTTGGGGAAAAATTCCAAAAAATGACTGTTTTACGAACATGCATTGCCCAGTTCCTACGCATGCTCATAAGTTCGTGAATTTTTAATATTTGCACTCAAAATTTTCAACATTGCCATTTTACCACACCTCCTTATGAGCAGAACAGCTGTTATTTTTCACATCTTGCCCAAAATGTGTTTCCGAGCATGTAGCACACAATGGCGCAGTTGGTGTGCAAAATCAATGTTTGGGACAGATTAAAAAAATCACAGTGACACTATTCATGAGCAGAGGTCTTAAAATGGCTACGTGGAAAATTTGGAAACAAAATTCCCAAAAATGACTGTTTTACGAGCGTGCTTTGTGCAATTCCTACGCATGCTCATAAGTATGCCAATTTTTAATATTTGCACTCCAGATTTTCAACATTGCCATTTTACCACACTCCTGATGAGCAGTACAGCTGTCATTTTTCCACATCTCCCCAAAATTTGTTTCCGCTATGGCGCTAATAAGCATGCAGTCGGTTATGGAAATTAATGTTTGGGACAGATTAAGAAAATCACAGTGACACTGTTTATGAGCAGAGGTCTTAAAGTGGCTATGTTGAAAACTTGGTAACAAAAGTACATAAAATGACTGTTACGAGTGACCATTGCGCTGTTTCCACAAACCTTTGTAAGTTCATGAATTTGTAATATTTTCAGTCCAGATTTTCACCACTGCCATTTTTCCACACTTCCTTATGAACAGTACAGCTGTAATTTTTCAGAACATGACTGAAATGTGTTTTCGGACTTTCTGCGCAGAAATGCATGGTCGCTATGGGAAATCTGTGTTCGGAACAGATTAAGAAAATGACAGTGACACTGTTCATGAGCAGAGGTCCCAAATGCCTGTGTTGACAATCTGCTGTAAAAAATCTCCAAAGTAATTACATTAAGGGTGTACATTGCACAGTTTCTAAGTGTGCTCGTGACTTCACCAGTTTTTTTTACTATTTTCACTGCAGATTTTCAAGATTGCTATTTTTTACACCTCCCCATGAACAGTACAGCTGTCATTTTTCACATCCTGTGCGAAATGTGTTTTTGCACCCATGGTGCCAAATGCCGTAGTCACTGTGCAAATTCAGATTTCGGCTAACAAACTGATATTACCACTGTTCATAAGGCGGGGTGACAAAAAACCCATGTTGAAAATTTGGAGTTAAAATACCAATGAACGCCTGAGGCATTAGGGTTTCCGACCATAACGCCCCACCCTGTAGAGACTGACAGGCATCATGGGTGTGACTTGGGATTGTCACTTGTAATGCTCATACCATTCCACCTCCACCCACACCCTGCAGCCAGTGAGAGGCATCGAGGTGTGCCTTGGACTCTTCCATCCCAAAGTTCACCCCATCCTCCTATACTGCACTCTTCTCACTGTGTTTCCTGATGGAATGGGGTGAGCATAAGGGCCAAAGACCCCAAGGCACACCGGAACACTTGTTGGTGTTTGCAGGGTAGGGTGTGGTGAAATGGCATGGCCGTTATGCCTGACGACTCAAAGGCACACCCCACCAATGCCAATGCCAGCAAGCAAACATTCAGCATTGACAAATGCTTGTTTTTAGTAGCAGTCACTTCTGCTCGAAGGATTTCTGAGCTTCAGGTTCTAATGTGTGAATCTCCTTATTTGATTTTTACAAAGACAGAGTTTTTAAATACAAATTCTAAATTTCTACCAGAGGCGGTGTCTGAATTTACACTGAATCAAATGGTACACCTTCCTGTATATTACCCTGAGCATGCCATTCGGGGTGAGTTATTGCTCCATTCTTTGGATGTACAGAGAATACTCAGATCCTATGCTACTCATAACAGGGATTGCAGAAAGTTCTCTCAGCTTGTTGTTTCATTTGCTCGTAGGAAAGAGGGTGCCCCCTGTGTCAAAACAATGCCTATCCAAATGACTGGCACATTGTTGTACCTTCTGTTATAGGAAGTATGGAAAGAAACTTTTTGATCAGACTACTGAGCATGTCGATAAATATGTTAAATATGATTTTATTACACATGTACAACACAGTTTTGGAAAACATCATAGTACTGAGACTGCGTTGGTGAGATTCACGGAATTCGTCCATCAGACTGTGGATTCTTGTGGTCTAGGGGGGCTGTTTTTGTGGATCTCACCAAGACATTCAACTTGGTAGGCCATCATTTACTTTGAGCTTTTTTTCTCATTTTTCTCAAGACGTGGCTAATTGGTTTCAAGAGCACACCCAGAAAGGAAAAGATAAGGGCTTTCAACAATTGGCTACAAGGTTTGTGCAGTCGGATAGGGTTTGGCTGGATAGGGGACTGGGGCTCTACATGGGAGGAGGAGGATGGGCTGTATGCCCAAGACAGGCTGCACCTGAGCTCTTCAAGGGCAGCTGCACTAAAGAGTAAACTGGGGGACTTCATGGCAATAGAGCTCAATTTAAACTAAATGGGGGTGGGCAAAAGACAGGGCCATCCTTATGGGAGGCAGAGCAGGGAGGCTATTAGCCTCCCCCCCATGTCACAACAAGCATCAAGAGAACAGTTAGCAGCAGGGAAGGAAGGGATGGGGCTACATGTTGGACGGCTTTGGTTGCAAATGCCAGGAGCCTGGGAAACAAAATGGGCTAACTGGAGGCCACCATGCTGGAGGAGAACCTAGACATTGTAGCAGTGAGTGAGACTTGGTGGAACGAGCACCACGCCTGGGAGACAGTGATCCCAGGGTATCATTTGTTTAAGAAGGATTGAGAGGGGAGGGGAGGAGGGGTGAAGAGGTGGCATTATATGTCAGGGAAGGGATGGGGCCATGGAGGGGTGGGATGAGGAAGGGGAAACAGAGATAATGTGGGTCACTCTAGACAGGGGACAGGGGGTAAACCTGCGCATTAGGTTGGTCTATAGGCCTCCTATGCAGAGGGAGGAAGGGGATAGACACTTTGTAGCATCAGTAGGGAGGATGGCACGGAGAGGGGAAATTGTACTGGTTGGGGACTCAAACCTTCTGTACATCAACTGGGAGGCCCAGACAGCAATCTCTGCAAGGAGCAGGGGCATCTTGGAGGCTGTGCAGGGCATATTCCTGCAGTAAAGGGTCAGTGAGCCCACTAGGGGTGCAGACCTGTTGGATGTGGTCCTCACAAATGGGGACAGTGTGGAGGAAGTGGAGGTAGGGGGAAGAGCTTGGTACCAGTGACCACAGGGTTGTCAGGTTTAGGGTGAGAGCAGGCAAGGAGAGGGTTAGGACGAGAACCAAGGTAATGGACTTCAGGAAGGTTGACTTTCATGGAATGAGGAAGGTAGTTAGAGAAGAAATTTTGAGGATGGGGAGGTACAGGGGGTGGATGAATTATGGGCAGCCATTAAGAGTGGGGTATATAAAGCCATGGACTTGTGTATAAGAAGGGTAAGGAAGAATAGAAGATAGAAAAGACCTCTATGGTTCACTAGAGAGGTGGCGTTAGGAGTTAAGGAGAAGACTAGAGCATTCAAGAGGTACAGGAGGTCACAAAAGGATGAAGATAAGGAAACCTACGGGGAAAAAAGGAAGGAGGCAGGGTTAAAGATAAGGAGAGCTAAGGAAGCCACTGAGGAGAGGATAGTGAAGCAGGCCAGGAAGGGGGACAAAACCTTCTTTAGGTACATTGGAGAAAGGAGGAGGGCACAGCATGGGATTGGAAGGATAAGGGGGGAAGTGGAACAATACTGGAAGGGGATTTCAAAAAAGCAGATGCGTTAAATAGCTATTTTGCGTCAATCTTCACCGAGGAAAGAGAGAGAGAGCAGGGGACCAGGACAGGGTGGGGAGGGTGACAGCCACAGGCAGGTGGGTGTGGTAGAATTCACAGTTGAAGGAGTAAGGGAAGAGCTGGGTAGACATAGGGTAGACAAGGCAATGGGGCCTGATAGAATACACCCAAGGGTTCTCAAGGAGGTGAAGGATGAACTGGCGCCACATCTGGTGCGGCTGTTCAACTTGTCCTTGGACTCAGGGGTGGTGCCAATGGACTGGAAGAGGGCGGAGGTGGTCGCACTGCATGGGGGGGGGATGAGGTCAAAAACTACCGTCCCGTTAGTCTTACTTCTGTGGTGGGGAAGGTAATGGAAACACTACTTAAGATCAGGTTGTTAGAATACTTGGAGATAAATGGCATGCAGGATGATAGGTAGCATGGCTTCACCAAGGGAAGGTCCTGTCAGACTAACCTGATAGAGTTTTTCGATGGGGTGACACAGATAGTGGACCAGGGAAGAGCGGTGGACGTGGCCTGTCTGGATTTCAGCAAGGCCTTCGACACTGTTCCACATGGTGGAATGGTGCAAAAGCTGGACAGACTAGGGGTGGACCACAGGATCACCAGGTGGGTGGAAAACTGGTTGACGGGAAGGAGTCAGACGGTGGTGGTGGTAAACGGGACACATTCCAGGGAACGGGCGGTGACCAGTGGGGTGTCACAGGGGTCAGTGCTAGGACCAATACTCTTTAACATCTATGTTAGTGACCTAGCGGAGGGTCTGGAGGGATGGGTGTGCCTGTCTGCAGAAGATAAAAAGGTCTGCAATAGGGTGGATTCCCCTAGTGGGGTGCAAGCCATGAGGCGGGACCTGGAGAGGCTAGAGAGATGGTCTGACACCTGGAAATTGAAGTTTAATCCACAAATGTGCTCGGTGATGCACCTGGGGAGGAGAAATAAGAGGGAATCTTACTCTCTTGGGGGCTGGTGGTTAAGGAGAAGGAAACAAAAAGGGACCTGGGGATTATGGTATCGCGTGACCTGAAGGTGGGCAGCCAGTGTAGTAGGGCGGTGGGAAAGGCGAATGGAATTTTGGCCTGCATTACAAGGGGTTTTAATAGCAGAAAGAGGGAGGTGCCAATGCCATTATACAGAACCATGGTCAGGCCACATCTGGAATATGGGGTGCAGTTCTGGAGGCCTCACCTGCGCAGCACTTTGAAACCCAACTGCCAGATTCTTTACTCCGCCTCACTGAACAGTCGCTCCGGAGATTTCTCCTTCTGCCCGGTTCAAGTCGGTTAAAGTGTCTGTTTTTCTGCTTAACTCCCATAGTATTATGGTTCAGGCTCTGTCTGTGGTACAGTAAGTACTTTAGGTAGTAGTTCTGGGTTATTTGTGGAAATTATAAACAACTTTTCTCGATCGGTTCGTCTGAACCGATCCAACTTATTTGAATTCTGTGCGTTTCCTTTAGTGTGTGGTTACCAGTCCTTATCAGTTTTAAAAAAAACATGGTTTAATGTTTTTTTCCAATACCAGTAACACGTTTTGAAACCGATAAGGGAGTCTTGCCTGGCAGTTGCCAAAAAAGGGGTAAGTTTGGTTAGGTTGGCCATGTCTGAGAAACCCAAGAAAAAAAATGACCCCACTCGGTTTCAACACTGCAGTGAGTGTGGGGAGGTCTTTGCTAAGGCCAATCCCCACACCACCTGTGTTTATTGCCTGGGGTTTGACCACCTCAATACAGACTGCCAAATATGCAAAAACTTTCCTAAGTCTACCCTGGAAGAGAGATTAGGTAGACTTAAGGAAAAGGAGGCTGAGAAGTCCGCTGACGCAGATGGTCAGCCCGGTTCGGTTCCAACCGAACCAGAAGGAGTACCCTCTGACCAGGGCAATACTTCTTTGGCCAAGAGGAGAGCCGATCCTGAGGAATCAGTTCCTACAAAGAGGAAACGATAAGAAAAATCAGCCAGTTCGGATCCGGAGTTTCATGTTCCGACCGCTGATGAGATTGCCCGAGTGATTTGGATTGTTGAATCGCTTCGCCTGGTTCCATCTGATCCGGCTCCGTTAGCTAGGGGTTCAGTTCGGTCGGTTCCTCCGGTTCAAGATTATGCTCCTGAAGATTTTTATGAACCGGAATTTGAGGAGGAGGGGGATTATGAGCAAGATGATGAGTATGATGGAGCAGAAAGTCTGGATGTGCCCATTGAACCGGACATCTCCCCAGACAGACCTTCTGGTGTTTCCCCTACTAGGCTTTCTGAGTCCCCTTCCCACTATCTGTTCTACAGAAAAGTGGCTGAAACCCTCCAGCTTCCAATGGAAGAGGCTACAGAGGATCAAGAGGAGCCTGATTTTGTTGAAATGACGGACATCCCAGAGTCCAGGAGGCTGTCTATTCCCCTACACAAATCTTTTGGGAAACAGACACAACAAATTTTAAAGTCTCCAAATTCTGTACCTCCTGTTGATAAAAGAATGGACAAGAGGCATACCTTATTAGGCTCAGACACGGAGTTTTTCTATCAACAATGTAGCCATGTTGGGGTCGTGCAGGCTGCAGCCTGTGACAGGGCTAATGTTCCCTTGGCTTCACACCCCCCAGATAAAGACTCCAGGAGGATGGATGCCTTGGCAAAGAAACAGTACATGGCATCCTCTTTGGGACTCAGGCAGGCTAATTATATGGCCTATACAGCCAGGTACCAGAAGTTCAGGTGGGACACTGTATTGGCACTGGCTAAACAGGCCCCCCAGCTGGCCAAGGAGCTGGAGAAGGTGGCTGCTGATGGGATTGAGGCATCTGAAGTACAATTTCATGCTGCTGTGGACTCCAATGATGTGTCATCAAGAGTCATGGCTACATCTGTGGCTCTTCGGAGAATGGCTGCAGCTAGATGTACTAGCCTCTCCCCAGGACACCCAGGCTAAGGCCATGGATTTCCTTAGGAAGGTAATTTCTGTTTGGGGAGCAGACAGAGAATTACATGAAAAAAGATGGAGGAATATAGGACCACTTATAGGAGTGCACAGGCCAAGGAGAGGCAGGCAACTCCTCAAAGGCAGCACTCTAGGGGCAGGGGCAGGCCTTTTCAAAGGCCTTTCTACCAAGCACAGGCCTATTCTCCCTTTTCACAGAGGGGGTTCTTCAGAGGGAGAGGCAGAAGGGGGATGAGCAGGGCTGCATCCACTCCTCAGCCTAAGGCCCCTGCCAAGCAGACACCCTGATGGGTCTCCCCGGGTCGACTCTCCTATCCCTGTAGGGGGCAGGCTGGTTTACTTTGTCCAGGATTGGATGTCTGTTACTTCAAACAAGTGGGTCCTGGAAGTAGTAAGCCAGGGACTGGTTCTCAGCTTCAAAAAATTTCCGAAGATGAGCTCCAGATCTTTTCCACCTGCAAGTCTCTCTGAAACCCTTGCCCTAGAGGCAGAGGTTTCATCTCTTCTGGCCTTAAGAGCCATAGAGAGAGTTTCTACCCTACACTGGGGCAAAGGTCTGTACTCCAGGTACTTCCTTACCCCAAAAAAGACAGTAGAGTGGCGACCCATCCTAGATCTAAGATACCTGAACAAACATCTTTTAAAACCAAGGTTCAAGATGGTGACTCTGGGAATAATTCTTCCCTCTCTAAGACCAGGGGACTGGCTAGCCTCCCTGGATCTCAAAGATGCCTACTTTCACATCCCCATCAGGTGCTCCCACAGAAAGTACTTCAGGTTCAAGTTGCCCTCAGGCCATTACCAGTTCAAAGCAATGCCCTTTGGTCTAACACCAGCTCCAAGGGTTTTCACAAAGTGCCTGGCAGTAGTGGTTGCCTTTCTAAGAAGGCAAAAGATTTCCATTTTTCCATATCTGGACGACTGGCTCATAGTGGGTCAGTCTCCAGACCAGGTCAGGTCAGACCTGCAAGTGACTCAGCAAGTGCTCACTTCCCTGGGATTTCTTCTTAACCCTCCCAAGTCAGTTCTCGAACCGGTGCAGCTTCTTACCTTTATAGGGGCAGAGCTAGATACTGTCAAAGCAAGAGCCTTTCTTTCCCTGGAAAGGGCAAGAGTTCTTATAGAATTGGCTTCTTCCTTCAGCCTTCAGGTGTCCCGAACAGCAAGGCACTTCCTTCAGCTCTTGGGCCACATGGCAGCTTCTACAGCGGTGGTCCAAGGGGCAAGATTCCAGATGAGGGACATTCAGTTCCATCTGAGGGCCTTTTGGTCCCAAAGGAAGGATCCTCTTACCAAACTGATTCCAGTGACTTGGACACTGATCCACGCTCTTCAGTGGTGGCAGGATCAGGACAATTTAAGGCAAGGGGTCTCATTTGTCGCTCAGCCTCATTTGGTGGTCCTTAACACGGATGCTTCCCTTTTGGGGTGGGGAGGCCATCTGGGGGCTCTCACAGTCTAGGGACTGTGGTCCCCTCAGGAATCCCTTCTTCATATCATTCTACTGGAACTCAGGGCAGTTTCTCTGGCCCTGCAGGCTTTCTCTCAGTCAGTGCAGAACAAGGTGGTTCAGGTCAGAGCAGACAACACCACCACCATGTGGTACATCAACAAGCAGGGAGGCACTCGGTCCATGGCCTTGTGCACGGAAGTCATGAAATTGTGGTCCCTGGCTTATTCTCTGCAGACATCTCTGATAGCAGTCCACCTTCCAGGGAAGGACAGTTTACTAGCAGATGCACTGAGCAGGATCTCCCATGGCCATCACGAATGGTCCCTGGACCCTCTGGTGTTGAAAGTGATTTTTTCAAGATGGGGCACTCCAGAGATAGATCTCTTTGCAGCCCCAGGCAATCACCAACTTCCTCTGTTTTGTTGCAGACCCCCAGTCTTGGGCTCAGTCCCTCTGGATGCTCTGGCGTTGAACTGGGAAGGGAAATTTCTCTATGCCTTCCCTCCCTCCCTTTCCTCTACTGTTCAAGGTTCTGGTCAAGGTAAGGTCACGACCCTGCAAAGTGATTCTTATTGCTTCAGATTGGGCCAGGCAGCCCTAGTACCCCCTCTTACTGTTCCTAGCAGTCCATCTTCCCCTGTCTCTTCCCAGGAATTACAACCTGTTAACTTCCTCTCAGGGGAGGATCTGGTACCCCAATCTTCAGTCTCTCAATCTCAAGGCATGGCTCTTGAAGAGTTAGAGTATGCAGATTTGCATCTGTCCCAAGGGGTTCTGGATATTCTCAAAGCCTCTCGAAAGCCTGCCACCAGAAAGACTTGTAACACCAAATGGAAAAGATTCAGCATTTGGTGTTCCAAGAAGCATACATCTCCAGACACTGCTGAATTGCTTACAGATCTTCCCTTGTCAATCTTCACCATTCATTACTTCCTGGGTGTAAGCCGGAGGCTCGCACCCGTCACGGGATTTTTTTTTTTTTTTAAAGTTAGCCCTAACGGCCCGCCCTCGAGAAGCTTCTCATGCGTCATGCGTGAGGGGCGGCCGTTAGTAGCTTAATTCGACTCCCTCTCCAACTCAGTTCTGTATCTCCCGCCGTCGAGGCAGCACCTGTTTCGAGCGTCCATATTTTGACTGCGCTAGCGACTTCTCTTTCCGCTCTCTCGACGCCAATCGGTAAGACCGTTCTTTTCTTTCTAAAGCGCCGGTGTGCTTTCCTACTGTTTTTCTTGTTGATTTCAGGCGTAGGTCCAGGTCCAGAGCTAAACGTTTCAAGACGGCCGCCGCCTCTATGCTGCCGGTGTTACTGTGGCGGCATTTCTCCGTCTCGACCGGCATAGCGTTTGTCTTCGTTGCCTGGGAGCCAACCATGACATGGATTCGGTCGATGCCTGTTTGCTCCATGGACCGCTGTGTCCGCAAAGTCCCGCGTTCAAATACGGCGAAAAGCCGCCGACCGGGGCGGCGTCGCTCAAGGGATTCTCAGATAAGGTCTCTAGTCTTTCCTCCGGGTCCCTCCTGGGCCTATACGGTCTGAGGAGGAGGGGTCTCCTTGTCTTTTCTTGCCGAGGAGGAGGCCCCTTCTGCGGTGTCGGGGGCGTCGTAGTCCCTTCGGGCGCGGGCGCCGACACTGCCTCGGCAGTCACCTCTTCGAGGTGCAGGCTCCCCGTGGCGAGGCCCTCGACTTTTAGGCCTGGCTCAGGTGGACCCTCGGCCGCCGCCTTCGGTGCTGTTTTGAGATCCTGGCACCGTTCGCTGTGCCGGGTGATCGGGGCGTCATTTGGTGCGTTTTGAGTCGGGCGTTGATGGACATGCGGCGGCATTGGCGGTGCCGCCTTGCTTTCCGGCGCCCGCGCTGGGCTTTGTCCTCCAGGCGTGGAGCTAGGCTCTGGCTGTTATCGGGCGCAGGGAGGCGAAGCGGGCGCCTCCTTTGGCACTGGGTCAGCTCAGGGCCCTCAGTAGCCTCGGGACCCTGGGGTGGCCAGCATTGAGGTCCTGTTGGTCTCTGTCCTCCTCGGAGGGCGATGATTCAGACGTGATTCCATCCTGGCACCCCCACTCTTCGAGTCTGGGTCCCCGTGGCTAGAGGTGCCAGGCGGCGCAGCGGGCCCCTATCTCTGTCCCCTTCCGTCGTCTCCTGAGGTTCCCGGCTGGGGGTGGCGGGAGCCCGGGGGCAGGCGGGGTGACGAGGGGAGGCTCCCCTCTCTGGAGGCCCGGTGACAGCTACCTTACGGGGTGCTGCTGCCCTCTCTAGGGACAGGGGGACGCTGTGGTCGAGGAGGAGGGCCCTCTCGGAGTCCGAGGGGTTGAGGGGCAGGGGGTCTGCTGCTCGGTCTTTGGCCACCCCAGGGGTGGCCAGGAGCCAAGTGCAGAGCCTCGCCTCCCCCCAGGTTCTAGGGTGTCCTCGGGCGGCATTTGTGCGACTGCCCTTCTGGATCCATGCAGTCCCGGCGTCGTCACAGGGGAGGTTCTCCCCCAGGGCTCTTCCAGGCTCCGCTTCCCCAGAGTTCCGTTCTGCGGCCTGGTCTGAGATCCGGGATCCCTCTTTCCAGGGCTCCTTTCCCCGGATTCCAGGAGCCTCGCAGAGAGCAGTTGCCTCCTGGAGGTGCCCTCTCCCATCTCTCTGCCTTCACCACCCCCGCTCCCAGGCCATGTCGGTCCTACGGGTCCGTTATCCTGGGGGCAGTTCAGGGTTCTGCGGCGGCCTTCCCCTCATATGTTAGATACATGCATGAGTGGGTCTTTCGACTCTCCCCACCGCCGCAGGAATCCTCTGGGCATTCCAGTTCCCCATCATCCTCGTCTCCCTCCTCCGAGGGAGAGGAACCCCCTGCTCATCTGTCCTCCGATGCTGATTTCACAGAATATCAGCGTTTCCTCTCGAGGATGGTGAGGGATCTCCGGATTTCTACGCTCAAGAGACAATACCGAACGGGAGACGCGTGAATTCCTTGGTGAATTCAGTGCCCAGCATCTGGTGGTACCTTCCTGGCCTATCCCCTTCCAGGAGGCGTCTATCCGGTCATGGCAGTCCCCTGCCGCTTCTTCCCCAGCCCCAGCGGACTGCCAGCATAGGTATTGTGCCCCCTCTGAGTCTCTAGGTTCCCTTCCCAACCCGTCCTCAGGTTTGGTATACCTGGATACTCCTTCTGGGCGCCGTTGCCTGGCGCACGACCGCCCACCGGATTCGGACTCTCTCCAGTTCGACCGTTGGGGGCGAAGAGTGTTCTCTTCTCGTGCGAGTGCATGTATTGCATCACATCAGGCTCACCACGCTGCCTACAACCGGCATCTGTGGTCGATGATGTCCCAGCTGCTGGCATCTATGCCTGATACGGAGCAAACCAGACAAGCCGTTGCCCTCTCCGCGGTAGGCCTGGAGCTGGCAAGACACCAAGCAAGGGCATCTTATGACGCCAATGAGGTGGCTTCCAGGCTTGTGGGGACAGCGATCTGCATCAGGCGGACGGCATGGCTTCGTCTTTCCAGGTTGTCACCCCTGGCCCGGCGTAGGGTGATTCGCTCCGCCTTCCGGGGGAACCGTCTTTTCTCTTCCAGAGCTAGGAGACTTTTACAGGGGCTCCTCCGTCTCCTCGTCCTCGGGAGGCACCTCCTAGCTCTTCTCCCTCTTAGGCTTTCTGAATAAGCCAGGGTCTTCTCTTTCTGTTTCTCACCAGCAGAAGGCTGGGGGTCTTGTTCCCTCAGGGTATGGCCTCTTCCCCCTCCAGGGGAAGAGGAGCTTGGTACACTCAGGGTAATGAATGGTGAAGATTGACAAGGAAGATAGGAAAATTACGCACTCTACCGTAATTCTTGATCTTCTTGTATCTTCACCATTCATTACTTACACCCTGCCCACCATCCCCTCAGTGGCCTCTTCCTGTGGCTTCTCCACCTCCCGCCTCCTTCCTCTCTGCATTTATAGAGAAATATAGGAAAATTGCCCAATTTTCCAAAAAAAAAAGATCTTTCTTGAGGGGGTTCTAAATTTCAGAGAAATTACTTACTCTAAGATTCATGGGCCATCTCATGGATTGCACTGGCAATCAGACTGCACAACTATCTCTTGCTATTCTTCTGGCAAGATACCTCTGGGGTTTTTGGCCTGGCTCAGGCTATTCAGTTTTGATCCTGCAATCCCGTGTCCAGATAGTTGCCCTGGAATCTAATCCCTCCCCTCTATTCTTGCCTTACAGAGCAGAGGAATGAGTACGTCTATTCCTTTCTTCTTTTTGCAAAAAAAAAATGCTGAGGGAACTCTCTTCGACTGCTATAGGCATCTTGGTATCTGGGTCATGCATCTAGTTAAAAAAAAAAAAAATTTTTATCTGTAAAAAAAAAAAAAAAGGAAAACAAACAAGAAGGCAAATGAGAAGGTAGGCTATCCTTCTCGCTGTTTTGCTATTGGTTTCTCCCTTTAAGTGTCCTCTTGGACAATTTTTACAGTAGAACATTGCTGACCATATCCAATCCTAGCCAGCCTAAGCCTTGACCTGCCTTAGCCAGTCAGTCTGAGTCCCATTTCTATCTTGAAACGCCTGAAAGGCTTACATTTTCCATTTCTAAACCCCTGAGCACGCTCTCATGCTGCCTGGGTTTATTCTTCCCTCCTCGGCTGTCCTCCAGTTAAAGGCCTTCCATGCCAGGAGCCGAGGTGGTGTCAAGAACAATGGCATGTTGAAGATGAGGACTATGCCCTCCTGAGTCTGTCAGCGGGTTCGGTGAACCTTCTCTTCAGCTCTATCTCCGGGATTCTTGCTTCCCTTTAGTCGAGCCTTCAGCTACACGCTAACTATGCTCGTGGGCATTCTGGTCCTTCAACATCCCATCTCTCTTCTCTTCTCCTTCTTCTTCTATTTTCTCATTTCCTTACTCATCTCTCCTCCTAGAGTCGCCTAGATAAGGAGGCCCTGCAGTCCCTAGGCTAGGGATGTTCTTATCTCCTCTGTCCTTCCTCCATCGGCTTATTCCTTTTCAGTTCATTCTTCCTTGCTTTGCTATCCCTCGCTATCTTGCCTCGCTATCTATATTTTCTGCTTTCACTTTTGCCTCCCGGCTCACAGAACTGAGTTGGAGGAGGAGTTGTCGCACATAATCGCCGCCGCATGACGATGACGCCGCTTCTCGAGGGCGGGGCCGTTAGGCTAACTTTAAAAAAAAAAAAAAAGCTCCCGTGACGGGTGCGCGCCTCCGGCTTACACCCAGTAAGTAATGAATGGTGAAGATACAAGAGAAGATCAAGAATTACGGTAGGTACGTAATTTTCCTTTCTGGACTATATGGTCCATCTTAATGGCCTAGGCCTCAGACCAGCTACTCTCAGGGTGCACTTGTCAGCTGTCTCTGCTTTCCTGTTAGTGGGAAAGCCTTCTTCACTGTCATCTCATCTTGTATTCTGTAAAATTTTCAAGGGATTGCTTCATACCAATCCTCCCTTTAGGGATCCTGCCCCTGCCTGGGACTTAAATGTTTGCATTGCTCAACTTATGCAACCCCCTTTTGAGCCTATGTTCTCAGCAGAGCTTAAGTACTTGACTTGGAAAACTGTATTTTTGGTAGCCATTACCTCTGCCAGATGTAGCAGTGAATTGCAAGCCCTGTCAGTGGAACCTGATTTTATCTCCTTTCACAGAGATAAAGTGGTCCTTAGAACCAATAGGAGGTTCTTGCCCAAAGTGGTTTCGGACTTCCATTTGAATCAGTCTGTGTCTCTCCCTGTTTTCTTCACTGATCATTCTTCCTCAGGGGAGAGGAGGCTACACAGTTTAGATGTTAAAAGAGCCCTTAGCTACTACATAGAGCGCACCAAGGGTCACAGGTTTGATTCCCTCCAGTTGTTTCTCACTTATGGGGAAGTGGGGAAGGGCAAACCTGCCACCAAGAGAACTATTGCCAGGTGGATTGTTTCCTGTATACAATACTGCTATGAGAAACTGGGAAAAATTCCACCCTCGGGCCTGAGGGCTCATTCCACAAGAGGTACAGCTGCTTCCCTGGCTGCTGCCAGGGATATCCCTCTGTTAGAAATTTGTCAAGCAGCCACCTGGAAAACAGTCCATACCTTTACCAAGCACTACTCTCTGGATATCCAGGCTAGGAGTGATGCTCGGTTTGGCACAGCAGTACTTCAGAGCTTATTCCCAAAGTAGGTTCTGTCCCTCCTCCATGGAGGTACTGCTTGGTAGTCTGCAGATTGTCAGAATACAGCAAGACTTCATGTTGTTTGAAGAAAAAATTACTCACCTTAGTAATTATATTTCTTCTAATGGAGTCTTGCTGTATTCTGACCACCCTCCCTGCCTCCCCTCTCAAAACCTGTTTTTGGGAAGTGGGTGGGCAGGCGCAGTGTTGCACCCCAGGGGTGCTTCATGCACACCCTCCGCTTTATCTGGGTGCTTTGTATTATAAGCTTTTATTTTAGATAGGTTTGAGTTTTGGGTTTCCTGACTTGAGTCTTCCTTTGGGAATCCAAAACTTTCTGTTGCCATTTGGCTAGTTAAAAATTTTACAATTTCCACATAGTCAGTGAGTGGTTGCTCATAAGAATTTGACGGTTGAGTTTCAAAGTGCTGCAGAGAGACCGGAACCGAGCTCAAGCTCAACGTTCTATAGAAAATTAACCCTCTACACTCCGGGGCAGTTCAAAGGCTGAAGCTAACTGCAGATTGTCAGAATACAGCAAGACTCTATTAGAAGAAATATAATTACTAAGGTTAGTAATTTTTTCTTCTGGTCCTAGAAAGATAAATGGAGTTTAGAATTTTTGCTAGGAATGGTGAGCTTGTACAGATGGTAGATGAGTTTAAGTATTTGAGATTAACCCTTGACAGTTCTTTGAGTTATGATGATCATATTTCTGCATTGGTTAAATCTGTTCACCAGAGGTTGGGGATGTTATTCAGAATAAAAGTCACTGACTCTTGATTCTAGGAGATTATTGACAAATAAGCTTTTATTTTCCTTAATTGACTATGGCCTGATTTGTTATTCTGCTGTAGGTAAGACAATTTTATCCAGGGTCATGATTCTTTATAATTCTGTTTGCCGGTTTGTTACTGGGTTTCAGAACAGGACCCATCATTATAAACTATACCAGACCATGAATGTTTTACTTTTTGGTAGTTATTTAAAATTCAAGCATGGTATCTTTATGCAAAGAATTGTCCTGGGTATGTATCCATATCATATATCTAAACTTTTCCCATTTGCAGTTCCAAACAGGACTACTCGGTTGTTGGCTGTGAAATGTTTTTATTTTCTTTTAAATTTACTAATGTTAGAAAAAGATCTTTTAAAGCAACTCTTTTAGCTGGCCTGGTGGCGCTGAGGGCTAAGGCATCTGCCTTCCCTCGTGCCATACTGGCGACCCAGGTTCGGGGGCGAGCTCGGATCACCGAGGGCCGGCCAGGGTTAGAGAGGATTGAGTGTCCGGAGGACTGCTGTCCTCTCCCGGGGGAGTGAGGTAGACCGTGGACCCTCAGCATCTAGCGGTTCCCAGTGGTTACTAGGAGCACTGCAGCTAGAGGACCCTGTAAAGGAGGGGGTGATGGTGGACGTTCTGCAGGCAGGTGCGTGATTGTGCCCAACGTGCGCTGGACGTCATCGCATGTCTGCTCCTCCGTGGAGGGTCACGAACAAGGAAAAGCCCCGGCACCCAGGATGATGATGATGACGGGCCCTGCAGTCGGCCCCTGACACCCGTCGCCGGATCCTGCCCAGTCAGGCCTCTGCATAAACCTCCACCACGCACCACCTGCTGTCTAGATTTCATGGAGCACCAAGGTAAGAAGGTGGTGGCCCCGCCTCAGGGGGTAGAAGCCGGGGGAGTTGGCAGGTCACAGTGTAGGTGGCACTCCAGAGGGAGGCCTGATCTGGGAGATTCTCAGTCTGGGTGGGAGAAAGACCGACTGTCAGGGGTCCCAGCTGAGGGAGATCCTGAGGGGCCAGTGACTGGAGGGGAAAAGATTAAAAAAATAACCAAACAACAAAAAGCAACTAATTTTTATAATAACTTGCCCCAGATTGTTACTTCTAGTACTTCTGTTTCTATGTTTACATTTAGATTGTTTAATTACCTTAAATCTCTGTTTGATTGCGAATGTTATGTTTAATTCTTTTGTTTATTTTCTTTAGTTTTGTGTTATTGTAGTTTCCTAGTCTGGTCACATCTGAAAACTGGCATGTGTTGCTCACTATGTTTACCAGATAAATCAGTAAATTAAATGAAACTTCCTGGTGTGGTTTGTGGTCACTCCACCAGGGAAATGGTCACTTTTGTTGCTTGTTTCAGAAATGTTTCTGCTGCTGACATTTGTGCTACAACCTCATGGAGCACTGTCCACACCTTCACTAAACATTACAGTCTGGACATCGTCTCTTGTAGATGTGCTGAGATTTGTTCTGCAGCCTCATGGAGCACTCTCCACACCTTCACCAAACCTTACAGGCTGGACATCTTCTCTCTCGTAGATGTGCTGACATTTGTACTGCAGCCACATGGAGCACTGTGCACACCATCAATAAACATTACAGTCTGGACATCGTCTCTCGTAGATGTGCTGACATTTGTGCTGCAGCCACATGGAGCACTGTCCACACCTTCACTAAACATTAAGTCTGGACATCGTCTCTCGTAGATGTGCTGACATTTATGCTGCAGCCACATGGAGCACTGTCCACACCTTCACTAAACATTGCAGTCTGGACATTGTCTCTCGTAGATGTGCTGACTTTAGTGTTGGAGCCACATGGAGCACTGTCCACACCTTCACTAAACATTACAGTCTGGACATAGTCTCTCGTAGATGTGCTGACATTTGTGCTGCAGCCACATGGAGCACTGTCCACACCTTCACTAAACATTACAGTCTGGACATCGTCTCTCGTAGATGTGCTGACATTTGTGCTGCAGCCACATGAAGCACTGTCCACACCTTCACTAAACATTACAGTCTGGACATCGTCTCTCATAGATGTGCTGACATTTGTGAAGCAGCCACATGGAGCATTGTCCACACCTTCACTAAATGTTGCAGTCTGGACATTGTGTCACATAGCTATGCTGACATTTGTGCTGCGGCCACATGAACTGTCCACACCTTCACTAATCTTACAGTCTGGACATAGGCTCTCATAGATGTGCAGATATTTGTGCTGCAGCCACATGGAGCACTGTCCACACCTTCACTAAACGTTACAGTCTGGACATTGTCTCACATTGCTATGCTGACATTTGTGCTGCGGCCACATGAGGAACTGTCCACACCTTCACTAATCTTACAGTCTGGCCATAGGCTCTTGTAGATGTGCAGACATTTGTGCTGCAGCCATATGGAGCACTGTCCACATCTTCACTAAACGTTACAGTCTGGACATTGTCTCACATTGCTATGCTGACATTTGTGCTGCGGCCACATGAGGAACTGTCCACACCTTCACTAATCTTACAGTCTGGACATAGGCTGTCGTAGAGGTGCAAACATTTGTGCTGCAGCCACATGGAGCACTGTCCACAGCTTCACTAAACGTTACAGTCTGGACATTGTCTCGCATAGATATGCTGACATTTGTGCTACAGCCTCATAGAGCACGGTCTACAACTTCACTAAGCATAACATTCTGGACATCGTCTCTCGTAGATGTGCTGACATTTGTGCTGCAGCCACATGGAGCACTGTCCACACCTTCACTAAACATTACAGTCTGGACATCGTCTCTCTGGTATATGTGCTGACATTTGTGCTGCTACCACATGGAGCACTGTCCACATCTTCACAAAACGTTACAGTCTGGACATTGTCTCACATAGATTTGCTGACACTTGTGCTGCGGCCACATGGGAACTGTCCACACCTTCACTAATCTTACAGTCTGGACATAGGCTCTTGTAGATGTGCAGACATTTGTGCTGCAGCCACATGGAGCACTGTCCACACCTTCACTAAACACCGCAGTCCGGACATCGTCCCTCGTAGATGTGCTGAGATTTGTGCTGCAGCCTCATGGAGCACTGTCCACACCTTCACTAAGCATTACAGTCTGGACATCGTCTCTTGTAGATGTATTGACATTTGTGCTGCAGCCACATAGAGCACTGTCCACACCTTCACTAAACATTACAGTCTGGACATCGTCTCTCGTAGATGTGCTGACATTTGTGCTGCAGCCACGTGGAGCACTGTCCACATCTTCACTAAGCATTTCAGTCTGGACATCGTCTCTCATAGATGTGTTGACATGTGTGCTGCAGCCACATAGAGCACTTTCCACACCTTCACTAAACATTACAGTCTGGACATTGTCTCTCTCGTAGATGTGCTGACATTTGTGCTGCAGCCACATGAAGCACTGTCCACAGCTTCACTAAACGTTACAGTCTGGACATTGTCTCGCATAGATATGCTGACATTTGTGCTACAGCCTCATACAGCATGGTCTACAACTTCACTAAGCATTACAGTCTGGACATCGTCTCTGGTAGATGTGCTGACATTTGTTCTGCTACCACATGGAGCACTGGCCACATCTTCACAAAACTTTACAGTCTGGACATTGTCTCATAGAAACACAGAAACATAGAATTTGACGGCAGATAAGGACCGCTTGGCCCACCCAGTCTGCCCATTTTCCTGCCTACTGGATAAGCTGCAGATCCTAGTTAACCAGCAGCCTACTTCTTTCTACCCCCAGCCCCTAGAATTGCCTTATGACTGTCCCATGCATGCTTGAATTCCACCATTTTTGACTCCACGACCTCCTCTGGAAGGCCGCTCCATGCATCCACAACCCCTCTGTGAAAAATACTTCCTTAAATTACCTCTGAGCCGCCCCTCTATCTTTAAGTTGTGCCCCTTGTTCTTTCACACCTTTTTTTTGAAAGATGCTACCCTCTTGGACTTTGTTGATTCCCTAGAGGTACTTGAAAGTTCTATCCTGTCCCCTCTCCCTCCCTTTCCTCGAGGCTATCATATTAAGCTCCTTAAGTCTCTCTTCATATGTCTTCCAGTTCAGACCCTGCACCATTTAGTTGCCCTCCTCTGGACAGCTTCCATCCTGTCTATGTCTTTGCATAAGACTGGGTCTCAGAACTGCACACAGTACTCCAGATGGGGTCTGACCAGCTGTCTGTACAGAGGGATAATAACTTCCTGTTTTCTACTGGTGATGCCTCTCCCTATGCATCCCAGTATCCCCCCAGCCCTCCTTGCTGCCCTCTCACACTGCTTGCCCACCTTTAGGTCATCTGATATGACTACCCCAGGTCCCTTTCCATTTTGTTGTTAGTATCTCACCCCCCATTGTGTACTCTTCCCCTGGGTTTTGTTTCCAGGTGCATTACTTGCACTTCTTAGCATTGAATCTTAAGCTGCCATGCATTTGACCATTCCTCTAACCTTGCCAAGTCCCTTTTCATCCTTTCCACCCCACCTTGTGCATCAACTCTGTTGCAGATCTTTGTGTCATCTGCAAAGAGACATACTTTTCCTTCCAGTCCCTCTGCAATGTCGCTTATAAAGACATTGAAGAGGACCGGTCCTAATGAACCCTGCGGTACCCCACTAGTAACCCCTTCTTCAGAGGACCCATTTACTATTACTCTCTGTGTCCTATTCTCCAGCCAATTTTTACCCAGGCTGTCATCTTGGGACCCACTCCCAGGCTAGCTAACTTGTATATTAATCTTTGTGTGGGACTGTGTCAAATGCCTTGTTAAAGTCTAGGTAGGCCATGTCCACAGCCCTCCCTGATCTACTACTTTGGTCACCCAGTCAAAGAAATCTATCAGATTTGTCTGGCATGACCTTCCGCTGTGAATCCATGCTGCCTTAGGTCCTGTGCCCCTCTGGCCTCTAGATGCTAACAGTTCTTTCCTTCAGAAGTGATTCCATCATTTTCCCTACCACTGAGGTTAAACTAACAGGTCTGTAGTTTCTTGCTTCGCCTTGCTCCCACTTTTGTGAAGGGGAATCACATCTGCCCTCCTCCAGTCCTCAGGTACCACCCCATCCTCCCATGATTTGTTAAACAGGGTAGTCAGTGGTGTCACTAATTCCACCCTTAGTTCTTTTAGAATTCTGGGATGAATCCCATCAGGCCCCATTGCTTTGTCCACCTTCAGTTTTAAGAGTTCTTTCAGAACCCTTTCTTCTGTAAATGGGCTGGTATCAACTTCTGTATCCAGAGTGTTTCTACTGTTTGTTTTAGGTACCTCCCCCCTCTTCCTTTGTAAATACAGAGCAAAAATATTTGTTTAGTATCTCTGCCTTTTCACAGTCACCCTCTGCCCACCTCCCCTCCTTTATTAAGCCTCACTATCCCTCCCTTGGTCTTCCTTCGCTCCCTGATGTACCTATAAAAGGTTTTATCCCCCTTCTTAACTGAGTTGGCTATCTTTTCCTCAGTTTGGGCCTTTGCTGTTCTGACTGCCTTCCCAGCTTCCTTTTGCTTCAACTGATACAGTTCTCTGTCCTGCTCCTTCTGTGATTCCTTGTACTTCCTGAAAGCTTTCTTTTTATCTTGAACCTTCACTGCCATTTCCTTTGAGAACCATAGTGGTTTCTTACATCGGCATAGATATGCTGACACTTGTGCTGCAGCCACATGGGGAACTGTTCACAACTTCACTAATCTTACAGTCTGGACATAGGCTCTTGTAGATGTGCAGACATTTTTGCTGCAGCCACATAGAGCACTGTCCACACCTTCACTAAACATTACAGTCTGGACATCGTCTCTCGTAGATGTGCTGACATTTGTGCTGCAACCACATGGAGCACTGTCCACACCTTCACTAAACATTGCAGTCTGGACATCGTCTCTCGTAGATGTGCTGACATTAGTGTTGGAGCCATATGAAATGCTGTCCACACCTTCACAAAACTTTACAGTCTAGACATTGTCTCGCATAGATATGCTAACACTTGTGCTGCGGCGACATGGGGAACTGTTCACAACTTCACTAATCTTACAGTCTGGACATAGGCTCTTGTAGATGTGCAGACAATTTTGGTGCAGCCACATAGAGCACTGTCCACACTTTCACTGAACATTACAGTTTGGACATCGTCTCTCGTAGATGTGCTGACATTTGTACTGCAGCCACATGGAGCACTGTCTACACCTTCACTAAACATTACAGTCTGGACATCGCTGTTGTAGATATGCTGACATTTATGCTGCAGCCACATGGAGCACTGTCCACACCTTCACTAAACATTACAGTCTGGACATCGTCTCTCGTAGATGTGCTGACATTAGTGTTGGAGCCATATGGAGCACTGACCTCACGTCCACTAAACACCGCAGTCCGGACATCATCTCTCATAGATGTGTTGACATTTGTGCTGCAGCCACATGAAGCACTGTCCACACCTTCACGAAACATTACAGTCTGGACATCGTCTCTCATAGATGTGCTCATATTTGTGCTGCAGCCACATGGAGCACTGACCTCACCTTCACTAAACACCGCAGTCCGGACATCGTCTCTCGTAGATGTGCTGACATTTGTGCTGCAGCCACATGGAGCACTGTCCACACCTTCACTAAACATTACAGTCTGGATATTATCTCTAGTAGATGTGCTGACATTTGTGCTGCCAAATAGTGACTGTGCAGCGTCAGTTCTGCAGTGAAGACCATAACAGCGACATTGTCGGCACTTGCTGTGATGGTCTTCACTACCCGATACTGGTGCCAGGGAGGTGTTTGCCCCCCATCCCGAACTAACTCTTACTGGAGTTAGCAATGTAAAGTAGGGGGTGCAGAGGCAGGAAGCCCCCGCGTGGTGAGGCGTGTGAGGGGCAAGCCCGCAGAAAACACTTGTTTCCGAGTGACAGCATAACACCAATTGGCGCTGTTGTGCTGTCGCTGTGCTGTTGGTCGACAAGAAATTTGTCACCAAGGCATAGTGGAACCTTGTGCTGCAGCCTCATAGAGGACTGTCCACACCTTCACTAAACAATACAGTCTGGACATCGTCTCTTATAGATGTGCTGGCATTTGTGCAGCAGCCACATAGAGCACTGTCCACACCTTCACTAAACATTACAGTCTGGACATCGTCTCTTATAGATGTGCTAGCATTTGTGCAGCAGCCACATGGAGCACTGTCCACACCTTCACTAAACATTACAGTCTGGATATTGTCTCTCATAGATGTGCTGATATTTGTGCTACAGCCACATGGAGCACTGTCCACACCTTCACTAAACATTACAGTCTGGCCATAGTCTCTTGTTGATGTGCTGGCTTCATGCTTGTTGTACTGCAAGGTCTCCTGTCCTGAATATATACCAGACTGTACAATCCTCCTTGTTTTATAGGGACTACTTGGGAATCATTCCAAAGATGTGGCCTAATGGAGGAGATATCCTCAAATAAGATAGAACAGTTATGTAAGAACTTACTGCAACAGTAGATCTTTGAGAGAATCTCCTCCATTAGGCCATGTCATCCCACCCTCTTTCTCCCTTTTGCTTCAGTGAGGGATACTTCAGATGCTGTGCTTTAAACCTACCTCCATGCATCTTATGTCCAGCCCCGTGCCTCTCCTTGTATGCTTAGTGCTGGTCTTATCTCCTGGTTCCCCACAGTTGGAGGTCCTCCGAGGCTAATCTTCGGTGGGGAACTGAAGAATGATGGCCCCAACCATGCTTATATAGAAGGAGATGTGGGACATCATCGTGGCAGCCCCTGGCTAGCAAAAGTTTCTGTGTGATCCTAGCACTGATGGCTATAGTTCCAAAGGTGTGGCCTAATGGAAGAGATCCTCATGAAGCTGTACTGCTACGGTAAGCTCTTACTTAACTACTCTTTTTTTCAGCCGTGAAATAAGAGAAAGGAATGATAATCTATAATAAATCTTTGTGTCACTGAGAAAATGCAAACTTTCCTTCTGGGAGTAACTTTCATTGTTCTTGTTTCAATGCTAAATGTACTTAATGAGAGGCAAACATTATTTATTAATTTTATTGATAACATTTTGTTAACCGGGTAGGCCTTTTTTCAGGAGCGACCCGGAATTCGTTACAAAAAATAGTGCAAATACATAAACGTGAAACAGTGCAGGACATAAAGTGTAATAATACAAAGATAGTATACAATTATACAGTTTTCATTGAGGAGAGTGGTTATTTACAGCACAGTTACACAATTCAACAGTGGCAGCTGACAGGTTTAGGACATTGGATTTTTTGTGGCCAAGTCACGAAATGAAGAGTAGGCTAGCCTTCAGGGCAGGAGCAGGGGCTGTGGGTTAGGAGGTGTGCCCATAGATCTTTCTGGAATGTGGCCAAGGAGGGGGCTTCCTGAAGGTGTGTGGGGAGTTTGTTCCATTGCGCAGGGACGATATGGGCAAAGATTTTACTGCCAGCTGCTGAGCTGGCTCTGGGGAGGTCCAGGAGTTTTTTGCCAGAGGTCCTGAGTAGTCGGATGGGTTGCTTTGTGGCAAGTAGCCCAGTTAGCCCTGCAGGAGGGTTGACATCGAGAAGCTTATACGTCCAGCTTAACAGGGGGTACTGGAGCCTATGGATCAGGGGGGGCCAGTTGAGGGAGGTGAGGGCTTCACAATGGTGGGTCCTTGGGTGAGCATTCATGGCAGAACCTGCAGTTCTATGGTACAAAGTTTGTAGTTTAGCATGGTCAAGTTTTGCTATGCCCAGTAGTGTTGGGGCAGCGTAGGTAAGAGTTGGGAGGTGGATACTCTGTGCGATTGGCAGTCTAGTCTCAGGTATCATGTTTGCGCTTAGTCGATAGAGCAGGCCAAGTTTTTGGTGAATGTTTTTTGTTACTAGGGCCACGTGTAGCTTTAGGGTGAGCCCTTGGTCCAGTGTAAGGCCCAGGTATTTGAAGGATTGAACCATCTCGATTGTGGAGCCAGATGCAGTAAGAAGTGTGAGAAGGTGGGCCAGGGAAGGACCCAGGGAATTTGGACCAAACTGGAGCACTTTGGTCTTGTTAGGGTTAAGGACCAGACAGTTTTTGACTTGCCATGCTTCAGCCTTGGAGAAGTCTGACTGGAGCAATGGCTCTAGGTCATCCAAGTGCTGCATAGTTCTATAAAGGATGGCGTCATCAACGTACTGCACCACGGAGCTGCTCTCACAGTGGCCGTGGAGGTCATTGACAAACAGGGAAAACAAGAGTGGACCCAGGATCGAACCTTGCGGAACCCCTTATTTAGAGGAAGCAACCCAGAGAGTGCACCTCTCCACATAACCTAGTAGGAGCGGCCCAACAGATAGTTGCAGAACCAGTTTAGAGAGTGTTGGTCAAGTCCGAAGTTGCACAACATTGTTAGCGTACTCATGACTACTCTGATGTTTTCCATTATACAATAGCAAGAAAAAATTCTGTTCTCTGATTGGTCAGTGTGTACTTGGGACAGTGATGTTATTAAGCAATAACATCACTGACTTCCGGTTCCACCCCCGATGGTTATGGTAGCCTAAGGGACTCGCTTCGATCCCCTTCCTAGATAATTTCTCCTCTTACAGTTCAAATCTTCAAAAAAATAATTCAAATACAATATGCATAAGAGGGGGAATAAAGGAGTTGCATCAGTAAAGTCAAGGAAAATAGATGACTACCTGGGAGATGATGCCAGATCGGAATCTGAGGCCTCCGAATTGGAATCTGCTCAACCGCAAACTGCGCCATCCCCAGCTAAATCTATTATATCAGAGTACTGCACACCAAAGAATAAAGCTAAAAAAATGAAACTGGACATGATCTACCATGAATTATGTGCATTCAGAGCAGACATTAAACAGCTCTATACCGAAATCCGAAGGGATGTGCAACTTCTGGAACAGCGAGCCCACAATTCTGAGCACCATATCACGGCAACTGAAAACCGAGTGGATGAATCGGAAAATTTAATGCAGCAACTACAAGAACAACAGGGATTCCTAGCAGCACGCCAAGGAGATGCCGAGAATAGGGCGCGATGTAAAAATATACGCCTTTATTTCATTCCAGAAGGAAGTGAGGGCTCAAAAATAAAAGAATTTGTCTCGGACCTTCTCTGATCAGCTCTCAACCTCCCTGAGGACTACTCGCTTGACCTGAAAAGAGTACATAGAGCTCTGGCCCTGAAGCCCTCCTCTCCGACAGCTGCTCCATGATCTATTATAGCCCGTTTCAACAAATACGCGGTCAAGGAACATGTCCTGCTGACAGCCTGGTGCAAGCAGAACATTTTTTGCGGGTGTAACCCCCCTGCAAATGGGGGTTCCCAAAAGACTTCCAGGAGCTTGCTTGAATGCTCCAAGCCTGAATGGTGTTTGGCGTTTAAGCCATTTATCAGTGAGTGTTTTTAGAGCCTCTGGTACTTGTCTTTTAAGAGCTGTCTGCTTGCAGACATAATTAGTTTGTATGGGGACTGTGTGCTTCTCTGTTTGAGTACCACTCGAGCTGCTGCCAATTCACTCCATTTTGCAGTCACTAGGAGTGCAAAGGGAACCTATCTGAAAGATGTAACTGTTCAGAAATCATTTAGAGTAATAATGAAATTACAGTTTGTCTAACCTGCTTTCTTTGCAGTCAGAACTGTGTCTGCCTAGTTCCCATTCTGGTTTTGAACTGCTGAACTGGACCAATCAGTGTGGGGTAAGCTAGCTCTAAAATGGTGCCTTGGACGAATCAGAACTTGGACTCATATTCTGAGCCAGCCACAAGAGGATTGTATGGGCAGTGACTCTGGGAGATGTAGTTTAGACTTCGGCGCCTTTTTGGACCAACAGGAGCAGTCTATTGTGAGTGACAGCCAATCCAGTCAAGAACTGGGAGGAACTCAAAGGAAGTGCCCGTTTTGTCTGTTGGAGTTTCAGTTTAGCTCTGGCAGTGAAGGGGAAAGGAACTTGTGTTCTTCAGTGCACAGTTTAGTCAAAAACATGTGTAAGGTCCAGAGTTCCGGTCTGCAGCTTGTGTAACTGCTTGTTAGGACTGAATCATTCCTGTGAAGAGAATCAAAGGATATCTGAAGAGTAGAACCAGGCTCACCCTGTAGAAGACTGGAGAAATTGCTGATTTGCACTCTGTCTGTCAGGAACTGAACCTGCTGTGTGTTCTCCGGTATTGTGCAGTAATTGGATCGACAGATGCAGCCTGCCTGGTATAGTGCTCTTTTTACCATATAAATGTGAAGAGGTTTATGTACCTCAAGAATCCTGCTGCCATTAAGTGACTTTTGCCTGTGACTGTTTACCATATAAATGTGTGAGGAGTCTCTTGAGCTCAAGAGAGCCCTGCTGGATATGAAGGACCCTATCTTGTTTGGAGGTCGTGGAGTACTAATTCAGAGTCGCCCTGTTGAATTGCCACATTAAATCCAAATGGAATTACTGTACTGCTGACTGTTTAACTAATTTTTCTTTTCTCTGTGGGAAAGGGCCCCTACCAGCTGCCACGGTTTGGACTAGCCACTAGGGCATGGGTACCCAGGGACAGTAACTGATAGGGATAGGCCTGTGCACAGAGCCATAGGTAGATGAGTAGAGTGATAAGCTAATTAACCTGATTTCCCCCTGTCCTTGTTATATCCCCCTAAATAAATCAGAGCTGCTTGTTTCAGCAAAGTTATACTGCCTGAGGTATTTGTCTATGTTAAAGTACTGTACTGTGATTGTTGCACTGTATCTTATTTCACAGGAGGTCCCAGTGCTGGAATCAGTCCTGGGGTAAGTGTATACTGTGAAGGTAATTCTGATATATTGTGTGGGCCACTAGTGGGAAGAAAGGGGGGTTGCAGTGTCCCAGAGGGCTGTGACCAAGTTAGTTTAACTATTGCAAACCCTGACCTCTGGGTGGAGGCACCCGCCATTGGATCCAGGCCCCTCAACCTGTTAGTGGCAAATCAGGCAGGGGTAGTAGCCCCTGGGATAGCGCCATCTAGGGGTTACACGGGCAAACCAGATTTTATCTCGACCATGATTATGCACCTCAGACAATGAAACAGCGGCGAGCCTATCTCCCATTACTCTCAACACTGAAGGCCCAAGGCATTAAATTTAACACTCCCTATCCAGCTAAGCTTGTGGTCTTCTTGTCTGAAAGGAAGATGGAATTTTCTGCTGCAGAAGAGGCCCATGAGACCCTGGCAGTGAAGGGACTGATCATTCCAGGAAGAACTACATCCGGTCCACCACAAGCCGCACAGCCTCCACGTTGGCAAAGAATACAGGCAGCGACGACCACCACAGAGGACAAGAGAAACTCGGCAAATGAACATGACCCCAAACAGCGATTGTCTAAATTCGTCAGAGAAAATTCCACCTCTACTTCTAAGGAAGTTTGACTCTTTTAAGGTACACTTTGAATGCCTAGCCCATGATTACAGGTGAGAGGCTTGAGGAAGGAGGGGGTTGGAAGCAAAGTGGGAGGTACGAGGGGTTGAGATTAAACTTTGGGCCTTACTTGGACTTGGCCCAAGAGGCGTCCCCGACTCTAGCCCATGGTGTTAAGCCCTCTAGATCTGGGTGACACCTCAGCACTTGTTGGGGAACGCGCTGGAGGCCTTGCTTTGATGTTCGCCCCTTCTCTCCCCCGTCCAATGGACTTTAGGAGGCAACCTAATTAAAGCCTGAAAAGAATACTCTGTGCTCCTTGGTGTACCATTTCTTGACACTGACTCTGTGGGGCTGCAAGGAGAGATCTGAACTTCCTTTATTTTTATTCCAAGCAGGCTTAATCCTTTCTCTCCTCACACGATGACTTTCTCTCGATGGGCTTCCCGCATATGTCTGCTTACTCGACTGATTCCTTGATTGATTTCACGGGGCAAATGCCCCATTAGAAATAAACTGGAAGCACTCTGAGTTGCAGGGACTGGGCCATGGAGACTCGCTGAGCCTTGCTGGCTCGACTTTTCCTCCATATAAGTGAGATAACATAGGAGGGGGATCGATGTGTGATATGAGGTTTCTATACCACCCATTGCAGCAACTTTAATGGGACATTCACCAATCCATTTTTTGATTTTTTTTCCTCTCCCCTGTCCCTTGGGTGATTTTTTTTTTTCTAACTACCCTTCTTTTTTTTTTAAAGGTTGTGCCGCCTCAGCTCACAGAGGGCCTGAGGCAAGGTAGGCCTTGACTCCAACCCTCCCACTGAGTTTGATTCTGATTCCACCAACACGCACCAAGTGCTCAAAGGGAAATGGGAGAAGGTTTCCCCTGCCTTGGAAGTTTCCATAAATTTTACTTTTGACCCCTTTATACCATGGGATGTGATAATGATAAAGATAAATGTTGTTAACTTTTGTTGGATTAATACTTTAAGAGGTATTATACTATACCTATTCTTTTTAGGATTAAGGAGTTTTCTGATGTTCACTCATGCCCGGTTGGCATGTGAGTTATTGTTTACTAAACAACAATATGCAACACTGTTTATAAGTTTTAAAGACAGAAGGCTTGTTATTTTCAATCTGATTAATAAGAAATTGCTACAAGCCCTTCAATGGCATAAGAAAAATTTTTGGGAGATTCCATCTAATCATTAATAAGTACAGGAACAGGCAAGACAGGAGGTTACCTCTTGAATTAGAGAGAGAAATGGGGAAGATCTTCTTTAAAGAAAGATACTTTCTTTCCCTCAATAATCATGGCTAGCTCAGCTCTTATGTCATTTAATGTAAATGGCATTCATAACCCTGTAAAACGTAGATGATTACTACGCTATTTTAAACAAAGCAGGCCAGATGCGATTCTGCTCCAAGAGACCCACCTTTCGCACTCGGAACATTCAAAACTGAAGGCATGGGGATTTAGAGAGGTGGTGGCCTCTTCCCATGTTTCTGGACAGAGGTGGGGCACTGCAATTCTGATTCCACATGGAACACAGTTCCAAGTGCAGAAGCAGATTATAGATCCGGATGGGAACTGTGTAATAGTTGTAGGCCAACTCTATTTGAAGCAGATCACACTGGCTTCGCTGTACCTTCCCCCAGGGAGCAAGGTGAAAGCAGCCCAAAGATGTCTGGATACCTTACTACCATCAATACAGGGCATGTGTATTATTGGAGGGGACTTAAATGTCACCTTGAACACCAAATTGGACTCTTCTAACCCCTCTAAACCTAGGGCATCGGCTATGCAGAAATATTTAAAACAAACCCTACCAGCGTTAGGGCTTATAGATGTTTGGAATCACTTCTTTCCCTCAGTAAGGGCCTACATGCACTACTCTCCTAAAACCACCACTTCGGCATGACTAGATTACTTTTTAGTTTCTGTTGAACACCTCGAATTTATTAGGGATATACACGTGGAGACATCTATCTTGTCAGACCACGATCCTGTATTCCTAAAGATAGATGTAGAAAAGCCTAAAAAACAAAATTTCTGGCGACTTACTGTATCTCACCTACAAGACCCAGAATTCATTCAAATGGTTAAATCTCGCATACTGATTATTCAGGCAGACAATGTCTCTCCAGAAACCTCAGCGACTATTAACTGGGACACCCTTAAAATGGTGCTTAGTGGTGATATTATTAAATACACTGCATATAAAAAAAGACATAGAGAAAAAATGGAGCAAGAATTAATAGAGGCACTATCGATGCTACAGGCAAGGTTATATCAGGGGGACAATTCTGCTAAATCTGAACTCTTGATCACTAAACAGAAACTCCAAAAAATAACTGACCAAAAAATAGAGCAACAACTGCTATATTTAAAACTTTAATCGGTTGAAGGAGGCCCCCAGGGAGCGAGGAACTTGGCGAGACGCCTTAGAGGTTCCAGGAGTCAAACAACAGTTATCAAACTTCGAAATCCTCTAACCAACCAACTCATGTCCCACCCCACGGCCATTCAGCAAACTATGGCCAATTTTTATAAGCTTCTATTTACAGAGGATATCTCCCCCACCCCACAACAGTTGGCTTCATATCTCCAGAACACTAACTTACCCCGTTTAAGTGCCCAGCAAGATGAGAGCTTGATTTGTCCCATTACCAAACAAGAAATCACAGCCATCCTTAAATTGACCAAGACCCAGAAAGCCCCAGGACCAGACGGGTGTCCGAATGAGTTTCTTAAACACTTTCGGAAGCTACTCATACCTATTATGCTTCCGGCCTTCAGGGAAATCCAGGAGGGAGGCCCCCCCCCATGGCGATATGCTGAAATTACGGCCATTCCCAAACCTGGCAAAGACCCTACTTTGGTCGCTTCCTATCATCCCATATCTAAGTTAAACTGTGACTATAAAGTTTTTATGTCAGTTCTTGCCCACAGAATAGATATATTCTTGCCCCAGCTAATTGACAGAGATCAAGTGGGGTTCATCATGAAGCGCCAAGCTCATGACGCGGTAATACAGGTTTTACTACTCGCCGAACATGCCATTCAGAGAAAAATCCCTTTAATCCTCCTCGGGCTCGATGCCGAGAAAGCTTTTGATAGGGTGTCGTGGCCCTTTTTATGGGCTATGTTACAGCAATTTGCTTTCCCTGAAAAGTTCATATCCCAAATTCAAGCTATATATCATTCCCCTGTAGCATATCTTAAATTAGATGGCTTAATCTCTCCACCATTCCTCCTGTTCAGGGGAACAAGACAAGGTTGTCCACTATCCCCACTCCTTTTTGCACTTTATTTAGAACCCCTGGCTGCTAACTTGAGAATACAGGCCAACATCGAAGGGATTCCATTAGGAGGAAGAATATACAAACTCTCTCTATTTGTGGATGATGTCCTTTTGACCCTGACTTCCCCAGAGACTTCTGTCCTGGCAGTCTGGGAACAACTACAGATTTTTGGTAATCTTTCCGACTATAAAATAAACTGTTCTAAAACTGAAGTACTTAATTTCTCCTTCTCCCTCTCCAGACGAATGAAAACAGAATTCCCTTTCCGCTGGCACAGAATTGAGATGAGATACCTAGGGATTAAAATCCTTGCCAAGTTGATGCACCTGGAAATGGTGAATTTGGAGCCAATTACTCAACAGATCACTGCTGATATGTCCAGATGGACTCAACTGTCTCTTGGGACGATCAACTGGGTAGAAGTGATTCAATAAAATGTCTTCCCTCGTTTATTATTTTTTATACAAACCCTGCCTGGCTTCCCCTCGGACTTTTATTTTCAGTCATGGGATAAACTTATCTCTAGGTTTATTTGGGGAGGAAGGACGCCTAGAATAAAACATGCCCTACTTCAACTGCCGAGGACACAGGGAGGGTTAAATATACCCAACCTGAGAGAGTATGCCAGAGCGGCACAAACAAGTACAGCTCTTTTGCTTTTGAACCCTTCCTACACAGTCCATTGGAAAGCAATAGAAATGACCCTAAATGGTCTGGAATCTCTCCCCTCTTACTTACTAGGAGACCCTTCCAGATGCTGTCCCTTAGCTTGGTTCATGAAAATCACTACAGAGTTCCTTAAGAGCTGGTTTTGCCTAATTCGGTCTAGGCTGACCACTTCTGAGAAACACTTTCTATCTGCCCTAGCCTATAACATAGATATCTGCCCACCCTCTCTAGAGCAATCCATACAAAAATGGGAGCAATACTCTGTTAGATATGTGTTCCAACTGGTGGATCCCTCGGGGATTCATTCCTTCCCTCACTTACAATTCCTATATGGGTTACCCCGGAGAGAGTTTCCAACTTTTTTGGCACTTAATACTGTTCTCCTCGGGGTTGCGGACTCACTAATTAAAATAGCGGAGGCCCTATCTGAAATAGTGAAGCTAATCACTCACACCATAAAAGGGGGATCTCAAGAACATATTATTAGTAATATTTATCAGGCACTGCGCCCAGCAAAATCACTAGACTTCGACCAGGTGAGAGTCAGATGGGCTAAGGAGCTTAACATGGAACTAGAGCTGGCTACAATCCACCTATTTTTATTCCAAGAATTCGCTGATGGAGGGAATTTGCCTGGAAAGTCAGGATCAGATTTTTTAGAACCCCAGATATTCAGGCTAAGTTTGGGGCACCAGGTAAGAGCTTTTGCTGGAGGGGTTGTGGGTACTCACCGGCAGGCCAAGAACATATACTATGGTCATGCCCACTCCTGTTTGACTACTGGAGGGACATTCTCATGGAACGTGACAATATATTAACTGTCTCAGAATTTCTTACCCGAGGGTTCGTCTTGATGGTGATGCCTTCACTGAGCAGCCGGATCAACTGGTCACAATATAAACTCATCTCATTCTTAATTTTAATAGCTAAAAAAGTTATAACCAGACTCTGGCTCACTGAGGTAGCCCCGGTCAAAGCATCCTGGAGAAATCTCACTTATGAAGTATATAATTTGGAACGTCTCTCATATAGAATAAACAATAGGACGAACACTTTCAACACTAGATGGGTTAAATGGGTTTTGTACCAATTGGAGCACTATCAAGATTTTGTTCCATGATGAGAGATGATAAATCCCGTATGGTCTGTGAAATGTCCCTGTGCGGGAACATGTCCTCTCTATTTGGTTTGGCTGCTCTCTGGAGGCGCCCCAAAGTGGGGAAGAGGCTTTTATGGAATCCCCTGATCAGGGAATATATGGAATACTGCACATCTCATTATACAGAATACTGGAAACAAGCCTGGACTAGTACAGTAACTGTATGGAGAAATCAGTTATGAAACCTTATTTGAGATATGATAAACAGTCTTGTCTACACAAATTAATTGATTTTTTTATGTTGTCCTAATCTCCTTAACAAATGTGTTGCATAATTTTTGAATACGGATGTAATGTTTTATGCCAAAATAAAATAAAAATTTATATTAAAAAAAAAGGAAAAAGCATTAACATCACTGTATTAAGTCCAGGCACACACATATGACCGTATAACAGAAATCATGCTACCACTCCTAAAGTTACCAGTGCTCTGAACCCTCAGTAAAGTCGTGACAGCTTTTGCGCCTCCCCATTTCCTTTCTGTGTCTGACACTCACACCGAGTACCACGGTTCAGCCCCAGAGTTCACTTCATAAAATGAATAGATTTCTTGCCAGCATTTTGACCCCGAACCGAGTGGCTTGAGTGAACCGCGCTGACCATAACCTGCGATCACGTGTGCCACTGAAGCTGATAATTTTGGTGAGAAAATGCTGGCAAAATATATCTTTTGTTTGTGTTCTAACCCCTAATCAGCCTCTCAATTCTCTAGCTGCTACAACATTGTTTCTCTAGTGAAGCCGTCACGGCTTCACACATTCCCGCTGTGCCCTCGGTCTTCATCCCGACCGCAAAAGAACAGAAACAGTGAGAACCACTGTGAGTGCGTGGTATTTAAACCACCATCCTCAATTTACAGATGACTGTGACTTTTCTTACCGTGCTCCACTTGCATATCAGCCAGTTTTCCTTTCTCCACAGACAGCGACCACATTCAAAAGAGCCCCAATGTGACCCATGGTAAAATAAAACTGAAAAAGTAACAAAAGAAAGCCATGACGCCAAACGGCTTTTCAAACTCCCTCATGTCACATAACATCACCTCAATGAGAAGCGCTTCAGGACTGACAAGGAGCATCAGTCTAGTAACAGCGCCACCTAGTGGTGCAAAAAATAGGGATTTCTTTTTTTAAATGTATACCTACCCACAGAAAAATCAAATAAAAATTCATAAAAAAAATACTTTTTTCTTTCTTTTTTTTTTGTTACCAGATGAGCCATTGTATAATAGCAATAAGGCACTCCAGGGATATGTGTTATTGTGTAATAACGTCACTCCTGGGGTGGTGGAAGCACTCTGCTTCACCTTGTGCTTCAATACTAGACCTGGTACTCTCAAATGGAGAGAGGATCACAAATTTAGAAATCAGTAGACATCTGGGAACAAGCGACCACTGCACAGTGTGCTTCACAATAAGCACAACCATGGAGACAAGCCATACAAAAACAAGCATACTGGACTTTAGAAGGGCTGATTTTGGCAAAATGGGTGAATACCTGAGGAATACACTAGCAAATGGCCAAAAAGGAGGGGTGGAAGAACAATGGAGAAAAATCAAAACTGCCATCATAGAGGCAACAAGCCTTTGTGTGAAACAGATAAAGAAAACAAAGCAGAGTAAAAAACCACTATGGTTCTCGAAAGAGGCGGCAGGGAAGGTTAAGGAGAAAAAGGCTGCATTCAAAAAGTATAAGGCAGCACAGAAGGAGCATGACAGGGAACTGTATCAATTAAAGCAGAAAGAAGTGGGGAAGGCAGTCAGACTAGCAAAAGCCCAAACAGGAAAAAATAGCCAAGTCAGTTAAGAAGGGGATAAAACCTTTTATAGGTACATTAGGGAGCATAGAAAGGTTAAGGGAGGAATAGTGAAGATTAATAAGGGAGAGGGGAGGTGGGCAGAGGGAGACAGTGAAAGGCAGAGATACTGAATGAATACTTTGCTCAGTATTCACAAAAGAAGATGAGGAGGAGTTACCTAAACCAGACAATAGAAGCACTCTGGGTAGGGGGTTGTCACCAGTCCATTTACAGAAGAAAGAGTCCTGAAAGAACTCCTAAAACTCAAGGTGGACAAAGCATAGGGACCTGATGGATTCACCCCAGAATCCTAAAAGAACTAAGAGAGGACCTAGTGACACCACTAACCACACTTTTTAACAAATCATGGGAGGATGGGGTGGTACCTGAGGACTGGAGGAGGGCAGATGTGATTCCCCTTCACAAAAGTGGGAGCAAGGCAGAAGCAGGAAACTACAGACCTGTAAGTTTGACCTCAGTGTTAGGGAAAATGATGGAATCACTTCTGAAAGAAAGAATTGTTGAGTACCTAGAGGCCAGCAGGGCACAGGACCCAAAGTATCATGGATTTACAGCAGGAAGGTCATGTCAGATGAATCTAATAGATTTCTTTGACTGGGTGACCAAAGTAATAGACCAGGGAGGGGCTGTGGATATGGCCTACCTAGACTTTAGCAAGGCATTTGACACAGTCCTGCACAAAAGAATAATCAAGTTAGCCAGCTTGGGAGTGGGTCCCAGGGTGGTAGCCTGGGTTGCAAACTGGCTGCCCAACAGGACACAGAAGGTAATAGTGAGTGGAACACATTCCGAAGAAAGGGGGGTCACTAGTGGAGTATCTCAGGGCTCAGTACTGCGTCCAGTCCTCTAACATCTTTATAGGTGACATTGCAGAGGGTCTGGAGGGAAAGGTATGCCTCTTTGCAGATGTTACAAAGATCTGTAGCAGAGTTGATACACAGGGGGAGAGTAGAAAGGATGAGAAGGGACTTGGCAAGGTTGGAGGAATGGTCAGACATATGGCAACTTAGAGTCAATGCAAAGAAGTGCAAAGTAATGCACCTGGGAAACAAAAACCCCAGGAGAAGAGTACACAATAGCAGGGGAGGTACTAACAACAACAAAAATGGAACGGGACTTGGGGGTAGTCATATCAGGTGATCTAAAGGTGGGTAGGCAATGTGAGAAGTCAGTAAGGAGAGCCAGGGGGATACTGGGATGCATAGGAAGGGGCATCACAAGTAGAAAAAGGGAAGTGGTTATCCCTCTGTACAGACAGTTGGTGAGACCCCATCTAGAGTACTGTGTGCAGTTTTGGAGACCTCATCTACGCAAGGACATAGACAGGATGGAAGCAGTCCAGAGGAGGCAGCTAAAATGGTGCAGGGTCTGCATCAGAAATCATATGAAGAGAGACTGAGAGAGCTTAATATGTATACCCTTGATGAAAGGAGAGACGGGGACATGATAGAAACGTTCAAGTACCTCAAGGGAATCAAAAAAGTCCAGGAGGGTAGCATCTTTCAGAAAAAGAGATGTGTAAGAACAAGGGGACACAATTTAAAGATAGAGGGGGGACGGCTCAGGGGTAATGTGAGGAAATCTTTTTTCACGGAGAGAGTGGTGGATGCGTGGAACTGCCTTCCTGGGGAGGTTGTTGGGGCTAAAACAGTGGGGGAATTCAAACATGCATGGGACAGACACAAGGCAATTGTAGTAGGGTGTGGCAGGAAGTCGGCTGTTGGTTAACTAGAATCTGCAGCTTATCCAGTAGGTAGGGAAATGGGCAGACTGGGTGGGCCAAGTGGTCCTTATCTGTCGTCAAAGTCTATGTTTCTATGTAACCCACCCCAAGAGTCACATTATTACACAATAACATACACCCTGTCGTGCCTTATTGCTTAAATAACATACACCCTGTTGTGCCTTACTGCTTCATTATAGGGGCACGGTAGTTAGGGTTAAGTATGGTGTTCAGTGTTAAACCCCTAACTTTGCACCTTAAAAGCCTTGGCAGCATTCAACGAAATGAACTGAAATTTTGCATGTGTTGTCTAGAAGGCAAGGTCTAAATCTGTGGAAAGTTTCATGACACCAGCTTGCACTGTTTCTGAGATCTGGATATGTCATTTTCATGTAGCCATCTAATTTTTTTACTATACTTAACATGAGATTTGGGTTTGCTCTCACCTACAGCCTACACAGAATGGAATTGTTTTTCTGAGACATTCAAGGTAGAAGCCTGCTGTGCCAAGGTAGTGCTTTTGGCAGGTTTCATGAACAAGTATAGTTCCAGAGTTACAAGGATTTAAAGGTTTTTTTTTCTCTGTTCTGAGCATGCTTAGTAGGGTTTTTGGATAATGTTTCGATACAACACCAGAAATTCTGTGTTGCAAGATCATTTTTGGTATCTCACCACTTGCTGCTCACAACATGAAACATTTTTTGCGCCGTGAAAGCTGCCATCTTGTTTCTTTTCCCCTCAAAATAAAAAACATGGAAATGCATAAAATGGTGTAATTTAAAAACAAACACATGAACTGGCTCAACAGGACCTGTTTAGCTAGATCCTGATGTTTATTTGTTTTTTTAATTGTCAGAAATACATTTACTAGGCCCCCAAAATTCATCTTAGTGAGAGGAGGCATTCGCCCACGTTCTTTACATGAGAACAGCCAGATTTTGTTGAGTTCTGCTGCTGCAACTAGAGTCCTGCTGCAGGCTGCAGTGAGAGGAGTGAGCCACTGATCCCCCATTCTGTCTCTCTCCATCCGTCTGTCTGTCTATCTGTCGATTTGTTTTATTAAGCAGACTGGGGTGCCCACCCTCGGTACCGCTTCTTTCTACCCCCTCTCAGCCAAGGTGTCCCGTCCACCATTCCCATAGTTAATTTTTTGGTTTTTTTGTTTTATTTAATAATATATGTAAATGGACCAGTGTGCCCACCCCACGGTACCACTTCTCTGGAACCCCCTTCCCCTCCAAGTCTCCCAACCCTGTTTCTATACAGTGCTCTGACACTGGGGTGCCCAGTCCCAGGGTCGGACTTTAACCTGAAATAAGGAAAATTGTCCCTCAGTGATTTTTTTTTTTAAACCTGGAAAAAAAATGTTCCCTCTCCTTTCTGACCCAGCCCCCCTGATCTCCCACTCAGCATCCATCCCCCCACACCCATCACTACTCAACCCCCCTCCACACACATGCACTCTCACTCACCTGAGTATGTCCCATGGCGTAGGTCCACTCTCCTATCGAAGACACGTCTTGCTGCTGGAACCACTGACTGCAATATGAGAAAGCAAGGTAAGTGCAGTTCAATGTAGTTCAATAGGATTTTCAGCTTTGATGCATAACTTTACCATTTTTGCATATTTTATGTCCAAATTTTCAACAAGGTCTTTTTGGGGCCCTACCTCATGACCAATGATGGTGGAATTACCCAAATCAGGCCTGAAGGGCGTTTTTGCTGTCGCTTGATGAAATCACCTTTGGGGCAGCATTTTAACATTTTCACCACCTTGTTCATAAGGTGGTGTCATAAGTAGGCTATGTTGAAAATTTGGGGTCAAAATATTTGAGTGTACGTTGAAATTTTGCAACACACACTCAAAATTTTGGTAATTTTAAATATTTTGACCAGAAATTTTCAACATATCCATTTTTTCACCTCACCTCATAAATGTGAGAATTATCATTTTTCAGATCCGGCCCAAGATGTGTTTCCGCACCTGTGATGTGAAATGACGTTGTCACCCACGCACTCCTCTCCCAAATGAAGATCAAGAGAGGGAAAGTAAAAAGGAGTAAGAAGAAATTAAAACAAGCATTTGTCAATGCTGGATGTTCGCCACTGGCATAGAAGCCCTGGGGTGCTAGATGCGTTGTGGTGCACTGTGTGGGTTATGTATTACCAAAGTTAGGAGCCTGCATTTGTAAATTTGAACACAGGCTCCTAACTTTGCTATGTTTTAATATTTTTGCCCCAGATTGTCAACATTGCCTTCTTATGACCCCACCCCATGAACAAGTTCAGAGAAAATTTTCAACTCCTGCTCGAAAGGTGATTTCTCGCAGGGACTGTGAAGTCACCTTTCGGGTTGTTTGGGCAGGATTTGAAAAATGACAGCTGTCACATTCATGAGGTGCTGTAAAGAATTGGCTGTGTTGTAAATTTAGGGTAAAATATTAAAAATTGCCAAAATTATGAGCCTGTGTTCACAAAATTTTATGTAGGCTCATAACTTTGTGGTTTTTTAATATTTTTACACCTAATTTTCAACATACTCTACTTATCCCGCCTTATGAACAGGGGCTGAAGAAATGGTCAACTCCTGCCCAAAAGGTGATTTCGCACAGGGACCACAAAATCGTCTTTCAGGACAGATTTGCCTAATGTCACTGCAATTGTTCATGAGGTGGGGTTCCAAAAAAGACATGTTGAAAATTTGGGGCAAAAATATGCAAAAATAGCCAAGTTATGCCACTAAGTTCAAAACCCCACTGAAATATATTGAACCACATACCTGTTTCCTCAGTTTGTGATCTGGCTTTGGAAAGTGAAAACGTGTCTGCAGTCCACAAAACATTACGGCGTTGGACCCCCAGTGAGTAAGTAAGGCTGGGGGGGGTGTAGGTGATGGGTACTGAGTGGGAAGGTTGGGTGAGGGACAGAAATGGCCACAGCAGACATTGATGGATGGTTTTCTTTTCATAGGGTTTAAAAAAAAAACACACAGAAGGATTTGTTTATTTCTGGTTTCAACACTGGGGGATTGGGCACCACCAGTGTCAGTGTTATGTTTGTTGGGGGGGGTGCTGAGAGGGAGGGTCAAAAAAACTAGAGGCCTTGATAGTAGCGGCAGACCTGGACATAGTGGCAATAACAGAGACCTGGTAGCAGGTTTTGGCCTTAGACTTTGCGGGCCTGGGGAAGAGAGGTAGAACATGTGGCAGGGCTCTCCCTATACCATAACCCGTAATTGCCCCCCCAGTAACTAACAGTCGGCAGTCTGGTGTTTGCTTAGGAGGCAGTATAGCGTAGTTGTTTAGGGCAATGAGCTGCAAACCTGGAGATCGTGTTTGAATCCCATCAGCCTCCACTTACATACTATGTGACCCTGAGCAAGTTGCTTTGCGTTTCCAGGTCACACCTGAAAACAAGCTCCAGCTTAGTGTGCATTTCCTGGTTAAACAAATTCCCCTTTCCCTAACAGCTTCACATAGGAAATCATGGACACTAGAAGTGTTGCCTAATAATCAAAGTAAATTAAGCTACTTTGCTGCAAAAAAGCACACAGTCTATGCATTTTTAAAGCCATTTTATTGAAAAAGAATTGCTTACGGTTATATTAATTGAACAGCTTCACATCATATACATCACTAGTAAATGGCTAATGTTGCCTGCTCAAGATAAATTAAGCTGCTTTGCTTTTGCTACACGCAAAGCCCACAATACATGAAAGTTTAATTTAAAAGAAAAAAATGCTCACTGTCATGTTACTTTAAATAGTTCTCAGACTTTGTGATGGTTTCCTCCAAACCAAGGAAAATATCTTGAGCCTCCCCATAGAAAAAATTTTTTTTTTTTTTTAATTTCGTTTTTGTTGACCGGGTGCACTAGACAAATTCTGCCTACTTTTAGGCACGACCTAGGGGAGGGGGATATAGATTAACGCCAGCTGACCTTGAACCAGATTAAGCTGTCAGTGGTATTTTTAGTGAATGAGAGACATTTGGCTAGGACACCGGGGAAATTCCCCTGCTCATTGGTAGGGGGAGCTGTTGGACTATGGCCTCGACCTCAGAGACCATTCAGTGTGCTGGTGTCCCTGCAGGAGAGCAGAGCTCTGCTCCTGCAGGTCCAGCTGAGGAGCCTGCCTTTGCTGATATGTCTGCATCGTCTGACACTATGGACACAGAACTGCATGACAGTGTAATACTGGAACGAGCTTCTACTGGATTTTTGCCTGCTGATGAATTGTGGCTCAAGACTTTGCTTGCATCTAACAGACAACATGTTTCGGCTGTAATTGACACAGATGCCTGTTCCCGACCTATGCCGACTGAATCTGCTTCCATTTGTGCTGAGCCGCGGTCTGCCCCTGTCCCTGACCCTTGCATTTTGCCTGCTGAATGCCTAGGTACGCTGATCCTCTGACATCTGCCTCCCCTGTTCGACAGCCACCAGCTGTCTCTACTAGGAGAGTGGAGACTTCTTCGCCGGCCTCTCCCGTTCATTGGAAACATCACTTCGGGGTGCAGGGTGGTAACCTGGCACGGAGGGTCACTGGATACTGGACCCTAGTCATAGTCTGATCCCTGGAAACAGATGAATGTCCGAGGATTCAAAGGGCCTTACTGAACAGGGGGAACGCTACACTCCCCATTTCTTTTGCAACGGATTCTGATTTGGACTTACACGCTGCAGTTGTACAACCTCCTGTTCAAACAACATGAAGTCTTGCTGTATTCTGACTAAATGCAGTTAGCCCCAGCACTTGAAGTGCCCCGGAGAGTAAAGAGTTAACTCTGTGCAGAAGCATAGAACGTTGAGCTCGAGCTCGGTTTTTCAAACCTCTGTCCCTAGCACTCTGAAGTGTACCCATCAGATTTTTTAATCCGCCTAACTGTGAAGTCACTCTGGAGATTCCTCCTGCACTTCAGTTCGGTATCAGTTTAAATCGGTCGATTTTACCTAACCGTTTCTTTATTTTGGTCTTCTTACCTCTGTCTCGGTAACAGTAAGTGGTAGTAGTAGGTAGTTGCTATATTATTGTGGAAATTGTTTTTGCCTTTGGTTCTTCTCCGGTCGGTCCGGTTTGGAACCGAACCCCATTGTATGTCTGTCTTGTTTCTAAATATTACTGTGGTTTCCGGTACTCATCGGTTCCTAAAAAAATTCCGATTTCCGGGTTTTTTTTAACTGACCCGTGACACGGTTGGAACCGATCAGTTTTTAGTTGCCTGGCATAATAGCTGGTAAGGGTAACTTTTCAGTATTCCGGCATGTCTGAGAAACCCAAAAAGAAAACCGGTCCCACTGGGTTTCAGCACTGTACCGAGTGTAAGGAGGCCTTTGCTAAGGCTGACCCTCACCTCGTCTTTGTTTACTGTCTGGGGTTTGACCACCTCAAAGAAGACTTCCAGATCTGTAAAAACTTTCCCAAAGCCACTCTGGAAAAACATTTCAGTAGGCTAAGGGAGAGGGAGGCCGAGAAGTCCGCTGACCCGAATGGCCAGCCCGGTTTTGCGGTTGCCAAACCTGAGGGGGTGCCCACTGACCTGGATGGTTTGGATCCTACTTCCCATGGTCCATCCGATGAGGAGATTGCTAAAGCGATTTCTGTTGTTCAGTTGCTTTGCTCGGTTCCAACCGAACCGGCAACGGTTCATAGCGGTTCGGTTCGGTCGGACGTAGTCACTTCTGACATTGATCCAGAGGCATTCTATGAGGGTGATTGGGATGGAGGAGAAGAAGAGTATGATGAAGAGGAAGTTGAAGGCCTAGATGAGCCTGTAGAGCCTGACATCTCCCCAGACAGGCCTTCCAGTGTGTCTCCTCCCAGACTTTCTGAGTCCCCCTCCCATTTCTTGTTTTACAAGAAAGTGGCTGATACGCTTCAGCTCCCAGTGGAAAAAGCTGAACAGGATCAGGAGGAACCTGACTTCATGGAAATGATGGATGTCCCAGAATCGAAGAGAGTAACTATCCCTCTGCATAAATCCCTGAGGAAACAGACATAAAATTTTGCAGTTTCCAACTTCTGTACCTCCTGTGGATAAAAAGATGGACAGGAGATGTACCTTGTCAGATCCTGGAATAGAATTTCTTACAACTCATTGCAGCCATGTTGGGGTAGTGCAGGCTGCAGCCTGTGATGAGGCTAATATTCCCCTGGCATCTCACCCCCCAGATAAGGATTCTAGGAAAGTGGATGCCATGGCCAAGAAACAATACTTGGCATTCTCTTTGGGACTCAGACAAGCCAATTATATGGCATATGCAGCCAGGTACCAGAAATCGAGGTGGGATATGGTTCTGGAACTGGCTAAGAATGCCCCTACCCAGCTAGCCAAGGAGCTGGAGAAGGTGGCTGCAGATGGTATTGAGGCATCCAAGGTCCAATTTCACACTGCTGTTGACTTGAATGATGTGCATTCCAGGGTCATGGCTACATCTGTCTCCATGAGGAGATTAGCTTGGCTCAGATGTACCAGTCTGTCACAGGATACCCAGACTAAGGCCATGGATTTTCCTGTTACTGGTAACTCTCTGTTTGGTGAACAAACAGAGGCTTACATGAAGAAGATGGATGAGTACAGGACCACCTACAGGAGTGCTGCAGCAAAAGAGAAGCAGGCCACTCCTCAGAAGCAGCAGTTTAGGGTTGGCAGGGGCAGGCCTTTTAACAGGTCTTTTTACCAAGCCCAGGCTTCCTCTTCTTTCCAGCAGAGGGGGTTCTTCAGGGGAAGAGGCAGACGAGGGATGACCAGGACCCCAGCATCCACTCAGTCCAAGCCCCCTGCCAAACAGACACCCTGAGGTGTCAGTCAGGGTCGCCTCCCCAATTCCTGTAGGGGGCAGGCTGGCTCACTATTCCCAGTCCTGGGATTCCATTACCTCAGACAAATGGGTCCTGGAAGCAGTGAGCCAGGGACTTGTTCTCAGTTTCAAAAGGTTCCCAAAAATGAGAGCAAGATCTTTCAGCCCCCCCTCCCCCTTGGAGACAAAGGCCTTAGATGCAGAAGTCTTCTCTCTTCTGCACATGCGAGCAGTAGAAAAGGTACCTCTTTGTCACAGGGGAAAAGGACTTTATTTCAGATACTTCCTTACCCCAAAAAAGACAGGGGAGTGGCGACCCATCCTAGATTTAAGGTACCTCAACAAACACTTAACAAAACCAAAGTTCAAGATGGTGACTCTAGGAGTAATTCTTCCTCTCTGAGACCAGGAGACTGGCTAGCCTCCCTGGATCTCAAGGATGCCTATTTCCACATACCCATCAGACATTCCCACAGAAAGTACCTCAGGTTCGAATTGCCCTCAGGCCATTATCAGTTCAGAGCCATGCCTTTCGGCCTAACATTGGCTCCAAGGGTGTTTACCAAGTGCCTGGCAGTAGTGGTAGCATTCCTCAGGAGACAAGGTATCCTTCTGTTCCCATACCTGGACGACTGGCTTCTAGTAGGTCAGTCCCCAGGCCAAGTCAAGTCAGCCTTAGAGATCGCCCAAAGGCTCCTGGAGTTCTTGGGCTTCATTCTAAACCTAGAAAAGTCGGTTCTGGAACCAACTCAGCTGCTCACTTTCATAGGGGCGGACATAGACACGACCCAGGCAGGAGCATTCCTTCCTCTTTCAAGAGTTCAGTCTCTAGTCACTTTGGCTTCCTCTTTTCAACCTCTAGTTTCTCGTCCAGCCAGACATTTTCTTCAGTTACTGAGCCACATGGCAGCCTCCACAGCCATGGTCCAGGGAGCAAGGTTTCAGATGAGAGATATTCAATTTCATCTCAGATCTTACTGGTCTCAGAAAAAGGACCCTCTCTCCAAATTGGTTCCAGTGTCCCAGACTCTAGTTCAGGCACTCCAGTGGTGGCTGGAGGAGGACAACCTTCAGCAAGGTGTCCCATTCATCAGTCAGGCTTCTTCAGTGATTCTCACCACGGACGCTTCTCTCCTAGGCTGGGGGGCCCATGTGGACCAGCTTACAGCTCAAGGAACCTGGTCTCACCAGGAGTCCCTCCTTCACATAAACCTTCTGGAGTTGAAGGCTGCCTTTCTAGCTCTGCAGATTTTCTCAACTGTGGTTCAGGGGAAAGTAGTACAAATCAGGACAGACAATACCACAACCATGTGGTACATCAACAAGCAGGGAGGCACTCGGTCCTCAGCCTTGTGCACGGAGGCTATGAAGGTATGGTCTCTGGCTTATTCCCTTCATGCTTCCCTTGTGGCTGTACACCTGCCAGGGAAGGACAACATCTTAGCAGATGCTCTCAGCAGAATTTCTTAGGGTCATCACGAATGGGCTCTGAATCCCCTGGTCCTTTAGGTTATCTTCAACAGGTGGGGGACTCCAGAGATAGAGCTCTTTGCAGCCCTGGACAATCATCAACTGCCTCTCTTTTTTTGCAGGCCTCCTCTACTGGGCTCTGTATATCAGCAGGCTCTACTATTGGATTGGACAAGCAGGTTCCTGTATGCATTTCCTCCTTTCCCTTTGATTTTCAGGGTTCTGATCAAGACCAGATCTCAGCCTTGCAGGGTGATCCTAGTGGCACCAGATTGGGCCAGACAGCCGTGGTATCCTCTACTACTGTCATTGGCAGTGACAAGGCCTCTGTGTCTTCCCAGCACTTCAATCTGCTGACATCCTCTCAGGGGAGGATCCTCTATCCCAATCTTCAGGCTCTCAGGCTCAAGGCCTGGCTCTTGAAGAGTTAGAATATGCACATCTAAACCTTTCTCAATCGGTTTTGGATATTCTAAAGGTTAGCAGGAAATCTGCTACCAGAAAAACTTACAATTCCAAGTGGAAAAGATTTGGTTTTTGGTGTTCCCAGATACCTGTTCAGCCAGAATTAGCTGGCATTGCTACTGTACTGGACTATTTGGTACATCTTAATAGTTTAGGCCTTCGGTCCACTACGCTTGAGGTGCATTTGGCAGCTGTGTCTGCCTTCCTTTGAGCTGGGAAGGGTTCTTCCTTAGCCTCTCATCCAGTTTCCAGAAATGCTTCAAAAGTCTGATGCATGTTAATCCTCCCTTTCGAGTCCCTACCCCTTCTTGGGATCTGAACATCTGTATAGCACAGCTTATGCAGCCTCCCTTTTGAGCCTCTATCTTCAGCAGAGCTGAAATACTTGACAAGGAAAACTGTATCCCCGGTAGCCATAACCTCTGCCAGGAGGATCAGTGAGTTACAGGCTTTATCAGTGGAACCTGATTTTATTTCTTTTCACATGGATAAGGTGGTCCTTTGAACTAACAGAAAGTTTCTTCCCAAAGTGGTCTCAGACTTTCATCTGAACCAATCTATGACATTGCCTGTGTTTTTTTACTGACCATTCTTCCTCTGGGGAAAGGAGATTGTACAGTCTCGATGTGAAAAGGGCCCTTAGTTACTATGTGAAGCAAACTAAGGCCTATAGGAATGGATGTTCTCAGTTATTTCTCACCTATGGTGAGGAGGGAAAGGGCAGACCAGCCACAAAGAGAACTGTCACCAGGTGGATTGTCTCCTGTATCCAGTTCTGCTATTCAAAACTTGGGAAGGAACCTCCCTTAGGCCTGAGGGCTCATTCTACCAGGGGTACAGCTGCTTCGCTCGCAGCAGCTAGGGATATACCTTTAGTGGAAATTTGTAAAGCAGCCACCTGGAAAACTGTTCACACATTTACCAAGCATTATTCTCTGGACATTCAGTCTAGAAGTGATGCTAGGTTTGGCACAGCTGTGCTGCAGAGCCTGTTCCCAAAATAGGTTCTGTGACTCCCTCCTCCAAGGGGGTACTGCTTGGTAGTCTGCATTTAGTCAGAATACAGCAAGACGTCATGTTTGAAGGAAAAATTGCTTACCATAGTAATGTCGTTTCTTCTAATCGAGTTTTGCTGTATTCTGACCTCCCTCCCTGCCTCCCCTCCTAGAATCCAGTAGTTTTGGGATGTGGGTGGGCAGGCACAGTACTGCACCGCAGAGGTGTACTTGGCTTGCCCTATCTTATGGGTTTTAGTTATGTTTTAGCTCTCTGCCTACTTTGGTTTTATATTTAGCTTTCTTTTTGGGGTTCTCGACTTGAGTCTTTTGACCCCAAAAACAATTTGTGAAGCCATTTGGCTTGCAAGAGTTGAAATAATTTCCACCTATTACTTCTATTAGTTAGTGCTCGTAATAATCTGATGGTTACACTTCAGAGTGCTAGAGACAGAGGTTTGAAAACCAAGCTCGAGCTCAACGTTCTATGCTTCTGCATAGAGTTAACTCTTTACTCTCCGGGGCAGTTCAGTTGCTGGGGCTAACTGCATTTAGTCAGAATACAGTAAGACTCCATTAGAAGAAACAACATTACTATGGTAAGTAATTTTTTCTTCTTGTCCCTGCTTCTTTGGACAAGGTTCCACTGCTGTTTGCCTCACCCTCAGCGGACGAAGGCACTAGTAACAAACTGCCTACATGGGGTGACCGAGTGGATGCTACCTCCCCACTTCAGGGTCCTCCTTCTGACCCCAGAGGTCATGCCAAAAACAGATGGGAGGAATCTCATAAAAAGGACACTTTTAGTGGTCAGCCTCCCCCTCTGCAGCAGCAGAATGCTGTCCATCTACAATATTTGGGGGGCCTGACTCTTGCCCCAGATCGACTCTGCATTGGAAAAACCCTTATTAAGGGATCCTTGGGTTCTTTCACGAATGAAATCTATGCCCTTCTACATATTTCAGGGGATTGCCTCTTTGACATTAGCTTTAGGACTCCCCAGGGCCTGGACTGGTTCTGGGCCAAGTATGAGACACTTAGATATACTGCTCTATGATTGCCTTTTCGGGCTATTTCTCTTACCAGACCTGCTATTAAAGTTGTTACCATCTTATTTAGTAATGAGAATGTGGCTGTACATGATATTTCTCATTGGTTACAGCAGTGGTGTGAGATATTGGGTGCATCGCAACCTATCTTTGACACTGAGCATTTCTGGATGGGTGATTGGAAATTTAGGGTGCGGCTGAGACATAACAATGTAGGCCCCTTCCATTTGCCAAACAGCCTGTTTTGGGGGTGGGAGTGGGGTCATTGTTTCTATGTGGGACAACCTAGAACCTGTTTTAAATGTGGATCTTATTTACATTTAAGTGCTGCATGTGATAGGTTACGCTGTTCTCTTTGTCTTTCCTATGGACATGCTAGTCAGGATTGTACGAATTAACTTAAGTGTAATTTATGTGATGAACCTGGGCATGGGTTTAGGACGTGCCTGTGGGCGATGCATAACAGGACTGATTGTCCTAATCGGGATACTATCTTAACTGAGGCCCAGAAGAAGGATAAAGCTGCTACTAAACCTTCTCCTAACCCTGATGATGTTGCCCCTGATCCCCCCCCCACTGACCCTGTTATGGAGGTTGTTCAGCCTCCTGGCCCCACCCCGTAGTTCCAGATACTGACCTTTCTCCAGTAGCCCCTATGGTCATTGGTTCTGGTATTCCTCCCCTGGTTTCTGCTATAGATGAGGTGACCTCTGGTTCGGCCCTGGCTGTGGCTATGGATCATTTGGTCATGCCGCCTCCTGAACCTGGTGTGTTGGCCAAACGGAGGGTGCTGAAACAGACTACGACTAGGTCTAAGTTGGCTAAGGTTTCTTCTCCTGGTACTGGTGTACCCCTTAGCAATAAATTTGCTGTTCTTTCAAGAAAATCACAGTCTTCGGACCTGGGAGGAGATTTCTGACACTTCTTCTCAGATTCTCCTATCCTCTGATTCTGAGGGTGAAAAATCTTGGGACACTGACAAACATGTTCAGTCTCAATGACTTGGTGTTCACCCTAGACAAAGCACTAGGTCTGGGAAAATTACTTGATTCCCCCCCCCCCTTTTTTGTTATTGACTTCTGATCATGGCTACTGCTGTTCAGCTGAGCATTTCTACACTGAATGCTACCAGTGTAAAGAATGCTCGATGTAGACTGCTGACTTTCAGTTTGCTGAGGGAATTGTCTTTTGACATTTGTCTCATACAGGATACCCGATTAAACACCCTGTCTTTGGTATCCCTTGCTAAAAAACTCTGGCGCTGGGGTCCTTCTTTTTGTTCTTTCGGGGTTGACACTTGTGATGGTGTTGGGGTCTTGTTTCATGGGGATGGATTCCATATTACTAAACTAGTGGAAATTGTTTCTGGGAGGGCACTCCTATTGGATTTTACTTATTTACACACTTCTTGGAGATTGATTGATATATATGCTCCAGTTTCAAAAAAGGGCGGGGTTGATAGCTTTACTACTATTAAGCCTTATTTATTTACGTCCAAACATATAATTTGGGGGGGAGACTTTAACTGTGTGGTGGCCATGCAAGACAGAGGGGGCCTTTACTGATAAGGATTTCTGTGATACCAATTGTCTCAAACATATTCTCACTGTTGGTGGACTTCGAGACACCTATTGGATGTACCACCCACAGGGAGGTCATACTTTCTTTAAAGGCCGTTTATCCACTAGGATAGACTGACCATCCCTGCTGAAACTTCAGATCATGTTATTCTGACTGCTGCTCTAGGGGTGGGACCCCATACTTCTCCTGGGAAGGGTTATTGGAAATTTAATGTTACCCTATTGGATAATGTACTTTTTGTCTGGCAGGTTCAGGACCTCCTGAAAGCACGTATGTCTGTGGCTGGGCTTATTGAGGATTTAAGCATGTGGTGGGTGGACACTAAGGGTGAACTGCGATCCCTTGCTACCTATTTTTCCAAGAAGACTACTGTTACACAGTTTAAAAAGTATCTTGCCTTGCAATGCCATGTAGAGACACTTTATTCTAATAATAATAACTGGCTTCCCCTTTTTTCCGTAGGGAAACCATGGCGTAATCTGCTGTTATAAAGGAGCATTTATAACGGTAAACACGTGCACGGTTTCCCTTACCCTGCGCATGCGTCCACCTGAGTTCTTGCCATCCCGATGCTGTCCGCTTTCCTTTTCGCCGAACCGCAAACTGCCACTCGGACTCTACGGTAAGTGTTTTTTAAAATGTAAATTTACAAAAATAATACTGAAACAAACATATGCCTGCCTTACCAAACAAAAAAGTAAAAGAGATGTGTCAGTCCTGACAGCAGCCATAGACCTTGCACTGAAACTGGACCACGGTTGCAGAGGAACAGCTTTTTATTTTATATATTTGCTGTGGCAAAAAAGGGAAACCCAGTAATTATATAAAATAAAAAATGGGTTGGTGTGTGTAAACTCAAAGTTTAGACACACCCTCGGGGTTAGATGCTTTTAATAAACCCCTTGGGCATGTGTAAACTTCTCGTTACACACCCCGACTCATACTTTATTCTCTATTTAATACACAGCATATTAATTTAATGTCCCAAGTACAGGTTGTTAAAAAGGGTATGGAGGCTCTACAGTATACTAGGGCAGCTTCCCTATTACATGAACATTGGGTCTGTTCCCCTGGTAAGAAGGGGTTTGGGATGCTTTTGACTCTAGTAGTAAAAGGGCATCAGATCGGGTACTGACTGAGGTGGTGGGACGAGATGGCACTAAGTGTACTACTGTACCTGACATCTTGCAGGCTGCTACTGCATATTTTTATATGTATGCTGCTCCCTCATTAGATGGCTATAACATTAGACACTGCCTTTCCTCTATATCCATTCCAGACTGTCTAGTTTCACTTCTCCCACTATTGATTTCCCAGATTAGTAGTGATGAGGTGGCTTGAGAAATATCCCACTTAAAGGCTACTACTGCTCCTGGCTTAGATGGTTTGCCTTCTAAATTTTACAAATCCTGTAGTTTGCTTCTTTGTGATATACTTGCAGCTGTCTTTAACTGGTGTTTACAGCAACGGTGAATTGACTTTCATATGTGTGTTTCTATTCAAATTCTGTTATTTAAAAAAGGTGATAGAGGAGACCTCAACAATTGGAGATCATTAAGTCTCTTAATACTGATTTAAAAATTTTGATGAAAATGTTGAATACTCAATTGCTGCAAGTAGCCCCTTCATTGATTTCTCTCTCTCAGATATGTTCTGTTCCTGGTAAGACTGTTGAACACAATCTCCTACTGATTAGGTAATTGGAACGGGGAAAGGATAATGATGTTGCTGGGTTTCTCATGTCCTTCGATCAGGAGAAGGCATTTGATCGGGTCCCCCATCAATTTATATTTCATGTGTTGAGGTCTTATGGTATACCTGGTGAATTTATTTCGTGGCTTGCTTTTTTACATCAGCAAGCCTCGGCTCTACCTCTTGTGAATGGCTATTTGGGTACTTATATCCCTATTCATAGAGGGGTTAGACAAGGGTGCCCCATGAGTCCCCTGTTTTATGTTTTTTGTTTAGACTCACTGTTGAGAATCATTAATCAGGATGCTCTCATTTCTGGTGTTCAGCCTAAACATGGCTCATTGTCTGTTAAAATTGCGGCTTATGCAGACGATGTGTATGTCTTTGTTTCTGATGTTGCCTCAGGACACAGTGTTGCAGAATTATGGTACCTATTCGGTTGTAGCTGGAGCATCATTGAATAAATCTAAAAGTTTTCTGTACCCTCTTAGTGCTGCAACTCCTGCAATCGCTACCCTACAGGGTATTGCTGTTCTGCAAGGACCCATCAAGGTTTTGGGGATTCAGTTTGGGAAGGAGGATAATGCTGCACTGAATAGGAATGAGAAAATTGTGCTTGCTAAACAACGTGTCACTGTGTGGAAATCCTGGCAACAATCCAAGAAGAAGAAGGTTGTCCTTGTTAAAACATTTCTGCTTCCCATTTTTTTATACCTTAGTGTTGTTTACCCTATACCCCAAAATTTGGAAACCGTCCTTCTTAGCCTTTTTCTTCAGATTATTTGGGGAATTAGGTTGAACCCCATTAAATGTGATGTGCTGTATCTAACTACTGCACAGGGTGGCTTAAACTGTGTCAATCCCATTACGTTTTATTACAGCATTCTTTTCCACAGGAATGTGGTTGACCTGACTAGGCAGCAGCCTGCTGTATGGTTAGTCTATACTGATCATTGGCTTGGTACTTTGCATAGGCTGTGGCACATGCAGGGGGGTAGGTCCTTCCCAGTTTCTTCCTTCCCTGTCTACTTACGACCTGCTATAAAAAAGCTTAACAAATGGAAAGTACTACCGATTCAAATTTTGTCTAAACCAAGTAAATGTATTTATGCAACTTTGCAATCTCAGGCTCATTCCATTTCTCCTGCTTTTAAAGGTATACTAGACCCCCACTGTGGGAAAGTGCTTAGAAGTTTGACTGATAAACTGGTTCCTCCCAGGCTATGGGATGTCCTGTGGCTTAATAGCCATGGCAGACTTAATGTTAAGGGTAATGCCAAACATAAAATGGTTTCGGATAGAATGTGTCCTAGGCAATCTTGTATGGCACAGGAAGAAACTATGGACCATTTTTTTATTCGTTGTCCTTATGTACAAGCTTTTTGGCATGATTTAGCAGTTTGGTGGAAAAATTCTTGTTGGCAAGCTGTTACTTATATTGAGGTGGTGGGTGGTTTCCTGCTGTGCCATACTACTCTTGATGGAGGTATAGTGCAACTTTTATTTGCTATGATTAAATTTCATTTATGGCAGGCTAGATGTAAATTCATATTGCAACAAGTGTATCACGCACCTGCTCGTGTGATTAAACGGCTTAAACATGATTTGTATCAACACTGTCTTTCTGAACAACTTTTGCCTTATGATGAATGGATTGCACATTGGAAGGATGTTCCTTTTTTGAAGGATAAAATAGGATGACTAACTTTATTTATCCCTGATTAGGGGATATTGTATATGTTTTGTTTTGTTAGTTACTGGGAGTTCTTTTCCTTTCATGTATTGCTTCGTTTGCATGTCTGTCTATGTACTGTATTATTTCACTTATTTGTGCTGTATTTAGTGGACTGTTGTTTGTTTTCCTTTTGTTATGTTATAATAATAGCACCTTCCCCTACTCTTTTCAGTATCCTGAGTTTTGTCTTTCCCCCATTTTTAAAGATCTGACAATGGAAGCTCTCTCCTACTTATATATTGACTAAAACCAGGAGCCACATTTACAACTTCATCTTAGACACTCACTTTTCTGATCCAGATAGTGTCAACACAAGGCTCCCCTCTGGAATTTGATATACTCTTCTCTCAATTAACTGACTCTAGGTCCCAAAACAATTTTGGGGTATCTCCTGGCTGGCTTGTTATGGATGGTTAGGAGTTAAGAACAATTTAAAACATAAATCAATAGAGGAACGAATATGTCCCCAGGACTCCTGCACAGCGGTGTTGGAGACTATGCACCACTTTTTCATAGACTGCCCATATAGTCAAGTTGTTTGAACCCTCCTTCTACATAAGTGGAAGGAGAAGGTACTTCAGAACATATCCTGTGATATTCTGGTGTACGGAATATACCCCCCTGGTTTACGGCAATATCATTCTGGGGCCTTACGTTTAATTTTTGCATCCTGCCGCTATTATTTATGGCAGGCAAGGTGTGCTTTTCTCCTACAACAGAAACTGTTTTCAACAACACAAATAGTAGCACAGATCGTGTCTAGCCTTTTGTCCATTTACAATAATGAAAAAAGTCATTGACTCCTTCTGTATTTAATTCATATTGGAACAATTGCTCATGGATTGTAACTGCAGTTCCTTGATGATATTATTTTTAAATTCTTTTTTTGTTGTTTTTTAGCCAGTATTAGCTTGCTTCATTTGATGTACAATAGTTTCTTTTTTTCCCACTTCCTTATTGCTCTTTGGTTGCTTTCTTTTTTAACTTTTGTAAACATACTTAGAGTACTGTAAAGTTGTTGATGTACTTTGTTTATTGAATGTACTGTACTAATGTTTCCTTTAATAAAACATTCCCCATCTCTTTCGAGAAGTGATCTTTAACATCCACCTGAACTACCATCAGAACAGGCAGATGGGACCTCGTTTTAACGTCTAATCCAAATAGTATATTGACATTGCACAGTACAGCACATCTGGAATAAAGTGAAACCCCTTTGAACACTTGGATGTCATTTTATTCATCTTACTGTAACCTCTTCATGTAACTCCCCTCCCTAGGCCAGCCTACCTGATCCACTATTTTGGCTCTTGAACCACTGTTACCCCTTGTTGCAACACCTTTATGTGTCTGCCTACTTTCTCAGTTTCCCACATCTCTGAAATCAATCAATCAATATCTTTATTTATCCAGGCAGAACACCATTGAGCAAGCCTCATTTACAAGATGGACCTGGGTTAAAAACACAGCAAAAGTAACAAAACAACAATCCAGTATGGGCATAAGTACCTAGTCAGACAGTATACAGTAATTAAAATAATTGCAAATAATATGGCTTTGTGGCATCATGGTAGACATTAGAAGAGCACAACAATGGCATAAGTTACAGGCATGGTGCGCAGGCAGAAGGCAATTATATGCAGTTTCTAAGCAGGAAGAGTACATGTGGGCAGTGGATTACATATTGCATCAGGAACAGGAGATTTGAACGAGTAGGGCATTTCATCACCTTTGTGAAAGTTGAGTAGTAGGACAGTAAAGTAGGACAGTGTAAGCACAGACCACACAAGTTAGGGGAGGTAGGCGAAGGTTGGAGAGGGAAATGGTACTCGGGGTGGGGTGAAGGAGAGGTGGGGTACCTGCGTGAAAGGCATGTTTATATACTCACAATCGTGGCAGATCTAAGGAGTGTGGGGGGGGAGGTAAAAAGAAAAAGAGAAATATATTTGTGAAGGGCCTTCAGAAAATAGTTGTGCACTGCTAGAGAGGAAGAAGGTGGAGGAGGGGAAATGATGAAATTAGAGGAGTAATTGATAAATGCCTGGACCAAACTGGAGCAGGGGGAAGTTCTGCTGGGAGAATTGCAACAGGGATAAAAGGGGGAAATAATGTGCAGGAGGAAGAAGAGGAGCTGGAAATGAGAGAGGGAGATGAATGGAAGCAAGCAGGGAGTAAGAGGGTGGAATCTTAGTGCTGGGGGACTCAATACTAAGAGGAGTTAGGTGGGGTAGCAAGGGGAGGCACAGTCGCATTTGGTGGAGGCCATGCCAGAATGACAGCGAAAGGGTGGGACAGTCTGTTCTGAAATATGCTAGAAGGGGTAGGGACAAGCCTCATTTAATTATACATCTTGGGACAAACGACCTGGCTGACAAGACAGTAGATACAGTCCAGAGGAGGTTTGAGGAACTAGCACAATTATGTGAGGGGGCAGGAAGATCAGTAACTTTTTCAGAGATACTTCCTGTGCCAAAGGCAAGCACAACAAGAAAGCTGAGAATAGAGGAATTTAACGGATGGCTAAGAACCTGGTGTTGTGCTAAAGGGTATGGGCTGTTGGGGGGTGGGGAGGGACCTGGGAGGACAGTAGTCTCTATGCCAAGGACAGACTACACTTGAATGAGGAGGGAAAGAAAGTGTTGAAACAGAGGATGGAGGAGTACATAGAGGAAGTTGGAATTTAAATTAGGAGTGGGGTGACAGTTGGGAAGAGATATGCAGAGACCACAGGTTGGGAAACCATATGAGCTTACCCCATAACAGTGACAAAGGACAAATGGCAAGTACTGTTGGTGATGCTAGGAAAGGAGGCAGGATGGGAGGAGGGGAGGATGGGTGGTTACCCTTAATGCTAGGAGCCTTGGGAGGAAAACTGTAGAGTTACAGGTTCTCATGGCAGAGGAGGGTGAACATTGCAGTGTCACAGAAACATGGCCACCCAATACAATGACTGGGACCTGTCTGTACCAGGGTACAGATTATTTCGTAGGGACAGAGTGATTGGGAAAGGAGGGGTGGCACTATATGTGAAGGAAGGACTGAAGTGTGTGAGGGAGGAAGGGAGGAGGGTAGTATGGAGTCACTTTGGATGCAAATCCAGGATTCCAAGAATAGATTCTTAGAATGGGAGTGGTGTACAGGCCACCATCTCAGACGGAGGAGTTAGACAGGGAGCTAGCGGGACAGATCAGGAGGACCTGCAAAATGGGTAGTGGTGATTGTGGGGACTTCAACATGCCAGGAGTGGACTGGAGCACCCCAACAACCAGGAACAGAAGGGAGCAGGTACTGCTGGATGCCTTCCAGGACAGCTTCCTGCTGCAAATGGTTAGTGAACCAACCAGGTTAGGAAATACCCTTCACCTTGTGCTGGCAAATGGGGACTTTGTGAGAGAACTTAGAGTGGAGGAACCGCTGTCAGGGAGTGACCACCGCTCAGTATGGCTCACGTTGGAAATGGGCAAGGAAGGAGTGGAATCTGGCACAATAGTGCTGGACTTCAGGAGGGCCAACTTTGGGAGGATGGAGGAAGTGGTAAAAGGGTACCTGGCCAGAATTCAGTCTAGTATGGACACTAACCAGAGGTGGGAGCTCATAAAGCTGGGGATAGTGGAGGCAACCAAACCTGCTGCAAAGCCCAGAGCAAGAAGGCTAGGCTAAGAAACCGATCTGTTTGAGCAAGGAGGTCATGGAAAAGGTAAGGAGGAAAGAGCTGCCTTTAGGAAGTACAAGAAAACAGGGAGGGGGAGGACAGGAGGAGTACTTGACAGAATCGAAGAGGTGACAAGGGGTAGTAAGGAGCCAAAGCATCTACGGAACTCAGGCTGGTGAGGCATTAAGAAGGGAGAAGGACTTCTTTAAGTACATCAGGGAGAAAAGGGCTGTAAGGACCACATAGTAAGATTAGGAAGGAGGGGTTGGGTGGAAGCAGGATGGATAAGTGAAGCACTAAATGAGTACTTCTGCTCAGTATTTACTAAAGAGAAGAGGGGTGACACCCAACATAGGAGAAATGGCAGAAGCAGGGGGAGTGGTGACAGATGGGGACATCATGGAGAGCAGAGTTTGAGAGGTTTGAAGGCACTGAGGGTGGACAAGGCGCCCAGGCCCAGATGGCATCCACCCCAGGGTACTGAAGGAGCTGGCAGAGGTCCTTGCAGGACCTTTGGCAGACCCTATTTAATGCCTCACTACATTGGGGTGTGTACCTCAAGACTGGAGGATGGCTCATGTGGTGCCCTCCCACAAGAGTGGCCCTAAGGATGAACCGAAACTACAGACCAGTGAGCCTCTCATCCATCATGGGTAAGCTAATGGAGACTATCCTGAAGGAGAGGCTGGTGGCCCTTCTAGAGGCCAAAGGACTACAGGACTGCAGACAGCATGGCTTCATACGTGGCAGATCCTGCCAAACCAACCTGGTTGAGTTCTATGACTGGGTAACTAGGCAACTGGACAGGGGCCATGCAGTGGATGTCCTGTATCTGGACTTCAGTAAGGCATTCGACTCAGTGCCAGATGGGAGAACTGGGAAGGAGTTAGTAGGCACAGGGCAGGTGCAAAGCTGGTGAGATGGGTGGGAAACTGGCTACAGGGAAGGCAACAGAGGGTGGTAGTGGGTGGGGAGCTCACACCCAAGGGCAGTGACAAGCGGTGTTCCACAGAGCTCAGTGTTGGGACCAGTGTTGTTTGGGATATTCATTGCAGACATATCATGGGACATCAAGAGCAAGATCAGTCTGTTTGCTGATGATACCAAGGTAGGCGCGGTGGTGGATGACCTTGGGGGGATGGCAGGGGTTGCAGGATGATCTGGCAAAGCTTGAAACCTGGTCAGACACCTGGCAACTGGGCTTTAATGCCAAAAAGTGCAAGGTGCTGCATTTTGGGATGAAGAACCTAAGGAGGAGTTACCAGCTAGGGGAGTGCAGCTAGCCCAGACAGAGGAGGAGAAGGATCTGGGTGTGCTCATTACAGGGTCAATGAACAACTCGGCACAATGTAGGAAGGCAGCTGCAAAGGCCAACAAAATGCTGGGTTGTATTGCAAGGGGTATATCCTCGAGGAGGGAGGTGGTGATTCTGCCACTGTATAGGTCATTAGTTAGACCACACCTGGAGTACTGCGTGCAGTACTGGCGTCCGTATCTGAAGAGGGACATTAAGTTACTGGAGGGGGTGCAGCGCAGAGCGACAAAGATGATCAAGGGGCTGGGGACTTATCGTGACAAGAGGAGGTTGAAGGAGTTGAACATGTACTCACTGGAGGAGAGAAGAGCGGGTGACATGATTGAAACCTTTAAATACATGAAGGAATAAACAAGATGGGTACAGAGGCTGTTCAAAGTAAGGGAGGAGGGCCACCAGGGGCCATGATATGAGACTGGAGCGAGGAAAGTTCAGGAGGAGATGAGGAGACTTTTTACAGAGAGGGTGGTGGCTGGGTGGAATGCGTTACCTGCTGAAGTGGTATGCAGTAGAACAGTGGACTGCTTCAAGCGAGGATGGAACAGGACAAGGGAGGTTAATGAAGGGAAGGGTGGGAGGGAGGGGCAGCTGCAGAGTAAGAGGTGCTGGCTGCACATTCGAGCAGACTTGATAGACCTCCTAGGCCTTTATCTGCTGGCAAATTTCGTATGTTCAGTATATACATATATATATATATATATATATATATATACACACACACACATATACAAACATATATGTGTGTGTGTATATATATATATATATATATATATATATATATATATATATATATATATATATATATATATATACACATACACACACATATACATACATACATACAGTCAAATCCAGATGTGTGCACAAGGTCGGGACCCGCCGAATTTGTGCATACATCCAAAAATGCATATAACCGAAAATACATCATGGGGCAGTGTGTGGTTAATTCCGGTACTGCTTTGTCTAAAGGAAACTAACAAATCACAGTCTGGCAAGAGGATATAGGAAATACGATACTATATTTTAATAAATTGCTGTTTTGTTTGTTTTGGTAGTTTACAATTGCTTATACACTTTATTTCAGCATGTTAAAAAAGTTTAAAATGGTAAAAACACTGCTCCTTATTGTCCCAAAAAACATTACGTCATTTGACTGCTAGCAGCATCACTCTGGTAAAAATCTGTAATGTTCGTTTGCCTGACAGTCCTTGTAGATAGCATTTCCAGTTTCTTTTTGAAAGCATAAAACCATGTGAAATCGTTCTGTTCCTTGTGGTCAATGTAATGGCGAATTTTTGTCATCATGCACCAAACCTCAGCTGTTGCTGGAACCGGTGCCTCCAGTTCATTTTCTTCCTCTTCTTGAGTGCTGGTGTCACCAGTGATGGAAGCACAAATGTCAGCTTTAGTGAGTTCTCCACTGGCCAGCTCCTCTGAATCCATTGCAACAAACTCCTCGAAGGTGGCAGCTAGCATTCCGGGGGGTTGGGGACAGACTCAATGGCAACATCTGCATCCTGTTTATGATCAGCTCCTAGTCCAGCTTTCTGAAAGCAGTTGTGGATTGTCTCGATGGTGACCTCCCCCCAGGCAGCATGCAGTAAATGAATAGCATCAAGGATGTTAATAGATTAGCTACAGTATTAAATTCAAATGTGTCCTGTGTGTCAAGCCCAAGCAAGATCCTGTTAATTTTTTGCGGTAGGGTTGCTTAAGGTTGTTTATCACACTCTGATCCATTGGTTGAATCAGGGCAGTGCAGTTCTGGGGCAAAAATGGGGGCAGTATAGCACAGTGGTCTAAGGCTCTGAGCTGCAAATCTGGTGACATCCAGCAGACCAGACCTGGGTTTAGATCCCACAGCTTCCACTTGCATACTGTGTGACCCTGAGCAAGTCACTTAACCTCCTTGTGCTCCCAGGTCGCTCCTGTAAAAAAGCTTTCAGCTTAGTGTGCTATATCTGGTTAAACAACTAAATAAATAAAAAAAAAAAAAACACAAGCTGGACATTACATAGGCTAAACGGCCTATGGGCTGGACAGTTATCCACTATCATAATGATTTTTCACCGTTGCCTCCTCATTTTCTTATCGATGTCTTTGAGCCAGTCGTGAAAAATTGCTGAGGTCATCCAGGCATTTGTATTGGCGGTATACTGTACTGGTAGTGCATCAATATTCACTCCTTTGAAGCATTGCTGCTTTTTTGACTTCCCTACAATCAGCAAAGGAAATTTCGCCATCCTGGTGCTGTTTGCATGGACCATGACAGACACCCTCTCCTTTGCCTTCTTGTGCCCTGAGACAATTTCCTTTTTAAAGGAGAGAGTGCCATCTGGTGTTGCTCTGAAAAAAATTGTGGTTTTGTCTGCATTGAAAATGTCTCTTGCCTCAAAGGAAGCAGCCATGGTAGGCATCACTTCCCGAAGCCACCGGTCCGAAGTCTCAAAATCATTTTCTGCTTGTTCACCATGAACTCTTTCACACCTGATATTGTGGCGCTCCTTCTATCTGGATAACCATCGTGCCTTCGGTTCAAATTCAGTGCCCATACTGATTGGAAGGCTATGGCTTTTTCTATTAAAATTTGACCAGACAAGGTGACTCCATGATCGTGGGCGGCCGTGAGCCACCTCAATAATGCTTCTGTTACATGGACATCTTTTCCATCCCTCTTGTGTTTTCTACCTTTGTTAGCACCCAAACTCCACTCGGCAAGTATGGATTCTCTCTTTTTTAGGATGCGACCTACACATTACACATCTACCGCAAACTCAGTAGCCAGTTCCTTTCTTGGGACACTGGGAACAAGTGTCTTGTCTAGGAGCCGGACTTTCTGCTCCAAAGACAGAACCATGCGGGTAAGCTTCTTCATTTTTTGGTTTATGCTACTGATGCTTCAAACACGGACCTTAAACATTAGATCACAGCCATCAGGTTTCAACAAGCTACTGATTATACCACCGATTAAGCTAACAAGCTAACAATTAAACAGAGTGGGCTAACAATTAAACCAGTGATTACCACCTGCTTACTGACTAGCCATTTGTCAGTTCAGCAAACAAAACCAATTAACACATCAGTCTCTCCACTGTCATCAAAGAAAAACTAAGCAAAGAGCATGTTCTCAGCCTAAAATGTGTGCACACAAGCAAAAATCGGTGTGCACATATCCGAACGATTTAATGCACATAGCATAGGAAATGAATTGGGACCAGACGTTTTTATGCACACAGGCGGAATGTGCACTCAACCGAATGGCACACAAGTGGAATTGACTGTATATACATGTAGCCCAAGTTAGGAGATATCAAAGCCTGAAATAGTTGCAGGACTCCAGGAAGGATTGATGCACCAGGTTTTTAAAAGCAGTCAGTGGCAAAAGTACGCCAAGTTGTAATGTTTTTTGAGCAGTATTCCAGGGGACAGGAGGGGCATGACTTATTGCTGCGCTACCAAAATGCGTCCTGACTTTGGGGATGTAAAGGGAGATCCGGGACTGACTTCTTAGCGAGTAGCTGCTGGGGTTGCAGATGAGTAGGCAATCCTTGATATATTGAGGCAGCTTATTAGAGATGGCCCTGTAGGTCCAGAGTACAGCATTCTTATATCGCCTGAGGCTAAGTGAGCCTCGTCCTACGCTCTTGCATAGGGAACAGTAATACATTGAGTAGGGGACACCAGTGATGAATCTAAGTGCCTGATGATACAAGGTATCAAGTTTGGTGAGGGCTGTGCTTGTGCTACGCCTGTACAGAAAGTCTGCATAGTCGAATAGGGGTAGGAATGTTGTTTGTACCAACCTTAATTTCCCCTCAGTCATCAACAGGTGCCTGATTCTGAAGAAAATTCCAAGTCTCTGTCTAAGCTTTTTAGCACATCAAAGAGCAGGGTCATTCTCGATGCCCTGCAGGGGACAGGCCTTAGACAGCTAGTGTTGGAACCCACTCGGGAGGGAGCAATACTAGACCTGGTACTCTCAAATGGAGAGAGGATCACAAATTTAGAAGTCAGTAGACATTTTGGAACAAGCAACCACTGCACAGTGTGCTTCACAGTAAGCGCAACTGTAACCCCCCTGCAAATGGGGGTTCCCAAAAGACTTCCAGGAGCTTGCTTGAATGCTCCAAGCCTGAATGGTGTTTGGCATTTAAGCCATTTATCAGTGAGTGTTTTTAGAGCCTCTGGTACTGTCTCTTTAAGAGCTGTCTGCTTGCAGACATAATTAGTTTGTATGGGGACTGTGTGTTTCTTTGATTGAGTACCACTCAAGCTGCTGCCAATTCACTTCATTTTGCAGTCACTAGGAGTGCAAAGGAACCTATCTGACAGATGTAACTGTTTGCCAGAAATTATTTAGAGTAATAATGAAATTACAGTTTGTCTAACCTGCTTTCTTTGCAGTCAGAACTGTGTCTGCTAGTTCCCCATTCTAGTTTTGAACTGCTGAACTGGACCAATCAGTGTGGGGTAAGCTAGCTCTAAAATGGTGCCTTGGACGAATCAGAACTTGGACTCATAATCTGAGCCAGCCACAAGAGGATTGTATGGGCAGTGACTCTGGGAGATGTAGTTTAGACTTCAGCACCTTTTGGACCAACAGCAGCAGTCTATTGTGAGTGACAGCCAATCCAGTCAAGAACTGGGAGGAACTCAAAGGAAGTGCCCGTTTTGTCGGTTGGAGTTTCAGTTGAGCTTTGGCAGTGAAGAAGGAAGGAGCCCTGTGCTTTTTCAGGTGTGCAGTTTTAGTCAAAAAGCGTGTATGAGGCCCAGAGTTCCGGTCTGCAGCTTGTTAGGACTGAACTGTCTCTGTGAAAAGAATCAAAGGATCTCTGAAGAGTAGAAACCAGGCTCACCCTGTAGAAGACTGGAGGAATTGCTGAAAATTACACTCGGTCTGTCAGGAACTGAATCTGCTGTGTGTTCTCCCGGGTATTGTGCAGTAATTGCGTATCGGGATACAGATGCAGCCTGCCTGGTATAGTGCTTTCTTTTATATGGATGTGTGAAGAGGTTTGTGCACCTCAAGTGAGCCCTGCTGACATTGAAGGACCCTATCTTATTTGGAGGTCGTGAGTACTAATTCAGGGTGCTCCCTGTTGAATTGCCACATTAAATCCAAATGGAATTACTGTACTGCTGACTGTTTAATTCTCCTTTTCTCTGTGTGAAAGGGCCCTACCAGCTGCCACGGTTTGGACTAGCCACTAGGGCTTGGGTACCCAGGGACAGTAACTGATAGGGATAGGCCTGTGCACAGAGCCATAGGTGAGATTATTAAAGTGATAAGCTAATTAACCTGATTTCCCTGTCCTTGTTATATCCCCTAAATAAATCAGAGCTGCTTGTTTCAGCAAAGTTATACTGCCTGAGGTATTTGTCTATGTTAAAGTACTGTACTGTGATTGTTGCACTGTATCTCATTTCACAGGAGGTCCCAGTGCGGAACCAGACCTGGGGGTAAGTGTATACTGTGAAGGTAATTCTGATATATTATGGGCCACTAGTGGGAAGAAGGGGGTTGCAGTGTCCCAGAGGGCTGTGACCAAGTTAGTTTAATTATTGCAAACCCTGACCTCTGGGTGGAGGCACCCGCCATTGGATCCAGGCCCCTCAACCTGTTAGTGGCAAATCAGGCAGGGGTAGTAGCCCCTGGGATAGCGCCATCTAGGGGTTACATCTTGGAGGCTCACCGCTGGATTGTGTGTCCTCTAGTGGCCATATTTACGAACCACTGTTAAGAAAAATGGGTACCCGACAGAAGTGGCTGTGCACCGGCTGGTGGAGTGGTGTACTGGGAGAGATCGACCCCAAAATGCTATGCTTATCCTGGACATCCCCTGGGTATCAATACGGACACTGTGCAGGGAGTACTTTCCAAGGTGGAAGGTTTACAAAACCCTGTGGTGGTGGGTCGCATGCTAATCTGCTCACCCACACTTTCCTGGCCTAGTAGAGTTTAAGGATCCCATAGATAGCTCCAAAGTGCCACAGACCATTACCCCAGAGGGAGTCCTCACTGCTTGGAGAGTGATAACTAAGGACAGTAAGACCTGGGGAATCAGCCCCACCACTATCTGAAACTTTGAGGAGAAATTTGCTGAATGGTTGCTGGAGAGGGAAAACTGTGGAGGACTTGAAGAAACTATTCTTGCCACCTGGGGTGTTCCTCCCCAACACCCTCTCCTGCTCCAGTGCCCGTAATGGTGGCTGAACCAATGCAGACTCCTATTTCTGCACCTGCCATTAGTCACGACTCTTACCAAGGTTGAGGATCTTCTCTGGCACCTCCCACCCCCAAGGGGAGGATGACTGGGAGACCTGGATAGACTATGTTGCCCCCAAAGTGCTAGAATGGCAGTACTCGGAAGGCAGCGAGGGTTAGTGAGAGCCTCCGATTTCCTGCCTGGCTACCATCCGTGCTAAGCAGGCCCAGTAACCCTGAAGCGACTGCACAGGCCTATCTTGAGGCCTTGGAGAATGTGTATGGGAGCCCAGATTCTGATGAGGACCTATGGTGGAGAGTAAGAAATGCACAACAGTACCAAGGAGTTGTTGTCTGTGTATGTCTCTGCTGGAAAAATTGTTGCAAGAATGCCTCAGAAAGGGTAGTTTGCCAGCGATTGAACTGGACGAACCAGACTGGACAGAATCCTTAAGTCTGCCCCTTCTCAGAACTGCTGTTGCTTCAAGTTACGCCTGGCAAATCGACTGGAATCCCTACCCTCCTATGATGAGTTAATGAGAGAAATTCGAGGAGTTGAGAAAAGGCGACCTCGGAGGTACCTGCACCAACAGCTGTGGCTCGACCCGAGTGACTGAGGTGACCCATCAAGTGAAGTTCAGGGCAGAGGTTGACAGTCAATGAGTGCTCTGACAAGGAAAAAGATATGCCACAATGGGCGAACTGTTGAGAGAGATCCGGGAATTCAAAACAGTCCCTTTATGAAGGCCACGCCTGCAAGCACGGCCCTGACCTATATCCGACTGCATCTGCTATGGGGTGGGGTACCCACCCATGTATCTCCTGCTGATAACAGCTCCAACTCAATTCCTTGACCATGGAAGTGGAGAAACTGACGAGATGTCTCCAAATGCTTATCACGCCGCAGACAGAGATGGCACCCAGGTTTCAGTTAGTAATACCCCGCCTTGGCTCCCAGTGTGGCGCCTCGCCAGCTCAAACTCCAGAAAGTATGTTTTGCTATAATTGTGGGAAAGATGGGCACGTGAAAAGGAATGCCAGTCCCCAAAGACACTGACAAAGTTGCATATAGGCTACAAGGAGAGCTTCGGAAAGAAATCAGTGGTTAAGAGTGCGACATGATCCCAGTGAGGGCACCAAAATGCTAATTCACGTCCTTTTGTGGCAAGGTCAGTTGCCCAGGCCCCACTACCGCCTCTCAGACTGGTCCAGAATAGTGGGTCCCTCCATGGAGACCACTGTAAAGGTGAATGGAGTGTCTACAAGAGCTGTATTAGACAGTGGCTCCCAAGTGACAATTATGTTCAGGATTGGTATCAGAAGCATTTGTCAGACGTGCCACTTTACAACCATTAGAAGGACTGCATGTATGGGGTTAAGTGAGAAGGCCTACCCCTATTCCGGTATATCCGAATTTGGCTGTCTTTCCCCACCTCCGTGGCTGGAGTGGCCGAACAAGTAGAGACCCTAGCCTTAGTGTGTCCCCCACTGGACTGTATGATGGTGTCCCTTTGTTGATTGGAACAAATGCTCATATGTTCGGAAGGCTGGCACAGTTGTGTTATGAAAACAGGGATCAAAGACTAGTAGAGCTTTAAGAGTTCCGGCTTTGATTAAGAAGGCCTATGAGGCACAGAGATGCTGAAAAACAGAACCAGAGGAACCGGTCGGAATTGTATGGAAGAAGGATCCTGAGTCTCTGATCCTGGCGCCAAATGCCCAGTGTACCTTACAGGGAGGGTCCATATCAGAAAGGATGTTAAGAATAAAATATTAATGTTGGATGCACCAGGCGATGGAAAATTGCCAGAGGACTGCTGGTCAAGCCTAGTATTTTGCCCGCTAGAGCCCATGCTATGCCAGAAGGGTAATGGTCAAGTTCATAATGTGTCTAAAGAGACATTCAGTAAACAGAGGTTGCATCCTGGCTAATGTGCATTGTGCAGACACTGCAGTGCTACCAGCAGCAAGAGTTCAAGGAAGAATGACAGAGTACGCCTGACTTAGTTTGATTTCGCGACTCCGCTGCCAGCTGAATGGAAAGTGAGGATCAGTGAGAAGCTTGCCCAGAGACCAGGTGTTTTCTTTAAAGGAATGGGATGTAGGATGCGTGCAAGGGCTGAGCACAATATCCGCTGCATGACAAAAGACCATTTCGTGGAGGTCCTACGCCTGGCACCTGCTGACATAGATGATGTGAGACGCATCTGCAGAGATGTTAGCTGCTGGTGTAATACAAGAATCCAGAAGCCCTTATGCTTCCCCATTGTGGTAGTGAGGAAAAGAATGGAACAGTAAGGATGTGTGTGGATTATCGCACTTAAACCGGGGACTATCCCTGATCAGTACACAATGCCCCCATTCAGGATGCTTTGGACTGCCTAAGCGAGCAAGTGGTTCTCTGTGCTGGATCTCCGCAGTGGGTACTACCAGATCCCGATGGCCCCAGAGGACCGTGAGAGACGGCCTTTATCTGTCCGCTTGCTTCTGATATTCATGAGGATGCCTCAAGGATTTCAGGTGCCCCAGCCACTTTTCAACGATTGATGGAGCGTGCAGTGGGGACATGAACTTACTAGAGTGCCTGGTATACCTAGACGATGTTATTGTGTTTGGCAGCTCACTGGAGGAACATGAGAGCAGATTATTTAAGGTATTGGACCGACTGGAGGACTTTGGCCTTAAACTGTCCATTGATAAGTGTCAATTCTTTCAAACATCAGTAAAGTATGTGGGACACATAGTATCCACCGAGGAATAGAGACCGACCCAAGTAAAGTTGAGGCCTTGACCACCTGGCCACAGCCAAAAATCTAAAAGAACTGCAAAGATTCCTGGGATTCTGTGGTTATTATCGGTCGCTTCATCAAGGACTATTCAAGAGTGATCCGCCCTTTACTTAACCTTACTCAAGGGTATCCCCAACCCACAAAAATACCAAAAGTCAGCGTCCCTCAAGACTGAAAGATGTATTTTCATCCGAGTGAAGTATTTGGGGCCTGCTGGACTCTGATTGTGAGACTGCTTTCATGAGATCATATATCAACTTACCCATGCTCCAGTGCTGGCCTATGCCGATCCAAGAAAACCTTACGTCCTGCACACTGATGCTAGCTTGCAAGGGTTGGGGGCTGTGTTGTACCAAGAGCACGAGAATGGCCTGAGACCAGTGGCCTTTGCCAGTAGAAGCCTGACCCCATCCGAAAGAACTATCCTGTACATAAGTTAGAGTTCCTAGCTTTGAAGTGGGCTATTGTTGACCAATTCCATGAGTACTTGTATGGGGCTAAAATACTAGTAAAACTGACAATAATCCTTTTGACCTATGTGCAGACCTCAGCTAAGTTGGATGCCACTGGCCATAGGTGGCTTTCTGCATTATCTACATATGACTATGCTCTCGAATACCGAGCAGGTCTGAACCACATAGATGCTGATGCTCTCTCCCGGAGGCCTGTTCCCCAGAATGATTGGGTCCGATTGGCAGAACCTGACATTTGGGCACTCTGCCGGAAGTTTGACAGGGAGGAACAAATGTCCACGGACGCAGTGGACTGCATGGTGGATTGTTGGGAGCCTCTGAGAATTGCATACCTGCTGCTTATTGCCACTTTTCTGCAATAGACATTGGTGCACTGCCGCAGCTGGACAATGACAGTATTCGGCGGGCTCAATCCCGCGATCCCATGATCAAAGCAGCTTAGAAGCCTCTATGCAGGAAAAGATGTGTCCAAATTACGCCCACTGATTTGAGAACTGCACTGTTATACAAAGAAGGTCCTAAGTTGAAACTGATCAATAAACTGTTATACAGAGAAACAGTAGACAGAGGGGACAAGTAGACAAACAACAACTAGTGCTGCCCACTGCCTTTCGAGACTCAGTACTGAGGTCCTTGCACAACCACATGGGGCACCTTGGTATAGACAGAACACTTGACTTGGTGAGATCCAGATTCTATTGGCCTAAGATGGGGCTGATGTGGAGCAACACATTCGAACTTTAGTAGCTGCTAAGCTACAGAGGAAAGCTTTGTCCTGAGGGCTGCCCCTTGTTAACATCACCACCAGTGCACCCATGGAGCTGGTCTGTATTGATTTTCTGAGTTTGGAATCAGATCAAAGAAATATCAGTAATGTGCTGGTGGTCACTGACCATTTCACGAGATATGCCCAAGCTTTCCCCACCAAAGACCAGAAAGCATCCACTGTGGCCAAAGTACTTGTAGAAAACATTTTTGTTCACTATGGGGCTCCACAAAGAATCCATTCTGATCAAGGGAGAGACTTTGAGAGTCGTCTGATCAAAGAGATGCTTTCTCTGTGGGGAGTGCGAAAGTCCAGAACCACTCCTTACCACCCCCAGGGGGACCCACAGCCTGAGCGTTCAACCGCACTTTGCTAGATATGCTAGGCACCCTGCACCCAAAGGACAAGCCTAGATGGAGCCAACAAATTAGCACCCTGGTACATGCTTATAACTGCACCAAAGTGATGCCACTGGATTCTCCCTACCGCCTGATGTTTGGAAGAGAAGCTCGACTACCAGTAGATGTGTGTTTTGGGGTCTCTCCTGATGGGGTTCAAGCTGACAACTATTTACAGTATGTGCAAAGTTAAAGGCCCAGCTAACTCATGCGTACCAACTGGCTCAAACCATGGCTGCCAAAAGAAATCTGGCCAACAAAGAAAGGTATGATAAAAGGTGAAAGCACAGGAACTCCAGGAGGGAGATCGGGTATTGCTAAGAAATCTGGGACTGCATGGCAAGCACAAGATTGCTGACAGATGGCACCATCTCCCTCACATTGTAGTGGGCAAACTAGATGATCTGCCAGTGTACAAAGTAAGGCCTGAGAATAATTCAAAAGATGTAAAACAATGCATAGAAATCATTTACTGCCCATTGGACAAATCTTAATTGAGTCTGAGCCCCTAGAAGATGCCCCTCTGGACCAGTGACTAGCTGCTGCTAAGAAAAGATCAGAAAGTCTGCACCTACAGAAGCAAAGTTAAAGTGTTCCCTCCACAAGTCTCAGTTGAGCATGACTGTCAGTCCATATCGGAAGAAAGTGAGTGACTTTGAATACTATCCTTCTTACGAACTGAGTCAATTGTTTGGGGCAATCCCTAGTCAATACTGGAGATGAAGCTGGGCCTTCTGGACTGTCTAAGCCCCAGTTTCATCCCTGGAGCCAATGCTCCAGAAAGTGAAGTGCAAAGCATCAGATCAGATGAAATGAATCATTGTGCATGGTTGAACTGTTTGAGCTTTCAGGAGGAAAATGATAGATTGGGGCAGACTGGTGATACACCGAACAAGAAGAGTATTTTGAGTGCCCTGACAGTCCACTGCCAGTGTCCAAAGCTCTCCATGCGAGCCAAATGTTGTGGACTCAGAAACTGTAACTCCTGGAGCTGAAAGTGCCCCAAGTTCTAGCCTCTCACCCCATGGAGACTCCCTGACAAGTGAGGACAATGCTGAAAATGAGGCTCAGAGTGCAGAGACTATAACAGTTCCCCTAGAAAGACTGGTCGAGCTGTAAAGCCTGTGGTGCACCTCAGTTATGATTTTCTTGGGAGGCCTGTGGACTTGCCTCTCAATGTTGTCCATAAAGGAGTGTATGTGTCCCCGGGCTCATTGCCCAAACTGAGCATCAGTGCTAACTCCAAGTTACTTGTGTTGCCCTCTAGTATGGTGCCCTTGCCCCATCCAGCCCCAAGGTAACTGATAGGAAGGGCCCTCTTCAGGTTTCATGTACAAGAGGTAATAACTTGAGTTATGGTACAATGTATGTAATACTGTGTAAAGAGTGACGATTGCAATGTTTCAGAAATGTGTTCTTGGTAAAATGATATATTGACTGATGATTACGTATGCGAGCCTAATGCAAATGTATATGGTTGCAGTTGAAACTTATGGGGTACTTGCTTGGCCGCGACGCCAAGCTTTCCCAGGCTAGGAAGGGTGTAACCCCCTGCAAATGGGGGTTCCAAAAAGACTTCGAGGAGCTTGCTTGAATGCTCCAAGCCTGAATGGTGTTTGGCATTTAAGCCATTTATCAGTGAGTGTTTTAGAGCCTCTGGTACTGTCTCTTTAAGAGCTGTCTGCTTGCAGACATAATTAGTTTGTATGGGGACTGTGTGTTTCTTTGATTGAGTACCACTCAAGCTGCTGCCAATTCACTTCATTTTGCAGTCACTAGGAGTGCAAGGGAACCTATCTGACAGATGTAACTGTTTGCCAGAAATTATTTAGAGTAATAATGAAATTACAGTTTGTCTAACCTGCTTTCTTTGCAGTCAGAACTGTGTCTGCTAGTTCCCCATTCTAGTTTTGAACTGCTGAACTGGACCAATCAGTGGGGTAGCTAGCTCTAAAATGGTGCCTTGACGAATCAGAACTTGGACTCATAATCTGAGCCAGCCACAAGAGGATTGTGTGGCAGTGACTCTGGGAGATGTAGTTTAGACTTCAGCACCTTTTTGACCAACAGCAGCAGTCTATTGTGAGTGACAGCCAATCCAGTCAAGAACTGGGAGGAACTCAAAGGAAGTGCCCGTTTTGTCGGTTGGAGTTTCAGTTGAGCTTTGGCAGTGAAGAAGGAAGGAGCCCTGTGCTTTTTCAGTGTGCAGTTTAGTCAAAAACGTGGTAAGGCCCAGAGTTCGGTCTGCAGCTTGTTAGGACTGAATCGTCCTGTGAAAAGAATCAAAGGATCTCTGAAGAGTAGAAACCAGGCTCACCCTGTAGAAGACTGGAGGAATTGCTAAATTACACTCGTCTGTCAGGAACTGAATCTGCTGTGTGTTCTCCGGTATTGTGCAGTAATTGCGATCAGGATACAGATGCACCTGCCTGGTATAGTGCTTTCTTTTATATGGATGTGTGAAGAGGTTTGTGCACCTCAAGTGAGCCCTGCTGACATTGAAGGACCCTATCTTATTTGGAGGTCATGAGTACTAATTCAGGGTCGCTCCTGTTGAATTGCCACATTAAATCCAAATGGAATTACTGTACTGCTGACTGTTTAATTCTCCTTTTCTCTGTGTGAAAGGGCCCCTACCAGCTGCCACGGTTTGAGACTAGCCACTGGGGCTTGGGTACCCAGGGACAGTAACTGATAGGGATAGAGCCTGTGCACAGAGCCATAGGTAGATTATTAAAGTGATAAGCTTATTAACCTGATTTCCCCTGTCCTTGTTATATCTCCCTAAATAAATCAGAGCTGCTTGTTTCAGCAAAGTTATACTGCCTGAGGTATTTGTCTATGTTAAAGTACTGTACTGTGATTGTTGCACTGTATCTCATTTCACAGGAGGTCCCAGTGCGGAACCAGACCTGGGGTAAGTGTATACTGTGAAGGTAATTCTGATATATTGTGTGGGCCACTAGTGGGAAGAAAGGGGGGTTGCAGTGTCCCAGAGGGCTGTGACCAAGTTAGTTTAATTATTGCAAACCCTGACCTCTGGGTGGAGGCACCCGCCATTGGATCCAGGCCCCTCAACCTGTTAGTGGCAAATCAGGCAGGGGTAGTAGCCCCTGGGATAGCGCCATCTCGGGGTTACACAACCATGGAGATGAGCCATACAAAAACAAGCATACTGGACTTTAGAAGGGCTGACTTTGTCAAAATGGGTGAATACCTGAGGAATACACTAGCAATGGCCAAAAAGGAGGGGTGGAAGAGCAATGGAGAAAAAAAAACTGCCATCATAGAGGCAGCAAGACTTCATGTGAAACAGATAAAGAAAACAAAGCGGAGTAAAAAACACTATGGTTCTCAAAAGAGGTGGCAGGGAAGGTTAAGGAGAAAAAAGGCTGCATTCAAAAAGTATAAGGAATCACAGAAGGAGCACGACAGGTAACTGTATCAATTAAAGCAGAAAGAAGTGGGGAAGGCAGTCAGAATAGCAAAAGCCCAAACCGAGGAAAAACTAGCCAATTCAGTTAAGAAGGGGGATAAAACCTTTTATAGGTACATTAGGGAGCATAGAAAGGTTAAGGGAGGAATAGTGAAGATTAATAAGGGAGAGGGGAGGTGGGCAGAGGGAGACAGTGAAAAGGCAGAGATACTGAATGAATACTTTTTCTCAGAAGAAGCCAGAAGAGGAAGGAAGGAAACATATTCAATTCAGTGCTTTAGAGTAACTGGTAATTGTTATTTTTCTTTTAAACTTAGATTGTGGGCTTTTAGTGACACTGTACTTTCTTTGTTGTCTTTACTTAGAATTGTTTTTGGGCTGTTGAAAATTTAAAACGTAGTGGTGGTGTAATTCTGTGCTGTCTTTAATAGCTGCAGATTTTATCTTGGCTTGTCTGACTGCCCTGTAGTTGGGTGAAGAGTGTTAATTGTCTGGCCTCTCACCTCAGCTACGTGATAACTGGAGGTGGGGCTTAGTCAGAGTTGAGGTAGCAAGTAGGGTTTTATTTTCTCAGAAGAAGCCAGAAGGGGAAGGAAGGAAACATATTCAATTCAGTGCTTTAGAGTAACTGGTAATTGTTATTTTTCTTTTAAACTTAGATTGTGGGCTTTTAGTGACACTATACTTTCTTTGTTGTCTTTACTTAGAATTGTTTTGGGGCTGTTGAAAATTTAAAACGTAGTGGTGGTGTAATTCTGTGCTGTCTTTAATTGCTACAAATTTTATCTTGGCTTGTCTGACTGCCCTGTAGTTGGGTGAAGGGTGTTAATTGTCTGGCCTTTGACCTCAGCTACGTGATAACTGGAGGTGGGGCTTAGTCAGAGTTGAGGTAGCAAGTAGAGTTTTATTTTCTCAGAAGAGGAAGAAAGGAAACATATTCAATTCAGTGCTTTAGAGTAACTGGTAATTGTTATTTTTCTTTTAAACTTAGATTGTGGGCTTTTAGTGACACTGTACTTTCTTTGTTGTCTTTACTTAGAATTGTTTTTGGGCTGTTGAAAATTTAAAACATAGTGGTGGTGTAATTCTGTGCTGTCTTTAATTGCTGCAAATTTTATCTTGGCTTGTCTGACTGCCCTGTAGTTGGGTGAAGGGTGTTAATTGTCTGGCCTCTGACCTCAGCTACGTGATAAATGGAGGTGGGGCTTAGTCAGAGTTGAGGTAGCAAGTAGAGTTTTATTTTCTCAGAAGAAGCCAGAAGAGTAAGAAAGGAAACATATTCAATTCAGTGCTTTAGAGTAACTGGTAATTGTTATTTTTCTTTTAAACTTAGATTGTGGGCTTTTAGTGACACTACTTTCTTTGTTGTCTTTACTTAGAATTGTTTTTGGGCTGTTGAAAATTTAAAACATAGTGGTGGTGTAATTCTGTGCTGTCTTTAATTGCTGCAAATTTTATCTTGGCTTGTCTGACTGCCCTGTAGTTGGGTGAAGGGTGTTAATTGTCTGGCCTCTGACCTTAGCTACGTGATAACTGGAGGTGGGGCTTAGTCAGAGTTGAGGTAGCAAGTAGAGTTTTATTTTCTCAGAAGAAGCCAGAAGGGGAAGGAAGGAAACATATTCAATTCAGTGCTTTAGAGTAACTGGTAATTGCTATTTTTCTTTTAAACTTAGATTGTGAGCTTTTAGTGACACTGTACTTTCTTTGTTGTCTTTACTTAGAATTGTTTTGGGCTGTTGAAAATTTAAAACGTAGTGGTGGTGTAATTCTGTGCTGTCTTTAATTGCTGCAAAATTTTCCTCCCTCCCCTTCCCCAACTCTTAATTATATGCCCTGTTAAATCTGATTGACAGGAGCTAAACACAGGGTATAGTAAGGTGGAAGTAGGAGGGGCATAAGGGTAGAAGCCCACCCTCAGCACAAGTGTTTTGACTCATTTATTTATTGTTTTTTTTTTAAAGAAAATTATCTGAGGATCAGTAGCAGGATTTTTAGGACAGTAAATTAATAAAAAGGGAACTAGGAGAGCTTCAGTAGCAGACAAGTAGTGGAATAGCAGTATAATTGCAGTATAATGTGGGGAATGGTGCAATGCAGTGGCTGTGGGGCAGCCATATTCAGGCAGACCTTCTGGACACTGAGGTGCTGCCCTATCTGCATGCATCTCTCTGGACTGCGGGATGAGGTAGCCAGACTCAGAGCGGAAGTAAACTGGATCAGGAGTACCATCACCCCTATCCAGAGATCATCCAGTCCAGTGCAACTGCCTCAAAGGATGCCGAGAACGAGGAGCACTTGGATGACAGTGGGCTCAGGGAAGATTAGAGCGGTCAGGCAGAGGCACATCCCAGATCCTATTCCACTCAAGAACTCGTATGCCACACTGGCAAATGAGGACAACCAAATAGAGGTACCCAGAGAAGTGGAAGGAAAGGATGTGGAGGTTTGCCAAGGAGGTGACCTCAGCGGGGAAAGCAGTGGACCCCAGAGGAGGTGGAAGTGAATCCTGGTGGGGGACTCCATCATAAGAGGGATCCAGCTAGGAACACAGGAGGGGGAGGACAGGGAGGTGAGGTGCCTACCAGGTGCCACGGCATGGCGGGATGGAAGAAGATCCTGGGGATCACTGGGAAGGCAAGACGGAGGGTGAGCTGGATGTCGTTATCCACCTAGGGTACTAATGACCTGGCAAATGGGGAGCCAAAGGAGTTCAGGAAGAGTTTAGGAAATTGGGAGGGGTCTCAAGCAAGTAGCTAATTCTGTCACTTTCTCAGAGGTACTACCTTGAGAGGCAAGGACAGCATTGAGTGCATGCACCAGGAACTTTAACTCATGGTTGAAGAACTGGTGCTGAGAGGAAGGGTTTGGATTCATTGGTGACTGGGGACCCACCTGGAGGATGGAGGTTTGTTCAAGCCTGGTGGCCTGCATCCATCCTGAGGGGAATCCAAGCACTCAATGATAAGTTTAAATGCTACATTGACAACATTTAAACTAGCAAAGGGGTGGCAGGCCAGCAAGGAGGGTACCTACTACTCACCCCCACAGCTAGCAGTGGAACCAGTGAACCAGAGGAGTGGCTATCTCTTCAAAGCAGTGTGAAAGATGGAGATTAGTGCCCAAGAGGTGGATAGGCAGAAAAGGGCAAATTCAGCAGAAGGGCAGACAGCAAGGAGAACCAGGGATAAAGGACAACCAAGGAAGGCTGGAGTAGAACAGCGAAACAGTCTAGGGAGGTCAAATCATGGAAAGCCATGTGCAAATGCCAGGAGCCTTAGCAACAAGATGGAAGATCTGGAGGCTGTCATGGTGCAGTCAGACCTGGACATTGTGGCCATCACTGAAACCTGGTGTAATGATAACCACAACTGGGAGATGGCCATACCTGGCTACAACATATTCAGAAGAGACAGAGCAGGCAGGAAGGGAGGAGGAGGCACTGTATGTGAAAATGACATAAGGCCACAGAGATCCAGGAGGAACAAAATGGGGAGAGATACTGTGGGTTAAGCTGGAAAGGAAAATGGGGAGAGCTATCCACACAGGTGTGGTCTATAGACCACCAGCCCAGGAGGAAGAAACAGATAGGGAGCTGATTCTAGCCATTCAAAGGATGGCAGACAAGGGTGAGGTAGTACTGGTTGGAGACTTCAATATTCCAGACGTGGTCTGGAGCATCCCAGCAACAGCATCAACTAGGAGCAGATTTATCCTGGACTTCCTTCAGGGTGCCTTCCTCAAGCAAATGGTCATGGAACCAACTCGCAGAAGGCAATGCTGGACCTTGTGCTCCAAACAGGGACAGTGTGATGGGGTAACAGTGGGGAGCACCTGGGAACAGTGACCACCAGTCATTGTGGTTTGAAATCACAGAAGAGCAGAACCAAACCACACAAAACACGATCCTGGATTTTAGGGGGCAGACTTTGGGAAAATGGGAGATACTTGAAAGAGGCATTAAGGGAATGGGACAGGAATCAGGATTGAGGAACAGTAGGCAGTATTTAAAATGGGATTACAAGAACAACAGAATTATGCATTAAGCAGGTTAGCAAGAGGAAAAGGAAGAGGAGACCATTATGGTTTTCCAAAGAGGTAGCAAAGAAAGTGAAGCCAAAAAGATTGCATTCAGGCAATACAAAAGACACAGGCAGAAGGGATAGGAGAAGTACCAGGAGAAGCAAAGGAGGCAGGGAGGTCAGTAAGGGAAGCCAAAGCTCAGACAGAAGAACACATTGCAAAATCAGTGGGTAGAGGGGACAAAACCTTTTACAGGTACATAAGTGAAAAAAGAAAGACAAAGGGAGGGATAGTGAGACTGAAGGGGGAGGATGGGGACTGCGTGGAGGATGACAACAGTAAAGCTGACATATTGAACAGGTATTTCTGCTCAGTCTTTACTGAGGAAGAGGAGGATAATGGGTCTGAAGGGAGTACAAGGGGTGAGAATGGTGCAGAAATGGACACAAGTCCCTTTACACGAGAAAGGGTCCTGAAGGAACTGGAAGTAATAAGAGTTGATAAAGCAATGGGGCAAGATGGGGTGCACCCAGAGTCCTTAAGAACTAAGAGAGGTTGTGGCTGAACCTCTGGCTATCCTGTTTAGCCGATCACTGGAAACAGGAGGTACCCAAAGACTGGAGGACAGCAGATGTAGTCCCTTATACAAAAGCGGGAACAAAGAGGAAGCAGGAACTACAGACCAGTCAGCCTCACCTCGGTAGTGGGGAACATCATGGAAGCACTACTGAAGGAGAGATTGGTGGAACATCTGGTTGTCAATGGACTACAGGACCCAAGGCAGCATGGTTTCACCAGGGGAGGTCATCAGACCAACCTCATTTAATTTTTGACTGGGTGACTAGGGAGGTGGATCAGGGAGGGCAGTGGACATGGCCTATCTGGACTTCAGCAAGGCCTTTGACACTCTGCCACAGAAGACTACTACACAAACTGGGAATATGGGTATGGGCAGGACAGTAGTGTGGTGGGTAGGTAACTGGCTGGGTGGCAGGACACAGAGGGTGGTGGTAATGGCTGTCACTCCACAGAGGAAGAGTGACCAGTGGGGTACCTCGGGATCAGTGCTGGGACTGGTCCTATTCAACATCTTCATCAGTGACATTGCACAGGACCTAGAAGGCAGAATTTCACTGTTCGCTGATGACACAAAGCTCTGTAACAGAGTAGACTCACCAGAGGGTGTAGACAGAATGAGAAGGGACCTGCAGAAACTTGAAGAATGGTCAGGGGTTTGGCAGTTGAAATTCAATGCAAAGAAGTGCAAGATAATGCATATGGGGCACAAAAACCCTGGCACAATACATCAGTTGGGGGGTGAGGATATAGCATGCACCAAACAGGAACGGGATCTTGGGGTTATCATCTCTGATGACCTCAAGGTAGGGAAACAGTGTGACAAGGCAGCAGGTAAAGCAAATAGGATGCTGGGATGTATAGGCAGGGGCATCACCAGCAGGAAAAGGGAGGTCATAATTCCGCTATACAAGACACTAGTGAGGCCCCACCTGGAGTACAGTGTACAGTTCTGGAGACCATACCTATGTAAGAACATAGACAGGGTAGAGAAGGATCAGAGGAGGGCAACAAAGATGGTGTATGGATTGCATCATAAGTCCCATGAAGACAGGTTGAAGGAACTGAACATGTAATCCCTGGAGGAAAGGAGGGAGAGAGAGGGGATATGATAGAGACATACAAGTATCTCACAGGGAGGAACAGGGTGCAGGAATACACTATTTTTAAGCGAAAAAGATGTACCAGGACTAGAGGGCATGGGATGAAGTTGGAGGGAGGACGATTCAGAGGAAACATGAGGAAGAATTTCTTCACAGAACGGGTGATGGACAAGTGGAACACCCTGCCAGAGGAAGTGGCGGGGGCTGAAACAATCACGGGATTTAAGAATGCATGGGATAGACATAAAGGAATTCTGGAGGTCAGGGGTAAGGGGCAACAGACTTCTAGGAAAACATAAACTGAACTTACAAGCTCAAATGGGCAGACTGGGTGGGCCATATGCCCTTATCTGCTGACACTGTCTATGTATCTATGTACTTTTGCTCAGTATTCACAAAAGAAGATAAGGAGGAGTTACCTAAACCAGACAATAGAAGCACTCTGGGTAGGGGGGTTGACACCAGTCCACTTACAGAAGAAAGAGTCCTGAAAGAACTCCTAAAACTCAAGGTGGACAAAGCAATGGGGCCTAACGGGATTCACCCCAGAATCCTAAAAGAACTAGGGAGGACCTAGTGACACCACTGACCACACTTTTAACAAATCATGGAAGAATGGGTGGTACCTGAGGACTGGAGGAGGGCAGATGTGATTCCCCTTCACAAAAGTGGGAGCAAGGCAGAAGCAGGAAACTACAGACCTGTAAGTTTGACCTCAGTGCTAGGGAAAATGATGGAATCACTTCTGAAAGAAAGAATTGTTGAGTACCTAGAGGCCAGCGGGGCACAGGACCCAAAGCAGCATGGATTTACAGCAGGAAGGTCATGTCAGACGAATCTAATAGATTTCTTTGACTGGGTGACCAAAGTAATAGAGCAAGGAGGGCTGTGGATATGGCCTACCTAGACTTTAGCAAGGCATTTGACACAGTCCTGCACAAAAGATTAATAATCAAGTTAGCCAGCCTGGGAGTGGGTCCCAGGGTGGTAGCCTGGTAGCAAACTGGCTGCAAAACAGGACACAGAAGGTAATAGTGAATAGAACACATTCCGAAGAAAGGGGGGTCACTAGTGGAGTACCTCAGGGCTCAGTACTGGGTCCAGTCCTCTTTAACATCTTTATAGGTGACATTGCAGAGGGTCTGGAAGGAAAGGTATGCCTCTTTGCAGATGACACAAAGATCTGTAACAGAGTTGATGCACGGGAGGGGTAGAAAGGATGAGAAGGGACTTGGCAAGGTTGGAGGAATGGTCAGACATATGGCAACTTAGACTCAATGCAAAGAAGTGCAAAGTAATGCACCTGGGAAACAAAAACCCAGGAGAAGAGTACACAATAGCAGGGGAGGTACTAACAACAGCAAAAATGGAAAGGGACCTGGGGCTGGTCATATCAGATGATCTAAAGGTTGGTAAGCAATATGAGGAGTCAGTAAGGAGAGCTAGGGGGATACTGGGATGCATAGGAAGGGGCATCACAAGTAGAAAAAGGGAAGTGGTTATCCCTCTGTACAGACAGTTGGTGAGACCCCATCTGGAGTACTGTGTGCAGTTTTGGAGACCTCATCTCGCAGGACATAGACAGGATGGAAGCAGTCCAGAGGAGGGCAACTAAAGCGGTGCAGGTCTGCATCAGAAACCATATGAAGAGAGACTGAGAGAGCTTAATATGTATACCCTTGATGAAAGGAGGGACGGGGGACATGATAGAAACATTCAGGTACCTGAAGGGAATCAACAAAGTCCAGGAGGGTAGCATCTTTCAGAAAAAGAAATGTGTAAGAACAAGGGAACACAATTTAAAGATAGAGGGGGGACGGCTCAGGGGTAATGTGAGTACATTTTTTTTCATGGAGAGAGTGGTGGATGCATGGAACCGCCTTCCTGGGGAGGTTGTTGGGTCTAAAACAGTGGGGGAATTCAAACATGCATGGGACAGACATAAGGCAATTGTAGTGGGGGGTGACAGGAAGTAGGCTGTTGGTTAACTAGAATCTGCAGCTTATCCAGTCGGTAGGGAAATGGGCAGACTGGGTCAGCCAAGTGGTCCTTATCTGCTGTCAAAGTCTATATTTCTATGTTTTTGGAGATTTCATCAGTGTGAACTTTAAAGGTAAGTTTAGGGTCAATAGACACCCCCAGATATTTGAAGGACTCGACGTAATCCAGCGGTTCGCCGAGCAAAGTGTGGATAAGTGGGGCTGTCCCCGCGGTACCGGTATTGGGAGTGTTTGCTTTTGGATGGATGATCATGGCCTTCGTTTTCTTGGTGTTTAACAGAAGCTTGGAGTAAAGAAGATTGCTCTGCAGGTGGTTAAATTCTGTTTGGAGAATGCTACACGCGAGTTCCAGGGAAAGTCTGTCTATGTACAATACGGTGTTGTCAGCGAAGAGGTGGATATCTGCTGCCTTGACACTGGTGCTTAAATCGTTTATGTAGATGGCAAATAAGAGAGGGCCCAGGATGGACCCTTGCGGTACACCTCTTGACAGATTTGTAAGGGGGGAGAGACCCCCCCCCGCCTTGATCTGTTGCTGTCGATCAGATAGGTAGTTGGAGAACCACACAAGAGCCAAGTTACAAATGCCAGTTTTTTGTAGAGCATCCAATAGCAAGCTGTGGTCCACCATGTTGAAAGCTTTGCTAAGGTCGAGGAACAGTATGCAGACATAGCTTCTGGTATCCAGTGCATTCAACCAGTCATTCGTGACCTTAGCCAGCGCTGAGGTGGTACTGTGGCAGGGCCAAAAGCCAGCTGTGTTCAGTAAATTCACGTCGTTGATATGCTGTCTAAGTAAGGTATTTACCACTTTTTCAAGGAGCTTAGAGATGGTAGGGAGTAAGGAGATAGGGCGGTAGTGATTTAGGTCGCTAGTACTGCCAGATTTGAAGAGTGGAATAACGTTGGCGGTTTTCCAGATGGCCGGGAGTGAACCCTGGGCAAGGGACATATTGAAGAGATGGGAGATTGGAGGCGACAGTACACAAAAGTCAAGTTTGAGGAAGAAGGGCTCTATCAGGTCTACATCTGCACTCTTCCTGCTGTCCAGGTGGAGCAGAAGGTCCTCGACTTCCTTCACTGAGATAGAGAAGAAGGAGGATGCTTTGCAAGGTGTGGGTGAGGTTGTGGCAGGGCCCAGGCAAGTGGCGCTTGAGGTAAATAGTTGTGCGTGAAAATTATAGGCAGGGGAATCGAACGCTAGGCCCGCTGTGTTGAACTGGTTGTTAAAGAGTTTGAGGATTTCTTGTTTATCAGTAACAACGGAATTGCCAGATGAGATTTTTGGCAGGAACAGACTAGCAGAGCTGTGGCTTTGGATTTCTCTTAAGGTTTTCCAAAATTTAGCTGTGTTGTTAGAGAAAGAGTTGAGTTCATAACGATAGTAACTAGCTTTTGTTTCCCTAACTAATCTGGTGCAGTGGTTTTTCTGGCAGCTCTGAAAGCTGCCCAGTCAGTAGGCTGCTTAGTCTTCCTAGCCTTCTTCCAAAGAGAGTCTCTGCGATTCAGCACAGCTTTCAAATTAGCTGAAAACCAAGGGCAAGTTTCTTATTAGTTTGAGTTTTTACGAGAGAGGCGCATGCTTATTGATGGATCCGAGGACAATGTTTTGGAAGACTTTGTAAGCTTTGACAACCGACAGAGCCAGGTAGAAATCCTGCCAGTTCGTGTATTGTAGGTCAGAGAGGAAGGCATTGGGGTTGAAATGTCGTTTTGGTCTTTTAAAGACATATCTAGAGGAGGAAACAGGTCTAGGGTAAATCCTCACACAGGCAATAACACAGTGATCACTAACGTCATTGAAGAACATGCCAGAGTGTGAGTATAGGTGGGGTTTGTTGACCAGGATGACGTCAAGCAGGATACTGTTCTTAGGGTGTTTCCTATTGGGATGGGTCATCTCCACTATAGGCTGTGACAGGTCAAAGCTGTCACGTAGATGTTTTAGTGGTTGTGAGGAGGGTGAAAGCCAGTCCATGTTAAGGTCTTCTGCAATGATAGCTTTAATAAAAAAAAAAAAAAAAAACCTGACAATACCTCTCTGAGGTAGCAACTGTACCTAACTTTGTATCAATATGGCCAAACCATTGACCTGGATCATTAACCGGTCATTACTTGAAGGCTACGTCCCATACCAGTGGAAGGTGGCCAACTTGGTCCCCATCCACAAAGGTGGCTCTTGTAAACAAATTGGGAATTATAGGCCCATCGCCCTCCTGTGCACACTGGCCAAATTGCAAAAAAAGCTAGTGTACGGACAACTGAGAGACTACCTTGAGCTGCACCAAATCCTAGCCCCCTCACAGCATGACTTTCGGCTAAACCATGGCACAGATATGGCGCTCATCAAACTCACAGTGGACCTATTCAGGGCAACAGATGTTGGGATGTCGACAGGTGCTATCTTCATAGACCTGTCCAAGGCATTTGACCTTGTGATCATAACCTTCTTCTTACAAAGCTGCAAGGCATAGGTCTTGATACCCATGCCCAAAACTGGTTCAAGAGCTACCTGTCAGGCCGCTTCTAGAGGGTCATTTGGAAGGGAGAGCTATCAGCCCCCCTACCTATAAAGGAGGGTGTTCCTCAGGGCTCTATTCTTGGCCCCCTCCTATTCTCTCTCTTCACAAATGATCTAAACCATCACTGTGGGGAAAGCTCAGTAGTTCAATACACAGATGATACTTTCATCTACCGATCCAGGCCTACATCACATGATCTGGGCCCTCTCCTACAAGGGGACCTAATCACACTCGAGGCCTGGCTCACATCTAACTGAATGATCCTTAACACAGCAAAAACCAAAGCCTTGCTGTTTGGCCCTAGATCCCTAGGCCAGGATAGGGACAATTCCCTACAACTGACTTCCCTTGCTGGCAAAAGAATAGAAGTTGTAGATAACATAAAATGCCTCGGGCTAACTATTGACCAAGGTCTCACCTTTAAGCCCCACGGAGACCAGGTAACTAGGTCTATCCATGTCAAACTCAGCACCTTGCGCAGGCTAAAAAAACAACTTATCCTGGAGGCTAGACGAGCAATTGCTTCTAGTGTCCTCCTACCCACATTAACTTATGCTGCCCTAGTAATCCAGGGTATGGCAAAGGGTGAGGATGGCAGGCTTCAAATCCTGTATAACAAGGTGGCAAGGTTTGCAACAATGTGTCATCCACGAAGCCCCCCCTGCATCTCACTAGCCAAGCTGCAATGGCCTTCCCCTACGGCACGTCTACAATATCCTCTGCTCTGCCTTGCATACAAATTGCAGAGCCCAGTGGCCCCACCAAGCCTAACAAGAATCATCATGCCCAAACCTAACCCCGAAACGCTCAGGACCTCGGGTCCGTCCCTACTGGCAACCCCCAGAGTCAAGACTCACACAGGAGGCAAATCTTTCGCTATCACAGCTCCCAAACTGTGGAACATCCTCCCACCCTTAGTACAGGATGCCCCCTCACTGTTAAACTTTCGCACAAAGCTTAAGTCCCACTTGCTCTGGACAAGCTCTTGCCATTGTGAGGGTATAGGGTAACCACCCCTCCGTCCCAACCACAACACCCACCCCTTCTCCTCTCACCTAACAGACAGCTAATCTTGCCTTGATTCTCTCAGGGGTTGCACTTATGGTCTACTAACTAAATAATTGCCTGTACTGTTATCTTCATTATCTTGCTTACTTCTTGTTACCCTGTATCACCCACAGGATGTATTGTATAGTACAATTTCTGTTCCCCGGGTTGCCCCTGAAAAAGGGACCTTCGGGGCCCAGTGGGCCAACCCGGTCATCAAAATTCAATAAATAAATAAATAATAAATATTGTAAATGGATCCTAACTAAGCTGTATAGGCAATATACCCTTTTCTGAATTGTATGTACCATGATTGTCTATATAGAACTGCTTAGACTGCTTTTTTGAATTTTCGAGCCATACGAATTGTACCACCCATGTATGATATCCCAATGTACCCTGCTCCTAATGTTTCCTATGTCAATGTATTGAAAGTGTTGCATTTTTCTATGTGACGTGGAGCCTTTGAAAATGAGTCAATGACTCAAAGGGTTGTAATTCCTATGTACTTAAATAAATAAATAACTTCAGAGGATAAGGAGGTTAGAATGTTGGATAAGTGATTTAACACCCTGTGCCCGACTGAAGGAGACCTGTAGCAACCTAAGATGTAGATGGGGGTTGATGAAGGTAACTGAAGTTTTAGTGTGGTGCATTCAAATTCCAGGGGCACAGAGGTAGAGTTAACGATGGAGGCTGTGAGATTATCACGAACATAAATGGCCATGCCCCCTTCCCTGTTTAGCCTATCAGTCCTATAAATGACGTAAGAGGGGATGTTTATTTCGTAGTCCAGTGTAAACGGTTTCAGCCAGGTTTCTGTTATCACGACAATATCAGGGGAGGCAATGTTAAGTCATGACTGGATAATGTCCAGTTTCCTTAACAAGCTACGGGCATTGATATGAATCAGGCTTAGCCCCTTTAAACCGGGCAGAGTGAAGGGAGCCTGTATAGGTAGTGGGGGGCCAGGGTTGAGCTCAGTATTGCCTGTACAAATCAGCGTCAGGAGTAAGAGTTTTGTGAGAGCTGCCTAACAGTAGCCTCCGCAAGCATAATCTTGCCCTTTTGCGAGGGCTGGGACAAGAGGGTGTTGGTGGAGGTGAGTAGGTGTGGTTGGGCCACGTAGACGCATATATAAAAATCATAGTGGATGAGATATACATAAAGGGTGGAAAAAGGATGGGGTAGAGGTGCCTACTGCAGTTGGTGCAGTACAAATTGGTTGAGGGACTAGGCACATTGATAGCTACGTCAGCTGGGAGGAGGTGTACGATGGTGTGGGGGGGGGAGATGGAGAGGGACAGGTGTCAAGCACCAGGAGGCTTGGCGGCAGGTCAGAGGAGGCTAGATCCACATGGGTGCACTGGAAAGTTGCAGCATGCACATAAAGCAGCCCAACCATAGGGGTGAGGGGCTCATTGTGTTTCCTTGGCTGTAGCACAAGTACCCAGTAGATGAGAGGCAAGGTGTGCAAATGGGAGAAGGCCACAGGGCATGGCCAGGAATGTGGTAAGAGAAGCAGGCCACAGGGCGTGGTTGGGAATGTGGTAAGGTGAGCAGGGACAATGCAGCTAGAGGATGGGGGGGCAGGGAGTGAGGTAAAGACACAAAGTACCACAAGGTAGCCACAGGCTGCACTGCCCCAGGCACCTACAAATTGGGTTACAACGAAGAAGATGCAGCCAGGTTAGGATTCCTATGTTGATGTGTTGAAGAGGATAATATTAGAGCAAAATATGGCTATGTGCTTATTTATGTCTAAATCTGGTTTGCTCATATAGGAACAATGTCAGGTAGTGAGAAGCAATGTAGAGAAAGGGGTGTGCAGTTAGAGCCTACAACAGCCAATGGTAGTGAAGAGTTGTGTGCAGGGAGGGGCAAAGGTGTATTTAATAGAAGTTGGGCGCAGGGAGGATGGGTGGGATAAAAATGCAGACCCAGAGCAGCTACAGAATTTTACATTGAACCCTGTTCACCTGTCCCCTCTTAGAGGCCAGTTGGGGGCCAAGTCCTCTGGTACCTCAGGGCTTTCTGTTCCTTCTCCAAAAAGTCACAGAATGTTCAACCTGGAGGACAGCGAGTAGGGTCTTCGCCCTAACCCTTGAGGAAACTCCCTCGGATTCTCTTCATGATACCCTAGGGTGTCCCCCACTTGGGGCTTGAATAATCCTCTAGCTTATGTCACCCTCTGGCTGTCATTTTCTTCAATGCAATCCTAAAAGAGTCCGTGAGAGTTTCCTTCCTCTCTTTCTTATGGCACAGGTGTCCCATGGTTCTCTTCTCCTGAAGTGGGGACTACGCCAGTACTCCGTGGGAAAACTTCTCTAGATTTCTTTCCTACATCTAAGTCAAGACTCACTCCTCTCTAAGCAGGACTGATTGCCCTCCAAGGAACAGTCTGTGAGACCTAGGCTTGGGATTTCTTAACGTTTCTGTATAAAGGGTGTAAGGAAGGGTCTGCCTTCGCCATGTCTGATTAGACCATTAATTCCCTTCAGACCTTGAGTTGATAACCTCTTAACTGGCGGGATCCTTGCTCCTTCATTCCCACAAGGGTTTTGAAATTCTCAAGCCAGTGGTCTTCCAAATTTTTGTGGCAGACAGTTCTTCCCCTTACACCTTTATCCTTACTTCCATCTCTTCTATCTTTCTTCTTTCTATCCTTTGCCTTCTCCTTCCCTCGAGACCCCCAAGGATTGAGGACTTAGGGTAGGGTTCACTCCTTTCTGTCCTCTAATTGGCTTTTACCTTTTTCAGTTTATATCCTTTACTTTGTCTATCCCTCGGCTCTCTTACCTCACTCTCTTTCTCTATAACATGTTTCTGCCTCTCTGGCTCAACAGAACTTGGATGGAGGAGGAGTCTGTGGGACCTAACTGCCAATCTGCATGCTCTGTGCAGTACGTCAGCCACGTGGGCTCACTGTCGGTGCTGACTCCTCCCTCAAAAAAAAAAAAAAAAAGCTCCCGTGGCAGGTGCACGCCTCCAGCTTACACCCTGCAGTAATGAATGGTAAAGATACAAGAGAAGATCAAGAATTACGGTAGGTACGTAATTTTCATTTATATTGTCTGCAATGCAATTTGAAAGCAGCATCAGCTCACTGTAAAGGTCATCACCATCAATTTCACCCGACTCTCCATCCTGAAGAGCCAGATTAAGATCTTGGCAGCATTTCAGCAGTTCACTGGATAGCATCTTTTTCTGTTTTCCAGGTTCGTTGAGGAAGCCAAAATTGAGTGAGTTTTGTAGAGTTCAAAGTGTTTCTGAAATGACTGCACAGCAGTATCAAGTATTAAAAGCAAGTATTCCACACAAAAGGCTTCTTCCCCGCTTGCTATTGGAGTGTCCTCCCCTTCATGTGAGAAAAATGTCTTTTCTTTGAAGGATGGTGTTCTTGAAACACAGGTTCAACATCCATTGCTTCAGCTATCTCTTTGGCAGTCACTTTGGCATCACTAAAGCCGTTTTATGGTATTTCTTGAAAAACAGCAGAACTGAATTCACATGCGTCATAGCAACATGCATTTGCATTGTTGAGCTCTGTAGGATTTTGTTTACATGGTTGACTACATTTAGCAGGTCATACCAAATTATAAGACTTAGAATGAACTTGAAAGAACTGAACTCGTGTACAGACAACGATCTGGCTTTTGCTGTGGACTTTTGGATCATTTGTGGTCTCCAAGACTTCATCCAAGGCATCACGTATACCTCTGGCCTGGTATCTAACAGCTTTTACACTCTTTAGTCTGTACTCCCATCTTGTCTCAGATAATGGTTTTGTAGACAGATCTGGGGCATGTTTTCTCAAAATTTCCCACTGTGCTGTTGAGGCAGAAAAGATGGTGTAAAGTCGTTGCAAAACACCAAAAAGAGTCTGTGCTCTTGGGGAAGAACTGGCAATATCACCCAAGATGAGATTCAAATTGTGGGCACCACAAGATGTAAAAAAGGCCCTTGGATTCAGCGTCAGAATGCGGGATTGGACACCTTGGTGCTGGCCTTTCATGTCAGCACCGTTATCATAACCTTGGCCATGGCAGTTCTGTAGATCTAGTCCATATGATTCTATTTGGTTTAACAAAATGTCACAATTCTTTGCCACTGCTGTCCTGGACTTGAACAAAGTCTGCAAAGTGTTCTGAAATGTTGACTGTGTTGTCAGTGTCAACAAACTGGATAATCAGAGACAACTGTTCTTTATGGCTTTTGTCTGGAATGCAGTCCAGTAGCACTGAAAAGTATTTTGCCTGCTTGACCAATCCAGTATGACATATTTTACTTTTTCAGACATCAACAAGACAAGTTATTTTTAAATTCTTGGGCCAAGATAGTGGTCTTTTATTTCTTGTGATCTGATCCATTTCAGGTGATCTTCTAGAACGAGATCAAACCTGGTAATGAGCTTGTCATGCTCCCAAGAAATTCCCATTGTCATGGCTATAGAGTGTATCACTACTGCCATGAAATGCCAAGCTATGCTCCACTAAATACTGGATTATAGCGATCAACCTTTCTGATACTTTGCGCCAGTGGTTAGTCTCTTTACTGAGCAGTTCTTTTACATCCTGGTCAATAGTAGTCCTTTTGGCAAGTCTTCTCTCAAGCTCAGACCACTGTTGCATGCTCTCAAAGTGTGGCTTTGAATGCTCATGAGTTCTCAATCTCTCTGTCAAGTGTTTCCAGTCATTAAGTCCATTTTTCACCAGACTGCTTTTTACAGCACAAGCGAACAACTTGCATGCAAAGCAAAAGACAGCATCTTTCTTCTTTGAGTACACAAGCCAGCGCCTTTCCACATGCTCGCCATTAGATAAAGTTTGGAAGTAATGTTCTGTGGAGAAGCACTGTTCATATCTGTTACCATCAGCAGTCAGTGAACTTGGAAAATTGTAGTCAGATACTTTGTATGGACCTCTGTGGATGATAATTTCCCTGTCTTGTGGCTGAAGGTTGACTGGCCAGAGACCCAGATCTTCAGAGTCCTGGAAAATATTCACACACAAAATTCTCTGTTCTGCTGGTGTATGGAAGACAGGATCAGCACCACACTCCCCGACATCTGGTTGATCAAAACTTGTAAGGTCACTGCAATCATCTGATGCAATCGAGACTGAGCCCAACTGAATTGTTGCTGAAATCTAGCTACTTTCCAAATCGCAGAATGGACAAATACCATTAAATTCAGTTGCATTGTTGTCAATATCCATATCCACTCTCGTTGCTATTCCTGTGTTTGACACATGTCTAGCAACTTCGGTGTATGTACCTTGGTTTCTCGGTAGAACGACCCTAAACCGATCACACGCCCCTTGCTGTGACTGTAGAAACTGTTGCAGCTGCATCTTTCTCTTCTTCTTCTTAGCTGCTCCAGAAAAATATTTCCTGTTTGCATCTCTGTCTCTGCTAGGCATCTCGTAAGGACTATAGGTAATCCAGACACAAAATTGAATATTGATTATTGTCATAACAGTGACCAAACCTGAATAAACTTTCAACTATAGGACCCTCCAGTCCACTTTCCCCATTCTGTTAGAGTACAAAAAAATCCAGATCACTCTTTGACCTTGTTAACCATGTGATGTGCTCAACAGTATGAAGAGAGACATAGAGAGATGATCATCCCCAGTAGTAGTCTCAGAAGGGATTCAGCCTCCAGATAGAGAGACACCGAACGTGATTTGGGGGAATAGATCCTGAACTTAACACCAGCATTACATATTGTTGATATTAGCCTTGGAGGTAGGTTTGCTGACCACGGGACACAGATTCAAAATACTGAAGGACACATACTTGAGTGACCATTCTTATTGCACAGCATATACAGTGCAGCATGGTGGCAGTTAATGTGCGCAGAGCATATAACGCCTAGCACTGTAATGTGTACTCTGCTCGTGTCTCTACAGAGCCTGGCTTTCTGCGAGATCTCACTAGATTTACAGCTCAACTGCAACAGGCATCTACAGTGTTGCACTAGCCAAATGCTGGTAGATTTTAAATTGAGCTACTAAAATTTTAAGTAGCCCTTCAGGCTTGTACTGGAGAAGGTAACATTTCCATAAGTACACCAGCTAGATCAGTGGAAAAATCTTTGGAGCTAGTGGATTTTCCCAGTCTATAACTGCAACACTCCAGCCCTCGCAGAAGTCACAAATATAGCTTCAACATGAAGCCGTTTTTTTTTTTTCAGTTTATGTTCTGGGGTACACGTGTCACTAACGAGTGAATGAAGTTCAGCACAGCACGGACTGGAATTGTCAATGCAGCCGCTCGAATTTCACTCCTTTGCTCCGCACACTGGTCCCATGACTAGTAGACAATGCACACAGTCAATTGCATACAGAACGGAAGAGTTTGTGGTCTCATCATCACACACACACACACACACACACTCTGCAGCTGCTCAATTATCATTCTGTTGCTCCACATACGGTTCCCATGATGGGTAGATGACGCACCCATGGTCAAATGCATACAGAACAAGAGATTCTGGCTACACACACACACACACACACCATCCAACATGTCTCATCACCACAATCCAGGACCCCCCAAAGAATGAAAAATGTCTTAACCAACACACACTGCAGCTGCTCGATTATCGCTCCTTTGCTCCACATACGGGTCACGTGATGAGTAGATGAAGCACGCACGAGCAAATGCTTACAAAACAAAAGAGATTCTGGTTATACGCACAGCATCCAACATGTCTCGTCACCACAATCCAGACCCCCCTCAAACAAACAACGAAAAAAATCACACACACACAGTGCAGCTGCTTGATTATCGCTCCTTTGCTCCACATATGGGTCCCATGATGAGTAGATGATGCACGCACGGTCAAATGCATACAGAACAAAAGAGTTACTGGTTACACACACAGCATCTGACACGTCTCATCACCACAATCCAGACCCCAAACAAAGGACAAAAAACGTCTTAACCAACTCTCCATTAAGGCCCTTTTTTGTGCCAGCAAGAGAGATAGCCCCCCCCAACCCCAAAACAAGCACTTCTCCCATCCAATCAACCCATCTGCAGAGAGCACTGGAGAGGCTTCATGAGCACAAGACCATCATGGGATCCAAGGTCTGTGGCCATTTTTCTCAAAAGAGTGTCTTAGTTCAGTAAACTCACAGGATTATATACAGGATAATGTATGGTCTTTGGTACCTCGCTGTAAACACTGAGAGTTTGTCACCATGACATCATTGTAAACCTCAACTTGGTGAAATCAGTCAATGAAGTGGTTTGAAAATACTTACCAAGTTGCACAAAAAAATGTTTTATTTTCACACATACACATCTCTACTTTCAAAACAGCATGTAGGTCTTGGGCTCTGTGCATATTTCTACAGCATAAAGCAGTGCCTGTACTTTTACCAAATGAATACTGCAGACAAATAAGTAAAGAGCACCTGTGTTGAGGTGCACAAAATCACGTGAGCACTCACTATGCAACTAGACACTCTGCATGTCATGGTTCTGTCTTTAACAGTATGATACAATAGTCAACATACAGAATTATCAAAATACAAAATATTTTGCACCTGGGGAGAGCTACATGTTGGGGGGGCCTTCTGTCACCAAAGAGGAAAGAGACCTAGGAGTTATCTCTGATGACCATAAAGTATCAAAGCAGTGTGCAAAGATGGGGAGGCGAGGAGGGCCAGCAGCAGGCTGGGGGAACTCCCAACAGCTAAAGGGTTTGAGCTTCCTGCTTATGAACATATGCAGCCTTGCCAACAAACTTGACCAGGTCCACGCCTGGGTACTACATGCCAAGTCTGATATAGCAATGCTTTCGGAAACCTGGCTGAAAAATACTTTACCTGACAAGACATTTAACATACCAGGATACAACTTGATCAGGTGTGACAGGTTGACCAGAGGTGGTGGTGGTGTTGCCATATGTAGTAAAGATACATTCCTAACCACCGATATTGTCCGCACATCAATGCCCAAAGAATTTGAATGTCTTGCCTTTAAAATTACCCTTATGCCTGGTATAGCCTTATTGGTAACTGCATGCTATAGACCTCCTGCAGCGGGCCTATGTATACTGTCCCATATTCACTCTCTCCTGGAAAAAGCGAACATGGAATGCATTATCATGGGTGACTTTAACCGTAATTGGAACAATGCCAGCACAAACAAGCTTAAGGACTTCTGCAACAAGCACCGGCTCACTCAGATTATCTCTGACGTTACACGACCTAACAAGAAAAATCCTGACCGAAGTTCACTTCTGGACTTTATACTGGTCAACAAGCCACATAAACTCTCTCATGCAGGGGTCTTCCACAATGATCTGAGTGATCACTGCGCAGTCACCTGCATTAGGTGCTCCCCACACCTCCCCTCCACCTCTACTTTCAAGCTTAAGCACAGCCTAATATGCTTCAGTCTCCCGGCCTTCCTGACAGATCTTGGGAACATAAAGTGGCAGGATTTCTACCTTACACCCTCTGTGTCTGAAGCATTCTGTATCTTCCAGGATCTGCTAGTAAATGTTATCAACCAACACGCACCCTTAAGGAAAATCAAATCCAGGAAACGCGCACCTGATTGGTTTAGCCCACTACTTAAGAGGACCTTACGGCATAGAGACACCCTTTGGAAAAGGGCTAGGAAGTCGCAGTCTGACTCAGACTGGCTCTCCTTCCAGGTAGCCAGAAATGCCTGCACCAAACTGGTAAGGTTGGAAAAACAACGGTTCTTCCAGTCAGCCCTGGAGGCAAACAAAACTGTTCTGCCAATTTTTGGCAGCTACTGAGAGAGGCTGAGGGACATTCCCCTGCCACCCCACTACTAGTCAGGATTGTGGCAAATAACACCTCCTTCACAGATAGGTCCGAGATCCTCGATCAGTTCAATAACCACTTCGCCACTGCAGGCCTCGCATTCGACACATCACCTGTTAGTAAGATGAGCACTACAAGCACCACCAGCATAGCTACTAGACCAACCATAGCCCCCCCGACTGACCGCCCCCTCTTCAAGTTCTAGCCAGTCTCCTACAAACAGGTGGAGGACCTGCTCCTCTCGCTGGACACCAAAAAGAGCGCTGGTGCCGATTTACTTGAACCCTTCTTCTTAAAGCAGGTTCTTATTATCTGGCAGCTTCAATTGCCCATCTCTTTAACAGCTCATTATCCCAAGGGGAATTGCTGCCTAGCTGGAAAACCATGCACATTATTCCCCTGTTCAAGTCAGGAGACCCCACTGACTTGAACAACTATAAGCCTATTTCGTTGCTTCTTGTTTTATCCAAGCTACTTGAAAAAATTGTAAACTCTCAATTAAGGGAGTACTTCGATCCTGAGAAAATCCTCAATCCAGTCCAATCAGGTTTCAGACCCAAGAACAGTACCGTGTCTGCTCTTGCCAAAGTGTCAAATGACTGGCTAAAAGCCCTGGAAAGTAACAGCACATCTATGCACTCTTCCTTGACCTCAGCAAAGCATTTGATACAGTTGATCATTCCATACTTCGATTCCCTGAGTAGCATCGGTCTAACCTCTGCTGCAGTAAAGTGGTTCCACTGCTACCTCGCAAACTGTAAACAGCAAATTAAAGCCCAAGGGGAATTCTCCCCACTAAAATTACTGCCCAAGGCGTTCTGCAAGGTTCCATTTTGGGACCTATCCTCTTCGCCCTTTACATCAACCACATCGACTCTGGCATGGTTGCTAGAAACATTCATCTCTTCGTAGATGACACAGTTCTCTACACGACCAACCCCTCCTTGGACATTGTGTACAAGGAGCTACAGCAGGATTTTATCATCCTCCAGCACAACCTGTTGAATCTAAAGCTCTTGTTAAATGCAAAAAAAAAACAAAAGCTATGATTATCTCTCCATCCCACAATACGGGGATACCTGGGACCCCACAAATTATTACCCTCCTTAATGAACCACTAGAGCTAGTGGATGAATTTAGATATCTGGGAGTCTGGTTGGATGACAAACTTACCTTCGCTGTACATTTAAGTGAGTTAACAAAAAAGCTAAGGCAGTGCCTCAGTATTTTCTACCGCATAAGACACCTACTCACCCTTGAAGCTAGAAAGTGGCTGGTTCAAACAACCTTTCTTCCCCTCATTGACTATGCAGACTTCTTATACAGCCATTGCCCCCAGTATGCGCTCCAAAAGCTGGATACACTCTATCATTGCGCATTGAGATTTGTTCTTCACTTGCCCTTGCAGACTCATCACTGCTCATTGTACCAAGCATTAGATTGGCCGTCCTTCTCCACAAGGAGGTAAATAAACGCCCTCATGTGGCTATTCCAGGCTTTGTCCAACAAACTACCACCCTATATCTGTGACCTGTTTGAATGTTCAAAGGGTGCCTACAGACTAAGGAACTCCTCCTTTGTCCTCCTTAAGCTACCACGAACAAGGACATGTCTTGGCTCAACTGCCATTAGCTCCTTTTTACCAGCGCTTTGGAATAATATGCAAAAATTACTTGAAATCTCCCTGCTGCCCAGCCATTTTATATTTAGGGGGCTGCTCTATAGAGGCCTGAAAAAGATGTGTGATTGTTTCAGGAAAAGCCTTACCCCGCTCTAGTGAGTCCCTTAACCTCTGTAATCCTGGGCCGCCTGTTTCCCGTGTTGGCCAGCATCTCTTTAGGGCAACCACCTCCCCCCCCTCATCAATTAGCTTCACAGGGGGCCTCATTCTATAAGGCTGCCTATTTTCCCTCTCTACTATGTGTCTGATACCCTTTCTTCCTACTGCCCTTCTCTGTGTCCCTCCTTCCTCTCCTCACTTGTACTCTATAAGCTACAACATGTATACGCTGCACTTTAAATGCCTATATTTGCATTTGCTTTACATGTCTGATTCATCCAAGTACTGATTTTGTATATTGTAACTGCCTGTACTGATATCTACTTTTGTATGAAGTGTTGTGTACTGTAAGCAAAAGTGTCCTCTGTGTCCAGGACCATCTTGAAAATGAGCTTGCTCAATGATGTAACTGCCTGGTTAAATAAAGTTTGATTGATTGAGATCACTAGCAGTAGACAATGATGACATTAGTGTATAAAACATAAGGCCTCACCTGGAGTACTGCATGCAGTTCTGGAGGCTACAGCTGTGCAAGGACATAAACAAGGTGGAGACTATCCAGAGAAGGGTGACTAAGATGGTGCAGCAGGACTTGCACTACAAAACATATGAGGATAGACTAAGAGGCCACAATATGATCAAACCAGTCCACCCCTGCATTCTACTTTAAAGAGGTCCCACTGCATTTGGCCAGAAACTACTTACGCAAGGCACTAGGTAAATCAAGGCACAGCGGGGATTCCCTCGATCTTAAGTTGGTTGCCCTAACGCGGAAGAAATCCTAGTTCCAATTACAAAGATCTGGAACAGTTTCCCCTACTATGGAAATCGGCGATGGTAATTCCTGTGCACAAGACTGGTGATAGAGCTCTGCACACCAACTACAGGCCTATCTCCATCCTCCCTCCTTTGTCCAAAGCGCTGGAGTGCATAGTGTCGGATCAGTTAGTGGAATATCTGGAAAAATATGAAATCCAGTGCCCACAGCAGCATGGATTTAGACAAGGACACAGCATCACCGCAGCCCTCTTCAAATTCATTGGCTTTATTCATAATTCTCTAGATCAGGGTAACTTAGTGGGCGCTACTTTTATTGACCTAATGAAAGCCTTTGACACTGTTAACCACTCACTACTACTAAAACAGATGTCCTCCATTGGTCTGTCTAATGTACTTTACCCTGGTTCAAAAGTTATCTGGAGGGGGGAGCAGATGGCTAATCATGTACACATATTTTGGGCTTGCACTAAGGTGAGGCCCTTTTGGCAGGAGGTAGCAGATGCTTTGCTAGAAATAATGGGCCCGGAACCTACCATCACCCCAGAACTGGTGCTTCTTTCTGTCTCTCCAGAGGGATATAAAGTGCAAAGAGGTACACTCTTATTTACTTATCTTCTAGTAGCTAAGAAGGAAATTACTCACCTGTGGAGGCAGCCCAGATCTGCCTCTGTAGATGAGTGGCATAATATGTTGGTAGAACACTATTTTTTGGAACATTGATTGCTGGTTCTATAGGAAGGGCCCTGCAGTTTGAAATTAGGTGGAGGGCTTGGGTTTTTTACAACTCAGCCCGAGACCCGGCATTCGTCCCATGATGTGGCCGACTGTTTTTGGGAAATACAATAAGAAGGAGATTCAGGAGTCTGGTTGGGCAGGCAGGGGTCATCCGTACATAGGGGGAGTAATATCTGTCTCATGTCTTATAGCAACGGATTATCTGTATATGACACTGATGTTTAATTTTATTCTACAGTCCAATGTTAGAGAACTCTGTTGCATTGTATATCTTATTATGGATGTGAAAGAGAAATGTGATTGTCCTTGTGCCTTAAATACTGTATTTGAATATATTATTATATTAAGAAAAATAAATTAAAAAAACAAAGTTATCTGGAGGGCCGTTCTCAGCAAGTGAGGATTGCTAATGTTACTGCAGAACTTAAACCGGTCCTCTCTGGCGTAACTCAGGGCTCCATGCTGGGACCCCTCCTATTTAGTCTTTTCTTAACAACCTCCCACGTTCATGCCACCAGAAAATACTCCTCTATGCAGATGACGCTGTCATTTTCACCAGTCACCACGACACTAAACTCCTGGAGCATCAACTGCAGCTTGATTTTGAGCGAGTTGAAGAGTGGTTAAGCACCCATAAGCTGGTCCTGAACTACAACAAAACTAAAGTTATGTTATTCAGCAGTGCTCACAGCAAGCACAAATCTCAGTCCCTCACCATCAGGAATTGCTCTGGAGCCCCACTTGAACAGGTCACACAGTTTAAATACCTAGGTATCACTGTGGACAGCTCTCTTTCCTACGCACAGCATATTGACAAAGTGCCCAGAGCTGTAAATATTAGAATCAGTTTACTACACAGACATAAACACAGCCGGACACCTGATGCCCTTAGGCAGGCAATTCACAGCTCCATCACCTCTATTATTAACTACGGACTGGTCATCTGTGGCTTTGCAACCGTGATTGCGCTCCGCAGGATATCTGTGGTGCTCAATAAAGCATGTAGATTCCTCATCAGTACACCCCGTCTTACTCACACCTGAGATCTGTATGCGTAATCAGGATGGCTTCCGCTAAATAGTAGGATACAATACCAGACATGCTTGTTATGTAAAAAGGTGCTCCTAGGTCTCACACCACCTGGTGTTGAACAACTGTTCATTGCCCACTGCAGCTCCCAGCATACCCAAAGTTCTTTATACCAAACCTTCCTTGTTCCCAGATGTCGGACCACTTTGGGGCAGAGGTCATTTGCGTACAGAGCTCCACTGTGGTATAATGCACTGAACAGAGAAATTCTGTGTGCCCCCAGACTAGCCCCTTTCAAACAGTTGCTCCGGCAGCATCTCACATCCAACAGTAACTGTGACTGTTACTCTTAATTGAGCCTCCCCCTACTTATTGCACTCCTTTGCCTTGAAATGCTCAGCTCCTTACTTGGCCTGAATACCTCCCCCCTTGTTTATCCTTTTCCCCTTCTCTCCCCCCATTCCACTCTGCTCCCCTCCCATCTCTGCCTACCCTCCCCCAATCCTCTCACACTTGCTCTTCACTGACCCCCTGTTCACTTGCTATAACTCACCTGAACGCCCATCAAATCCCCTCCTGCTACGACAAGGCCTACTCGACTGCCTCTTCCCTTGGATCTTCCACTTACTTTTTGCATCCTGCCTTGCTCCTTCCAATAAGTATACCTCAGCACTTTGTATAGGTATTAGTCCTAATACTCTCTCCAGTTAGATTCTTTATCATTTATATTTTCATTCTAAAACCAATGTTACTGTTGAAACTATGTAACTATCTTCCTTTTGTATGTGTGTCACCCTCCTTATTGGAGTGGAACCTTTGTACATGAGCTGTTTTATGCTCAAAAGTATTGTAATCTGAGAAAGCAATTAAAAAAAAATTTGTGTAACCCCTAGATGGCGCTATCCCAGGGGCTACTACCCCTGCCTGATTTGCCACTAACAGGTTGAGGGGCCTGGATCCAATGGCGGGTGCCTCCACCCAGAGGTCAGGGTTTACAATAGTTAAACTAACTTGGTCACAGCCCTCTGGGACACTGCAACCCCCCTTTCTTCCCACTAGTGGCCCACACAATACATCAGAATTACCTTTACAGTATACACTTACCCCAGGACTGGTTCCGGCACTGGGACCTCCTGTGAAATAAGATACAGTGCAACAATCACAGTACAGTACTTTAACATAGACAAATACCTCAGGCAGTATAACTTTGCTGAAACAAGCAGCTCTGATTTATTTAGGGATATAACAAGGACAGGGGAAATCAGGTTAATTAGCTTATCACTCACTCATCTACTTATGGCTCTGTGCACAGGCCTATCCCTACTTTCGTTACTGTCCCTGGGTACCCAAGCCCTAGTGGCTAGTCCAAACTGCGGGCAGCTGGTAGGCCCTTTCACACAGAGAAAAGGAGAATTAAACAGTCAGCAGTACAGTAATTCCATTTGGATTTAATGTGGCAATTCAACAGGAGCGACCCTGAATTAGTACTCACGACCTCCAAATAAGATAGGGTCCTTCAATGTCATCAGGGCTACTCTTGAGCTCCAAGAGACTCCTCACACATTTATATGGTAAACAGTCACAGGCAAAAGTCACTTAATGGCAGCAGGATTCACTTGAGGTACACAAACCTCTTCACACATTTATATGGTAAAAAGAAAGCACTATACCAGGCAGGCTGCATCTGTATCCGATCGCAATTACTGCACAATACCCGGAGAACACACAGCAGATTCAGTTCCTGACAGACCGAGTGCAATTTTCAGCAATTCCTCCAGTCTTCTACAGGGTGAGCCTGGTTTCTACTCTTCAGATATCCTTTGATTCTCTTCACAGGACGGATTCAGTCCTAACAAGCTGCAGACCGAACTCTGGACCTTACACATGTTTTTGACTAAAACTGTGCACTGAAGGAGCACAGGGTTCCTTTCCCTTCACTGCCAAAGCTCAACTGAAACTCCCAACAGACAAAACCGGCACTTCCTTTGAGTTCCTCCCAGTTCTTGACTGGATTGGCTGTCACTCACAATAGACTGCTGCTGTTGGTCCAAAAAGGCCAAGTCTAAACTACATCTCCCAGAGTCACTGCCCATACAATCCTCTTGTGGCTGGCTCAGATTATGAGTCCAAGTTCTGATTCGTCCAAGGCACCATTTTAGAGCTAGCTACCCACACTGATTGGTCCAGTTCAGCAGTTCAAAACCAGAATGGGGAACTAGGCAGACACAGTTCTGACTGCAAAGAAAGCAGGTTAGACAAACTGTAATTTCATTATTACTGTAAATGATTTCTGGCAAACAGTTACATCTTTCAGATAGGTTCCCTTTGCACTCTAGTGACTGCAAAATGGAGTGAATTGGCAGCAGCTCGAGTGGTACTCAAACAGAGAAGCACACAGTCCCCCATACAAATAATTATGTCTGCAAGCAGACAGCTCTTAAAGAGACAGTACCAGAGGTTCTAAAAACACTCACTGATAAATGGCTTAAACGCCAAACACCATTCAGGCTTGGAGCATTCAAGCAAGCTCCTGGAAGTCTTTTGGGAACCCCCATTTGCAGGGGGGTTACATTTGCACTCACCTAGTGCAAATTGGCCAGTACTACTGCAGCTTACTTACATGCCCGTCTTGAGCAGTGCAGTTTATCTATTGTTGTTAAGAAAGTTAAAAGGTCTCTACTTTAGCAGGCTCTACCCCTCATGCTAATCCTTCTCAATGTTCCAGATGGTCTGGTGTGATTAACAGCTCTTTAAAAGGGAAACACTGGAAAAGGCACTGCTTTACCAAGGCACTACAAACATTCCTGATTAGTGCTTTCAGACAGTAACAGTTTTTTTTTAATTCCTCTTAATTGCTTTAATTGTGATTTAAATGGTGGCGTTCAACTTTCACTTTCTATTGCTGGGTGCCACCATTTCATGAGCAGCAGAGAGCTTTCTGAGCTCACTCTATGCAAACATGTCCTGCCAACCAATAGCAGAGGTCAAACAAGCATATTAGCATACAGTGAGCTCAGGAAGCTCACTGCTGCTCATGAAATGGCTGCTGCCAGCAATAAAAAGTGGAAGTTGTGGGTAGCTGTTCTAAATAAAGTTGTAACTGTCTGAACGCACCCATTGAGAGTTTCTGCAGTGTCTGAGGAAAGCTGTGTCTTTTCCATTGTTTTCCTTTAATTAAGAGCTGCAGTTATCAGGTGGTTGAAGAGGGGCTTCCCACAAAAGTCATTATCACTCCACTGTCAGGACATTCAGCTAGCATCCAGAGTGTGATCAAGGATAGAGTGATGTTCCAGTTTTCTGAATGTGTGTCTGACAATTTGTCCCACATTATTAAAGCCAGTGCCTCTCATGTACCTACATTTTGAGTGTCTGCATCCAACATTTTGGTGACAAAATACTATACCCTGCAGGTGGTGGGTTTTTTTAAATTTGTGTTTACTTTTTCTGTTTATCTCTCCCTACACCCCTCCAGCTCCACTTCCTTGGGAACACCTGTGGAGTCATCCCTGCTTCCCACCTTACCTGAACCGTCCCATCCCCCCCATGGAGCCACAGTTCTTCCCCCCCAGGCAGGGACGAGGTGGGGCCCGTACACCCCAAACTTTCTTTTCTTTGTTGGGTATCAGGCTGGCAGCCAGGCAGGTTGGAGCGCATTGAGGTCTTCTCTGGTGGTCCGTCTCCTCAGAGCTGGAACTAAGGCATTTTCCTCTTTTCTTGATGGCCATAATGTGTGCCCTGACGTCATGGTGCATAGCGCCAATGTCCATTACATCTCCCCTGTATGTCTACCTCGGTGCTTGCTATGCCCCAGACCTACGCCTGGAGTCAGTCAAGTGCCGTGTCACTACCCCCCCCCGGGAGAAGATGAGCTGTCCTTGGGATGCTCAGTCTTTTCCCCCTGGCTGACCCTCCAGCTTCCCAGGCTTGTTCTTGAACCCAGTTTGCTGACGTCGTGAGTGGCAGCACTACTGCTGCGCAGACGGGCTGGCAGGTGGTGGGTTTTATCCCAGCCTCACCATAGCTGCTCCCTCTCCCCTCCAAACATCTCAGCTCTATACATTTCCAGGGCACCACTGCAGATCAGACTCTAAAATGACTATCCATAGATTCACAGCAGAAGACATTCAGTGTAAGCATAAGCAATCTGCATTGTGGAAACGTGAGCCACATACTAGCTCCCCCCTCCGGGCAGCCAGTGTTGACCAGTACCTGGCTGCAACCCCCATGACTCCTGTGGAAATGTGAGCCACATACCAGCTCTCCCCTCCCCCAATTTACTTGGAATATACCATACACCAAATGGGGGGGGCTTACTTTCTCCATTGAGACCCACCCACCCACCCACCCTATCACCAGGGCATGCTTTTCTTTCTTTAACTCACAGGTCCCAGGATTCACTCACACTTCCTCTCATAACTTGGGGTATGTTACCTCACCCACCCTAGTCTGAAAGATGCCCCCCCATCCTTCAGTTGTCAGGGCAAATGCCCCTCTATTTCCACCCTCTCCGCAGCCAAGGCAGTCTCGCCATTGCCAAAGGATCAGAGTGGCATAGATGGAATCTTCAGCAAGCCATACAACTACCCTCCCATTGGCTAGGGCATCTGCCCACGAGCATGACAGACATGCTGAAAACCCAGGGTTAGAGGCATGTTCCACCTGCACCCCAGCAACAACAGGTAGGGGCATGCTCCCTTATCCCTCAGACTAGGGTACCCTCCTCCCCCCAGGTCTGGACACTCTTAACCCCCAAGGCACCCTCCCTCCCCCAACCGTCTTGAGACATGCTCAGCATACAGGGACCAGTTCCCATCTCCACAATGTGGCTGAGGTAGTGTGAGGAGGGCTGTGCTGCTGACTGTCCTGAGATTTTATTTATTTATTTTTTTTACACCAGACCAGTTTCAAACAGTTAAAAAAACCAAAAAACACATGTTGACTTTACAAACATTGCCAGGGTTGCACATGCCTCCCACCCTCACCCCACCCCGGCACTAGAGATTTTTTTTCTTACAAAGTAGAGAACACAGACAGACAAAGTTTTCCATTACTTATACCTTTTTTTTTTTTTTTTTTAAACTAGATCAGTTTTAAGAAACACCTGGACTTTACAAACATTGCCAGGGTTGCCCCACAGCTCCCCGCTTTCAGGCTGTAATCTGGCATGACTAGTGTACTCCTGCAGGAGTCAATAGAGTGCCAGATTCCGAACACCCCACCCCCCCGCAGCTGGGAGCCCAACCTCTAGGTAGCTCCTTCCCAGCCCTTGGGGCCGATCATCCAATATTAACTGCTCACCCTTGCTCATTCACCAACTATAAATGGGATTTTAAATGAGGGGTGCTACTGTGTATGGCATACATCAACAAAAAACAACAAGCCCCACCGATCCCAGTCCCATTTACCATAAACATATTTCCCTGGCATCCAGTGGCCCCTTCCCCCCCATCCGATTCCTATTCTGGTAATATTACCCTAGTGTCCAGTGGTCCCCTCCCCACGGATCCCTGCTCTGGTACTGGGAAAGCCCCCCTGCCATTTGCCAATGTCCGCCTCCATGACAGCTGGGCCACCACTCCTTGGCATGCTATAAGCAAAGACATACAGCCCCTCCACAACAAAGCACTGTGTGCAGTACTGGAGGCCACACCTTCACAAGGACATTAACCAAACTGAGGCAGTCCAGAGAAGGGCAACCAAAATGGTGCAGGGACTGCATCAGAAGACATATGAGGATGGATTAACGGAGCTCAATATGTATACCCTTGAGCAAAGGAGGGAGAGAGGTGATATGATCGAGACATTCAGATACCTTAAGGGCATTAACAAGGTGAAAGAGTCTAACATGTTTAAATATAAGAAAAATAGCAGGACAAAAGGACACAGCATGAGATTAGAGGGAGGCCAATTAAGGGGGAATGTGAGGAAATTCTTTTTCACAGAAAGGGTGGTGGATGCATGGAACGGCCTACCTCAGGAAGTGATGGCTATGAATACAGTGCAAGGCTTCAAACAGGCATGGGATAGGCATAAGGGAGCAATACAAATGAGTATGAATAGATAGGTCACTGACAGAGCAAAGGCCGATGGCACATTTATAAGGTAGAAAAAGAAATGTGCAGACTGGATGAGCCTTGCGGTCCTTATCTGCCGTCAACTTCTATGTTTCTATGATAGACTCCTGGTGGCCAAGGTGTTGTGCTGTGAGATGTGCTGCTCATCATCGTTTAACTGTGGCACTGACGAACAGGTAGGGGGACTGGGGGGGTGCATGTGGATGCTGCGAGTGGGAGGGGGCCACTATCCACTAATGGTGTATGGGCTTCAGGGGGCCACTGCTAATGCTGGTGGTGAAGGACAGTTTTCAGGGGTTCAGCAAGTCGGCGGCGGGTTCAGTCAGTTCAGTGGTGGCAGCCTCAGGTTCCGAGTCGGACATCCACACTCTGCTCCCCAGGTCCATCGTCCCGTCAACTTGGTTCTGCAGGCTGAACTTCTGAAGTAACGGTCAAATCCAGGATCAAAATGCTGAGCAGCAGGCCACATCAGGTAAAGCAGTAGAAACTCCATTACTGCTCCCTCTTCCTTTTAAACTTCCTCCTCAGTGACGTCAGCCTTGATGATTGGGCAAGCAAGCTGTGCATTGATTGGATCCTAACCTGCTGCCCACCCATTGGCTGCAAAGAGCTCTTCTTAATTCTCTGATTGGCGAAAGTCTCTCTCCTTGTGATTGTCCCAGGGCAGAGCTAACATACTAAAATGCCAGCAGAATAGGCCTAACGGTCTTTCGCGTCTGCTCGTTTGGTCAGCCCCCACCCTGGGAGCTGACCTTGCTGCTCCCCTCACCTTCTCTGGCTTCTGCCTTCCCATTTCCAGATATTCTCACTGCATTGGAATTTGCTTCCAGAACCCTTCCTGTACCTGTCCCACCTCCTCTGAACCCTCCACCGTCTCTGTCTCCACCAGCCCCTAGGCAGCACATTCCATGGCTCCACCCACCCTCTCAGTGAAGTAGCACCTCCTCCTTTCTCCCCAAATCTTCCCTCCAGCTTCCACCCATGCCTCTAGTGGCCCCGTCCTCCTTCCTTTGAAGCACCCTGACTGTTCCTCCCCTATTTACCCCCTTCATGTGCCTGAAGACCTCTATCATGTCCCCCCGGTCCCTTCTCTCTTCCGATGTGTACATATTTAGCTCTTCCAGCCTCTTCTCATAGGCCCTGTCCCCCAAGCCCCAAATAATTTTGGTTGCCCTCCTCTGGACCCTCTCCAGGTGTTTAATGTCCCTCTTTAAGTGTGGCCTCCAAAACTGCACGCAGTACTTGAGGTGCGGCCTCACCAAGCAGTTATACAGAGGGAGTATCACTTCCCTCCTTCTGGAGGTGATCCCCCTAGCGATGCATCCCAGCATCCTGTTGACCTTGGCTGCTGCCCTCCTACAAGTCTCAGAATTGTTCATCTTGACATCCACCACCACCCCCAGGTCCCTCTCAGCCATTGAAACTTGTAGCATCCCCCCCCCCAGGGTATACACTTGGCCCGGGTTTCTGGCTCCCAGGTGCAGTACCTTGCATTTCCCTGTATTGAACTTCAGCTTCCACTTTCTAGACCATCTTTCCAGAGCCTCCAGGTCTCCCTGTAGGGCCACCCTCCCCTCCTCCCCATCCACCACCACCCCAGTTTTGAGTCATCCGCAAAGAGACTCATCTCACTCCTAATACCTGTCCTTATGTCAGAGATGTAGGCGTTGAACAGGAGGGGCCCAAGGACTGATCCCTGTGGGACTCCACTAATGACCCTCCTTGGGGATGAGACTATCCCGCCAACTATGACCCTCTAGGTCCGGTCCTGGAGCCAATTGCCTATCCATCTGATCATCTGGTTCCCTACCCCCATTTCTCCCAGCTTATCCAACAGGCCCACGTGAGGAACAGAGTCAAATGCCTTGCTGAAGTCTAGAAAGAGGATGTCCACTGGTCTACCCAAGTCCAAGGCACTCGTCATTCAGTCATAGAACTCCACAAGGTTTGTCTGACATGATTTCCCTGGGACAAATCCATGCTGTCTATTGTCCATGCACCCTGACTTTTCCAGGTCCCCCCCTAGCCTCTCCTTGACAATGCCCTCCATCACCTTGCCCACCACCGATGTCAGGCTGACAGGCCTGTAGTTCCCTGCTACCTCCCTTGATCCCCCCTTGTGGATAGGCACTATATGTGCCACCTTCCAGTCCTGGGGCACCCACCCTGTCCTCAGAGAGATGGTGAAAAGCTCCGCCAGGTGTTTCGCCAGGACATCCACAAGTTCCTTCAGCACTCTGGGATGTAATTTATCTGGCCCTGGTGCCTTCTCCGTCTTAAGGGACCTGAGGGCTTCCCTCACTCTCTCTGCTGTGATTTCCACTTCTGCTACCTCTTCTCCCTGCTTAGCCTTGCCCCCTCCTGCCAGTGATGCCTCCCCCTCTCCCCAGACCCGCCGATCAGTAAGGGTCTCCCCCTCAGTATCACTGTCTCCTCCCATGTATGATGCAGCACCCCCATTTTCCTTGGTGAAAACTGAGGTGAAGTACTCATTTAGTACCTCAGCCTGCTCCCCGGGTCTTGTGCCCATCTCTCCCCTGTTTTAATCCTGCTAATCTGCCCCTTCACCCTTCGTTTTTCCCCAATGTATCTAAAGAACCCCTTGTTCCCTCTCCTAATTTCCCTGGCCAGGTTCTGCTCCTTCCTTGCCTTAGCCACCCTCACCACCCTAGTGGCCCTTTTAGCCATCAGCTCGTACTCCCCTTGATCCCTTTCACTCCTTGAGCACTTGAATTGCCTATAGGCTGCCTTCTTTCCCCGCACCACCTCCTGGACCTCCCTGGTCCACCAGCAGGGTTTTTGGGCCCTACCGCATTTTCGTCTTACTCTTGCACAGGTGCTAGTAGCATCCTGCACCCCTCTCCTGATGATTTCCCACCTACTATCAGCGTCCAAGTCTGACCCAATCCCATCCAAATGCTCCTTAAGGATCCTTCCCATATCCTTAAAATCCGCCCCTGAAGTCAGTTATCTCCGTCTTTGTGCAGCCTTCTACCCCTCCTAGGTCCAGGCAGAACCAGACCGTGGCATGGTCACTCCCCGCCAACGGGTCCCTTACCTCCAGGCCCCCAATCTGGTCACTGTCTGCCAAGACTGCATCCAGTACCCGCGCCTCCCTGGTCGGTTCCCCCACCTGCTGAGTTAGGAACACGTCTTGAAAGACATCCAACAACCTCTGTTCTCTGGCCACCGAGGATGTCATAGTCTCCCAGTCTGTACCTGGCATTTTGAAGTCCCCCAACACCCCCCCCTTCCCCTGCCCAGTCTGCAGTGTCTCCCAACATCTGCCACCAGACTGTCCTTCAGCTCCTCTGCCAGTGCAGGGGGTCTATACACCACTCCTATTTTTACTCTCTTGCCCCCCCTTGTTATCAAGGTGACCCAACTGCCTCCACGGTTCCCTCCGCCTCCTCTACTCCCTCTGCCAATGCAGTTTTTGACTATCATTGCCCTCCTCCCTTCCCTCCCCCTGTCCTTCCTGAACATAGTGTAACCTCCAGGTTCCGGTCCCAGTCGTGTCCTGCGGTGGCCCAGGTCTCAGTGACCGCTGCCACATCCACCGCTCCCTCAGTTAGCATCGCCTGGAGCTCAGGCATTTTATTGCCCAAGCTCCTGGCATTTAGCAGGACTACCTTCCACCCTTTCCCTATACTTCCATTTCCTCTGCTCGTGTTCCCATGGGGATTCTGTTTTCCCCTGGTCTGCACTTTACCAGTCGGCCTTTTCCCGCATTCCTCCAGCTCCCCAAGGGGGTGGAGACAGAGTCCCTCCTTTATCGGCACCCCCTCGACAGCCTTTTCTCCTTCTCTGTCTGCTTTCTGATTGGCCACTCTTATTCCTCCTGAGATGGCTTGATTTGGAGCTCTGCCAGTGCCCTCAACGTGTTCTCCAAACTTCAAGGTGGCACATAGAGCTATCCACTGGAGCCTCCTCATAACCACAGACATATTCAGACTAAAAAGAAGGGCTTCACAGTGACGTGGGAGTGTTAAGAATACACTCACTGTTCATTTAATAAATAAAAAATATATTACAAACAGCAGCAAATTTTCCCGATAAGCACGTCAGTGTTTCACATGGTCTTGAAAAAGCATGGAGTAACACATGAAACGTTGGCGTGCTTATTGGGAAAATTTGCTGCTGTTTGTAATATATATTTTTTATTTATTAAATAAATAGTGAGTGTATTCTTAACACTCCTGTATCACTGTGAAGCCCTTCTTTTAGTTTGACTAGCCTTCAGTGTGTTCCATGCTGGAGTGCCCAGACCGGTCTTGGAGGAAGGAGGAGCCGAGGAGAACGTAGAGGTTGGTGAGGTGTTGACTGTTATGTGACCCCTGGGGAGGGGGGGTCAGGTTGAGATCTGCCGAGAGATCATGGATAATGAAAATGAGAGGCGGAGTCGGAGACTCAGAGTGAGAGGCAGAGCTGTCCCAGACAGGGCGGGCTCCGCGCTTTACAGTGCTGCCAGATGAAATGTTGATTTGGACTATGGCAGCACAGTGTGTGTCCAGGCATGACTCCATGTAGTCGGCAGTGTCTCAATGGGTGGGCTATCGATGAACTAGTGTGGGGCCTGGCTGGCACAGTAAAAAAAAAATTTAAGCCAAGTGCTTGTGTGCTGTAGAGAGTGAGAGACAATGAAGTGAACTGCTGCCACGTGTGGTGTTGAAACTTGAAAGTGCGGGGCTTGCTTGGCTATTAGGGCAAAAGCACAGGCTGGGCAGTATTCCCAAGGCCAGCCCTGCCTGGCACACCGCAAATCGTGACTGGGACATAAATGCACCAGGTTATGCTCTATTCAGGAGAGATAGGGGAGTAAAAAAGGGAGCCATGGCCCTGTACGTAAGAGATGGTATAAAAGCAATGGAGGTGCAGGGTAGACAGGGGGAGGCTGAGGCACTGTGAGTCCCCCTTGAGCCAGGCATTGGCACAGCAGTAAGCACGGGTGATCCACAGACCTCCAGTGCAGGGGGAGGAAGTGGATAGGGATCTAGGGAATCAAATTCATAGGATGGCAACCAAAGGTGAGGTATTACTGCTTGGTGATTTCAATATTCCAGACGTGGATTGGACCATCCCAGCAGCTGCTTCAACCAGGAGCCATGACATCCTGGATTCCCTACAGGGGACAGGCCTCAGACAGCTAGTGCTTGATCCCACCAGAGATAGGACGATTTTGAACCTAGTACTGAGAAATGGGGACAGAATCACAGATGTCCAGGTGGAAGGTCAACTGGGATCCAGCGACCACCACATAGTGTGGTTTAGCGTGGGAATAGAGATACAGTCCAGTCACATAAAGGCAAAGATATTAGATGTTAGGAGGGTGGATTTTGATAAAATAGGGAGGTATATCAAAGAAGCCCTTGCAAGGAGGGAGATAAGAGGGGGAGTTGAGGAAGCCATAGAGGAGGTGATGAACCAATGCGTCAGGATTGTAAACAAAGGCAAGGGAAGGAGGAAACCACTATGGTTCTCGAGAGAGGTGACAGACAAGGTAAGGGCCAAAAAGGCTGGTTTCAGGAAATAAAAGGAGACTCAAAGGGAGGAAGACAGGGAGGTGTACCTAAAGAAGCTAAGGGAAGTGGGAAGGCTATAAGGAGTGCAGAGGTGCAGACTGAGGAAAGATTAGCGTAGATGGTGAAAAAAGGGGACAAGACAATCTGTAGGTACATCAACAAAAGAAGGGAAGCCGGGGGGGGGTTGTAAGGCACAGAGGGTATACAGGAGAGTGCAAGGAGGGAGACCTGGAAAAGGTGGAAATGCTGAACAAATACTTCTGTTCAGTATTCACTGAAGAGGGGGAAGGTCAGTGACCACAGTTGGGTAATGGACACAAAGGAGGGGAGAGGTAAACACAAGTCCATTCACAGTGGAGAGAGTCCTGGAGGAGCTCACAAAACTGAAGGTGGACAAAGCGATAGGACCAGATGTCATACACCCGAGGAGATTAAGGGAGCTGTTAAGAGAGCTAGCAGCGCCGCTGGCAGCCATGTTCACCGAGTCACTCAACACAGAAATGGTTCTAGAGGACTGGAAGAGGACACATGCAGTCCCAATACACAAATGTGGTAGTAGGGAGTAGGCAGGGAACTATAGGCCGGTCAGCCTCACCTCAGTATTAGGTAAGGTCATGGAGGCACAGCTTAAAGAAAGAATAGTGGCATACTTGGAATCCAATGATGGCCAGGATCCGAGGCAACATGGATTCACTGCAGGAAGGCTGTGTCACACCAATCTGATAGATCTTTTTGACTGGGTGACAAAGGAAGTAGATGGGGGGGTGCAGTGGACATCGCCTACCATGATTTCAGCAAGGTCTTCCGCACTGTATCATATAAAAAGCTAGTTAACAAGATAGGTAGTCTGGATATGGGGCACAAGGTGGTAAACTGATTTAGGAACTGGCTAACAGACAGGAAGCAGAGGGTGGTGGTAAATGGGATCCAATCCAGGGAGAGGGAGGTGGCCAGCGGGGTACCTCAGGGATCAGTCCTTGGGCCAGTTCTGTTTAATGTCTTCATTAGTGACATTGTGGATGGGCTGGAGGGAAAGGACTGACTGTTTGCAGATGACACCAAGATCTGCAACAGGGTGGATACTCCACACGGGGTGAAGAAAATGAGTAGGGACCTGGGGAAGCTTGAAAAATGGTCTGAGGTATGACAACTGAGGTTCAGTTCAGACACGTGCAAAATAATGCACCTGGGAAGAGGGAACCCTGGGGAGAGCTACATGATTGGAGGGAAGTTGCTGACAATCACCAAGGAAGAAAGGGACCTGGGAGTTATCATTTCAGATATCTTAAAGGTGTCTAAACAGAGTACAGAGGCTGCAGCGAGGGTCAGTAGCATGCTGGAGTGCATAGGCAGAGGCATCACTAGCAAAGGGCGGGAGGTAATGATGCCATTGTATAAAACACTAGTGACGGCTGGCCCGGTGGCGGTGAGGGTTGAGGCGCTGGATACCACACCTCGTGCCACGCTGGTGACCCGGGTTCGGGAATGAGCCCTGGCCGCTGGGGGTCGGCAGGGGCAAGAGAGGATTGAGCGTCTGGAGGACTGCTCTCCTCTCTTGGGAAGGTAGGGATAGCTGTCCCACCCGCTGATCGCCCTCTAATGATGGCTGGAGGGGGATACAGGTTGGGAAGCTCCAGCCAACATACAAGTCGGTGGGGAGGGGGGAAGGAGGAAAACCAAGAAATCAAGCCTGGTACCCCCAGGAATGGTCCTGGCATTTGGATTGGGTCTCCAGGGGGAGGGAAAGGCCAGCAACCTCTCCCAAGCCCTGCAGCAGGGTGAATTTCAGGGGCCACCTAGTATGAGAGCGGCAGAGCCAGAGAGAGAGTCCCTTCATTCGGAGGGCCAAAGCCACCTGCCAGGGCTCAGAGGAACAAAAAAATCTATATATAAAAAAATGTAATAAAACACTAGTGTGGCCTCGCCTAGAGTACTATGTGCAGTTCTGGCGGCCGCACCTTTGTAAGGACATTAACAGGGTGGAAGCGGTCCAGAGAAGTGCAACTAAGATGGTACAGGGCTTACACCAGAAAATATATGAGGAGAGATTAAGGGACCTCAATATGTACTCACTGGAGGAGAGGAGGGATCGAGGGGACATGATAGAAACATTCAAGTACCTTAAGGGTATAAATAAGGTGCAGGGGAGACATCTTCCAATATAGGACGAGTACAAGAATGAGGGCGCATGATATGAAATTGGAAGGTGGCTGGTTAAGGGGAAATGTGAGGAAGTTTTTCTTCACAGAGAGGATGGTGGACACATGGAATAGTCTACCACAGGAGGTGGTGGGAGCGAGTACAGTGGAGGGATTTAAACATGCCTGGGACAGGCATAAGGGAAACCTAGGGGTTGGAAGGAGTGGTGAAAAGCCATTGACCAAGTAGGGTCAGAGTCTACAAACAAGAGTAGGGCTTATGGGCAGACTGGATGGGCCTAGCGGTCCTTATCTGCCAACAATTTCTATGTTTCTAAGTTAAAAAATATGACAGGAGATGTGACCACGCATTGGGAAAGGCACGGTAGTGGACCGCAGCAGTTTCACTTGGGGGTGGCGAGACTGGGGTACTGGGCACCCCCAGTGTCAGTGCTGTGTTTGTTGGGGGGGTGCTGAGAGGGAGGCTTGGGTATGGGGGACAGTAATGGCCACAACAGACATCGGTGGATGGTTTTCCTTTTACAGGGTTTAAAAAAACACACACACAAACACACACACAGACACACACACACACACACACACACACACAGAAGGGTTTCATTATTTCTGATCACGACAGGGGGATTGGGCACCCCCAGTGTCAGTGTTAGGTTTTTGGAGGGGTTGCTGAGGGGTGGGTCAGGTGGGCTGGATTACAAAAAAACAAAACAAAAAAATACGACCAAAGGTAAAAATGTGACTATGCACCAGGAGCGGCACGGTGGTGGACTATGGGGGTTTCACATAGGAGGTGGCGACTCTGGGGGATTGGGCACCCCAGTGTTAGTGTTATGTCTGTGGGGGGGCTGAGAGGGAGGGTCAGGTGTGGGGGACAGTCTCAGGACCGCCAGTAACAAACATTGATGGACGGTTTCCTCTTACAGCTGACAGACATTCCAGGCATTCCAGGCTGACCATGACGAATCAACTTTGCTTGCTGGGTGGCATAGATCAAAGGGAAGAGCTGACCCATGATTGGGTCGGCTCTTTCTTTTGATATACACAAAGTTTCCACCCAGGAAGCCAAACCTCTGTCAAGATCAACCTCGCTGGTGATTGGTGTGCCTCTGACTCGCCCCTAAAACACTGCTCTGCATTGGATGGACAGTGTCACACCCGACAAAAGGCACTGTTATGGCAAAATGTTTTCTGCGCACACACGTGCATGGCAAACATAAAAATGAGAAGGAAAAAAAGGAGATAGAAGAAAGGTACTTTCAGCATGCTTAGATAGCTATGAGCTGGATAAAGCAAAGCAGAATTGTTTAGGCACACTTAAATGTGACAACCATTATATCCAATACACATATTGTTCTAATATTCATGTATAGCTATAACCTCATCCATAGTTAGTCATATATAAAGGTGAATTCAGAGTTTTTATGATGATGAGGGATTGGTAAACAGTGGGGCTCTTCTGTCCACAGTTTACCAGCAATCCCATGTGGCATGCAAATATTAGTCCCATGCAGTAGTATGTGAAGGGGCCATCTAGTACATGAAGGGTGGAAGGCACGAGATGGCAGGAAAAAAATCTCAGGGAGAAAAGCCTTGATGATGGCCAGGGCACAGTCATACCCTGCACCATGCAGACCCCACCTTGCCAGATTGTGCTCATGGCGGTCGGGGATGATGGCCCTTTCCCTGGCACCCACCATGAGGGTAAAAAACACAGAAAGGATTGGTGGCAGGTTTGTGGCAGATGGGACTGTGTGGTCGCCCAGCCCAAGCAAGGGTGACATGCACTAGGAAGACGATAAAATAGTGTATATTTATTTATTTATTCAATCTTGGAATTAAGACCGTTGAGCTGGTGGCTCTTTTATTTATTTATTGAATTGTTTAATCAGGAAAGATACACTGAGCAACTCAATGCTCGTCTCACGGTACGTCCTGGGGGAAAGGGGAGAGGGATGTACAGCAGGAGAATTCATAATACATACATCATTAGAGAGGGTGCATAACATATATACATACATACATTATCAATACATAGTAAAAGGAATTGGGTACATAGTCGTCAAATACATACAGTTATATTACAGGCGGATCACAGGTGATGCATACATACATACATACAATATCAATACAGAGTCAAAGCCATAGGATTCATGGTAGTCAGATGGATACAGTTACATTACAGGCGGTTCACAGGTGCTACAGTAGCAGCCAGGGTGGAAACATAAGTAAACAATGACACATATTTAAGAGCTAGGCAACATAAGGCGTGGTAAGTGCAAATGAGGTAAGGGGTGTAGAGAGAGAACAGAGAGGGAGAGAGAAACAGGTAGGCAAGGAAGGGGTCAAAAGCAGGTGCAGCAAGGTGTGAGGTAATTGTGCAGTGCAGAGGTAAGAGAATAAAGGGAGGAGGAGGAGCGGATTTGTGGAGGAAGTACATTCCACATTTTAGGCAGGTGGTAAGAGAAGACTGTCTGGCCAGAATATGTAGATCTGCAGGGGATTGAGAGGGTGCATGTGTCAGCATGGGATCTCAGCTAATAAAGGGAGGGAGGGAGGGAGTCGTTTACAAAGGCTTCACATCAGAAAATGAACAATACAGAGGATAAAATAACAGACACATGCACATGGGATACAGATTAACAGGCAGGGTGAAATACAACACGTTGGATTGATTAACAAAAAAAAAAAATCTATAATATACAGGCTACAAATAATCATTAAGTGCTATTACATGGGGGTCGATATTCAACATTTTCTGCTGATATGTCATGGAAAACTTAAATCCGCAAGACAATTTTCTCTCTTCCATTTCCAAGATCGATGAGCCAGACTAAGTTTGATTGAAGAAAGAAGTTTTTACCAAAGGCCAACTCTAGGAACCCTTGAATGCTGCAGAACTGCGATGAAGGAGACTGAGTTCTTCACTTCACGTGTTCCATGTTCTTTTTCAATCAATCCATCCAGGTCTTTGTGGATTGGCACTGATGTGGGGTCCCTGGACGATGGTACAAACATGGAAGAATGTTGATCTTTGTCAGGCTGCTCTTTCACAGAAGCTAAAATGGTGGTGGCGGTGGTCTCAGGCTCCATCATGCCTGGGTCTGTGGAGGCTTCCCGGGTGGTCAACAGCAGCCCCTCCTCCACAAATGGGGTCTGCTCGGGAGCTGGCATACCTCTGCTCGGCTTATGCCAGTTCACCGATGTGGGATCGAGCGTACCACGGCTATTGCTAACATTCACAGTGCGTTTCCCCCACCACGCAAGGCTACCCAGCTTGCATGGTGCAATCCCTCCGACTATATGGAAATAAAATATCAGTGTGGCTCAATTGGTAGTGCATCTGCCTCTGGACCGGAAGATCTTGGGTTCTAGTCCCGCACCAGAATTGGTCTCATACCATAAATGCTGGCACCTGAGTGCAGTACTAAGGGGATGCTGTACTGTTGGGGTGTGCCATCCCTCGGGATGAGATGTTAAACCGAGGTCCTGTCTGCCTTTTCTAGTGGTTGTTCAGGTGGGCATTAAAGATCCCATGGCACTTAGTGATGAAAGCAGGGTAATTTCCCTGGCATCCTGACCAAATTTGTCCTGTTCACTAAAATAACACCATCAGCTAAGTCTGGTTCAGTTTCATTTGGTTTACATCTGTATCGCCCCATCCCAGCCCGGGGGTGTGGCTGAAAATGGGCAGTATTGTCTAGCCGGCTTTTACTGGTCAACAAAAACTAACTAAATAAATAAATAATCTTTACAGCTTTAGTCAAGTACATGAATCTACTACTATGTTCTTGACTATAATTGGTAGATTCATACTGTGAATGTATTAGAATGGTGCTCGCAGCACGTAGTTCTGATAGTCTGCTGGTGGAATTCTGCAGAATTCTGAATTCTTGTATTCCATAGTAAACAAACACACACACCATCTGTTGAATATGTAGAATGACAGATGACATGTGGAAACCATCTGTAGAGGGACTATTTTGCATTTTCTTAGCAATATATTTTTTTGTATCTTTTTAAACATGTAGAGCTTTTATATTTTGTAATTTTAATGTACACCAATTTTAGAAGTGCAAAGACATTCTGGGGCGTACACTGTGCTGAAATAAATGCACTTCTAGGGGCTGAAGGTACTTGGCCTGTGACCTGGTGCTATATTGCACCCCCTGGCCATGCAGTTATCTCAGCACAGTGTACAGCCCATCATGTCTTATTGCTGATGTACTGTATAATTGCACTTTTAGTTGACTAACAAATAAAACTGCCTTAAGAATGAGAAGAAGAGTGTATGAAATGTAAGCTCAGTTGTGGCTACTGATTCCCACCCTGTTTTGTTCAAGGCTCTTTCCCTGAATAATACCTCAAGAATGTCTGTCTCTACAGATCTTCTCTACTTTCTTCTGAACTGCAGCAAATTCCATGAATTCCTTTGGGAGGGAAGAGGTTAAAACATTGTTGCTGTTGTTGAACACATGCAAGTGCCCACAGGTATTTAATAGTAGAGTTTCACAGTATGGTTTCTGGTTCTTGCTACAAATCCCACACCCGGTAGGTGTGGCTTGTTGTTATTGGATGTGTCTTCCCAGTGGATGTGAATTACACTTGAGGCAGCGTGTCAGTGCTTGTTTGTGTAAGCCCTTGCTTTTGCAGTCTCTGAACTTAGATGGCATGATCAGTTCCTTGCAAGTTACACTATCCGAAGGTTGAAAACCTCAGTTTATGACATAAACAGTTATATTAAACAAGTATTTGTACCCTGGTTGTAACTTGCTTCATTTTCCCATACAATTTCAGGAACTGTGTGAAACAAGGATCCTTGCAGTTTGAGTTTGTTTTTATTCTGTTGCAAAGTACGTACCTCAGAGCAGAATTAACATGCCTTGTCAGGGAGACAGGTGGACTGCTTGGCCTCGGGTCAGGGACATCGTGCCAAGAGAATTTCAGAGGGGGGGTGCACACAATTAAAATTTGGTCTAAGGGGAACCCTAAAGTACACTTTTACACCCTTACACAGTCCAAAAAACACTACTTGGATGAGAGTGGGAGGTAGGGCACATGCCCCCCTTAGGGTCTTTGGGCATGATAGCCCTGCTTTGGGATCCCCTAGGTTTGTGCCACATGCGGTTTTCCTCTCTGTACCTCTGATGTCTGTAAAGTTCAAGTGGTAGCACATCCCACTTTCAGTTTTCAGCAATAAATCTACAACTGACATCTGCAGAACTCGGTTATAAAACAATTCATCCACAACTTGAATTTCAGTGCCTTTTATTTTTTTGGATTACTACAGACATGTTCATTAAAACAGAATGTATCCAGACTTGCGAAAATGTCACGGACTGGTGCAACAGCTAGGAAAACAGCTCCCATTATCTCCTCTGATTAAACTTCCAAGGAAGTATTGTTTTTCAGTTCAAACTGCTCAAAATGCCTGGAGGGAGTTCCAAGGAAGAAGGATACACCCGATCGAGATCAAAGCTGAAGTCCTCATCGCAGGATGCCAATGGATTGTTTCCTTGAAGTTTAGAGGGAAGCCGGAACCCTTCCCCGCCTGCCAGCATGGCAGCTTCTACAGTATAAACCATGAGGCAGAACAGTTCACTCGCAGCCAGTCTGAGCAGCTCCATAATGAGATTAAGGCTTCCAAGGAAGAAAAAAAAGAATTCAAAAGGCTACATCAGAAACTCACTAAAGGGGAGAAAAGGGTCTTGCTGAAAAGGGAAAGACCCAGAGCCTCCACACTTTAATATATGGTTAAATTCCATTACAATGATACACTCATTACAGTGTATACATTATAAAAAAAAACAAATGTAAACATTTAATCAGATATAGATTCCCTTCAAGAATCAGCTGGATTTAAAAAAAAAAAAAAACTCAATTTAAAGAATCATTTATAGACTACTATATACCCTCTCAATCCAGGAAAACATAAGAATCTCAAGAATTTCAGAATGAAGTTGATAAGACCATAGTCTAGATTTAATAACATAATCAGGCTTTAACCCTCATCTATAATAAATGTAACTATTTCTAATCGAATGCAGCAAATGTGAAAAGGTCAAAGATATATTTTCTTTTATTTATTTTCTGTATTATGAAACACGTTATGTAATGTAAAGCTTTATTGTATGTGTCGCCACTTGTATTGTTTATCTTGAATGAATAAAAAAAAGAGAGAGAAAAGGGTCAAGGTCGTAGAGGAGAGAGTCAACCTAGTGTAAGATGAGGCTGTTCAGTTGGGCCCATGCCTTTTGCAACATAGCACAGCCCTGCAAAAAAAATGAATGCACTGACCTGGAAGCTCATACCAGGAGAGACAACCTCGGTGTATATATGACTTGCCAGATGGCGTTGACACAGAACTATTAAAAGATTTTGTTGTTGACATTGAAAGATGACTTGGCCCTGCCCATGGACTTTTCCTTCTCTACCGAGCGAGCACACAGGGCTTTTTGATCCCCAAGCCAACTGATTCCAATGCTTGACCACGTCCCCTTATAATGACATTTTCCAGCCTTAAAGCTAAAGAAGAAATTCTGAAGAGAACATGGCAAAAAAAGGATGTTATATACTAAAGGGCCCACCTTCGTTTCGACCACGATTAACCTCCTGAAATTCAACAGCAGAGGCCGGCCTATGGAGAGCTGATGAAACTGCTAAGGGAAAAACAAATGTTTCCACACTCCTTACCTAGCTAAAGTCTGGCTTTTCTGGCAAGATGGTACCATGGTATACAGTATACTGAAGGAAGTTAGAAAGGCCTTTCTGGCTAAGGGTTTGCAGATTCCACCATCATCAGAGGCTCTGAGTGCTAAACGGAAGGCCCTTTCATTTGATTGGCATCGGTAAACTCTCAGAAAGTCTTTACCTTGGACTTCCTGGCACCCCCCTGCCCCAAAGCAGTGAGCCAAATCTGTCAACTACTTCAAAATTTGCTGCACAATGAAGATACTAACACCTCTTGAGCAGAGAACCCCACCTGAACTGGGACAGTAAGGTAACCCTCCTCTTTGGACCCTATATATTCATTTTGTGGCCATAAGAATGCTCCTTTTTTTTATATTCTTTAATAGAACAGTGGGACTTGGCTGCTCGAACACAGCATTCATGGATTTCCCACCAGTGACCACTGATGTGGAGCTAGTTACTGGCTCTTTTGGGACTCACATCTGTTGTATTTTGTTTGATTCTCTTCCTTGTGCATTCTAGATTAGAACCTGTTCCCTCACTGCATGTGCTTGTGCATGTGCATGTACTCTGTTTTACAAGGGGTCTTACTTGCCAAGCTGGCTGCTTGTGGGTGTGCAGCGGGGTGGGGGGGAGGTTCCCAGGGTGGGGGCAGCCACTGATTTGACTAGGGCCAGGATCCTCCTGATCAGTGGCTGGGTTCCTTTTGCTGGGCATCTTTTGGGGACTGATGTTTTCTTCCTGCACCCCCAACCCTGCATACGAGGCCAACCGCTCAGATGACCTTAAGATGGCGGCTTCCATCCCTAACAGTGTACAGCTAAAGTCAGAGGGAGCAACCAGAAGTATAGTATTGGAACAGTAATGCACAATAAGGGGGAGGGCTGAATATGTTTTCAGAAGTATATGTATAATATTTGGTATCATATGTTTATTTTACTGCACAGTGAGGTTTCTATCGCAAACTGTGTATGAAAATGGAGGGGGAAGGCAGGGTAGTTACATGGGGCATTATGTACCTGTTCGCCAGTCCCATACCCATTTTTACTCAACGGAGCCTGAAGTTCCATCTGATGTCTCATGGAGAGGACCCTCCTTGTGGAGGGTACTGTACCTCTGCCATCCCCTCCTCAGCCAACTTTCCATCTTTTTTTGCCTGAGGGTGGGAATAGAGGTCTGGCTTTCCAGACCTCCTGCCTTGGAAGTACAAACATTGTAGTTGCTTGTTTGCACAGAGCCCTGTTGGTGCTTGTTCTCAGTTTGTTACTTCAGTTGTTTCTAGTTACCAAAGTCACAATATCAGCTCTGACATATCTAAACTATAACAGAGATTCAGGATGTGTAGCCAAGCCATTTGATTATGTCACACAGGCTGGACCTCACCTGGATAATGACTAAAGTTAGCACTCTTTTTCATCTCTTATAATGCTCATGGTTTATCAGATCGAAGCAAATTTATGTCTTTTGTCAAAAAGTCACTTGCTCAATTCCTCCAGAAAACACATATGTCTCCTTCTTAACATGAGAAGCTGTAGCGTTTTAGTTACTGAACCACTGTCGCCATCTCCTATAAAGCTGAGTGGAGGGCCAGCCCGGTGGCGATGAGGGTTGAGGCACTGGACACGCGCCACGCCATCGACCCGGGTTCGGTAACGACCTTGGGTCATCGGAGAACCAGCATGGGAGGGGGAAGGATGGAGCAGGATTGAGCAGCTGAAAGGCAGCACCCCTCTCCCGGGGTGGTCCCCCCCGTGGTTCCGCTTCCACCGGTAGAGGTCTGGTGGGTAGCATAGGCAGGAGGGGGCAGCAATATAGCAAGAGGGGGCCCCAAAGCTTGGCATGCACGAGCCTGACACATGCGTGCATGCCCAGGGCATGGGGAGAAAATGGGGGGGGGCTGATAAAAGTCTATATAAAAAAAAAAAAGCTGAGTAGAGGAGGGAGCAGTGGTGATGACCCCGATGCTGTGGCATTTGAGGTGGTTAACACAGAAATTCATAAGGAGGGCAGATATGCGTTGGTGAAGGGCAGAATGGGCCCCCCTTACCCTGGTATCAATTTATGCCCCCTTGGATCAGATGATGGCATTTTTCGGCAGTTATAGGAGATCTGCTGGGAAACTTCACTGAGCTACTGCAGCATATATCATGGCTCGAGCACCTGATCCCCCTTGTAATCCCAAAATATATTTAGTTTTTTAAATACCTTCATGTTCATACAATTCTGTCCCCCGGTGGTGCAGCCAGCATTTTGTTACAAAGGGTCCAGCCCCTCAGAGATCACGCTGCCAAAAACTGCGACACACATGGCATATAGGCAAATTTTGTAAAAATAGTACCGGGCATGGAAATTAGGGAGATTTTTAAATCCCCGTATATAAAGGCACTATACCAGAAGGGGTAAAGCCACATCAACAATCGTGGTTTTTGGCAGCGCAATCTCCGGGTTATTAATATAAGCAAAATGAAAACAAATAAAAATTGTTCAATATAACTATTTACAATGGCAGTACAAATACAGAAAACAGAGTCCTTCTTCTGAGTTTTTTTTCTTCTCAATTTCAAATCTGTCTCACCTTGTCTCTGTTTTTTTAGCAAAAACATTGCTGCTCTTTTTATAAGTCTTTACAACCTCCACTCGTTAACAGACATCCTGTTTTTCCTAAAATGTTCTTGTCAGTTTCTTGCAGTTGCAGCAAAAAGAACATAGTGATCCAGAACTGACCTGTTGTTGACAACTCTGCGGAGTTCATACACCAGCATCTCAGTTTAACCCCTTGAGTTCCAAACAGCTTTTTGCAATCATTTCAATAATATAACTATATACATTTTTAGACACAAGGGTCTGTTCTGTCCTCTCCTTAGGGTTGTGCAACCAAATTTTCTCATGAGACCTGGGAACTGATCACTCCAATGGTTTCACAGTTTCTCCACCTCTTGCTATGTTATGCCTTTCTCTTGTTATTTTGTCTTTCTTTCAGAGACCAGTAGTATAAAATAGGTTGTGAAATTCTGGAAATATAACTAATACTGAGATCCCTTTGTTACCCCAGTTACATTTCCACACAATGATTCACATATATTTTTATACCTGCAGATATGCAAGGGGGAAGAGAAGACAGAAATAGTAAGGGAAGGCATAGAAATAGTGAGAGATGGAGAATTGCGAAACTTTCAGTGTGATTAGGTCCCAGGTCTCACAAGAAAATTTGGTTGCGCAACCAGACAGAGAAGAGACAGAAAAGGCGAGGATAGAACAGACCCTTGCATTTAAACTCTTTCTGCATAACAAATGGGGCAGGGCCTTATTCAACCCTGTTACACACCCAATATAAAGTAGAGCCAGAGGTCCTGCAGGAGGAGATAGAGGCCTTTTTGCATACACTGCAGCTCCAAGTGATCGAGGAGCAGAATGCAACCCTGACAACCCCCATCTCTGAAGTAGAGATATTATGGGAAATAACTAGATTAAAATCAGGAAAGTGTCGTTGCACCCCTGATCTCTGCCTCAGCCTCCTCTTTTTCCTTTGGTGTAGCCTGGGGTCAGATCCCAGTCATTATTCTCTGTGGCCCAAGTTTGTGTGATGGCTGCTAGATCCATCTCAGTGTCTGCCACCATTGCCTGGAGCTCACTAATTTTATTTCCCGGACTTCTGGCATTAAGGCAGGCCCCCTTCCATCTTTCTCCTAATCCCCTCTTTTTTTTCCTATTCCTTCTCCCTAATCTTCCATACTTTCCTAATTTTTTTTTTCTTAATCCTTTTTACCTGGCTGGCGCTGCAGTCTGCATCCCCACGTCCTGGCATCTGTCTGTCTTCAGCCACCGTCAGGTCCTGCCCTAGCCGCCAGTGAGGCCCCCACCAATTACCTCTGCGGGTTGCCCCCCACAGTGGGGCGGCGGAGAGTTCCCCTCACTCCTCACTGAGTCCGGATCCAGTATGCTGTGGTGCCTCCGAGGCCGGGCGTCCCATAGACGGCCATCAAGCCACCGCGAATGTGCGCCATTTTCCTATTTTCTCCTGGCCTGCGTGAGCGGGGCCTGCAATGACGCCAAGGGGGGAGCACGCACGTGTCCGTATGCACTCCATCCGGCACCGTGCCCCAGACTCACCCCTCCAGTGCAGTGCCAGCGCACCATCCTCCAGCCTCCACCAGGGGTCATAAGCATGCCAACACCTGAACACCACCCTCCCCAGGAGAGGGAGACCAGTCCACGGACACTTAATCCCTCTCTTCCCCTGCTGACCCCCAGTGACCCGAGTCTGTTCCCGAACCTGGGTCACCGGTGTGGAGCAAGGTGTAGCGTCCAGCACCTCAACCCTCAGTGCCACTGGGCCAGCTACTTTTGTAATTTTTTTTTTTCTTGCTGAATGTAAACTTTGTCAACCATCCCTCACTGGCCTCTTCTCCTAACCTAATTTGAACTTCAACCTTAATATTATCCACTTTTCTGTTTCAGTGGGAACCCTAACTAGGTTTCCCACCCGCTCTCCCTTCCCAGTGGTTCCCCTAGCCTCCATCTCACACGCAGTCAGTTTAATTCCGATTTTACAATAAATAAAAAATAACTGTCCAATTTAAACGTCAGACTTCTGCCCCACAGCACTGGCTTCCCCTGTCATCAGGTGAAGGCCATCACCCTTGAAGAGCCTCCTCTCCCAGAACTCCTCCCCAGTCCCCCACAAAGTGGTACCCCTCCTCCTCCTCCTCCTCCTGATACCATCATTTCAACCAACCATTGAACTCCTCAGTCTCTTCATTCATTACTCTATCGTACCCATTCCTGCCATTCCACACAGGGAGGACCTCGGAAAAGGCCAGGTAAGCTGAGTGTGCCTTCAGTCTGTCCCCCCAGCCTTTTAAAGTTCACTGCCTTCACTGCCTCCATTGACTGGTTCACCGGATTGTTGATGCCCAAATGTACTAGCACCCCAAGCTCCCCCCTCCCCGTTCTCTACCATCCTCCCTATCCTATCTACATCCATGATGGCTGATGCACCAGAAAGGCATCTGACTGTTTCACTCTCCTTCTCTTCCCCGCTCACCACTTTCTCTGCTCCCCTAATTACTGAGTCCCCAATCGCTAAGGCTCTCCTTGCTGACTTTGTCCTGTTCACCCCATCGGGTGCCACCAAGTCATCCTGCTCATTTCCTCCCAACTGACTCAGAGGCCCCCCCCCCAATGGAAAGAGGTACTTGAGTTTCCTCCAGGGATGCAAAGCAGTTTGCTGCCTGAATGGTATAAGATTGGTCAAACCCCTTTTGGCTGCACCTGCCACCCTTCTTCCTGCTCTTCCCTACCACTCTTTAGCCCCCTGGGCCAGTGGCCTCTGGGGGAGTGGGGATGGGGAGGTGGACCCCTGCTGAGATGGTGCCACAGCTGAGAAATCTCATCTCTTGCTGCTACCAGCTGAGCATGGAGCTCCTCAAAGGTCCTGCAGATGGAGCAGTGCCCCCCAGAGCGTAACCCTGGAGAAGAGTACCCCACAGTCCCCACAGCTGACTACCTCCCTGCTGTATCTCATCTCCATACTAATCCTATGATACAAAAAGGCCTACCTTATTTATTTATTTATTTGATATATCGGTTTACAACCAATATTTGGAATACTTCCTACACTTCCCTTACTTAATCCCTTAACCTTTGGTTGATTACAATTATATAGTTGTATTTGTATCATACACATACATAAATACAAAAATACAAAAAATATATACATTTCTATTTCACGTGTGTCATCCAAATGTAACAGGCAGCAAATATCATTATTCTAGAACTTCTGTGTTCTAGTCATGCAGTACCACCAAGCTTTTCCCCTTCCACTTTGCTGCTCCTGAGCTGCACTTCCACCTGTGGCTGCCCAAGCAGCACTGTTTAGCTCTGAGCAGGGTAGCCTCCCACGCCAGAGAGGGAGAGCATCTGCTAGGACCCTTAATCCCTCTCCTCCCAACTGGCCCTCTGAAGTCTCAGGCTCGTTCTCGATTCCAGGTTATCGGCATCACAAGCAGTGGTGATACCTCTGCGCTAACAGGCCGTCTGGTCCTGCTTCATCGTACTACACCTGGTCACCTATGTATATAAAGCTTGAGAACAGAATGATGCCTTTCAGGTATGGATGTTTTGTTACTTGAACTGTGTTTTACACGCACTGTCAAAACACAGCACCCACCCAGTTAACCAGACACATAACAGGGCTCTTTCTTTCCCTTCCAGCCAAGCCACAGCATCACTTTCTCCTTGAGCATGTTACATTCTGTTTACTAGGCTTGCTTCACACCCTGGGAATATACTTCCGATGGACTATTATGGAATGAGGGAAGTGTATGGGTGGTTACGGTGAAAGACGCTGGCTCTGGCAATGTCTCAGCCTGTTTCGTCTGCCAAAATATTTATTACAGTACATGGAAACAACAACATTTCATATTAACCCATTATGCTCAGGAAAAGTTTTTCAGCACAAAACAGTACAGACTGTCTAGTGCTTGGACAAGTACTGTATTATGGTACCATTTTAAGTTTGAAGCATGGTGGGTGAGGTTTACTAATGGTCTAGGGGGAGCACAGCAGAACTGATTTACTGCTGCATGAATTACCCCTCCTAGTCCTGGTTTTCAGTTCTGCCCAGTGGTAATTTCATTTTGCAGGCTGATTTTCCATGGCATGGTATGCCTGCAGAAAGGAAAACTTTTCAACTAACCTAACTGTCATGTAGTCCCAGCTCCAAGAGACCCAGAGATGGAAAAGATAAAGAGTGGACTTGTACAGTATTAAGTTAAAACATTTTTTGATATTCAGGACAACTTTTTTTATTTTGGAAAACTTAAAAAAGAAAAATGTAGACTGCATGCAGCTTATATTTCATCAATGTCCTGTATATAGGTCCCCACAGTCTTTGTTTTTGAGGACACTTGATTTATGTTGACAAGGTCTTTATCCCCCAGACTTCATCTCATTCTCCTGTTTCTCCCATAGCTGAAGTCATAATTCTTGGTTCTACTAATTAATCTTCCTAACCATTGTTTTCCAAAATTTTCCACATTGATTTTTTTATTCCTGGTGGAGACACCCTCCTTCTTCAGGGATTTACCCTGTTTGGGCCTCGACTACCACTGAGCCCCAACTACCACCTATCTGACATCTCCAGAATCCCCCATGGCACCACCACCTCCATTGCAGAGGTCCCCTCCCAGCAGTCCATATACTAGGAGTTGTCAGATGAACAGAAGGCTATTGCCCATGGTGTCCATCTCCTGCACTAGCAGGTTATCTCTTACCTAATGGTGATAGTAGATGTTCATCTAACTTATGCTCAAACACAGAAAATGTTTCAGCTTCGGCCACCTCCCTAGGTAAATTATTCCATAGGGGTACTATTCTTTGAGTATAGAAAAATCTTATATTGTTCCTCTTGGGATAAGTTAGCATTAGTTGATGACCATGACTTCTAAGGGAGAAGTCTCTTTGATTATTGACTAGGCCCAGACCTCCCATAAGTTGTCTATCCCTTGATATGTGGTACATTTGTAAGAGGTCCCCCCAGTTCGTCTGAGTTCCAGTGGGTACAGCTGCAGCTCAGTTAGCCTCTGTTCGTAACTCATATTGCCTAGACCATCTACCAGTTTGGTCACTCTCCTCTGGACTCCATCCAATCTTACAACATCCCTTCATAAATATAGGTTCCAGAGTGGTGAGTCATAATCCAAGTGGGGCCTAAAAAACACCCTATACAGTGGCAAAATATATGCTCTGTTCCTGGATGTGAATGCCCTTTTAATGCACTCCCTAATCCTATTTGTTTTTATGATTACTTTCCTGCACCATCTACTAAATTTATCCAGATTTGGATGCTGGGAATGTGCAGGGAGTCCGAATGCACCAACCGTCATATATGTTTGTAGTTGTTTTTTTCCCAATCTCATTCCTTCTCTGCTGACATGAAGCAATATCTGTCTCAGGGGCCACAGCGGTGGTGGAACTTTCTACCAGCCCTCCCTGGCTGAGGCTCACTGCGGTGCAGTAGCTACACCAGCATGTCCTCCCTTCCTGCACGGCAACGCAAGTCCTGTCCCAGACTTTGGTCCCCTGAATGGCATTGCACTGGAGTGGCTGTTTTCCAAGCTTTCGCCCACCTTGTTCACTCTGCTGTGCACTGTCTCACTCCTATCAGTATCTTTCCTCTGATATGGCGGCCAGAACTGTGTGCTATATGGTGTGTGACCAAGGATCTGTACAGGGGTAGCAGAACTTACACTGTACTCAAGGTGGGGTCTGATTAGGGATCGGTACGGGGAACCAGAATTGTACACTGTACTCAAGGTGGGATCTGGGGTCTGACGAGGGATCTGTACAGGGGGACCAGAACAGTACACTATGCTGAAGGTGGAATCTGACCTAGGATCTATAAAGGGGGACAAGAACTGTACACTGTACTCATGGTGGGGTCTGATGAGTGATCTGTAAAGGAGTACAGGAACTTACTCTGTACTCAGTGTGGGGTCTGATGCATGATCTGTACACGGAAGTCAGAACTACACACTATACTCGAAATGGAGCCCTGACGCCGATGCGCATGCCCCGAGTCACAGTTCCAATTTTCAAAATAATGGTTTTAAGTGTTCCATGCTCGTTTTTCACTATAAAACATATTGCAGTGTTTAGGACAAAACCTACCCTCAGGCCATATGTTTATCTCTGAGTGCTTAAAGTATGTATAACTTCGTATAGCAATAATTTTTTACTTTTTTTTGCCTTTTTTTTAATGATTTCTGTCTGCATTGATAACAGAATGTAATCAAGTGAAGGGACAAAATGGGCTTCCCGAAAATAAAAGGAAAATTTTAATCAGGTGACAAACCAGCTGTCTCTGAGGGCAATTTCAGTCTCTGTGTCCTGTAAATGATAGCACCCCCTGATCAGTTAATGGGAGAACTTCAAAGTGGAGAAGTCTTCTTTCATGTCAGGAAACTGTCTTGGACAGTCAGACGATTTGCCTGTAGAGCATACAGCAAGTAAAACAATGAGAGGTGTCCTTGAGTACAGAAAATCCATGGGTCTAGTTTCAACTGGTTCCTTTAGAGGCGCTGTCCCGAGGGAACAAAGCAGTGGTCTTGGATGGGTAGAGCCAGCCTTGCAAGCAGGTTTAAGTTTGAATGTAGTAAGGGTCAGCCTGTGTTGGGACTCTGTACATACACCATCTCAGAGTTGGGAGTCTGCCACGGCTCACTAAGGTATCCTGTGTGGTAAGAATCTTTCTACTGTGCTAGTTAAGAAGCTATAGTGATGTTTTTCTTTATTTTTGAACTGAAAGATTATTGTTTTAAAATTAAACAGCATCGTACAGTACATGCTCCTGCAAGACTCAAAGAAATTTGCAAATGAAGTTGTCCAGTGGAAGCAGTAGTTTAAAAGTCTGAACAACTGGGCTTAAGGAATTGGGGGTATATCTAATACAAAGATACAGACATTACCTCCAGAGTTTCAAAAGTCTGCAAATAAAGCAGACACCTGCAATTGTAAACTGATTTCTTTATAATAAGAAAATATCATTTGAAAAGCTGTAGAACAGACTGGGACCTGTGTCTCCTCACCAGAATTAGGTCTATACTATGCATTAGTACATGCTACTGTGTTATTAGTGTCCCAAATAGCTATATGAGTCCCACAAAAGATCAGGAGAGAACTCTATGACTTGATGTACTGAATGAGAGTGGGTGCACTCACCACCATTGTAGTCTGCCATTTTAGAGTCTATCTGGAGTTCAAGTCTGCAGCTGTGCACTTACCCAAATGTTAATGAGTTTTTTTCTGTTTCTTTTCTGCTGAGTGCAAACCTTTTCTTTTTAATTTCTTAGTGACCCTGTAATTCCTATAGTCTTGTGTATGTGTGATATCCTGTAGATATGTAAATATTGTGAAGTAGTAAATATTAAGTTTCTAACCCCAGTAATACTCAGGTATTCATAACTTTATGCAGTCAGCCTTCTAAGTAGAACTGCCCAGAGAGAATTTGGAACATATGAAAATGATGGACTCTTTTGCATGAGCCACTTTTCAGATGCTGCCTTATACTAACTGCCTTAGTTCTAACCCCTCAGATTTCTCTCTCTGCCTGTCAAGACTAGATGCTCAGAGATCCTCTCCTCATTATCTTTTGTTCTGATGTGAGAAACCTTATAAAATATTATAAGTATTCTTTACATTTCATTTGCTGCCTTTTACTTTTTGTTATTTTAGGTAAACCCATAGTTTTAGTGTTTAAATTGTAAGTTTTCTTGGTTTCTCTCTGTTCGGCATAACTGGGGCTAAACCGAGGTTAATTTATATTTATCGGAGTTTTCTGACTAAAAAACGCCATTAGTTATGCTTAATTTTATTAAATTAGTTTGTTATAAGAACCGCTAATGCCGATTCCTGGACCTATAGCCTCGGTTCATTTTATCTCAGTTCCCGGGTCCTGCAGCGGTTCTGGAACCAACCGCAGCAGTTAAATAAACTTAAATTAAAATACTTATTTTTTAGCAGTTGCAACTGTTATTGGCTTTACATTGAAAATGTTATGAAAAGAAACTGGTGAGCCTGGTTTCAAACCTTGTATTCAGTGTGGTGAAATTTTGTTAAGTAAAACATTCTTGTTTTGCCTATCTGGACATAAACATTTAAAAGCAGAATGAAATCTCCATTACATGTCCCGAAAAAACTACTGAAATGCCTGGATAAGGCTTAAAAAAAACCAAAACAAACTATCACCACCTAAGGGTCCCTCCAGCTCTAACCAGCTGAGACCCTAAGTTACTGTGGGTGACTTCACAACAAATACTGTAACTGCTACCCTGAGATGGGCATATAATCAGTTTTTAAGAGGCTTGTTGAACCGGCTGACTCCCTGGTTCCCTCAGTGAAATTGAAGAAAACTAAGCACACATAACCCCCTGCTGATAGCATTTTGGGGACTTCTGTGCCTGCTATAAAGCCTGCCAACTCATTTCAGAAATTACAGGCTGGTTCTGATTGGGGAAGTATTTGCCAAGACAGGTAAGCACAGCTGTTTATTGCTTCCCTTGGTTATGATCACCTAAATGAATACTGTGTAATTTGTAAACTTTCCCTTGGGGAATAAGTATGGAGAAATGCCTGGAACGGCTAAAGAAAACACTTTCAGGCTTACAAGGGCTGTCTCTCAGCAGCAGACCTTTGCAAAGCAGTCTTCCTAATATTTAAAAGGAAGAATATGTAATTATTATGAAATGGAGGAGAACCTATTGAATTGAGGTTTCCTCTGAACATGAGTTTGTCTCTCCCCACAGAACATCTGATGATTATTCCTCATTCTTCACATTGGTGAGAAAGATTGGGCTGACACCCACTAAAAGTTTCCCATTCCTGTGAATAAATTCTTCAGGGAAGATACTTTAAAGATTTTACAAACTCCAAGCTCTGTTCCCCCTCTGAATAAAAGGATGTATAAGAAATTTCAGCTGGACAGGGAGGGAACTGAAATGTATTCCCCCACCCTGTCCACCAAGGAGTGGTTAAAGTGACAACCTGTGACAAGGCAAAGATACCCCGCATCCTATCTTCTTAACAAGGATTCTGGGAAAAATTGACAACATGGCTTAAAAATATATATTTATCAGGTGCCTTGGCCATCAGGCAGGCACACATTTCAAGCCTCTGTCAATACCAAAGTCACTGTGGTAGTTGGACCCTGCTATGACAGCCAAGGCCCAGACTCCCCTGTCAGATGATCTAGCTGAAACAGCTAAATTTGGTTTGAGAGCAGCCAAATAACAGTTCAAGTGGCTGCTGCCCGATGGATGGCAAGGAAGTTTGCCTGGCTGCGAGTCACAGACCTCATTCAGGATACCCAAACCAAGGTTATAGACTTTCTACTCGAGGGTAATTCCTCTTTGGAGAAAGATAAAGGCTTACATGAAAAAGGTGGATATATACACCCCAGCAAGCCCCTTTGTTTCTATCAGGCTGGGGCTGCACCTCAGTATCAGCAGTACCCACAGCAGGGGTATTTCAGGCACCACAGACAAGTGGTCCTGGATGTAGTGAGTCAGAGATTGTCTCTGAGCTCAAATTCCTTCCACTAACAACAGTGGAAAAAGGATTAGAAAGGTTGCAAAAGAGACCAAATAAGGGTGCTTCAGGCTCGGACCAGCCAATACCCACCAAATCTGCATGTGAACTGCTGTCTCTTACTTACACACCCCTGAGAAGGGTGATTCAGGTTTAAAAAAAATTGGGGTGAGTGGCCTGGCTGTTTCTCTGGTCCCCTCCATGAAAACCAAAAAGACAAAGCATGTCAAACCCAGGAGAAACCTAAAGGGGTTCCTGGCATCACTGTATTTAAATTATTTCCACACTCCCATAAGGGAGTCTCACAGAAAGTACTTCAGGTTCAGACTCTCATCAGGTCACTCTCTGGGAGTGTACGCAGTGGTTGGAGCACCTTCAAAGATGAGGTGTCACAGTTTCCCCATATCTAGATGACTGGCTAGTGGTTGTAGAATCACTCGGCAAGTGAGACTGCAACTCACCTAGGGTCTCCTGGACTCTCTAGGGTTCTTGATAAATCTAAAGAAAGTCTGACCTTCAGCCTGCTCAAGCACTCCAGTTCATAGGAGCAGAGCTAAATACCCTGCAAGGCAGGGTTTATCTGCCCCTACGAAGGGCAAGAAGTATTCCACTAATAGCAGGTTCATTCGGGCTGAATGAACCAAAAATCACAAGACAGTTTTCTTCAGCTACTGGCCACATGGCACCTGCCACTAGCACAGTCTTGGAATCCAGGTTACAGACCAGAGCCATTCAATGTCACCTCATGGTTCAATGGTGTCAGAGACAGGACCCTCTTTTAAAACTAATTCTAGTAACACGGACATACAGGCCTCCAATGGAGGAAAAGAGGGAACCAGTCTAAGGGAAGGGACTTATTCTTTTTTCAGTAAGAGTCCCTATCAGTCATCTGACAACAGATGCATCCCTACTAGAGTGGGGTGCCCATCTAAGGGTTCACACCTCCCAAGGCACATGGTCAAGTTCAGATTCATTCCTGCACATAAACCTGCAGGGGCTAAGAGTAGTGTTACTGCACTAAAGGTCTTCACGCAACTACTACAAAGGTGGTACAGGTCAGAACAGACAATACCACCACAATGTATTACATCCACAAGAAGGGGAGGGACAAGGTTAAGTCCTTCCTGCTCAAGACTTACGAAAATATGGAGTCTAGCATGTTCTATATGTCCCTGCAGGATATTCGTTTGTCAGGTAGCGACACTGCCTTGGCAGATACCTTGATTCAGATCAACCAGTCCATTCAGGAATGGGCCTTGAATAGTCAGGTGGTGCAAGTTATCTTCAGGAGGTGGTGCATACCAAGGGTAGACTTGTTTGTATCCCACCACAACCACCACCTGCCACAGTACTAAGACAGTCAGATCCAGGGCCAGTCCCCCTGGATTCTCCGGTTCTGAGTTGGCCAGGGAAGCACCTGTTCGCTTTCCTTCCTTCCTTCTGGCATACAGTGCATTTCTCAAGCTCGGGTCCCAGCCAGCATCAGTGGTCTTGATAACACCAGACTGGGCCAGGCAGACATGCTACTCTTCATGTATGGTTCCAAACCAATACACCTTTTCTCAGAGGCACAACCTGCTAATCTCCAACCGGGAGGCCTCTGTGCCCAAACCTTGGGTCACTCAGGCCCAAGTCATGTCTCTTGAGGGCCTACTGTACAGTATGCAGCCTTGCATCTTTTTCACAGTATCTTGGACATTTTATATGGTTACAGGAAGCCCTCCATTAAGAAATTGTACGCTTCAGAAGGGAAAAGGTTTACTATTGGTGTTCAACCGCAAAATGGTTTCCAGCACATGCTGGCATCAAGCCGTGCTTGACTAACTTACCTTTTTATATTCATTGGACTTTGCAGTCCAGCATCCTCAAGGTCCACCTAGTTGCAGCATCTGCTTGCATATTAGCTGGACAAAATGTTCTAATGGCCTCAGATCCTAGCCTCAAAGAGGCTCTTTTAGGGCCTGGCACATATCAGCACAGGCTGGTGTTCCAGCTGTGCTGGACTGTTTTACCTGTTTGCTTTCACTGGACCTGCAGACCAGTACCTTAAAGGTCCACCTGGTCTCAGCATCTATTTACTTCTCAGTTGGACACAATGTTTTTTCAAGCCTCAGACTCTATCTTCAGATGGTTCTTTAAAGGCCTGGTCCATTTGCACTCCTACACAGGGAACCAGTGCAAGCATGGGACCTAGATGTGTGCATAGTTAGGCTCATGGGTCCCTCTTTTTTGAACCTATGTTTTCAACTTATTTGAAATATCTTAAAAAAAAAACCAATAATTTTTCCTTGTGGTAATGATTTCTGCCAGAAGAATCAATGCGCTCAAGTCTCTCTGCATTGAACAGGACCACATTTCATTCCACAGAGACAAAATTATTCTGGGAACAAACAAGGAGTTTCTCCTTTAAATGTCTTTTGATTCCCATTTGAATCAAACCATTGTACATAAATACATAGATACATACATACATTGACAGTGTCGGCAGATAAGGGCCTACAGTCCACCCAGTCTGCCCATCTTATCTGTCTTTTTCACTGAACACTTTAGTTCTGGTGAAAAGAGTCTTTATGGTCTGGACGTCAAAGAAGCTTTTAGCTGTTACTTGACAACCACTAAGTCCATAGGCAGGACAGAAAACAGCTGTTCAAACAACATGAAGTGTTGCTGTATTCTGACATATGCAGTGATCGCCAAACCTTGAACTGCCCTGGAGAACAAAGAGTTAACTTTACATGCAAGGCCTGAAATGCTGAGCTCGAGCTCGGTTGAAGCCTCTGTCTGCTGTTGTTTTAAACTCCAACCATCAGATTCTTTACTCCGCCTCACTGAACAGTCGCTCCGGAGATTTCTCCTTCGCTCGGTTCAAAAAAGTCGGTTAAAGTGTCATTTTCGCTCGGTTTCAACCGAATTTCTGCTTCTAAACCTGTTGGTTTAAGTCTCTGTCTGTGGTACCGTGAGTACTAGATAGGTTTTTTCTATATTAGTTTCTGTGTGGAACTTGTAAACATTGGATCGGTTCGGTTTGAACCGATCAGGTTTGTGTACAAAAACTTCTGTCTTTCTTAGAGTGTGGTAACCGGTCCATATCGGTTCTAAAAAACGGATTTCATTATGTTTTTTTCCAAGACCCGTAACACGGTCAGGAACCGATAGGGGTGTCTTGCCTGGCAGATTGCCGAAAAAAGGGTAAGTTTTGGTTAGGATTGGCCATGTCTGAGAAACCCAAGAAAAAAAACGGCCCACTGGGTTTCAATGATTGTAGTGTGTGGGGAAGCCTTTGCTAAGGCTAATCCCCACACCACCTGTGTTTATTGTCTGGGGTTTGACCACCTCAATTCAGACTGCCAAATTTGTAAAAGTTTTCCCAAAGCTACCCTGGATAAAAGAGTAGGTAGACTGAGGGAAAGGGAGGCTGAGAAGTCCGCTGACCCGGATGGCCAGCCCGGTTCAGTTCCGACCGAACCAGAAGGAGTGTCCTCTGACCAGGACGAAACTTCTTCGGGCAAAAGGAGAACCAATTCTGAGGAGTCGGTTCCGGTTAAAAGAAAGAAAAGGGATAAATCATCCGGTTCGGATCCACAAGTTCTTTCTCTGACCACTGATGAGATAGCCAGAGCGATAAGGATAGTTCAATCGCTAACTTTGGTTCCGGCCGAACCAGCACCATCTGTCAGGGGCTCAGTTCGGTCGGTTCCCCCGGTTCCGGATTATACTTTAGAAGAATTTTATGAACCAGAGGAGGAGGAGGGAGAGTATGAAGATAATGATGATGATGGTGATTATGAAAGTCTGGATGTGCCCATTGACCCAGACATCTCCCCAGACAGACCTTCAGGTGTTTCTCCTCCTAGGCTTTCTGAGTCCCCTTCCCACTTGATGTTTTACAATAAAGTGGCTGAAACCCTCCAGCTTCCTATGAAAGAAGCAGTAGAGGATCAGGAGGAGCCTGATTTTGTTGAGATGATGGACACCCCAGAGTCCAGGAGATTGTCTATTCCCCTTCATAAATCTTTTGGAAAACAGACATTTAAAATTCTAAAAACTCCTAATTCCATATCTCCTGTGGACAGAAGAATGGACAAGAGGTATACTCTTTCAAGCTCAGACACAGAGTTCCTTTCCCAGCAGTGCAGCCATGTTGGGGTAGTGCAGGCTGCTGCCTGTGATAAGGCAAATATTCCCTTGGCTTCACACCCCGATAAGGACTCCAGGAGGATTGATGCCATGGCAAAGAAACAGTACATGGCAGCATATTTGGGACTCAGGCAGGCTAACTATATGGCCTACACTGCTAGATACCAGAAGTCCAGGTGGGACACTGTGCTGGCTCTAGCTAAACAGGCCCCTGACCAGCTAGCCAAGGAGCTGGAGTGGGTGGTTGTGGATGGGATTGAGGCATCCAAGGTGCAATTTCATGCTGCTGTGGACTCCAATGATGTTTCATCTAGAGTCATGGCTACATCTGTGGCCCTTCGGAGGATGGCTTGGCTCAGATGTACTAGCCTATCACAGGATACCCAGGCTAAAGCCATGGATTTCCCTGTAATTGGTAATTCTCTGTTTGGGGAGCAGACAGAGAACTACATGAAAAAGATAGACGAGTACAGGACCACCTACAGGAGTGCTCAGGCCAAAGAAAGGCAAGCCACTGTTCAGAGGCAGCATTCCAGGGGCAGGCCCTTTCAAAGGCCTTTTTACCAAGCCCAGGCCTCCTCTTCTGCTTTTGCTCAGAGGGGGTTCTTTAGAGGGAGAGGCAGACGTGGTATGAGCAGGCCTGCTTCCACCCTCAGCCTAAAGCCCCTGCCAAACAGACACCCTGATGGGTCTGCCCGGCCGATTCTCCAATACCGTAGGGCAGGCTGGCTTACTTTGTCCAGGACTGGAAGTCTTTAACATCAGACAAGTGGGTCCTGGAAGTAGTAAGCCAGAGACTGGTTCTCAGCTTCAAAAATTTCCAAGATGAGAACCAGATCCTTTCCACCTGCAAATCCATCAGAGGCCCTTGCCCAGAGGCAGAGGTTTCTTCCTCTTGGCTCTCAAAGCCATAGAAAGGGTTCTACCTCACACAGGGCAAAGGATTGTACTCCAGGTACTTCCTAACCCCAAAAAGACAGGAGAATGGCGGCCCATCCTGGATCTGAGATATCTAAACAAGCACCTTTTAAAGCCAAAATTCAAAATGGTGACTCTGGGAATAATTCTGCCCTCTCTAAGGCCAAGGGACTGGCTAGCCTCTCTGGACCTCAAAGATGCCTATTTTCACATTCCCATCAGGTGCTCCCACAGAAAGTACCTCAGGTTCGAGTTGCCCTCAGGCCACTATCAATTCAGAGCAATGCCCTTTGGCCTAACATCAGCCTCAAGGGTTTTCACAAAGTGCCTGGCAGTAGTGGTTGCTTTCCTAAGGAGAAAAAAGATCTCCATCTTTCCCTACCTGGACGACTGGCTCATAGTGGGCCAGTCTCCAGACCAGGTCAAGTCACATCTTCAGATAACTCAGCAACTGCTCACTTCCTTAGGTTTCTCCTAAACCTTCCAAAGTCAGTTCTAGAGCAGTACAGCTCCTCACCTTTAGGGGCGGAGCTGGATACAATAAGAGTAAGGCCTTCCTTCCCCTGGACAGGGCAAGGACACTAATAGAACTGGCCTCATCTTTCACCCTTCAGGTGTCTCGACCAGCAAGGCACTTCTTGCAGCTCCTGGGCCACATGGCAGCCTCTACAGCAGTGATCCAGGGGGCAAGATTTCAGATAAGGGACATTCAGTTCCATCTAAGAGCCTTCTGGTCCCAGAGAAAGGATTCCCTTACCAAACTAGTCCCAGTGACTCGAACCCTGATCCAGGCTTTGCAATGGTGTCAGGATCAGGACAATTTAAGACAGGGAGTTCCTTTTGTCACTCAGTCTCATTCTCTGATCCTCACCACAGACACCTCCCTCTTGGGCTGGGGGGCCCACTTGGGGGATCTTACCTCCCAAGGGCTGTGGTCACCTCAAGAATCTCTGCTTCACATCGGTCTCTTGGAACTCAGAGCAGTGTTTCTGGCACTGCAAGCTTTCTCCAAGTCTGTTCAGAACAAAGTAGTCCAGATCAGAACAGACAATGCCACTACAGTGTGGTACATCAACAAAGCAAGGGGGCACTCGGTCTACGGCCTTGTGCACAGAAGCAATGAAGTTGTGGTCTCGGGCCTATTCCCTGCAAACTTCTCTGACAGCAGTTCACCTCCCAGGGAAGGACAATGTCCTAGCAGATGCTCTCAGCAGGATATCTCAGGGCCACCACGAATGGTCCCTAGATCCCCTAATTTTGAAAGTGATGGGGCACTCCACAGATAGATCTTTTTGTAGCCCCAGACAATCACCAACTTCCTCTCTTTTGTTGCAGACCCCCAGTCTTGGGCTCAGTCCCCCTGGATGTTTTGATTCTGAATTGGGAGGGGAAGTTCCTGTATGCCTTCCCCCCTCTCCCTCTCCTGTTCAAAGTGTTAGTCAGGATCAGGTCTCAACCATGCAAAGTGATTCTGATTGCTCCAGACTGGGCCAGACAACCCTGGTACCCACTGTTACTGTCCTTAGCAGTCCACCTTCCCCTGTCTCTTCCCAAGAATTACAACCTGTTGACATCCTCTCAGGGAAGGATTTGGGTATCTGAATCTCAAATCTCTCAATCTCAAGGCCTGGCTCTTGAAGAGTTAGAGTTTGCTGATGTGCACCTCTCTCAAGGTGTTCTGGATATTCTTAGGGCTTCTCGAAAGCCTTCCACCAGAAAGACTTACAACTCCAAATGGAAAAGGTTCACTATTTTGTGCTCTGGTAAGCATATTTCTCCAGAATCTGCTGGGTTGCCTACAGTCCTGGACTATATGGTTCATCTCACTGGCTTGGGACTCAGACCAGCTACACTCAAAGTACATTTGGCAGCTGTTTCTGCTTTTTTGTCAGTAGGCAAGCCCTCTCCTCCAACAGCCTATCCTGTATTTTGTAAATTCTTCAAGGGATTGTTGCACACCAATCCCCCATTTAGGGACCCTGCTCCTGCTTGGGACCTTAATGTTTGCATTGCTCAGCTTATGCAACCCCCCTTTGAGCATTTGTCCTCTGCAGAGCTTAAGTACTTGACTTGGAAAACTGTGTTTTTGGTAGCCATTACCTCTGCCAGGTGCATCAGCGAATTGCAAGCCCTATCAGTGGAGCCTGATTTCATCTCTTTCCATAGAGATAAAGTGGTCCTAAGAACTAACAGGAAGTTTTTGCCTAAGGTGGTTTCAGATTTCCACCTTAATCAGTCTATGTCTCTCCCTGTTTTCTTCACTGACCATTCCTCCTCTGGAGAGAGGAGGTTGCACAGCTTGGATGTTAAGAGGCCCTTCAGCTACTACATAGAGTGCACCAAGGGTCATAGGTTTGAGTCCCTCCAGTTGTTCCTCACTTTACGAGAGGTCGGGAAGGGCAAACCTGCCACTAAAAGATCCATTGCCAGGTGGATTGTCTGCTGTATACAGTTCTGCTATGAAAAACTGGGTAGAACCCCACCCTCAGGCCTGAGGGCTCACTCTACTAGAGGTACAGCTGCTTCCCTGGCTGCTGCCAGGGATATTTCTATCTTAGAAATCTGTCAAGCAGCCACCTGGAAAACAGTTCATACATTCACCAAGCATTACTCTCTGGATATCCAGGCTAGGAGTGATGCTCGGTTTGGCACAGCAGTACTTCAGAGCCTATTCCCAAGGTAGGTACTGCTTGGTAGTCTGCATATGTCAGAATACAGCAAGACTTCATGTTGTTTGAAGAAAAAATTACTCACCTTAGTAATGTTGTTTCTTCTAGTGGAGTCTTGCTGTATTCTGACCCCCGCCCCTCTCAGAACCTGGTTTTTGGGATATGGGTGAGCAGGAGCAGTGTTGGCACCTAGAGGTGCCCTCTTTTTTCCTCACCCTCCTTTATTTTGGGTGTGTGTTGTGTTTTGTTTTTTGGGTTTCCTGACTTGGGTCTTTGTTTTGAAACCAAAAGAACCCCTTTTTTGCTTTATCAAATTTAGTTGCCAGTTGGCTAGTGTGAGTTTACAGTTTCCACACAGAACGCCCAGTGAGTATAGCTCGAAAAGATCTGACGGTTGGAGTTCAAACAACAGCAGACAGAGGCTTCAACCGAGCTCTAGCTCAGTGTTCCATGCCCTGCATGGAAAGTTAACTCTTTGTTCTCCGGGGCAGTTCAAGGTTTGGAGATCACTACATATGTCAGAATACAGCAAGACTCCACTAGAAGAAACAACATTACTAAGGTGAGTAATTTTTTCTTCCTAACCTATGAGAATGTGGGAAAGGGTAACCCAGCTTCAAAAAGATTAATTTCCTGCTGGATAGTACCGCATTTTCAGTTTTTGTTATTCTAAGGCTGGAAAGGAGCCCACAACACAGGTGAGGGCCCATTCCACTAGGGGCACAGCTGCTACCATAGCAGCTGTCGGGGATGTTCCCCTGGTGGATATCTGTAATGCAGCTACCTGGAAAACAGTACACACCTTTACAAAGCATTACAGTCTGGATAGTCTCTCCAGGGGTGATGCCAGGTTCGGCACTGCAGTCCTGCAAAGTCTGTTCACAAAATAAGGTTCTGTGCCCACCTCCAAAGGTACTGCTTAGTAGTCTGCATAAAGTTATGAATACCTGAGTATTACTGGGGTTAGAAGAAAAAATTACTTACCATAGTAACCTTGTTTCTAACAAGTGATACTCCGGTATTCATAACTTGCCCACCCTATCTCCCCTTCTGGAACCTTTAGCCTCTGCACTCCTGAATACTGTGCTCTCAGGGGTATAAATGCCATTTTTGACACACATGCTGTAATTGTGTTCACTATTGTTGTCCCCCTCTCCTTTTTCAGGTGATTTGGACATTCAAGGGTACCCCTTCATATGTTATGCCCTCCAGTTGGTGGCCCCCTTTTTTGGGTGTTAAGGAAGAAGCTTCCTCTAGTATTATTATGATTCATAGTGTGTTATTATTATTATTACTACTACTACTATTATTATTACTATTGTAATTATCAATATTACACTTAATCCCCATGGGCCAATCTTTCCAGGCTTCCAGGAAATCTGAGGGGCTGGAACGAAGGCAGTTAGTATAAGGCAGCATTTGAAAAGTTGTTCATGCAAAAGAGTCCATCATTTGCATATGTTCCAAATTCTCTCTGGGCAGTTCTACTTAGAAGGCTGACTGCATAAAGTTATGAATACCTGAGTATTACTTGGAAGAAACAAGATTACTATGATAAGTATTTTTTTCTTATATACTTCATGCCTCTTTGACTGAATCTTTTGGGGGGTACAGATAACTGTTGGTATTGACAAATCCATAGCCCATCTTTGAAGCGAGAAGATGGCCGCAGTTACTGTATTCTTTTTTTTTTTTAACTCAGCTTTATTTAAATCCAGCATAATAAAAACATCATCACCAGATCTGAAATATGTTGCTTCATGGTTGTTACAGGGCAGATGCTATTAAGGATAAAAGATAAGAAAATCAAAAAACAAGCTTGTGTAAAATTTGAGTCCATATCAGGAGACCTTCCTGGTTTCCCATATCTTGCTAGAGTCCTTGGCACACATTTTGAAATAGTGCATGCACATTACAATTTGGTAAGTAGTTAAGTCAGTATTATATTTCATATGCGATAAACATTACAAAATTCCAGCCCGCCCAAAACGAAAGATCTGTGTGACAAACTTATCATCCATAACCATAAAAAGAGATTCTGTTACAATTAAACAACCACAGTAAAAAAAAAAACACAAGCAGTTTATACAAACTAATAACTTGATAAACAAATATAACAGGTAATTATAAATGTGTGTGCATCCCCGATGGAAACCTGGCCAGTGACATGAACCCTTAAGTATAACGCCAACCCGGCTCCCCCACCCCCAGTTGTTACTTTAGTGGACATTGTTCCTAGCTAGCATGTCCTGAGCAGTATAATTTATCCACACTCGCCAAGCATCCAAGAATTTTTCGTCTGTAAGACGGAGCTTCGCAGTTAGTTGTTCCATACGGAAAATGTGAGAGACCCTGTCCCTCCTTTACCGGATTGTAAGAAGTATGGTGTTTTCAAAAGAGAAAGACATGTAGGGGTGAAAGAAGGAAAAGGGCAGACTGGATGGGCTGGTACAGTCCTTCAAACAACATGAAGTTTTGCTATATTATGACAAGTTGCAGTTTGTCCCACCACTAGAACTGCTCCGGAGGTGAAATAGTTAAATCCATTCCATGAATGGAACTTTGAGCACGAGCTCTAAGATAGAAGCTCTGTCTGTGTAGTTTCAAACCTGAACTGTCAGATTCTTTACTCTGCCTCACTGAACAGTCGCCCGGAGATTTCTCCTACTGCTCGGTTCATTTCTCGTTTCAACAGTGTTTTCTCGTTCGATTCAACCGAGAATAGTTTTATTTTAACCGCAAAACCGCTCGTTCAAGCTCTGTCTGTGGTATCATAAGTAATTTAAAATTGTATTTTCTGTGTGGAACTTGTAAGTTTATCGTTCGGTTTGAACCGATCAGCTGGTTAAAGCTAAAAATTTTAAAGCTTGTCATTTTAGAGTGCGGTTCTCGTTCTATCGGTTCTAAAAACGATTTATTATGCTTTTTTCCAATACTCGTGACACGTGTTAGAACCGAGCAAGGGTGTCTTGCCTGGCACTGCCAAAGGGCAAGTTTTTTCTGGTTAGGCTGGCATTATGTCTGAGAAACCCAAAAGAAAAACCGGGCCCACTGGGTTTCAACACTGTGATGTCTGTGGGGAAGTCTTTGCCAAGGCTGACCCACACACCACATGTGTTTATTGTCTGGGGTTTGACCACCTCCAGTCAGACTGCCAGATTTGTAAGAATTTCCCTGCAGCCACCCTGGAAAAGAGATTGGGCAGGCTCAGGAACGAGAGGTTAAAGTCTGCTGACCTGATGGCCAGCCCGGTTCGGTGCCAACCGGATCGGAGGGAGTGCCCTCTGACCAGGGCGAGACTTCTCGGCAAAGAAAAGCTGGTTCGAGGAACCAGTTCCAGTAAAGAGAACAAGGAAGTCAGCAGGTTTGGAGTCCAAAACCTTCTCCAACTGCTGCAGAGATAGCAAGAGCTATTCAAATTGTCCAGTCATTGCTCTACCCGTCCGAACCGCCACTATCTGGTAAAAGGTCAGTTCGTCCGTTCCATCGGTTCAAGAATATGATGTTGAGGAGTTTTATGAACCAGAGGAGGGGGAGGATGATTATGAACAGTATGAATTTGGCTGGGAGGGTCTGGGTGTGCCCATTGAACCGGACATTTCCCCAGACAGACCTTTAGAATCTCCCCCATGCTTTCTGAGTCCCCCTCTCATTTTATGTTTTATAAAAAAGTTGCTGAAACCCTCCAGCTTCCTTTGGAAGAAGCTGTGCATGAGCAAGAGGAGTCTGATTTTGTAGAAATGATGGATATTCCAGAGTCTAGGAGATTGTCTATTCCTTTGCATAAGTCTTTTAGGAAACAAACAATAAAAATCTTAAAAACTCCTAATTCTGTGCCTCCTGTAGATAAAAAGATGGACAGAAGGTACACATTGTCAGGTCCTGATACAGAATTCCTTTCTCAGCAATGCAGTCATGTAGGGTAGTTCAGGCTGCAGCTTGTGATAAAGCTAATATTCCCTGGCTTCACATCCTCCTGACAAGGATTCCAGGAAGATTGATGCCATGGCAAAAACAGTACATGGCAGCGCCCTTGGGACTCAGGCAAGCAAATTATATGGCTTATGTAGCAAGGTATCAGAAATCTAGATGGGATACTGTTATGGAATTAGCCAAACAAGCCCATGGCCAGCTTGCTAGCGAGCTGGAGCAGGTGGCTGCCGATGGCATTGAGGCTTCTAAGGTGCAGTTTCATGCTGCTCTGGATGTTAATGATGTCTCCTCTAGAGTCATGGCCACATCTGTAGCTTTTCGTAGGTTGACCTGGCTCAGGTGCCTCTCACAGGATACCCAAACTAAGGCTATGGATTTTCCTGTGGTGGGAAATTCTCTGTTTGGGGAGCAGACAGAGAATTATATGAAAAAGATGGATGAATATAGGACTACTTACAAAAGTGCCCAAGCTAAGGAGCGGCAAGCCACTCCCCAGAGGCACACTCCCAGGGGTAGGGGTAGGCCTTTCCACAGGCCTTTCTACCAAACTCAGGCCTCCTCTGCTTATGCTCAGAGGGGGTTCTTCAGAGGCAGAGGCAGACGGGGTGTGGGCAGGCCTGCTCCCACCCCTCAGCCTAAAGCACCTGCCAAGCAGGCACCCTGATGGGGTGCCCAGGGCCGATTCTCCTTTACCAGTAGGGGGCAGGTTGGCTTACTTCAGTCAGAACTGGGTGTCTTTAACCTCAGACAAGTGGGTTCTGGAAGTAGTAAGCCAGGGTCTGGTTCTCAGCTTCAAAAGTTCCCCAAGATGAGAGCCAGGCTTTTTCTACCTGCAGTTCTTTAGAGACCCTTGCTCTAGAAGCAGAGGTCTCAACCTGTTGGCTCTCAGAGCAGTAAAGGGTTCCTCCCCACACCAGGCAGGGGTCTGTATTCCAGATACTTCTACCCCAAAAAGACAGGAGAATGGCGCCATCTTAGACCTCAGATATCTGAACAAGCATCTTTTGAAACCAAAGTTCAGAATGGTAACTCTGGCAATGATTTTTACCTTCTCTAAGGCCAGGGGACTGGCTAGCTTCCCTGGACCTCAAGGATGCCTATTTTCACGTCCTAATCAGAAGCTCCCACTGAAAGTACCTCAGATTCGAACTGCCCTCAGGTCATTACCAGTTCAGAGCAATGCCCTTCGGCTTGACCTCTGCCCCAAGGGTATTCACAAAATGTCTGGTAGTAGCAGTGGCTCACTTAAGGAGGCAAAGGATTGCTGTTTTTCCCTATCTAGACGACTGGCTCATTGTAGGCCAGTCCCCAGAACAGGTAAAATCTCACCTGCAAGTCACCCAGCAGCTTCTCACCTCCTGGGCTTCCCTGCTAAATCTACCAAAAGTCGTTCTGGAACCAGTCCAGGTACTCACCTTTATAGGTGCAGAATTGACACAAACCGGCGAGAGCGTTTTCTTCCTTAGAAAGGGTAAGGAACTTGGTGGCTCTGGCCTCCTCCTTCACTCATGGTCTCACCAGCAAGACACTTTTGCAGCTCCTGGGGCACATGGCTGCATCCACAGCTGTAGTGCAGGGAGCAAGATTTCAGATGAGAGATATTCAGTTTCACTTGACAACCTATTGGTCCCAGAGAAGAGACCCCCTTTCCAAGTTGGTCCCAGTGACTTGAACCTTGATCCAGGCCCTCCAGTGGTGGCAGGATCAGAGCAGTTTAAGATTGGGGGTCCCCTTCATTCCCCCTGCTCACACGTTGACTCTCACTACAGATGCTTCCCTCCTGGGGTGGGGAGCCCACATGGGCGACCTCTCCACTCAGGGAGTGTGGTCTCCCAGGAATCTCTGTTCCACATCAATTTGCTGGAACTCAGAGCTGTCTTTTAGCACTTCATGTTTTCTGCATCTGTTCAGAACAAAGTGGTACAAGTCAGAACAGACAACACCACAACAATGTGGTACATCATCAGCAGGGGCACTCGGTCTTCGGCCTTGTGCACCGAGGCAATGAAGTTGTGGTCTCTGGCCTATTCCCTGAACACTTCCTCATAGCAGTTCACCTTCCAGGAAAGGACAATGTTCTAGCAGATGCTCTCAGCAGGATTTCTCAGGGCCATCACGAATGTCCCTGGATCCTCAAGTACTGGGATAGTCTTTGCCAGATGGGGCACCCCTCAGATAGATCTTTTTGCAGCCCCAGACAATCACCAACTTCCACTGTTCTGCTGCAGGCCTCCAGTGTTGGGCTCAGTCCCCCTGGACGCCCTCCTTCTGGATTGGGAAGGGAAATTTCTTTATGCTCCCCCCCCTTTCCTCTCCTATTCAAAGTGTTAGTCAAAATCAGATCCCAGCCTTGCAGGGTGATTCTGATTGCCCCGGATTGGGCCAGGCAGCCCTGGTACCCACTCCTTCTGTCCCTGACAGTCAATCTTCCCGTGTCTCCCCAGGAATCACAACCTATTATCCTGTGCCCAGGGGAGAGTTTGGTATCCGAACCTCAAATCCCTCAATCTCAAGGCCTGGCTCTTGAGGAGTTAGAATTTGCTGACTTACACCTCTCTCAGGGTGTTCTTGAAATTCTAAAGGCTTCTAGGAAGCCTTCCACTAGGGCTACTTATAATTCTAAAAGGAAAAGGTTTTCCATTTGGTGTTCTGGGAAGCATATTTCCCCAGAATCTGCTGATTTGCCCATTGTGTTAGATTACATGGTCCATCTTAATTCCTTGGGCCTCAGACCAGCTACCCTGAGAGTTCATTTGGCAGCTGTCTCTGTTTTTGTTTCAGCAGGAAAGTCATCCTCTCTTCCGCCACCCTGTGTTTTCCAAGTTTTTAAGGGATTACCCATACTAATCCACCTTTCGGGATCCAGCCCCTGCCTGGGACCTTAATGTTTGCATTGCCCAGTTAATGCAACCCCTTTGAACCTCTCTGTTTTCTGCAGAGCTGAAGTATCTAACTTGGAAAACTGTTTTCCTAGTGGCTATCACTTCTGCTAGATGCATAAGTGAGTTGCAAGCCTTGTCAGTAGAAACTGACTTTATTTCTTTCCACAGGGATAAGGTAGTCCTCAGGACTAACAGGAAGTTTTTGCCTAAGGTGGTTTCAGATTTCCATCTTAACCAATCTATCTCCCTTCCAGTATTCTTCACTGAACACTCCTCTTCTGGTGAGAGGAGTTTGCACAGTTTGGATGTTAAGAGGGCCCTTAGTTACTATTTAGAACGTACCAAGGGTCACAGGTTCGAATCCCTCCAACTTTTCCTCACTTATGGTGAGGTTGGGAAAGGGAAACCTGCCACTAAGAAATCAATTGGCAGGTGGATTGTCTCTTGTATCCAATTTTGTTATCAGAAACTGGGCAGAGATCCCCTCTGGCTTGAGGGCTCATTCTACCAGAGGTACAGCTGCTTCTAGCTGCTGCCAGAGACATCCCTATATTGAGATATGCCAGGCTGCTACTTGGAAAACGGCACACACTTTCAGCAAGCATTACCCCTGGATGTCCAGGCTAGGAGAGATGCTCGGTTTGGCACAGCTGTGCTTCAGAGCTTACCCTAAGTAGGTTCTGTCCATCCTCCATGGAGGTACTGCTGTGAAGTCTGTACTTGTCATATAATATAGCAAGACTTCATGTTGTTTGAAGAAAAATTACTCACCTTAGTAATGTTGTTTCTTCTAATGGAGTCTTGCTATATTATGACCTCCCCAGCCTGCCCCTCTCAGAACTTCTACTTGGTATGTGTGGGCAACCTAGTGTGGCACTATTTTATGCCCTTTTTGGGGTTTGGGGTGTGGTGTTTATTATTCTCTTGTGTTATTTCTCATATTGTTAAATTATATTATTAATTCTAGTCCCCTGACTTGAGTCTTTGGTGTTGGGACCAGCAATGGGTGTTATTATTTAGGTAGCCAGTTGGCTAGTGTAGGTTACAGCTTCCACACAGACCTTAGTGAGTTTTTGCTCGTAAAGATCTGACAGTTCAGGTTTGAAACTACACAGACAGAGCTTCTATCTTAGAGCTTGTGCTCAAAGTTCCATTCATGGAATGGATTTAACTATTTCACCTCCGGAGCAGTTCTAGTGGTGGGACAAACTGCAACTTGTCATAATATAGCAAGACTCCATTAGAAGAAACAACATTACTAAGGTGAGTAATTTTTTCTTTTCTGCCATCAGATTCTGTGTGATTCTGTGATCCTGTGATTCTCAGGAGTAAGTGATAGGGGAAGGCAATTTGCCCTTAACAAAAGGAGCACTCTACTGTGTGGACAGTGGCTTTGGTTGGATTCAGACCAAGAAAGCCCCCAGGTAAGAGAATCACTTCTGAGTGGTGGCATTTACCCAGGTACCCTTACAGGTGTCGAGTGTTGAGAAACTTGGCAACCTGTTGCAGACTGAGTCCTGGGTGAGGACAGGTTGAGACACTCGTGCGCGCACAAGTCCACATCAGTTTGGGGCCACTTTACTCAGACGAACATTCTCTTGTCCTCAAGAATTTGCAGAGGCATCAGGTGGGTGGAGCTTCAGAAAGACACTATAAGGTAAAAAAAGCTTGAGCTGAGTAAAATCACACTTAGATTGAAAAACAACAATAAACTAATGAATAAGGCAAAATGGGCAGCCTAGATACAGTCAGGAAACATCTAGTCTTTGATAAGCACACTGGTCCCATAGACCACAAATAAATACTAAAACTGAGAGTGGTGTAATGTGAACAGAAAATACAGCCCCCAAAAAAAAAAACAGGTGGAACTTTCCTGCTTTAGTAATTTGGTTTAAGAATACAATCATAAACATTAATAACATGTAATTACTGGGAGCATTTTCCCATAGGAAACCCAGTTATAAACAGCTGATTATAATGGCGAACATGCGCCGGTTTCCTTTGTCCTGCATGCACCTGTTGCATTCTTCCCTTCCTTGCCCACACACACACCTTCATCGGATCTCGGACTTGTACTTTGGAATAAGTCTTTTACAGTCACTAGATGGAAAGTTTTAATTCAGTTCTTTTCAGTATACTTTTTTACTTTTGGAGAAATCATTGACAAACTGAAAAAAGTAAAAGTTTAAACTACGCTTCGAACTGTCTGTGGCTGCATGTACAGTAGATGAATTTCTTTTTATGTAATGGCTGTGGTGAAAAAATGCTCCCCAGCAATTATGTAAAACAAGACATGGGGTAGTGTGCAAAACTCAACTTTTACACACACCCTCAGTGCTGGATTCTTGTATAAACCCCTCAAGCTTCATTCTTGAGGTTTATGTAGCATCCAACACCTCGTGTCTGTGTAAAATTCTTGTTATACACACCACCTCATGTATTGTTCTATATAGTATCCATATTTCAACTTAATCGAAAAACTAAAAATAATAGACTATGTTAAAAGTATCTGTGTGAATGAAGTCTCATTATCATAGCACACATTCAGTATGCATACGAGACTGCTGCACTACCTATGCTCAACTACACAGCAAATACCAGGAAGCGAACATGGTTGGCGATGGCCAGTGTTTTTTTTTTTTCTTTTACCTTCTCTTTAAGTCCCCTTCCTGTCTCTAACTCCAATCTCCCTCAGGAACACCCAGAGTGTGCCCAATCCTGCTGCACCCCTTAGCCGGACTGCCAGCCTCCACAGAGCCCTGTGATTCCCCGCAGGTGAGAGCAGGGTAGGGGAATGTGCCCCTGGAGCTTATAGCATCATCAGGCAGCCTTCCAGGCTATGTTACAGGGACTGGATATGCTGGGCTCCATCGTCTCTGAACCCTGGGCCATGTTTTCGTTTGTTCCCTTTCCACAGAGCATAGCGTGTACTGACGTCAAGGGCATGTGCTCACAAAGCGTGCCTGTGCACCAATGTCTATGACACTCCCCCTTTCCCCAGCCCTCCGGTGGAGGTGTCAGGATGGAGGACATATCCCTCCCCTTCCTGGTGGAGAGCATCCTCCGACACTGATCTCTTCACCCCCCCATCCCCACCAGCCCTGGTAACCCAGTTTCATTCCTGAACCTAGATTGCTGGCATGACAAGCGGTAGTCTTACCGCTACACTGGTGGACTGGCTCTCTTCCCAGTAAATCTTAACATTATCTCACTACCTTCTTGGCCGTACTGCTTGAAATCAGTATATCGCTTTGATTTAGGGCACTGAGCTGCAAACCTGGAGACTTGTGTTTGAATCCTACAGCTCCCACTTGTATACTGTGTGACCCTGAGTGAGTCATTTAACTTCCTTATGCTCCCAGGTCGCACCAGAAAACAAGCTTCAGCTTAGTGTGCCTTTCCTGGTTAAACAGTTTCCCCGTCCTTTCCTTCCCTTCCTTATGGTCTCTGAACCTTCATCACTATACAATCATTCTGCCTGCTGTTTAGTTTTTTGCTAAACCTGTGAAGCATTTAGTGAATAGGCCCATATCTGCAGGTCCTGTACTAAAACCGAGTTGGGGACAGACTGAGAGCTAGCACTGATGCTGTTGTCTGTTTTACAGAGACACTGATACACACAGTACCTCAGAAGCATTGTTTACTCTCCCAGAAACTTGCTTTTTAAATTAAGACAGAGAAACAAAAAACAGACAGGGGGCACCCTGCTGACTGTGGCGTGACTGAATAAAGTCTGACTAGCCCTAGAAAGCTCCTGTGGTTTCTGAGCAAACTACTGTCATTGGCAAACAACCGAGAGGCCACCCTGAAGCCGTCATGTGTGACAGAACCCATTGCAACAAGTAATGATCAGCCTGAGTGACAGATGGGAAATGCAGGGCTTTCCACATACTCTGGCTATCTTCTTGCGGCTTTGCTCCCCACCAAAACATTAGCGCTACAGTCTAGTACTAATAGGTTAATGATAAGTCTGCTGTAGTGGTGACAGTGGATATGGGACTGAATGGAGCGTAGCGAGACCCTATTGAGTGAAGCATGGGCTCTTCCGTTTCAGATTAATATTCTCTCATTTGTATTCATTAAAACAAGCCACAGGAAGTTAAAGAACAGTTTATTAAATTAGCAGTGTTTTTAAAAAAGTTTATTTTTTGAAAGTTTGTGTGTACTGCCAAGGAAAATAAACAGGTTTAGCATAAGAAATCCCTGATATCCCCACAACACCCCGCTCTGCAGCTGACCCAGCATGCGCACACACACACTACAGTGTTAATACAGCATGGTGGGTAGGAGAGAGTGTCGGTGGACCTCATCATCAGCAGTCTTGACTCTGGGCCTAAAGGGCAAATGTACAGATTACTACTTTGGGTTAAGACTGTAGTGCAGTACTTGTAAGGTGCTTTGCTGTTGAAGATGCCTTCCTTTGGGTCAAACATTGAGTCGAGGTCCCTTCTATAATTATATGCTGGGGTCTCTGCATTCTTCATGAGTGCTGCCTTGAGGGTCAGCTCGGTAACCAGGCATTGTGCTACCGTTTGCCACACTAACAACTGGGGCTCGGGAACAGACATGGATCACCAGGGGTGGGAGGATTGAGCATCCCTAGTACAGCTCTCCTCCCTTAGGGAGGGAGGGAGGGGGTCCTGTAGCTCAGCTGCTTAACTGACACCCAGCAGAAGCTGCAGTTTGGAGTGCCAACATGGAGGAAGCTCCCCCGGATGCAGATGTTCCTTGCGCATGCAGGCACACACAGTCATTGCATGCCGGACTCTGGAGGAGAAGAAAAATGGTGGAAAATCATGCTGCTTCAGTCTGGATGACACCGGACCCTTTTAGGCCTGACACCACTAACCAGGTATCCCAGCCACTGGATCCTGCCTCCCCGCAGTAAAGGTCTGCCCCAGGGACCCTGTTACAAGGGGTAAGTCGTGAAGGTAACAAGTGGGGGTTAAGTGCTGTGGAAGATGGGTGATCAGGCTAGGGGGTCTGGAATGAACAAGGGCTCAGCAAGGGCAAAGGCCAGGTGAAAAGCTTGGTAGAAGAGTGTCTCCTTGCACAAACTGAAGAGGAGTGGTTCTGGTCCAAACAGGATACAAGAGGCGGTGCCCTTTTTTTAATTTCCTATTTTTCCTCTTGGCCTTCTAGCTAGGATTTCTTCTGCCACTTTCTAACACCTCCTCCTGTCCATCAAGGCACCTCTTACCTGGGCTTCTGAGACTCGGGTCACCCAGGACTCACCACTGCTTTGCCCCTTAGCTTGTGTGCCACACCTGAGGTGGGGTCTGCCAGTCAGCTCCTTGGCGACTCCACCCCCATATCCAGCCACCTACGGCAGAGCTGAAGCAAAGGAATATACCAGGAGCCAGGGGAAGGAAGCCCAATAGTAGATATGGGGTAACAGGCAAAGCTTCATCTGTCCATCTAGTGCTGACTTTTCCTCCATTTCTCCCACCCTTGGAACGCGGCCATGAAGTGATGCCCAGGGAAAGTACCCATGCAAGTATGGGTCATTCTGGCTTCAGTCGCATCCCAACACTGTTATATCTGCTGATCTGGTTGGGTGGCCACCCAGTTTTTGCTAGGGGCCAACAGTGGAGCTACCTAGCCCCTCCACCTGAAGGAAGAGTGCGGTCCATCAGACACTTCATCCTCCTCCTGCCAGCTGGCCCCTGAGGACGCAAGCTTGTTCCCAAACCAAAGTCACTGGCATCCTAAGCAGTAGTGCTACTGCTGTGCTGATGAGCCAGCAAAAAGTGCCAGCCCTTGCTTCCGCATCCATATTCACGTTATCAATCATCCCCTTTATAAAATATTAATAAATACAAAATAATGTTTTAAAGTTAAAAAAAAATCTCTCAGTTGAAAAAATGAAACAGTACATATTTTCAGACTTTGCACATCATGACCTTTGTGCCTACATGAGGTCCTTGTGGGCTGGTACATCTTTGCGCTGATTGGTTGAATCAGCATTGATGATTTGTAAGAGTAAAACAGGTTCTAGTGCAGTGATCTGCGGCTGTGCGTGGGATAGTCAAGTAGTAACACATGGTGTGCGTTTGTGTGTGATTACACAAGTTACACAGTTAAGGAGGCAGTATAGCATAGTGATTAAGGGCACTGAGCTACAAACCTAGAGACCTGGGTGTGGATCCCACCAGCCCGCACTTGCATACCGTGTGACCCTGAGCAAGTCATTTAACTTCCTTGTGCTGTCATGTTGCACCTGGAAACAAGCTCCAGCTTAGTGTGCCTTTCCTTAATACACAATTTCCCCTTCCCCTGCAGCACTCCTTGGGAAGTGATTTACCCACGGGTACCTGATCCTCATTGGCCAATCAGTTTGCAGAATTAAGGAATAATACATGGCATGGTGGTATACTGTACCAATATTGACCAGAGTCGAGGGATATAGTGGAGAAAATATTGACCCCAGGGGATGAATTTGCCTGACAATAGTTATGTTGCCTGAAGCTGAAGGCAGAGGACAGTAGGGCTATTGGAAGGTAATAGTTCATCCTGAGGGCTTGAGTTTTCCCACTATAGGCTGAACTGGCTCCAATCAATGTCTGTTTTTATTAAACCTTGTGTCGGTAATGTTTCAAACAACATGAAGTCTTGCTGTATTCTGACATATGCAGTTAGGTCCTGCCTTTCAACTGCCCCGGAGAACAAAGAGTTAACTTTTCTATGCCTTGCATAGAATGTTCATCATGAGCTCGGTTGAAGCCCCTGTCTGCTGTTGTTTAAACTGCAACCGTCAGATTCTTTACTCTGCCTCACTGAACAGTCGCTCCAGAGATTTCTTCTGCTGCTCGGTTCAGAAAGTCGGTTGAAGTGTCGGTTTTCAGTCGGTTTCTACCGAATTGCTGTTTCTGCATAGTCGGTTCAAGTCTCTGTCTGTGGTACCATGAGTACTAGATAGGTTTTTGTTCTGTTTTCTGTGTGGAACTTGTAAACTGTGGATCGGTTCGGCTGAACCTATCAATCTGAGGTAAAAAAAAACTTGTGCTTTACTTTAGAGTGTGGTTACCGGTCCGTATCGGTTCTAAAAAAAACGGATTTAATTACGTTTTTTTTCCAAAACCCGTGACACAGTCAGGAACCAATAGAGGAGTCTTGCCTGGCGGATTGCTGAAAAAAGGGTACGTCTTTGGTTAGGATTGGCCATGTCTGAGAAACCCAAGAAATAAACCTGGCCCACTGGGTTTCAACACTGCAGTGTGTGTGGGGAGGACTTTGTCAAGGCTGATCCCCACACCACCTGTGTTTATTGTCTGGGGTTTGACCACCTCAATTCAGACTGCCAAATTTGCAAGAATTTTCCCAAATCTACCCTGGAAAAGAGATTAGGTAGACTGAGGGAAAGGGAGGCCGAGAAGTCCACTGACCCGGATGGCCAGCCTGGTTCGGTTCTGACCGAACCAGAAGGAGTGCCCTCTGACCAGGGCGTATACTTCTTCGGCAAATAAGAGCCGATCCAAGGAATCGGTTCTGACAAAAGAAAAGACAAATCGTCTGCTTCGACCCAGAATTTCATACTCGACCCCGATGAGACAGCTAAGGCGATTAGGATTGTGCAATCGCTTAGTTCAGTTCCAACCGAACCGCACCATCTGGCAGGGTTCGGTTCGGGTCGGTTCCCCGGTTCCGATTATACTTTGGAAGAATTTTATGAACCGGAGGAGGGAGGAGGAGGAGGAGAGTAGGAGATGATTATGGTGATGGTGAAAGTCTGGATGTGCCTATTGACCGGACATCTCCCCAGACAGACCTTCAGGTGTTTCTCCTCCTAGGCTTTCTGAGTCCCCTTCACACTACATGTTCTACAAAAAAGTGGCTGATACCCTCCAGCTTCCTGTGGAGTAAGCAGTAGAGGATCAGGAAGAGCCTGATTATGTTGAGATGATGGACATCCCAGAGTCCAGGAAACTGTCTATTCCCCTCCACAAATCCTTTGGGAAACAGACACAAAAAATTCTTAAGTCTCCTAATTCTGTACCTCCTGTGGACAGACGAATGGACAAGAGGTACACTCTCTCAGGCTCAGACATGGAGTTCCTTTTTCAGCAATGCAGCCATGTTGGGGTTGTGCAGGCTGCTGCCTGTGATAAGGCAAACATTCCCTTGGCATCACACCCCCCAGACAAGGACTCCAGGAAGACTGATGCCATGGCAAAGAAACAATACTTGGCAGCATCTTTGGGACTCAGGCAGGCTAACTATATGGCCTATACAGCCAGGTACCAGAAGTCCAGGTGGGACACTATACTGGCTCTGGCTAAACAAGCTCCTGACCAGCTTACCAAGGAGCTGGAGCAGGTGGCTGCAGATGGGATTGAGGCATCAAAAGTACAGTTTCATGCTGCTGTAGACTCCAATGATGTATCATCAAGAGTCATGGCTACATCTGTGGCTCTTTGGAGGATGGCTTTGCTCGATGTACTAGCCTCTCACAGGATACCCAGGCTAAGGCCATGGATTTTCTGTAATTGGTAATTCTCTGTTTGGGGAGCAGACAGAGAATTACATGAAGAAGATGGACGAGTACAGGACCACTTACAGGAGTGCTCAGGCCAAAGAAAGGCAAGCAACTCCTCAAAGGCAGCAGTCCAGGGGCAGGGGCAGGCCTTTCCAAAGGCCTTTTTACCAAGCTCAGGCCTCCTCTTCTTCCTTTTCGCAGAGGTGGTTCTTTAGAGGGAGAGGCGGAAGGGGGATGAGCAGGCCTGCATCCACCCCTCAGCCTAAAGCCCCTGCCAAGCAGACACCCTGATGAGTCTGCCCGGGTCGATTCTCCTATACCATAATATAGCAAGACTCCATTAGAAGAAACAACATTACTAAGGTGAGTAATTTTTTCTTTTCTGCCATCAGATTCTGTGTGATTCTGTGATCCTGTGATTCTCAGGAGTAAGTGATAGGGGAAGGCAATTTGCCCTTAACAAAAGGAGCACTCTACTGTGTGGACAGTGGCTTTGGTGGGATTCAGACCAAGAAAGCCCCCAGGTAAGAGAATCACTTCTGAGTGGTGGCATTTACCCAGGTACCCTTACAGGTGTCGAGTGTTGAGAAACTTGGCAACCTGTTGCAGACTGAGTCCTGGGTGAGGACAGGTTGCGACACTCATGCATGCACAAGTCCACATCAGTTTGGGGCCACTTTACTCAGACGAACATTCTCTTGCTCTCAAGAATTTGCAGAGGCATCAGGTGGGTGGAACTTCAGAAAAACACTATAAGGTAAAAAAAGCTTGAGCTGAGTAAAATCACACTTAGATTGAAAAACAACAATAAACTAATGAATAAGGCAAAATGGGCAGCCTAGATATAGTCAGGAAACATCTAGTCTTTGACAAGCACACTGGTCCCATAGGACCACAAATAAATACTAAAAACTGAGAGTGGTGTAATGTGAACAGAAAATACAGCCCCAAAAAAAAAAAAAACAGGTGGAACTTTCCCTGCTTTAGTAATTTGGTTTAAGAATACAATCATAAACATTAATAACATGTAATTACTGGGAGCATTTTTCCCATAGGGAAACCCAGTTATAAACAGCTGATTATAATGGCGAACATGCGCCGGGTTTCCCTTGGTCCCTGCATGCACCTGTTGCATTCTTCCCTTCCTTGCCCACACACACTTCATCGGATCTCGGACTTGTACTTTGGAATAAGTCTTTTACAGTCACTAGATGGAAAGTTTTAATTCAGTTCTTTTAGTATACTTTTTTACTTTTGGAGAAATCATTGACAAACTAAAAAAAAAGTAAAAGTTTAAACTACGCTTCGAACTGTCTGTGGCTGCATGTACAGTAGATGAATTTCTTTTTATGTAATGGCTGTGGTGAAAAAATGCTCCCCAGCAATTATGTAAAACAAGACATGGGGTAGTGTGCAAAACTCAACTTTTACACACACCCTCAGTGTTGGATTCCTGATGGCCTGCCCGGGTCGACTCTCCTATTCCAGTAGGGGGCAGGCTGGCTTACTTTGTCCAGGACTGGAAGTCTATTACATCAGACAAGTGGGTCCTGGAAGTAGTAAGCTAGGGACTGGTTCTCAGCTTCAAAAAATTTCCAAAGTTGAGAGCCAGATCTTTTCCACCTGCAAATCTCTCAGAAACCCTTGCCCTAGAGGCAGAGGTTTCTTCTCTTCTAGCCTTAAGAGCCATAGAGAGAGTACCTACCCTACACTGGGGCAAAGGACTGTACTCCAGGTACTTCCTGACCCCAAAAAAGACAGGGGGGTGGCGACCCATCCTGGACCTAAGATATCTAAACAAACATCTTTTAAAACTAAAGTTCAAGATGGTAACTCTGGGAATAATCCTTCCCTCTCTAAGGCCAGGGGACTGGCTAGCCTCCCTGGACTTCAAAGATGCCTACTTTCACATTCCCATCAGGTGCTCCCACAGAAGGTGCCTCAGGTTCGAGTTGCCCTCAGGCCACTATCAGTTCAGTGCAATGCCCTTTGGCCTAACCTCAGCCCCAAGGGTTTTCACAAAGTGCCTGGCAGTAGTAGTCGCCTTTCTAAGAAGGCAAAAGATTTCCATTTTTCCATATCTGGACGATTGGCTAATAGTGGGTCAGTGTCCAGACCAAGTCAAGTCTCACCTGCAAGTGACCCAGCAAGTGCTCACTTCTCTAGGATTTCTTCTCAACCTTCCCAAGTCAGTTCTCGAACCAGTCCAGCTTCTTACCGTTATAGATGCAGAACTGGACACACTCAGAGCAAGAGCCTTTCTTCCTCTAGAAAGGGCAAGGGTTCTTATGGAACTAGCCTCTTCCTTCGGCCTTCGGGTATCTCGACCAGCAAGGCATTTCCTCCAGCTCTTGGGCCACATGGCAGCTTCAACAGCAGTGGTCCAAGGGGCAAGATTCCAGATGAGGGATATTCAGTTCCACCTGAGAGCTTTTTGGTCTCAGAGGAAGGATTCCCTTAGCAAACTGATCCCAGTGACTCTGACCTTGATCCAAGCCCTCCAATGGTGGCAGGATCAGGACAATTTAAGACAAGGTGTTCCTTTTGCTACTCAGCCTTGTTCAGTGGTCCTTACCACGGACGCTTCTCTTCTGGGCTGGGGAGCCCATCTGGGGTTCCACACTGCCCAGGGGCTGTGGTCCCCCCAAGAATCCCTTCTCCATATCAATCTCCTAGAGCTCAGGGCAGTTTTTCTGGCCCTAAAAGCTTTCTCTCAGTCAGTACAGAACAAGGTGGTTCAGGTCAGAATGGACAACACCACCACCATGTGGTACATCAACAAGCAGGGAGGCACTCGGTCCACGGCCTTGTGCACAGAAGCCATGAAGTTGTGGTCCCTGGCTTATTCCCTGCTGACCTCTCTGACAGCAGTTCACCTTCCAGGGAAAGACAGTGTGTCAGCAGATGCACTGAGCAGGATCTCTCAGGGCCATCACGAATGGTCCCTGGACCCTCAGGTGTTGAAAGTGATTTTTTCAAGGTGGGGCACTCCAGAGATAGATCTCTGTTGTTGCAGACCTCCAGTCTTGGGCTCAGTCCCCCTGGACGCCCTAATTCTGAACTGGGAAGGGAAGTTCCTGTATGCCTCCCCCCCCCCACTCCTGTTCAAAGTTTTAGTCAAAATAAGGTCTCAACCTTGCAAAGTGATTCTGATTGCTCCAGATTGGGCCAGACAGCCCTGGTACCCCCTGTTGCTGTCCCTAGCAGTCCGTCTTCCCCTGTCTCTTCCCAGGAATTACAATCTGTTAACATCCTCTCAGGGGAGGATTTGGTACCCCAATCTTCAGTCTCTCAATGTCAAGGCATGGCTCTTGAAGAGTTAGAGTTTGCAGATCTGCATATTTCCCAAGGGGTTCTGGATATCCTCAAGGCTTCTCGAAAGCCCTCCACCAGAAAACTTATAACTCCAAATGGAAGAGATTCAGCATTTGGTGTTCTAAGAAGCATATTTCTCCAGACACTGCTGGATTGCCTAGGGTTCTGGATTATATGGTCCATCTTAATTGCCTAGGCCTCAGACCAGCTACTCTCAAGGTACACTTGTAAGCTGTTTCTGCGTTTTTGTCTGTGGGGAAGTCTTCCTCACTATCTTCTCATCCTGTGTTCTGTAAATTTTTAAAACGATTGCTTCACACCAATCCTCCTTTTAGAGACCCTGCCCCTGCCTGGGATTTGAATGTTTGCCTTGCTCAACTTAGGCAACCCCCTTTTGAGCCTATGTCTTCAGCAGAGCTTAAGTACTTGACTTGGAAAACTGTGTTCTTGGTAGTCATTACCTCTGCCAGGCGTATCAGTGAATTGCAAGCCCTGTCAGTGGAACCTGATTTTATCTCATTTCACAGGGATAAAGTGGTCCTTAGAACCAATAGCAGGTTCTTGCCCAGAGTGGTTTCAGACTTCCATTTAAACCAGTCTATGTCTCTTCCTGTTTTCTTCACTGATCATTCTTCTTCAGGAGAGAGGAGGTTACACAGTTTAGATGTTAAAAGAGCCCTTAGTTACTACATAGAGCGTACTAAGGGTCACAGGTTTGACTCCCTTCAGTTGTTCCTCACTTATGGAGAAGTGGGAAAGGGCAAACCTGCCACCAGGAGATCTGTTGCCAGGTGGTTTGTGTCTTGTATACAATTCTGCTGTGAAAAACTGGGAAAAACTCCACCCTCAGGCCTGAGGGCTCATTCCACAAGAGGTACAGCTGCTTCCCTGGCTGCTGCCAGGGATATCCCTCTCTTAGAAATTTGTCAAGCAGCCACCTGGAAAACGGTCCATACCTTTACCAAGCATTACTCTCTGGATATCCAGGCTTGGAGTGATGCTCAGTTTGGCACAGCAGTACTTCAGAGCCTATTCCCAAAGTAGGTTCTGTCCCTCCTCCATGAAGGTACTGCTTGGTAGTCTGCATATGTCAGAATACAGCAAGACTTCATGTTGTTTGAAGAAAAAATTACTCACCTTAGTAATTATGTTTCTTCTAATGGAGTCTTGCTGTATCCTGACCTCCCTCCCTGCCTCCCCTATCAGAACCTGTTTTTGGGAAGTGGGTGGGCAGGTGCAGTGTTGCACCCCAGGGGTGTTTTTTGTTTACATCCTCCTCCTTTTTGTTTGGTTGCTGATTTATTACTGTTATTTGTATTAGATTGGTTTTTGGTTTTTGGGTTTCCTGACGAGTCTTCCTTGGGAATCCAAAATTTTTTTGCCAGTTGGCTAGTAGGACATTTTACAATTTCCACATAGAATTTTTAGTTAGTTGGGCTCAAAAGAATCTGACGGTTTGAGTTTGAAACACTCCAGACAGAGACTTCAACCGAGCTCGAGCTCAGCATTCTATGCTCTGCATAGAAAGTTAACTCTTTGTTCTCCGGGACAGTTTAAAGGTTGGGGATCACTGCAATATGTCAGAATACAGCAAGACTCCATTAGAAGAAACATAATTATTAAGGTGAGTAATTTTTTCATATGTAACATTCCATTAATCATTAAATATCTTGTAAAAGCAATTCAGAATGCCAGAGGTTTAGAACTAACCAGGTTGGTGATCTTCTGGAGAAGTTACAGCTTCTGAAAGGTTATCAGCTCACTGCCCCACCCCTAGAATCACTTTGATGCTCTTGTGTATTTATTTAGTTAGTTAGAAGTAAAAAGGAGACTTTACTATTAGGAGGGTGACTGTCCTTTGAGTGTGCTCACCCAGCCCAACAAGAACATGCCAAACGGGGCCGGGAAGCAAGGAATAATCATCTTTTTTTGTGTGTTTTTTTTCAGCAGCTCAAAAAGCTGCCAGTTATAGAAACAGGGTCATGCAAGTGTTGCTATGGCAACCTTCACTCGCGCTCTACTCCGAAAAGTCTAAAACTGTTGACTCTTTCACTTGGAATAAGATTCGAGTTGGAGGTTGGCTTTCTGGCAATTAAGTTTTTCATTTTTTTTAATATACGTGTTGCACAGTAGGAAGTGGACAGTGGTGGTTGGTGGAGTATGAGTGAAAAGCAAGAGAGCGACATTGTGAAAAAAAAAATAATGCTCATTTGCAGTTTAGCGGGCACATTAGCAATTTTTTGACTATAGCTCATTGCCAGCGTTATTGCCCATTGTTGCCAAGGTATGGCAGGTCCATAGTGTTAGCTTTTTTTGTGGTCATGTGTCCAAAGTTCTGGCCAATCAGAGAACAGTAGTTTGATCCATGGTTTAATAACACTGGATATTTCCACACCTCAGGTGGATTGCGAGTCCCAAGGCTACAGGCCATAAAATATTTACTGATCTGTGCCAAGCTCATTACTTCACCATACAAGCCGAGCAGTTGCAAGCCCTGCAGTGTTGCCCCCAAAGCTCAAGTTTTGATATGACATGAACTCATGAACAGGACTGCATGCTAACTGTATGAATGGGAGTAGCAACATAAGGAGCTGGGAAAACATACAATTTTTTTACTTTTTTGGATGCTTTCCATATGTGGGGCCTGTATACAGCTGAAGCAGTACCATCAGTTTCTTTAACTTACTGGTCTAAATAAAGATTGAATATATTTCTTACTGATAATAACTAGTCTGTGACCAGTATCTGAAAAGATTTACTGGTCTTGGAAATATATTTAGTTGTCCACTCCAATATTTTTATTTATTTTATTTATTAAACTCTAGGATTACAAATACCTTTGAGCAAGAACTGCTCATTTACAAAGGTTCGGCGTCAAAGGATGGAGGGTAACGTACATACAAAGGTTGACAATGGTTTACAGTCTTAACACAGTTTAGAATTATAGTCATAAATATAGGAGAGTTCGGAGGCCAGCTTAAGTGAAGTATTCAGAGTAAGAATTATACAGTAAAGGACAGTTGGTGTGAGCAGGGTAGGAGGGGGTACGGAAGAAGTTGGCAGGCTGAGGGGCCTCTTTCGGAGTAAGGGGGTACTAGAAATAGTGCAAGTAGAATTGGAGATGAAGGGACAGATGTCTACGAGGTACAGTAGTGGTGGGAGGGGGTGTGAAAGGTGGGGGGGGGAGAAGGGCAGGGGTGAAGTAGGAAGAGCAGGTGCCACTAGTGTAGTTTGCTCAGAGAGGTTACTGGTCGCAGGTCAGAAACAACTGAGTGGATGGAGAGGCAGTCCCTTTAGGAGAAACAGTCACATTGCGTGGTTGAGGTGAGGTAGAGTTGGAGATTCCTTTTAAAGGGTCCAAGCGTAGCAGAAGAAAGTGCTTCTTTGTTGAGGGTGTTGTACCACTGAGGAGCTCTGTGTGTGAATGCACGCTGACCCATTGTTGTCCGGCACTTGGGAACCTGGAAGGTTTGAAGTTGGGTGCTAGGTGTATGCTGGGTACTGTTATGGGCAGTTAGGAGCTTTTCAACACCTGGAGGCATGAGCCCGAGGAGAACCTTTTTGGTTAACAGGTAGATCTGGTATTGTATTTGACTATGGAGTGGAAGCCAACCAGCCTGGGTGTACAGGTCACAGGTGTGCGTTAGGCGGGCAGCGCCCGTTAATAGCCTGCAGGCTTTGTTGAGTGACACTGAGATCCTGCAGAGGGCAGTTGTTGGAGTACGGCCATAGATGGCAAGACCGTAATCAATGACGGAGGTGACAGTGCTATAGATAGCCAATCTAAGGGCATCAGCAGTCATACAGTGCTTGTGGAGCATGCCAGTTCATTTGTTGGTGGCCTTTGCTACATTGTCTATGTGCTGAGCGTAAGAGAGGGTACTGTCTAGTCTGATACCAAGGTATTTAAACTCAGGGACATGTTCGGGTGGAGTCCCCGAGTGGTTCTTGATGGTGAGGGACAGAGCTTTGTACTTGCTCCATGCATTACAGAATGTCATGACTTTAGTTTAGCTATAGTTCAGGACAAGCTTATGTGTGCTGAACCATTTTTCAACACGTTTGAAGTCAAGCTGCAACTGACTTTCCAGGAGTTAAGTATCATATTGACTAGTGAACAGGACTGCGTCATCCGCGTAGAGCAGTATTTTTTGGTGGCAGATGCTAGGGAGGCTGTTCAGGAACAGGGAAGAGTAATGGTCCCAGTATAGACCCCTGGGGAACTCCGGAGAGGACTGGCTTTTCATCAGAGATGAGTAATGTCAAAATAGAGCGGCTCCAATTTGCTGTTGTGCCAGTGTAAAAAACCAAGCAATGCAACAAGAAAAACACGGCACCAACCACTTCCATAAATAATTCTGTATTGTGTAAAACGAAATAAGTGCTCCACAATGCAGTAACGCCATGCAAGACTTCAACAACTCCAAACAAAGAAAATGTCCGACCGGTTTCGCGCCGAAAACAGCGCCTCCTCAGGGACACATACACAGCATAATAGCCACTACATTATAAAGAATTCATTTAAAGTGACATTACACCAAATTAATAAAAACATGATAAAAACATGTAACATTCAGGTGTTGAAAAAGTTCATTATACAAATCTAAGTATTAAATATTAAATAGATTTAGATTTAAATAAATCATAACATTTACCCTGGGTAGCAAAAAACATTATTACAGAAATACAAAAATACAGATCACAAAGTGTCGTTTCAGAAGCGAATGAATAGCAGGGTTCCGATTTAGCCACACACTGCACCCCCACTCTGCGCATCAAAGAAAGTTCCCAAATAAATATTTATCAGAGGCGAATCATATAAATAACAAATTCACCTTAAAAAGGGACCTATATCAAATGATCCAGAAGCAAATGATTTGATACCTTTTAATGGACCAACATAGATGTAACAAGAACAAAGTGCTCTAGCTTTCGGACCAACCAGTCCTTCTTCAGAAGCTCATGGCAGTTGTTTGGAAAATACAATACTTATAACAGCTAGATAATGCAGAGAAAAACAGAAAAAAATCCCCATTGGTTTAAAATACTCATTAAAAAAACAGATGATGTCAGACAAGTTTAACAGTACAATACTGCCCTCAGTCCGAATGAACCTTGGGTTCAGATGTCCTTAGTGCAAGACATATAAGGAATCCTACTGCACATAAATTTAATTGACATAAGATAACACTGCAGAAGCAGATAACTCCCAAATCAAGCCATGAGTGCCACAGTCAGTATAAGGATTATAAGGAGGAGGGCAGTATTGTACTGTTAAACTTGTCTGACATCATCTGATTTTTTTAATGAGTATTTTAAACCAATGAGAAGACCCTATTTCAAACAACTTCTCATGTTTCTGAAGAGACTGAATGATCAGCTCATTCTTATTCCCATCTATGAGATCGATAAAGTATCAAATCATTCTTCTGGATCTATTCTTGCAAGGACCAATACGGCAACTACTAAATCTACAGTTCTATATCAAATGAGTCATTCAATGCCCAGGTTAGAGAAAGCATTGTTGAAAGTATTGGAGATACTGCCAACGTCAAGCGTTGGTGTTCAATCGATGTTGAGCATAGTGGGTGGTGCCTTTGGATCCTTGCCTGTGAGTTCTTTCAGGTTATTCCAAAAGTTTTTCCCATCACCCCATGAGTTGGTTAATGACTCCTTGTAATATTTGCTTTTAGCATTCACTCTAGTGCAGTTGTTTTTGTCAGCTTTATATTTTTGTATGTTCCCTTGCATAAGTGCTGCTCGAGCACAGTGCCAGAGGTGGTCCCTGTGTTTGAGCCATGACACACGCTCAGATAATTAAAAATGTTTTTAAAATGTTTAAAAATATTGACATTAACTTAAGATTAAATAAAACAAACTAGTAAGGTTAGCACACCTTTCATAAAAAGTTATGGTTGTACATAAACTCCATCTCTCAGACTCCGCCGACACAGAAGTTCATGTTCTTTTTGATCAGGAGCTCAGATTCTGCTGTCACTACCCCTCTTCTCCAGCCTGCAGGACTAATAAGCACCATTCATGGCACCAACTTGTTGCTGTATGGCTGTCGAAGGGGTTGAGCGCCTTCCACTTAACCCCACCTCATCAACGGCCATTAAGCGACATGCTAATCTTTCTGTTTTGGACCCAGTGACCCCTGTGTCATGTCATGAATATGGGCCAGGCAAGCCACACATCCACCGTTGAAGGCAGGGTTTTCTGCCCCCCTCTACTGAGTGATGACTCTTGGACCAGTGCCAGACTGTTTTCAGTACTGATCATGATGCCGGGTTGCTGCTGTGTGAATGCCTGAGGGGTAGAGGACCTCCATATGGCCCTGTCCGCAGGGGTGCCATTTGGGCTGGCAGTTGCCCTGCTATTGCAGGCCTTTTTTTCAGCCCCTGGCTCACCCCCACAGCCCCTCTGACAAGTTGCCCCCGTTGAAAGCTGAAATGGCCCCCTGCCTGTCCCCACCAACAACCACTAAGGAACACTCCAGTATTTCTCTTTTGGACCCAGTGAGTCCTGGATTATGTGTTGGATCTGGACCAATCAGGTCACAGGTTTGTTGGAGGTGTTTTTTTAATCACAAGGGAAGCAGTGTGGTCTAGTGGTTAGAGGTGAGCACTTGCTTGGAAAGAGGGAGCTCACAGGTTTAAACTCCATCAGAGCCAGACACCACTGTGTGACATTGGGCAAGTCACGTAACCTCCCAGAGCCCTTGTCCACCTAGCTGCTAAAATGGGTAGATGAGACCCCACTGGAAATATGAGGCTTGATTTTCAAAGGGAAAACTATGATACAAGGTGCCTGCGCCAAATGGGGATGACACAAGTGGCACCTTGTATCATAGTTTGCGGTGATTCTGATTTTCAAATGTTGGCTGCAGTGAAATTGGTATACCGTGCACTCAACCCACCCTGCACCACCCTTCTGACAAAAGCGCTCTTGCAGCAAGTCACAAGGGGGCTTGTGCCACAGTGGGGCTGCACCATCTCCTGTTTTGGGAGTTTGCAAGCCCTGCTGTGGATACAGCAATGGGCTGCACTTAGACCAGCCAGGAGGTGGTCTGAGTGGACTTGTGCCAGTGCCACACACCATGGAGAATGGGGGGAAGGGACGAAAGTGGGGGTCTGGGGCAGAAGGGGCATGGGGGTAAGGGGCATGTGGTGCCCTAGGACTGTGGCTGCTCGCAGTTTGGGAAGCTGGTGTGTAGTGTTGCTATTTGCGTGTATATACGGCATAGCAGACAGTGCTTTGTGCTGAAACATTGGAGGACTTATATGTCTGTTGGGTGTAGGGAACACTATTACATTTTAAAAGCTGATAATATCTGTAATCCATATTGGTAACCTACAGTTATCAAACCTGATGGCAACTATACCTAGGAGGTATACCTGTCGCTGGGTTGACCGAATTGAGTGGGTTGAAAAAACATACACAGGAGTCAGAAGTTCAGGTGAAGCTAAACACACCACTATGTGACTTTATTTACACAAAAATAAAAAGACAAATAAATCAGTATGCACAGCAAGGACTCTCCAAACATAGTCCCACCCTCTGTGCTTTTAAGGAACCTACAGTTCTTACACAACCTGCTCAAGCTGTATTTATCTAAAGAATGGTCCCAAAGGACTAGCTTTTATACTGTTCTGGTGACCACGTGGTCCTTGGATCCGCCCCCTAAGCTAAGACAAATAAATTTCTACTCTAAACAATAATAAAATTACATAACAGGACCCTAGGATACATTGTATTATATTATACAGCAGTAAATGCAGCCCTAAAATGAAAATAGAGAGGTTATAGCTTCCATCCCTTTATTTGTGCGCCTTGCTCCCTCTCACAGTGCCTTTAAGTTTGATCTTTGCAAGTACCTTATCTCAACAAACAAATGCTCCTGTTTCAAACCCCCTTAGACCCCTCCCTCAATACCAGCACTGTCCTGCACTTACACTCAGTTTCCGTTTCTATCTCTTTTTAATCCCTTTCTTTTCTCAATCTCTCCATGTCCTATACTGTTTAACCACCTTTTCAGCATTGCTTCTTTCCTTCCTGCATCTGTATTGTTTATAAATTAATGTAAGCCTATTGTTATGATTTACTGTTGTAAAGTTTTTACACAATTACCTGTCTCGCCAGACTTACTTTGTTTTACTGTTGATATTGTTATCCCCAAGGATATTTATGTAAATTGTCATGTTTTGCTGTAGTATTGTACCGTATCCTCCCGGGTCGTGCCTGAAAATAGTCATGGTTATGGCTAGTGCATCTACCTGGTAAACAAAAGCTAAATAAATAAAAAATAAAACCTTTCTGAGTGTCCTCATGGCACATTTAGCCCCTCCCTGAATGCTGAGATTGGCAGTGTCAATCTTACAAGAATAGCAGCAGAATGGGGCGTTAGCCCCTAAGGGTTGAATCTGATAGCTGCTGCACAAGTAAGTCCCACAAAAGCAAACTGCACTCTCAAAAACATTTCTTAGTACTTTCTTAGAACTAGAATAAGCACTAGCACTCTTATCCTTGCACTTTATATCAGGGTTCTGTTCTTGTACTGCAGTTTTTCATATGCTTTTGTTAGAGTATGCACTGATAGCATTTTGCATTGATTAGTGAGTAGGGACAACGCCCAAACCAACAGTTGCTGCTTTACAGCCCATTTCTGTGGGCTGTTTTAAAATGGGAGACAACTGAGAAAACAACAGGCAGCCCTCTTTGGGTGAAAATGCTTTGCTAGAGCTGCTCAGTATGAAATCAAAATATTAACAGACACTTTATTTGAGAGGACATTTGGTGCCATGGGCAGGGTTGTAAAACATTCAAACATTCTGCAAACTTCATAGACAGACCCTGCCCTGAACACCAAGTCCTCCAATTTGTAACTGAAACTTTATTTTATTTCACTCAGAATTTAGAAGCAGGGAATGGAGCTGCTTACAGCTTTCAAGGTTTTCTCCCTGAAAAGTGCACAAACAATACTGTATATGACACAGAGCAGCTTTCACAAACTAACTGCTCTGTGTATTTACTTTAGGCAGCACTATGCCAAACAGAAGCTGGGAGGAGAGCGCTTGGGGCAAGAGAACAAAAGGCTCTCTCCCAGACATTGTACCCTAGAGGGTTTTACTTGCATTTAATCACAAGGTGCAGGCACACATGAGGGTTTTCTTTTGCAAATGTTTGACTGTGGCATTTGCAAAACAGGGTGTTCAGAAGTGCAGCACATAAAAACGCTAGATGCCCCACTATTTCATCTTGTTGCAATTTTATAGCACTTCAGACAACAAGCTGTACTTTACCAGTTTCTCTTGCAGCAAAAGGGATCAACATTTTTTTTTTACAGGAGAAAAAAACATTACCCCTATATCCCCTATTTCTTATAGGCACCCACAACCCTGCATTTTAGCAGTTTTTACACATGGGATTTCATCATATGCCTGTTGTTATACAGGTTTGTGTATTTGCTGCCACTGAGTGTACCCCACTGGCAGGGAGGATCACACCCAGGGATGGAAAGGGAAATATGGAATAAAAGAATAAAAAAACAGATGTAGGTGGCCAGCCTATGGGACAGAAAAGGATAGTACAGGACAGAAAGGCACTGTTGCAACAGTCTTAAGAAAGGAAGAAAAGGAGATAGAAAAGGGTTCCTAGGCTCCCCCTCCCCTACGATGCCAGGTAGGGCACTTGCACTACCACACTTCGTCCCATTCGGATGGAAACCAGGGTCCTAAGACATCCTGGTTTTCTGTTACTGCTTTGGAACCTCCCTAGGACAACCCAGGGGGTTGGTTGGTGCTTCCACCCACCCTTTGCAGAAGCCCCACCCCAGGGCACCCTTCATTATGCACAAACACTTGCTATAGAACAAGCACAATATACATTCGTACTTCTAAACATTCATAAGCACTACTTCTAACACCATGTATTCTTCTCATATTCATAACTCTCTGCAGTTAGCCTGCTCAGTAGAACTGCCCGGAAAATAGAACTATATGCTAATGACGGAATCATAGGCACGTGACAATATTCAAACTGCTGTCCTCATCTGCTGCACATTCTATCAATGTCTCAGATTTCTTACTCCGCCTCACAAGTCTAGACGCCCAGAAGATTCCCTCAGGTCGTTGTTGGCTTATTGTGAAGTATAATTCTTTAATTATACATAATTTTCTTTCTGCTGCCTTAATGTATTGTTTAGTTTTATTCTAACATCTAGTTTATTTTATTTTAGTTAGATTTAGTGTCTTTTTCTCGGTTTCTCACGGTTCTGTATAACCGTTAAGGAATCAAGTAGTTTTATATCAGTTGCGGACTTTTTCCGCTTTATTTTCTCTATTTTCATTTAAAAAATGTTATTGTTTAAAGTTATATTTGTCTTGTTGAAACCGCTAACCCAGTTTCTTTTCTAACTGCTAACCCGGTTACTGTGAACCGTTGTATTGGTTCCGAATTTACTAAATTCATCGGTTCTTTTGGGGCCTAATCGGTTCCTGAACTGACCGCAAAAAAAAAAAAAAAAAAAAAAAGAAATACCTGTTGCGGTTGAGGTTTTTCTCCTGAAAATGGAGCATTCTGAAAAACCTAAGAAAAAGACTGGTCCCCCAGGGTTTATAAACTGTGTTAAGTGTGAGGAAGTGTTCGCCAGAGCAGACAAGCATGACAGCTGTGTGGTCTGCCTGGGAACAGAACATTTGAATTCTGACTGTGAAATTTGAAAATCTTTTCCACAGAAAACTGTGGAAAAAAAGAATGGAGAGGTTAAATAAAAAGTTAAGAGGTGCTTCAGGTTATAATCGGCTAACACCTTCAAAATTAGTGGGTGAAACCGCAGCTTCTTCCTTTAACACCCCTGATAAGGATGAATCAACCTCTTTAAAGAGACTGAGTGGGCCGGCTGACTCTCTGGTCCCCTCCAAAAAGTAAAAGAAGATCAAGCACGTCGAACCCAAGGCAAAACCTACAGGGGATTCTTCTGTGCCTCACAGTCTGCCTACTGCTGAGGAAATTGCCAGTGCTATTAAAGTCATTGAGGCTTTGCTGGCCCGGTGGCGCTGAGGGTTGAGGCGCTAGACGCCACACCAGACACGCCGGGCGACTCCGGTTCGGGAACGGACTCGGTCAGCCGGGGGTCAGCTGGGGGAGGGAGGATCGAGTGTCCCAACGGATGCCTCCTCCCTCAGAGGGATTCTCAACCCCAGTATGCCGTGGGAGCACCGGCGCTGGGAGGGTTGAGGCTCCGTCACCAGAGTCCGGGAGGGGCGTGTCAGGCGCTTGAGGGAGGCGCTGCGTCAGCACGTCGCCTCTCAGGGACGACGTCCGGTGCCGCGTCTCTGGGGGGGAAATGGGGAGAACAGCGGAAAATGGTAGTCCTCGGTGTCTCTAGATGAAGACTGCCCCATCCCGAGCCTACCTAGGACAGACCCCGCTGTGCAAGGAGAAAGGAGAAGGTAAGGGCACTCTAGGGGCAGATCCTGAAAGGGAGCTTCGGGGTATGTGCAGTCGGAAGGAGGGGGACACCGGGGACAGAAGGAGAATAAAGAGATAACACAAAAAAAAAAAAGTCATTGAGGCAATTGAGGGGTTTATACCTTCTCCAACCCCTCCTTCTCCAAGGGTTCAGGAGATTACTTCCTCCTCGGATCCCCAGTCTCAGGAAATAGATACTGGGGAGTATAATATACCAGAGGAAGATGATGGTGAGCCCACTGAATCAGAAATCTCACCAGAGAAGGACTTTGGCTCTCCTCCTAGGCCTGAGGATTTTTCCTCTCACTTTCCTTTGTGAGGAAAATAGTAGATGCCCTTACCTGGCTATCACTGAGGTCATAGAAAACTAGGAGGCAGAATATATGGAAATGATGGGGTTAACACCCACTAAAAAGATTTTTCTGCCTATCAATAAATTCTTTAAGAAGGATTTAGTCAAAGTCCTGCAGAACCCTAACTCTGTCACACCTCTGGATAAGAAGGCTGACAAGAAGTACCAGCTGGACAGGAAAGGGGCTGATTTCCTCTATTCTCACCCTGATCATCAGGGTATAGCCCAGCAGGCTGCCTGTGAGAAGGCAATGGTTCCTTCATCCTCTCACCCACCAGGGAAGGATTCAAGGAAAATGGACAGTATGTCAAAGAAAGGGTATTTAACTGCCTCTATTGGGTCAGACAAGCTAATTACCAGGCCTACGCTGCACAGTATCAAAAGACACTGTGGCAGTCTGTTTTGGCCATGTCAGAGAAGGTTCCCTCTCCTATCTCTGATGACCTAGCAGAAACAACCAGATTTGGACTGGAAGCATCCAAATACCAGTTCCAGATGGCAGCAGATGCCAGTGATAACGCTGCTAGGATTATGGCTCTGATTATAGCCCTGAGAAGGTTTGCTTGGCTAAGGGCTACAAATCTAACACAGGACACCCAGGCTAAGGCCATGGACTTTCCTGTTCAAGATCATTCACTCTTTGGCAAACAGACCAAAGAATATATGAAAAAGGTGGATGAGTACAAAACCACCCATAAGAGTAATTCATCCAGAGACAGGCCTTCTACTTCTTATAGGCCTTATGGAAGGGGAGGTAGAGGAAGGTCCTATGGTAGGCCCTTCTATCAGCCTCAAGCTGTTTCATAGCTGCAGCCATACCCACAGCAGACTGGGTATTATAGGGCCAGAAGTAGGAGGGGCTCCAGGAGGGGTTCCCAATCAGCCCAGGCTCAGGCCCCACCGAAACAAAATCCCTGACTTCTTTGCCAAGGCCACTTCTCTAATACCAGTAGGGGGCAGACTGGCTCACTTCTTTCAGGCCTGGCAGGCCATAACCACAGACAAGTGGGTATTGGAATTAGTGAGCCAGGGACTCTCCCTGAGTTTCATGTCCTTCCCTCCTCTGAAGTCAAGGCTATTCAAACCAGCCTCCCTTCTCGAAGAACAGCTCCTGGAAAAGGAGGTTCAAACCCTGCTCAGCATAAAGGCAGTGGAGCAGGTGCCAACCCTTCAGAGGGACAGAGGGTTTTACTCCTGGTATTTTCTTACCAAAAAGGAAAATGGGGAGTGACGACCTATTCTGGACCTAAGGCATCTGAACAAATACCTGGCAAAGCCAAAGTTCAGGATGGTGACCCTACCTTTAAATTTTACCTGTCATCCAGCAAGGAGACTGGCTGGCATATCTAAACTTAAAAGATTTCTATTTCCACATCTCCATAAGGGAGTCTCACAAAAAATATCTCAGGTTCAGACTCCTTTCAGGTCATTACCAGTTCTCAGCCCTGCCCTTTGGTCTAACCTCAGCACCAAGGGTATTCACAAAATGCCTGGCAGTGGTAGTGGCATTCCTATGAAAACTAGGAATTACAGTTTTTCCCTATCTCGACGACAGGCTGATAGTGGGAAAGTCATTTCAGCTGGCGCAAGCACACCTGGAAATAACAAAAAATTTGTTACAGTCTCTGGGCTTCCTGCTAAACCAGGAAAGGTCCATTTTCACACCGGTTCAAAGCCTGCATTTCATTGGAGCAGAACTGAATACTTTAAAAGGAAGAGCTTTTCTTCCAGAGGACAGAGTTCAGGCTATACTGCAACTGATTGCCTCATTCGAATTGGGAAAGCCATGTCCTGCAAGAAGATACTTGCAAATACTGGGACATATGGCTGCAGCAACATGAGTGGTCTTAGGAGCAAGACTTCGAATGAGAAACATACAGTTTCATCTACAGACACAGTGGTGCCAAAGAAAAGACTGTATGTCAAAATTGATCCCTGCAACAAAGTCAGTGATCCAGTCCCTGCAGTGGTGGACAGATATCCACACTCTAAGGACAGGAATTCCCTTCCAGAGGGAAAATCCCTCAGTCATCCTTACAACAGATGCTTCTTTGTTAGGATGGGGTGCTCATATAGGAGAGCACACTACCCATGGCACCTGGTCAAGTGTGGAGTCTCTCCTCCACATAAATCTACTAGAGCTCAGAGCCGTATTTCTGGCTCTAAAAAATTTTTCCCAGTTAATACAGGGCAAGGTGGTGCAGGTCAGAACAGACAACACCACTACATTGTTTTACATAAACAAGCATGGGGGAACAAGGTCGGATCCCCTGTGCACAGAGGCCATGAAAATCTGGGAACTCGCTTACTCGCTAAAAGCTTCCTTGCAAGCCATTCATATACCAGGCAAGGACAATACCCTGGCAGATGCTTAAAGCAGGATCAACCAGGCACATCACGAATGGTCTCTGAATAGACAGGTACTGAACTCAGTGTTCAGACGATGGGGCACTCCAGAGGTAGATCTCTTTGCATCTCACGAGAATCACATGTTGCCCCTATTCTGTTGCAGGCCACCAGTCAGGGGCACAATTCCCCTGGATGCCCTGGCCTTGGACTGGTCAGGAAAGCATCTATATGCCTTTCCTCCCTTCCCTCTCATCTTCAGAGTGTTACTCAAACTCAGGTCACAGCCTGCGTCCATGATTCTGATAGCACCAGATTGGGCCAGACAGCCATGATATCCCCTTCTGCTGTCAATGTCAGTGTCCACACCAATCCTCCTACCCAGGAGGCACAACCTATTAACTTCCCTCCAAGGGAAGATCCTGTATCCGAATCCCAGGTCTCTCAGGCTCAAGGCCTGGCTCTTGAGGACTTAGAGTTTGCAAATTTGAAACTTTCCCAAGCTGTTCTGGATATCCTAAAATGATATAGAAAACCATCTACTAAGAAAATCTACAGTGCAAAATGGAAAAGGTTTTCTTTTGGTGTGATGCCAAACATATTTCTCCTCTGGCAGAGATTCCACTATTGTTAGAATATCTTACTGAACTGCACTCTTAATGTCTCAAACATACATCCCTGAAGGTGCATTTGTCATCAATTTCAGCTTTTATCTCAGCAGGGAAAACTGTTTCCCTTGCATCTAACCCTATTTTCAAAACTTTTGTTAAAGGGTTAGCCCATTTACATCCTCCTATTAAAGAACCAGTCCCAGTATGGGATCTGAAAATTTGCATTGCTCAGCTTATGAGACCTACATTCAAGCCATTGTCATCCGCACATTTGCAATATATCACATGGAAAACTGTGTTTTTGGTAGCAATCACTTCTGCTAGAAGAATAAGTGAATTGCAAGTATCGTGTGTGGAAAAGGATTATATATCTTTTCATAATGATAAAGTAGTACTTTGTACTAATAGAAGATTTCTCACTAAGGTGGTTTCTGATTTTCACTTGAATCAGTCCGTGACACTGCCAGTCTTCTTCACAGAACATGCCAGTTCAGGAGAGCTCAGGCTCCACAGTCTAAATGTTAAAAGAGTATTGAGTTATTATCTAACTCACACCAAAGATCACAGAGCTGATAAACAGCAACTTTTTCTCACTTATGGGAATGTGAGAAAGGGCACTCCAGCCTTCAAGAGATCATTCTCTCGCTGGATAGTTCAGTGCATTCAGTTTTGTTACACAAAATCTGGAAAACAGGCCCCAGCAGGCCTCAGGGCCCACTCTACTGGGGGCACAGCTGCTTCTATAGCAGCTTCTAGAGATATCCCATTGGTGGAGATCTGTAAAGCGGCTACCTGGAGGTCAGTACACACCTTTACTAAACATTATAGTTTGGACTTGCAGTCCAGAAGTGATGCCAGGTTTGGCACAGCAGTCCTGCAGAGCCTCTTTCCTAAGTAGGTTCACTGCCCACCTCCAAAGGTACTGCTTTGAAGTCTGCAGAGAGTTATGACTATGAGAAGAATACATGGGGTTAGAAGAAAATATTACTCACCTTAGTAATCTTGTTTCTTCCAATGTATTCTTCCATATTCATAACTCTCTCTCCCTATCTCCCCTTCCAGAACCAGAGCCTCTGAATGGTCTTCTTACTTGGCAGTCCCAAACACAGGCACACTTACCTTAATCCTGTGGGTTTGTTTTTTACTTACCTTTCTTTTTCCCGGGTGATTCTGGGTGTTTTAGGTAGGTCTGAAACCACAATCATTAGTATCAGTGGTAGAGGTGGTTATAGAACAGAGTTGTCTGTATTGAGCAGTTTTTGTTAGCTTGAGTCACTTTAGTTAGGTTGCCCTGTGGGCTTCCTAGAAATCTGAGATGTTGATAGAATGTGCAGTAGATGAGGGCAGCAGTTTGAATATTGTCACATGCCAATGATTCCATCATTAGCATATAATTCCATTTCTAGGGACATGGATATGTTGTTCATCCACACTGTCTGGCAGGTTCCTTGCCGCTTTAAATCTTGCCGGAAGGTCTTCAAGCTGGCTTCTCCCACCCACCCGGGTGGTAAAACTCTCGGCTCTGCCCCATGGCCAGAGATCTAGCCCGCTGGAAGCCAGGTTGTGCGCCAAAGCCGGGAGGTCGGAGGAACAGGATGAACAACATATACCATTCCTAGAACTCCTGTTACAGGTGAGTAACCTGTATTTCTAGGGACATGGATATGTTGTTCATCCACACTGTCTGGCAGACTCCTAGCAGTTCTCCAGGAGGAGGGAGGCAAGGCACACATCCCCTACTTAGGGAGTAATGACTGAAGAACCGAGGCCCCAAAACCAGCATCCCGGCGTGACTCAAGGTCGATGTGGTAGTGGGTAATGAAGGTGTGTGCTGACTTCCAGGTAGCAGCCTGCAGATTTCCTGGATAGGGACGTCCCTGGAAGCAGCCACCGATGCAACGGTACGGCAGGTAGAATGAGCTCTTATCCCTCTGGGAAGCTCCATGCCCGCCAACCTGTAGCAGAGATCTATGCGGAGGGTGACCCACCTGCCTATCATCCACTTGGCTGCAGGTCTGCCAGGTGCGGCTTCAGCGTGGGTGACAAACAGCTGGTGAACCTCTCCCGAACTAGCCGTCCGCTCCTTATAATAAGCGACGCTCTTCTAGGGTCAGAGTATGGAGCCTATATTCGGCCTCCTAGGTGTGATTGGGGTAGAACACCGGCAGAGTCAACACCTTGTTAAGGTGAAACTCCGACACCACCTTCGGAAGGAATTTCGGGTGGGGGCGCATATGATCAAGGCCTTTGAAAAAGCGCCCGACCACCTTCTCCTGCGCCACCGACTGCATCTGCATCTGCTTCCCGGTCACTTGGCTGTACAGATGGACAATATGTGTGTAGTCTGGTACATCAACAAGGAGGGAGGAACTCGTTCCTACACTCTTTGCAGGGAGGTGATGCAAGTTTGGGCTTGGGCAGTGCAGCACAACTTTCACCTTATGGCAATTCACGTCCCGGGGGTCGAGAACACCTTGGCAGACAGACTCAGTCAGTCGTCTGCTCAGGCTCACGAGTGGGAACTGGATCAGGGGGTCACGGACTATATCTTCCTACAGATAGGGCTGTTCACATCCTCTCAAAATGCAAAACTTCCTGACTTCTGCTTGCTCGTTCCAGGGTGCAACATTTTTTGGAGAGACGCTCTGTCTCTCGATTGGAAGGGCAGATTCGTGTATGCTTTCCCCCTGATCCCATTGATTCCGAGGGTCTTACAGAAACTCAGTTCAGGAAGAGCTCAAATGATTCTGATCGCTCCTTTCTGGCCCAGGCAAGTTTGGTTCTCTCTTCTGCAACAGTTCTCAGAGGAACCTCCTCTTCCTCTGTCACAACTTTTGCTGACCCAGGATCAGGGGACCCTGGTCCATCCAGGCCTCAAGTCCCTTCAGTTGTACGCGTGGCTCCTCCAGACATAGCTCAGGCCCGATTCAGGGTCCCCCCCCCCGAGTAGCTGAAATCCTGGTGGAGGCCAGGAAACCCTACACCAGATCAACTTGTGCTATGAAATGGAAACGGTTCATTATTTGGGCCGCCTCCAAAGATTTCGAGCCTTTCTCGTGCTCTGTTGAGTGGCTTCTGGATTACCTGCGACACCTCTTTGATCTGGGTCTCAGTCATTCTTCCTTAAAGGTGTACATGGCAGCCATTTCGGCCTACCATGTCCCTTTTGCAGACAGAACATTTGCTCAGCTGGAGGTCTCCAAGACCTTTCTTAGAGCAGTCCTCCACTTGCAACCCCCTATCCGGGTTCCTGCCCCTCCTTGGGATCTGAATTTTATTCTGGAGAAGCTTACTCTGCCCAATTTTGAGCCAGCAGCCTCAGCAGACCTAAAATTCATCTCTTGGAAGACTCTCTTCCTAGTGGCCATTACTTCTGCTCGAAGGATTTCCGAACTCCAGGCCCTGATGTGTAAAATCCCGTATCTGATTTTTCACAAGGAACGTGTGGCTCTACGTACCAACCTTAAGTTTCTCCCTAAGGTGATAGCGGAATCTACATTGAGTCAATCCATAGAGTTGTCTGCCTTCTTTACACAGCGCTCTAATCATGGAGAGTACCTTCTACACACTTTGGATGTCCACCGAGTTCTGAGATACTACACCAACAGGGCAAAGGATCTCAGAAAGACTGATCAACTGTTTGTCTCTTTTGCTCCTAAAAGAGAAGGCAATGCTCTTTCCAAGCAATGCCTGTCTAAATGGTTGGCTCACTGTGTCACTTTCTGTTATGACAAGTACAACAAGACCCTGCCAGGTCAGGTCAGAGGCCACTCCACTAGAGGGGTCGCTGCCTCTGCGGCTTGTTTCAAGAATGTGTCCACGGCTAACATCTGTGCAGCTGCCTCCTGGACTTATGTCCATATCTTTACAAAGCATTACAGTTTGGACATTGCCTCTCGCCGTAGAGCAGGCTTCGGGTTGGCTGTTCTGCAAGGTCTCTTTTCCTAAGACCTTCACAGCCAGAGGGTCTACTCTTGAGAAGCTTTCCTCCTCCCGTTTGCTTCTTCTTGTTCCAGACTGCTTGGGACTCAGTCCTATATGTAATTATCTACTGCAAGAGCCCTCTTGAAGTAAGATAGTACAGTTACATAAGAATTTACCATAACAGTAGATCTTCGAGAGAGGCTCTTGCAGTAGGTAATACCTTCCCGCCCTCCATCCCCCTAAGCTTTTTCAGCTCCTTTTCCAGGATGGAATTATCTGCTTCTCTCTTGTCTCGCCTTTTGGCCTTTGGCGGGAAAGAACTGGAAGGCGGGCATGGGGGACCGCCCCTTAATATGGACGTCGCACGATGTTGGTCACCTGACGTGGGGGTGGTCCCCCGCCAGAGACTGCTAGCTATAAATTTTTCCATGGGGTCCTGCCCGCCAGCGTCAGTCCTATATGTAATTACCTACTGCAAGAGCCTCTCCCGAAGATCTACTGTTAGAGTAAGTTCTTACATAGCTGTACTTTTTCAATCCTCGGCATCGGATACCCATCACATTCTTTTTTTTATCTTCTTTCTATTTTTGCCACCTCGTAGCCACTGACCTGCATATCCTCCAGCCACCGCTCACTGCCCCCGACGACCACGGGACACAGCCACCTGGGCCAGCTGGCATATGCAGCTGTACCTGCAAAGGGACCTCCTCGGTCCCAGCGCCAGGCCAAGGAACCAACCACTGGCCCCCAATTTTGTGCCCATGAACCCCACCAGGCTCTGGAAGTGTGGCCATCAAGCTGCCATGGACAGTGCTGCCATTCCACCGATTAGGATCCCCAGGAGTGCAGACTTGCAATGACGTCTAACACAATGTGCTGACATCTGCTGCACTCCTCCCTCTGTTGCACCAACTCTAGCAGTGCCCCCTGGTGTCCCCAGGGGCCACTGCAGAGCAGTGAGGTCCTGCATCCCTCCCCAGGATAGGAGAGCAGTCCTCCAGACGCTCAATCCTATCATCCCCTGCTGACCCCTGGCATCCCGGGCTCGCATCTGAACCCGGGTCACCAGCGTGCCACAAGGTGTGGCGTCCAGCACCTCAACCCTCAGCACCACCGGGCCGGGCAGGATACCCATCAAATTCTGATACCTGGTTCAATTTGCAGAAATCAAGGCAGAGTCTGATACCTCCCTCCATTTTGGGTACAACAACTATAGGGGAGGCCCATGGGCTCTTTGATGGTTTAATAATACCCACGGTTCTCATCTTTTGGATCTCCTGCTGCACCTCTGTCCTTACCCATTCAGGGAGCCTGTATGGTTTCTGTCTAATAGGGGGTGATGAGATGTGAATGTGGTGTTTTATCCCTACTGCCATCCCAGGTATTTTCGTGAAGGAAGAGGAATACTCCAGGAGAACCTGCTCCATCTCTGCCTTTTGGTGTGCATCCAGGTCAGGATTGATGTTAATCTTCCTTATTCCTGCCTCCCCTTCTTTCTCGAGCCTACTATATGCTAGCTCCATTTCTGATACATCCTGTTCAGGCATTACTATCATGCTGACTTATGGCTCACTTTTTTCTTGCCATTTCTTGAGCAAGTTGGCATGACAGAGCTTCTTCCCAGGTGTTTTGTCAGGGGTCTCTATCTCATAGGTGACACTACCCACCCTCCAGAGAACTTTATAAGGCCCCTGCCATTTCGTTAAGAGTTTGTTCTCTGTGGTTTGTAACAGTAACAAAACTCTTATCTCCTTCCTGAAAGTCTTTTTCTTTCACTTTCTGGTCATACCATTGTTTTGTTTCTTTTGGGCTTCACTACATTTTTGGTGGGCTACAGCTGTATATTTTACCAATCTCTTCCTTAGCTGAGTCATGTAGTCTGTGGTGTTATAACACCCTGCATTTTTACCTTCCTCCCAGTATTCCTTGACAACATCGAGAGGTCCTTAAGGGTTATGCCCATACAAAAGTTCAAATGGGAAATACCCAGTTGACGCTTGAGGTACCTCTCGCTAGGCGAAAAGGAGCAGGAGAAGGTACTTGTCCCATTTCTTTCCCTCCTCTTGGACGAACTTAAGGAGCATCCTCTTAAGGGTCTGATTAAATCTGCCTACAAGCCCATCTGCCTAAGGATGGTAGGGGTTGTTTGGATAGCCACACCCCTAGAAGACGATATTACGCTTTGAGAAGTGCAGAGTTGAAATTACTTCCCTGTCAGGTAGTAGTTCCTTGGGAATACCCAATCTGCTAAACAGTTTCACTAACTCTTCTGCAATACTCTCAGTGGTAATGGACCTCAGGGGGTTAGCCTTGCGTAATCGCAAACCACTAGAATAAATCAATTACCCTTGGCACTCTTTTCAGTAGGCCCCACAATGTCCATCACCGTTCTCTCAAAGGAGGTGGTCACTAATGGAAGGGGTTCTAGGGGCACCAGATCTCGTCTTCCTATTTGGGCTATTTTCTGGCACTCTTCACAGGTCTTACAGTATTTGACCACTTGTTCATGAATGTTGGGCCAGTGAAATCTTTGTTGAAGTCGAGACAAGGTCCTGTCCCTCCCAGCATGCCCAGCACAGGGAAAATCATGACCCAAGTGCAACAATTGCTTTGTATACCTTTCTGGGACAACCGATTGTTCTAACTCCTCTCTTGTCTTTGGGTTAGTACACACTCTATATAAGATATTATCTCTTTGCTCGGTATTCACATGTGAAGAAGGGGAGGTACCTAAACCAGACAACAGAAACACTGTGGGTAGGGGGGTTGATACCAGCCCATTCACAGAAGAAAGAGTTCTGAAAGAACTAGTAAAACTGAAGGTGGACAAAGCAATGGGGCCTGATGGGATTCATCCCAGAATTCTAAAAGAACTAATGGTAGAACTAGTGACACCACTGACTACCCTTTTTAACAAATCATGGGAGGATGGGGTGGTACCTGAGGACTGTAGGAGGGCAGATGTGATTCCACTTCACAAAAGTGGAAGCAGGGCAGAGGCAGGAAACTACAGACCTGTTAGTTTGACCTCAGTGATAGGGAAAGTGATGGAATCACTTCTGAAGGAGAGAATTGTTGAGTATCTAGAGGCCAGAGGGGCACAGGACCCAAGGCAGCATGGATTCACAGTGGGAAGGTCATGTCCGACGAATCTAATAGATTTCTTTGACTGGGTGACCAAAGTAGTAGATCAGAGAGGGCTGTGGACATGGCCTACCTAGACTTTAGCAAGACATTTGACATAGTCCTACACAAAAGATTAATATGCAAGTTAGCCAGCCTGGGAGTGGGGCCCAAGATGGTAGCCTGGGTAAAAAATTGGCTGGAGAACAAGACACAGAGGGTAACAGTAAACGGAGTCCACTCTGAAGAAAGGGGGGTTACTAGTGTGGTACTGCAGGGTTCAATTCTAGGACTGGCCCTCTTCAGTGTCTTTATAAGTGACATTGTAGAGGGACTGGAAGGAAAAGTATGTCTCTTTGCAGATGACACAAAGATCTGCAACAGGGTTGAAACACAAGGTGGGGTGGAAAGGATGAGAAGAGACTTGGCAAGGTTGGAGGAATGGTCAAATGTATGGCAGCTTAGATTCAATGCTAAGAAGTGCAAAGTAATGCACCTGGGAAATAAAAATCTAGGGGAAGAGTACACTGTGGGAGCTGAGATACTAACAACAACAAAATGGAAAGAGACCTGGGGGTAGTCATATCAGATGACCTAAAGGTGGGCAAGCAATGTGAAAGGGCAGTAAGGAGGGCTGGGGGGATACTGGGATGTATAGGAAGAGGCATCACCAGTAGAAAACAGGATGTTGTTATCCCTCTGTACAGACAGCTGGTGAGACCCCACCTGGAGTACTACGTGCAGTTGTGGAGACCCAGTCTCCTTAAGGACATAGACAGGATGGAGGAAGTCCAGAGGAGGGTAACTAAAATGGTGCAGGGTCTGCACCAGAAGACATATGAAGAGAGACTTAAGGAGCTTAATATGTATACCCTCGAGGAAAGGAGGGAAAGGGGGGACATGATAGAAACTTTCAAGTACCTTAAGGGAACCAACAAAGTCCAAGAGGGTAGCATCTTTTAGAAAAAGAGATGTGCAAGAACAAGGGGCACAATTTGAAGATAGAAGGGGGACGGCTCTGAGGTATGTGAGGAAGTATTTTTTCATGGAGAGGGTTGTGAATGCATGGAACGGCGTTTCTGAGGAGGTTGGGGAGTCAAAAACAGTTGGGGAATTCAAGCATGCATGGGACAGACATAAGGCAATTCTAGGGGTCGGGGGTTGGAGGAAGTAGGCTGTTGGTTAACTAGGACCTGCAGCTTATCCATTAAGTAGGGAAATTGGCAGACTGGGTGGGCCAAGCGGTTCTTATCTGCTGTCAAATTCTATGTTTCTATGTTTAATAATTAATTTAGGGGCCCCTTCAAATGTACATTTCCCCACCTGTTGAAAGAAAGGAGTTAGTGTGCTATCACATTTCTGTTCTTTGGTTATTTCACACTCAGGTATAGAAAAGTAAGTATTATTTTTTTTATTATTTATTACTAGGATTACAAATACCTTTGAACCAAGAGTTCCTTTACAAAGGTTCTGCATCAGCAATGGGTGCAAGCAAAACAGTGGTAAGATACAATACAAGGTCAGGAGGTTAACATAGAAGTAAGCAGAGGTAAGCTACAATACAGGTCAGGAGGTTAACCTAGTAGCAAAAGACAGTACATGTGTATAGACCAGCACAGCAGCAAACAGTCAGTGGCAAATAATGCAAAATTAACAATACGGGTGTATATATAGCAAGACACGGATACAAATGAAAACCATCCTAGGGGAGACATAAGTGGAGCAAGGGTGGGGGTTAAGAGGGGAGGGGTGGGGAAAAGGGGGGGTAGGCAGTCAAGGATTTGACATTGTCATAAGTGCAAGAACAGAAAGCTACAGTAAGTGCTAGGTAGTCTGGGGTGGAGCAACAAGAGATAGGTTGATAGGGAGGGGAGACAGGAGAAGAGAAGCGGGAGAGGGGGTGGAATGGTAGGTGGGAGGTGAAGGGGTAGAATGGTAGTTGGGGGGTGGGAGAGAGATGGGGAGTAGCAGGGGATGGAGGGGCAGAGAGAAGTGGGATGGGTAGCAAGGGAGGAGAGAAGAGGAGGGAGAGGTGAAACAAAGCCGCAAGCCTAGGCAGAGCTGCTGTTTCCATTTCACTTGTAGGGTACGTTTTTCCCTCTTGGTTTTCCTGTCTTTACTAGGAATACCCAAAATGTCTCCATCAAAGGGAAGTGTATCCCCCAAGCATTTCTCTTTCTGGCTCTGGGCCCTTGTCGTGACTGTAGACACCTGTTCTTTGTTAGCCAACAGAGAGTTAAAGTGTGGGTAATCATGTCCTATGACTACTAAGACAGGAAGCCCTGGTATCAGCCCTGCAGGCACAGATATTTCTTGACCCTGGATGTTCATCACTACTTCAGTAGTGGGCTACCTATGCTTGTCACTGTGAATACATATAACATCCATTGGCGGCCCATTCACAGCTAGGGAGTCAGTCATTTCAGGGCGAATTGAAGTATATTTACTCCCTTAATCTATCAGTCCCATCACATTCTTATCATTGACTGTTACTTCTGTAATGTGGTACCCCCAGTTTAACAAAGCTAGGTGAACAGATTCCATTTTCTTCATTGGGCAGAACCTTGCAATATGCCCCGCCCCTCACAGTAGCCACAAATTATTTCAGGTGGAAAAGTCCTCCCTCCTCTCCCTTGTCTATCATCAGGTTTCTTACAAGTTTTGGATAAAGAGTTATAAGATTGTCTTACGGGAGAGGAGGTGTGAGTCGAGGATGTTTCTTGGGCTCTGTTTTTTTTGGGGGGGTGGCTGGCGAGCTGACAGATAGTCTTCAGCTAGCGTAATGGCAGTGTGACGCTCTGCCACCTGCTTATTATTATATGTATCATATTTGTATTTTAAATCAATGTGTACGTGTCTGTGACTCTCTGCTTGGCACACAAGTCAGCCAGTGTGTAAGAGGCTTGACCTTTGACCTCAGAGGTGACAGTGTGTTGAAGCAGCAGGCTTTCATAAAAGCTGGCTGGGGGAAAACTAATCAAAGGTTTCCTCTCCTGCCTTAACAGAGGGCTTCCTGCCATATGCCAGGTGATAAGACATCGTAAAATTTTATGATCCTGCAGGAAGAGACAGTTTGGTTACAGACTCTTGCTAAAGTCATAAACCTGAGATCATTCTTGCAAAACAGGAAACCAGCAGGGAGACATCAAAGAAAATGTTCTGATGAAAGACTGTTATATTTTAAAAACTGCTAACTGTGGATTTTTCCAGTTGTAATATACATCCTTTTGGATACGATACTAAGCATTTAAGTTTATTGGAGGATCTAACTGTGACCTCACCAGTGGGTCGGGAGATGGATTTTGAAATGGTCGGGCATCTAGGGAAACATTGCTTTTTATCTCTGGACTCGAGATGGGTGAGACTTTTGTCTCTAGACTTAAAACAGGCACTTCTAGTAACATCTAGCTAAGTAAGAGCGTTTAAGTATTTTGCAGGCGTCTTTCTTTGTTCTGTAATTTCCCTATTATTTTATTGACTGTAAGTTATTGATGCATATGTTCTGTGTTTCATAGTTTTCCTATTTTACAGTTTTTAGTAAACAGTATTTTCCTTGAAATTCTGCCTGTGTTTTCTCAGTTTTCTTTTGCATGTGAATGCTGAACCAGTGTTTAATTTTGACAGCTGTTAAGAGCTAAAAAGAGCATGTTACTATCTGGCAAAAAGATAAGAATATACCTAGGTCTCATATTGAGTCGTAAGGGTACATTTTGGGAACCTGGCTGGGTGCCACTGGGTGAAGGATTATATTGCATTTCCCTGAAGAAAATATATATCTGAGCCTGTTAACTGGGTATGGTAGCATAAGGTTCACATTTAACCCCCAGGACTTGAGGCTGGTAGGTGATTCGGACCCAAAACAGACAGGAGGGTTACCCTGTTTGTCTCCTGTTCACACTATTGCACTGTGAGGTTGGCACTGTGGGAGTAGAGGGCCTGACTTGCAGAGCACGTTTGTGACATGCAGTTTCTGCCATTCCTGGGTTATGTTCTTTTACCCATATCTGGACCTTGCTGGGTAAGATCTGCAAAAACTGCTCAAGGACAAGGATCTCAATAAGGTCCATGATTGACTTTCCCTCTGGTTGCAACCATTTTAGACACAACTCCCTTAACTGGGTGTAAGTCTCTCTGGGAGTGTAGGAGGTCTGGAAGCACAGAGACCAAAATCTCTGATGGTAAGTCTCTGAATTAATGTCATATCTGCGCAGTATTTCTTTTTTGGCAAGTTCATATTGTCTATATTTCTGGCATCCATGTTGCTGTATGCCAGCTGCACCTTGCCAGACAGGTATGGGGCTAAACGTACCACTCACTGGGATTGGGGCCAACTATATGCTCTGGCCACCCTTTCAAAGGTGGTCAGGTATGCTTCTGTTTCATCAGTGGGGGTCATTTTGGTCAGTTTAATGTCTCTGGGGCTTGGGTCATGCCCTCTGCTAGTGGCCCCAATTACCTAAACAGCTCTCGAGGTCTCAGCCCATCGTTGATGTTGCCTCTGTCTCTCCTTCTCCCTCTCACAGTTGTCCAGTTCTCGCTGATTCTCCATCTCCATTTCCATCTGGCGAACTGCCAGCCATTTCAGCAAATTACTGATGTTTGAAGGTGGTTCCTCCACTGGCTTCTCTTCCTCCTGTGATGTACTGGACTCAGGATCAGGTCTGGCCTTTGGCCGGACACTTACCTCGAACCCAGGAAATACCTGTTCCCCACTCTTCTCGACCATCGTCCTGGTCTGGATACCATCAGGGATCTTGGTTTGCTCCAGCTTCTTGAATTTATGAGCCATGGCTCATCACTTCTTGGTTTCCTTGATATCAGAGCTGATATCAAAGTTGGTGTTCCCCTGTTTACTTGGACCACCAACAATCCCACTTATGACACCACTGTGGTCGGGTTGGCCGAACTGAGTGGGTTGAGGAAATATACACAGGGGTCAGAAGTTAAGGTGAAGCAAAACACACCACTGTGCTACTTTATTTACACAAAAATAAAAAATAAAAATAAATCAATATGCACAGCTAGGACTCTCCAGACATAGTCCCACCCTCTGTGCCTTTAAGGAACCAACAGTCCTTATACAACCTACTCAGGCTGTATTTATCTAAAGAATGGTCCCAAAGGACTAGCTTTTATACTGTTCTGGTAACCACATGGTCTTTGGATCTGCCCCCTAAGCTAATACAAATAAAGTTCTACTCTAAACAATAATAACATTACATAACAGGACCCTAGGATACATTTTATTATATTACACATTAGTAAATGCAGCTCTAAAATTAAACTGGAGAGGTTATAGCTTTAACATCTTTCTGAGTGTCCTCATGACACACTTAGCCCCTCCCTGAATGCTGAGATTGGCAGTGTCACTCTTACAAGAATAGCAGCAGAATGAGGCGTTATCCCCTAAAGGTTGAATCTGATAGCTGCTGCACAAGTAAGTCCCACAAAAGCAAACTGCACTCTCAAAAACATTTCTTAGTACTTTCTTAGAACTAGAATAAGCACTAGCACTTTTATCCTTGCACTTTATATCAGGGTTCTGTTCTTGTACTGCAGTTTTTCATATGCTTTTGTTAGAGTATGCACTTGATAGCATTTTGCATTGATTAGTGAGTAGGGACAACGCCCAAACCAGCAGTTGCTGCATTACAGCCCATTTCTGAGGGCTATTTTAAAATGGGAGACAACTGAGAAAACAACCTGCTGCCCGCTTTGGCTGAAAATGCTTTGCTAGAGTTGCTCGGTATGAAATCAAAATATTAATAGACACTTTATTTGAGAGGACATTTGGTGCCATGGGCAGGGTTGTAAAACATTCAAACATTCTGCAAACTTCATAGACAGACCCTGCCCTGAATACCAAGTCCTCCAATTTATAACTGAAACTTTATTTTATTTCACTCAGAATTTAGAAGCAGGGAATGGAGCTGCTTGCAGCTTTCAAGGTTTTCTCCCTGAAAAGTGCACAAACACTACTGTATATGACACAGAGCAGCTTTCACAAACTAACTGCTCTGTGTATTTACTTTAGGCAGCACCATACCTCTCAACCTCCTGCCTCATGAATCAGGGACAAGGCTTAAAAAAATCAGGGACAAAGGCCCCAAATCAGGGACAGATCTTAAAATCTGGTACTATTCACTCAGAAAGCTGATAGAATAAAGGGATTTATGTTAATATGCATTTTCTGAAGAATAACAAGTCTGTTACTTTAATGTTTGACATTATTTTGTGCTTTTAATTCCCACTGTTCTGTCACAAGAACACAAATTTTACAAGGGACAGAGGAGAAATCTGAGGCAACATCAGGGATGTCCCTGAAAATCAGGGACAGTTGAGAGGTATGGGCAGCACTATGCCAAACAGAAGCTGGGAGGAAACCGCTTGGGGCAAGAGAACAAAAGGCTCTCTCCCAGACATTGTACCCTAGAGGGTTTTACTTGCATTTAATCACAAGGTACAGGCACACATGAGGGTTTTTTTTTGCAAATGCCTGACTGTGGCATTTGTAAAACAGGGTGTTCAGAAGTGCAGCACATAAAAACGCTAGACGCCCCACTATTTCATATTGCTTCAATTTTATAGCACTTCAGACAACAAGCTGTACTTTACCAGTTTCTCTTGCAGCAAAAGGGATTAACATTATTTTTTTACAGGAGAAAAAAACATTACCCCTATATCCCGTATTTCTTACAGGCACCCACAACCCTGCATTTTATCAGTTTTTACACATGGGATTTCTTCATATGCCTGTTGTTATACAGGTTTGTGTATTTACTGGCACTGAGTGTACCCCACTGGTAGGGAGGATCACACCCAGGAATGGAAAGGGAAATATGGAATAAAAGAATAAAAAAACAGATGTAGGTGGCCAGCCTATGGGACAGAAAAGGATAGTACAGGACAGAAAGGGGCTGTTGCAACAGACTTAAGAAAGGAAGAAGAGATAGAAAAGGGTTCCTAGGCTCCCCCTCCCTTATGATGCCAGGGTAGGACACTTGCACTCCCACAGTCCTGACGACAGTGGGCATGACGGGAATGATGTGGCACATGGCAGCGGTGCCCACTGTTGCCAGGACACCTCCTAGGTATAGTTGCCATCAGGTTTGATAACTGTAGGCTACCAATATGGATTGCAGATATTATCAGCTTTTAAAATGTAATAGTGTTCCATACACCCAACAGACATGCAAGTCCTCCAATGTTACAGTACAAAGCACTGTCTGCTGTGCCGTATATACATGCAAACAGCAACACTAAACACCTAGCTTCCCAAACTGTGAGCAGACACAGTCCTAGGGCACCTCCATGCCCCTTCTGCCCCTTGACCCCTCCTGGCAAGCATTGTTTCACCATTCCCCCAACCATCCCAGCCCCTCCAGTGTTGCGTCGGGTCGGGCGGGGTGGATCCCTGTGGCAATTGAGTTTTTGGGTAAATTTAATGATTCAAGGATCTTAAAAGATAAGGACTTATTTAGTAAGTGTAGCTCCTTTTTTACCTTAGATTATATAGGTTAAAATGCTATTAACTAAGCTGGCTCCATGAGGCCGGGCGAAAGGGTACACTCAGCACGCTGGCAACCTAGGTTCATGCCTCGAGCCCAGGTGTCAGGAGTGGAGTCTGTCAGGGAAGGATTCGAGAGAGTCCATTGGACGCTTCCCTCCTGGGGGGGCGGGATCAGCCTCGGCACCTGGTGGTTGATTGGTGGACGTGCATGGCGGCGTAAGGCCTTGACTTCCCCCTGCACATCCCCGCCCAGGTCGCCGTCCTTATGGCCTAAAGTTAGGGTGGTAGGATGGGACAAAATGCGAAAATGTGGCCACCTATGTTGGCCGGATGACGGCGGCCCCACCTCCCCACACCGGGAAGCCCCCGAGTTGTCTGCCTCCTGCCTGGCATAGAAACAAGGAAGTGCCTAGGGGCACTCCAGTCTCCCCTCCCAACTGCTCCTGGCAGGCAGGGGGCCCCCCCAGCGAAAGGGATACACCAGGTCAGCTGGGCGGTGGGGAGCAATGGACGGCAGAATGGGAGAGGCAGTGTTAGGTGAGGGCTGGTCGCCCGAAGGAGTGGGCAGCTGGGTTTGGCAGGAGGGGATAATAATAGCATGCAAAAAATAATGCTATTAACTTAAAAGATGCAATGTTTCCTTACATTATGTATTTAATCTCAATTCTGCCCCCCCTCTCCAAGTCACTAGAGAGAATAGTATACAATCAGGTAGGTACATACCTTGATAAGTACAACCTTCAATGCCAGGAACAGCATGGCTTTCGGAAGGCACATAGTACTTCAATGGCATTGGTTGAGTTTACCGGTCATATCCATGAAGCACTTGACCGAGGGCTCTTGGTGGGGGCCAGTTTCATCGACCTCACCAAGGCCTTCAACACGGTCAACCATGACTTGCTTTTCACACAGCTCTCTAACACTGGAATATCCTCTGTCTCTCTAGTCTGGTTCCAGAGTTACCTCTCTAACAGTACCCAGCAGGTCAAGATTCTTGACATTCTATCCGACCATCATCATGTCAACACGGGTGCCCCAAGGTTCCATTTTGGGCCCCCTGCTGTTCAGCCTGTTTCTAAATGAACTCTCTAAAGTCTGCCAGAATAAGATCCTTCTATAAGCAGATGATGCTGTTCTTTACATTAGTCACTGTACTCCGGAAGAGCTGGAAAAAAGCATGCAAGGTGACTTTACTGCTGTGGAAAAATGGTTCCTTCAGTCTAAGCTCTTGCTCAACTACACTAAGGCTAAAACAATGTTGTTTGCCTCCCATAATAACCGTCATAAGTCACATCACCTCAATATCTACAATAACAAGTTTGATACACTCGAAATGGTCGCCACCTTTAAGTACCTTGGTGTCTACCTTGACAGCTCTCTCTCCTACAGCCAGCACATAGACCATGTTGCCAAGGCAGCTAGTGCCAGACTAGGTCAGCTCTACTGGCATAGGCAGTGCCTCACCGAAAGTGCCATCAAGCTAGCAGATCGGAGGAGTAGTCTCCTTGACTTCACCACCCCAATCCGTTCACTCTGCTCCCTTCCCCCCGGCTGAAGTACCCCCGCCTCCTCCGTGCAATCCCCGGGGCACGACAACGTCCGTAAACCTCGGGTTGCAATGGGGGACAGTCGAAGGAGTGCAGGTCCCTCAGCCTAGAGGGGGAATAGCGCCTGCCCACAGAATCTCGGCGCCAGCACATGCTGTTATGGTTTTAACATTTTCCACTATATCAATCACAAACTAATTTAAAAATAAGTATCTAAACAAAAATAATAATTAAACTATCATAGAACTAAATATTAATCACAGAAAAGAAAAGAAACAATAAAACAGTAATCCATTTGGTGTGGAGCTCTCACCCCCACCTTCACTGTCCGATGTCTGCGGTTCTCTCACTACCACCAGACAAAATTGTTAATTGCAGCTTCCAACCAGAGAACAGAGGGCTCTCACCACCTCCTGCTTGCTGCAACAAAATATCCCCACAATTGTCCCAGAATTATCAGAGTTCTCTCACTGTCTTTGTTGAAAAATGAAAAAAAGGTCCAAAATAAACACATAAAAGTCAAATATAAAAACAGTGACTGAGAGGTTCTCTCGCAACCCCTCATAGAAATAAAATCATTAATAATCTTAAACCATAAAATAAAAATCCTCGAACAGCAGGCCAGAACAAAGTCTACAGTTCCAAAGACAAGACACATCAGAGCTACCATGCAGTAGACCTGGTTCAGACAACATGAAGTCTTGCTGTATTCAGACAATTGCAGTTAGCTCCAGCCTTTCAACTGCCCCAGAGAACATAGGGTTAACTTTTCTATGCATGGCATAGAATGTTCATCTCGAGCTCGGTTGACGCCTCTGCCTGTTGTTATTCGAACTGCAACCGTCAGATTCTTTACTCCGCCTCACTGAACAGTCGCTCCGGAGATTTCTCCTGCTGTTCGGTTCAAAGTCGGTTGAAGTGCTGGTTTTCGGTTGGTTTTTCTACCGAAATTGTTGTTTCCGCGTAGTCGGTTCAAGTCTCTGTCTGTTGTACCGTGAGTACTAGATAGGGTTTGTTCTGTTTTCTGTGTGGAACTTGTAAAGGTGTGGATCGGTTCGGCTGAACTGATCATTTGGAGGTAACATTTGTACTTTACTTTAGTTTGTGGTTACCGGTCCGTATCAGTTCTAAAAAAAACAGGTTTTAGTACGGTTTTTCCAAGACCCCTGACACAGTCAGGAACCAATAGGGGAGTCTTGCCTGGCAGATTGCCGGAAAAAGGGTAAGTTTGGTTAGGTTGGCCATGTCTCAGAAACCCAAGAAAAAAAACGGGCTCACTGGGTTTCAACACTGTAGTGTGTGTGGGGAGGTCTTTGCTAAGGCCGATCTCCACACCACCTGTGTTTAATGTCTGGGGTTTGACCACCTCGATTCAAACTGCCAAATTTGCAAATATTTTCCCAAATCTACCCTGGAAAAGAGATTAGGTAGACTGAGGGGAAAGGAAGGCCGAGAAGTCCGCTGACCCGGATGGCCAGCCCGGTTCGGTTCCGACCGAACCAGAAGGAGTGCCCTCTGACCAGGGCGATACTTCTTTGGGCAAAAAGAGAGCCGATTCCGAGGAATCGGTTCCTACAAAAAGAAAAAGAAAAGACAAGTCGACTGGTTCGGATCCAGAATCTCATACTCCGACCGCCAATGAAATAGCCAAAGCGATTTGTATTGTGGAGTCGCTTCTATCAGTTCCGACTGATCTGGCACCTTTTGGCAGGGGCTCGGTTTGGTCGGTTCCCCCAGTACCGGATTATACCCTGGAAGAATTTTATGAACCGGAGTTTGAGGAGGAAGGAGAGTTGGAAGATAATTATAGTGATGGTGAAAGTCTGGATGTGCCTGTTGACCTGGACATCTACCCAGACAGACCTTCAGGTGTTTCTCCTCCTAGGCTTTCTGAGTCCCCTTCACACTACATGTTTTACAGAAAGGTGGCTGATACCCTCCAGCTTCCTGTGGAGGAGGCAGAGGAGGATCAGGAAGAGCCTGACTATGTAGAGATGATGGACATCCCAGAGTCCAGGAGACTGTCTGTTCCCCTCCATAAATCTTTTGGGAAACAGACACAAAAAATTCTTATGTCTCCCAATTCCATACCTCCTGTGGACAGAAGAATGGACAAGAGGGATACTCTTTCAGGCTCAGATACGGAGTTCCTTTATCAGCAATGCAGCCATGTTGGGGTTGTACAGGCTGCTGCCTGTGATAAAGCAAGCATTCCCTTGGCATCACAACCCCCAGACAAGGACTCCAGGAAGATTGATGCCATGGCAAATAAGCAGTACATGGCATCATCCTTAGGACTCAGACAGGCTAATTATATGGCCTATGCAGCCAGGTACCAGAAGTCCAGGTGGGACACTGTACTGGCACTGGCTAAACAGGCTTCCCTCCAGCTGGCCAAGGAGCTGGAGGAGGTGGCTGCAGATGGGATTGAGGCATTGAAAGTTCAGTTTCATGCTGCTGTAGACGCCAGTGATGTTTCATCAAGAGTCATGGCTACATCTGTGGCTCTTTGGAGAATGGCTTGGCTCAGATGTACTAGCCTCTCAGAGGATACCCAGGCTAAGGCCATGGATTTTCCTGTAGTGGGTAATTCTTTGTTTGAGGAGCAGACAGAGAATTACATGAAGAAAATGGATGAATACAGGACCACTTACAGGAGTGCTCAGGCCAAGGAAAGGCAAGCAACTCCTCAAAGGCAGCAGTCCAGGGGCAGGGGTAGGCCTTTTCAAAGGCCTTTTTACCAAGCACAGGCCTCTTCTTCCTTTTCACAGAGGGGGTTCTTCAGAGGAAGAGGCAGAAGGGGGATGAGCAGGCCTGCATCCACACCTCAATCTAAAGCCCCTGCCAAGCAGACACCCTGATGGGTCTGCCTGGGTCAATTCTCCTATCCCAGTATGGGGCAGGCTGGCTTACTTTGTCCAGGACTGGATGTCTCTTACATCAGACAAGTGGGTCCTGGAAGTAGTAAGCCAGGGTCTGGTTCTCAGCTTCAAAAAATTTCCCAAGCTGAGAGCCATATCTTTTCCACCTGCAAATCTCTCAGAAACCCTTGCCCTAGAGGCAGAGGTTTCTCCTGTCCTAGCTCTCAGAGCTATAGAGAGAGTACCTACCCTACACTGGGGCAAAGGATTGTACTCCAGGTACTTCCTAACCCCCAAAAAGACAGGAGACTGGCGACCCATCCTGGACCTAAGATACCTGAACAAACATCTTTTAAAGCCAAAGTTCAAGATGATAACTCTGGGAATTATCCTTCTCTCTCTAAGGCCAGGGGACTGGCTAGCCTCCCTGGACCTCAAAGATGCCTACTTTCACATTCCCATCAGGTGGTCCCACAGAAAGTACCTCAGGTTCAAGTTGCCCTCAGGCCACTATCAGTTCAGAGCAATGCCCTTTGGCCTAACATCAGCCCCAAGGGTCTTCACAAAGTGCCTGGCAGTAGTTGTTGCCTTCCTAAGAAGACAAAAAATTTCCATTTTTCCATATTTGGATGACTGGCTCATAGTGGGCCAGTCCCCAGACCAAGTCAAGTCACACCTGCAAGTGACCCAGCAAGTGCTCACTTCTTTGGGATTTTTTCTCAACCTACCAAAGTCAGTTCTCGAACCAGTGCAGCTTCTCACCTTCATAGGGGCAGAGCTGGATACGGTAAAAGCAAGAGCCTTCCTTCCCCTGGAAAGGGCAAAGTCCCTCATGGAACTGGCCTCTTCATTCAGCCTTCAGGTGTCTCGACCAGCAAAACATTTCCTTCAGCTACTGGGCCACATGGCAGCTTCTACAGCAGTGGTCCAAGGTGCAAGATTCCAAATGAGGGACATTCGGTTCCACTTAAGAGCTTTTTGGTCCCAAAGAAAGGATTCCCTTACCAAATTAATTCCAGTGACTCAAACTCTGATCCAAGCCCTGCAATGGTGGCAGGATCAGGACAATTTGAGGCCAGGGTTTCCATTTGTCACTCAGTCTCATTCAGTGGTCCTCACCACAGATGCTTCCCTGCTGGGCTGGGGAGCCCATTTGGGGGAACTTACCACCCAAGGACTGTGGTCGCCTCAGGAATCTCTTCTACACATCAATCTCTTGGAACTCAGAGCAGTGTTTCTGGCACTGGAAACTTTTTCCACATCAGTACAGAACAAGGTGGTTCAGGTCAGAACAGACAACACCACCACCATGTGGTACATCAACAAGCAAGGAGGCACTCGGTCTGCGGCCTTGTGCACAGAAGCAATGAAGTTGTGGTCCCTGGCCTATTCCCTGCAGACCTCTCTGACAGCAGTTCACCTTCCAGGGAAGGACAATGTTCTAGCAGATGCACTGAGCAGAATATCCCAGGGCCATCATGAATGGGCCCTAGATCCTCTGGTGTTGAAGGTGATTTTCTCAAGATGGGGCACTCCAGAGATGAGATCTTTGCAGCCCCAGACAATCACCAACTTCCTCTTTTTGTTGCAGACCTCCAGTCTTGGGCTCAGTCCCCCTGGATGCTCTGATTCTGAACTGGGAAGGGAAATTTCTGTATGCTTTCCCCCCTTCCCTCTCCTGTTCAAAGTGTTAGTCAAGATAAGGTCACAACCATGCAAAGTGATTCTGATTGCTCCAGACTGGGCCAGGCAGCCATGGTATCCCTTGTTGCTGTCCCTAGCAGTCTATCTTCCCCTATCTCTTCCCAGAAATTATAACCTGTTAACATCCTCTCAGGGGAGGATTTGGTACCCCAATCTTCAGTCTCTCAATCTCAAGGCTTGGCTCTTGAAGAGTTAGAGTTTGCAGATCTGCATCTTTCCCAAGGGGTTCTGGATATCCTTAAGGCTTCTCGAAAGCCCTGCACCAGAAAGACTTACAACTCCAAATGGAAAAGATTCAGCATTTGGTGTTCTAAGAAGAATATTTCTCCAGACTCTGCTGAATTGCCTACGGTTCTGGATTATATGGTCCATCTCAATGGCCTAGGTCTCAGACCAGCTGCTCTCAAGGTACACTTGGCAGCTGTTTCTGCTTTCCCTGTCAGTGGGCAGGTCTTCCTCACTGTCATCCCATCCTGTATTCTGTAAGTTTTTCAAGGGATTGCTTCACACCAGTCTCCCCTTTAGGGATCCTGCTCCTGCTTGGGATCTTAATGTTTGCATTGCTCAGCTTATGCAACCCCCTTTTGAGCCTTTGTCCTCAGCAGAGCTTAAGTACTTGACTTGGAAAACTGTGTTTTTTGGTAGCCATTACTTCTGCTAGACGTATCAGTGAATTGCAAGCCCTGTCAGTGGAACCTGATTTCATCTCTTTTCACAGAGATAAAGTGGTCCTTAGAACTAACAGAAAGTTCTTGCCTAAAGTAGTTTCAGATTTCCACCTGAATCAGTCTATATCTCTCCCTGTTTTCTTCAATGATCATTCTTCCTCAGAAGAGAGGAGGGTACACAGTTTGGATGTTAAAAGAGCCCTTAGCTACTACATAGAGCGTACCGAGGGTCACAGGTTTGACTCCCTTCAGTTGTTCTCACTTAAGGAGAAGTTGGGAAGGGCAAACCTGCCACCAAGAGATCTATTGCCAGGTGGATTGTTTCTTGTATACAATTCTGCTATGAAAAACTGGGTAAAACTCCACCCTCAGGCCTGAGGGCTCATTCCACAAGAGGTACAGCTGCTTCCCTGGTTGCTGCCAGGGATATCCCTCTTTTAGAAATTTGTCAAGCAGCCACCTGGAACACAGTCCATACTTTTACCAAGCATTACTCTCTGGATATCCAGGCTAGGAGTGATGCTCGGTTTGGTACAGCAGTACTTCAGAGCCTATTCCCAAAGTAGGTTCTGTCCCTCCTCCATGGAGGTACTGCTTGGTAGTCTGCAATTGTCAGAATACAGCAAGACTTCATGTTGTTTGAAGAAAAAATTACTCACCTTAGTAATTATGTTTCTTCTAGAGGAGTCTTGCTGCATTCTGACCTCTCCCCCTGCCTCCCCTCTCAGAACCTAGATTTTTGGGATGTGGGTGGGCAGGCGCTGTGTTGGCACCCTAGAGGTGCCTTGTGTTTACGCTCTCTGTTCTCTTTGGGTGGAATGTTATTTCATTTAATTGGTTTTTGGTTTTGGGTTTCCTGACTTGAGTCTTCCTTTGAGGACCCAAAACATTATTTTTCTGCCAGTTGGCTAGTAAAAATTTTACAGTTTCCACACAGAACACCTAGTGAGTTTTGCTTGTAAAGATCTGACGGTTGCAGTTCGAATAACAACAGGCAGAGGCTTCAACTGAACTCGAGATGAACATTCTATGCCATGCATAGAAAAGTTAACCCTATGTTCTCCGGGGCAGTTGAAAGGCTGGAGCTAACTGCAATTGTCAGAATACAGCGAGACTCCACTAGAAGAAACATAATTACTAAGGTGAGTAATTTTTTAATTTGGACCACATTCCTGCCTTCCAACATCTGGTTGGTGGATCCTGGATGCACTGCAGAGGCAGCACATCAAGACTCTGGTGGGAAGGTGATGCCTGTCCGATGCCCTGGCGTGAGATGGGGTAGCAGTTGGCATTTCGGGTTATCACATGATGTTGTGCCTTTCCTCCAAAAGACATTGTGCAGTGAATGTCATGACAGAGGTGGCAGTTCATGGTACAAAATAGCGATGGGGGCGTTAAAAGCAGTGGGAGGTGTGGTAGAATGGCATCCAAGTCCTCCCGCGTGTCATGAGCCTGTCGTAACCTAAGAAGCCCGCACCTGACTCACCGAATGGTGAGAACGGAGAAATCGGAACACTAAGTTGGATGTCTGGAGGAGGCTGCAGTGTCAGGGCAGGAGTTGGCCAGGGACTAAAGGTCAGGCAGTCCCTACTGGGGTTAAAGAGAAAAAAGTCAAAACCTTGTAATGCATTCTCAGTAATGAAAATACAAAACAGCACATAGCTCATGGTGCTGGCCAGTGCAAGCATCATAAAACTGCTGCCTCCAGGTTTCCGGGTGGCATCTGTAGTGTCAAGAAGTGACTAAAATGATGTCTCTACCTTTGTTAAGTATCCAGGGGTGCCTTGGGATATGAAAAGGATTGCTGCATTTAGTTTTTAAATATATTTTAAAGTAGAGCACTCTTGGTACGCTCCAGTGTTGTAGGTTTTCATGCAGATCAGGGAAGGACAGGAATTTGGTTTTACATGTATATAGTGCCTTTCATATATACTGTATCCCAAAGTGCTTTACAATTTAGGAGTGGCAGGGGAGAGAATATTGCTGCTATCAGGTGCACAGTGGTGGAAACAGGGTAGAACCCGGGGAACTCCATTCCATAGGCCTGCTGGCCCATCCAGTCTTCCCAACCAGAAGTTCCAGGAAAGCAGTAAAAGTCTCACTTCATTCCAGGAACAAAGTGTGAAAAGACTGCCCCCAAAAGGCATATAACTGAAAAATAAAATGTAAAAATGCAACATTTAATAAGAAAATGTGTCACAGGACCTCTGTCAGGTATTTATCTCAGTGCTGTTCTACAACCACAGTCACATTCAGTCATCTGTTTTTACTGCACCTTTGCCAAGTGTTGTGCAAATTTCACACACCCACCTCTGTCATCCCCCAGTCCCTGTCTGAGCCAGCCTCTTCTGTGACACCCCAAAGACATGGCTGTGCTGGTTATTTTCATGATTTAAGTGGAATAAAAGTCTGTGACTCATCCTCAACTTAATTCACAGTGAAACCTCCCCAGACCTACCTCTAAGCTTTCAGTTCTTTCCATCTTATAATTGGAGGCAGTGTGGTTGGTGGTTAGAGCAGCAGCTACACAGCCCCACTCAGCCCCTCGACGAGTGAATCGGACGCAGAGCCCCAGAAAATCACAGACAAATGATCAAAATCAGGGACACTTAAAACTTGGATATTCACTGTGATGTGGGTCACATTTCACATGTTAGCAGCTGTTTATTGAGGCTCATCAAGTGTGAAAGGACTGTTAATTTCGTGGTTCATTATTTCTTTGCCCAGATGTTATGAATTTGTAGCTGTAGCAAATGTACATATGCTCCAGCTCAGTGTACAGGCAACATAGGACAGTTCAGGTCTGCTGCTGGCTGCTCCCGGCTTCCAGAACAAGAGTGGCAAACCCTTGAGAGTGTGATGCCACCACAGTTACACCCCTTGTGCAAAGCAACACTCCATATGGAGAGATTATCCTAAAATATATCATGCCCAGCTGCTGAGCTCCTTCCACCGCCACTATGTTTTCCAAGTGTAAGCACCATACCAGTAATAAAGTACAGTTTCTGTTCCATCCAATTTCTAATCCGTATGCTTGTTCGAATAACTCTATAGGGCAGCAACTTCCATAACCTTTTTTATAGTAAGCCCATAGTTCTTCTGTAACACAAATGCATCCCAATCAGAGGGCTGCAACTTACAATATTTTCTTACAACAGAAACACACTAAACCTACCTCCAGTGCCACTCTCTTGGGCCTCATTAATATGTCATACGATGATGCACTAAGAAACAATAAAAAAAAAAAAAAAAAACTATACATACACAGGCAGCTCAAAATTCTCAAACTGCTGATGGGATGCGGGTATAGAGCAGATAGTATTTGCCAGGGACTAAGAACCCAGCATTAAAATATACCAGCCTGTTTGGGGGGTTGATGAGCAGGCTAGAAGTAAGGACGTGTTCAGCCTGAGCTCCATCCCGCCAGAATTAAAAGAATATAAATATGGCAGCAGGGTGCCTACCTGCGACGCTGGTGACCTGGGTTTGGGAACGGACCTGGGACGTCAGAGGGCTGGCCAGGGGAGAAGGACTGAGTGTACAACGACTGCTCTCCTTCTCCGGGGGGGGGGGGGTACAGTGTTTGGCGCAATGCAGACACCTTGCGGAGGCTGGGTGTACCACGCGCGCCAGCACCAAAAGCAAGCTCGGGTGGGGCGGACACTGGACGTCATTGCACACCCCCAACCCTGTATACCCAGAAAAAACAACGCCACCCTAGATGAAGCCTGCCCTCAGCTTCAGTCAGCCTCCAGGATGGCCCCTTCGACCTATCCCGTCGTTTGCAGCACCTCGAAAGGTCAGTGCCGCAACCCCGCCCTGGGGGGTAAGCCAGGGGGCATTGAAGGGGCATGTCTGATGTGGAGGTGGGAGTGAGGGTCCGTGACCGGGCTGAGGTTCTGGGTGGCTGGCAGCAGCAAAAAGTATAATAAATAAAAAAAAAAGAATATAAATTACTACAATCCAGAGTTAATTTTTTTGGTGCCGACTCACAAACCCATTAGTTTATGCTACTATGGATGATTATTTGGTGCCACCTCCAGGGAAATTGCAATGATCTGCAGCTAAGGGAGCTAAGAAGCAACAGCAGCCATCTGCTCCGACCGACAATCTAGGCCCAATCTCCCTGACAGCCACAGCGATGTCTGCACTGGGGAGAACAGTAACAGAGCAAGTTCTAGCAGCTCTAAATCCCTGTCTCGACAAGTTTGAAGCCAAACTGCAGGAAATCGCTGAGCAAAATGCCTCATATGCGACAAGAATCACAGAGGCTGAAACCCGGTTCAAACAACATGAAGTCTTGCTGTATTCTGACATATGCAGTTAGCCTCAGCACTTGAACTTTCCCGGAGAGGAAAGAGTTAATTTCTGTGCCAGGCATAGAATGTTGAACTCGAGCTCGGTTTTCAAACCTCTGTTTGTGGTGCTTCAGAGTGTAAGCGTCAGATTCTTTACTTCGCCTAACTGTGAAGTCGATCCGGAGATTGCTCCTTCACTTTGGTTCAGTAAAATTTCAAAACGCTTCAGTTTTTCAACCAATTTGTTTTTTTTTCGGTTTTGAGCCTCTGTGTACGGTACAGTAAGTAGTGTAGATAGGTGGTGAACTGTAATTTTGTGTTTTCCTCTGTGGAAATTGTAAATTTCGGTTCCTTCTTGGTCGGTCCGGTTGGGAACAGACCTTCTGTGTTGAAATTTATTTTCTGGGATTTTAGTAGTGGTGTGCCGGTTCCTATCGGTTTAAAAAAAAAAAAAATGTTTTTCAGGTTCTTTACACAACCCGTGACACGGTTGGTAACTGATAGGGATATATTACCTGGCTAAAAGCTGTAAAGAGTCATTTTTTCTAGTCTGGCCATGCCTGAGAAACCCAAGAAAAAAAAATGGTCCCACTGGGTTTCAACACTGTACAGAGTGTGGGGAGGCCTTTGCTAAGGCTGACCCCCCACCTCGTCTGTGTTTATTGTCTGGGGTTTGACCGCCTCAAAACAGACTGCCAAATCTGCAAAAAATTTTCCTAAGGCCACTCTGGAAAAAAGATTGAGTAGGCTAAAGGAAAAGGAGGCTGAGAAGTCCGCTGACCCGGATGGCCAGCCCAGTTCGGTTCTGACCGAACCTGAGGAGGTGCCCACTGACCTGGGCGAGACGTCCTCAGGCAAAAGGAGAGCTGACCCTGAGGAGTCGGTTCCATCAAAAAGATGAAAAAAGTCAGCCAGTTCGGATCCAGCATCCCTTACTCCAACCGCTGAAGAAATAGCCAGAGCGATCAGTATTGTGCAATCGCTTCATCCGGTTCCGTCCAAACTGGCGCCGTCGGTTAGGCGCTTGGTTCCGGTCGGATCCAACTTCATCGAATTATGATCTGGATGCTTATTACAAATTGGAGTGGGAGGGGGACGAAGAGTTACCGGATGATGATGATAATGATTATGAAGGTCTGGATGTGCCCATTGAACTGGACATCTCCCCAGACCCTCCAGTGTCTCCCCTCCAAGGCTTTCTGAGTCCCCATCTCACTTTTTGTTTTACAAAAAGGTGGCTGAAACCCTCCAGCTCCCTATGGTTGAAGCTGTTGAGGAGGAAGAAGAGCCTGATTTTGTGGAGATGATGGACATCCCAGAGTCCAAGAGATTGTCTATTCCCCTCCATAAATCCCTGGGGAAACAGAAACAAAAGATTTTACAGACACCAAATTCTTTACCTCCTGTGGATAAGAGAATGGACAGGAGGTATATGCTATCAGGTTCAGGTAAGGAGTTTTTGTTCAGTCATTGCAACCATGTTGGGATAGTGCAGGCTGCAGCCTGTGACAGAGCTAATATACCTTTGGCTTCACTCCCCCCCTCCCAATAAAGACTCCAGGAAGGTGGATGCCATGGCCAAGAAACAATACTTGGCATCCTCCTTGGGACTCAGGCAGGCTAATTATATGGCCTACACAACCAGATACCAGAAGTCCAGGTGGGATACGGTTCTGGAACTGGCTAAACAGGTTCCTCCCCCAGCTAGCCAAAGAGCTAGAGGAGGTGGCTGCTGATGGGATTGAGGCATCCAAAGTGCAATTCCATGCTGCTATGGACTGTAATGATGTGGCATTGAGAGTCATGGCTACATCTGTGTCTCTCAGGAGATTTTCTTGGCTCAGATGCACCAGCCTTTCTCAGTACACCCAGACTAAGGCCATGGATTTTCCTTTGGTGGGTAACTCTCTGTTTGGGGAGCAGACAGAGGCTTACTTGAAAAAAATGGACGAGTACAGGACCACCTACAGGAGTGCACAGGTCAAAGAATGGCAAGCCACTCCTCAAAAGCAGCAGTCTAGGGGCAAGGGCCTTTCTTACCAAGCCCAGGCCTCCTCTCCCTTTCCACAGAGAGGGTTCTTTTGAGGGAGAAGCAGGAGGGGGATGAGCAGTGCTGCATCCTCTTCCCAATCCAAGGCTCCTGCCAAGCAGACACCCTGATGTGTCAGCCCGGGTTCACTCCCAAATTCCAGTAGGAGGCAGGCAGGAGGCAGGCTGGCTTACTACTTCCAGGCCTGGAAGTCTGTTACCTCAGACAAATGAGTCCTGGAGGTAGGAAGCCAGGGACTGGCCCTCAGTTTCGAGAAGTTTCCAAAAATGAGGGTCAGGTCTTTTCCACCTGCAAACACCTCCGAAACCATTGCTCTAGAAGCAGAGGAGGCAGTATAGTGCAGTGGTCTAAGGCTCTGAGCTGCAAATCTGATAACATCCAGCAGACCAGACCTGGGTTTGAATCCCACAGCTTCCACTTGCATACTGTGTGACCCTGAGCAAGTCACTTAACCTCCTTGTGCTCCCAGGTCGCTCCTGTAAAAAAGCGTTCAGCTTAGTGTGCTATACCTGGTTAAACAACTAAATAAAAAAATTAAAAAAAAAGGTTTTTTCTCTGCTGGCTCTCAGAGCTGTGTAGAGAGTTCCTACTCTACACAGGTGCAAGGGTCTGTACTCCAGATATTTCCTTACCCCAAAAAAGACAGGGTAGTGGCGACCCATCATAGACTTAAGGTATTTGAACAAACACATCTTAAAACCAAAGTTCAAAATGGTGACTCTGGGAGTAATTCTTCCCTCTTTGAGGCCAGGAGATTGGTTAGCATCCCTGGACCTCAAGGATGCCTATTTCCACATTCCTATCAGGTGCTCCCACAGAAAGTACCTCAGGTTTGAGCTGACTTAAGGCCATTATCAGTTCAGAGCCATGCCTTTCTGCCTAACATTGGCTCCAAGAGTGTTTACCAAGTGCCTTGCAGTAGTAGTGGCCTTCCTCAGAAGACAGGGGATCTCTCTATTCCCATACCTGGATGACTGGCTCATTGTAGGACAGTCTTCCGACCAGGTCAGGTCAGCTCTTCAAGTCACTCAAGATCTTCTCAGTTCTCTGGGATTCCTTCTCCATCTGCCAAAGTCAGTTCTTGAACCAGTACAACTCCTCACTTTCATAGGGACAGAATTAGATACTGTTCAAGCAAAGGCCTTCCTCCCATTAGCAAGGGTGAAGGCCCTTACAGATCTTGCTTCCTCATTTCATCCTCTGGTTTCTCACCCAGCAAGACATTTTCTTCAGCTCCTAGGCCACATGGCAGCTTCCACTGCAGTGGTGCAAGGAGCCAAGTTCCAAATGAGGGACATTCAGTTTCACCTAAGGTCTTTTTGGTCTCAGAAAAAAGATGCTGTCACCAAATTGGTTCCAGTGATTCAGACTCTGGTCCAAGCTCTCCAGTAGTGGCTGGATCAGGACAATCTCAGACAAGGTGTCCCATTCCTCACCCGATCTCATTCAGTGGTACTAACCACAGATATGTCTCTCCTGGGCTGGGGAGCCCACTTAGGACTCAGTAAGAGACAAGGTGGTTCAGGTCAGGACAGACAACACCACCACCATGTGGTACATCAACAAGCAAGGGGGGCACTCGGTCTGTGGCCTTGTGAATGGAAGCCATGAAAGTATGGTCTCTGGCCTACTCCCTGCAAACTTCTAATAGTAGTCCATCTCCCAGGGAAGGACAATGTGCTAGCAGATGCTCTGAGCAGAATCTCCCCGGGCCATCACGAATGGACCTTGGATCCCCTCATACTGGAAGTAATCTTCACCAGGTGGAGCACTCCAGAGATAGATCTCTTCGCAGCCCCAGACAATCACCAACCTCTCCTCTTCTGCTGCAGACCCCCAGTCCTAGGGACTGTTCCCCTGGATACCTTGATATTGAACTGGGAAGACAAGTTCCTTTATGCCTTTCCTCCCTTTCCCCTGTTGTTCAGGGTTCTAGTCAAGATCAGGTCACAACCCTGCACAATGATTCTCCTGGCTCCAGACTGGGCCAGACAGCCTTTGTATCCTCTGTTGTTGTCGTCCCTAGCGGTCTCACTCCCCCTGCCTCTCTTCAAAAGACACAATCTTCTAACCTCCTCTCAGGGGAGGATCTGGTACCCCAATCTCCAGTCTCTCAATCTCAAGGCCTGGATCTTGAGGAGTTAGAATATGCAGGCCTGCATCTTTCTCAGGGAGTTTTGGACATCCTTAAGGTTTCTCAGAAACCCTCTACTAGGAAAACTTATAATTCCAAATGGAAAAGATTTAGCATTTGGTGTTCTCATAAGGATATTCTACCAGATGCTGCTGGCATTGCTACACTTTTGGATTACCTGGTTCACCTTAATGGCGTAGGCCTTAGGCCAGCCACGTTCAAAATTCATTTAGCAGCCGTGTCTGCATTCCTGTCAGCAGGGAAGGGCTCTTCCCTGGCATCTCACTCTGTCTTTGGAAAGTTCTTTAAAGGTCTGGTTCATATAAACCCACCTTTTAGAGAGCCTACTCCGGCTTGGGATCTCAATATCTGCATTGCTCAGCTTATGCAGCAACTCTTCGAACCACTGGCATCAACCGAGCTTAAGTACCTGACCTGGAAAACTGTGTTTCTGGTAGCTATCACTTCTGCCAGGTGAATTAGTGAATTACAGGCCCTGTCAGTTGAACCTGATTTAATCTCATTCCATAGAGATAAGGTGGTCCTCAGAACCAATAGGAGGTTCTTACCCAAAGTGGTCTCAGATTTTCATCTGAACCAGTCCATGTCTCTTCCTGTGTTTTTCACTGATCATTCTTCTTCAGGAGAAAGAAGATTACACAGTTTGGATGTTAAACGGGCACTTAGCTACTACATTGAGCATACTAAGGCACACAGGAATGACTGTCTTCAATTGTTTCTCACTTGTGGTAAAGTGGGAAAAGGTAGGCTTGCTACTAAGAGAACTATTGCCAGGTGGATTGTCTCTTGTATACAATTCTGCTATGCCAAGTTGGGTAAAACCCCTTCCTCAGGCCTGAGGGCTCACTTGACTAGGGGTACAGCTGCTTCTCTGGCTGCTGCCAGAGATATACCCTTGTTAGAGATCTGCAAAGTAGCCACCTGGAAAACTGTCCATACTTTCACCAAGCATTACTCTCTGGATATCCAGGCTAGGAGTGATGCTATGTTTGGTGCAGCAGTAGTGCAGAGCCTATTCCCAAAATAGGTTCGATACCCTCCTCCATGGAGCTACTGCTTGGTAGTCTGCATATGTCAGAATACAGCAAGACTCCATGTTGTTTGAAGAAAAAATTACTCACCTTAGTAACTGTGTTTTTTCTAATGGAGTCTTGCTGTATTCTGACCTCCCCCCTGCCTCCCCTCTCAGAACCTAATTTTGGGATGTGGGCTGGCAGGTACAGTGTTACACCTCAGGGGTGTACTTTGTACCCCTCCTCTTCAGGGTGGGGTGATTGTTGTTGTTGTTATGTTTTAACTAAAATTTATATTTCAAACATGAAGTCTTGCTGTATCCTGACAAGTGCAGTGATTCCCAACCTTTGAACTTCCCCGGAGAACTAAGGGTTAACTTTCCATGCAGGGCATGGAACGCTGAGCTCGAGCTCGGTTGAAGTCTCTGTCTGGAGTGTTTTGAACTCAAACTGTCAGATTCTTTACTCCACCTCACTGAACGGTCACTCCGGAGGTTTCTCCTTCAGCTCGGTTCGAAGTCGGTTAAAGTTTTCAGTTTTTCGTCGGTTTAAACCGAAAAAAAGTATCCGCATAGTTGGTTCAGTCTCTGTCTGTGGTGCCATAAGTACTAGATAGGAATTGTTCGATTTTTCTGTGTGGAACTTGTAAAAGTGTGGTCAGTTCGCCTGAACCGACCATTTGATTGTGAATTTTGCTATATTTAGTGTGTGGTTACCGGTTCTTATCGGTTCTAAAAAAAACATGTTTTAACCGTTTTTTTTCCAATACCCGTGACACGGTTAGGAACCAATAAGGGAGTCTTGCCTGGTGGTTGCCGAAAAAAGGGTAAGTTTGGTTAGGTTGGCCATGTCTGAGAAACGCAAGAGAAAAAACGGGCCCACTGGGTTTCAACACTGCAGTGAATGTGGGGAGGTCTTTGCCAAGGCCGATCCCCCACCACCTGTGTTTATTGTCTGGGGTTTGACCACCTCAATTCAGACTGTCAAATATGTAAACATTTTTCCAAATCTACCCTTGAGAAGAGATTAGGTAGACTGAGGGAAAAGGAGGCCGAGAAGTCCGCTGACCTGGATGGTCAGCCCGGTTCGGTTTCGACTGAACCAGAAGGAGTGCCCTCTGACCAGGACGATGCTTCTTCGGGCAAAATGAGAGCCGATTCTGAGGGATTGGTTCAGACAAAAAGAAAGCGCAAAGATAAATCGACCGGTTCGGATCCAGAGGTTCATGTTCCGACCACCGAAGTGATAGCTAGGACGATTCAGATTGTGGAATCGCTCTGTCTGGTTCCAACCGATCCGGCTCCTTCTGGCAGGGGTTCAGTTCTGTTGGTTCCCCCGGTTCAAGAGTATACCCTTGAAGATTTTTATGAACTGGAGTTTGAAGAGGAAGGGGAATTTGAGGATTATGTTGTAAGTGAAGGTCTGGATGTGCCTGTGGAACTGGACATCTCCCCAGACAGACCATCAGGTGTTTCCCCTCCTAGGCTTTCTGAGTCCCCTTCCCACTTTATGTTTTACAGAAAAGTGGCTGAAACCCTCCAGCTTCCTATGGAGGAGGCTGTGGAAGATCAAGAAGAGCCTGATTATGTAGAGATGATGGATATCCCAGAGTCCAGGAGACTGTCTATTCCCCTCCATAAATCTTTTGGGAAACAGACACAAAAAATCTTAAAGTCTCCTAACACTATACCTCCTGTGGATAGAAGAATGGACAAGAGGTATACACTCTCAGGCTCAGACACGGAGTTCTTATATCAGCAGTGCAGCCATGTTGGGGTAGTGCAGGCTGCTGCCTGTGACAAGGCAAATATTCCCTTGGCTTCACACACCCCTGACAAGGACTCCAGGAAGACTGATGCCATGGCAAAGAAGCAGTACATGGCATCTTCTTTGGGACTCAGGCAGGCGAATTACATGGCCTATACAGCCAGGTACCAGAAGTCCAGGTGGGACACTGTACTGGCACTGGCTAAACAGGCCTCCCCCCAGCTAGCCAAGGAGCTGGAGGCAGTGGCTGCAGGTGGGATTGAGGCATCTAAGGTTCAGTTTCATGCTGCTGTGGACTCTAATGATGTTTCATCAAGAGTCATGGCTACATCTGTAGCTCTTCGGAGGATGGCTTGGCTCAGATGTACTAGCCTCTCGCAGGACACCCAGGCTAAGGCTATGAATTTTTCTGTAGTGGGTAATTCTCTGTTTGGGGAGCAAACAGAGAATTACATGAAGAAAATGGACGAGTACAGGACCGCTTACAGGAGTGCTCAGGCCAAGGAAAGGCAGGCAACTCCTCAGAGGCAGCAATCTAGGGGCAGGGGCAGGCCTTTTCAAAGGCCTTTTTACCAAGCACAGGCCTCTTCTTCCTTTTCACAGAGGGGGTTCTTCAGAGGGACAGGCAGAAGGGGGATGAGCAGGCCTGCATCCACCCCTCAGCCTAAAGCCCCTGCCAAGCAGACACCTTGATGGGTCTGCCCGGGTCAACTCTCCTATTCCGGTAGGGGGCAGGCTGGCTTACTTCGTCCAGGATTGGATGTCTGTTACATCAGACAAGTGGGTCCTGGAAGTAGTAAGCCAGGGACTGGTTCTCAGCTTCAAAAAATTTCCAAAGATGAGAGCCAGATCTTTTCCACCTGCAAATCTTTTGGAAACCCTTGCCCTAGAGGCAGAGGTTTCTTCTCTCCTAGCTTTAAGAGCTATAGAGAGAGTACCTACCCTACACTGGGGCAAAGGACTGTACTCCAGGTACTTTCTGACCCCCAAAAAGACGGGAGTGGTGACCCATCCTAGACCTAAGATATCTGAACAAACTTCTTTTAAAACCAAAGTTCAAGATGATAACTGTGAGAATAATCCTTCCCTCTCAGGGGACTGGCTAGCCTCCCAGGACCTCAAAGATGCCTACTTTCACATTCCCATCAGGTGCTCCCACAGAAAGTACCTCAGGTTCGAGTTGCCCTCAGTCCACTATCAGTTCAGAGCAATGCCCTTTGGCCTAACCTCAGCCCCAAGGGTTTTCACAAAGTGCCTGGCAGTAGTAGTTGCCTTTCTAAGAAGGCAAAATATTTCCATATTCCCTAATCTGGACGATTGGCTATTAGTGGGTCAGTTTCCAGACCAAGTCAAGTCTCACCTGCAAGTAACCCAACAAGTGCTCCTTACCTTTATAGGGGCAGAACTGGACACACTCAGAACAAGAGCCTTTCTTCCTCTAGAAAGGGCAAGGGCTCTTATGGAACTAGCTTCTTCCTTCAGCCTTCAGGTATCTCGACCAGCAAGGCATTTCCTCCAGCTCTTGGGCCACATGGCAGCTTCAACAGCAGTGGTCCAAGGGGGCAAGATTCCAGATGAGGGATATTCAGTTCCACCTGAGAGCTTTCTTGTCTCAGAGAAAGGACTCCCTTACCAAACTGATTCCAGTGACTCTGACCTTGATCCAGGCCCTCCAGTGGTGGCAGGATTAGGACAATTTAAAGCAAGGTGTTCCTTTTGTTGCTCAGCCTTGTTCAGTGGTCCTTACCATGGATGCTTCTCTTCTGGGCTGGGGAGCCCACCTGGGGTCCCTTACTGCCCAGGGCCTGTGGTCCCCCCAAGAATCCGTTCTCCACATCAATCTTCTAGAGCGCAGGGCAGTTTTTCTAGCTCTAAAAGCATTCTCACAGTCAGTTCAGAACAAGGTGGTTCAAGTCAGAACAGACAACACTACCACCATGTGGTACATCAACAAGCAGGGAGGCACTCGGTCCACGGCCTTGTGCACAGAAGCCATGAAGTTGTGGCCCCTGGCTTATTCCCCTGCAAGCCTCTCTTGTAGCAGTTCACCTTCCAGGCAAGGACAATGTGCTAGCAGATGCACTGAGCAGGATTTCTCAGGGCCATCACGAATGGTCCCTGGACCCTCAGGTGTTGAAAGTGATTTTTTCAAGGTGGGGCACTCCAGAGATAGATCTCTTTGCAGCCCCAGACAATCACCAACTCCCTCTCTTTTGTTGCAGACCTCCAGTCTTTGGCTCAGTCCCCCTGGATGCCCTGATTCTGAATTGGGAAGGGAAGTTTCTGTACGCCTTCCCCCCTTCCCACTCCTGTTCAAAGTTTTAGTCAAAATAAGGTCTCAACCGTGCAAGGTGATTCTGGTTGCTCCAGATTGGGCCAGACAGCCCTGGTACCCCCTGTTGCTGTCCCTAGCAGTCCATCTTCCCCTGTCTCTTCCCAGGAATTACAACCTGTTAACATCCTCTCAGGGGGAGGATTTGGTACCCCAATCTTCAGTCTCTCAATCTCAAGGCATGGCTCTTGAAGAGTTAGAGTTTGCAGATCTGCATCTTTCCCAAGGGTTCTGGACATCCTCAAGGCTTCTTGAAAGCCCTCCACCAGAAAGACTTACAACTCCAAATGGAAAAGATTCAGCATTTGGTGTTCTAAGAAGAATATTTCTCCAGACACTGCTGAATTGCCTACGGTTCTGGATTATATGGCCCATCTTAATGGCCTAGGCCTCAGGCCAGCTACTCTCAAGGTACACTTGTCAGCTGTTTCTGTGTTTTTGTTTGTGGGGAAGGCTTCCTCACTATCTTCCCATCCTGTGTTCTGTAAATTTTTTAAAGGATTGTTTCACACCAATCCCCCTTTTAGAGACCCTGCCTCTGCCTGGGATTTGAATGTTTGCGTTGCTCAGCTTATGCAACCCCCCTTTGAGCCTATGTCTTCAGCAAAGCTTAAGTACTTGACTTGGAAAACTGTGTTCTTGGTAGCCATTACCTCTGCCAGGCGTATCAATGAATTGCAAGCCCTGTCAGTGGAACCTGATTTTATCTCCTTACATAGGGTTAAAGTGGTCCTTAGAACTAATAGGTTTTTGCCCAAAGTGGTTTCAGACTTCCATTTAAACCAATCTATGTCTCTCCCTGTTTTCTTCACTGATCATTCTTCCTCAGGGGAGAGGAGGCTACACAGTTTAAATGTCAAAAGAGCCCTTAGTTACTACATAGAGCGTACCAAGGGTCACAGGTTTGACTCCCTTCAGTTGTTCTTCACTTACGGAGAAGTGGGAAAGGGCAAATCTGCCACCAAAAGATCTATTGCCAGGTGGATTGTGTCTTGTATGCAATTCTGCTATGAAAAACTGGGAAAAACTCCATCCTCAGGCCTGAGGGCTCATTCCACAAGAGGTACAGCTGCTTCCCTGGCTGCGGCCAGGGATATCCCTCTCCTAGAAATTTGTCAAGCAGCCACCCGGGAAACAGTCCATACCTTTACCAAGCATTACTCTCTGGATATCCAGGCTAGGAGTGATGCTCGGTTTGACACAGCAGTACTTCAGAGCCTATTCCCAAAGTAGGTTCTGTCCCTCCTCCATGGAGGTACTGCTTGGTAGTCTGCAATTGTCAGAATACAGCAAGACTTCATGTTGTTTGAAGAAAAAATTACTCACCTTAGTAATTATATTTCTTCTAATTTAGTATTGCTGTATTCTGACCTCCCTCCCTGCCTCCCCTCTCAGAACCTGGTTTTGGGAAGTGGGTGGGCAGGTGCAGTGTTGCACCCCAAGGGTGCATTTGCTTGCACCCTCCTCCCTTTTTGTTTGGGTGCTTATTTATTATTGTTATTTTTGAGTACATTAGGTTTAGTTTTTGGGTTTCTTGACTTGAGTCTTCCTTGGGAATCCAACATTTTTCAGCCAGTTGGCTAGTAGAATTTTTACAATTACCACATAGAATTTTTAGTTTAGTTGGGCTCGTAAGAATCTGACGGTTTGAGTTCAAAACACTCCAGACAGAGACTTCAACCGAGCTCGAGCTCAGCGTTTCATGCCCTGCATGGAAAGTTAACCCTTAGTTCTCCGGGGTAGTTCAAAGGTTGGGAATCACTGCAATTGTCAGAATACAGCAAGACTCCATTAGAAGAAATATAATTACTAAGGTGAGTAATTTTTTCATTTTGTTCACTACCTGTTTTTTCTCTTGGGTTCTCGACTTGAGTCTTTTGGACCCAAATTGTTGCCTGTTGGCTTATATGTTTTACAATTTCCATACTGGAAGTGTAGTTAGTTAGTTTGTTCGTAAGAATCTGATGGTTACATTCTGAGGCACCACAGACAGAGGTTTGAAAACTGAGCTCGAGCTCAACATTCTATGCCTGGCATAGAAATTAACTCTTTCCTCTCCGGGGTGTTCAAGTTTTGGGGCTAACTGTATATGTCAGAATACAGCAAGACTCCATTAGAAGAAACACAATCACTAAGGTGAGTAATTTTTTCATCTGTGCCCTCAAGGACAACACTGGCCTGCTTCCCACTAGGATGGCCCAGCTAAAGAAGGAACACGAGGAGTTCAAAGACTTATTTGACTACCAGGAAAATGATCATCATAGGCTGAACCTATGTCTTTGCGGACTTTCAGAGGCCATGGAGGCTGCCAGTGTGGATGATATTTGTGATTCGACCTTGCTGAAATTACTGGGTCTGGCCGTGAAAAGGTGATCGCTATATGTTACAGTGATTATAAGGGCCTTGTTAGTCACCCGGTGCCCTCGTTTAATCACCGTGACATATACATTGGTTTTAAAGGTACCCCATAGACTGTAATGTAGCACGTTCCCGCACTCTCCCTGCCATCATGTCATAAAATTGGCTGAGCACGGGGCGGCACAGGGACGGATCTAAAGTCCAGGAAGTGAAAGTATCCTGGTGAAGATAAAATTACGAGTGAAATTACAGCAAAACTACAGAACAATTATGAGGCACATATGAATAGACTGCATTCTTAGGAGGTAAGGCACCAATGTATGTAGTGCATAAGCCTCAGAATTTAACTTGGTAATTCTCTTTAAGAGGCAACATGCAGTGGTGGCCCTACTGCAGGAAACACACCTCTCAGACAATGGACATGCTAATCTGGTACAGGGCTGGGTGGGCTCTTGCTATGCAGCCTTGTATAATTCGCATAAAAGGGGTGTGGCAGTCGTATCCACAAACGGTTCCCTCTGCAGGTACTCCAGGTCATAGCTGACCCTGGGGAGGGGCGATATGTATTCATGGAGGGGGACCTTTTGGGGCAAGGGTGTCACATAAGCCGGTATTTATGCCCCAGCGCTGTTTGACCCCTCTTTCTGCCAATTTTTACTGGATATTATTGTGAAGGAGCAGTTCCCAGTGCTGATACTGGGGGGGGGGGTGGATTTCAGTGCAGTCATGTGCCCCAACTGGATCACTTTGGGGAGGAGGGAGATATATTAATGCTATGAAGTAGTGATAGGTTGTATTATATGACCTGGATCTTCTGGAGGGCTGGTGCATGGCGAATCCAGGGGCCAGGGAAGATACCTTTTATTCCAACCTCCACAATACTTGGTCATGTCTAGACTATATATATATGCCTCATGTACAGTATCATAGGGTGCTTAAGGTGTGGCAAAGCCCTGTTTACATGTCTGACTATGCTATGGTGGGCCTTAAGCTGGCAGGTGAAGAGGAACAGCTGGGTCCACCCTCCTGCAAATTCCCCACATATCTACTGCCGAGGCAGGATTTCCGGGACTACCGGAAGATTCACTGGCAACAGTACAAGGAGGTGTAACTCCCCCTACAAACGGGGGTCACTAAAAAGCCTTCCTTGGGTGAGCCTAAATGCTCTCCGCCTGGCTGGTGTCTTGTATTTCAGCCGATTTAAAAAATAATTGAGTGAGAGTGCCTAATGCCTCTGTGTACTGTCACTTTAAGAGCTGCCAAACTGCAGTATAATTAATTTGAAATGAGGGGTCTATATGTTTCCCTGCTCGAGTCCCGCCTGGGCCACTGAGTAAATCGCTCTGTTTCTGCAGTCGCTATATGTGTAGAGGGAGCTCCTTCAGAAGATGTAATTGTTTGCTTGTAACCTGTTAAGAGTAATAATGAAAATGCAGTTTGTTCTAACCTGCTTTCTTGTAGCCAGGACTGTGCAGAGTAGCTCCCTCATGTTGGTTCTGAACTGCTGAATTGGACCAATCAGTGTGTGGATCCTTTAAAATGGAGCCTGCTCGGGGCGAATCAGAACTTGGACTATCCTCTGGAGCCTGCTGTAAGGGGATTGTATGGTCAGTGACTCTGGAAATGTAGTTTTGACCTTGGCGCCTTTTTCTACCAACAGAGGGAGTCTTATTGTGAGTGACAGCTGAACCAGCCAACAGAATAGTGTGGAGCTAAAGGAAATTCCCTGCTCTGTGACTGGAAAGATCAAATGAGTCGTGACTGTGAAGAGATGAGGAGCTCTTTGCTTCTGCGGTGTATAGTTTTGAGCATGAAGCGCGTGTGAGGCTCTGAGTTTTGGCCTGCAGCCTTTGTGAGTGCCAGTTGGGACTGAATCCGAGTTGTGAGGAGAAAGAAGCACCAGAAGTGTGGAAACCAGGTTCACCCTGTAGAAGACTGGAGAAATTGCTGAATTGCGCTCCGTCTGTCAGGAACTGAAGCTGCTGTGTGTGCTCCAGGGTATCTTGCAGTAATTGCGGTTGGGATTGAGGAGCAGCCTGCCTGGTATAGTACTTTCCTTTTACATATAAATGTGTCTAGTGCTTGTGGGGAATCGCATTCTTATTTTCCTCGGTACTGTGAATTGTGTGCCGAAGCTGGAAGCAGAACATAGCTTGATTCAGAATGAATCCGCCTGTTTTTCGAATGAAAGTGAGTCCTGCCACGAGGGCTGGGCCAGCTATTCTGTTTCTCCTGGCAATCCAGGACAACCTGCATCCATCCAGTTTTCAGTATTGAGTCCATGAGTACGTATCAGGGTAGCTCCCTGCAATCTGTTTATCAAACTGCAAGTGTGTCATCTAATTGTTACTGTTTCATTTCTTCATGAACTGAGCCCCAGGGCTCCGGATTACAATTTGTGTGTGCATGTGTTTTTCCATCAAAGGGCCCCAATCAGCTGCACCGACCCTGGCTAGCCCCCCACCATCCTGGGTACCCAGAGAGTGACATTTTGGACCCTATATACATGCACAGTACTATGATTTGAATATTTCCAAACCAAATCAACCTGATTAACCCCTCCTGGTTACTGCCCCCTCTAATAAATCAGATTTGTTGTTTTTGAACTATCTGCTGTCTGTGGTATCAGTACATGTAGAAAAAGCATTGCATTGTGTTTGTGTATATTGCCTAACCTTGTTTTACAGAGGGTCCTCAGAGACGTGCTGCAGAATCAGTCTCGAGGGTAAATGGTACTTTATGAGTGTACGGTGTGTATACGTGGGGTATTGGAGCTGTAACTCCAAGGGAGGGATAGTGAGACTGAAGGGGGAGGATGGGGGCGGTGTGGAGGATGACAACAGTAAAGCTGACATATTGAACAGGTATTTCTGCTCAGTCTTTACTGAGGAAGAGGAGGGTAATGGGTCTGAATGGAGTACAAGGGGTGAGAATGGTGCAGAAATGGACACAAGTCCCTTTACACCAGAAAGGGTCCTGAAGGAACTGGAAGTAATAAGAGTTGATAAAGCAATGGGGCCAGATGGGGTGCACCCCAGGGTCCTTAAAGAACTAAGAGAGGTGGTGGCTGAACCTCTTGCTATCCTGTTTAGCCGATCACTAGAAACAGGGGAGGTACCCAAAGACTGGAGGATAGCAGATGTAGTCCCCTTATACAAAAGTGGGAACAAAGAGGAAGCGGGGAACTACAGACCAGTCAGCCTCACCTCGGTAGTGGGGAAGATCATGGAAGCACTACTGAAGGAGAGATTGGTGGAACATCTGGTTGTCAATGGACTACAGGACCCAAGGCAGCATGGTTTCACCAGGGGAAGGTCATGTCAGACCAACCTCATTGAATTTTTTGACTGGGTGACTAGGGAGGTGGATCAGGGGAGGGCAGTGGACATGGCCTATCTGGACTTCAGCAAGGCCTTTGACACTGTGCCACATAGAAGACTATTGCACAAACTGGGGAATATGAGTGTGGGCAGGATAGTAGTGCGGTGGGTAGGTAATTGGCTGGGCAGCAGGACACAGAGGGTGGTGGTAAATGGCTGTCACTCCACAGAGGGAAGAGTGACCAGTGGGGTACCACAGGGATCAGTGCTGGGACCGGTACTATTCAATATCTTCATCAGTGACATTGCTGAGGACCTAGAAGGCAGAATTTCACTGTTCGCTGATGACACAAAGCTCTGTAACAGAGTAGACACACCAGAGGGTGTAGACAGAATGAGAAGGGACCTGCAGAAACTTGAAGAATGGTCAGGGGTTTGGCAGTTGAAATTCAATGCAAGGAATTGCAAGATAATGCATATGGGGAACAAAAACCCTGGCACAATATATCAGTTGGGGGTGAGGATATAGCATGCACCAAGCAGGAAGGGATCTTGGAGTTATCATCTCTGATGACCTCAAGGCAGAAACAGTGTGACAAGGCAGCAGGTAAAGCAAATAGGATGCTGGGATGCATAGGCAGGGCATCACCAGCAGGAAAAGGGAGGTCATAATTCCACTATACAAGACACTAGTGAGGCCGCACCTGGAGTACACTGTGCAGTTCTGGAGACCTTACCTACGTAAGGACATAGACAGGGTAGAAGGTTCAGAGGAGGGCAACAAAGATGGTGCATGGATTGCATCACAAGTCCTATGAGGACAGGTTGAAGGCACTGAACATGTACTCCCTGGAGGAGAGGAGGGAGAGAGGGATATGAGAGACATACAAGTATCTTACAGGGAGGAACAGGGTGCAGGAATGCACTATTTTAAGCGAAAAGATGTTCCAGGACTAGGGCATGGGATGAAGTTGGAGGAGGGACGATTCAGAGGAAGCGTGAGGAAGAATTTCTTCACAGAGACGGGTGGTGGACAAGTGGAACACCCTGCCAGAGGAAGTGGTGGGGGCTGAAACAATCACGGGATTTAAGAATGCATGGGATAGACATAAAGGAATTCTGGCGGTCAGGGGTAAGGGGCAACAGACTTCCCGGAAAACATAAACTGAACTTACAAACTTAAATGGGCAGACTGGGTGGGCCATAGGCCTTTATCTGCCGACACTGTCTATGTATCTATGTAACTCCTGTGTACTGTGTGAGCCACTAGAGGGAACCAAAGGGAGTCACAGTGTCCCAGAGGGCTGTGATCAAGCTAGTCTAACCACTACAAACCCTGACCTCTGGGTTGAGGCACCCGCCATAGAACCTAGGCCCCTCAACCTGTCAGTAGTCAAGCAGGCAGGGGTAGTAGCCCTTGGGATAGTGCCACCTAGGGGTTACAGAGGCAAACTATGGCTCAGTGGGGAACCACAGGGTTTACTGGGCTGCAGGCAAAGCCTATATGAGAGGGGCTTTTATTAATTTCGTCTCCAAGCATAAAAAGAAAAACAGACTAAGAGGCTTGCCCTGGAAAAACAGTTAAAACTGCTAGAGCGCGGGTCACGGCAGAGGCCACGGAGGAAACTCGTCGGGAACTTAATGCTGTACGCGAGGCGCTCAACCTGTTGTTGGTGGGGGAAGCTAGGGCATTCTGTTTTTTGCCAGGAGGAGTTTTTTTGAATGGGGTAACAAACCAGGACCGTTTCTCATTAATCTGATTCAGGGGAGGGGTGGGCCGGCACAGATACTGGTGATTAAGGATAGGCAGGATTGGGGGTAGAGCAAGGGGGCAGGTGGAGTAGGTTGGGGGCTAAGGGTAAGAGATAAGGAGACGATGGAGGAGGTGAGGGCAAGGAGAGGGGAGGGAGAAGAAGAAGGGAGAGGGGGAGTGGCAAGGGGTTACTGATGTTTCCTGGAGGTTGGATTTAAGATTAGGATTAGATAGGTTGGGGGGAGCAGTTAAAATTACAGAGGGGTAAGTAGGGAGGAGTAATAGGAGTGATGATGAGTGTGAGTTCAGGCACAATGAATTAGGAAGGACAGTTGCAGCTGCTTAACACAGTGAGGTGTTGGCGGAGTTTGAGCTAAAAAGGGCCAAGCTTTGTCTCTTCAAGGATGCATGAGGGGAGGCCATTTAGGCAACTGGTGCCCTGTACATGAATGACCGCTGTGCCTGAGAGGTGTGGCAAAAAGGGACTTGGTAGACCTGTTTTGACATACCACAAGTGCAGTGCGGATTTGGTGCACGGGTGAGGAGATTCTGGATGGCCAGTGGGGTTTGGCCGAGGCAAATGTTTTTAGCAAGTAAGCAGGTCTGATAAGTAATCCTGCCCTTGAGGTGCAGCCAACTAGTCTGAGCATACAGGTTGCAGGTCTGGGTGCGTCTGAGGGCCCCAGTAACCAGTCTATGGGACTTATTTAGTGCAGTGTTGATTCTTTTGAGTGCTGTATCTGTGGCAGCACCATATATGACTAAACCATAGTCAATTATAGAAAGAATTGAGCAATTGACCGCTAATCAGAGTGCATCGGGGTCATGCAGTGTCTATGCCTGTATACGTGCTCGATCCGGGCATTTACCGCCTTTGCGATAAGGCTAATGTGAGTAGCATATGACAGAGAGCTGTCAAGAGTGATCCCTAGATATTTCGAGTCTTATACTTGTTCGAGTGGTGAGCTAAGATTATTTAGTATAGTTAACCGGTGAGATATGTGTCTATTTTGTGGGCTAGAGAAAAGCATAGTTTTCATCTTTTTGTAATTCATTATGCGCTTATGTTTAGTAAACCGGGCCTCAATAGATGTGAAGTTGTCTTGGAGTTGCCTTTCTAGATGGAAGGGGTCAGGTTAACTAGCGAAGATAACGGCATTATCCGCATAAAGTATTATGTTGCAGGAGCTGGCCTGGGGGAAGGTGTCTAGGAAAAGGCTAAAGAGAAGGGGGCCAAGGATAGAACCTTGAGGGACTCCAGAGCACACTAGTTGGCTATCAGAGGGAGTGTTGCTTATTTTGACTTGTGATCTGCCGTCAAGGTAGCTTTTAAACCATCCACTCACAACCCTTGAGAGGCCTAATGTGAGGAGTGAATCAAGCAGTGAAGTATGGCTGACCGTGTCGAAGGCTTTTGAGAGGTTAATGTATATTGCCCTCACAAGTTGACCCCAGTCAAGTGCATTGTGTATAAAGCCAGTATACTTCAGTAGTGCAGTGGTGGTACAATGTGCCTTATGAAATCCATGCTGTTGTGGCACTGAATTTGGTAGTTATCAAGGTACTCAGTAAGCTGGTCTGAGACTATGCGCTCTATCTAATGCTTTCAGTGGTGGGGAGGATAGATATCGGGCGGTAGTTTGAGGGCCGTGCACGATCACTGCTTTTGTGGACAGGAGTAATCACAGCAGATTTCCACCACGGGGGGAACCTGCCCAAGGCAGAGAGATAGGTTCAGAAGTTTATGGAATACTACCAGGGTGAGGTTTAGAAGTCTGAGATCAAGAGAGCCACTGCTAAATCTTGTTTTGCCGAGCACCCGTAGTAGGTACTTTTTGGCTTCAGTCAAGGTGACTCTCCTGAAGTAGAAAAGGTGGGGGGCTGCTGTATTACTGGTTTCAACTTAACGGGCAGGTATATCAAAGAAGTCGGGGGGGGGGGGAGTATGCCGCCAAGGTCAGCAAAGGCATTATTAAAAGTGTCTGCTATACGCTTCTGGTCCTGGATAGTTTCACCATTCACTTCAATCATTGAGGGTGAGGATTTATTGGTTTTGGCAGTAAGGTGTTTTATATTGTCCAAAAACTTCCTGCCACTCCCCAGGAGTTTGAGAGCACATCCTTGAAATGATGGCTTTTGGCAAGATGAATCTCCCGAGTACAGGCGTTCCTAGAGCTGATTATCAGCCTGAGTGTCAGTGGCTCGTGTGCGGTGCCATAGATTATCCCTCATGGCCATTTTGTTGAGTGGAGTGATCCAAGGATTGCTAAGAGGCAGCCATCTGTGTCTTGCTAAAGCTGGGTAAGGAGCCCTCTGATTGCACCTCATATCGCACCATTTCTGTTTTTAACTGCGATGTGAAAATTATAGCCAAAGTAGTGGCGAATCGTTTGAACCAACTGCTTCCTGCCTTGGTCCACCCAGACCAGACTGGTTTTGTGCAGGGGCGCCTTTCATATCATAATACCTAGAAGCTTTTTAATGTGTTATGGTGGGCCTCTTGGCATCCTGGCCACACCTGTGTGTTGTCAATGGACATCGAGAAGGCCTTCGATCGTATTGAGTGGGACTATTTATTTGACGTTTTGGCATGATTTGGTCTGGGGGAGGCATTTGTGAGAATGGTAAAGGTGCTATAAAAAGCACTAGAAGCCCAAGTGCTGGTACATGGGTCTGCTACTACTGATAAATTCCCTCTTTTTAGGGAAATGCTCCAGGGTTGTCACTTGTCCCCTCTTCTTTTTGCTTTGGCCATAGAGCCTTTGGCAATCTGCATGTGAAGTACCCCGGAGAGAATGGGTGTGCGATGGAAGTCGGGGAAGGTACATACAGTCACCCTATATGCTGATGACCTGCTCCTATATATTACTGAACCTCACTGATCCATGTCTGTACTGCTCCAGGTGATCTCGGAGTTTGCTGCCTTTTCTGGCTACAAACGTAACCTGGCAAAGTCAGAATTGTTGTCCTTGGGCAGGGGTCGGGGGCAGCACATGGAGGCTTCAGGAGGTGACCATATCCTTCAGATATCTAGGGATCCAGGTTGGGATGGACTTGAGCTCCTTATACCATCTGAACTATGCTCCTCTGGTGGAGAGCACTACCTATATCTTGGTTGGAGCGCATCAACCTGATAAAAATTAATGTCCTACTGAGGATATTGTACATGATGCAGATGCTCCCAATGGGGCCTACAATGGCAGATTTGAAATGTCGAGACAGGGCTTTTTCTGCTTTCTTGTGGCAGGGGATGCACCCTCGGATGTCTCCAAGGGAGGGTTACATTTCCATGACTTAAAAAGTTACTATACAGCTATCCAGCATAAATACATATCTGATTGGGTGACTTGACCCTCAGTGGCTGGGTGGTTGGATTTGGAGGAGCTGGGAGCCCTGGGTCGGTTGTCTGCGTATCTCACCAGGGTGGGTCACCAAGCATACACATGACTGGCTGCCCCCAACCCACTTGTGTTGTGGGTCCTGGAGGCTTCAGGTTGTATCAAACATCAAAGGGGCACACTGGAAGATGAAACACTACTGATATTGGTTGCAGAGAGGCCCTTCTTTCTCCCCAGTCTATCAGATGGGAAATCTAAAGAGTGGGAGACCCAGGGGGTGGGATGTTTGGGCAGTCTTCATAGCTGGGAGGGGCTACGCTCCTTTGCAGACCTGCAGGGGGATATGGACCTGTCACATGTGCACTTCTTTCGCTATTTACAGGTCAGGGCTTACTGGAGGGGACTGAATAGATACCCAGCTGAGGCATCTGCTTCGGCCCCAGTTGAGCAACTGATATATGCCACCCAAAGAGATCCCAGGGGAATTATAAGGAAAGTGGTAAAGCAGGATAGACAATTTGTACTGGATCTCACATTGAAGAGTAAGGCGTTATGGGAATGGGATTTAGGCATCACTATCCGGGAAGGGGACTGGGGGTTATTGCTGCAGTCCCATATGGGCATTTTGATCTGTAATAAATACAGGGAGTCACAGTTCAAGTTTACACATCATCTTTACTACTACACCCAGATTATCCACAAATATCACCCAATGATCTCTCTTTCTCTCTCTCCCCTCTGTGGTAGATGTCGGTCCGAGACTGGCACATATTCACACTACTTTTGGGCATGCCCAGTATTCAAACAACATGAAGTCTTGCTATATTATGACAGTAGCAGTTTGTCCCACCACTAGAACTGCTCCGGAGGTGAAATGGTTAATACCATTCCAAAATAGAACTTTGAGCACGAGCTCTAAGAAGCAGCTCTATCTGTGTAATTTCAAACCTGAACTGTCAGATTCTTTACTCTGCCTCAGTGAACAGTCGCTCCGGAGATTTCTCCTACTGCTCGGTTCATTTCTCGGTTTAAACAGTGTTTTCTCGGTTCGATTCAACCGAGAATAGTTTTATTTTAACCGCAAAACCGTTCGGTTCAAGCTCTGTCTGTGGTAATCGTAAGTAAATTAAAGGTTTTGTCTGTGTGGAACTTGTAAGTTTATCGGTTCGGTTTTGAACCGATCAGCTGGTTTAAAACTTATTAACTTTAAAGTTTAACATTTTAGAGTGCGGTTCCAGTTCATATCGGTTCTAAAAAAAGCGTTTATTACGCTTTTTTCCAATACCACTCGACACGGTAAGAACCGATAAGGGTGTCTTGCCTAAGTACTGCCATTAAAGGGCAAGTTTTTCTGGTTAGGTTGGCATTAGTCTGAGAAACCCAAAAGAAAACTGGCCCACTTGGTTTCAACACTGTGATGTCTGTGGGGAAGTCTTTGCCAAGGCTGACCCACACACACCTGTGTCTATTGTCTGGGTTTGCCACCTCCAGTCAGACTGCCAGATATGTAAAATTTCCTGCAGCCACCCTGGAAAAGAGATTGGGCAGGCTCAGGGAACGAGAGGCCAAAAAGTCCGCTGACCCGGATGGCCAGCCCGGTTCAGTGCCAACCGAACCGGAGGGAGTGCCCTCTGACCAGGGCGAGACTTCCTCGGGCAAAAGAAAAGCTGGTTCTGAGGAACCAATTCCTGTAAAGAAAACAAGAAAGTCAGCAGGTTTGGAGTCCAAAACCCCTTCTCCAACTGCTGCAGAGATAGCAAAAGCCATACAAATTGTCCAGTCACTGTCTCAGGTTCCGTCGAACCGCCACTATCTGGCAAAAGGTCAGTTCGTCCGGTTCCAGTGGTTCAGGAATATGATGTTGAGGAATTTTATGAACCAGAGGAGGGGGAGGATGATTATGAACAGTATGAATGTGGCTGGGAAGGTCTGGGTGTGCCCATTGAACCTGACATTTCCCCAGAGAGACCTCTAGAATCTCCTCCTATGCTATCGGAGTCCCCATCTCATTTTATGTTTTACAAAAAAGTTGCTGAAACCCTCCAGCTTCCTTGGAAGAAGCTGTGGATGAGCAAGAGGAGCCTGATTTTGTAGAAATGATGGATATTCCAGAGTCTAGGAGATTGTCTATTCCTTTGCATAAGTCTTTTAGGAAGCAAACAATAAAAATTTTAAAAGCTCCTAATTCTGTGCCTCCTGTAGATAAAAAGATGAACAGAAGGTACACATTGTCGGGTCCTGATACAGAATTCCTTTCTCAGCAATGCAGTCATGTTGGGGTAGTTCAGGCTGCAGCCTGTGATAAAGCTAATATCCCCCTGACTTCACATCCTCCTGACAAGGATTCCAGGAAGATTGATGCCATGGCGAAAAAACAGTATATGGCAGCCTCTCTGGGACTCAGGCAAGCAAATTATATGGCTTATATAGCTAGGTATCAGAAATCTAGATGGGATACTGTTATGGAATTAGCCTAGCAAGCCCATGGCCAGCTGGCTAGCGAACTAGAACAGGTGGCTGCTGATGGCATTGAGGCTTCTAAGGTACAGTTTCATGCTGCTGTGGATGTTAATGATGTTTCCTCTAGGGTCATGGCCACATCTGTAGCTTTTCGTAGGTTGGCCTGGCTCAGGTGTACTAGTCTGTCACAGGATACCCAGACTAAGGCTATGGATTTTCCTGTGGTGGGAAATTCTCTGTTTGGGGAGCAGACAGAGAATTACATGAAAAAAGATGGATGAATATAGGACTACTTACAAAAGTGCCCAAGCTAAGCAGTGGCAAGCCACTCCTCAGAGGCGTACCCCCAGGGGTAGGGGTAGGCCTTTTCACAGGCCTTTTTACCAGACTCAGGCCTCCTCTGCCTATGCTCAGAGGGGCTTCTTCAGAGAGCAGAGGCAGGCGAGGGGTGGGCAGGCCTGCTCCACCCCTCAGCCTAAAGCTCCTGCTAAGCAGGCACCCTGATGGGGTGCCCAGGGCCGGTCTCCACTGCCGGTGGGGGGCAGGCTGGCTTACTTCAGTCAGAACTGGGCTTCTTTAACCTCAGACAAGTGGGTTCGGAAGTAGTAAGCCAGGGTCTGGTTCTCAGCTTCAAAAAGTTTCCCAAGTTGAGAACCAGACTTTTTCTACCTGCAAGTGCTTCAGAGATCCTTGCTCTGGAAGCAGAGGTCTCAACCCTGTTGGCTCTCATAGCAGTGGAAAGGGTTCCTCCCCTGCACCAGGGCGGGGGTCTGTATTCCAGATACTTCCTTACTCCAAAAAAGACAGGAGAATGGTGGCCCATATTAGACCTCAGATATCTGAACAAGCATCTTTTGAAACCAAAGTTCAAAATGGTAACTCTGGCAATGATTTTACCCTCCCTAAGACCAGGGGACTGGTTAGCCTCCCTGGACCTCAAGGATACCTATTTCCACGTCCTAATCGGAAGTTCCCATCGAAAGTACCTCAGATTCGAACTACCCTCAGGTCATTACCAGTTCAGAGCAATGCCCTTCGGCCTTACCTCTGCCCAAGGGTATTCACAAAGTGTCTAGCAGTGGCAGTGGCTCACTTAAGGAGGCAAAGGTTGCTTTTTCCCTATCTGGGCGATTGGCTCATTGTAGGCCAGTCCCAGAACAGGTAAATCTCACCTGCAAGTTACCCAGCAGCTTCTCACCTCCCTGGGCTTCTCTTAAATCTACCAAAGTCGGTTCTGGAACCGGTCCAGGTACTCACCTTTATAGGGGCAGAGTTGGACACAAAGCTAGCCAGAGCTTTTCTTCCTTAGAAAGGGTGGACGAATTTAGTGACTCTGGCCTCCTCCTTCACCCTGCAGGTCTCTTGACCAGCAAGACACTTTCTGCAGCTCCTGGGACACATGGCTGCATCCACAGCTGTTGTGCAGGGAGCAAGATTTCAGATGAGAGACATTCAGTTTCACTTGAGAACCTATTGGTCTCAGAGAAGAGACCCCCTTCCAAGTTGGTCCCAGTGACTCAACCTTGATCCAGGCCCTCCAGTGGTGGCAGGATCAGAGCAATTTAAGATTGAGGGTCCCCTTCATTCCCCTGCTCACAATTTGACTCTCACTACAGATGCTTCCCTTCTGGGTTGGGAGCCCACATGGCGACCGTTCCACTCAGGAGTGTGGTCCCCGGGAATCTCTGCTCCACATCAATTTGCTGGAACTCAGAGCTGTCTTTTTAGCTCTTCAAGCATTTTCTGCATCTGTCCACAACAAGGTGATACAAGTCAGAACAGACAACACCACAACAATGTGGTACATCAGCAAACAGGGGGGCACTCGGTCTTCGGCCTTGTGCACCGAGGCAATGAAGTTGTGGTCTCTGGCCTATTCCCTGAACACTTCCCTCATAGCAGTTCATCTTCCAGGAAGGACAATGTCCTAGCGGATGCTCTCAACGAGATTTCCCAGGGCCATCAGATGGTCCCTGGATCCTCAAGTGCTGGGGATAGTCTTTGCCAGATGGGGCACCCTCAGATAGATCTTTTGCAGCCCCAGACAATCACAAACTTTCTCTGTTCTGTTGCAGGCCTCCAGTGTTGGGCTCAGTCCCCTGGATGCCCTTCTCCTGGATTGGGAGGAAGTTTCTTTATGCTTTCCCTCCTTCCCTCTCCTATTCAAAGTATTAGTCAAAATCAGATCTCAGCCTTGCAGGGTGATTCTGATTGCCCGGATTGGGCCAGACAGCCCTGGTACCCACTCCTTCTGTCACTGACAATCCATCTTCCCTTTGCCTCCCAGGATTCACAACCTGTTAACTTGTGCCCAGGGAAGGTTTGGTATCCGGACCTCAAATCCCTCAACCTCAAGGCCTGGCTCTTGAGGGTTAGAAGTTGCTGATTTACACCCCTCTCAAGGTGTTCTTGAAATCCTAAAAGGCTTCAGAAAGCCTTCCACTAGGAGCTACTTATAGTTCTAAATGGAAAAGGTTTTCCATTTGGTGTGCTGGAAAAATATTTCCCCAGAATCTGCTGATTTGCCCATTGTATTAGATTACATGGTCCATCTTAATTCCTTGGGTCTCAGACCAGCTACCCTGAAAGTCCATTTGGCAGCTGTATCTGCTTTTGTGTCAGTAGGAAAGTCATCCCCTCTTTCCACTCACCCTGTGTTTTCCAAGTTTTTTAAGGGATTACTCCATACTAATCCACCCTTTCGGGAACCGGCCCCTGCCTGGGACCTTAATGTTTGCATTGCCCAGTTAATGCAACCCCCTTTTGAACCTCTGTTTTCTGCAGAGCTTAAGTATCTAACTTGGAAAACTGTTTTTCTGGTGGCTATCACTTCTGCTAGACGCATAAGTGAGTTGCAAGCCTTGTCAGTGGAAACTGACTTTATTTCTTTCCACAGGGATAAGGTAGTCCTTAGGACTAATAGGAAGTTTTTACCTAAGGTGGTTTCAGATTTCCATCTTAACCAATCTATCTCCCTTCCAGTATTTTTCACTGATCACTCCTCTTCTGGTGAGAGGAGGTTGCACAACCTGGATGTTAAGAAGCTCTTAGTTACTATATAGAAGTACCAAAGGTCACAGAGTTCGAATCCCTCCAACTTTTCCTTACCTATGGTGAAGTTGGGAAAGAAACCTGCCACTAAGAGATCAATTGCCAGGTGGATTGTCTCTTGTATCCAATTTGTTATCAGAAACTGGGCAGAGATCCCCTCTGGCTTGAGGGCTCATTCTACCAGGGGTACAGCTCGTCTCTCGCTGCTGCCAGAGACATCCCTATATTAGAGATATGCCAGGCTGCTACTTGGAAAGCGGTACACACTTTTTGCAAGCATTACTCCTGGATGTCCAGGCCAGGAGAGATGCTCGGTTTGGCACAGCTGTTCTTCAGAGCCTATTCCTAAGTAGGTTCTGCCCCTCCTCCATGGAGGTACTGCTGTGTAGTCTGCTACTGTCATAATATAGCAAGACTTCATGTTGTTTGAAGAAAAAATTACTCACCTTAGTAATGTTGTTTCTTCTAATGGAGTCTTGCTATTATGACCTCCCAACCTGCCCCTCTCAGAACTTCTACTTGGGTGGGTGCGGGCAACTTAGTGTGGGCACTATTTTATGCCCTTTAGCTTTCTCCCTTTTGGGAGTTTGGGGTGTGTGTTTTATTATACTGTTGTTTTATTCTCATGTTGTTAGAATTGTGTTAGTAGTTCTGGTCCGTGACTTGAGTCTTGGGTGTTGGGACCAGCAATGGTTGTTAATATTTAGGTAGCCATTTGGCTAGTGTAGGTTACAGCTTCCACACAGACCTTAGTGAGTTTTTGCTCGTAAAGATCTGACAGTTCAGGTTTGAAATTACACAGATAGAGCTGCTTCTTAGAGCTCGTGCTCAAAGTTCTATTTTGGAATGGTATTAACCATTTCACCTCCGGAGCAGTTCTAGTGGTGGGACAAACTGCTACTGTCATAATATAGCAAGACTCCATTAGAAGAAACAACATTACTAAGGTGAGTAATTTTTTCTTATGGGCCTTCTGGGGAGCAGTTGCTGATGAGATTTTGGCTATGGCCAAACGCCCATTGGCTGTGATGCTGGTTGTCCTGATTTTTGGGGTGGAAGACTGTGGAGAGGAAGGGGGGGAGTTGCTTCCCCGCTGGATTTGGGTGCTGCTGGTCCTTGCATGACACTGTATATTGAACACCTGGGTGTCATGCCTGGCGCCCACGACCCAGGCCTGGAAGAATCTGACGATGCAAGCTCTGGCAATGGAACGCCTGTCCAGTGTCTTGAAGGAGAGGGAGGACCGTTTTGCTAAAACTTGGGAACCCTTCTTGAACTCACTAACACCAGCAAAGGCCCAAGTCCTGAGAGAGGGGATGGTTTAACCCCTCCACCTTGAATGAGAGAGGTGTTGCTGACTGTGGGATTATGGAACCCCTTTTTCCCCTCCTCCCATCTAATGTTGCATGGCTTGTCCCCACTCCCCTGTGATGCTCATAATGGACTTATTGCTACCTCATTTTGACTGTCTTGTGTTTGATTGTTAGACTGACCTTGTTTGTGGTCGCTTGTGTTGATGTGTTTTATTTCATCTTTGAAAATCAATAAAAAGATGATACACACACACACATACACAAAACAAAAAAAATATATATATATATGTAACTCCCCTACAAATGGGGGTTCCTGAAAAGTCTTCCATGAGCTTGCTTAAATGCTTGCTGCCCGGTTGGTGTTCGGCGCTATAGCCGTTTAAATGTTGTTGCCAGTGAGCGCCTTTAAAGCCTCCATGTACAGTCTCTTTAAGTGCTGCCTGACCGCAGATATAATTAATCTGAATGGGGGGTCTGAGTGTTTCCCTGCTTGAGTCCCGCCCGGGCTGCTGAATAATCGCTCTGTTTCTGCCATCACTAATTGTGCAGAGGGAGCCCTGCTGAACGATATAACTAATTGCTGGTAATCATTTCGAGTAGTAATGATAATGTAGTTTGTACTAACCTGCCTTCTTTGCAGCAAGGACTGTTCTGTTTAGCTCCACCATTTTGGTCTCGAACTGCCGAATTGGACCAATCAGTATTTGGGACTCTAAAATGGAGCCTGCAACTGAAGGGGATATGTGGAGCTAGACTCTGGGAATTGTAGTTTTGGACTGTTGGCGCCTTGTTGCACCAACAGGGGGAGCATGTTGTGACTGACAGCAGAACCGACCAATTGAACCTTTTGGATCTGAGAGAAATCCCCTGAGCTGTGTGCTGGCAAGCCAGATCTGTGTTGGCAGTTGAGAGAGAAACAGCTCGTAATAGTCCGAGCAGCCTCTGCGTAGTAGTTCGCACGGGAGAATTGTGGAAGGCCTGATCTCTAGTCTGCTTGCCAGTTTCCTGCCCTGAGAGGAAAAAGAGGATTATTTCTCGGACTAAATCTGATCTAGTGAGAACGAAGAAGCTACCAAAGTGTGACCAGGCTAAACCTGTAGAAGACCGAAGATTTTGCTGAAAGTGATCGGCCTGTCAGGAACTCCAGCTACTTCTGAGCTCCCTGTTAGAACAGTGACTTTGCGATTGGGACCGGGGAGCAGTGTGCCTGGTATTGTAGAACCGTATACATATAAATGTGCTGTTTGATGATAGTGGGTCATGCTGAATTTCTCCACTGTGCGAACTGTGTGCTGCTTGCTCTTACATATAAATGTGCTGTTTAAATACAGTGGGCCGTGCTGTATTTCTCCACTGTGCGAACTGTGTGCTGACTGCTGTAAGCTGCATCCAGTGTGAAACGGACTAAATCAGCTGTTAGCTACGTGCGTCTGGGCCTTGCCATGAGGGCCCTGCTAGATCACCCTGTTGCACAGAGAAGAGCCATCGACGGGAGACCTGCCTGGGGAGCATTCCCCTTCTCCACTGCTGAACAGAAATGACGCCTCAGTGGATCGTGTGGGCCCTGCTTCTCCTGGCCCTCCAGAGAGTTCATCTGCTCTCTCAATTTCATCCGTCCTGTGTCCAGTCTTGGGTACCGTGAGTAATATCCAGGGTAGCTCCCTGTAACAGATAGCTAAATCAAAAGTGTGTTACCTGATTGTCTTGCTATCTTTTTTCTTCACGAACTGAGCCCTCTGGCTCCGGATTACAAGTATTGTGTTGTGCAAGGTGTGTTTTTTCCATCACAGGGCCCCTACCAGCTGCAATGCCGGCCTACCCCAGACAACGGTCCTGGCTAGTCCACTCCCCATTCACCTGGGCACCCAGAAGTGTGACTGAGCTAGGGACTCTTAACTGCTTGCATAACTGTGTGATTGTTAGGGAAAATAAGCTAATTAACCTGATTGCCCCTGTTCAAATCCCCCTGAATAAATCAGATCTGCCTTTTCTGTCTTTTAAACTCTCTGTGGGTTCTGTTTATGCCTGAAGTATTGTGTTACTGCCATTTGCTCTGTTTTTACCTTGTTTTACAGGGGGTCACCAGGATCGAGCTGGAGAAACCAATCCTGGTGGTAAGTGCCAAGGGTTTGGATACTGGTAAAACATATCCAGTGTTCCAGAGGGCTGTGCCCAAACTAGTGCGACCACTAATAACCCTGACCTCTGGGTGGAGGCACCCGTTTCAGAACTCAGGCCCCTCAACCTACTGGTAACCCCGCAGGCAGGGGTAGTAGCCCTTGGGGTAGCGCCAACAAATATACTACATATATATATATATACATATACATATACATATATACACACACACACACACACACCAGTCTGGCAACTATTCACTGTATAATCTGACAAAGAATGAAAAGTGTAGACAAGCATCACAAATGTAGAATAATGCCAGTTCTATTTAATTTCACCATCAACTGCTTGCACAGTGCCGTTGTTACTGCTTCTGAGCTCACACAGATCCGTAAAAGGAGCAGATGGGGATTTGGGGAATTGTGGTAAAGAGCTGAAATCCAGAATCAGTCCTGCATAATGGACTGTTAAAAAAATCTCTCTGTTCACTGGAGCCTATGGGTCATTGTCATAGAAACACAGAATTTGTCAGCAGAAAAAGACTGGTCGGCCCACCCAGTCTGCCCAGCAGTGCAGCAATGCATATGTATATATATTTATTTGATGTATTATTTCTTCCAGAGCTTCCAGCTTGCAAGCCTACCTTCAGTTGTCCCCTAGCGCCGCCCCGAAGGTTAGACCCCATCCCTTGTGCACCCCACACCTTACCCTTCGTGGCAGAGTGGTGGGGAGTGACTCAACCCACCCCAAATGGATCCATGCCAGGGAGGTGCCTTCTCGGAGGCAGTGCTGCGGGGACCACTTCATTCTGCTGGAGCTGTTTTTTTTCCACTTTTCTCCCCTTGTGTGGAGGCGGGGCTTGCAATGACGCCTGTGGTGAGAGCGCGCACGCTTCCGCATGCGCTCTCACCAAGCATCTGCCCCCGACTCCTCCCCATCAGCTGTAGCGTCAGCGTGCTGCCCCCCAGCAGCCACTAGGGGCCAGTGGAGCGCCGACAGCTAATGTCCCCCCAACCCGGAGAAGGAGAGCAGTCCAACGCCGATCCTCCTTTTCCGCTAATCCCTCGACGACGCGGCCTGCTCCCCGAACACGTGGTCACCGCGGCTTGAGGTAAGGCGCCCAGCGTCAGCCCTCAATGCCACCAGGCCGGCCTGCAATGCATATTTTTACACAAACAAAAATCCCGTAACCTAACCAAACTGAAATACAATACAACACACCTCAAGCAACACAATAAAAGAGTTAGTTGTTTGCTTCTGACTAAGTTCTGTAAAAAACAAGCACATGAAGCCCTGTTTTGCAGCTCAGAAATGTCCGCAGACTAAATGCTTCCTGATATCTGGCTACCCCGGATTGTGTGGAAGACTCGAATTGCTGCAGCTCTAACTTTGTCATCTGGTGACTCCTCCAGCCTCCGGTCTGGTGTTACTCCCAGCTGTGAGTGTTTGTATTTTTCAAGTTCTCTATGTCTCTGCACTTTCTTGGTCATCTCCTGGTACAGTCTGACTAAACAGGTGCGGGTGCGGTGGCATGTAGCAGCATTGTAGAAATGACGGCTGTGGGATCAGAAGCAGCAGGCAGCATCTGTGACTAAGGAGCTTGGGTTTGTTAGAGGAAAAAAGTGAACCGTTTAAATGTGTGTAGGATTCAAAAGTGTGACGTGCACTCCATAGTTTAAACAAAGTGGCTACTCATGGTTGGCTTGCAGCGGGTGCCTGATGCCATGAGCGTGTGATGCCTTGCCAGAGTCTCTTGAGGTGCTGCAGAGTGCAGCCATGAAAGCATGGCAGTTTGGAACTGCTTCAGACACTCCCAGCTTTTTGGGACAGAAAGTCACAGATTGGGACAGCAGGACAAAATCAAGCAAAAATGGTGACATGCCAGAAACATTGGGACACTTAAGGGTATGGCACCAGCTTGGGAGCCAGGAGATTGCAGGTTCAAATACTGCTGGAGCCAAATACTCTTTTTGTGACCTTGGTCAAGTCAATTAACATCTGAGTGCTTCAGTCTGCCTAGCTGTGGAAATGTAGAGTAGCAGGATCCCACTGAAAATGGGATTTCGCTGGGTCAGCCCATCAAGGCAGCAGTAGTGCTACCGCTCGCAACACTGGTGACCCAGGTTCTGGAATGAGCCTGGGTTGTTGGAGGCTAGCTGGGGGGAGGAGGGCTGAGCTTCCCAGGGGATGCTCTCCTGCTCTGGGGGAGGGAGGCAGAGTTGTCACGCCTGTACGACACTGCCACATGTGGATGTATGAGTGGCAGTGCAAGCATTGCAATGTAGGGAGGGGGAGGATGCTATGGGTGCTTGGTTGAGATGTGTGTCAGAATGTTGATAGCTTGGACGTTAGTCCTTTGTGCCGGCATCCTCGGAGGGAGTGGGAACAAGGAGGAAACTAAGGGGTTAACCCCCCAATGCTGAGCCCCATGACAGTCCCCAGCCAGGGGGTCAGATAAGCAGATATATCCACCAACAGTGCCAGCCCCCAAAAATATGTATATATATTTAAAGAAAAAAAACAAAGAAAATAAGATTTTGCATCTCAGCCGGGCTATCCTGGTTAAATAAAGCATCTCAGCAGGGCTATCCTAGTTAAATAAAACATCTCAGCAGGGCTATCCTGGTTAAATAAAGTGTAAAAGAAAAAAAAAACTTAACTGTGTTACTTAAGCATAACGAAACATTTTCCCATTAAAGAGGCATTGGCAGGCCATGCCCTGGCCCATCAGCAGCGTGCTGCAGTGCTGTGCTGGCAACCTGAGTGCAGAGCGGATCAGAGGAGCCATGTCAGGGGAAGGCCCTGACTAAGGCAGTTGCCACTTGGCACCGTGTCTCTACTGGCAAGGGTTAAAGGTGGGTTTCAGCACAACAGCGACACCAGCGGGAGGGCCAGGGTGCGTAGGTCAGTACTTGGCTACCACCCACACCACTGGGAGAGAGAAAGACAGGGAAAAAGATTGGGGTGGGGGAGGGACACTGCCATCGGGATGTCAGCTGGCAGCTCATTTGGGCCCTCTGCCCTGGACTCCTGGCGAGAGAGACGGTGGATGTAGCGGATAAGGATGGGGCATGCGGGGGGGGGCTGCCATGGGACAGGCCTGCGGACTCTGATCATAGTGACAGAGATAAAACTATATGAAAACAAAAAAAAAGAGGCTTTGGCTTCAGAGGGTTCCTTTTATTTTGAGGACTGTCAGCTGCTGACAGAAATCCCTATCTCACGGAACACTTCTAGCTCACCAGGGCTTCCTTCTGACCATTTGTCTCCTCTTCAGCTCTGAACATAATGCAGGGGGCTGTAGGAAAGTAAACAGAGCATGATTCAGTATGTTCATTTATTAAAACGTTGTCTCTGCAGCTATGGGATCCTTGATGAGTCATCTCTCCTGTGTGTGTCCTCAGCCAACAGGTCACTAAAAGGTCTGCTACAGTCTCTCAGCCAGTACTGCATGCAATATAACAATAAGTAGAGGGAAGGAAGTACAGGAGGGTAGCATCTTTCAGAAAAAGAGATGTGCTAAGAACAAGGGGGCACAATTTAAAGATAGAGGGGGGACGGCTCAGGGGTAATGTGAGGAAATTCTTTTTCACGGAGAGAGTGGTGGATGCATGGAACCGCCTTCCTGGGGAGGTTGTTGGGTCTAATACAGTGGGGGAGTTCAAACATGCATGGGACAGACATAAGGCAACTGTAGTGGGGGGTTGCAGGAAGTAGGCTGTTGGTTAACTAGAATCTGCAGCTTATCCAATAGGAAGGGAAATGGCAGACTGAGTGGGCCAAGTGGTCCTTATCTGCCATCAAAGTCTATGTTTCTAAGGTGGAGACAGACAAAAACCTGTAATTTCCTATTCAAACAACACGAAGTCTTGCTGTATTCTGACAAGTTGCAGTTAGCTCCAGCTCTTGAACTGCCCCAGAGAGTGAAGGGTTAAAATTCTATGCCAGGCATAGAACGTTGGGCTCGAGCTCGGTTGAAAACTCTGTCTGTGTCCTTTTGAAACCCAACCATCAGATTCTTTACTCCGCCTCACTGAACAGTTGCTCCAGAGATTTCTCCTTCTGCTCGGTTCTATCGTGGTTAAAGTTTCAGTTTTAGTCCAATTTTCGTTCCGTTTTTCGGTTCGAGACTCTCTCTGTGGTATCGTAAGTACTTAGTTAGTAGCTGTTGTGTGGAAATTGTACATTTTTTTCTGATCGGTTCGGCTGAACCAATCTTGTGGTAAGATCTTAAAAAATAAAAAGTTAGTGTGTGGTTACCAGTCCGTATCTGTTTTAAAGGGGCACTGTCAGCTTTGCCCCTTCGTTTTTGGCCAAAAGTAAGTAGTGTGCCTGTTGGCACAGCTATCTATATATACGTAAGAACATCACTATATGTGGAAAACAGAATTTTTTCACCGTTTTCTGCATTTTGCCAAAGTAGCTTTCTATTCCGGGTCCCGCGTTAAGTCCTCCGCATACGGAAGCACATTCAGGTGGGGCGTAGCGTGAATCACGAAGTGCGGGACCCAATCACGATTTTCCATACTCGACATGCAGCTGTATATTGGGAGAGTCCCTTGCACTATTCTAAAATGCTCTATCTCTGACGACTGCAAACCTAGCACTGGGAGTACTGTAATTTATATTTGTACATTGTGGCCGAAATCCAGCATGCACACTAGAGGCATGGCCAAAGATCTCATCGCGGCGCAAGAGCCGCATCGCTAGTGCGCATGCGCCGGATTTCGCCACAATGTACAAATATAAATTACAGTATTCCCAGTGCTCGGGTTTGCAGTCACCATAGATAGAGCATTTTAGAATAGTGCAAGGGACTCTCCCAATATACAGCTGCATGTCGAGGCATGGAAAATGCATTTCGGGCCAGCACAGTGGACGTGGCTTGCCCGGCCTGAATGTGCTTCCGTAGCGGATGACCAATAGAAAGCTACTTTGGCAAAATGCAGAAAACGGTGAAAAATTCTGTTTTCCACATATAGGATGTTCTTAAGTATATAGATAGCTAAAATAACAGGCACACTATTTACTTTTTGGCTCAAAACGAAGGGCAAAGCTGATAGTGTTTCTTTAAAAAACAATCATTTTAGTGTTTTTTTCCATTACCCATGACACGTGAGAAACCGATAGGGAGTCTTGCCTGGTGGTTGCCATATAAAGGGTAAGTTAGGTTAGGTTGGCCATGTCTGAGAAACCCAAGAGAAAATGGGCCTCTGTTTCAACATTGCAGTGTGTGGAGGTCTTTGCTAGGCCGATCCCCACACCACCTGTGTTTACTGTCTGGGGTTTGACCACCTCGATTCAGACTGCCAAATTTGTAAGAATTTCCCTAAGTCTACCCTGGAGAAAAGGTTAGGTAGACTTAGGGATAAGGAGGCCGAGAAAGCCGCTGACCCGGATGGCCAGTCCGGTTCGGTTCCTACTGAACCAGAAGGAGTGCCCTCTGACCAGGGCGATACTTCTTCGGGCAAGAGGAGTACCGATACTGAGGGATCGGTTCCTACAAAAAGAAAACGAAAGGTTAAATCGGCCGGTTCGGATCCAGAGCTGCATGTTCCGACCGCCGAAGAAATGGCCAAAGCGATTTGGATTGTGGAATCGCTTCGTCCGGTTCCGACCGATCCGGCCCCTTCTGGCAGGGGTTCGGTTTGATCGGTTTCCCCGGTTCAGGATTATTCCCCTCAAGATTTTTACGAACCAGAGTTTGATGAGGAGGAGGATTTTGAAGAGGATGATTACGACGGTGAAAGTCTGGATGTATCTGTGGAACTGGACATCTCCCCAGACAGACCTTCTGGTGTTTCCCCTTCTAGGCTTTCTGAATTCCCTCCCCACTTTCTGTTCTACAGAAAAGTGGATCAAACCCTCCAGCTTCCTATTGAGGAGGCTGTAGAGGATCAAGAGAAGCCTGACTACATAGAGATGATGGACATCCCAGAGTCTAAGAGACTGTCTATTCCCCTTCATAAGTCATTTGGGAAACAGACACAAAAAATTCTTAGGTCTCCCAACTCTGTACCTCCTGTTGACAAGAGAATGGACAAGAGGTATACCTTGTCAGGCTCAGATATGAAATTTCTTTACCAACAATGCAGCCATGTTGGGTAGTGCAGGCTGCTGCCTGTGACAAGGCAAACATCCCCTTGGCTTCACACCCCAGACAAAGATTCCAGGAAGATAGATGCCATTGCAAAGAAACCGTGCCTGGCATCATCTCTTTGGGACTCAGGTAGGCTCATTATATGGCCTATACAGCCAGGTACCAGAAGTCCAGGTGGGACACTGTACTGTCACTGGCTAAACAGGCCTCCCCCCAGCTAGCCAAGGAGTTGGAGGGGGTGGCTGCTGATGGGATTGAGGCATCAAAGGTGCAATTTCGTGCTGCTGTGGACTCCAATGATGTGTCATCAAGAGTCATGGCTACATCTGTGGCTCTTCAGAGAATGGCCGCTCAGATGTACTAGCTTTCATGAGGACACCCAGGCTAAGGCCATGGATTTCCCTGTAGTGGGAAATTCTCTGTTTGGGAGCAGACAGAGAATTACATGAAGAAAATGGATGAGTACAGGACCACTTATAGGAGTGCACAGGCCAAGGAGAGGCAGGCAACTCCTCAGAGGCAACAAGCTAGGGGCAGGGGCAGGCCTTTTCACAGGCCTTTCTACCAGGCGCAGGCCTCCTCTTCCTTTTCTCAGAGGGGGTTCTTCAGAGGGAGAGGCAGAAGGGGGATGAGCAGGGCTGCATCCACCCCTCAGCCTAAGGCTCCTGCCAAGCAGACACCCTGATGTGTCAGCCCGGGTCGGCTCCCCCATTCCAGTAGGAGGCAGACTGGCTTACTTTGTCCAGGACTGGATGTCTGTTACCTCAGACAAGTGGGTCCTGGAGGTTGTAAGCCAGGGGCTGGTTCTCAGTTTCAAAGTTTTCCGAAACTGAGACCCAGATCCTTTCCACCTGCAAATACTTAAGAAACCCTTGCTCTAGAGGCAGAGGTTTTGTCTGTACTGGCTTTAAAGGCCATAGAGAGAGTTCCTACTCCATACAGGGGCAAAGGTCTGTACTCCAGGTACTTTCTTACCTCAAAAAGACAGGGAGTGGTGACCCATCCTAGATCTAAGATACCTAAACAAGCACCTATACTAAAGCCAAAATTCAGAATGGTGACTCTGGGAACAATTCTTCCCTCTCTGAGGCCAGGGACTGGCTAGCTTCACTGGACCTCAAGGATGCCTATTTTCACACATTCCCATCATGTGCTCCCACAGAAAGTACCTCCGTTCGATAAGCCCTCAGGTCATTATCAGTTCAGAGCAATGCCCTTCGGTCTAACTTCAGCTTCAAGGGTGTTTACAAGTGCCTAGCAATAGTGGTGGCCTTTCTAAGAAGAAAAAGGATTTCTATTTTTCCATACCTGGGACGACTGGCTTTTGTGGGCCAGTCTCGCTGACAATCAGAATCAGATCTGCAAGTCACCCAGCAAGTTGCACTTCCTGGGGTTCCTTCTCAATCTTCCCAAGTCAGTCCTTGAACCAGTACAGCTCCTCACTTTTATAGGAGCAGAACTGGACACCCTCAAAGCAAGGCACTTCTTCCTTTGGAAAGGGCAAAAGCAATCTCTCAGCTGGCTTCTTCTTTCTCCCTCTGGTTCTCGACCAGTAAGACATTTTCTCAAGCTTTTGGGCCACATGGCAACTTCCACAGCGGTGGTCCAAGGCCAGATTTCAGATGAGGGACATTCAGTTCCATCTGAGAACTTTTTGGTCCCCAAGGAAAGATCCTCTTACCAAGCTAGTTCCTGTTACTCAGACCTTAATTCAGGCCCTTCAGTGGTGGCAGGACCTGAGCAATCTGAGGCTAGGTGTTCCATTTGTCTCTCAGACTCACTCTGTGGTTCTCACCACAGATGCTTCCCTTTTGGGGTGGGGAGCCCATCTGGGGGCTTTCACGGCCCAGGAACTGTGGTTCTCTCAGGAATCCCTTCTTCACATCAACCTCCTGGAGCTCAGGGCAGTACTTCTTGCCCTACAAGCTTTCTCTCAGTCCATACAGAACAAGGTGGTTCAGGTCAGGACGGACAACACTACCAGCATGTGGTATATCAACAAGCAGGGAGGCACTCGGTCCACGGCCTTGTGCACAGAGGCCATGAAAGTATGGTTCCTGGCATATTCCCTGCAGACCTCTCTAATAGCAGTCCATCTCCCAGGAAAGGACAATGTGATAGCAGATGCATTGAGCAGGATTTCCCAGGGCCATCATGAATGGTCTCTGGACCCTTTGGTGTTGAAGGTGATTTTCTCAAGGTGGGGCACTCCGGAGATAGATCTGTTTGCAGCCCCAGACAGTCACCAACTTCCTCTGTTCTGTTGCAGACCCCCAGTCTTGGGTTCAGTCCCTTTGGATGCTCTGATTTTGAACTGGGAAGGGAAGTTTTTTTATGCCTTCCCTCCTTTTCCTTTATTGTTCAAGGTTCTAGTCAAAAGGTCACAACCATGCAAAGTGATTCTGATTGCTCCAGACTGGTCCAGGCAGCCTTGGTACCCCTGTTGCTGTCCTTAGCAGTCCATCTTCCCCTGTCTCGTCCCAGGAATTACAATCTACAACCTCCTCTCAGGAGAGGATTTTTACCCCAATCTCTAGTCACTCAATCTCAAGGCATGCCTCTTGAAGAGTTAGAGTATGCAGATTTACATCTGTCCCAAGGGGTTCTGGATATCCTCAAGGTTTCTCGAAAGCCAGCCACCAGCAAAACCTACAACTCCAAATGGAAAAGGTTCAGTATTCGGTGTTCCAAGAAGCACATTTCTTCAGACACTGTTGAGTTGTCCACAGTTCTGGATTACATGGTTTACCTTAATAGCCTAGGCCTCAAATCAGCTACTCTCAAAGTGCATTTATCAGCTATCTCTGTTTTCCTGTCAGTGGGGAAGTCTTCCTCTCTGTCATCTCACCCTGTATTCTGTACATTTTTCAAAGGGTTGCTTTATGCCAGTCCCCTTTAGGGGACCCTGCCCTGCCTGGGATTTAATATATGTATTGCTCAGTTGATGCAACCCCTCTTCGACCTATGTCCTCAGCGGAGCTCAAGTACTTGACTTGGAAAACTGTGTTTTTGGTTGCTGTTACTTCTGCCAGACTATCAGTGAATTGCAAGCCCTGTCAGTGGAGCCTGACTTCATTTTTTCCATAGGGATAAGGTGGTCCTTAGAACCAATAGAAGGTTCCTACCTAAAGTGGTTTCTGATTTCCATAAACCAATCTATGTCTCTTCCTGTGTTCTTCACTGATCACACCTCCTCAAGGAGCGGAGGCTACACAGTTTAGATGTTAAAGGCCCTTAGTTACTGCATAGAGTGTACAAAGGGTCACAGGTTTGACTCCTCCAGTTTTTCCTCACTTATGGGGAAGTAGGTAAAGGAAAACCTGACACCAAAGATCTATTGCCAGGGGATTGTGTCCTGTATACAATTCTGCTATGTAAAACTGGGAAAAACTGCACCCCTCAGACCTGAGGGCTCTTTCCACTAGAGGTACAGCTGCATCTCTGGCTGCAGCTAAGGATATCCCTTGTTAGAAATCTGTCAAGCAGCCACCTGGAAAACAGTTCATACCTTCACCAAGCATTACTCTCCGGATATCCAGGCTAGGAGTGATGCTAGGTTTAACACAACAGTACTTCAGAGCCTATTCCCCAAAGTAGGTTCTCGTCCCTCCTCCTGAGTACTGCTAGTGAGTCTGCAATTGAACAATACAGCAAGACTTCATGTTGTTTGAAGAAAAAATTACTCACCTTAGTAACTGTGTTTCTTCTAATGGAGTCTTGCTGTATTCTGACCGCCCCCCCTGCCTCCCCTTTCAGAATCTGTTTTTTGGAAGTGGGTAGGCAGGTGCAGTGTTGCACCCCAGGGGTGTCTTTAGCCCACTCCTGTTGTGTTGGGTGCTTTGTGTTGTTTAATTAAGAATGTTTAGTTCTTATTGCCTGATTTTTGTTCTTTGGGTTTCCTGACTTGAGTCTTTTAGGGAATCCAATGTCTCTCTTGCCAGTTGGCTACTAGGAGTTTACAATTTCCACATTATTATTATTAGTCAGTGAGTTTTAGCTCTTAAGAATCTGACGGTTGGGTTTCAAAAGGACACAGACAGAGTTTTCAACTGAGCTCGAGCCCAACGTTCTATGCCTGGCATAGAATTTTAACCCTTCACTCTCCGGAGCTTTTCAAGAGCTGGAGCTAACTGCAACTTGTCAGAATACAGCAAGACTCCATTAGAAGAAACACAGTTACTAAGGTGAGTAATTTTTCCTTTCTGCTGATACTCTGACACCCTTATCGCGATACCAATATCTTGTTACACACTTCTGTGCAGAACAACAGATCTGTGAAATGTGTCCAGAGCAACAGTCCCACCCTCCACCCTCATTTTGCAATCAACTGCTGTCGCTCACGGATGATCAGAACAGCTGCCCTTTGTCTAGCCCCCAGGACCAGATTAGACACTGGAGTGGACAGCACACAAGTGTCTGGTGAGGCTGGTGTTTTGTTTTTTGTTTTATTTTAACGAACAAAGAACAATAATGGCCTCCTGGGCTCCATCCCCACCTCCCATTGACACTAATTGTACTCATCACTCCTCAGCACCCATCTTTACTTTAGTAACCACTCATGACGGTCCTGTAAACAGTGCTGCCTCCTCAACTGGGGCCTGTTCTACTGCTTCTGATGGCAGTCTGTTCTGTAAGCCAACCACTCATTCTGTGACATAATATTTCGCATGTAACACCCCTGATGATCCCACTCACCTCGCTGCCCAGGCGGACCGGGGCTCAGCAGTACCTCCCCGAGGGCTGGGCCTGAGTCCTTACCATTAGTTTCTTGTGGTGCTGTAGTGCCTCCACCTGGGGCCTCTGCATTGCCGCCAGTGGGTAGAACAGGTTAGAAAGTTTCCCCAGGATAAATAATAGTCTTCCCTCTAATGACTGCCTGTGATGATCCCCCAGACCCACAATTACTCCCCACAATGGCTTTACACAGACAGCAGGTGAAACAGATGAACAATAAATATTCAGTTTATTACTACAAGCTAATGCAAAGGAGGGGGGGGCTACTCCTCCAAAACCTCCTGGTTACCAAACATTCACTTATCCCCACTTTCCCCTTTCCCTAGGTGCACCAGACCAGCCACAGTTAGTAGGTACCTCACGGTCCCTTAGTCTGCAGGCCTGCTGTTTACCGTTGGAGCCCTTACACACTTGCACAAGTTCCAAGAAAAATATAAACTGGTGTAGAGGACGGTTCTCTCCTGACCCTCCTGGCAAAGAAAACAATGGTCTCCCCTGAGCTGCAGCTCGGGGTACTCACAGTGCCCATAGAGGGCGATGACCCCTGCAATCCACAGCACGCCATCTCCTACAAAATGGGTTGTGTAGTTCTTCACCTGCCTGGCCTTTGCAGCTTCGCCCGCAGGCCTTTGTATATGGCTTTCATCAGGCAGGCCTGTTCGTCCTTCTCTCCACAATTCCTCTGATCTTTGCAATGGGGGAGGGGGGTGTCACAGCAGTTCAACTCCCCCTGGTACCTTTTTAGTTTCTCCGGCTTCTCCCCTGGCAGGAAGATCTGTCCCTGATGCAGCAGCCTCCCAGACGTCCCAGGCTGGAGGTTGCAGTACCTTCAGGCCAAACAATCTGCCCCAGTACTTTTGAGCAACCAACCTGAGGGGACCTCCTGCACAGCCCCAGTGGCTGTCTGGCTCCTTCCTGTTTCTTATGATTGAAAGGGGAGAGAGGGGTGGAGAGGATGCAACCCCATTGCCTTTGCCAGGCAAAACCATCAAAATAGCCCTCTGGTTTCCTTTGGAGGACCTCTCTTCCCTTTCCTCCTGCTCCTCCACCTTGCTCTCTCCACTCTCCTGTCTCTCTCACCAGCCATGCCTTTCTACTTCCTGCCGCGGGGGAGGCGTAACCAGAGCCTCCAATGCCTACAGGCAGTCTTTCTCCTGTCTTGCTTTTTGGAGGTGGGGGGAAGGGTAGAGCTGCCTTTTCTCTTTGTAGGGACCCAAACAAGTAGCATGCACGTTTCTAGCTAGACACCTGGTTCCTAACACAGCGGTTCAACTCCCCCTGGTACCTTTTTAGTTTCTCCGGCTTCTCCCCTGGCAGGAAAATCTGTCCCTGATGCAGCAGCCTCCCAGACACCCCAGGCTGGAAGTTGCAGTACCTTCAGGTCAAACAGTCTGCCCCAGTACTTTTGAGGAACTGACCTGAGGGGACCTCCTGCACAGCCCCAGTGGCTGTCTGGCTCCTTCCTGTTCCTTATGATTCAATCAATCAATATCTTTATTTATCCAAGCAGGCACCATTGAGGAGCTCATTTACAAGGTGGACCTGCAGTCCTACAATAATAATACAGAAAGACAAGTTACAATAGTACAAACAGTAAAATAGCTGCTATTATAGTAAAAATGCACATTTACAGGTAATACACATTGAACATAGAACTACAAGGAGTCGTGGATAATGAACTTGTGCATGGTCCAAGCCCCAAAACTGTGCATTTTGTAGTGGGAAATGTTAAGGAGAGGGTAGGCATACCAGATAGAAAATATCAAGCGCATAATGTAGGGAGAGGTGGGGAATAGGTGCGCAAGCGAAGAGGACCCAATTGTTAGAGCAGAGTGAGGGATTGGGAGGGCGGAGGACTCGTACGAAAGGCGACGAGGCTATTTTTGCCCCAAAATGCGGCGACATATGGAGGAGAAAAGCTGCCATTGTACTAAATGCAAGAGGAGGAATATAGTAGCAAGGGCATAACTGGTAGGGTCCTGGAGGCTGGGGCAGAGGGAGGTGTTGGATGGACGAGGCACCGAATATTTTTGGGGGCAAAAGATGATAATTATCCCCTAAGTACGGTAGCATGTAGCAAAATCAGACTGCAGCTGTTCAGAGCATCAAAGAATAAGATATGGGAGTTCGCAATAAATCCTGTGGATCTGTTGGTGGGCATGCTAAAGGCAGAGGCACACATTTCAGCTGGGGGCTGCGTTTGAGGGAGGGAGGTTAGTTAGTGTCTAGTAAAGCAGTTGCAGATTTCTGTAATGCCATCACGGTAAAGTCTTTTGAACAAAAGGGTACTTACTGGGGTTTTCAGCTTAAGTATTTTTGGGGTATTATTCCATATTGGTGGGAGTGAGAATCCAAAGGCGGCTCTCCCGACTCGTGTGAGTGCCCTGGGTATATGTAGCAGGAGTTGTGAGCAGCTTCTAAGGGAATAATTCCTGGGCACATTCGGAGACAGACAGTCGACGATGTATTGAGGGAGTTTGCCACTGAGGGCTCTAAGTGTCCAGAGTGCTGCATTAAAGTTGCGCCTATAGTGAAGTGAGGTCCAGCCCATGGCGGCATATAGTGCGCAATGATGGGTAGAGAAGAGGAGGTCAGTGATGAAGCGTAAAGCTCTGTGGTAGAGCGTATCCGATTTTCCAAGATAGGAAGCCGCACAGCTACTGTATATGAAATCTGCATAGTCAATTAAGGACAGGAACGTGGCTTGGACTAGTCGTTTCTTTGCATCTGCTGTAAGAAGTCTTCTTATCCTGTAAAAAAGGCCAAGTCTTTGCCTTAATTTTTTCAGCAAGTCTTCCAGGTGGTCAGTGAAAGAGAGTTTACAATCGATCCAGACCTCAAGATATCTTAATTTTGGAACGTACTCTAAGCACTGTCCCAGCATTGTGGTTAATGGGGGGAGGGAGTCAGTAGCGCTTGTGTAGTTTATGGGCTAAAATAACATGGCTTTAGTTTTCTTAGCATTTAATAGCAGTTTATTTTATTGATTAGTTGGAGTTGCAGGTGGTTGAAATCTTTTTGGAGGTCAATACAAGCTTCTTTTGGTGTGGGATGACTCAGGCACAGCACTGTGTCATCCGCGAATAAGTGAATACTTGCATCCTTGATTCCCTTATCAATGTTGATATACACTGCGAAGAGGAGGGGACCTAATATGGATATATGAGGGACACCTCTTTGTAAGAGTTTTAGGGCAGATAGTTTGCCATCCGCTTTCACCTGCTGGTATCTGTCTGTCAGATATTCAGAGAACCAGTTTAGAGAAGTAGCATCCAGTCCTAGTGTTTTTAGTAAGTCGAGGAGCAGGTCGTCTCAACTGTGTCGAATGCTTTGCCGAGGTCAAGAAACACAGCACATACTGACTTTTTATGCTCCAACTCCAGTTGCCAGTCGTTGATTACTTTAGCTAATGCCGAGACTGTACTGTGGTTGGCTCTGAATCCGGATTGAAGGGGGTTTAGTAATTTTTCTCTGTCGATGAAGGATCTTAGTTGGCATTTACTATTTTTCCCAGTAGCTTTGAGAGTGTTTGTAGGAGAGAAATTGGCCTATAGTTATTAAGGTTGCAAGGGTCTCCAGATTTAAATAGCGGGATAACATGTGCGATCTTCCATATTTGAGGGAGGGTACTTTGTGTTAGGGACAGGTTGAATAAATGAGTAATAGGCACTGCCAATACATGGCATGCTATCTTTAGGAAGTATGGTTCAAGTGCATCTGCGCTGGCACTTTTCTTAGTATCCAGTTGGAGAATCAAGTCTTCCACTTCTTTGAGAGAAACCGATGAGAATGAGAAATGTTGACTAACGGAGCCAACATTTGGTGGGGTCATGCCAAGTTGGCTAAGCCTGCTGTGGCGAAGTGCGTGTTGAATGCCTGCAGTATCTCTTTTTTGTCATTGATTACTGTATTGTCAGAGGTAATTTTTGTAGGGAGCATATTTTATGATGTGGCTCCCTCCAGTTCTTTGATTGTGGCCCAGAATTTGGAGGGACAATTGGCTGCAGTATCTAGTTCTGCTTGGTAATAGCAGGATTTAGCTTCCCTAATCGGTTTGGTGCAGCGATTTCTGGCTGTTCAAAGAGCGCCAGTCTTCCTCTTTTTTGGGATTTGCAGGCAGTTTTCCAGAGTTTATCCTGGACAGTAGTGCAGCCTTGAGATCTTGAGTGAACCAACGGCATTTCTAGCCTTTATCGTGATTTTGACAGAGGTGCATGTAGATTCATGGCGTGAGTAATGATTTTATGTAGTATAGAATATGCAGTTTCGACTGTTTTAGCAAGGTAAAACTCTGCCTAGGGGAGTTTTTAGGTCAAGTAGGTATGCCTTTGAGTCGAATGACCTGGTTGACCTTTTGGTGGAGAATTGAGCGTAGTTGTCACTTTGTTGGCTGCCCAAACTCCAGCTATTAGGCACTGGTCACTAATATCCACGTCAAAGGTTCCAATGTGGGAGAAGGAATGGGGTTTATTCACATGCAGGACATCCAGAAGGGTACTTTTGGCTGTATTCTTTTTGTTGATATGGGTGGGCTCTTCGTTGAGTAGGGTGAAACCAAGGGAGTCGCAGAAAGATTTAAGCGGGTGATTGGCTTCCGACAGCCAATTGTAGTTTAGATCCCCGAGGATAATTGTTTCCAGGGGCTAGTGTCCAAGATAGTTGTAAGATAGGACAAGAGCTGAGTACGGCAGGTGGTGGTCTATAGCATCCTATGACTCAGAGTGCTAACGATGGGGATAGTCGATTTTATGTACAGACACTCATATCCGCTACCAGTGAGTTAGAATTAAGTGTTGATGCCACAAATCTATCTTTGATGTAGATGGCGACCCTACCTCCTCTGGATTGCCTATCGCATCTAAAGATCTGGTACTTAGGTATATTAATCACGCTATTTGGCGCAGAGGTCCGTAGCCAGGATTCTGAAATAACAAGCACATCTAGCATTGAAAGGCGGTCCAAGCCTGGATAAGGGTGAATTTTTTTCAGCAGGCTGCACACGTTAATGTGCATAAAACTAATACCTTTAAGAGATAGTGACTCGGAAGGGGAGGTAAGTTTATTTATGGGTCTTGGATTAAGCTCGACATTGCCAGAGAAGAGTAAGAGGAGGAGCAGCAATTTTTTCAGGGATTCAAGTGAAAGGCAATGAGCTCGAGGCTTTTTCTGGCTTGGCATGGAGGAGGAACCGGGGTGCCAAGCTTTGTTTTTTAATTTATGCAAGCCTAAGGACACTGAGGCTAATATTCTGGCTGTGTAATGCCAGTGGGAGTAACTCAAATTAATTAGAGATAAGGAAGGATGCGTAGACAAACCTGCAATAGTTGCTTTTCAAGGAAGGTAGTCCACCTGGATCAGTTGGCAAGGAGCCTTAGCATAACATGTGATGAGTAGAGTCAGATTGGGTGACCAGTCCTCAGGATGAGGATGTGGTGTACCCCCAGTCTCAAATTTTTCAGATAATAAGCCAGTAAAGGGTATGATACATAGTGCAGTCAGGAGGAGGAATTGCTACGAGGCTGCTGTAATTGCAGTTGTTGGGTAAATGAGGGAATTTTGATAACAAGGGTAGCTTGCTGGCTGCTGGTTGCAGGATTCCCCTGGCGGAACCCTGGCAGTAACAAATTGTTTTAGTAAGAAAGAGAAGGCAGGAGATTCATCAGGGATGGGAGTGGTCAGTGCTAACAGGTCTATATAATAGCACACAGGAGGGGGGATGGGCAGGTGGGTGAAAAACTGCGGCTTTGCCGTACCTCTCAAGTGGTGGAGTCCGATGAGGAGGTCTCGGGCGGCAGCTCCGGAAGCGCCGACCACCCGGTGTCCATGGTGCACGGAGAGGGCATCTAAGCTGGGATCCCTAGTGGGTTCTCGGCTAGAGAAAGGAGAGAGGAGCTCGAATTAATAGTGGGGCAACACAAAGGCTAGCAGTCTGAGCGAAAACAGCTCAATTAGCAACTGAAAAGCCAGCGATTTCCTTGGCGCCTTGCAGTCTGGAGAGAGCTACAAAGTCACGAAGGGGCTATAACACTTGGTTGCTGGGAACATTTTTAGACAATAAACACAGTTTTTTGGCAAATCAGTCACAGTTCAGTAATTTGTAGTACAATTTTCAAGTAAAACAGTGCCTTAGCAAGACAGGATATGCTAGTCAGCAAGACAGGATATGCTAGTCAGCAATAAGCAAACCTAAAATACCAAAATGATATGCCTCAGCAAGACAGAATGAGATAAAACTGCTAGAAGGCTTAGTTGCAAAAACGGGATGGGAGGAATTGCAGTTGTTGACAGTAAGTAACCAATAAATTGAAACATCAGATAGGAGTGGGGGAGACTGTGTGCATTTAAAGGAGGTCTGGGAGGGGAGGGGAGGGGCCAGGAAGGGGGTGGGACGAAAAATCAAGGGGAAGTTTAGAGCTAGCACTGAATCAGTGCACATACAGTTGGAGAGAAACTGCAGCGGGGGATGGTGAGTTACTTTACACAGGCCGAGGCAGAACAGGCTAAATTAAATATATAAATTAGAAGCCAAGTACAGGGATGCGGCTACATTAAGCCACACGCCTCGGTGCTCCTGTCTCAGGTGAGTGAGACCAGCCAATCAGGGAGCTCTACACAGGCGTGGAGCCAATAGCGCCCTGAGAAGGCGCTGAAATTGAAACAGCAAATTGCAAGTGATGATCTGGTTCAGCGCTCACACAGCCCAGAGAAATCGTGGGCAATTTTTCAAGTGTCAGACTTATCTTCTCTTTGGGGGGTAGGTGGATCAGGCTCCTTGCACCATAGAGGTGCTGTGGCTGGATCGTGACCGCTGCCCGTGGGAGCAAGTGGCACCTGTAAGGAAGGAGACAGCAGATTAAATAGGAGCAGATGGGGGGGGGTTGTCTAAACAGAGACACACAAAGAGAGCTGAGCACCAACTTGAAAGACAAGTCAAGGGGCGGTCTCAGACAGAGGCAAGGTTCCGGCTAATTCAGGAATCCAAAACAAGCACAAAAGGACAGACTGATGGGGGAGGGCAGGAGGGACAGAACAGAGACAGAGGAGGACGGGGGACAAAGGAAGATGATTAAGAATGAAAGTCAGCCAGCCTGGTGGCGCTGAGGGTTGAGGCGCTAGACGCCACACCTCGCGACTGCGCCGGCGACCCGGGTTCGGGAACGGACTCGGGTGGCCGGGGGTCGGCGGGGGGAGGGAGGATCGAGCGTCCCAATGGATGCTCTCCTCCCTCAGGGGTGGGTTACCAAGAGCGCATTGCGCTCTGCATTCCTTCCATAGCCGGTGGAAGCACCGGCAGAGGGAAGGGGTGGAGGTGGCTTCGCTTGTCGGAGCTGGGGAGGGGGGACGTCTCGGCACATGAGGGTCTGCGTGCGAGCACGCCACCACTCGGGACGACGTCCCTAGCGCAAGGCGCCCTGGGGAGTGGGGGACGCCAGGGAAGAAAAACTGAAATACCTCCGCAGCTCTAGATGAACCACTGAGTCCACCTGGACCACTCTAGCAGGACAGACCCCAATGTGCGAGGAGAGGAGGATGGTTCTAGGGGCAGATCCCTAAGGTAGGTAATGGGGAATAAGGAGCGGACGGAAGGAGGGGGCACCGGAGGCAGTAAGGAGGGATAAAGATGAAAAATAAAAAAAAAAAAAAAGAATGAAAGTCAAGGGCAGGAGCCTTAGGCTCAAGACAGAGGCTACACATATTTTACAATTCACTGAATTTTCTAACTAAGTCCATAGCACTAAGCATGTAAACCCAGTACAGTCTTAAATAGGATTAAAAAAAATATATATTAACAGAGCCAGTAAAACTTTTTTACAAACTCAGTTCAAGGCAGTGTACAGAGTGAAAGCTTAATTGGGGAAAAATCAAGGGGAAGTTTGTAGAGCTAGCACTGAATCAGTGCACATACAGTTGGAGAGAAACTGCAGCGGGGGGAAGGGGTAAGTTACTTTACACAGGGCGAGCAGAACAGGCTAAATTAAAATATGTAAATTAGAAGCCGAGTACAGGGATGCAGACTTATATTAAGCCACACGTCTCGGGTGCTCCTGTCTCAGGTGAGTGAGACCAGCCAATCAGGGAGCTCTACACAGACGTGGAGCCAATAGCACTACCCTGAGAAGGCGCTGAAATTGAAAATGGCAAATTGCAAGTGATAATCCGGTTCAGTATTCGCACAGCCCAGAGAAATCGTGGCAATTTTTCAAGCGTCGTACCTTATCTATCTCTTTGGGGGGTAGGTGGATCAGGCTCCTTGCACCGTAGAGGTGCTATTGCTGGATCGTGACTGCTGCCCATGGGGGCAAGTGGCACCTGTAAGGAAGGAGACAGCAGATTAAATAGAAGCAGATGGGGGGGTGTCTAAACAGAGACACACAGAGAGAGCTGAGCACCAACTTGAAAGACAAATCAGGGGGCGATCTCAGACAGAGGCAAGGTGCCAGCTAACTCGGGAATCCAAAACAAGCACAAAAGAATAGACTGATGGGGGAGGGCAGGAGGACAGAACAGTGACAGAGGAGGACAGGGGACAAAGGAAGATGATTAAGAATGAAAGTCAAGGGCAGGAGCCTTAGGCTCAAGACAGAGGCTACACAGATTTTACAATTCACTGAATTTTCTAAGTCCATAGCAGTAAGCATGTAAACCCAGTACAGTCTTAAATAGGATTAAAAAATATATATTAACAAAGCCAGTAAAACTTTTTTACAAACTCAGTTCAAGGCAGTGTACAGAGTGAAAGCTTAATTGGGGAAAAATCAAGGGGAAGTTTGCAGAGCTAGCACTGAATTAGTGCACATACAGTTGGAGAGAAACTGCAAGGGGGAATGGTGTTACTTACACAGGCTGAGCAGAACAGGCTAAATTAAAATATATAAATTAGAAGACGAGTACAGGGATACAGGCTAAGTTAAGCCACACATCTCGGTGCTCCTGTCTCAGGCGAGTGAGACCAGCCAATCAGGGAGCTCTACACAGGCATGGAGCCACTAGCGCTACTCCTGAGAAGGCGCTGAAATTGAAAAAACAGCAAATTGCAAGTGATGATCTGGTTCAGCGTTCACACAGCCCAGAGAAATCGTGGCAATTTTTCAAGCATCGTACCGTATCTATCTCTTTGGGGGGTAGGTGGATCAGGCTCCTTGCACCGTAGAGGTACTATGGCTGGATCATGACCGCTGCCCGTGGTGGCAAGTGGCACCTTTTCTATCTCTTTGGGGGGGAGGTGGATCAGGCTCCTTGCACCGTAGAGGTGCTATGGCTGGATCGTGACTGCTGCCCGTGATTGAAAGGGGGGAGAGAGGGAGTGGAGAGGGATGCAACCCCAGTGCCTTTGCCAGGCAAAACCACCAAAATAGCCCTCTGGTTTCCTTTGGGGGACCTCTCTTCCCTTTCCTCCTACTCCTCCACCTTGCTTGCTCTCTCTCCCTCTCCACTCTCTGCTGTCTCTCTCACCAGCCCTGCCTTTCTGCTTCCTGCCACGGGGGAGGGGTAACCAGAGCCTCCCATGCCTGCAAGCAGTCTTTCTCCTGTCTTGCTTTTTGGAGGTTGGGGAGGGTAGAGCTGTCTTTTCTCTTTGTAGGAACCCAAACAAGTAGCATGCACTTTTCTAGCTAGACACCTGGTTCCTAACTAGCACCAACAATAATCACAGTCACATCAAGGCTTGCATCAGGTCCAGCCACATCAATGGACCAGGCGTGAGTACCCCCAGGACAGCGGAAGTCCCCTGCCCACTTTACGTAAGCGCAGGGCTGGGGGGGTCTTACACTTATGTGTTTCCTGACTATCCCCCTCTCAGTGACAAATTATGCCCTCTGCTTTTCCTCAACAGCAAGGCCTACAGTAAGGCAACAAGGATGCTGGAGTGTATTGGGAAGGGTTTTGACTGTAGTAGAAAAGAGCTGATATTGCCCTTGTTCATGTCACTAATGAGGCTTCATGCAAGTCACTAATGAGGCCTCACCTGGAGTACTTTCCCCAGTTCAGGAGTCCACACCTGAGACAGGACATAGGTTGGACTCAGTACAGCAAGGGGTCATCATAATTATCCAGGACCAGCAGCACAGATCCTATGAGGAACAGCTGGAGGCCTGAACATGCACTTGCTGGAGACCAGAAGGGAGAGAGGGACATGACAGAGACCAGAAGAGAGAGAGAGAGAGAGGCATGACAGAGAAGAGAAGGGACAGAGGGACATGACTGAGACCAGAAGAGACATAGGTACATGACAGAGACCTGTATATTTCTAAGGGGACTAAATAGAGTGAACAGAGAATACTTGTCTGTGAGGAATAGGGATACAGTCATGAGGGAGCATGATTGCAGACTGGTGTGTGTGTGTGTGTGGGGGGGGTAAATTCAGGAAGGATGTGAGGAGGCTTTTTTTCAGTGAGAGGGTGGCGGAGCCATGTAACAGGTTGTTGGCAACAGTGGTGGGGGAGGGTACTATAAATGGGTTCAAACATGACTGAGACAGAGTAAGGGGTCTCATAGTTCCACTCGATGGAGCCAGGGGGTAGAGATTCAGGAGGGGGATAACACCCCAGAACATTAGGTCAGAGGATATGGTAGGAATACCTATGAGCAAACTAGATGGACCCTTGGTGTTTATCTGCCAGCAGTGTCTATATTCTGTGTTAAACGTTCAGTATTATAAAATGGCAAGAAAAATCCCTTGGTTCTAATTGGTCAGTGCTGACCTTCAGCAGTGATGTTATCCCAGCACAACATGCCTATTCACAAAGCAACTGAACCATATTTTAAAAATGCATTTTTTCACAGTTTTTCTTTTACAAGAAAGCCATTTTATAATTACAGTAATACACTCCAGGGCGTGTGTGATAGGGAATAGCGTTACTTCTTCAGAGTTGGATGCATTCAGCCTGCAGCTTTGTACCCAACCACCTGAGGCGTGACGTCATCCTAACAGCACAACACACGCCCTATTGGACATTATTGCTTAAATAATATAGTAGTGGGGATGTACTGCTAGCTACTGCTGTACCTGTGCAGCATCTTGCATCTGCCTTGTAAACCAAATTTGGTATTCCACCTCAAAGTCTGGTATTCTGTCCATCCAAAAGAACATGCTGTAGAATCCACTGCTGAGTGGAGGCATGGAGGAATATTCCTGTTGGAATACCAGATGATGAAAGTAGTATTCTGCCTTGAAAACTAGTATGCAAAACAGGGCAGAATGCCAATAAATTCTAGCCCTGCTATATTTGTATTATTTTTACCAGAAAAAAAGCTGCATTGAGCAAAGCTCATTTACAAAGAGGTTCTGGGTAGGACAGATGACAAGACAATAGTTTAGGGTCAACAGAACTACAGTGTTACAATAGTAGATAAAAAGGCAAAATCGTGACAATAGGTAGAAGCTGATACATTAACACTTACATAATAAACAGAAATGCAGTGAAATACAAGGGTGCAAGAAGAAAGAGGGTAAACAGGATGGGCAAATCAAGGCAGATGCTATAACCTAACAATACATAAAATCAAGGAGGTCAAAAGCTTTCACATTTGTCTGTGCAATGGTTAATAATTAGGGGATACATGATGGGTAGCTATGTGATATAGGATATATCTGAATGAGTGGCAAGTGAGCTTGGGGAATCTCACGAGTGGCAGAGCGTAGTGGAGCCATGAGTGTTGGCTCCCCAGAGCTCACTTGCCACGAATTCAGATATAGCCTGTATCACACAACTACCCATCACGTATGCATTTTATACAGTAGGGGTTCCATTTTTACTGCTATTTGTAGTGCTATATTCTTTCGTTTATTTGTTGTTTTTAACTGCTATATTCTTGAGTGTTTTATTTTTGTTTGGTGTTCTTCCGCAGTGTTGGGTTTGTGTTTGTGAATGTGGTTTGGTAGTAGGTTATGATTGGTGCTTTCAGTGACTGGGATGTGATATTGGTGTTTCATTGGATAGTGAGTGTTATATCGTGGTTCAATGTATAGGGTGTATGGTGGTTGTTGACTGGGTGCTTTTACGTTGTGTTTGCAGAGTTGATTGGCTGTAGTATTCTGTGTTCATTTGTGATTGGTAGTTGTGGTTTGTGGGCGGGGTTTGTGTTCGGCTTTTTGGCATGTAGTTTCCATGGCTTTTTTCATATTTTCCTTGGTATCTTCTATATTTACTTATTATTTTTGTTTTGGAGGGCTCTGTGTTATATATTTTGAGGTGTCTTTGTACCTTTTACTGTGGATATTTCGTGATGAGTGCAGTCATCGTGTCGGGTCTCTGGAGCAGTACATATGCGGTATGTGTTTCAGTTTGCTATTTCCATGGTTACTCTTTACAGGGACATATCTATTTGGTATTATATGTTTCTGTCCGGTTTATTTTATCGGGGATACTTGTATTTTTTCGTTTTGGGGATAATGGTTTTCAGGGGCTTCACTTTACTTTTTAACGATAGGGAATGTAGTTCAGCTGCTGCTGTGTGTGACATGTATACTGTGGTGATATTTAGAAGTGACGTGTACATCGTATATATAACTTGAAGTAGGTTTCACGGTGTACACGTCACGATCTGATTATCACACTGTGGCCCTTATACGTAGATGTTTGTAACGGAATATCACTTCACACCTATTGTATAATTAGAGCTTTGAAGAAGGCTAATGAGGGAACTCGGTTTAACTGTCTTTTGCAGGTTGTTGCAAAGGGAAGGAGCGAGCCAGCTGAAAGCCTTTTTTTGAGAGTTGGTGAAGTGTCTGGCTATGTTCAGAAGGATAATATTATTTTTTCTCAGGCTGTATAGACCAGTTGGTCTTGTAAAAAGAGAGACTACGTATGGCAGTAATGCATTCCTGAGTCCTTTCTTCTTGTGCCGACAGTGTACAAGGAGCAGGGATGTGTTTTGGCTGGTAGATTGGTTATAAAACACAACGCTCCATGATACAGTATATCTAATCTGGATCTGCTGTGGATGAGAAAAAATGAATATGTACATACATTGCAGACATATGTGCAAGCTTTTATGGAGGAAAAAAGACCAGTGGTCCATAACACTCCTTCCTTTTATCTGCTCCTTGGGAATAGTCTGTCTCCCCCTTTTTTTTTAAAGCGCTTGTCGAGTTTAAGCTTGAAGGTTCTGAACAGACAGATTTTGGAAAGAAAGAAGACCACTGCCTCATCATTTTCTTCCTTCCATCAGCTCAGTGGAAATGTTCTGTCACCACCCCAGGGACGTAGCTACATGTAACTTTTTTAATGGGGGTGGGGATGGGGGCAAAGTACGCTAAAAGTCTTGGTTTCAATGGGTGAAACCAAATCAATAGTTTGGGGGTCTGGGGGACGCCTAGGCCCCAGTAACCTCTAGGATTTTAAATGGGTTCAGGTGCATTAATGATGTTTGCAGTTTTTCTTTACCTTTAGAAAAGTTGCAAATGGGTGCTCAAATATATCCACCTGTATTTTGCTTACATTAACTTCTCAGTCACTCAGTGGTGGTATGCCCAAGGGTAACATAAAGCCGCAACATTATTGCTTCAGAAACATATTCCTCATGTCAGCCTTTTTTTTTTTGCAATTAAAAAATGTTATTGGAAAAGTCACAAAAACATACAAAATTCATTTTCATTTTTTACATCATTATAACGTATTCCAACCATCTCATAATATGTTGTGGTACATTTGTCCTCTTATCTTTTTAGGTATAATAAATATGATAATTATATGTAGGAGGCAACTCATTAAAAGAAAAGATCTTTATTCCAGTTGTATAGTTATGTTCTGTAAGTACCTTTTATTATACAATGGCAAAAAAGAATGCCTGATCCTGATTGGTCAGACTGGGACTAGAGTCGGGATGTTACCCCAGCATAACATCCCAGCTGTAGTCCCAGTACACCCAGGACCGCAGCAAATAAAAAAAAATTAAAAATTCTGCAGCCATCACTAGGAGCAGCTTCAGTGGTCCCCGTTCTGCTCCTAAACGCGCGCCACAAACCGCTCAGACCTCCAACACACAGGCTGTGGATTACTTTTATCTCCCGATACAAAACACACAAGAACTGTACCGGGAGAAGCATTAGCACAAACACATTGCCGCTGTGAACAGTGTATAGGGTTTTGTGGGCAGCTGACTGCACGACTCGCGAACTGTAAAACCCGAAAGTGTCAGAAACAAGCGGAGCAAACAGCTGCCCGTGGGCTCTGGAAAACAAATAAAAAAATGTTATCTGCCACTTTATTAATCATCTCTGCAGCTATTTCTTCTCCCCCAAAACACATACCCACACTAGCGGTATCACCGAAGCTGCTGCACAACGGGAGGATGGGGTTGGCGGGCACACAATTTCCGGTTTTACGGACATTCAGAAATATAAAAGAAGACACAAAAAGATAAAAATAACTAAATACAGGACAACAGACTGCCTTATTAAATTCAAAAAGAAAATAAAAACACAAAGAAATCGGCTGTCTCCCAATTCTGCCAACTGTAACAGGAGAACAGAGTTGGGGTGAGACACAGACACTTACTGGACAACATACACAATAAGCACTATTTTGTTACTATGTATACCTATCCCCCTCAAAAAATGACACTAAAATAAACTTTTATTGTACCTATTACTATTTTCTCCCATTTTTTTTAAATTCTAGTCATTGTATAATAGGAATAATGCCCTCAAGGGTGGAAGTTATGCTGGGATAACATCCCTTCTCGGGTGTTGGATGCCCTTGCCCGAGGCGGGATGTTATCCCAGCATAACTCCCACCCTGTCGGGAATTATTCCTTTAGTATGTCCCTTTGGCCCAATAGGCCCTCAGAAGATATGAGTATCTAAGAATATCATCTTTCATTCCTTTGTAGGAAAATGTAGTGCAGGACCTTCAGTTTTACTTTAATATCATGTGTTTTGTTGTCATTAAAGCAACAGATACTGTATGTAAGCCCTCCCTCTGGTGTCTAGGGGTATGAATACATGGTAACGTTTGTCGGGAAGGGGGCACTCACAGCCACTGAAAACACAGTCACAGAAGTTGCCTTGTTTACCTGGTTCAATTTGTTTTGTCCATGGGGTGTCCCTGTCTCACAGTCTTAGGGTGCAGGCAGCTGCAGGGCAAACTTGGTTAGAGTAAATCACAGTGCAACATTTCATTGAAGCTAAGGTTCACACTTAGTTGAAAAGTTCCAACAGGATTTAATGTCCAACAATTTAAAACAAACTTCCACTCCATGGAGCACTGGGTCTTCGGTGGGTACAGTTAATTTCCAAGGCACAAGACCAAGATCACAGTGGCTCAAATGACCGAATAAGATCTCCACCTTACTTCATCCCTCCAGAGCCGAATAAGGCTCTTGAAATAATGGCAGCAGCATTAATCTGGGCCAAATAAGGCCTCCCAAGAGCTGGCAGCTCTCTTATTCTCTCCTGCTCACAACCTTGAAGTTTCCTGTATTGAGCATCTCAACCTCACTCAGCCTGGCTAATCAAGCAGCTCCACAAGGAATGCTGCGAGGCACAAGAAAGGGAGGATGCAAGCAGGAAGGGTAGCTATCCCCAAAACGCACCACAGAACCAAGCCCAGTGCTTGCACTCCGAACAAGGGTCCTCACTGGTTTCTTTCAGAATTTCAAAAACTTTTATTGCAGTTCCAAGGTACAGTACCACACCAGTGTAAAGACATGCTTAGGGGCTTGGAGTGGCCAGTGAACACGTCTTCACACTGGTGTGGTATTGTACCTTGGAAACTGCAATAAAGGTTTTAGAAATTCCGAAAGAAACCATTGTGGACCCTTGTTTGGAGTGCAGGCATTGGACTTGATTCTGTGTCTAGTCGAGCACCTCTCACACACCTACTTCAAGTTGAAGCGGGCTTCTTCCAGGCTTGAACCTGCTGCAGCACAGAAGCTTTTGGGAAGGGGGGGGTTCAGTTCTACTGCATACTCTCTCTTCTCTTCTCTTCACAAAGCTGGGCACTACGAGCCAGATGTCAAAGTGGGCACTCCAGACGGGTGCCTATGACTGTCCAGCAAGGGGGGCGTTCGAAGAGGCTTACATCCTGGACTTCTTATAACCTCCTGAATTGTCCCCACCTGCTCCAGCTTGGTTCTTACAGGCACCAGTTTCAGTCTCTAGGTGACTGCATAGCAGGCTCTCAACTCTGCCCTTCCACAGCACAGGCTCTCACCACTGAGCCGCATACCTTCTCTCACTGTGGCACGGAGTTCCAAAACTTTGCAGCACTCTAGATGACTCGAGATGTTCTTTCCCTCCCCGAACCACTTCACTTCACACACGGATGCTGCCAGTACTGCGGGATACCGTGGGTCGGGGTGGCCATTGTCCCACCCCAGCCCCAACCTCTGTCCCTTTCTCCAGAACCGATCTCCCTCTCCTCTCACACGGGTACCGATCTCTCCACCCCCTACCTTGGTGCCAAATCTCCCTTTTTATATCTCTGAGCACCCTGGCCTCGCCTGCCAGCAGGCGGTCCCAGAGAATTACCAAGGCTAAAACCTGTGGGCAATACTAGTAAGCTCCCAGAAGGAGCTTACACTATATTTTCTTCTTTCAAACAACATGAAGTCTTGCTGTATTCTGACAATTGCAGTAATTCCCAACCTTTGAACTGCCCCGGAGAACTAAGAGTTAACTTTCCATGCAGGGCATGGAATGCTGAGCTCGAGCTTGGTTGAAGTCTCTATCTGGAGTGTTTTGAACTTAAACCGTCAGATTCTTTACTCCACCTCACTGAACGGTCGCTCCGGAGATTTCTCCTTCAGCTCGGTTCGAAAGTCAGTTAAAGTTTTCAGTTTTCATTGGTTTTTAAACCGAAAAAAGTATCCGCATAGTCGGTTCAGTCTCTGTCTGTGGTGCCGTGAGTACTAGATAGGAATTGTTCTGTTTTCCTGTGTGGAACTTGTAAAAGTGCGGTCGGTTCGGCTGAACCGGCCATTTGATTGTGAATTTTGCTTGTGTACTTAGTGTGTGGTTACTGTTCTATCGGTTCTAAAAAACGTGTTTTTAAACCATTTTTTTCCAATACCCGTGACATGGTTAGGAACCGATAAGGAGTCTTGCCTGGCGGTTGCGAAAAAAGGGGTAAGTTTGGTTAGGTTGGCCATGTCTGAGAAACCCAAGAAAAAAATGGGCCCACTGGGTTTCAACACTGCAGTGAGTGTGGGGAGGTCTTTGCTAAGGCCGATCCCCACACCACCTGTGTTTATTGTCTGGGGTTTGACCACCTCGATTCAGACTGCCAAATATGTAAAAACTTTCCCAAATCTACCATTGAGAAGAGATTAGGTAGACTGAGGGAAAAGGAGGCCAAGAAGTCCGCTGACCCTGATGGCCAGCCCGGTTTGGTTTCGACCGAACCAGAAGGAGTGCCATCTGACCAGGGCGATACTTCTTCGGGCCAAAGGAGAGCCGATTCCGAGGGATCAGTTCCAACAAAAAGAAAACGCAAAGATAAATCGACCGGTTCAGATCCAGAGGTTCATGTTCCAACCGCCGAAGAGATAACCAGGGCGATTCAGATTGTGGAATCGCTCCATCCAGTTCCAACCGATCCGGCTACTTCTTGCGCAGGGGTTCGGTTTGGTTGGTTCCCCCGGTTCAAGATCATACCCTTGAAGATTTTTATGAACCGGAATTTGATGAGGAAGGAGAATTTGAGGATTATTATATAAGTGAAGGTCTGGATGTGCCTGTGGAACCAGACATCTCCCCAGACAGACCTTCAGGTGTTTCCCCTCCTAGGCTTTCTGAGTCCCCTTCTCACTTTATGTTTTATAGAAAGGTGGCTGAAACCCTCCAGCTTCCTATGGAGGAGGCTGTGGAAGATCAAGAGGGGCCTGATTATGTAGAGATGATGGATATCCCAGAGTCCAGGAGACTGTCTATTCCCCACCATAAATTTTTTGGAAACAGACACTAAAAATCTTAAAGTTTCCTAACACTATACCTCCTGTGGATAGAAGAATGGACAAGAGGTATACACTTTCAGGCTCAGACACAGGGTTCTTATATCAACAATGCAGCCATGTTGGGGTAGTGCAGGCTGCTGCCTGTGACAAGGCAAATATTCCCTTGGCTTCACACCCCCCTGACAAGGACTCCAGGAAGATTGATGCCATGGCAAAGAAGCAGTACATGGCATCTTCTTTGGGACTCAGGCAGGCGAATTACATGGCCTATACAGCCAGGTACCAGAAGTCCAGGTGGGACACTGTACTGGCACTGGCTAAACAGGCCTCCCCCAGCTAGCCAAGGAGCTGGAGGCGGTGGCTGTAGACGGGATTGAGGCCTCTAAGGTTCAGTTTCATGCTGCTGTGGACTCCAATGATGTGTCATGAAGAGTCATGGCTACATCTGTGGCTCTTCGGAGGATGGCTTGGCTCAGATGTACTAGCCTCTCACAGGATACCCAGGCTAAGGCCATGAATTTTCCTGTGGTGGGTAATTCTCTGTTTGGGAGCAGACAGAGAATTACATGAAGAAAATGGATGAGTACAGGACCATTTACAGGAGTTCTCAGGCCAAGGAAAGGCAGGCAACTCCTCGAAGGCAGCAGTCTAGGGGTAGGGGCAGGTCTTTTTAAAGGCCTTTTTACCAAGCACAGGCCTCTTCTTCTTCTTTTTCTCAGAGGGGGTTCTTCAGAGGGAGAGGCAGAAGGGGGATGAGCAGGGCTGCATCCACTCCTCAGCCTAAAGCCCCTGCCAAGCAGACACCCTGATGGGCCTGCCCGGGTCGACTTTCCTATTCCAGTAGGGGGCAGGCTGGCTTACTTTATCCAGGACTGGATGTCTGTTACATCAGGCAAGTGGGTCCCGGAAGTAGTAAGTCAGGGAATGGTTCTCAGCTTCAAAAAATTTTCAAAGATGAGAGCCAGATCTTTTCCACCTGCAAATCTCTCGGAAACCCCTGCCCTAGAGGCAGAGGTTTCTTCTCCTCCCAGCTTTAAGAGCTATAGAGAGTACCTACCCTACACTGGGACAAAGGACTGTACCCAGGTACTTCCTGACCCCAAAAAGACAGGGAGTGGTGACCCATCCTAGACCTAAGATATCTAAACAAACATCTTTTAAAACCAAAGTTCAAGATGATAACTCTGGGAATAATCCTTCCCTCTCTAAGGCCAGGGACTGGCTAGCCTCCCTGGACCTCAGAGATGCCTACTTTCACATTCCATCAGGTGTGCTCCCACAGAAAGTACCTCAGGTTCGAGTTGCCCTCAGGCCATTATCAGTTCAGAGCAATGCCCTTTGGCCTAACCTCAGCCCCAAGGGTTTTCACAAAGTGCCTGGCAGTAGTAGTTGCCTTTCTAAGAAGGCAAAAGATTTTGATTTTTCCATATCTGGACGATTGGCTAATAGTGGGTTAGTCTCCAGACCAAGTCAAGTCTCACCTGCAAGTGACCCAACAAGTGCTCACTTCTCTAGGATTTCTTCTCAACCTTCCCAAGTCAGTTCTTGAACCAGTCCAGCTTCTTATCTTTATAGGGGCAGAACTGGACACACTCAGAGCAAGAGCCTTTCTTTCTCTAGAAAGGGCAAGGGCTCTTATTGAACTAGCTTCTTCCTTCAGCCTTCTGGTTTCTCGACCAGCAAGGCATTTCCTCCAGCTCTTGGACCACATAGCAGCTTCAACAGCAGTGATCCAAGGGGCAAGATTCCAGATGAGGGATATTCAGTTCCACCAGAGAAAGGACGCCCTTACCAAACTGATTCTAATGACTCTGACCTTGATCCAAGCCCTCCAGTGGTGGCAGGATCAGGACAATTTAAGGTAAGGTGTTCCTTTTGTTGCTCAGCCTTGTTCAGTGGTCCTTACCACGAATGCTTCTCTCCTGGGCTGGGGAGCCCACCTGGGATCCCTTACTGCCCAGGGCCTGTGGTCCTGCCAAGAATCCTTCTCCACATCAATCTTCTAGAGCTCAGGGCAGTTTTTCTGGCTCTAAAAGCGTTCTCACAGTCAGTTCAGAACAAGGTGGTTCAAGTCAGAACAGACAACACCACCACCATGTGGTACATCAACAAGCAGGGAGGCACTTGGTCCATGGCCTTGTGCACAGAAGCCATGAAGTTGTGGTCCCTGTCTTATTCCCTGAAAACCTCTCTTGTAGCAGTTCACCTTCCAGGCAAGGACAATGTGCTAGCAGATGCACTGAACAGGATTTCTCAGGGCCATCACGAATGATCCCTGGACCCCCAGGTTTTGAAAGTGATTTTTTCAAGGTGGGGCACTCCAGAGATAGATCTCTTTGCAGCCCCAGACAATCACCAACTCCCTCTCTTTTGTTGCAGACCTCCAGTCCTGGGCTCACTCCCTCTGGACATCCTGATCCTCAATTGGGAGGGGAAGTTTCTGTATGCCTTTCCCCTCTTCCCTCTCCTGTTCAAAGTTTTGGTAAAAATAAGGTCTCAACCATGCAAGGTGATTCTGATTGCTACTGATTGGGCCGGACAGCCCTGGTACCCTCTGTTACTGTCCCTAACAGTCCAGCTTCCCCTATCTCTTCCCAGGAATTACAACCTGTTAACATCCTCTCAGGGAAGGATTTGGTACCCCAATCTTCAGTCTCTCAATCTCAAAGCATGGCTCTTGAAGAGTTAAGAGTTTGCAGATCTGCATCTTTCCCAAGGGGTTCTGGATATCCTCAAGGCTTCTCAAAAGCCCTCCACCAGAAAGACTTACAACTCCAAATAGAAAAGATTCAGCATTTGGTGTTCTAAGAAGCATATTTCTCCAGACACTGCTGAATTGCCTACGGTTCTGGATTATATGGTCCATCTTAATGGCTTAGGCCTCAGACCAGCTACTCTCAAGGTACACCTGTCAGCTGTTTCTGCGTTTTTGTCTGTGGGGAAGCCTTCCTCACTATTTTTTTTTTTTCATTTATTTATTAAATTCTCGGATTACAAATACCTTTGAGCAGAAACTGCTCGTTTACAAAGGTTCCACGTCAAAGGATGAGGGTCAGCATACATACAGAGGTAGTAAAAGAATGCACAATAAACAACCAAAACAACTAAAAGAAAAAATAAAGATACTCAGTTATGACATACTTTGAGATAATATTCATGAAACAAGCAGCTTGAGTAGGCAGCTGGCTGCGGTAACAATAAGAGAAAAGGGCACCATAGGCAGTTAATTTGCAGGCATGCGACGGGAAGGAAGTTGGCAGGCTAATGGGCCACTGTCCGATGGTAGTGGAAAATGTCTTGTACCAGTGGAGATGTGAAGCAGGAAAAGGAGTCACAGAAGGCCCAGTCCCAGAGGGAATGAGATTGGGAAAGGGTGGGCTGTGAGACATGAGTGAGCTGGGAGGTGTTTAGAGAGATCTCTGTTCAACAAAGCAGTCACATTGAGTGGTAGAGGTGAGGTAAAATTTGAGATTCCTTTTGAAGGATCCAAGTGTAGTAGAGGAAAGTGATTCTTTATTGAGGGAATTGGACTATCTTCCCATCCTGTATTCTATAAATGTGTTAAAGGATTGCTTCACACTAATCCCCCTTTTAGAGACCCTGCCCCTGCCTGGGATTTGAATGTTTGCATTGCTCAACTTACGCAACCCCCCTTTGAGCCTATGTCTTCAGCAGAGCTTAAGTACTTGACTTGGAAAACTGTGTTCCTGGTAGCCATTACGTCTGCCAGGCGTATCAGTGAATTGCAAGCCCTGTCAGTGGAACCTGATTTTATCTCCTTTCATAGGGATAATGTGGTCCTTAGAACCAATAGAAGGTTCTTGCTCAAAGTGGTTTCAGACTTCCGTTTAAACTAGTCTATGTCTCTCCCTGTTTTCATCACTGATCATTCTTCCTCGGGAGAGAGGGGGCTACACAGTTTAGGTGTTAAAAGAGCCCTTAGTTACTACATAGAGCATACCAAGGGTCACAAGTTTGACTCCCTCTAGTTGTTTCTCACTTTTGGAGAAGTGGGAAAGGGCAAATCTGCCACCAAAAGATCTGTTGCCAGGTGGATTGTGTCTTGTATACAATTCTGCTATGAAAAACTGGGAAAAACTCCACCCTCAGGCCTGAGGGCTCATTCCACAAGAGGTACAGCTGCTTCCTGGCTGCGGCCAGGATATCCCTCTCTTAGAAGTTTGTCAAGCAGCCACCTGGAAACAGTCCATACCTTTACCAAGCATTACTCTCTGGATATCCAGGCTAGGAGTGATGCTCGGTTTAACACAACAGTACTTAGAGCCTATTCCCAAAGTAGGTTCCTGTCCCCTCCTTGGAGGTACTGCTGTAGTCTGCAATTGTCAGAATACAGCAAGACTTCATGTTGTTTGAAAAAAATTACTCACCTTAGTAGTTATATTTCTTCTAATGGAGTCTTGCTGTATTCTGACCTCCCTCCATGCCTCCCCTCTCAGAACCTGTTTTTGGGAAGTAGGTGCAGGTGCAGTGTTGCACCCCAGGGGTGTTTTTTGCTTGCATCCTCCTCCCTTTTTGTTTGGGTGCTTATTTATTATTGTTATTTTTAGTACATTGGGTTTTGTTTTTGGGTTTCCTGACTTGAGTCTTCCTTGGGAATCCAAAACTTTTTTCAGCCAGTTGGCTAGTAGAATTTTTACAATTTCCACATAGAATTTTTAGTTTAGTTGGGCTCGTAAGAATCTGACAGTTTAAGTTCAAAACACTCCAGACAGAGACTTCAACCGAGCTCGAACTCAGCGTTCCATGCCCTGCATGGAAAGTTAACTCTTAGTTCTCCGGGGCAGGTCAAAGGCTGGGAATCACTGCAATTTTTAGAATACAGCAAGACTCCATTAGAAGGAATATAATTACTAAGGTGAGTAATTTTTTGTTTTTGTCCATCTTTTATTTATTTTGTCAAAGATTAAAAACAGGGACGATTTACATGAAAGAGAGATCTTCGTTGAGGTTATCTCAGTCATCAGGTCACACCATGGGAACTTCACCGTTGGTAAGATGAATCTACATGGAAGATTTTCAGCAGTACAACTGGGGCCACCCACGCCATCGATGTAAGAAACCCTATAAAGGCATGAGTATTTCTCCTTCTCAGTTCTTTCTCACCGTCGACTCATTATATGGGTCTCCGTGGTTTGACGAGTATTTGCACCATTTTTTGGGTTTCATGGCTTCTCTTCAGGTATTTTTCTGAATTCTTTTTTTAAGAGATTCCTTCAACTTGTTTATGTTCAGAGTTAATCCTTCTACCTCTGTCTTCTGTCATTGCTGCTGTGAAAAGAAGATTGCTCCACAGACGAACATTCCGTCTGTGTCTGTTGTCTTGTGCCTGAACATGAAATTTCTGACTGTGAGCTCTGTCAGAAGTTTAACCAAACAATCCTCAGGCGACGCAAAAAGGCTCTTAAAAATTTCCTGATAGATCAACAGGTAGCCAGTTCCAGGCAGGGGTCCTCCAGGGTCTCGGCCTCTCAGTCGCTGACCGGATTGTCGAGCTCCCAGGCCTCCAAGGCTCGAGAGAGATCCTCAGAGAAAAGTTGTCAAAATACCAAGGTCGTGACCGCTCCGACGGCATTGATCTCATTCCCCACGTCCTCTTCTCCTTCTTCATGAGGATCCTCGTTGGCTGTGACTGCGCCAATGTGGAAAACCTCTGTCCAGGTATCAGTGCCTGCCAAACCCATACTGACAGCACCTCATCTGATTCTCAGGGTGGCTGGCCGGCCCGTCAACCTCTGGGTTGTCGTGACCCCATCTTCGCCAATGACAAGCTCTTCATTCACTACTCTCCTGTCAAGACCTGCCCATTCTCCTCCAGGGCTACAGGCTCGCCAGGTTCTCAGGATCCAGCAGGCGGTCGACAACACCTGTGCCATGGAACCTCCCTCCGCTGACAACCACCATCGACTTGAACAAAGTCCTGCTCAAATTCACTAATGTGATTGTGCAGCAGATGGGTGCCTTTGCTGACACCGTCATTGGCAGCTTTGTTGTCAACACCTACCATAGGCCCCGGAAGCCCTTGCGGGTCACCAGCATCCAACACCAGACCCAGATTTAGAAGAGGTCGACGTTGAGGAGGAGTACCACCCAGACCTCATTCTTCCTGATGATGAGGATGAAGAAGAGGAAGAGATCCTGCTTTCTGACAGATCTACCACCTCTTCTGTCAGTGAGGACTCAGTGAAGCATACTTCCAGGTCTCCTGCTGAGGACCCCATATCGCCATGGACTTCCACACTGAGGAAGAGGATGCCACCAAAAAGGAGCTGGTGGACTTCCTGGAGATCCCTGACTCTCCCCCAAAAATCATTCCTCCAGTTCTTCCTGCTCTGAGGAATGTAGCCATAGCAGCTTGACACAGACTTGACATGGTGTCAGCTATGCCTTGCAGGGCAGATAAACTCTTATCATGACCCCCCCAAGGACTCCCCTGCTATGCTGCCCAGCCTGAAACAGATTCAATGGTCACCAAGGCAGCTCACAACACGGCTAAGGTGCCTAGGCACCTTAGTTCCCTTCCCCCAGATAAAGAGTCTCACTGAATTGACCTCTGGGGCAAGAGGGTGTATGCTTCCTCCACTCTGGGCTTGTGGATTGCAAACTACCTGTCTCTTATGGTAAAATACCAAAATGCCAATTGGAAAAAGGGCAAGGCTTTGGCACAGGCCCTCCCAGATAGCACATAAAAGCAGGAACAGCTTCAGAGTCTCCAAGCATCTGCGGATGTTAGCAAGCACCTCCTCAGGGCCATCTGTGATATGGCTGACACCATTGCCAGGGTGGCCACCACAGGCATATGCCAATGTAGGCACTCCTGGCTAAGAGTATCCGGGTTCGTTGCTGATATTCAGCAAAAAGTGCTCAATGCCCCTCTTTAACAGCACTAAGCTGTTTGGCCCTGATGTCCAGGATATCGTTAATGATCTGCAAGCCTCGGGTAGGGCCCTTAAGTCTATCCATTCCCTCTACCATACCCAACTGAGGGGTAGAGGGTGCCCTCCTTCTCCAAAGTGCCCAATGGACCTGGCACAGCCTCCCGGCCCTAAGGGAAACACAGAGCCCCAGCTGCCTTGCCCGCCCCTTCAATGCAGGAGCTGCTGCCAAGCACCCCAGAAATGGTGGACTAACCCAGTGGCTGGCTCCGCTTGACTCACTGCTGGACACCCTCCTGGTCCCGGACCAGGAGGTGGCGTGTTGGAGGCTGTCTCTCCCTCTATCTGGAACAATAGAAAACTATAACTACAGACACTTGGATACTGCAGATCATAGAGAAGGGGCACACCCTGGAGCTCATTGAGCAACCTCCAGATACCCCGCCTCCACCCTCCAGCTACTCCCCGGCTCACCTGTCTGTTCTCCAGGAGGAGGTACAGTCCCTTTTACACAAGCAGGCTATCAAGCCCATTCCTAGGTGCCAGAGAAACAAGGGGTTCTAGTCCAGGTTTTTCCTGGTACCCAAAAAGACCGGCGTTTTGAGACCCATTCTAGACTTAAAGGACCTCAATCTGTATGTTGTAACCTTGCCAGGCCTGATGCCCCTCATCAAAATGGATTGGCTCTGCTCTCTGGACATGCAGGACATTACCTGCAGATATCAGTCTTTCCTCCCCACAGGAAGTTTCTCCGCTTTGCCTTCCTAGGCGAGCATTATCGGTTCAAAGTGCTGTCCTTTGACTTGTCCTCTGCACCGCGAGTCTTTACCAAGTGCTTAGCAGCAGCAGCTCTCAGAAAGGAGGAACTGTATGTTTTCCCTTATCTGGATGATTGGCTCCTAAAGGCCCCATCCAGGGAACAGTTATTGCTGACTCTGGAGCAACCTCTCCAGCTTTTTCACTCCCTGGGCATCACAGTCAATCTAAGTCGGTTCTAGTACCATCGTAAAGGCTGCAATATATAGGGGCGGTTCTGGACTCGGCACAGGGGAAGGCCTTCCTGCCTCAAAACAGGACAAAGTGCCTTACAGCCCAAGCTCAGGAAGTCGCTCAAAGTCGCTATATTCCTGCCAGGGTGTATCTGAGATTATTGGGCCTGATGGCAGCTGCCATACCCACTGTTCCATTGGCCAGACTCCATATGCGATTCTCCAGTGGACCCTCTGGGTACAGTGGGACAGTTACTGGATGAGTTAGATCGCCTAGTCATGGTCTCTTCCCCAGTCCTCAGCTGTATTGCAGGTGGATGGAACCCTTGAATTTGCTGCAAGGCGTCCCATTGCAGAGCTCCTTCCTGCAGCAGATCCTCACCATGGATGCCTCGGGCCTGGGCTGGGGAGTGCACTGGAGTCTCTTTTAGACCTAGGGCTCTTGATCCCAGTTGTAAGCCTCCCTACTTATCAACATCCTGGAAATGATGATGGTGCTTTATGCCATGCAGGCCTTTCAGGAACACCTTGCCCCAGGTCAGCTGCTGGTGCAGTCAGGCAATCTTAAGTGTAGTCTACTACATCAACAAGCGGGGACTCATTCTGTACTCCCATGCAGGAGGCCATGAGTGTGGTACTGGGCAATGGATCACGGCCTGACTCTCTAGCGGTCCATGTACCATGTGTGTTACACACTCTGGGTGACAGTCTCAGACAGACTCAATCCAGCATGCAAGAATGGTATACCGAGTCATAATGTTGTACGCTTAATAGCGTACGGCATTATGCGTAAACCCCTGACCTGTGCGCTCTCGAGTTGGAACCCCCGGAGTTATAATCTTAAGTGGGAGGGGTCCGGGGGGTGCAGCCCCTGTAAGGGGTGTGGCAGAGCCCCCACAGAAAGAAAAAATAACATTAAATCGGTAACGCGATTATTTCACACAGCATTCTGCCATGTGTGTATTGACCCCTGTGCCCAAGAATGGTAGCTCCTGTCATCTGTCGCAGAAGACTTGTTCGACAGATGGGGTCTTCCAGAGTTGGACCTTTTTACATCTCCACTCAATGCAAAACTGCCCAATTTCTGTTCGCTAGATCCAGGGTCTGAAGTTTTCTGGCTAGACGCATTGTCCCTCTTCTGGAGTGGGAGGTTCCTTTATGCCTTCCCTTCTTTTCCTCTAATTCAGAGGTTGCTCATCAAACTGCAGATGGAGGGGGCCAGAATGATTCTGGTAGCTCCATTATGGCCTCGGCAGATATGGTTCTTTTGCTGCAGCAGCTGACAGAGGAATCTCCGGTCCCTCTTCCCCTTTGCAAGAATCTGCTGACCCAGGGTCAGAGGACCCTGGTCCATCCCAACCTCAGGTTTCTTTATCTGCATGCCTGACTCCTGAGAAACGTGGCCATTGCCAGGTTCTGGGTCACTAACAGGGTAGCAGACATCCTGGTGGCCGCTTGGAAGCCTTCCACTTGAGTCACATATGCCATGAAGTGGAAGCAGTTTGCAGTCTGGGCTGCCAAACATAATTTGGACCCTTTCATCTGCCCGGTGAATTGCATCCTGACTACCTGATCTCTCTGTCTGACTCAGGTCTCCAGTACTCTTCCCTCAAGGTGCACATTTTGGCCATGTCTGCTTTTCATGAGCCCATGGGTGACCACACAATTGCTCAGCTGGATGTCTCCCATACCTTTCTCAGGGGCATCCTGCATCTGAAACCCCCAATCCATTCTCCTGTGCCGGCTTGGGACTTGAATTTTGTTTTGGCGAAACTGACCCTGTGTCTTCCTTTGAGCCAATCGTGTCTTGCGATTTACGCTTTCTCTCTTGGAAAGCGCTATTTTTAGTTGCCATTACTTCTGCTCAAAGAATTTCAGAGTTTCAGGCCCTCTGGTGTGAGAAGTCTTATTTGATTTTTCACAAAGACAGGGTGTCTGAGCACAAATCCTAAATTTCTCCTTAAGGCTGTCTCAGAGTTTACACTAAACCAGTCTGTCCACCTTCCTGTTTATTTTCCTGAGCGTGCCAATTCAGGGGAAGCACTGTTCCATACGTTAGACATGTGCAGAGCTTTGAAGTGCTACTTGCTTTGGACCAAGGAGAGTCGAATGTTGAAGCCATTGTTTGTTCCTTTCACTCTAGATAGAGAGGGCGCTTCAGTTTCTAAGCAATATTTATCCAAATATTTGGCAAACTGCATTGTGTCGTGACACAAGAAGTGCGGCAAAGAATTGCCTGGTGCTGTCAAAGCTCATTTCACCAGAGGCATGGCCACCTCTGTGGCTTGTTTCCAAGGGGTCTGAGCCACGGACATCTGTGCAGCTGCCACCTGGAGTACCATTCATACTTTTACCAAGCACTACAGTCTGGACATTGCCTCTAGAGCCTGTGCAGGTTTTGGCAGGGCTATGCTGCAGGACCTCCTGTCTTAAGTTTATGAAGAGCCCTCCTCCCAGACTGTCTGTACCTGCAACTGCTTATGACTGGGGTAACCTGATGACTGATATAACTCCACTGAAGATAGAACAGTTACATAAGAACTTACCGTAACAGTAGATCTTCGAGGGGATCTCAGTCATCAGGTCTACTTTCCCTCCCACCATCCCCCTTTTTGGGGCTCCTGTCTAGGAACTGGCTGTCTGGTGTATCCAGCCTTTCGTATAAGTCTGGGCTTCTCTCTATCACTCTCTCCTCGGTCCCTCATGGCTAGGGCTGTGCTCCCGTTGTCTCCCGGGGGAAAGAACTGAGGAGGAGGGAGCAGGGCCGCTCACGCCTTTATAGGGTTGGTGATGTCGACGGACATCAATGGCGTGGGTGGCCCCAGTTGTATTGCTGAAAATCTTCTGTGTGGATTCCCTTTCACTGAGGGTGAAGTTCCTATGGGGTGACCTGATGACTAAGATCCCTCAAGATCTACTGTTACGATAACTTGTTACATAACTGTTCTTTCTTTTCTGTATAATCTGAATAATAATCTCTTGAGTTCGTCTCCACCAATTCTGAATCTATGTACATTGCCAAAAATATGGTAAGAATCTGCCTGACTGGATATGCAGTGCCAACAATTTGCTGAATTTATTATTCCAATTTTTGACTTGAGAGAGTAAAACAAGACCTGTTGAAGATTTTGTACTGTGTTGTTTTATTTCTTGAACTCTTGTTTCTATAGATAGCAACATTTGTTCCCAAACTTTATCAGTGATTTCTTCATTTAAGTCTAACTGACATTTATTCCTTATATTTTGATAAAATGTTTTTATTACTTGCTGTTAGGAATTTTATTATTGAGACAAACACGCAACTATTCTTTTTCTCTATCTTCTCCAATAATATTTGTTCAAACTCCTTCACATTATCTGACGGAGCTCTTTTCTAATGGCTATACATTTTATCGTGCATGAATTTTAGCTGTGCATATCTTAAAAACTCAGTAGATGGTAATACATATTGGGTCCTACATTCTATCCATGAAATTAGTTTATTTGATATCAAGTGTGTCCATCTTACAGTCCCTTTTTCTAGCCATTTTTTAAGCTGGAAAGGTTTATTATTGATGAGGAACATTGGATTTTTCCAAATAATGTTTTGTATACTTTTATTTGGTCTCTGTTTGCTTTTCATTTGGCAGTACACAGTATTTTGGCCATATTCTGAATTATCTTTCTGTTCACTTTTATAAAATGTTTAGGCCTGAACCACAGTGCCTTTATTGTTATTTTCTTTTTTGTTAAATGTTCTGATAAAGCCTCTTCTACCCCATTTTCAGTTTTAGTTTTCCCATATGCCCATTTTATTGCCTTCTTTGTATTGAAGGCCAAGTAGATGTTTTCTACTTCTGGGCAAGCCAAGCCTTCTCTTTTTTCGGGCACATAACTAGACCACGCTGTTCTGGGTTTACCATAGTCCCAAATATACTTTTATTGTTTTATTTATTTCTTTGAACCATTCCTTTGGGACAGGAGTAATGATAGCCTGTAAATATTATGAGATTATTGGTATAGTGCTTAACATTTTTATTGACTGTATCTTTCCCATAACAGCATCTTCATCTTGGCCCAGCTCTGTAATTTATCTTTAATCCGTGTAGTTAATAACTTGTGGTTTTGAGTACATAAATCTGGTACTGGCAAAGCCATTGAAAAACCTAAGTAATCATGTTTTTCTTTTTAATATTCTACTGGAAAGAAATTGGTAATCTGGGAAACTGTTATCCATCGTGTTAGCAACATCTCAAATTTTCCTCTGTTTAATTGATAACCTGAAATTTTTGAATACATTTCTGTTTCTTATTGAACTGCCTGTACATTATTTACTGGGTCTGTTAATAATAAGAGAATGTCATCCGCATATGCGTTTAGTTTATATTCTTGTTTCATAATCTGGATCCTTCAATATTTCTGTTATTTCAAATTTTTATCAAGACTATTTCAATTCCAAGTATGAATAGTCATGGGGACAGGAGGGCATCCCTGTCTTACTTCCCTGCCCAAGGTAAATGAGTTCGTTATTTTCCCATTTTTTTTAAACAATGATTTTTGGTCACTGACAGCCACCCCTCGGCCCCCCTGCCTCTGTGAGTGGACCCTGGGATTTCCCACCACAGTGCCCCTTGGATTACCCCCCAGGGTGGAGCCTCCAGGGTCCATCCCATTAGCCCCGTCAGATATAGGTCTCAGTTGCGACTTGGACTGAGATCCGCCATGGGATGGGGGCATTGATTGGGCTTGGGGAGAATTTTATACGTTACTTTGGTGTTTCAGGGGGCATGTCAAGTGGATGCTGTGGTGTAATCACGCCTTGCATCTGACACGCCCTCCCAGGCCAGCACTAGCTGGTGCCGGTGCATCCCGTGGCCATCCAGGAGCCTTGGTGAGTCATATATTGCCTCTATCATTGCTACAAATGAGTTTGGAAAGCATATATATAACACTCCCAGTATATAGTTCCATTCAATCAGATCAAAGGCTTTCCTTGTGTCTAACAACAAGGCTATAGTATCTAAAGATTCTTGAGATGCATATTCTAGTAAAAGTTGTACTTTGTGCAGTCCTTCAAAAATATTTCTACCTGCTAAGAACCCATTTTGATTTACATGAGTAATGTTTGTGATATATTGCAGTATTCTGTTATTTAATATTTTTGGTCAATATTTTATAATCATTGTTTAATACTGATATTGGATGGTAATTTTCAACTTTATGTTCATCTTTAGTGGATTTTAGAATTAGTGTTATGTATGCCTCATTGAAAAATTTTGGAATCCTACCTGTTTCTTGTATTCTTTGATATAGCTTGAGTAAGTATGGTAATAAGCGGTCTTTGAATTTTTGGAAAAAAATTAACTGTAAACCCATCCAGGCCTGGGGATTTTTCTTTTGGCATACAGGCTAAAGAGCAGCTGAAACCTTCAGGCGAATTTTACCAAAACATAATATTTAGATGCAGTCCAGCTTGTATTTCCCATTAGTTCTGTATCCCTCCTCCCTATTATTTATTACTGAGGTAATTTGCATGAAAACAGGATCTTTGCTCCTGAAGATTTCATTTATTCCTGAGTCGCTGTCTCCTCACCTGAGGTCATATCGCACTGTTTGTGACATCACAGTTACTCCCATGGCAACAAACTGTGATGTCACAACAGAGGATTATGACTTCTTGTAGGGAGTCATCTGTAGAGGTGGATGAACCCTGAGGGATAAAGATCATGCATTCATGCAAATGTTCTTAGTAATAAGTACTGGGGAGGAGGAATCTTTGGAATATATATGGAATGGAAGCTGAATTGTACCTAATTATTATGTTTTTCATAGTTTTTTTTAAGGTGTTCGCAGCTCTTTAAGGCATGTTCAGTTTCTGCAATAGTATTAAAGTTATCATAAAAGTCAGACATAATATCCTTTGGTAATGAATCTTTACAGTATTCAGTCACTTCAGTTTTTGTTGCTTTATTTTCAGAATTATATAATTCGGAATAAAACTCTAGAAAGATCGATCTTACTTCAAGAGGGATCTTGCAGTAGGTAATTTCATATAGGACTGAAGCCGGCAGGCATCAGGACCACACGGAAACATTTCTAGCTAGCAGTCTCTGGCGAGGGACCGCCCCCATGTCAGGAGACGTTGGTATAAAGGGGCGGTCCCTCACGCCCGCTTTCCAGTTCTTTTCCGCCGTTTGCTTTCAACAGCGCCTCACAGTTAAGTTCTACTGCTCGTCAGTCTATCGTCGCCGTAGTTATACCGTCGTTTTTTTCTCCGATTTCGATTATTTTCATCAGGATTTTCTTACCTGCCGTGTATGTCGTCCCCTACCATGTCTGAGCACAAGAACAAGTGCGGCTCGTGCGGCACCCAACTCCCGCACAAGGACAACCATTCTCGTTGCCTTATCTGCCTAGGCCCTGACCACCCCATGGATTCCTGTCAGCACTGCCTGAAGTTCAACGCGGCCACCCGCAAAAGAAGGCAGCAGTCCCTGGAGGCTCACACACTTAAGAAGAAGATGTCCTCCATGGAAAAGGAGCTGAAAAAGCTCTGACAGGCTTCCACCTCTCCCGAAGGTCTTAAGAAGAAGAAGAAGAAGAAAGAGAAGTACTGGGACCGGGACTCCCCATCCACGGCTGCGATGACTTTGGCTGGAGTTGCCGCCCTTCAGGTAACATCTCCTCTGGGGGACCATTCCTCGACGGCCGTCTTGGTAGTGTCTGAGACGGTGTTGCTCCCCCCGGCTGGTTTGCGTTCGGGCCAGTCGGGAGCCTCCGGGGCAAAGGAGGCATCCGCTCCCAGTAAGGCCACTCCTGCGTGGCCTTCTGGTTTGAGCCTGTCCAGTAAGTCAGGCGTCGGCTCCTCCGATGTCCACCTGGAGCTGACCACTAAGTTGTTCGACCCTTCGGGGCAGCGCACGGTTGTCAAGCCGCCCGTCAAGGTCACCTCCCCTGCGTGGCCTTCTTCGGGCGCTGGGTCCGATCAGTCAGACGTTGGCTCCTCCAACGCCTGCCTGGATCCCGCCAGTCAGACATCCATCGGCCCGTCCGGTGGTCGCTTGGTGAAGGAGCCTATGCTGGATCCTCTGATCTCATCCGGTGCCACCGGCTCCCCGCTGCCTTCGCCGCTGCTGTTCGAGGCCCCTGTGTCTCACCAGCTGGACCCGGAGGATCCCTCTGGCCCTCCCCCAGATGCCGCTGGGGACTCTTCAGCGCCTCCGTCAGGCCTCCCTCCCATAGATCTGGATGGCCTGACTGGACCTCGACACTGGCTCCTGTCACCGGCTGACATCCCCTTGCCGGACGTCACCCTGACGCCAGACCCGACGTCCGTGGGGCCCCCTGTTCTGGGCCCGCCTGTGGGGTCTCCTCCAGGACCTTCTACTCCGGTAGAGCCCCTGGTGCTGGATCTTACGCCGTCTTATACGATGCCATCTTATCCGGCCCCGTGGTATCCGGCACCGCAGTACCCGATGCCGCAGTATCCGACGTGCAGTACCTGGTGCCTCAGTACTCGATGCCAAGACTCCTGCCGTCGGGCTATGGATACTCACCCTATGGATACCCTCAGTATCTGTATCCCCCTCCTCCACTGCCCCCTCAGCTGCCGGTGGATCTGAGGAAGACTCTCGCTTCTTGGTGGGCTGAGGCCAAGGCTCAGCTCACCAGGGAGGTGGAGAGCCATCTCCCAATGATGAACCCGGTCCAAGATCCCTGTCGCCGGGGGCGAGAGACCCCTTCCCCCAACCCCCAGAGACATTGCTACGGGGTCTGAGACTGGGGAGATGGTACCTTGGCCCCTAGGGGCCGTGTTCCTCCCCCGAGTGGAGAGGGGTCTTCGTCTCCTTCTTCGTCGGACTCATCGGATGACTCTGATAGCTCTGATCTGGACGAGCCTCGCACTTTGACAAGCCCAGGCCCAGGACTCCTCCAAGTCCCTCCGAGAATCCCTCGCTTACAGAGTTGCTGAGAAAAATCCAGGCTCTTCATCATGGAAATCGCTGGAGCCGATCCACAGAGGCAGAAGCTAGCTGCCCATTTGGATCTGCCTGAGGTCGCTCCCACATTAGTTCCACCCTGGATCGAGCCTCACGCCGACCTCGTCTCCGCTATCTGGAAACAACCGTCGGCTTTAGCCCCCCTTCCTTGGAAGGTGGATAGGCTGTATCAGGCTCCCGAGGGGATTGACTTTCTTTCATCACACCCCAAGGCTGATTCGGTCACGATCAGAGCCGCCCATGGCCGTTCGGCTAACCTGAAACACCTCAGCTCATCCCCGCCTGATAAGGAATCCCGCCTTCTGGACCAGCACGGCAAGGAGGTCTTTTCTTCTTCCACTCTGGGTATCAGAGCCTTGAACTATGTGGCCCACATGGGGATTACCAGAAGGCTATCCTTAGCGAGGTGGAAGCTGTTGGACACTCTTCCTCAGTCCCAGACCAAACAGGAAGTGGCAGACTAGTCCGCCCTACGCTTGGCCAGTAGGCACATGCTGCGTGTTACTTACGATGCGGTGGACGCTTTGATGAGTTCGCATTCGCCGTGAGTCTGCGGTACATACCTGGCTTCAGGTGTCAGGTTTTGGCCTCGGAAGTACAATCCGCCATTCAGGATGCCCCTTCTGAGGTTCGGTGTTGTTTGGTGGTGATGTCAAGGACATCATTACTGGGCTGAGAGAGAAGGGCACTGCCTCAAGGAGGTCGACTCCATGTACAGAGCCCTCAAGCGCAGAGTCGCTCTCTTTTCACTGCACATGCGCCCAAGGCGAAACCACAAGGAAAGCGGGCAACAAACGCTGGGCCCTCTCCGCGCAGACCCCCCACCCAAACGGGCTGTTGGAGTTCCAGCTGCGGCACTGCTCCACACCTCCTGACTCCTTCCCTCTCCCACAGCCTCTGGCCCATCCAGAGGAACCGGTAGGTGGGAGATTCTCCCTTCATCTGCCGGGTTGGGAGAGGATCACTACCGACGCTTGGGTCCTCCAGCTTATAGCAGAGGGCCATACCATAGGTTTCTTCAGAAACCTCCCAGAACCCCCCCCACCCAAGGTCGTCTTACTCCTCCAAACATCTTCTCAAGGTTCAGAAAGAAATCTCCTTCCTTCTGTTGAAGGAGGCAATAGAACCCATCCCTCCCTCTCTTTGGGGGATGGGTTTCTACTCCCATTTCTTCCTGGACCCCAAGAAGACAGGAGACGTGAGGCCCATTCTGGACCTCAGCTCTCTAAATCTGTTTGTGGAGTTCAAAAGGTTCAGAATGCTCTCCCACAGAGTCTCCTGGCCTCCTTTGGCTGGGACTGTGGTTGTGCTCTGGACATGCAGGATGCGACCTGCATGTCCTTATCTGCCCTTCCCACCTCAAATATCTTTGGTTTGCTTTCCAGGGCACCACTACAAGTTCAGGACCTCCCATTTGGTCTTTCCTCGGCCCCGAGTATTCACCAAATGTATGTCAGTGGTGGTGGTCCACCTGTACCAGGGGTGCAGGTTTTCCTCACCTGGATGATTGGCTCCCTGGCGGCCCCATCCAGGGAGAGGAGCTCTTGTTCCTTTGCCTTACCAGGCAGGTCTTTACCAGCCTGGGTATTACCATCAACCAGGCCAAATCCCATTTGATCCCATCTCAATGCCTTCAGTTCATCGGGGTGATTCTGGACATGACCACCGGTATGGCCTTTCTACCCCCAGACAGGGTGGCCACACTCCAGGCTCAGGCAAGCTTCTTGTCCTCTCACAGGCGGATCTCCACCAGGTCGATCCTTCACCTCCTGGGGCTCATGGCGGCTGCAGTTCCGACAGTTCCGCTCGCTCGGCTCCACATGAGAATCTCTCAGTGGACTCTTCAGTCTCAATGGGATCAATTGGTCGATGACTTGGACCAAGAGGTGCTAGTCTTGACCCCGATGATTCAGGATTTGCACTGGTGGTTGGTTCAGAAGAACCTTGGTCGGGGAGTTCCCTTCTGCCTTCCTCCCCCCTCCCAAACTCTGACAACTGACGCCTCGGGCAAAGGTTGGGGAGCTTATCTAGGATTTCATCGCACCCAGGGCTCGTGGTCCATTCTCGAGTGGACACTTCACGTCAACATGCTCGAGCTCAGAGCGGTGCTGTATGCTCTTCAAGAGTTACACCCCTTTCTGCTTCCTGGTCACCTGGCGGTCCAGACCGACAATATGAGTTTAGTCTGGATCCTTAACAAACAGGGTGGGACTCATTCCTACCCTCTTTGTCAGGAAACGATGCGGGTCTGAAAATGGGCAATCCTTCACAACCTTTATCTCACAGCGATCCACGTCCCAGGGGTAGAGAATTTGTTGGCAGATCACTTGAGCCGATCCTCAGCACAGCCTCACGAGTGGGAATTGGACCAGGAAATAGCAGACGGCATCTTCCTACATTGGGGAACCCCTCAGGTTGACCTGTTCGAGTCCCCACTAAACGCAAAACTGCCCACCTTTTGCTCGCTCGCTCCAGGGTGCGGGCGGCTCTGGAGAGACGGTTTGTCTCTCAATTGTAAAGGCAGATTAGTTTATGCTTTCCCCCCAATTCCATTGATCACAAGGATCCTGCACAAGCTCAGCTCAGAAGGGGCCCATATGATTCTCATCGCTCCCTTCTGGCCCAGGCATGTTTGGTTCTCTCTTCTGCAACAGTACTAAGAGGAACCTCCGATTCCTCTTCCTTTTTCGCGGCTTCTGTTGACCCAGGATCGGGGATCCCTGGTCCATTCGGGCCTCAGGTCCCTTCAGCTGCATGCTTGGCTCCTACAGACGTAGCACAAGCCCATTTTGGAGTTTCCCCTCAAGTGACAGAGATCTTGGTGGAGGCCAGGAAGCTGCCCACTTGCTCCACCTATGCCATGAAATGGAAATGGTTTTCCATTTGGGCTTCGTCCAAAGACTTGAAGCCTTTCTCCTGCCCCGTCGGGCGGCTACTGGACTACATGCGGTATCTCTTCGACCTGGGTCTCAGTCATTCCTCTTTGAAGGTTCACATGGTGGCTCTGGTCGCTTATCATGTTCCCTTTGGGGATAGAACTTTCGCTCAGCTGGAGGTCGCGAAGACCTTTCTACGAGGGGTTCTTCATTTGAGACCCCCTATTTGGGTTCCTGACCCTCCTTGGGATTTGAGTTTCATTCTTGAGAAGCTTACGCTGCCTCCCTTTGAGTCGGCAGCCTCAGCAGAACTTAAGTTTATTTCGTGGAAGGCTCTCTTCCTAGTGGCCATTACTTCCGCTTGAAGAATTTCCAAGCTTCAGGCCTTGATGTGCAAAATTTGCACCTGATTTTCCGTAAGGAACGGTGGCTCTAAGACCAACCCTAAGTTTCTTCCTAAGGTGGTAGCGGAATCTACGTTGAACCAATCCATTGAACTGCCTGCCTTTTTCATGCAGCACTCCAATCACGGGGAGTATCTTTTACATACATTGGACGTTCACCGGATTCTGAGATACTACACTAACTGGACAAAGGATCTCAGAAAAACTGACCAACCATTTGTTTCTTTTGCCAGCAAAAGAGAAGGCAACACTGTTTCCAGACAATGTTTGTCCAAATGGTTGGCTCACTGTATCACTTTCTGCTACGACAGGTATCACAAGACCTTGCCAGGCCAGGTCAGGGGTCACTCTACCAGGGGTGTCAGCGGCCTCTGCTGCCTGTTTCAAGAATCTGTCAGCGGCTGATATTTGCGCCGCCTGCCTTGGACTTCTGTCCATACCTTCTGACACTACAGTTTGGACATTGCCTCTCGCCAGAGAGCCTGTGCTCAGGTTGGCTGTTCTGCAAGGACTTCTTTCTTAGTTCTTCTCAGCCAGAGGATCCCCATGGGTAGTTTCCTCCTCCTGTGTGCTCCTCTTTGTTCCAGACTGCTTGGGACTCAGTCCTATATGTAATTACCTACTGCAAGAGCCCTCTCGAAGTAAGATAGTACAGTTACATAAGAACTTACCGTAACAGTAGATCTTTGAGAGAGGCTCTTGCAGTAGGTAATACCTTCCCGCCTCTCCATCCCCTAAGCTTTTTCAGCTCCTTTCCAGTGAGGGAAATATCCGCTCTTTCTCGCCTCGCTTTTTGGCCTTTTAAGCGGAAAGAACTGAAGGCGGCATAAGGGACTATACCGACGTCGCCTGACGCTGGTCGCCTGACGTGGGGGCGGTTCCTCGCCAGAGACTGCTAGCTAGAAATTTTTCTGTGGGGTCCTGACGCCTGCCGGCTTCAGTCCTATATGAAATTACCTACTCCAAGAGCCTCTCTCGAAGATCTACTGTTACGGTAAGTTCTTACGTAACTGTACTTTTCTGTGTCATCTTTTTTTTTGTTCTTGGTATGTCCTTTTTATCATATATATAATCTTTCTGCTGTTCTTGTTTTATTTTTTTGCCAGCTATCTTTCAGAGTTTTCGCTGTTAAGCCAGTTTTTCTTTAGTTTAAACCAATGTGCTATTGCCTTAGCTTTTACAAGTTTGTTCAATGTATCTTTAATACCGTAATAGTCTTCTTTTAAGACATCGTGACCAGCTCTAGTCTTTTGTTCTAAAGCCTTCAATTGAGATTCTGATTCTTTTATTTTCTTTAACTCTTCATGTCAGCCTTGTTTGCAAATCACAGAGGGCTTTACAAAATGTGTGGGAAATGACAAAATTAAAACCAAGAGCTCAGCGTAGGACAAATCTTAACAAATGGTAATATCAGTATAAGAAGTCTGCATATTGTGCAATCTAATTTCCAAATGTGTTCTAAAGGAGAACTACTGTAACATATCTGGTATAATTTTATGCTTCAAATCATTACTCTTCAGTGACAGAAACACCAGTTTTAGGTAGGACAGAAAACATTTTGAAGCATAAGTTCGTCCTTGGAAATTAGGTACAATTAAAGGGTATGCTTCTATGTAGAAGAAAATTTCAAGTTCCCCCATCCACCTAAAAAAGTAAAATTAAACTCCTTTGCTTTCCTTTAATATTTTACAAAAGGCATGTGCACATTAGCACAGAATTTGGAGATGAGACTAGTCCATATCTCCTAACAGCAGTGAAGTTGTCTCCTACTCCAGGTGAGAGCTGAGCTCCTCCGGCCTCCATCTGATGATGGACTGCCTGCCACCTGAGATTTGAGGTAGCTGTTGATGGATGTAAGTGGGTGCCCACTTCTGCTTGCCTTTCCAGATGATGATGCGGCCCCTCGACATACACAGCGTTTTATTTCCTGATTGCCTGACTGAAACATCACTCCTGTTTTGCTAGCCGCTACTGATCCCCTCCGGACTGTGTTGACAGTCACGATCGTCTCCTGTTGGGTAATTTTAGGAACTGGGCCCACTGTTATTTTTCTTTACAATATAAATTGTGTCTGTTTTTTAGTCAAATAATGCTACCTTCTTGCCTTCTGTAAGGAAGTACTGCTTCGTTTGCTTTGCTGCTGCTGCAGCTGGCACTTCTTCCTGCCCTGACTGCCTTATCCTAATAGGGCCTCATTTTATTTTATTTAGTACTGTATGGCTGGGATTGGCTACTGGACTCCTCCTTACTCCGTTTTTCTGTGGCAGCCGGGTTTCTCCAGTCTAGTCAGGCAACTCCCAGTCCCACAGCTCTTCCGCCACAAGGGCTCTAAAATTAAATTAAATTTTGTTTAGTATGGCTTCTGGGCTCCTTCTTGCTCCTCTCCAGCAGCCAGGTTCCCCTGATCCAGCCAGGCAAGGCAGATCCAAGTGAACCAGTCTGAAAAGCCATGTCTTCTGCCACAAAAAAGGGCACTATTCATTTTTTTCTTCAGCTTGAGGTTTTTTACAGCTGCACACAGCACCGGCTTCTGCCTTCCATCCAGCCCTGGGCCCATGCACAGCTGCAAGGCAAGATTAATTCAGCCTCAGTTAGCTGCCTGCCTATGATCTGGCCCCTCCCTCCCTCAACCCATATGTCTTTCTCACACTGCTAGCCTAACTGTGGCTGGTCTTCTTCCTGAGTCTTTGAGTGAGCTCTGCCTGCTCACTGGGTCCAGTGGACCAGTCTGGTGGTGTTATTGGGATCCTCCATGCTGCTGTGTTGTTGTGCCTGAGGGAAGAGGATGACAGGCTTGAAGAGATGAGGTGCGACTAGTGCTTGCACAGCCAAGATTGGGCCCAGTTGTTTCCAAACAGCATGGACACTGCAGTACTAGCAGTGATTGCACACTCTCAGCATTTTAGGCTCCGACCACCATATGCATGGTGCAACTGAAGAATGGATTGTGCCCTGCTGTGTGACATGGTGACGCTGGGTGTCGGCAAGTGTGCCTAGGTGAGTTGGCATGACAAAGCCAATCATGGCTTCCTCTGGTTTAAAAAATAATATATTTTGTACAGTCTTGTGGCAGTGTGCCATGCCTGTGATTGTGTGGTCTCTGAGTCACTTATTTGGTGGGACAGTGGGTACAGATAACCCTCCCCAGTGGAAATTCAAACCCAGACTGGTGGAAGGCACAGCCTGCTTGGGAAAAAATAAGTAAAAACCAGCTTCTCTCTCTTTAAAAGTCCTGGACCAAGACATTTTGGGGAGGCAGCCTGCACCTATAGGTATGCCACTGCACCACCCCCCATTTTTGTCACAATACTTGTCAAGTCTAATCTTGAAGGTTACAGCTTTACAAATTTAGGAAACAAACAAGATCACTGCCCCATCAAGCTCTGTCCCCACCATCTTAATAAGACAAAAGTCAAAATCCAGTTAATTGATCAACTTAAAATCATTGCAGTATAGTACAGAATTACAAAGCATTTTCATAGTACATGTTCATGGACACAAAACAACATATCACAAATTGTGTATAGATATATATATATATATATATATATATATACTTGAGTCATGGTTATATCATAAAAGCATTGAAAGTTAAAACGGAGATCATAAGTATAGTATCTTTAAATATTTTATTAGTTTTAACAATTTAATTTTATCTCTCATATTAAATAGTTGTAAAATAATCTAATCTAGAGGAAGTACCAGTTGTTCCAACATAAATGGTTGAAATTGATCTCTGGCTTTTCTAGAAAGTGGACACAATAAAATAACAAGCAATAGGTCACCTCCGTATTCAGGATACATTTGAAGTTTTTGTTAGTAACTCATTCCTGATTTTGACTCAATAGATATAATTGGCCTTATAAAGCTCCATATGGAATCTAGTAATTAAATGCCGTTTTTATGGTTATCTAGTATCCTTAAATAAGGTTATAATGAATAATTTGTCTTGATTAGTTTAAACCATCTGAAATGTTTCAGATTGTTGATTCGAATTTGTGTTTTGGTAATTTCTATATCCCTAAACTGCGTTTTAACTTGTGTACTAATTTCTGAGAATGATTTTATGAATACCTAATGCAGAAGGTGACCCATGCCCAAAGGTAAAATATAATCCCTAATATTTTTAAGCACTGGAAACAAATAGCCTCATCTGTTGTTTTCCATGGCCTCTTCCAGACATATTCTTGGTAAGCAATTTTCTTGTAAAAGAAAAAGTTTAACTATATAGGTTAATTTAGTCTCTAAGGTTAAGGTAGTCAAGGAAAATTGTCGTAATTCTTTCCACACAACTTCGGCTAGGACTGATGATGGTACTCTGAGTATGTATTTGTACATTTTGTTCATAATAACTTCCAATTTATCTAGATTATCATCTGCCCAAATCTCTGAAGTATACAATATGCTTGTTTTAATTTTAATATTTATAAATTTTAATAATCCAGTTATGAAGCTCCTCCTAATTTAGCATAGAACATTTTATAGGCATTAAATGCAGTCAAAAGTTTTAATCTAAGTTTATCTGTGTGATCCTTCCATGAAAGATTATCTGCATACTTTATGCCTAATTGTATGTTTTAACCGTTTTGATGGGAACCTTATCTATAAATAGTTTAGGGGATTATTTTGACTTATTTCCAGAAATGACAAGATTTGTCTTATCCCTGTTTATGATTAATTTGTTTTCCTTACTCTGTGAACAAAAATCATCAACTATACGCTGTAAACCCAGCAGGGATGTTGAGAAAAGGACAGAATTGTCCGCGTAAGCAAGACATGGAATTTTGACAGCCCTGATCGATGGTAGATGGTAATCTAAGTAGTTTAGATTACGAATTATTGAATCTATATATAAATTGAATAAAGTGGGAGCCAAGATACAGCTCTGTCTGACTCCATGATTAGTCTCGATGGAACCAGACAGAGCACCTCCCTGATCGTATTGAATTCTTAACCATGTATTTTGATGTAATCTGATTAATATGTCAAGCAAGGCCGGATCAGTGTTATATGAAGCAAGTTTCTGGCAAAGAGTTTGGCGGCTTATGGGATCAAATGCTGATTTGAAATCAACAGAACAGCAAAATAAATTAGGATTCTTAATTTTAACATATTTCCATACTAAATGTGAAAGAACTGTACAGTGCTGAACAGTTGTTCGACTGGATCTAAACCTGTTTTGAACTTCACTTGTAATGTCATTTTGTATTATCCAGTCTTGTAATCTAGTAAGAATTATCCTTGTAAAAAGTTTTTGGGCTGACTCTAATAGGCTTATATGCCTATACGTGGCTGGGTCATTTGAATTTCCTTTCTTGAAAATTGACATGTGATGCTACCCAACCAAGATGTGGGAAGGATCACCCTGAATGTAATGGTTGAACAGTTTATACAGAAGTGGAGCCACCATTCGGAAAATGCTTATAAATGTCTGTTATAATACCATCTGGGCCTGGAGCTTTATTTATAGGAGAGTTATTTAGGGCAATTTCAGTTTCTTGATATTCAATGTAAAGTGGACTCTGTCGTAATGTTTTATCTTGTAAGAGAAAAGCCTGTTCATTATCAGAATGGTAGAGCTCACTGAAATGCTCAATCCAGGTTGTTGAAGTAATAGCTGCTTCAACTTTTATTGCATATTGCTGATAGCAGTGGCTAACCAGGGTCCAAAATTGTTAAATCTTCCTGGACTAAAAGTCTCCACCACTCATTCACACTAATGGGACTATGCCGGAGGTGCTAGGACGCTGCGGGAGCCAAAAATCTTCAGGAGAGACGGTGCAAGGATAGGAGTGTGCATGCGCGGCGCCGCGAGAGTAGCTCACGCTGCATAGGCTGTCTTGGCTGCGACCCTACAACCGCGTCCAGTTCCTTTTCTCCGTCACGAAAGTGTGCTTCATTAATGACGCCGCTGTTCCTGCCAGGAGTCAAATCTTGTTTATAATGACAGCAGCTATAGCCGCTCAGTATTCATTTAGCTTACTATTTTAGTGTTCTTTTTATTTAAAAAGAAAACAAGATGATGATGAAGAAGAAGAAATTCTCAGCCTGCCATCAACAGAGTCGACCTTAGACGGAGCAGTGATGGTAGGAGACTTCGTTTGAAAGCTGTGATGGCGGTGGGGCTGTGTCCAGTCCGCCACCCTTTGCGGAGGGGGGTCCAACCATGGGCTGTCTGGTGCTCGGAGAGGAGGACAGTCCACCTGAAACACAAAAATAGCAGTTCCAGGACCTGGCTTCGCTCGGCATCAAACTCTTCTTCCTCCTGTCGGTGGAAGAAGAATTGGCACCACTCAAGGTCACCCTCTGGTACGCCTGCATGGGGATCATCAGTGGTGGACAGCAGTAAGCCTGAACCGACTCCAGTGGGTTCCTCTGTGGCCCTGCCCCAGGCCACAATCTTGGACACCGGATCCCGTCTCTGTCCTCGATGGTGTTCCGGTGAGCAGTTTCACCTCTGGGCTGCTCTTTTAGAACAGGGAGTACGGTGTCTGCCTGGTTGTCCTGGCCAGTGGATCCAGTTCCGGGGCCTTCGGGCCTCGGAGCTGCTGGGATGTTGCCGCATCGGTCGAGCCAGAATGTGCACGGTGCCCTCTCCAGTGCCAGTGCCATTGATGCCAACTCCTCGTGCCTACCCCTCTCTCCTTTTCCCCTGCAGGGGCTGGCACAGGTGCCGCTTTCCTTCTCCCCTTTTCTTCAGGTCTAGCAGTGGTTCTGGCACCGTGTATGGTGCTGGCACCTGGGTGCTGCCGGGTCTGGTGCTGGATCTGAAACTGGGTCTGACGTTGGCACTGCAGATGGCGCTGAATTCTTCACCGATCCAGATAGTGGCATCTCCCATGTTCCTGGTCTAGACCTGCCTTTTGGAGGTTATTCTGGGGTAGAAGTGGATCTGGATGAGTCTCTCCCTATTCTGTTTTGTCGAAGACACAGCAGATGATTCATTTTATGGGCTAGAATGCAAGCCTTCTGTATCAGCATGATGGAAGACCTTCTTTCCAGTTCTTTTTCCACAGGGATATGGGGTCCACCATAACATTTCAATCTTCATCTGTGTACTAAAGCAGACTTCAACGTCTTGAGTTCCTACATTCTTCAGTATGAGTACACCTTTTGGTGGAACACACTCAGTGCAATGGTTGAGAGCCTCCCAGAATCTAACGCTCCATTGCTAGGGACTTATAGCCCAGTAATCGGCTGAAAGCTTTTATGGACACCTACGACTGTGCCTCTAGGGCAGCTGCTTCTGGCAGCAGGTGGTTAATGTCTCCTTGACAGTGTTTATCTGTTCGGCCCTCAGGTTGCGTTCTGGGGGCCACTCAGAACAATCACGGTTGCCACAATAAACAACAGGCGGCTGCTGCCTCTCAGAGGGGCAGAGACGTTCGACATTCTCTTACATGCAGTCCTTTCAAGGCAAAGGCCTAGGTGCCTTTATCATAAACCAACCCAGTAGAGGGCATAGGGCCCCAAAGCACCCTGTACCAACCTCTGTGGAGCCAGCCCTGGTCCCACCTCAGCTGTCTGAGGGGGATGCCTCTCGGTGGTAGGAGGGGTGTCTAATTCAGTTTTACAGCCAGTGGAAGTCCATTACAGCGGACATTTGGGTCATCAGGATTGTCCGAGAGGGATACTATCCCACGTTCGTAGATTTCCCCAGGCCTTCCACCCAGATGGCAGCCCACTCTGTCCGCCTCTCAGTCACATACTCTTGCTTCTGAGATATGGGGCCTCTGTGGGAACTGGGCAATAGAAGTTGTTCCACAGTGGAATGGAGCACAGCTTCCTATTTCCATTACTTCTGGTTCCTTGATAACAGGTGGCATGTGCCATTTCTCAGTCTGGGAAGGTTAAACAAGTATCTGTTCAGGGAGGAGTTCACTAAAACCTCTGCATTCAGTTATTCACTTCCTGGACATTTGGCTTCTAGCTAGCCCATCCGGGCAAGAAACGTGGGAGGCAGTTGCCTCAGCTTCTCAGTTGTTCTCTTCAGGGGGGTTTCTGATTCGGGGAAGGTGCTAGTTTCATCTTCCCAGCAGCTCCTCTTCTTAGGAGCCCTCCTGGATACCTCTAGGGCATCGTTTTTCGTTCCAGAGGACGGGAGAAATTACATCTTCAGATGGCTCATTACATCATGGAAAACTACTCTTTCAGGCCCCTTTCAATCAAGTGAATGCTGGGTCTTAGGGCGTCCCCCGCAGCAAGCAGTGGTCTCCGACCATGTATCCGCATCCTCCATTCAAGATGACAGAGCCTCAGACAAAATCTTTCATGGGGAGCTCACTATCAAGATCTCCACACTCAGGTGTAGAGCCGGGAGGAACCTCATCTTTTCATAAAGTTCTTAGAGATGAGAGTTATCTTATAAACAAAGTCCTGAAGGATGCCCTCTGCCACAAAGTGATCCTGCTTCAGACGGACGATAGAGCTGTGATGTATTACATCAGCAAGCAGGGTGGGGCACCCTCCTACCCTCTCTGCAGGAAGGCCTTGAGGTTGTGACAGTGGTACCTCGAGCACAGTGCATCAGTTCAGATTTCGTGCAGTCGCTTTCGGAGACTGGGGCCGTTCGGACTTGTTCCTTTTTCAATCCCCTCTCAACGCAAAACTGCCTCTATTCTGCTTAAGAAATCCAGACCCTGGTGTTTTCTGTGAAGATGTATTCACTGCAGTAGACAAGATGCTCCCTGTACATTTTCCTCCTCTTCCCTTAATTCAGAGGGTGCTGCACAAGTTGTAGGCACAGAGGGGCAGGATGATTCTCAGTGTCCTAGACTGGCCTCAGCAGGTATGATTGCATTGATCAACAGTCTGTCAGAAGTTCCCCCAAGGCGACTCCCTCTATGAGCGGACCTCTGACACAGGGACTTTGGTCCATCCTAACCTGTGTTCCCTTCATCTCCGTGCCAGGCTCCTTAGGAAATGGAAGTGGGTAAGTTTTAGGCTTCCCAAACCATCGCATATATCTTCTAAGCCACACATAGGCCTTCTGCCATGAGGGCTTGTGCGGCTAAGTGGAAACCCTTCTCCTTCTGGGGTGCAAGTCCCATCTAGACCCTCTGTTGCCCATCAATTAAGGTGTTAGGGTGCCCCTTGGACCTGTCAAATGCAGGTCTGCATTACTTGGCAGTGAAGGTACACCTCTGCGTGTTTTCGGTCTATCTTGAGCAGGTAGGCAGCATGTCACTGGCTCAGTTACTGTTAGTCAAGTTTTACTTCTCCCTGCTTACTTCGTTAACTCCAGAATGAAGGAGAGCACTCCCTTCATTTCTCTGGACATAGAGTTCTGCGATTCTACATCGACAGAACTAAGAGATACGCATCTGAGCAACTGTTGTATCTTTCAGCATGCCTCGGCTGGGCCAGCCTGTTGCCACAAGATGTATTTTGGCTTGGTTAGTTGCATGTCTTCAACACTACTAATCCATGGCACAGGTCAAGTTGGAAGGTCAGATTCACACCACTCTACCGGAGAGGTTGCAGTTTTCCTAGTTGAGATTCGTAATATACCTGTTGCAGACTTCTGCAAGGTGGCGAGTTGGAGCTCAGTGCATACCTTTGTAAAAGAACTGTGTTCTGGATGTCCATGCCAGACAGTTCACTTTCTTTGGCAGGACAGTCCTTATGGACTTCTGTCCTGAATGAACTCTGTCTCCTACTGGCCTACTTGGGGTTTGATTTTCAGCTCGGTACTCTCCCAGTAGTGTGAATGAGTGGTGGAGACTTTTAGCCCAGGAAGATATGGAAATTACATACTTACTGTAATTCTTGATCTTCTTGGACGAAGTCTCCACCACTCATTCACATGCCCACCCACCATCCCCCGAGCTCACTCGTTTCGTTTTGGTCTTCACTTCCTTGTTGTTCGGGCTGTGAAGACATTGTTGAAATTGACCCTTCTTACATGGGTCATCTGAGGCTTCATTTGGAAGTTAGTGTTAGGTTTTCTTTCATTAGTTTACACTGCACCTCCTTGGTTGAAAAGGTACTGAGGTGGTTGGAGGGTCGACACCGAGATAGCCTATACAGCACGAGCTAGTCTTGTGGCACCACTCATGCATGGTCCTATCCTGGCGCCGTCCCTCCTGAAGATTTTTGGCTCCCGTGGGGTCCTAGCACCTTCAGCATAGTTCCATTAGTGTGAATGAGTGGTGGAGACTCCATCCAAGAAGATCAAGAATTACGGTAAGTATGTAATTTCCTTATATTCCTGTTAACTACTGAATTCTTTAGTTTATTCCACATGTATATTTGAAAGTTGCTTTTTTCTCTTGTAAGATAAGCTTGTATTGTTTCCTTGCATTATTTAAAGCTTTCAGGATTTCCTGAGTTGGGTGCTTCCTATAATATCTTATATGACATTTAACTCAGTTTTGCATCTCTACAAGTTTTGTTAAATCATGTTTTTTCAAAGCGAGAAGTTTTATAAGGTTGTTTCATAAATGGTCTAATAGAAGCCTGAATTTTATCCCAAATACGATAATTTGAATATAGTTTGTTTCCTCCAATAGCTCTTGTCTTATTTTATTTTTATTTATTTTTATTTATTTATTTGTATTTCGGATGACACCTTTGAGCTGAGGGCTGTTTTAGAAAGGTTTCATGTCAAGGCAATAAGGACAATAAGGTACAAAACATAACATGATCATTACAATGGAACTTGCAAAAAAAAAAGACAAATAAGGTTACAATAATAGCAGCCAAAGGCATTTCAAGGAATTGTGTTGCCAGTTAATTATACAGTACAAGTCATAGGCGGCTCAGTGAAGCTTTGTTAGGTGGGTTAGTGGAAAAGAGAAAGAAGAGTGTTGGTGAGGGGGTGGTATGGGAGACAGAGAGAGGGAGGAGGGGAGAAATGGGGAGGGCATTGCGTTGGGTATGTTGTGGATGGGAAACAGCAAGGGAGGAGGAAAGTGGGGATGAAAAAGAAAAGGAGACAGATTCATCCTATACCCAGTAATGGGGGGTAGGAGAGGAGGAGGAGCTGAGGCAGTGAGGAGGGATGCTTGAGGGTAGTATGCCTGGAGGGGATTATAAGAAGCAATCACAGAAGGCACTAGCCACGAGGTATTGACGCAGTTTACACTTAAAAGCACCAATCATGGCAATGTTGGAGATTTCTATAGGTAGCAAGTTGAACCAGGTGGAGGCTCTGACAAGGTAAGAACACTGAGCTTGAGAGGTCTGACAGCGAGGTATTGTAAAGGTTAGACTGTCCGATCTTCTAGTTAGGCGGTGGACACACTGCGGGGTCAATATTGATTGGACTCCAGGGGGCATAAGGCCCAGTGATGTCTTCTTAGCTAGAATGCAGGTCTGGTACTTTAGCCTGCCGGATAGCTGGAGCCAGTTAGCCTGCTCATAAGTGTTACACGTGTGAGAAAGGCTGGTAGCTGAAATTAGGAGTCTACTTGCCTTATTATGGCTACAGTTATGCACCGGAGTGCAGTATGAGTAGTGATCCATAGATAACAAGCCCATAGTCAATAGTTGAGATAACAGAGCTCTGGATAGCGAGGTTCAAGGCTTCAGCCGTTAGGCAATGTTTTTGCTTGTATAGTAGCCCTATACAGGAGTTCACAGTTTTAGCGATATTGTCAATGTGTTTGGTATATGAGAGGGAGCAGTCAAGGGTCAGGCCCAGATATTTAAACATATCCACTTGCTCAAGAGTGATGCCTTTGTGGTTGTTAATTATGAGCTCATGGTCCTTGTACTTGTGTGGGTTCCATGGAACAACATTGTTTTAGTTTTTTTGTACTTAAGGATGGGTTTATATGAGCAAAACCAGTCTTCCACTTCTGTGAAACTTTTCTGTAGTTGAGACTGAAGGGAGGTGGGGTCGGTGTGGCAAGTGAAGATTGCTGCATCGTCGGCATACAGTAACTTTCTGTCATGGCAGGAGGCAGGGAGATTGTTCAGGAATATGCTGAATAACAAGGGACCCAGGATAGAACCTTGGGGTACTCCAGAGTGGATTGGTAGGGATGATGAGAGGAATTCACCAATCCTGACCTGTTGGGTCCGGTTACTGAGGTAGCTTTGAAACCAGAGGGTAGTTTCACTTGAAAGACCAAGGAGGGATATTTGTTTGAAGAGAACGGAGTGATTGACAGTATGGACCATAGATATTCTGCATTCAGCATTTCCGAAAAAGTTTTTGAATGCTGATTATCCCATCTTATTCTACGCATGTTTTAATTTCTAGGTTGTTATTAGCCAGTGTATCTTTATGTGGCTTACAGCTTTTCACTAGTTGAGTATGTAAGGTGACCACAATAGGCAAGTGTGAAGACTTGGGTCTGTCTCTTCTTTCCAAGTCTTCTAAAATAGTGACTGCTTGTAAATTTGCCCAGACCAAATCTATTATTGATGAACCTCTAGGACCAATAAATGTATGTTTACCCTCAGGGTCCCCAGCTGTTCTTCCATTTATTAAACACATATTACATTCTGTCATAATGTTAAGAAGATTTGTACCGTAAAATTGTGTGACCTTCTCTTTAGAAAGCCGAACAGCACTTACTTTGGGTTAATAATATTTATTGTTCTAACAAAATCATTTTTGATTGATAAGTTAGCTTCACTAGATAGGCGAGCATTAAAATTACCTATACAAATGATTGGTACAGTCAAGTAGGTGTTTGTAAGAATACCTAAAAACTTTTAACATTGCCCAGTCTATAGGGCTTGATGTGAGCTCTTATGTGGAGGGAGATAAATATTTACCAGAATCAACCTTGGGGAATTTGATTAAGGAAGCAGTGGTTGGACAAATTGAGAGTTGCTATTTTTTGCCAATTGTTCCACCATAATATTTAACGATGTTCTGATATATATTACTAGACCTCCTTTAGCTCTACCAAATGTCTTGGTCTTTATTGCTGGTATGGTAAAGCCTGTGTAATCTGGTAATAATTGTACCATTTCATCCGTTAACCAGGTTTCCTGGAGACAGATGATATCCATGTTATTTAGAAATTGCTTCACTTGAAAATCACAGAGTTTGTTAACCAGACCCTTTATATTCCAAGAGATTAGTTTTAATTCATTAAACTCACCTGGACTTTCTTGGGTCTGGGTAGATGTGGACAAATCAAATTGTCAATCTAAAACATTAACCTGTAAAGGTTCGTAAGATTCTTGTAGGTGTCATAAACAGTGTTAGAGCTATGCAAGGTGTTAACTCCTTGTTATATAAAGTTCTAACGCTTTGACATACAGTATATTCCCAGGTGGTCCAATTCTGATGCATTCAAAATTAGTGCTGTTATTTTACTACTGCTAAAAGTTAAATCTGAGGACAATTTGAGATACCACAATGAATTTTAATATAATTAATAGTGTTTTTACCAATGTTCATTTTAAGGGCACATGATAGAAAAGTAGCTATCTCTTGTTCTATGTGATGTATATTACTGCCTATTCTGTACTTCCTCCCAAATAATGTGAGGGTTTTGTTTTCCATTCAGAAACTTTCCTCTGGTCATAATCATTGATAACTTTACTACCTTTTCTAACCATTTTCTGTCATTATGAGAATCATCAGTAGGGAATGTATTGATATTTTGGTCCCCAAATAAAGGGACCCATTGAGGAGGTAGGATCCAAGTGTTTTTAGCTTTTAATTCTTCCTCCACTTTACAGATAGCATGAGCCAGTTGTTTTTGTTTTGCTGAGCAATATATTAGTACATAATCTGAGAATTTTTCCTCCCTAGTAGGTGGTCTGGTTATAAAAAATCTCTGATGTGCAGCTTTCCAAGTGAAGGAGTTGCCTCATCCATTTGGAAAGAAGAGTGGGGGTTTCATGGAATAACCTGTTGACTCCATAACATTCTATAAGATATTCAAATTGCATATCTCTGTTCAGAATAATTTTAGTGTGATGGTATATTTCTACTATGTAATAAAATTCCAGAAAGAATATCTATACTTTCTTTAGTAGGCTCTATAGGTTCAAGAGGTAGAATTTTCTGGCTAGCTACACCCAATCCAAGACCACCTTTATGAGTTGATGTCTTAGGTTGTGTACAGCAACCCGGCCAACCTTGGTTTTATTATCTTGTCAATCATAAAATCTGGCTCTAGAGTTACTGTTTTATGGTCATTAACATTTGTCCTAGATGAGATCCTCTTTTGACCACTGAGGCCCAGGTTAACTGTGTTATTTGTTTTCCTTTTTTCTTGGTCATTTAAAAGAGTGTTGCTAAACTTTAACCTTTTAAAATGACCATCTACTTCAAGAGATGTAGCCTGTGCTATGAATGAGGGACTCCCAGAGTCAACTGACATCATTTGAGGGGGCAGTTGTATCCCTACCAGTGATTTTTATCGAGTTAATTTGCAGCTCTGGAACAGATTTATTTTCAAACCTCCTATTCTTGGCTCTAGTTTTCTTGAGTCTTTTTTATGTGTTTTTTGATTTTTCTGAAGATTGGAGCCATGATGTTTTTTATAAGGTCAGCTAGTTCTATTATTTCCTCTTGACCTATCCAAAATGGATAGGGAAGTCTAACTTATGATGCCTTATTTTGAGTTGACTTTTTCGTTTCATAATTCTCACAATAACTGTCATCTTGAGGTAAATCTAATAATTTCTCCCTAAGGCGATCTAATATAGCTCCAATATAAAAACAGCATGTCTAAGATTTGTTAATCTGACTTTGAGGGGAGCTCTGCAGCAGGTAATACCTTTAGGACTAATGCCATCAGGTGTTAAGACCCCACGGAAAACTTGTAGCTAGCAGTCTGTAGCAGGGTCCACCCCCCGACGGCTCCACCCAACATCAGACGTGGTATAAAGGGGCGAACCTCCGGTGCCATCTCAGTTCTTTTCCCGTCGTCGATCCGAGTAGTTCGGCTCCACAGATGCCTTCTTCTGCAGTTGACCGCTATTTGTGAAAAGTTCTTCAAAAGTTAGTTTTTTCGATCATTTTCAACACTCTGTGTACGTCATCACCTTCTCCACTGCGACAAAAGACGAAGTGTGCATGCAGGAAGCAGATCCCAGCCAAAGATGGCCACGCAACCTGCCTTATCTGCCTAGGCCCAGACCATCGGCCCGACGCCTGCACGCACTGTCAGAAATTCAACCAGAAAACAAGAAACAGGAGGGCCATCGCACTCAAAGCCTATCTCCTGGAGAAAAAAGTTGCAGCTATGCAGCGTGGTTGTGAGCCCAGCTCATCTTCTCCCGCCAGGAACTCCCCACCCAGAGAAAAATCTTCGGTGGGCGGGAAACACCACCACCGGGATAAAGATAGGGTCAGAATAAACTGCCTATGATCCGAATTATAAATAGGATGGGGGATATAATTCTCCAGAATAGTCTAGCAAAGACTTGGAATGAATTATATTTTCAAATTACTGAGATTTCTGATTTGCACATATTTAAACTTAAATTGCATGGTTACCTGAATGTTTGTTGTAACTGTTTTTAGATTGTATATAATCCTTGCATTGTATGTACTGTACCTATTTATTATTTTGTTTTTGTTACTGTAATTATGTGCCACAGGAATTTGTTGTAAATGGGGATTTAATTCTCCGACAAATCAACCTGTATAAAAATAAACTTCTAAACAAACAAGATCAGAGTCGCACCCCAAGTCGCCCTCTAAACCTTCGTCCTCTTCATCTTCGACCTCTGGCTGGAAGTCTGGCTCAGTTCTGGCTCAGGCCTCAGTCCTCCCACAAGAGTAAACCTGCTCACTCCACTTCTCAGGGCAAACATCAGGAGTCAGCCTCTTCTGGGCAGTTGCCTTCTCTGGCCCACCGACCCCACAAGCCTGCTTCAGGATTGACCCAGGAAGGCCATTCCTTTGGGGAACCGAAGGAAAAACACCGTTCGAGAAACATAAGTGCTTGGATGAGTCTGAGGTTGGCAGGAAGTCGTTCGTCACTGGACGCCACCTCCACCAGCCACGGTACATCCTGCGGTGGACAAGCGCCTGTCTAGCCGGTCACCTTCACCAACATCCTGCACCCCGACGCCTGATGAGGAACGGTCGCTGGTGGAGGGTCGAACGCCCACCCCCTCCTTCAGGGGGTCGGTCGCCTGATGGGCCTCCACCCACTCTGGATGCCGGCTCACCCAACAAAGGCACTGCCAGATGTCCGGACATGGACAAAGGCTCCCCGGACTCGGCGCTGGATCCTGAGGACTCCCAGATGCCCAGTCCTGTAAATCCAATGCCCGGCCCAGCAGTCATCCATGTGGCAGACATAGGGTCTCTGTTCACATCATGGTGGAACACTGTTCAGGAGGATCTTCTCTACAGATCCCCCAGTGCCCACCCCAACTCTGCCACCCAAGGGGCCTCCCCTGGTCCGCCTACACCAAATCGGGGATGAAGGTTCCTGCCCAGACCCTAAGGGCAAAAGAAGGAGACCCTTGTCTCCAATTCCTTCTTCTAGCGGACGCCCGTTCTCCCCGGATGACGGGGACGCCAGCCCGTCTTCTCCGGACTCTTCCAAAGAGGAGGAGGAGTTCATCCATCCTTTTCTGGGACCCAAAAATTCTCCAGGTCCCTCCAGATGATCCCTCATTTTTAGATATTATGAGGCACATCCACACTGTCTATGAGTGGGATACTGAAGAATTAGACCCAGAGCGGAGGCACCTAGCAAAATACTTTAGGGTCTAAGGAGCCAAAGCCACTGGTAATTCTGCCATTAGTCGAGCCCTTCCAGGATGTGACTCAACTCACATGGCGACACTTTCTCAATATTGGCCATCCCAAAGAAGGCCGACAGGTTTTATAAAACCCCAAAGCAGAGCTCTTTTGGGGAGCAGCCCAGGGCTAATTCACTGGTCCTCATGGCAGCTCATGACTGTGGCACCTAGTCTAAACATTTGAGCTCCCAAACTCGGATCCCGATTCCAAGAAATTAGATAGCTGGGGTTGTAAGGTCTCACTGTCAGCCACAGGTTCCATCAGGTCCCTGAACTTTATGGCGCACATGGTGACTTACCAGTAGTCACTATGGCAAAAGACCTTAGATTTGGTCAAGGAAATGCCAGAATCAGACACAAAAGCAGAAGTGCTAGCCTGTGCCCAGTCCAGTCTGGACGTGGATTAGCATGTCCTGCGCTGCTCGTATGATGTGGTGGATATGGCCTCACAAGCTGCAACTACGGGGATGTGTCTGAGAAGGTATTCCTGGCTGAGACTAACTGGCTTTTGTCCCGATCTCCAGGACTCAGTTCTGGACTCCCCCTTCCAAGGTCCAGTGCTGTTCGGCCAGGAGGTAGAAGCCCTGATCAAACAACTCCAGGAGTCAAGGAAGGCTGTGGTGGACGTTCACCGTATGTACAAGTCCGAGCCTCAAGGACCCCATTGCCGTCCCATTTGCAAAGGACATGGACAGGGAGGTAAAAATCCCCAGGGCAAGGGGTTCAAGAGGTGGGGTCACCCTGCCCCCCAAGGTCGCCAAGGCCCTAAGCAGCCTAAAGCTCCCAGGGCACAGGGCCTCGCTACCCCCTCCGCCTGACTCGCTGCCTCTCCCTCCTCCCTCTCGGGAGCCACAGATCAAGAAGTTCGGAGGGAGATTTGCTTTACCCTGTCAAATGGTCCAACATCACCTCAGACCAGTGTGTGCTGGACACCATTCAAAAGGGTACCTGATAGAGCTTCTGTCTCATCCCTGTGGACAGTCTCCTCGCCAATTGCCCACTGAACCATGCCCAGCTTCTGGCGGAAGAAATCCAACAGCTTCTGGAGAAAAAGGCCATCCAACTGGTGCCTCCAGCCCAGAGGGGCAAGGGTTATTAATCCCATTTTTTTCTGGTCCCAAAGAAAACGGGAGACCTTCACCCAATTCTGGATTTAAGCCAGCTTATCCTCTCGGTCAAATACCAGAGGTTTCGGATGGTAACTCTGGCAAGTCTGTTTCCTGCTCCATCAAGGGGATTGGTTGTGTTTCCTAGATATGCAGGATGCCTATATGCAAAGTTCTGAGATCTCACAGGAGGTTTCTCAGGTTCACGTTTCAGGACCAGCACTACCAGTTTCTGGTCCTGCCTTGACCTATCATCTGCCCCCAGAGTGTTCACCAAATGTCTGGCAGTGGTGGCGGCCTCGAAGGAGAGGCCTCTTTGTTTACCCTACTTGGACGGATTGGCTCTATTTACGCTCCATCGAAGAGCAACTTTGAGTCGTCCTGAAGGAGACAAGAGCTCTTCTGCTCCCTAGGGATAACAGTCAATTGTCGAAATTGCAAACCCCACATCCCAGCGGCTGCAATACATAGGGGTGATCCTGGACACCAGACAGGAAAGAGATTTTCTGCCCTTGGACAGGGCAGATTGCCTGTGGCCTGGCAAGCAGAGTTCAGGCAGCCCTCATCCCTGCACAGGTCATTCTTCAGCTTCTAGGACATATGGCAGGTGCTATAGCTACTGTCCCCCTCACCAGGCTGCACATGAGGGTCCTTCAGTGGCATCTCCGGGTCCAATGGGACTAGACGGCGGACGACCTGGATCAGCTGGTCTGGGTTTCCCTGGCAGTCCTTCGCTCCCTTGACTGGTGGCTCTTCCACTCAAACCTAGAGGGAGGGGTCTCTTTTCAGAGACACCACCTTCTCAAGTTTTAACAAGGGATGCCTCATGGACAGGTTGGGGGCTCACCTAGAGAATCACAGGACTCGAGGGTTTTAGTCTCCCACAGAGAGCTCTCTACATATATATGTTCTTGGAAGTGAGAGCAGTCCTGAATGCACTTCAGGCATTCCAAGTCCAACTCTCTCTGGGTCCTCTCCTGGTGCAGACAGACAACACGCCCATCGTCTTCTATATCAACAAGCAAGGGGGCACTCAGTCTTATCCCCTTTGCAGGGCGGTCATGAGAGTGTGGGACTGGGCAGTAGAACATCTTTTGGACCTCACAGCAGTACACCTGCCAGGTATCCAGAACATTCTTGCTGACGGTCTCAGCCACTCTCACTCTCTGAATCACGAGTGGAAATTGCTTCCAGGAAGTTGCAGACCTGTTCAGTCGCTGGAGCCATCCAGAGCAGGGACCTCCTTGCATCCCCATACAATGCCAAACTGCAAATTTTACCCGCTCCAGGGCCTGGTGTTTTTGGCAAGATGCATTGTCCCTCTCTTGGACAGGGAGGTTCCTGTACACTTTCCTCCCTTCTCGCTCATTCAGAGGGCACTGCTCAAATTGCAGCTAGAGGGAGCCAGGATGATCCTGGTAGCTCCTCTGTGGCCTCATCAGATTTGGCATCCGCTGTTCCAACAACTGTCACTGGAACCCCCAGTACAGTTGCCTCTCTCCACCCACTTGCACTCACAAGAGCAGGGGACGCTCGTCCATCCTGCTCTGCGTACTCTTCACCTGCAGGTCTGGCTCCTGCAGTCTTAACAGAAGAGCGATTAGGAGTGTCAAGCAGGGTTGCAGAAGTTCTGGTGGCAGCGAGGAAGCCTTCCACTACAGCCACTTACGCAATGAAGTGGAAGTGTTTCTGCCTTTGGGCAACTGAACGTGTCCTAGATTCCCTGGATTATCTGGTTAGACACGTGCTAGACTATCTTTTCCACCTTCTGGGCCTGGGGCTAAGCTACTCATCCATTAAAGTGCATATGTTTGCGATCTCTGCATACCACGCACTGTTTGGAGAAAGAACTCTGGCACAGCTGAATGTCTGCAAGACTTTTCTCAGAGGGGTCCTACGCATCAGACCTCCAAGGAGAGATCCAGTCCCTCCTTGGGACTTACCTTTTGTGTTAGAAAAGCTCACCCTGCCTCCCTTTGAACCAGCTGCGACTTGTGAGCTACGCTTTTTTTCTTGGAAAGCGCTTCTTTTAGTTGCTGTTACTTCTGCTCAAAGGGTTTTCGAGCTTCAGGCCCTGATGTGTAAGGAGTCTTATATTGTTCTCCACAGGGATAGGGTGACCCTGTGCACGAACCCTAAGTTCTTACCAAAGGTGGTGTTAGTACTGACACTGAACCAAGACATCAACCTTCCAGTTTACTATCCTGAGTTTGAGAACTCGGGAGAGGCATTGTTGCATACCCTGGATGTCCACAGAATCTTAAGATATTATCTACACAGAACTAACATTTCTAGAAAGATGGACCAGTTGTTAGTCTCTTTGGCAAAAAGGATGACAGGGCCCCTGTCTCCAAGCAGTCACTAGCCCGTTGGTTGGTGCACTGCATCTCTTTATGTTACCAACACCATGACAAACCCTGTTGGGACCCATCTAGGGTCATTCTACCAGGGCTGTGGCTGCCTCTTTTGCCTCCTTAGAGAATGTGTTGTCGGCAGATATCTCGCTGCTGCAACCTGGAGCATGGTCCACACCTTCATCAGGCATTACAGCCTAGACATTGCTTCTAGGGAGGAGCTGTTTTGACTGGCTGTCCTTCAAGGCTTACTCTCTTGAGGCTATTCAGTTTTCATTTTTTCCCTCCACCTCCCTGTCAGACCTGGGCCTATCATTGGGTACTGCTTGGGATTCAGTCCTAATGGTATTACCTGCTGCAAGAGCTCCCCTCAAAGTCAGATAGTACAGTTACATAAGAACTTACCATAACAGTAGATCTTCAGAGGTGCTCTTGCAGCAGGTGACTTTCCCACCCTTATTGTTACCCTTATACAAGGTTGGGGAGTTCCTATCCGGTTCTCCAGTACTTATCAGCGAGTCTCCGGTGAGAGAACTGAGATGGCTCTGGGGGTCTGCCCCTTTATACCACGTCTGGTGGCGGGCCGACGTCAGGGGTGAACCCCCTACAGACTGCTAGCTACAAGTTTTCCATGGGGTCCTAACACCTGGTGGCATTAGTCCTAATGGTATTACCTGCTGCAAGAGCTCCTCTCAAAGATCTACTGTTACGGTAAGTTCTTACGTAACTGTACTTTTCTTCTTTTAGAGCCAACAGATTCTCCAATATCACAACGATAGCATAATAAGGATTCTTTATTATCTCTAAAACCTGTTTGGAGAAGGCACGAGAGACTGTAAAATCACCTTGATTCATAAAGTAGTCCTGTTTGTAATCAAAATCACATTCTTGTCCCTCGGTGACAGTCTGTACAGGTGTTTTATTCAATCCAGTGGGTAAATTTGCTGGGGAAAATTTGAGAGATTGACTTGTGGGTGTGTCTTGTGTACAAATATTCTTGGCTTCCAGGCTAGGGTGTTTAGAAACCAATTTTTGTTAAACCATCAGTGGTATAGTTTAGCTCTGAGAGAACAGAAGAAAGATAATCTCTACTTAGAGGGTTCTTTACATGATTGATAATACTGTTCTCTCTCCTCCCTGTGTACTTGTATGCAGTGGTGTAATTGAGTGTTTACACCCAGCATATTCACCCATTGATTCATTCTTAATCTGGGTGAACCCAGGCTTAGTTACATGATAATGGTCAGTATCAAAATCCATAAAAAGATCAGTTTCATACAAATTGTAAGAATTTTAAGAAGCAAAAGAGATCGCTTCTAAATATGAGTCAGTTAATCTAGGAGAGCATAACATATGTTGTGAGCCTAAGCTAGTTAATGCTGATTTATCAGTTTTCTGAATCACAGGGGTAGATTGCTCTGTTTTCTTTGAAACAATATGTTTAACATAGTCAGTTATTTTTAATTGAATTTTAGCATCTGAAAAATTACTCTCCTGAGGTTTGACTTTTGGAGTAGTAGTGTCATTGTTAAATATACTAATCCTGTTACCTTGATGTTTCTTTGGTAATTTAGATGGGAAGCAGACAATCCCACTTCTGGTACTAACCATTATGACCAAGAACTGCTTTGCTAAAACTTCACTACACCTATGTAAACCCTACAACCTACTAACACAATTTTAAATAGTTTAGACAGATTATAGGACATCAGAATATATAAACAAATATACAGCAGATAGCAATATTCAAAATTACTTATTTTCAGTCGTTAACAAATAGTTAACCTGCCTAGGGTTGTATTTTAAGAGTCCATTTCACCTGTATAGGTGCTCTTCTAGTATGGAGTTGCTCTTATTTGAAAATCCAACTCTATGGTTCAGAAGGTGGAAAAAGCCAGTGATGTCTGGAATCTCTGAAATGTTCAAATAGCCTTCAAAGAAAAGGTCTCCAGTCAGGGGAATTGTTCTGTCCTCTGTGTTCTTGATGCAGAAAACAACGCTTGAGCTATCTTGTGTAGCAGGATGGAACAGTGTGGTGTCCTGGGGAGTAGTAATAAATATAGCTGTAAACTGTGTTTAGCAGGATTTTTTTTTAATTCAACTGTTTTGCCCTCCCCATCGGTACCTCCCTCCTTGGCGACAGAGTGACACACAGTGGCTCCTGGCAGGCAGCTCCAGCCCTCCCTTGGAGGGACTCAGTCTCCTGCTTCCCACCTTCCCAATCCCTGACTCTCCCAGCAATCCCCCATGGGTTACCCCCACATGGCAGGACCAAGGGCGAAGGGCATCAACTCCCCCCACCCGGAGACCAACATCTAGACTCGGGGGGCCCAGTCGGGTGCTGTGGAAGCCATCATGGAGCCTGCCAGCTTCAATATTTTTGTTGGTTTTCTCCCCACCCCTTGCGGTGCCTGCACATGTGTGTAGGCTTGTGCACGCAGGAACCTGGCGGCACCCTCCCTATTCAAGTCGCTCCTCAACTGCACTACCTCCAGGCCTCCACCTGGGGGCAGCCTTGCAGCGGGAGTGGCTGGGTCCCCACCTGGGAGTAGAGAGCTGCCTGATGCCCACTCAGTCCATCTCCCGGCCTGCCCCCCCTTCCAACCCCTGACAGCCCGGGCTCATTTCCGAACCCAGGTCGCCAGCATAGTGTGAAGTGTGGCATCCAGCGCCTCAACCCTCAGTGCCACCAGGCCGGCCTGTTTAACAGGATTTGACTGCCAGTTTCCTTACTGAATAAGATAACTTGGGCAAAAAAAAACTGTTCGAACTAATAAATAAAATCTCCACTCAACTGTCAGAATTCACTCCTACACATAAGCCCCTTCCAACTATTCAAATATGTAAGCCTTTCTTAAAATTAAAAAGTTAAAATTTGATACAGATCGAGAACTTGTATAAATATCTTTAATATAGCCAAAATATTATATGTATGTCAAAATATTTAAATACACCTAAACATTAGTCTTAAATGTTTGAAAAAATGATTATATAGGCACTCACTGTAGTTCCCAGAAAGATATCAGAGAGTCTATCTATTTAAAATGGGACCTACAGTTGTGGTATAAATGTAAAATTTCAAACTTCAAAAAATAAGAAAGAGGTTTAATAATTAAAAAGTTAAATGATTAAATGAATAAATCTTAGTAAATAATACCTTTGGCTGTGAAAAAGATACCCATAGGAGATGATAGACTCCTTCTTTGTGAACGTTAATCAAAATAGACTTTGCCGTTGCAGTACGAGTTATTTTCAGAGCGAGAAGCCCCCTTAGGGAAGCTATCCCTGAAACTGGACAAGACGACTCCTTCTCCTCCTAAAATATTTTAAGATAATATCTTGAAGTAATACAGTACCAAGAAGGCAACAATTGTAACTAATTTGAATCAATTTTTCAAATAATAAATATTGCCAAGTAAAATTTAAATAAAAATACGCTTACCGTGATATTCTAATAAATATACGGATTGCTATAGTCCACCGTAAGCAGAGACAATATATCCTGGGAGATCGGGATAACTGATTTTAAATAAACCTGATGTCAGTAGCGGCCCCCAAAGTGAAGTCAAACACGGATTGACTCGACAGATAACGCTAAGCGAGCAACACCTGTGTAGTGACCCAAATGCTTACTAGCAGGGTCTATAAACATGCATTTTATAAAGAAGGATCGCTACCTTAAGTATCCTTAATTAATAGCCACTAAGTCTAACTCACGAGGAGTTTTTATCCTCATGCGGAAGTTAATTTAGTGAGCTCTGTATCCAATAAATTAATTAAATCAATGGGACCAATTAAATTTACCTCGATCTTATACCATTGATACCATAAATAAGAAAATAAGCTAACTGCTGGATCAATTAAGGGTACTGGTTTGACTGCCTCATGTGTATATCAAAGATTCAGCAAGGACCAATTACATCAAATTAATAAATAATTGATTATGGCCAATTAAGTTAGCGAATGAATGAAAAGTACAACTAGATTCCTCGAGTTTGTATTCCAAACTGATTTAAGTGAAGTTCCTTAATCAACAATCTTCATATATCAACTCAAACCTCTCGCTCTTCATTTGTTAATTAAAGTGAACAATCACCTTAACAGAAACCTATGGGTCTGATAAAACTTAAAACATATTTAGGCCATAAACATCTATTTTAAGGCTCTAGAAGGAGCTGACTCAGACTCTGAAATTCAGTGAAACAAACCAAGTGTTTCACACAAGTTTATATTTGCAGCAGGTGTATAAAATGCTATAACAATAAAATATACCAATGTTCGGTTGGAATATAACTATTCCTATAACATATCTCCTTTTCAGCAGTCTGAGTAATCACCATTCTTGTACCTGTGCCTAATTCTCTGCCCTAGTACATAAATTCTGTGAATTCTATGAATAGTCGTAATTTCTGACTACGGCTATATATTCCATCAGCCGGATGCCCGAGCGGGTTATGTAAGTTGCAGCAAAACAGGAAAGATTTTATTTTTATTTTAAAAATATGACTAAAAAGGCTAAACATTGAACTGTAATCATGGTGTAACAGGATTACTGCATTATTTGGAATAAATGATGCTTAGGGTCACAGTAACAGTAACAGTTTACATCACTGGTCGATGAAACTGGAGGACAGGGGTACACAAAACTCAGCAAAGCTTTACACTTTACTCTTTAAACTTTATGCACAGTTATCATCAAGTGTTGCTCAGAAGATGATGGAGGAGTAGTAACATGTTTCTCCGATAAGTTTCTCCGTAGGAAGTTCCTGCATTTGCCCAAACTAGAGGGCACAAGCCGGACTGGAAAGCTAGCTATTTTAGCAATCTAGAGCTCACACTCCAGAACAGGCAACAGTGGCATACCTGTTTCAGCTAAAAATATAGCTTTGCTAGACACCTGTTCCCATGGCTTTTCCGCAGCAATGTAGCGTGCAGCCCTCACACTCCTCACACTCCTAGTTGAACATCTCTCACCTCAGCACCACTCCAACCTCTGTCAGTCCGGATAACCAACTTCCTGGTTGCTCAGAACATCTTAATAAGAATCCTCTGTCACCCCTTTTTCTTTAGGTATCTAACAGTACCAGTTGACCAGGAGTACTAGCAGATGCAGTTGTGTAGCAGAGTAGTACTGCCACTTCTTTAGGCCAGCAAGCAATAGCTGTTTTAACCTAATTTCAGCTTTGAAAGGAATATTTTACATTTTGACAGAGCCCTCTTCCAAGTACCCAACTGTGTACCACTCATGTTTTCCCTGCTGTTTCCATTAACTCTTCCTAATTTCAAAAGGTTATTACAGTATTAGCTAAAACCTTGTGCTCTGGATGTCTATTCAAGTATCCATTAATCAGTCTGCTGTTTATGGCAGTGATGATAATAGATGTGTCACATCTCTGGGCGTGGGGTGCACTTTCAATCCCTCCAGACCCCGGAAATTGTAGTGGAGTCAGAGCAAGCCCTTCAGATTAGCATATTAAAAATTAGGACAGTTCTGCATTGTCTGAGATATTTGCAGAGCACCTGGTGGATCAGTTCTTACTGATTCAGACAGACGACCAGTGTGATGTTCCACCTCAACAAGCAAGGAGTGGACTTGCCCATACCCGTTGTTTTAATAATCACTCCAAATGTGGGAGTGGGCAGTTTGGAACAAAGTTCCAATTTCAGCAGTGTATCTTGCAGGGATTCAGAATGGGCTAGCAGATATACTCATCCACTCTTAGGCATGTCCACACAAGTGGGAGTTTCTAGAAGAGGTGGCAGAACACCTGTTTTAAAAGTTGGGTTATCTAACTTCACCCTTCCTACCACACAACCGTGTGGTCCTCCGACTCAGCCCCCACTGCACACAGACTTTTTTCTTCTGCAGGAAGAAACAGGTCTCCTCATTTATAGCTCCCACTAGTGAATGAGGATTCTGCTAGATCTTCCAAGAATCAATCTTCTCCATGGAGTTCCTACTCTTTGGTCTTAGAGTTGGAGATGACATGACACCACAGGAACTGGAACTGAACTTTTGTGTCTGTAGTTCCAGTGCCAAGCACTGGCACATGGTGTCATTCCTACAACTGCAGGGTATAAATTTTGCTGGCCCTAATGCCTGTTTCTTTTTTCCTGTCATTGAAGCACAAGGGACCAGAACATCAGTCTGTGCACAAACCACATTCGAGTCTAGTTCATCACATTTCTATTACCTTATTTACCTGACTTTAATAGTTTTTATAGTGTTTTCCATAGTTTGGATATCAAGTTGTCTCACAGCTATACCATATTCAAAGATGTTCAGAAACCATTATGGCAGGTACGGCACTTGATAAAGCAAGTAGCTCCAGCAATCGGGTTGTGTCTGACCACCAGTTCTCTGCAGACAAGTGTCCTGGTACTAGGGAATTTCATAACCAAGTAAATGGGCAGTCCACTCATAGTCACATAATTAAATGATTCCAGCCCCAGTTGTGCTCAGTGTCTTGTTCCAGGAACCTTTTTAACCGATAACTCATCCGCAAATAAAAAGAGTAAAGAGAAGTAATGACACGGGTCTAGGTCTAGTTCTCACCACTCAGCCCTGAGGCAGCCATCTCCCTTGGGTGTGGGAGCTCTCGTATACCCTCCTTCATCAACGTAGAGAGATGATATCACACTGGACTTCTTTGCATCCTTGGGATTGACTTTTCCATCTCCTGTACCCCCTCTGCCTTCTAGAAATGTACTGGATAAGCAGCTTGATTGATGGACAGCTTTCTTGGAGCAGTGTGTCCTATGCACCCTTTTGGCTTCTCTTGGCTTCTCTTATGGTCCCATCTGTGGTGCTGGAGACTGCCTTGGTGCCCTAGGCACCATGTAGGGGTGTCAGTGCTGCGTTAGGTTCTGGCATCACTGTCAGTGCAGTGGCTACCTTTGGTGCCAAGGTCTTCTTCAATGTCGGTGCTGCCTTCCCTTGGGATGTTGCTGCCAGCACCAGGGCCAGCCTTGGAGTCAGGTGGGAAATGTCCCTCAGATTCTCTGGCTTCCTCTCTCTTGCTGGAGAATAAGCAAGAGTGCAATCCAGATCTCATGGATGAGATGATAATTCAGAGTATTTTGAAGAACATCTGCTAAATTCAAAGGAGATTATGCCTGCTGAGACAATCTGAGCTCCTCATGCATGGAGTCCCGGTTTCACTTTTCAAATGTGAATTATGTAGAAATTAGCCCCCGATTTTCTAAAAAAATTATATTGCAGAACTCAGTATAGTCACTACTGTTAAGCATTGCCTTTCTTTAATATCCCTTCCGAATCACTGACCTCATCCATGCACAAGTCTGCATCATTCAATACTATCGCAATGTCGGATGTGGTACGGAGCGATCATGCTATTTCGATCGACAACCAATAGTCATTTTTCAGCAAAATAGACATAAAAGGCACGCTATGAAATGTAAACTGCATCAGAGCAAAAACTGAGTCAAACTCTATTAAACATGCTCAAAAATACAAGGGCGCTATCAACGGCTAAAAAAGCTGACAGTGTCCCTTTAAGGGGTGACATCTTGCTGTTATTCCAAATACTAAATAATCCAGGCTTAATGACTCAGTGCAATATTAAATTTAAGGACAGAATAGTTAATTTAAGATCACACAACAAACAGCTTACAATCCTAAGGACCAACTCTAAAAAAAAGAATAATGTTTTCACCATTCGAGTGTCTAAAATGTGGCATATGCTACCACAGGAACTGGTGGATATTACATCCTTCGAAAGATTCAAAATGGAACTTGATAAGTATTTGCTGGCGATACATTGCACGTAAAGATTTGCTCACTGGGAGTCGGAGACAGTCTCGATGGGCTTTTATGCCTGATTCTGTCTAACAAAACCAAGTAAACCTGAGTAATACCCATCAACTGAGAGCAGCTTTGGATGCCTGTAGTGCAGCAGTGTGGGCAGCCACTGCTGGGATTTGTATCTAGAAGCATTCCTGGCTAGGAACAGCAGGATTTGCCTCCAGTGTCCAACAGAAGATTATGAACATTCCATTTAACTGAACCTGTCTCTTTGGTCAGCATGTAGAGGAGGCCTTTAAGGGGTCTAATGAAAAGAAAATGACCCATAAGAATATGAAGAACATCCACACTCCTCCTCAGGGAGGTAGAGGACATATTTTCTTCTGCTGGCAGAATCCATTTCATGGAAACTCTGCCAAGTGAGGTTTCCACCAGCAGCTTAAGCCTAAGCCCTTCCAGCAACAGCAGCAAAGGCAGAAGCCACAGCAGAAAAGACGCAATTGGGGGAAAGCACTTAGTGCTACCTTTGGACGCGATGCTAGCCCCATATCCAGCCCAGCTGCCCGAGGTGAATCACTCATCTCTGATAAGAAACATAGGAACATTTGAAACAATAGGACACCAAAAGTCCATCGAGATTATCCGTCACTTTTCAGCAGTTCAAACCAGTGATACTGACGCTGCCCAGATAGGCATCCAGGCTCTTCTTGAATGCCTGTAGTGTTTTGCTAGCCACTAAAGCTGATGGCAGACTATTCCAGGTAGACACCACCCTCTGGCTGAGCCAAGAACATCTTTTTATAGGTATCGCCTTTAAAGGAACAGAAAACGCCAAAGCTGACCCACGGCTGGGTGTGCACCACGAAAGAAACAAAGCAGCAGCCAAAGAAACCAGCAGCACCCACCACTATAAAACACCAAAAGACATCAAGGTTAGATGTAAATAATCATAGTTTAATTCATGAAAAGTGCTAACCTCACACCATGTGAAACATGGAATCCGGGAAACGCCAGCAGAAAGAGCCTTTACACGGAACCTACCTGGTACCATTGTTGTTGGAATCAGTTCCCTCCACGCCATGTATCTTACATAATGGCAGCTATGCTGGGCTGACCTTAACTACAGTTCTTACATATGTTTTTTTTTAACTTTATTTGTTGGCAATCCATTTATTTTTGGGGTTTAAAGTTTTAAAGTTTTGAGTTTGCTTTAGTTAGCCATCAGTTGGGGAATTTAAGGTTAGTTTAGCTGAGTTGTAAGGGTAGGTCAGAAGGAAGTTTTGTTGTTTTCTAGGCAGGAAAACCAGTGCACCAGTGAAATTTCATTTTCACTCTGTTTTGGTGTTGTGGACTAACCTATTTCGGGGCTTTCTGCTCCCGGTTGGTCTCCTGAGGTCAGCCCTGTGTACTGGAGGAGTCTGGTTGATTCTCCAGTGGATGGGAGAGAGGGCCTGCTTCTGTGCCTCGAAGTTGGGCTGGTGCTGGAGCCAGGGTACCGCTCTGTGGATTTTGACTGCTTATGTGGACATCACGGTTCAGGAGCTGTGGCAGTGTTACAGAAGCGGTGCACCTCTGTGCTTGTTGGCTAGAGGAGTATGGCTAGGTCATACTGACTTTGCGATCTGGGGGAGTCATTAGTCTCCCGTGAGAAGATCAAGGAGCTGGGACATTGTTTTCATCTTGTGTGTATGTATGAGTGTGTCCCAACTGAGTTGATCCAATTGAGCTGATCTGGAATGCCGGCAGATTTCTGTAACCGACTGAGGAAGATGGGCTAGATATTGGGTGGCCCTGAAAGGTACTGTCCACTGCACGTCAGTTTTACTGGATCATTTGTTTGGGACATGCATGGAATAATCTGCTGAGGCTGTGAGAGAGCCTCTTTTGGGACAACTATTTGGATTTTTCATCTGTTGCTTCTGTTTTAACTGAAGGGAGTGAGAGCCCCCCAGACTTTTCAGAAAAACTTGTTTCATTGTTGTGGGTGGTGAGAGCCCCACAAAACTAATTCTCTGTCATTATAGAGACTAAATTTATTTGATATACTGGTGCACTGAGGATTAATCAAGATTGTTGGCCTGCCTGGGACAAGAAATGTGTTGCTAGTAGGGTTGGGAGGGAGGGTAGTTTATGAGTGTGTGTGTGGTGTATTTTGGGAATGTTGGTTTGAATGCTGAAAGTGAGCGATGTTGGAGTTATATTATTGTAGGATTTTTGTTAATTTATATTGAACTAACAGACAGTATGTGTTGGGGCCATAAGTCAGTAAGGCACACCTACCGGTGGCCCAGGTAACGGCCTCCATCCCTCGAGCTTCCCCATTGTCTGCGAAATGTACATGGTAGATTGCAGATACAGGCCTTGGGGACAGCCTCCGTGGGAGGGGGGTTGAGGCGGGGTCACCAAATGGTTGCCAGGGAATCTGTGATTCTGGTGGTGAGGTTCAGGGAGAGCCCTGGAGTGAAATGGGAATTGAGAGGGTCCTCCTTGTCTGATTCCCATACCCAAGGGCTCCACCTTTGTTACTGGGCAGGAGGCTGCTCCTGCAGTCTTCCTCATCCTACTCGGATATGTTATGCAATGCCAGATCGATCAGGAGCGACCGCAGTAATTGCAGACTTGGTTTCCTCATTAGACCTGGCTTGCATCACAGAGACTTGGCTGGATGAAAATGCTGCACCTGTTTTGAGGCAGCAGTACTGGCCGAGTACTCTATGATACACAGCATGAGGAAGGATTGCAGAGGCAGGGGTGTGGCCATCTGTTTCAGAGCCAGCCTGGGTCTCACAGTGCTACCAGTGGGCTCTGTCGGGTCATTCGAGTGTGTTGCTGCGTGGGAGGTCTGGGCATGGGCTGTAGGATCCTCCTGGTTTGTCGCCCCCCCCGGGTTCTACGGGGGTTCGAGGGCCTGATCGCCGGCCTGGTGTTGGAGTCTCCCAGATGGCTAATTCTGGGGGATTTCAACACCTGGGTCGACGGCAGACTCTCATCAGTTGTACATGACCTCCTACAGACTATGGAGGCCCTGGGCCTGTTGCAAATTGTCACTTCTGTGACCCACTTGTGTGGCCACACTCTTGACCTGGTGTCCACTCTGGGTCTTGGGGTTGATGACATCAGGATTAATCTGGTCGCGTGGTCGAGTCATAGCACCATGGGGTTCACGATTGGGGGCCTCCCCAGGAGTCTGGCCTCTGTGGAGATGGTTTGGTATTACGGGGTTTATCCCAAGTAGGACTACAGGCAATACTGGATCTATCATGTGTGGAGACTGCATGTCGATTGGGCGGAGTAGGCAGTGGCAGCTTATAATGGGGCCATCGTTGCGACCTTGACTCAGTCGCACCTGTCCATGTCAGCAACTTTGTCTACTCGCTGAAGGCTCCCTTGGTTTGATGGGGAGCTTAGGGAGTTAAAGAGTAAGGGTCAGAGGTTGGAGCGGTGCTGGAGGAGGTCTGGCCTGATGGAGGACAACTTGGCCCTGAAGATGCATTATGGTGTGTCATCGAGGTAATCTGCCAAAAGAAGGCAGATTTTCTGCCCAGGGAGATTGCTGTGGTAGAGAACACCAGCTCAGTTCTTTCACATGGTAGATAGGCTATTACATCCGCATGTCTCCGTGTGAGAGGAACTGGTTCAAGTGTAAGATATACTGAGTTTGCTCTGTTCTTTGCCGACAAAGTGTCCTCTGTCAGGGCCAAGATCTCTGCCAGTACCGCTCAAAGGGATTAAGTGGGTCCACCCTGAACCATGTCGGGGCACTCCTCCTATCTGGGATGAGTTTGAGCTGGTTGAAATGGAGGAAGTGGCAGATGACATCTTGATGCTGCAGCCAACATATTGTGATCTGGTCCCAGGTCCAACCCGACTTTTGGTCGGATGTGTGGACCTGATAGGGCCTGTGGTTGCTTGGATTGTCCGAGTTCCCCGAGAAGAGGGTCTTCCTAGGGCTCTGAAAGAGGCGTTGGTTAGGCCCCTTTTGAGAAAACCCTTGATGGACCCAGAGTGTCTCGGCAGCTACAGGCTGATCTCAAACATCCCAGTTTTAGGGAATGTTCTAGAGAAAGTGGTGGCCTGTCAGCTCGAGATGCATCTTGCTTCTTCTGCCATTTATGAGTGTTTCCAGTTGGGGTTTAGATCCGGGCATAGTACCGAGACCTTCCTGGTAAGGGTGCTAAATGATCTCCTGATGGCAAGAGATAGGGGAGAGTGTACCATCTCAGTCCTCCTCGATCTCTCAACAGCGTTTGATACTGTGGATCATGAGGCGCTGGGACCGCCTGTGGAACTTGGTTGGACTAACTGGAACAGTCATCAATTGGTTTAGGTCCTTCCTCATGGACAGAGTGCAAGTGTGGCGATGGGGTTAGCCTCATCTAACCCGAGCCACTGTCCTGTGGTGTTCCACAGGGGTCGGTCTTGTAGCCCTTGCTGTCCATGATATATATGCTTCCATTGGAGACATTATCAGGCGGTATGGGCTGAAGTCATTGTTACGCTGATGATACCCAGCTGTACCTGTCCTGTGCACCCGGAAACCAAGTGGCGGCCTTGAGGATTAACAACTGCCTGGATGAGATCCAAAACTGGATGACACACACAACTGGCTGTGACTCACCCTGGACAAGACGGAGGTACTAGTGGTGGAACCAGGTCATCGTTGTGATGGGAGGGGATTAGAGGATCTCCCTGGGCTTGTACTAGGGGCAGTCCTCTGGTTCCTCCACTCGTGAAGGATCTGGGAGTGGTCCTGGATGATGGTCTGACACTTGAGGCTCAGGTGTCATCCGTCGTTAGAGTGGTTTCCATCACTTGAACATTGCTCAGATCTGAGCCTTGATACCATCGAGCGACCTGCCCACCCTGGTGCATGCCTTCGCCATGTCCAGGCTGGATTACTGCAATGTGCTGTACCTGGGGCTATCTGGGCAACCTTCGCTGGCTGCAACTGATGCAGAATGCAGCGGTGAGGTTGTTGACTGGCTGCTTCTAAATCTGACCATGTCACACCTGTCCTCCGCAAACTGCACTTGTTGCCAGTGAGGTGGAGGGTTGTCTTTAAGGGCAAGGCTCTAGAATTTGCAGCTGCAGAATTTACAGAACTTGCAACTACCACAGAAACTCTGCAGTGCCACAGAATTCACTGTTCTTGGTGATTCTTTATTAATATTTCCATTTATCCATAGAACCTGGTTCCCTTCCCTCTTTTTATATCCAAAACCCTCTATGCTCAGAATGTGATGTTATGAATGCTATAACATCATACATTAGCTAATGAAATGGCTGCATTCTGCCACAGAAATGAATAATCACTTATCTACCACAGTTCCCACTGCCAGAGGCGGTGGTACAGCACATCAGGCATGGTGATATTTGCTCAACCTGCACTACAGCCTAATACAATTTTCAGTCTTATGTTATTATACTAGGGCCAACTTAAACAATGGGGAAGGTAATGGAAACACTACTTAAGATCAGGTTGATAGAATACTTGGAGATGAATGGCATGCAGGATGACAGGCAGCATGGCTTCACCAAGGGAAGGTCCTGTTAGACTAACCTGATAGAGTTTTTCAATGGGGTGACAGATAGTGGACCAGGGAGGAGCAGTGGACATGGCCTATCTGGATTTCAATAAGGCCTTCGACACTGCTCTGCATGGTGGAATGGTGCATAAGCTGGACAGACTAGTGGTGGACATCAGGATCACCAGGTGAGTGGAAAACTGGTTGAAGGGAAGGAGTCAAATGGTGGTGGTAAATGGGACACATTCCAGGAACAGGCAGTGACCAGTGGGTGCCACAGGGTCAGTGCTAGGACCAATAATTTTAGCATCTATGTTAGTGATCTAGCGGAGGATCTGGAGGGATGGGTGTGTCTGTTTGCAGATGATACAAAGGTCTACAATAGGGTGGATTCACCCTAGTGGGGTGCAAGCCATGAGGTGGGACCTGGAGAGCTAGAGAGGTGGTCTGACACCTGAAAATTGAAGTTTAATGCACAAAGTGCTCGCTGATGCACCTGGGGAGGAGGAATAGGAGGGAAACTTACTGCCTTGGGGAGGTGGTGATTAAGGAGAAGGAAACAGAAAGGGACCTGGGGATTATGGTATTGCCTGACCTCAAGGTGGGCAGCCAGTGTAGCAGGGCGGTGGGAAGGGCAAATGGAATATTGTCCTGCATTGCGAGGGGTTTTAATAGCAGGAAGAGGGAGATGCTAATGCCATTATACGGAACCGTGGTCAGGCTGCATGTGGAGTATGGGGTGCAGTTCTGAAGGCCTCGCCTACGAAGAGATGTTGAGTTGATGGAGAGGGTACAGAGAAGGGCAACCAAAATGGTATGAGGGATGCAGGATGTACCCTATGAGAGAAGATTGAGAGGGCTGAATTTGTACCCTCTGGACACTAGGAGGGAGAGGGGGGACATGATTGAGACCTTTAAATATCTGAAGGGAATAAATAAGGTGGAGGGTGATAGCTTGTTCAAATTGAAGAAGGGAGTGAACACGAGGGGACATAGCCTCAGACTGGAAGGTGGGCAATACAGAGGTAATGTCAGGGGGCAGTTTTTCACAGAGAGGGTGGTGGAGGCCTGGAACAAGCTGCTGGAGGAGGTAGTGGCAGCTGAAACGGTGGACAGGTTCAAGAGGGCTTGGGATAGATTTAAGGGGTTGGGAAAAGAGGGTGGAAGCATAACAGAAGGAGGGAGGTAGGGTGTTGGGCAGACTAAATGGGCCGTGGGGCCTTTCTCTGCCATCACATTTCTGCGTATCTGTGTATCTCTGTAAAACCTTGACAATAGCATAGACCAGTTAAGTCCATACCTTACTTTGTACAAACTTATTTTTGCCTTTAAGGTATAGAGATGCCATCTGAAATGAATAACTGGTAACATGAATTAACCTGTCATTTTTAAGAAAAATAAAGTAATTATGCCCAGAAAAGTGGAATATGATAATATGTAGACCTATTGAAAGAACAGACCTGTTAAATAAATAATTGTGCTGTACACATTTTTTGCAAGGGTTATTGATTACATATTGTCACTGGTTGATAGAATCACCTAAAAGTTATGGAGAAATGTGTGCAGGGCCAGCTGTTGGGCCAGAGGGTAGCGTGTTGTGTTCCCATGCTAGCAACTCATATTCAGAGATGAGTTCTGGGAGCTGGCAGGGCAGCACAACAACTGAGCGAAACACATCACTGCTCTGAGCCTGGGAAGGTATGGCACAGTGTTCTCTCACATGGGGGGCACATTGTGATGTCATGGCCTGATGGTGTTACATTGTGTGTCAGGAGAAGTAGGTTGGCATGAAAAATGAGTTTTGCAATATCTCCTTTATTCCATTTCCAAAGGACCTGTATGAATGACGATACAATTTCATGGAAATTTAAAAAAATAAATATGTGTGTGTGTGTGTGTATATATATATATATATATATATATATATATATATACACATCGCTGCATATACACACACACATATTTGTATGTATGTTATGGTTTTCATATAAATATATATAAGTGGTACACAGTGGGGACCCTCATGGTGGTAGATAGCATGAGTATAGAAATACCTTATTTATCATATAAGGTTCACTCATGTATTTCATTTAAGCAATAAGGCATGATCAAGGGTTATGTTAATGATCTGTTAATCACCTTCTAGGGATGTACTGTGGCACGAGGTGTAGCCGAGTGCCACATGCCCCAGAGGCTGATTAACTGACCATTAACATAATACCTGGGAGTGCCTTATTGTTATTATAATAAAAAATGTTTTTAAACAGTGTTAAACCTTGTTCAGCAAATGGCTAAGCTCTACATGTATGTCAATAAAAGATTAACATAAGGCTGTTAGAATGTTTGCAGCCAATCAGAAAGCTTCATTTCTCAGAACCTTTTATAATTATGCAATAGGCTAGGACCTTAAGGGATAGATGTGTTTTTTTTTGCCTTTTTAGGAATAAAATTATTTCTATAAGTCTGTTATTTTTAAACTACTGTTACTGTACTTTCCCGTATCCTGATTGCTATAACCACTGCCATGAAAGTGAAGTCAGGATGACAAGCTGACACTGTGATGTGGTAATTCATTAGTGCCGAGAACTTCCAGAGAAATTACAAACCATCAGCCAGAAGTTCTGCTGCAAATGGTAGTTTTGCCGCAGAACTTGGTCCCAATGTGCCACAGAAAAGTGGGGCCTTGCTTAAGGGTCAGGTTGCTGACATATAAAACTGTACATGGGAGGGGACCAGCCTCATGCAAGATCTCCTGATTCCTCATCACCCACCTCGAGCTCTCAGTTCTGCCGAGGGTTGTCTCATGGTGGTTCCCAGGCTAGGCTGCGATGATCTAGGGAATGAGCATTCTCAGTTGCCGTACAGCCCTGTGGAACGCTTACCATGACATCTGTGGAGGTACCCTCGGGCGAAGTCTTTAAAAGAGGGGTTGAAAATGCTGCTCTTTGAGCAAGCATTTAGTTTGGTTTGATAACCTCCCTGCTGATTTGAGTGAACCACTGACTGTTGGCTGTGTTTTAGAATTATGATTTATTATTGTATTAATCTGCATTTTTAATACATTGTATACTGTTGATTGGACGGGGTGAAATTTGTATAATCTCTGCTTCATGAGTTTTATGTGCTAGTTTGTATTTGTATGTATTAGTATTGTTAAGTGTTCCAAGCCTACAGGAAGGAGCGCTATATAAATACAGTTCCTTCCTTCCTTCCTTCCTTCCTCATTGTTCGCTGTTTTGTTTACACGATGCAGCTGTGCAGCATTCCTGCTGCTCTTCCCGTGTTTTGGGGGCATTTCCAACACAGGGGTAGGCTCCATGTAAAAGAGTGGTGGTGGCACCGGTGCAGGCGAAACAGCATGATTACAAGCTTGTAAAAACTGCCTGCCCCGGTACACACTGGTTCTAACCCCAAGAATCCACTAATATTATTACTCTTGCAGTGCTCCTTTAAGTCAGCACTGCCCCAGAGAGAATAGGAATGCCATGCTAATCATGGAATGTTTAGCTTGTGCATATATTTTCAAACTGCCCAGTGTCAACTGCCTACATTCTACCTCAGATTTCTTCTCTGTGCTGCAAAGTTCAGACGCCCTGGAGAGCTCTCTCAATCAAGACAGATTCCTGTAGTGTATAGAGCAAAAAACTTAAGTATTTTTGTTTTATTTTTCATTACTGCCTAGTGTCATTGTTCTTTAGTGTTTTATACCGCATAAGTTTTAAATTTAAACTTGTTTATCGGTTCCTCGAAGTTCATTTGAACCGAGGGGCACCCAGCCTTTCTTTTAGTTTGAGCAGATCCTTTTTTGGGGGTTCCGGTTACTTTTTTCTTTAATTTTATTTAATTGTACCCGCTTTTGAACCGAGGTTTATCGGTTTTTCTCAGCGGTTTCTCGGTTCCGGATCCGATTGGAACTGATAGTTTTTTCACTTAATCAGTTCCTGAACCAGCCATTTCTCATTGAAACTGACCACAAATGTTTATTTATTTATTTTATTTTATATATTTAACAAATCAGAAAGACCTTTGAGCCAAGGGCTCTTTACAGAGGTTCCATATCAAGTCACAAGAACAGCAAATTACAGTGGTTTCTGTAAGTAGTACAACATGAGGAAAGTAATTACATAAACAAAAGAACAGTATGGCAAGATAAATGTTGTGTGAAGTGCAGCCAGTGGCCTTGTCTGAAGGGGGTGAAAGGGCTTACAAGGAGAGAAAGTACAGGGGGTGAATTGGGGAGTGGAAGGAGCAAAAAAAGAGCAAGGAGGGAGATTCCACAATGAAGCTTGAGCAGGAAAGACCCACGGGGCCGGAGGTAGAGTGAGAGAACAAGGTGAGGAAACAGAGCAAAGAGGGGGGAAGTGGGAGTGGAGGGGTAAAGGAAGAGGGGATGAGATAGGATGAAAAGAGGGCAGGAATGGGAAAGGGATAAAGGAGGAAGTGCTATGAGTGGAATAGCACTACAGCAGCAAGGGGCTATACAGGGGAAAATGGTAAAAGAGGGAGGTCCCAGTGCATTTAGCTGTCAGCAGAGATTAGATATAGCAGTCACAAGATGCTCTGGAAACTAGGAATTGATGCACTATTTTTTGGTTGGTTACTGGTTCCTGTTTTCTATGATGTCAGACAAGCCTAAAAAGAAAACAGGACCCCCTGGGTTCAAGAATGGCTTGAAGTGTGCAGAGGTGTTTGCCAAGGTAGACAAGCATGATCTTAGCTTGATTTGCCTTGGGCAACAGCACTTCAGTGAAGACTGTGATATTTGTAAGTCTTTCCCTGTTAAGTCAGTAGAGAAATGCAGGGAGAGGCGTAAAAGGAAACTCGAGCAGGGGTCCATGGGCTGTAACCAGTCCATCCCCTCTAAGACTGTGGCAGTTCTTTCCAGAGCCTCCAAATCCACCCCTGATATGGGTGAGGGCTCTGGCAAGAGAAGCAATCAATCGGTTGACTCACCGGTGCCTGCCAAGAAATTAAAGAAAACCGAACACACTGACACCCTGGCTGAAATGCCTCAAGGGTTCCCTATTAATTCTCCTTCTCCTGCTGATTTGACACAGGCTTTAGTCTTACTCTGGGCTCTGCAGGATTTACTACCCCCTCAGTAGCCTGTGATTACTACTGCTGAAAAAGCAACTGTTGCTGTCCCTCTTTTGCCTACTGCTACAGTGGCATATGAGGAGGATAACCTGAAAGAAGAGGGAATTGAACCTGAGGTGTCACCAGAACAGGATTTTGACTCCCCTCCCAGACCCTCAGAGGATTTCTCTTCCCATTTTTCTTTTGTCAAGAAAATGGTTGAAACCCTGGCTCTCTAGACAGCCAAAGAGATCCAGGATGAAGAGGAGGCACAATACATGATGCTGATGGGGCTGACACCTTCAGAGAGGCTCCTTTTGCCTATTTACAAATTCTTTAAGAAGGATGTTTTAGAAATCCTAAAGGCTCCCAATACAGTCACACCCACTGACAAAAAGTGTGACAAGAAGTATCAGTTAGAAAGATCTGCTGAGTTTCTTTTCAGTCACTCAGACCACCAGGGTATTGTGCAGCAGGCTGCCTGTGAGAAAGCCAAAACCCCCATATCCTCTCACACCCCCCCCAGAAGGATTCGAGAAAGGTGGACAGCATGGCAAAAAAGAGGTACCTTTCAGCATCCCTGGCAGTTCATCAAGCCAGCTACCAGGCCTATGCAGCCCTTTATCAAAAAGCTCTCTGGCAGTCAGTAGTGGACAATGCTGAGGCTAACCCCTCTTTAACAGTGCCAGAGCTGCTCGACAGCAAAATTGGGCTTGGAGGCTTCCAAACACCAATTTCAGATGGCAGCTGACACCAATGATACAGCTGCAAGGTGGATGGCTGGTACCATTGCTCTAAGAAGATTTCCTGGCTGAGGGCTACCTGTCTCACCCAGGACACCCAAACTAAGGCGATGGACTTTCCTGTTGAAGGCCACTCTTTTGGTGCCCAGACTGAGGCATATATGTAAAAAGCAGACGAATATAAAGCTACTTTAGGAGTTACTCGACTCTACTTCAACTTCATCTTATTCCAGGGGAGGCAGGGGCAGGTCTTCTTTAGGAGGCCTTTCTTTCAGGTACAGGCTGTTCCCAGAAGCAGTACACACCACAGCATACTGGATTTTACAGAGCTAGAGGTAGAAGGGCTTGAGAGGATCCCAATCTGCTCAGCTCAGCAGCAAGCAAACAGAACCCTGACTTCTCTCTTCAGGCTGCCTCTCCACATCCTGTAGGGGCAAACTCACCCACTATTTCCGGAAATGGCTTAAAATAACCACAGACAAGTGGGTCCTGAAATAGTGAGTCAGGTCTCTCCCTTGCTTCAGGTCCCTTTCTCCTCCAAGGTTAAAACATTTTGCAACAGCTCCTTCTCAGAAAGAAAACTACTGGAGTAGGAGGTACAGGCCCTACTGCTGGCAAAGCAGTAGAGCCTGTCCCCACAACCAAAGAGGACAAGGGTTCTATTCCAGATATTTCCTAACAACAAAAAAGAATGGAGAGTGGCGGCCTATACTAGACCTTAGACTGCTAAACAGGTACGTGGTAAAACCCAGATTCAAAATGGTCACAATGGCCATGATTTTGCCAACTCTGCAAAAAGGGGACTGGCTAGCCTCCTTGGATCTGAAGGACACATATTTGCATATTCCCATAAGGCAGTCACACAGAAAGTATCTCAGATTCAGACTCCCCTCAGGCCACTACCAGTTCTCAACACTTCCCTTCGGCCTTACTTCTGCACCAAGGGTCTTTACCAACTGCATAGCAGTAGTAGTGGCACACAACAGAAGACTGGGTGTCACAATGTTTCCTTATCTGGACGACTGGATAATCATAGGGAAATCCCACCAATAGGTGTCAGACCACCTTCAGGTAACCCAGGATATGTGCCTCTCCCTGGGATTCCTTCTCAGTACCAAAAGTCAGTCCTGACCCCTGTGCAGGTTCTACAATTCATAGGTGTAGAACTGAATACAGTAGTGGGAAGAGCTTTTCTTCCTCAGCAGAGGGCAGAAAGCATTCAGCTTCTGGCAGGCTCATTTGCCCCGGGCAGGCCAAAGTCAGCAAAACAGTTTCTTCAACTGTTAGGGCACATGGTTGCAACAATAAGCACAGTCATAGGTGCCAGGTTTCAGATGAGAGATATTCAGTTCCACCTCAGAACACACTGGTGCCAAAGGTGGGACCCCCTCTCAAAGCCAGTACCAGTCACACAGACGTTACTACAGGTCCTCCAATGGTGGAGGGAACCAGAAAATTTAAGGGAAGGGGTTCCATTTCTGCAGGAGTCTCCCTCCTTCCCTCCCTGTTTCTCACAATGGATGCTTCTCTGCTTGGTTGGGGTGCTCACTTAGGGGATCACACCATCCACGGTACTTAGGAGAGTGCAGACTCACTCCTGCACATAAACCTGCTGGAGTTAAGAGCTGTTTATCTGGCCTTTCAGGTTTTCTCTCATCTCATACAGGGAAAGGTGGTACAAGTGAGAAGAGACAATACCACAACAATCTATTATATCAATAAACAAGGAGGGACAAGGTCCACTCCTCTATGTACAGAGGCAATGAATATATGGAGCCTTGCTTACTCTCCAAATGCCGCTCTGCAGTCAGTTCATCTGCCAGGCAAGGACAACACCTTGGCAGATGCCTTGAGCAGGCTAAACCAGGCCCATCACGAATGAGCATTGAACAAGCAAGTGGTAAATGCTCTGTTCAGGAGATGGGGGACCCCAGAAACAGACCTTTTTGCCTCCCACCAAAATCACCACTTACTTCTTTATTGCTGCAGGGCCCCAGTGAAGGGGACAGTTCCAGTGGATGCCCTGATTCTGGATTGGACAGGCAGGTACCTCTATGCCTTTCCTCCTTTTCCTCTGATACTCCGGGTGCTCATCAAGCTCAGGTCACAGCCAGCTTCGATGATTCTGGTAGCCCTGGATTGGGAAAGACAGCCTTGGTACTCCCTGCCACTCTCAATGTCTGTGAGCAAACCGATTCACCTCCCTCAGAGGTACAATCTATTGACTTCTTTTCAGGGGAGGGTAGTGTATCCTAATCTCAGGTCTCTCAAGCTCAAGGCCTGGCTCTTGAAGACTTAGAATATGCAGATTGCCAATTCTCTGAAGCAGTTTTAGAAGTCCTTAAGGGTTACAGGAAGCCTTCCACCAAGAAAACCTATGCCTCAAAATGGAAAAGATTTTCCATTTGGTGCAGTGACAAGGGTATAGTCCCAGCCCAGGCTGGCATCCCAACCTTTCTTGATTATTTGTCTCACCTGCACTCCCTGGGGTTGCAGCACTCAACTCTGTAAGTGCATCTGGCTTCAGTTTCAGTATACCTTTCAGCTAGAAAAGATACCTCCCTGGCATCAAACCCGATATTCAAAAGATTCTTTAAAGGGCTCTCTCATTTGTTTCCCCCTCACAGGGAACCAGTGCCAGCATGGGACCTTAATATAAGTATTGCCCAGCTTATGCTTCCACCCTTTGAGCCTATGGCATCTGCAGAGCTTAAATTTCTTACCTGGAAGGTAGTTTTTGTGGTAGCAATCACTTCCGCCAGAAGGATACATGAGCTACAGGCCTCTGTGTGAAAATGACTATGTTTCTTTCCACAGGGACAAGGTAGTGTTGAGAACTAATAGGAAGTTCCTCCCAAGGTAGTTTCTGACTTCCATTTGAACCAGTATATAACATTGCCAGTTTCTTTACTGAACACTCTAGCTCAGGTGAGCGTAGATTGCACAGCTTGGATGTAAAAAGAGCACTGAGTTATTACATGACTCATACCAAGGATCATAGGCAGGACAGACAAAAACTGTTCCTCACCTATGGGGAAGTAGGTAAAGGTACTTCTGCTTCAAAGAGTATTATCTCTCGATGGATAGTCCAGTGTATTTCAGTTTTGCTACTGAAAGGCAAGCAAGGTTCCTCCCTCTGGTCTTAGGGCCCACTCTACAAGGTGCACAGCTGCCACTATTGCAGCTGTCCGAAAGGTACATCTAATGGAAATATGTAAAGCAGCTACCTGGAGGTCAGTGCACATCTTCACTAAGCATTATAGCCTAGACACTCAGTCCAGGAGTCATGCCAGATTTAGCATTAGCAGTCTTGCAGAGTTATTTTCCTAAACAGATTCTGGCCCACCTCCTTGAGGTACTGCTGCATAGTCTGCAAGAGTAATACTATTAATGAATTCCTGGGGTTAGAAGAAAAATTACTCACTTTTAGTAATCTTGTTTCTTCCAAAGGGATCCACTAATATTATTATTCCCACCCTTGCCTCCCCTTTCAGAATCAGTAAGAAGAAAATCCTTCCACAGCTGATAAGATGTATATATAGTTGGAGTGGCATGCCACCTGCTGTCACCTTCTAGTAATGTCTTAACTTGCAGGTTCTTTTCTAAAGGCATATCTGACTTCAAAAAAAAGGGACATTTGTTTATACTAGTCCTTTGGTTAAGGTTGTTATTTGCCCAGTTGGGCATTATTTTTCTATAATTATTTAAACAGTGATTCACATGTTGTTATGGCCTCTTAGCAGGCTTCTAAGAAATCTGAGGTAGAATGTAGGCGGTTGACTCTGGGCAGTTTGAAAATAGATGCACAAGCTAAACATTCCATGATTAGCATAGTATTCTATTCTCTCTGGGGCAGTGCTGATTTAAAGGAGCACTGCAAGAGTAATAATATTAGTGGATCCCTTTGGAAGAAACAAGATTACTACAGGTGAGTAATTTTTCTTTGTGTTTCCAACAAACCAGGGAACACTCTGCACTGCAATAGAACACAACGGAGTGCTTGCAATGCTCGGCTGTTTACACTGTTGGATCTGCACCGTGCAAATCTGGTAGTGTAAAAGCACCTAAAGTTAGGGATTGTGTGCTCCCAAAACTAGTATCCGTAAGAGTCAATCCATTTCTGAAGTGAATTCTACTGTACATGAGGCACTGGAAATACAGGACTGTGCGTCTTGGATCTCTACTTCCATACCTGAGAGCTCAGGATTGGTTGGCATGCCTGGATATAAAGGACGCATGTCAGTATGTCCCTGTCAGCACCAGCCACCACAAATCCTTTATGTATATACATTGCTACCCTGTATACTCCTTTGTAAGGCCCTGTCCACATTGCACACGGTTGAGCGGTAATGGTTTGAAAACCGGTATGGTACGTACCATTACTGTCCATCCGCATTGACGATGAACCATTTCTTGAAATGGTCACCTCCCATCCACACTGCTGCTGTATTTTGGAGCTCCGTGTGATGCTGCAAACCGAATCAAGGGGCTATCCCACAGTGCCTTGCAGGATGTCCTGATATTCTGATGCCTCATATCGGAATCAGTACAGTCACGCATCCGCACTGGTAAGAGAAACATTATGGATAATGAACCATTTCCGATTCCGACCTAAAGACCACATCTTGACAGGTCTAAAGAACGTTTTTAAAATCGCTTGGTAAACCGTTACCAGTGTGGATGCGACCCGTCTTTAGAGTTCACGGTAACAGTTCAAAGCACCTGTAATGGTTTACCATGTGCAGTGTGGACAGGGCCTAAGTGTCTGATGCTCAGCTTTTGATTCAGTAGTCTGTATTATGTAGATGGACAGCTTTTTTTGTTTTAATTTTTTTATTTTATGCTCTTTTTCTTGCCCTGGCTGCCAGGTAGTTGGCCCTATCCTGCACATCAACTTCCTCGCTCCCCCCTCCACCAATACCCCTTGACTTACTTCTCAAGGTGGGGCCAATGCCCGTGTCCAGCCCGTCTTCGATGGAAAAGATGCCGGCGGTGACCAACATTGCTCTCCTGATTGTTTCAGGGCGGAGTTCGGGGCATGGATGGCTAATGGAGCCATGATAGGTCGGTGGAGGCGGGAGCCATGAAGGCCATAGTGCCAGGTGCATGTCATTGAGGCAGCCGACGAGTAGTTTTTCTTGTTTGACCCCAGGGTCAGGGACATGTAATGACGTCCTGCATCCGCCTCCCCACTTGTGCTAGGCACCTGTGCATGCGATGACTCCCAGCCTCTGCTAGAGTCATATGTGCACCGGACACACTCTAGCCCTCCCCGGAGAAGGAGAGCAGCTCTAGGGTACTCGATCCTTCTCCCCTGCCGGACCTCCAGCTCCCCAGGGCCGTTCCCGAACCTGGGTCGCCGGTGTCGCAAGTGGAAATCCAACTGCTGTGCCGACGGGCTGGCCATAGATGGCAGCTTTTGATTCAGTATTTAGTGTATGTCAATATTTTGTAGATGGGCATCTTTTGATTCAGTATCTGGTATACGTCTGCATTTTGTAGATGGACAGCTTTTGATTCAGTGTCTAGTATACTTCTGTATTATGTATGTGGGCAGCTTTTGATTCAGTATCTGTATACTTCTGTATTTTGTAGATGGACAGCTTTGATTCAGTATCTGGTATACTTCATATTTTTGTAGATGGACAGCTTTTGATTCAGTATCTGGTATGCTTCTGTATTATGTAGAATGGCAACTTGATTCTGTATCTGCTATTCTTTATTTTGTAGATGGACACCTTTGATTCAGTATCTAGTATTTATTTATTTATTTAGTTTTTGTTAACCAGGTAGGTACACTAGACAGCATAGCTGCCTATTTTCAGGTACGACACGGGAGATTACAACAAAGGGTACGTAGACAATAGTAGATACAAGAAAACATGGATTTATTTAACTCCAAAAATTGATTAGCGTTTTGCTCATAAAAGTGCTAAAACATTGTGAAAATGCATAGCACTTGCCTCACTGTGTTTAACAAACATAACACTTCTAGAAAACCTATATAAATACTTTCTGTACAGTTAGCATTGTCCCAAGAAAAAAACTGCTAATCAACTATTTAAAACCCTGGAAAACATCATGGGAACAGGCAGAAGTCAGACATAGTGCACTTATACAAAATTTTCAGCAACGACAGTACATTTGTAGGAATCTATATGTAGTAACAAAACAGAAATATAAGTGCAAATAACTAACAGTCATAAGTCATACAACTAGTGAGTAAGTGCTAGAAGAGAGGAAATAATAAGATTTCCAGACAGGTTTGAGAGTAGTAGAGGTTGGAGCCCGTAGGCAACTAGGAGGAACCAGTACAGGAGTGGGTGGATAGAGGACAGGAGCAGGGTTCAGAGCTTAGAAGAGCCATACGAAGCTCCTGTTTGAAGCTGTGTGGAGAAGGGGAGATTCTTAGACTCAGTGGAAGGGAGTTCCATAGTTTAGGGGCCCAGCTAAAGAAAGCATTCTCCACCATTTTTGTTTTACATCTCGGTTGGACAAGAAGGGATTTGTCAGCTGATCTCAGTGGGTAGGTAGAGGTCACAGGTTTGAGCAGTACAGCCAGTTTGTCAGGTATCTGGGAGGAGATTATATTCTTTATAAAATAGTAGTAAGTAAACTGTCGGAAGGCTGATGGGGTAAACCATCCCAGACTGGAGTATAGTGTGCATTGATGAGTAAGTCTGGCAAGACAAAGCAAAATGGCAAATGCTGTTTTAGGCAGACATCCCACTCTTCGAGGAGCCTCCAGTAGTTGCCGGAAAGTCTATTAACCCATACGCTAATTTGGGTCTCAGGATCCCCTGTGCAATGGCCATCCTCGCCGTGAATGTTAGGCTATGTCTCACTTTATATGCCAGTTCAAGTTGAATATTGACAGATTTAATGACTGAGGCTAGGTGCAGGTCAAAATCCAAGGCAGGATCGAGGGTTACTCTTAGGTATTTAAAACAGGTAACTGTGTTAAGCGGAGAGCCATCAAGCGCTCTGATACTTAATGGTTGGGTGCAGGACTGAATTTTTGAACCTGAACCGAAAAGCATAGTCACCATTTTATTTTTATTTAAGACGAGCTTGTTTTGCAATAGCCAGCTTTGAAAGGTACTGAAGTTACTATTGAGATTCAGGTTGATATCTGAGAGGTTTGAGGAGGATGAGTAAAGAACAAGATTGTCTGCATATAGCAGACCTGAGCATGCACCAGTGAGCAGTGGGATGTCGTTATGAAGACTGTAAACAGAAGAGGACCAAGAATCGAATCTTGGGCACTCTGATCCAAGTAGGAACAAGAGGGGACTTAGTATCTCCGATATGGACAAATTGTTGCCACTCTGAAAGATAATTTTGGAACCAGGTGGTGACAGAGGGTGAGAAGCCTAGAGATGACAACTTTGATAGGAGCAGCGGGTGGTCTTCTAAATCAACGCTTTTGTAAGATCAACAAAAGTAGCCCCAGTGAGAGAGCCTTTGTCCATAGCAAGTCTGACATAATTTGTAAACTGTATGAGAGCAGTGGATGTACTGTGCCTATGTCGGAAACCATGTTGGTCAGGGGTGAGGAGTTAGAAGGAATACAGGTAATCCGAGACCTGGGTAGCAACAATTTTCTCCAGTATTTTAGAGAGGGTTGAGAGGATGACAATAGGGCGGTAGTTATCCAGGTTAGTGGTATCCCCCTTTTTGTAGACTGGTACAACTCGAGCAATCTTCCAGAGGGAAGAGACATGTCCTGTAAGAAGAGACAGGTTGAAAAGTCTAGTCACTGAAGAGACTATAGACGGTGCAACGGTTCTTAGGAATTTTGGTAAGAGTTCATCTGCCCCTGCCGATCCAGCAGGAGAGATGGACTTAAGTAAGCATAAGATTTCACTCTCAGAGACTGGGTGAAGGGTGAAAGATGGGTTGGAAGGTTTAAGATTATCCTGTGGAGTGACAGGTAAAGGCCCAGGAGGTGCAATATAGGAGGAGGGTCAGTGAATCTGGAGTTAAGAGCCTCGGCGATAGTGAGCAGGTTATTGCAATCACAACCATCCACGACCATATCAGAGATGGCATTGCACTTGTTTTTCCCTATGATGGTGTTAACATGACTCCAAAAACCACAAGAGTCACTGACAGAGGTACTAAGGAGCTGACGGTAGTAATTGCCCTTAGCAGATCTGATGGAAACTTTACATAGGTTTCGGAGTCTTCTGTACTCCGCCCAGTCCGATGGGGACTGGGTTAGCTTAGCTTTGTTCCAGGCTTTATCCCTCTTTTTGATAGAGGACAGGAGTGAAGAATTTAACCAGCGGGTAGCAGATCCCCGGATACGGCGCCTTCTTACTGGAATATATTTGTCTTGAAGGTTCAAAAGCGTGTAAGGAGGTTTTGAGCAGCACATTCCAGACATAAGTATTATATATAGAGGTGCCCAGTCTGTGTTCTGTAGCTCCAAGATTAGGGCTCTTTATCCATTTTGAAAAATCCCTGAAAAGAATTTCTCTGGTATACTTCTGTATTTTGTAGATGGGCAGCTTTTGATTCAGTATCTGGTATATTCTGTATTAGGTATGTGGGCAGCGCTTGATCACGATCTAATATACTTCTGTATTATGTATATGGGCAGCTTTTGATACAGTATGTAGTATGCTTCTGTATTATATTTATGGGCAGCTTTTGATTCCTCATCTGGTATACGTCTCATATTTTATAGATGGACAACCTTTGATTCAGGATCTGGTATACTTCTGCAGTTTGTAGATGGGCAGCTTTTGATTCGTATCTGGTATACTGAATTTTATAGTTTGCAGCTTTGTTTCAGTATCTGGTATACGTCTGCATTTTGTAGATGGGCAGCTTTTTATTTAGTATCTGGTATAATTCTGTGTTTTATAAATGACAGCTTTTGATTCAGTATCTGGTATAATTCTGTATTATGTAGATGGCAGCTTTGATTCAGTATCTGGTATGCTTCTGTATTTTAGATGGCAGCTATGAAATTCAGTAGCTGCTATACTTCTGTATTATGTAGAAGGGCAGCTTTTGATTCAGTATCTAGTATACCTCTGTATTATGTAGATGAATAGCTTTTGATTCAGTATCTGGTATACTTCTGTATTTTATTGATGGCAGCTTTTGATTTAGTATCTGGTATACATCTGCATTTTGTAGATGGGCAGCATTTTATTTAGTATCTGGTATAATTTTGTGGTTTATAAATGACAGCTTTTGATTCAGTATCTGGTATAATTCTGTATTATGTAGATGGGCAGCTTTTGATTCAGTATCTGGTGTAATTCTATATTTTGTAGATGGGCAACTTTTGATTCAGTATCTGGTACTCTTTTGTATTTTGTATACGGGCAGCTTTTGATTCAGTATCTGGTATTCTTTATTTTATAAATGGTAGCTTTTGATTCAGTGTCTGGTATCATTCTATATTTTATAGATGGCAACTTAAGGGCTGCAATTCCTATACTATGAATAAATAAATAAAATTTAGTATCTGGTATAATTCTGTATTATGTAGATGGATAACTTTTGATTCAGTGTCTGGTATAAATCTATATTTTGTACAGTCCCTGTGAGAGGAATTCTGGGCCCCGGTAAAAGTTCAGACTCTGGGCCCCTATACAGCTGTGTACAGTAGCATGCTGGGTGGCCCGGGCCCCGGGAATTATCCCTGTCCCTGCCTCTCAAGGGCCTTGAGTTTGTAGATGGGCTGCTTTTGATTCAGCATCTGGTATACTCCTGTATTTTGTAGATGGGCAACTTCTCATTCAGTATCTGGTAACAATTCTATATTCTGTAGACGGGCAACTTTTGATTCAGTATCTGGTATAACTCTATGTTTTGTAGATGGCAGCTTTTGATTCCATATCTGGTATACTCTGTATTTTGTAGATGGACAACTTTTGATTCAGTACCTGGTATAGAGGGAAATGGGGAAGGCAGTCAGGAGAGCAAAGGCCCAAACAGAGGAAAAGATAGCCAGATCAATTAAGAAAAGGGATAAAATCTTTTATAGATACATTAGGGAGTGAAGAAAGACCAAAGGAGGGATAGTGAGGCTTAATAAGGGAGAGGGGGTGGAGGTTGGCAGAGAGTGACAGTGAGAAAGCAGAGATACTGAACAAATACTTTTGGTCAGTATTCACTAAAGAAGAAGAGGAGGAGGTATTTATACCAAAAAAGAGAAGCACTCTGGCAGGGGGGGTTGATACCAATCCATTCACAGAAGAAAGGATCCTGAATGAACTCTCAAAACTTAAGGTGGATAAGGCAATGGGACCTGACGGGATTCGCCCCAGAATTCTAAAAGAACTAAGGGGGAGATCTAGTGGCACCACTGACTACCCTTTTTAACAAATCATGGGAGGATGGTGTGGCACAGGACCCAAGGCAGCATGGATTCACAGCAGGAAAGTCATGTCAGACTAAGCTAATCGACTTCTTTGACTGGGTGACCAAAGTAGTACACCAAGGAGGGGCTGTAGATATGGCCTACTTAGACTTTAGCAAGGCATTTGACACCATACCACACGAAAGATTAATAAACAAGTCAGCCAGCCTGGGAGTGGGTCCCAGGATGGTAGCCTGGGCAACAGATTGGCTGGACAACAGGACACAGAGGGTAATAGTAAATGGAGCACACTCAGGAGAAAGAGGAGTCACTAGTGGGGTACCGCAGGGTTCAGTACTGGGACCGGTACTCTTTAAAGGGGACAGGAAATCCTTTCTAACTGGCAGCTGTTTATTAAGTTCTTATTTTCAGATATGATATGCACTCCCCTAAATTATCCACATGTAACTGTACCTGAATAAAAAGTGATACAAAAACTGTACTTTGCATTGTTTTGTTTTTATGGGCAGCATTCTGTTAAGGTTACTTTCATAGAACCTGTGATCTAGAGTTTTAACTGTGTCACGGTTTGTGCACAGAATGATAATTCCGAGTTGTTGACCTATCAGAACTATGCATAGAGTTCTCTGCACAATCAGTGATGTAGTTAAAACTCCACGTTACTGGTTCCATGAAGAGAACGGTAACAGAATGCTGCCCATGAAAACAAAACAATGCAAAATACAGTTTTTGTATCACTTTTTATTCAGATACAGTTAAACATAGATGATTTAGCAGACTGCATATCAGTTCTGAGAATAACAACTTTATAAACAGCTGCCAATTAGAAATTATTTCTTGTCCTCTTTAATGACTTTATAAGTGACATTGCGGAGGGGCTGGAAGGAAAAGTATGCCTCTTTGCAGACGACACAAAGATCTGCAACAGGGTTGATACACAAGGAGGGGTGGAAAGGATGAGAAGGGACTTGACAAGGCTGGAGCAATGGTCAAGAGTATGGTAGCTTAGTTTCAATGCAAAGAAGTGCAAAGTAATGCACCTGGGAAACAAAAACCCAAGGGAAGAGTACACAATTGGGGGGAGGTACTAAAGCAACAAAAGTGGAAAGAGACCTGGGGGTACTCATATCAGACGACCTTAAGGTAGGCAAGCAGTGTGAGAAGGCAGTAAGGAGGGCTGGAAGGATTCTGGGATGCATAGGGAGAGGCATCACCAGTAGAAAGCAGGAAGTTGTTATCCCTTTGTACAGACAATTGGTGAGGCCCCATCTGGAGTACTGCATGCAGTTCTGGAGACCCCATCTCCACAAGGACATAGACAGGATGGAGGCAGTACAGAGGAGGGCAACCAAAATGGTGCAGGGTTTGCACCAGAAGCCATATGAAGAGAGACTAAAGGAGCTTAATATGTATACCCTCGAGGAAAGGAGGGAGTGGGGGTACATGACAGAAATGTTCAAATACCTCAAGGGAATCAACAAAGTCCAAGATGGTAGCATATTTCAGAAAAGAGATGCACAAGAACAAGGGGCACAGTTGAAAATAGAGGGAGATGGCTCAGGGCTACGTGAGAAAGTATTTTTTCACTGGAGAGGGTAGTGGATGCATGAAACAGCCTTCCTGTGGAAGTTGTGGGGTCAAAAACAGTGGGGGAATTCAAGAATACACGGGACAGACATAAAATAGTGGTGGGTAGGAGGAAGTAGGTTGCTGGTTATCTAGAATCTGCAGCTTATCCAATAGGTAGGGAAATGGGTAGACTAGGTGGGCCCAAGTGGTCCTTATCTGACGACGAAGTCTATGTTTCTATGTTGCGTCCATATTTTGTAGATGGCAGCCTTTGATTCCATACCTGGTATACGTCTGTATTTTGTAGATGGGCAGCTTTTGATTCAGCACTGGGTACAATTCTGTATTTTATAGATAGCAGTATTTGATTCAGTATCTGGTATACTTCTGTGTTATGCAAATGGGCAGCTTTTGATTGAGTATCTGGTATAATTCTGTATTTTGTAGATGGGCAACTTTTAATTCGGTATCTGGCATAGTTCTGTATTTTGTAGATTGGCAACTTTCGATTCATTATCTGGTATAATTATATTATTTTGTAGCAGGGCAACTTTTGATTCAGTATTTGGTATACTTCTGTATTATGAATATGGACAGCTTTTATTTCAGTATCTAGTACACATCTGTATTTTGTAGATGGACAGCTTTTTATTCAGTATCTGGAAAACTTCTGTATTTTGTAGATGGGCAACTTTTTTTTTTTTATATACTACTTTTTCCTCCTCTGGGCCCCCGATCGGGCCTGGTGTCCTCACATCTTTATCTCTGGTCGCCGTCTGACCCGCACTGGTCTCCCACTGAGGTTGATCACCTACCCCATGGCTTGACCCCTCGCTTGGCGGGGTGGCAGGGGGTGCCCAACTCCCCCACCAAGTCTGGATTTGCACTGGTGATCTCCTCCTGGAGCCGGCACGGGTACGCTCAGACAGCCATCAAGCAGCTACAACCTGAACCCCCCTTTTTCTTTTTCTGTCTACGGAGATGAAGCATTCAGTGCCAGCAGGGGGCATGCCGCGCACGCATCTACACACAGCATGCCCATTGGCTGCCCCAACTTCTGACCCTGATCTGTCAGGACCAGGCGTGATAACACTGAGCTTCCGCTAGATGTCAGGCTACGCCGGTCCTGTGCCCCATCCCTCCCCAGGAGAGGAGATCTGTCCTATGGATGCTCAGTCCTCTCTCTCTCACCCCTGCCGACCTCCAGCTACCCGAGCTCACTCCCGAACCCGGGTCACCGGCATGGCACAAGGTGTGGTGTCCAGCACCTCAACTCTCAGCGCCACTGGGCCGGCAAAGTAGATGGGCAACTTTTGGTTCATTATCTGGTATAATTATATTATTTAGTAGAAGGGCAACTTTTGATTCAGTATTTGGTATACTTCTGTATTATGTAGATGGACAGCTTTTGTTTCCGTATCTAGTATACGTCTGTATTTTGTAGATGAACAGCTTTTGATTCAGTATCTGGTAAACTTCAGTATTATGTACTGTAGATGCACAGCTTTTGTTTCAGTATCTTGTGCACATCTGTATTATGTAGCTGGATAGCTTTTGATTCAGTATGTGATGTAATTCTATATTTTGTAGATGGACAGCTTTTGATTCAGTATGTGATATAATTCTATATTTTGTAGATGGCAGCTTTTTATTCAGTATCTGGTATGTGTCTGTATTTTGTATATGGGCCAGTTGTGTTGAGTATCTGGTATATGTCTGTATTTTGTAGGTGGCAGCTTTTGATGCAGTATCTGTATACTTCTGTATTTTGTAGATGGAAGCTTTTATTTAGTATCTAGTATACGTCTGTATTTTGTAGATGGCAGCTTTTGATTCAGTATCTGGTATTCTGTATTTTGTAGATGGTAGCTTTTGATTCAGTATCTGGTATAGTTCTGTATTTTCTATCATATTTGTGCTACTGTTCTGTATTTAAAATGTAATAAAATGCTTTGCCTGATGGTCCAGTGGGTAGCATGCCGTGCACCCACTTCGATCATGGGTTCAGGAGCAGATTTGGGAGCGGCAGAGGGGGCAGGGACCTGCTGCTTCTGCGGCAGTGCTCCCAGCCAGCAAGGGATGATGCACCAGTTCTACCACTGTACCAGCTCCTGTGTTGGGCCCAGGAGCTTGACTTCTCCACATGGTCACTCTGTGTGTATGCACGTTCTGGAGGAACTGTGACTCAGTGCAGAGCCAGAGCTGGGCAGGTTGCAGGAGAAAACCGGGAAAGAAGGGCCTGTGTGCCTCAATCTGTATAAATGTCAGTCATCGACACCCTCAGGCCATGCTCCTTGTAGATCCCCATTGGCTATAATGGTGAAGGGAGTGGCAAACAGTGCCAAGGAGTCACTGATGGAGGAACGTAATGAGAGTTGCAGGTGGCAGTTCCAAGGCCAGCTATATAAAAGTAACAAAAAAATGTGCTGTGCTGAACTTCTGTAGAGGTAAGCCAGCTCCAGGGCTTTGTGGGGGCACCGAAATTGGTACTCTTTAAGGCTATGGGACCTCCCCAATACATGAACTACATGGTCCTGGACAGCAGGCCTGTATTTTTTTCCTGTGTTTGTGCTAAAAGAATGCCCATTATACATAGTGTGTTAGGGGTAAACTTACTTGTGCAGTACTGCACAGTACATAGCAAGATATATGTACGTATAGTACACTTCAAGCATTGCTTCTTCCCTAAAAAACAGTCCGTGATTGTCTTGGCAGAACTTGAAACTTTACATTCTCAGGGGGAGAAAGTTTGTTTCTTGGCGAGAGAGAAGCTAAGCTTGCTTGCCGCCTCATTAGGGAATGGTAATGTGTTTCTAACAAGGCATTAACAAACGTCGAAGTACATCAGTGTCCATTAGCACTGTTCGCTCAGGGTGACCGTGGAATTATTGGGACAGTGTGTAGAAGCTGATGGGCAGTTAGAGATGAGCGGCTTCCAAGCAGACAGCATGTGGCTGCACAGCTATTAAATTATCACTTGGAATGCAGAGGGCATTTTTCCACTCTAGCAGCCCAGTTGGAAAGGAAAAGAATTTGGTTTTATAAAGTTCCTTTGATACAAAGCGTTTTACAAGACATAAACAGTTTGATGTGAGCACAGGAAGGCTAAGATGGAGGGCAAAGAAATCTCAGAAAAGTTAAGCAGAGAGAAGGGATGGTAAGCACAGAGTGGGGACTTGCTCACGGGCACGAAGTGAGCTAGTGGCATTGGTAGGATTTAAACTTGGGTCTCCACATTAACAGCTGTGTAATCTAACCATTAGGCTAACTACCCTCTAGACTGGAAAAGTGTGGTATTCCAAGTGGATGTTTGTACATGTGTGTGTTGCATGAGGGTGCTTGTATTCAATGTGAGTGTGCAATAATTCATATTTCTAACTACATGATTAAAACAGCCTAGTCAAACTTGTGCATCATCTCCCCAAGACGCATGGTGTCCCGGAACTTAGAATGTTTTTCCTAAGTTGTTCTCTCACTGTGCTGTCCTCAAGTCTCCCAGTATTTCAGCAGTATATCTTTATTTGCCGCTGAAGAGGGTGTTTTCCCCAGATGGTGCTCTTAGCTAAGTTGATGTTTAAGTCCTAAAGATTTGTTGTTTCGAAAATATTTTGATATTTTCATTAAACAGGGTACATCCCCGTTAGTTGCTATGTGCAGCCTTCATCTTTTCTACACCCAACCTCTAAACTGAACTCCCAGTCTGGCACTAAATTTCTAACGCATGTGTGAGAGAAACAGCAATGTGGCTACTCAATACGGTAAACTTGTTGTTTTTTCTCTGCCACTACTTTAGAGATCCTGTGTCCCAAGGGATAGTTCAGTTTGTGTTTGCTGTTCCCCTAGTTCAGGATTAAGCCATAATTTTCTGTTATTGGTGTCCCTATTATCTACTAAATCTAATTAAATTTTTCAGGGAAAATACTGAGATCTCGCATGTCATCCTCGGTTGGGTGTGGATAATTTTTCTCCTGACTGTCCTTGACATATGACACCTACAGAGGACAGAAACTCTAAATATATACAGGCGGTTGAACTTCATGCCCTAGTACGTTCACTAGCCTTATTTTTTCATATAGGTCTGTTTTATTCCTTTGGACTTTTAACTGCAGGTGCCCAATATTTAGAATTTTTCCTTCTCCATCACTACGGCTACAGTCTCTATAGCGGAGTCTCCTCTTTTTTTTTGTATTTAAACTTTTATTACAGATCTAGGAAGACATCGGGCACACAATATACAGTACTTTAACACCAATGAAAAATACCATTGGTGTAAAAAAAGAAACTACCTACTGTTACACATAGCAACGTAACATATAAGGTTCCACTATACCGTTAACTATAAAACAGAGTAGACCAAGTAAAATTACTAATATGTGGAACATAGCATGCTGTGCCTGAGAGGAAATACAATATTACTAAATATAGTTTGCTTCTGTATTTTTTTAATTTTAGATAAAAAAAATAACTAGAATAACAACTATTCTCCTTATGAATTGATTAATTAAGGATTTTATCCTTCTAAACTTACTACTATATTCAGCAAACATTAAAAATACACATGCCGAACATCCCAGGTGTCCTCCCAAGGCCATCAGCCATCGTCCCAAGTAGCTAACTGGTCCAATACTGAGGTACCTTCCAGTTCTTCTACTATTGATGTGAAGGGGTACCATCTAGAATGGCATTTATCAGTTTGCGATTGTAAGCAAGCTGTAATATTTTCCATAGATTTCAATTTTCTACAATTTGCCAACCAAGTTGGGGGGGGGGTAGTAGCCACAGTTGCATAATAGTTTTCAGGGCAGCCACTTGAAGTGTAAGAGAAAGGTATTGCCTATCTCTGTTCCTAGCCTTCTTTGGGGGGGAGGGGTGCCCTAATATTACTTGTTCACATCCAAGTGGAGTCTGCAATTGGAATGCCTGGGCTATCAAATGGCAAACCTCCTATCAAAAATTAGCAAGCTGGGGGCATTCCCAAAAATATGAAAAGGGGTGTCCCTTTGCCCACAATTCTGCCAACATCTGTTAGTGGGGCTAGACCCTTACAGAAAGTTTTGTCTGGAGTGAGGAAATACCAAGCCACTACTTTCCACTTGAATTCCCTGTGGCTGGCCGAGCCCATGGTGCTATGGGTCGATCGCTAGACTGCGCCCCCCATTATGTCCCAACAGAGGAATGTTAGCCTCCTTCTCCCAATGGTCTTGAATGTGTGTCACAGATATGATGCCAGTGTCCTCATTTAATAGTACAAAGAGTCTAGAGATAAGATGTGCACTTTCTACTCTTTCACCTGCCTCTTTCGCCATAACTAAAAGAGGAGGAGGTGCTTGAGAGATAGCCTCCAGTAATTTATGTTTAATAACAACGTGCTGAATTTGTAAATATCTGAAAAAGTCTGAGTTGGGAAGGTGAAACTTTGTTTGCAGTTGCTGAAAGGAAAGGATATGCCCCTTCTCTATAAATTGTTGAAAAAAGAGAAGCCTTCTGTGTGTCCATTTCGTGAAACTCAGGTCAAATTTCTCTGGTAAAAACTGTGGTACCAACGTATAGGGAGCTAGTATAACTGCCTAAGTGAGGTGGAGGTGGTCTTTTTATTTATATATTTTTTTCCATACGTAGTTTGTAGGGCTCTTCTAGTTTTTCTCCCCGTTCCCATCCCATTGTCTCGGCTCTGACGCGCGCATGTGGAGGCATGCGCACATCACCCTACGAGAGACACTCTCCCTTCGCGTCGCCGCCTCCTGCCTGCACCATCACCAGACCTCCACCCAGCAATGGCAGAACAATAGAGGGGCGACCACTTCTCGGGAGAGGAGAGCTGCCGTTAGGTGGCCCAATCCTGCTCCCCCCCCCATGCCGGCTCCCTGATGACCCGAGGTTGTTCCTGAACCTGGGTCACTGGCATGGCACAAGATAAGGTGTCCAGTGCCTCAACCCTCAGTGCCACCGGGCTGGCAGAGGTGGTCTTTTTAACTGTTAACCAGAGTCCCAACGAATGTCGGGTCCACTGATTAGTGAGTTTAGATAAATCAGAGTTCGAACTAACCAACCAGGGTTGCAAGTTCAGCGGTCCTTCCCTAGCCAGGGCCATCTCTATCTGCAGCCAAGAAAGATCTGGAGAGTACCTAACTATGTCCAACTACATGAGTGATTTGGGCTGCTTTGAAATATTGTTTAAGTTTAGGGAGAACTAAGCCTCTAACCCATTTATGTCACTGTAGGAGTCCCCAATGGATCCTCAGCTTTCTATCCTACCAAATAAACTTTTTAATGGCCATTTCAAGAAGGTGCCAATCATGTCTGGGGATCGAGTGAGGTAGTGTTTGATCTAAGAATAAAAAGTAACAGGTTTTCAAGTTTGGGCATGTTGTTTACTTGGTTTCAAAGGAATATTACTGGTCGTCAGCATATAAAAACACTTTATCGATGCCACCCATCACCACTCCCCAGTCAGTCGGGGAAGATCGTATTGCTTCCGCTAATGGCTCCATACTAATAGCAAAAAGGAGCATCGAGAGGGGGCAACCTTGTCTAGTGCCTCTAGCAATCTGAAACTGAAAGGACCGAGACCCATTAATTTGAACCATAGCCTGGGGAGTCATACAACATATTTATCCATTTAAAAAAAATTCTCCCCAAAACCCATTTTTTGTAAGGTCTCTTTCAAAAACACCCAGTTGAGCCTATTGAAGGCTTTTTCTGCAGCTATTATTATAGCAGTTTGTGGTACTGGGGCTTTAGCCCCCTCAGCGAGGATGTTTAACATGTGTCTGATGTTGCCATTTAAATGTCTCCCTTGAATAAATCCCGTTTGATCAGGATGTATCAAGGATGGTATTACCTTTTGTAACCGGGTAGCTAAGATTTTAGTGAATAGCTTGAGATCCTGATTTAATAGAGGATATGGGTCTGTAGGGCTCACATAATTTGCCATTTTTCACAGGGTTAAGAATAACCAAAATAATTGCTTCATTCCATGTTTGGGATACAACCCCATTTTTTGACAATCCTGATAAAGGTCTCAAAGTATCGGGACTAACTGAAGTTTGAATTGCTTATAAAATCTGCGTTATATCCATTGGGACCAGGGGCTTTACCTCCTTTTAAAGAGTCAATAGCATCTAAAGTTCCCCAAATTGTAACTGGGCTGTCTAACATCTCTTGATCCCCAGGGCTAAGGACCTGCAACTTCAAGGGCTGTAAAAACACCTTGGTGTCATTTGACACCTCTTCTGGGGCCTTATTCTCTGAATAAAAGGAGGCATAAAAATCCTGGAAACAGTTTGCTGTCTCTTCAGGTTGCATTTTGTACTCAGGGCTATAGTTACCAATCTTGATTTTCGGTATGGTTCATTCTGCAGCCTCTTTACGCAGTTGAAAAGCCAATAACTTAGAAACTCGGCTCCTGATTTCATAGTATTTATGCGCCCGATAACGCAATTAGCCTTCTACTTTTTTTTGTGTAGAATATCTAATAATTTATTTCTGGTCTGATGTAGTTCATCTGTAATATGTTGCGTTCTAGAATGTTTATGTTGAGTTTCAAGGGTATCAAGTTTCTTTTCTAGGGCATCTTGCAAGGCTGTTCTCTGCTTCTTCTGTGCCACAGCCCAGTTGATGATCTGGCCTCAGAGGACTGCCTTCATCGCATTCCAATGGGTTTGGACGGAGAGTGGACCTGAAGCATTCAGTTCCATATACTGTATGAGGTTATTTATTTATTAGTTAGTTGAAAGTTTCACCAGAAAGGACATACTGAGCTAAAAATAGCTTGTTTCCAGATGCGCCCTGTGGGGAGGCGGAAGGGATATGTACAGTAGATTTTACTCTCCATATGGAGCATGGTAATGAAGTTTGGGTCAGCTAATAAACTAGAATTAAACCTCCAAGTGGTCTGCCTGTTTATTTGATCGAGATTTATGATCAGGGAGAGTGGTGCATTATCTGACTATGTAACATTATGGATCTGCATAGAGAGAATTGTATGGGTATCTGGGGAATTAACTAAGAAGAAGTCAATCCTGGAATATTCTTGGTGGGGATGGGAAAATAATTATAATCCCTTCCACCTCTATGTTGGCTACGCCATATATCTACCAAACCAAGCTCTTCCATAAATCCTGTTAAGGCTTTACTGGAGGCTTTATTGGTATCTGAATTTCTGGAGGGTCTGTCTAAGGTAGAGTTCACAACACAATTAAAATCACCCCCGAATACAAGCGTTCCTTCACCGAAGATTGCTAACTTAGTAAAAACTGCAGTATAGAATGATTTTGCATTGATGTTCAGAGCATATATATTGATAAAATGAATTTTAAGCTACCCGATGGTGCCGGACACTACCAGGAGTCTACCTTCCTCATCAGTCTCAGAACACGACACCTCGAATGGAATTCCTCTATGAATTAAGAGTGCTACTCTGTTACACTTTGCCTTGGAGTGTGACGCAGCAAATACCTTACCCATCCACATTCTATGGAGTTTAAAATGTTCTACATCTGATAAGTGAGATTCTTGCAATACTATGTCTGCATGTAAGTTACGCAACTCAGTGAGGATCCCGGCTCTTTTCACTACTGTATTTATACCCTTCACATTATAAGAAACAAAAACTAATTTATCCATAATCTAAATTAAAAAGTAATGACAGGACTCTTGAAGAGACTGCCACAGAAGGAGCCCACTGCAAAGTAGAGAAGGAGGACACAAAACTAACAATATGAGACCAGAAATTGCAGCTCAGTATATCAAGCCAAATGAACAGAAAACCAGTTGAAACAAACACCTTCCTACTAGGGAAGGAAAATAACCTTTAACAATAAATGTAGTCATAACTATAACACTATAACCATAAGCAGAAACAATATGACTTCAAGGGACTGGGTTGATCCTAAGGTATACTTTGACCTCAGGTTGGGTACCCTAGAGAGGTAAGAGACCCCCCGGCACCAGTTCAAGACAAAGAGATGAGCAGGATCACCTGAATTAGTAAGACGATCCTAAGCCTGTGAAATAGGGAAAGGAAAAAGGTATCCCTGTCACTGGAGTTTAAGAAACCTCCTCTTGCCCCAACCAGACCCCCACCAACCTTAAGCTTTAAATGGCAGCAGGCAACTCTGAAGATAAGTAAAAGAAATGGGGAATTCACTAAAGCAGAGAAAGCAAACTGTACTATGTCAGCCCACAACAGATAAATCTGCACCTGCTGTAACTTCAAATTATATAATGATCTTCCCCCGAAGGCAGCATCGAGGGAGCAAGACAAGGCTAAGGGGAGCAGGAAAAGAGAAGTCTCAGCAGCTCCCCCATGATTCCCAGACCAGGTCAGGTCCCAGAGGTTTTAGTAAAGGAGGGGAGCGGAGTGCCAAACACCAGAGTATCTATTTACCTCCTCAAAACTAGAGCCAGGGAAGGTATATTTCAACTCTTCAAATCAGCCAGCCCACAATACCACTCCGTGATACTATTGATTTGTAGGTCGCAGTGATTCCCTACTAACAGACTGAGGGTGCGCCAGGGAAAGGCTGTATCATTAAGATGAAAAAGAAGCTGTTCCAAGCTATGAGGTAACTGCTATGTGGGGAAGAGAAACTCCCGGTGTCAGCCCTGTGCCCCAGGAGCAGGCAGGAAGGATGTCCCTCCTTCCAAACTCCTTGGAGTTTGATGTAGATAAGGAAAGAGAGAAATAGATTACTAGAAGTTGGGAAATGCACCCCAGTCTGATCAACATCAGTCCTAGGGTAGAATGACTGAAATGCCCCCGCATGCCTCCAGTCTTCCGGGTTACAAATCACCATAGTGGGAACGGCCCGCCTCAACCTTCCCCAGCCCAAGCAATAAAGATAGTCATAGAAATGATAATAGAAGGAAAGAGGCTGAGAAACTGCAACTTCAAGTGTTAACTGCAAAGATAGGGACCTGTAAACCTAGCCAAGGCCAGGGCTCCACAGTGACCCTCCCCCCCCCCGCTCCAACACCACCCCAACAACATGTTACCTCTGGAGTAGATTCAGTCAACATGCTTGGTCATCAGTGGCAGGAAAACTTTGATCCGTGTGAGACATGGACCAGTCCACGGAGGGTGGTTAAAAAACTCCTTTGTCAAGGGCCAACAGAGTTGCTGCCAAAATGGTTAGAGTGAGAGATTAACCAGAGTCCCAGAATAAAGTAGCAAAACAATAAGTACACAAAAGTAGACCAGTCAATTAAGTTCAGTTTGAGATTTAGGAGATTTCTCAGCTGGGTTAGCGCCTTTCAGCAAGCTATTTAATTCGGCCAGTAGATGAAGGGGGAAGCTGTCGCCCGGATGAGCTCTCTTCCTACCTTTAGCCACTGTGATCCACACAGTCTTGGAAAGAGAATGTTTTATGTCTTCCATGGCAAGATCTGGAAGTGCAGTGTCCCATTGCCGCCGTTGGTTTGCTTCCGAACTCGGGTCGTCGGCATCACAAGCGGTAACACTACCACTGCATCAGCAGGCCAGCTACTTATGGGATTGTAGTTATACAACCTGTTGTCCTTGCAAGGGGATGCCTTTTAGACAGGAAAGTGTTTACCTCCCTTTTTATTAAGTTGTTAGTCATTTATATTAAATTTTTCTCTTTTTACTATATCCTTTCCTTATTCTGCATTCTTTATCCTTTTTTTATTCTTTGTCTTTCTACAAGCATTTGCTTGGCTCTAATGATTTTCACTCTCCTTCCTAAGAGAACTGAGGTTGTTAGGGGGTCAGAACCAAGGGCTATAGTCAATCCACTCAACTCTTAGCCTTCTTCGATCCCAATCTAAAGAGATTTTCCTGTCTCCAAACAATGGTTGACAAATTGGATTTTCAGTTGTATTCACCACTGCTGCACGCTAGCAAAGTAGCAGTTGGAGGGCTCCATCAGAGCTCATTCCACCTGAGCAGTGGCTACCTGGATGGTTTTGTTCAAGTCGGTCCCCATTTCAGAAACATATAGCGCTGCTGCCTGGAGTAGTGTTCACACTGTCACAAAACACTATGTTCTGGATTTCCACTCCAGGAAACTTGCAGGTTTTGCACTGGCTGTATTGCAAGGCATGCTGTCTTTGTGATTTCTGAGTTTCCAGCTTCTCTAACGTGGTGATTTTTGCTGCTTGCTAGTTGAGACCAAAGAGTGGGGCTCTGTGGAGAAGATTGATTCTTGGAAGACAGAAAAATTATTTAAAGAACTAGTGGAACCAAAATAGACAGAAAAATGATACAGATTTTAAGAAGTAGCCAGTTGTAACTTTTTATTTCTGAAGTATTTTTCCTTTTGCTTTTGCCCATTAGAAAGTTTTCTATATGATGATATTGTGCTGGATGTGTGGAACAGCTCTCAGCCTGGCAGCTGATTATATCTATCCCTACCCCCCCAGCACACACACACTCTTACATCATCAGCAATGTGATCTCACTGACAGTGACATCACAGGTGACTGACCTGATAGCTACTGAGTTCCTAAGTAGCAGTGATGTCACAGTCAAATGAAGTCACAGTGCTGAGTTTGTAGTGGGGGGAATAGAGATAGGTATGTCAGTTGCCAGGCAGAGTGCTGTTCCACACATCACACCTACTAACATCAGGTAAACAATCTTCTAATTAACCAAAGAGAAAAGAAAAAGTACCTCAGTTATATAAGGTAATGGCTGACTGCTTTTATAAACCAATATTAGTTTGAGGCAGTACACTAGCTCTTTAACATATCCCCAAATCTTCAATAATAGCTTCTTCACGGAGTACCTCTCTCCTGCCCTCCAGCCCTCAGACTCACTTCAGTCCTTTATATATACTGGTTCCTCCTCCCTGAATGCGTATAAGCTATGATGACACTTGTTACTGTTGTCCCTTCCTACAGGGACCACAGGGCTCTCTTATGACCTAATGTGATTCATTCCTAATTCTCAGATAAATAGCTTAGTTCTTCTTCCCTGGTAACAAAGGTACCGAGCGGTGGAGGTTGGCACAGCTATATACCATGTGGGGACACTGATGACACTAGGGATGTCATAGTTCAAAATTCTGACAGTATGAGAACCCGTCACATGTAGTACCATGGTTATCTTTATACCATGGTATTACAAAAGAAGTCATTTTTGTACAAAGAAAGAAGCCTCCTCAAACTCTTGCATCAGGTAGAGTTGGTGTAGAAGGGGTTTCATTGGTGCTGTGTATGCTGAATTACAGTATTGTTCTCCCCTTCCCCTTTCCCTCCGCTTGTACCTGGAAATAAGTCTTTGCTCAGTGTACCATTCCCAGTTACTGATTTTCAAATAAATAATAACTAAAATAAATTTAGAGTTCCATTTAGTAACTTTTTTCATGTTTCTCAATACCACCCTACAAATCTCTATCCATGTCCTCATTCAGGGGCAGGAAAAGTAGGATCCAGACATCTGGTGGACCCACAAGCACAGTGAGTCAGCCTTCACTGGTTAAGTCTGTAAAAATGAGCCAGATGTACAAAACAAACCCAAATTATCTGAGGCCAGAAAGTTAATAAAAGCAGCTGTGGAATTGCTAACCACTAACTTGTTGTCATTCTCCATTCTCCTTTGTGACCAATGACTGCTAATGCAAATTGCAGTGCCAAAATACCAAGTGCCAAGCAGTACGTACCTCTCCACTGTGGCAATTCCAGAGTTATGTTAGAGTGTGAGCAAGACTGTGCCACATGTCTTGAGAACATGAATTATGTCAGCAGTTCACAAGACCACTGACATGTGAACAAGTCGTCAGAACACTTTACATGGAAGTGTTCTCTTTTTCCACCCCTGGCTGAAGTGGCAGCGGCGCGGCAGCAGCAGCAGCAGTAGTGTCATCAAGTCAGTGGGTCCTTCTGATCTCTGCAAGCATGCTGACATATGAGTCAGTGATTTCAGTGACTGCCATGCAGGAAACCTAGACTGCCTTGAGCAGATGTTTGATGCGTGGTTTTATCATGCTGGATATTTCAAAGAACAGTGCAGAAGCAGTCAGGATGGGTGACTCTACCCATATCCCCCCAACTTGCCCTGTCTCTTTCCAAATGCTCCTTATCCTCCCACTCTGAACCCCAACATCCTTTTCCTTCTCCCCAGTCTCCACTAAGACCACCTTCACCACCTCAGTTTCTGTTAATTCCTCTAAGGGGCACAGTCCAGATGATCTGGATACTAGTCGGTGTCTCTCTGCACTGGCCATCACTGCCCCTCTTGCCTCCCTCTTCCGTCTTTCTTTCCAGCTTGGATCCATTCTTCCATTCCTGAAATCAAGCCAAAGCATGTACTTGCTCTCCTCCGAGGAGGCGACACTTCTTCCCCCGGTAATTTTAGCTATTTATTTAAAACCTATTTTACTAGGTGAGCAAAAAGAGTATGAGAGGCTCTGTTCCAGTTGCAACCTGGGGGGTTGGGAAGAGAACAAAGGACAGCAGAGATAATGCACACACATATAGTGCAGAAATACAAAGGAGATGATAATTACATAATGCAGAATGCATTTACATTGCTGTCTCCATACTGACTGCAGGGGAAGATATAGATGGGCACATAGTGTAGATAAGTATGCAATACGTTTACATCAGATAGGTCAAGATGTAAAACAGGAGGAGTATTATACATACCCATTCATTCATGCCTGTGGTACATTTGACTGTGGTGAGCTAGCTTGTTCAAAGACACATAGTCAGGACCATAGGTATGTCCAAGGGAGCTGTGGCAGGACTAAGGGGGTTTGTAGTGTGCATTGATCAAGGTCTCAGTCGATTGGAAGTTGGGTGGGGTAGTAAGTTTGATGGGGAGGTTGTTCCAAATGTTAGGGAGTTTGCATCTGATGGAGGCCTGCCCTAAGTTATGCCTGCTGCGCAGGATGTGGAGTCGGCCTCCTTCCTGTGACCTAAGTAAGTAAGATAAGTTAGAGAAGGGGAAGAAGAGATCCGCGAGGTACTATAGCTAGATAGTTTACCCGACCAGTATTTGGCATCTACCATGGAGATGAGAAGTGAGTGCCTCACAGGCGTAGGGGCCAAACCGAGATCATTGTACATGGAGCAGTAGTGGGTATGGGGTGCAGGGTAATTATGGATCTGTCTCGCTCCTCCCTGCCATGGCTAAGATGCAGGAAAACCTTGATCTTCTAAGAATCAATCTTCACCATTTATTCCCACTTAACGGGTCAGGGGCGGGAGGCACTAGGATGCTGTGGGAGCAGTTTTTTTTTCAGTGAGGGAGCTGGCAACGGCTGCTGAGTATGGCACCTGTACACCTCCATGTGGTGTTGCGCTGTAGTCAGTAATCATTGTCAGTTACCTCAATTCTGCATTTTCTGCCTTTGAGTGCACACTGTGCGAGTGACAGCGTCTCAGTTTCTTTGTCACAGCTTTTTCCAAGTACGCTACCATTTTCAAATACCTTGAGGTTCCTTTTCCTGTTATCATTTTCTCATAATGCCGAAGTCCGAGAAGAAGGGGGCTACATCATCAATGCTCTCAATGGACCATTGTATGCATGCGGCCAAGACACAGACATTAGGCTTTTCCCCTGGGCTACTCCCTGGGACCTCTGGTTCCAAGGAAGCAGATGGAAGCAGAAGGTCCTCCTCGACCTCATATGCTGCGGAGTCGGAGGCCATGGTGGTTGGGTTTGGTGGACAGCTGACTTTTTCTGGGCAGCTGGCTGAGAACCCTCCACAGTCTGTCTGCCCTGGGCAGCTGACATCCCCATGGTGAGGCCAAAACGATATGCTTGGTCTACACCACTGAACATCTTGGAATCGTCTTCTGATGCTGCCGGTGCAGTCACAAGCATACACGGAACTGATGCACTCCAGGTAGTCAGAGACAAAAAGTTGAGGTGTCTGTAATGTAATTTAATATACAAGAATGCTCACATAAGAACAAGAAGGTGGAACGGTATCCTGGCGCTTCAAGTCCTAGAGAGTGACGCATCATCAGGGGGCGGAGCTACTGGTTCAGGAATCTAAATTTAAAGTTTAACCTTAAAGGTGTAGTGTGCTAATACCAGAGCTTCTAATTGCATAAGTCAAACCCCAAAATAAATTTGAGAATTAATAAAACCACCAAGTGAAATCACACTGCAACAGTTCAACATACAATCACTAGTAATTCTCATCAAATGTAACCAATTTAGAGAATCTTTAGAATCTTTCATGTAAACTATTTACTTCTAGCAGTATAAAAAGTCATAATGCCAAAAAGGGGTACCATAGCACAGAATAAGGAAGAAGAAAGACAGTTAAAAGGATACTGCCCACAGAAAGAAGAAGCAAGAATGCGGTCCGGTACCGGGTCAGTATGGCACTGACAGAACCTCGCATGGAAAAACGCGCTGTAGGAAGTGCGAATGGCCTTACAGCAACAGGGGTTGTTTCAGCGTGCAGTAAGAACCGCTAACCTTATCACTATAGGCTGCCATGACGCAGCGTGAAGGACACTGCCGGGGCAGTGCTTGGCCGAGCCGCTTCAGTGGTGGAGTGGCTAGAGCACCTGCCTCCGGCGGCATTGGGGACCTGGGGCTATGTTTCAGTTTTCCCAGGTCCCAATGTAATGTGACTTTTTTTGTTTGTTTTTAAACATTTTCCCCGCTCTGGGTTTTCTTCTTACCCCGAAGTCCACGACCCCTGGAATTGACTATTATTAGTCCACTTCACCCCCACATCGAAGTGCGAGAGGAAGTCCCAAAAAAAAAGACAGTTGCTTTATTTTTAATGGCGTGCGCTCTTGTTGTTTTGGTCAGGATTTTGTCTCAATGCTGTTAAAGCGTACGCCGTTGTGTCTGCGCCCTTGAATGTACACACGGTTTTGTTGCCGACATTATGACCCCATGCCATGTAGTCCAAAGGTCCTCACAAATAAGGACTACATAAAATGGAGCCTACTGTAGGCTGAAGAAAATCTGGAGCAAAGAAAAGCGGGGGGGGAGAAAAGGCAGAGCTATAGGAGTATCATAAGGTTACAAATGAGAAGTCAGTTGCTCCTTACATAAATATATATGTAAAAGATTAAGGAGAGGGGTGAGGCTTAAAAAATACAAGACATAGAGTACACATGCCTCCACAGGTAAGAGCACTGCGTACAATAGAGGAGATTTAAGTTATATAGTAGAGGAGGGTCAAAAAGGAAATGCATGGTGACCTTGTAGGGAGGAACAAAAGGTAAGAATATGCACGCCACCATAGGTAAGAGCACTACCTACAGTAAATAATATGTAGGTGAATTTGTAGGGAAAAGTCAGAGGGAGATATTAAGAGACGTTGAAACAGGACACAATGATTATATGTGAACCACAGACAAAATTCAGCCAATCTGCAAGGAAACAAACAATTAGTACATTCTGTTATAAATGAAAATTACAGCTGTAAAAAATATTTGGCATTCAATGAGGAAACTAGAATAATCATAGGAATGGTAATATGTCGATCAAGTCATTCAGCCCTTCTGGGATACGTGCTCTGAGGGTGTAAATCCACCATGTTTCTTTTGGAAGACGCTTTTTGGTCCTGTCCCCTTCACATGTGGATCCTGGTACGTGTTTCAGTCCCATAAAGTACAGGTTGCCTGGTTTACCATTGTGTAGCACTGCAAAGTTAAACCCCAGGGGTATGTCTTGCTGAGCACGAATAATGGAGTGTATGTGCTCCTGTACTCACTTTCACATTTGGCAGCCAGTCCTGCCAACATATGTGCAGTTGTCACAGCTCGTGATGGCGATGAGTCGGGTAGCACTAGAAAAATGACCCCGGGCCCCCCTCTGACATTGTTCACAGTGTCGGAGGAGGGACTGGCTCCGGAGCTATTGTCAGTCCTGTTGTTGAGCTGGGGTTTATCATTTCTCCTCATGTTACTAGCAGCGCCGAGGGGTGTGACACCGCTGACCATGTTTTGTTCACTGCATAGACCTGGTACAGGTAGTTCAGAAATTTCTAGAGGAGAGCAGTAGTGTGTTATGCTGTGTAGGAGTGGCCAAAAAAGTCTGGTCATTTTAGCCATTTTGTTAAGCCACGGAAGCTGTTACATGAGGTTATACAGTGGGGTCCGAGATTACAGTACCCTGATTGGGTGGCTGATACTTTATGCCATGGATTAATTTCTGCATAACTACCACATAAAGTACCAGCCGACCACACGCAGAAAGTAAAAGTAAAAAAAAATCACTACACCCTCCCAGGCATTCCAACCTAAACTGTAAATGCCACCATCCTTGCTCCTGCCAACTGGCACCACTAAAATAACTGGCTGTCCGATTTAAATTGCAGTTTTGACCTCGGTGATAACAGAGACCTTCAGCTGTTTTTGAGTGTGCACTGGCTCGAGAGTCAGATGCTGATGAACTCGCTAATGAAGCTGCAAGTGAGCAGTGCGATCACTGGCTGGACAAACTCGCATAAATAAGTGATCAGGCAGTTGCTACTTCCTTTCCCTCCCACTTGCAGCGCAGCATAAACACCAGCAACAATAGTCTGTGTCTCTTGTTTGATAAGTAAAAAAAAAAATTAAAACACATTAAACACTTGTTTTGAAGGTGGGGATTTGAGGAAATACATAGCAAAAAAGATCACAGGGGGTGGGGGAGAAAATGGTACCTCATATCATAATCTACTTAGCAAAATGAACTTTTTCACGTAGGGAGGAAGGATATTTTAACAAAAATCAATAAAAAACTAGTATAAACTGAAAATTTTCATAACTTTTTTTCTCAAAGGAAAACATCCACTTGAAAATGCCCCACAGCATAGTGTAGGTCAGCCCTCAATTAGGCATTCCGTCTAAAATCAAAATTTTACCTTAAGGGATGATGTAATATTTTAGATTTATCTGGTTGATCCTGCCATCCCTCCCACCAGAGCTGGGGGTCAGCTGCGGCAGAGTGTATAGTGGTTTTCAATACACAGAGCTATTATTAGCACCAGACTGGAGTTTCGCATTCCCTGTGTCACCCTGAAACCAAGTATAGACTGTTGTGTCACTCTAAATGAGGCTCCCTCCCCAGAGAGGCAAAGGGTCCTCCCCTTCTGGACTGGCCCTTCAACAACCTGAACACATTCCTGAAACCGGGTCACTGACATCATGGGTGGTAACCCTAATCCTGCACTGATGGGCCTTCCTGTTCCTGAACCCAGGTCAGGGACATCATGGGTGGTAATCCTACTCTTGCACTGACAGGCCTGCCCGTTCCTGAACCCGGGTTGCTGACATTGTGGGCGTAACCCTATTCCTACACTGATGGGCCTACCCATTCCTGAATCCGGGTCGCTGGCATCCCGGGCATAACCCTACTCCTGCACTGATGGGCCTGCCTGTTCCTGAACCCAGGTCACGGGCATTGTGGGCCGTAACCCTACTCCTGCACTGACTGGCCTGCCCATTCCTGATCCCAGGTCGCTGGCATCGTGAGTAGTAACCCTACTCCTGTATTGACAGCCCATTCCTGATACCAGTTCACCAGCATCGAGAGTGATAACCCTATTCCTGCACTGATGGGCCTACCCATTCCTGAATCCAGGTTGCTGGCATGGCGAGCAGTAACCCTACTCCTGTACTGACAGCCCGGCCCATTCCTGATACTGGCTCACTGGTATCACGAGCAGTAACCCTACTCCTGCACTGACAGGGGCCTGCCCGTTCCTGAATGTGGGTCACTGGCATCACATGGTATGGTTCAATTTGGCCACTACATCTAAATCATCCCATTCCAAGGCAAAAATATGGGACTTCAGAGGAGCTGACTTTGATAAGATGGCCAACAGAGTTAAGCTAGCCCTGGCAAAAAGAAACACAGGTGAGGGGGTACAGGCAAAGTGGGCAAGCATTAAGGATGTAATACTTGAAGCAACATCCCATTGTGTTAGACAGAAAAGGAAGTGCAAAAGAAGAAGGAAACCACTTTGGTTCTCCAATACAGTAGCAGAAAAGGTCAGAGCCAAAAGGCTGGCCTTTAGGAAATATAAGGGAACACAGCGGGATGAAGATAGACAGACATACCAAACTGCCCTAAGGGAAGCAGGGAAGGCAGTAAGGCAGGCAAAGTCCCAAACTGAGGAAACACTAGCACGAACAATAAAAGAAGGTGACAAGACTTTCCATAGATACATTAGTGAAAGGAGAAAGTCCAGAGGGGGTATTGCTAAGCTCAAAGATGAAAAGGGGGCATGTGAGGAGGAGGACCCTGTAAAAGCATCTATCCTAAATAGATACTTTTGCTCAGTATTTACTGAAGAGAAGGTAGGGCAGGGCCCACAGCTCAGCACCATGGACACAGGAGGAGGGAGGGAGGTGAGCACTACTCCCTTCACAAAAGAAAGGGTCCTACAAGAGCTCGCTAAGCTCAGGGTGGACAAGGCAATGGGACCTGATGACATACATCCCAGGGTACTTAAGGAGCTAAGGGTGGAACTAGCAGAGCCATTAGCAGAACTGTTTAGTGAGTCTCTGAGCACAGGAGAGGCCCCAGAAGACTGGAGAAGGGCTCATGTGATCCCACTCCACAAGAATGGTAGCAGGGAGGAGGCAGGGAACTACAGACCAGTCAGTCTTACCTCAGTAGTGGGCAAGATTATGGAGGCAGTCCTTAAGGAAAGGATAGTGCAACACCTGGAATCCATAGGGGCACAGGATCCAAGACTGCATGGGTTTACAAAAGGAAGGTCCTGTCAAACTAATCTCATAGATTTCTTTGACTGGGTAACCAGAGTGGTGGACCAAGGGAGCAGTTGATGTCGCCTACCTTGACTTCAGTAAAGCTTTAACACTGTTCCACATGGAAGATTGATAAATAAGCTGGGTTGGCTCGGGGTTGGTCAGAAGTTGGTCAACTGGGTGGCATACTGGTTGACGGGCAGAAAACAGACAGTGGTGGTAAATGGTATACAGTCAGAAGAGATGCAAGTCACAAGTGGAGTACCTCAGGGATCAGTCCTGGGGCCAGTCCTCTTCAATATCTTCATTAGTGACATTGTTTATTGTTTTATTGTTTATTTAGGGAATCAGAAATACCTTTGAGTCAAAGACTCCTTTACAAAGGTTCCACGTCACGTATAATGCTTACAGAAATACAAACAAACAATTTGAGCAGAAATAAAGTAATATAGGGAAATGTTACAGACTTAATCACATGGATCCATGTCATATGCAATTAGGAAAGAGTTCACAATGCAGGTAGTGCATACTAACAATATAATAAGTGTCACAGGGTAAGGAAGCGAAGTAAATTTACAGTCCTAGAAGTCTAGCTACCTGAGCTGGTGCAGAGGCGGTGATTAGTAGGTGTCGGGGAGTTAACACCCTGAGAAGACGGCTAGGAGATGTAGGGAGAGGCAAGCCAGAGGCCATTGTCAAAGTTGTTAGGGCAGGGCCTTGGATCATTTACAGCTACAGATGCTTGTGGCCCGAAGGTGTGAACCCAGGAGTGATTTGAATTGACCAATTACGCTGATCAAGGGTAGCAGGGTGCCGGGTAGGAGTTAAACCAAGGGTGCCCGTAACAGAAGGATCTTTGGAATTGTGTTGTACGACAGGAGGGAATGGAGAGACGAGAGTCAGAGTTACGGGTGTGCTGGGCTTTTTGGTCTATGGTGATTATGGGTAAGGGCTGCAGGAGAGCCCCAATGAGATTTTTTAGCTAGGACACAAGTAGTGAATTTGATTCTATTGTCGAGGTCAAGCCAATTTGTATCCTGATATAACATACAGATATGGGTAAGTCTGTCGCACCCTAGTAGAAGCTGGCAGGCTCTATTTAGGACAAGTCTAAGGCTATCAAGGGCTGAGGAGCTTGCCCCTCCAAAGGTAAGAAGTCCATAATCAAGCAGGGGGAGAACTGAGGAGGAGATAGCGAGCTTAAGGGCCTCGTGGGTTAAACAATGTTTAAAGCGGTGCAAAGCCCTAGTCTAATGTTTAGAGCCTTACGACAGATAGCGAATATGCTCATGATAGGTAAGGCCAGGATCCAAAGTTATGCCCAGATATTTGAAGGAATGAGCAATTCCAAGGGGGTCAGAGACCCCGATAGTATTTGAGGGAAACTACCTATCTTGGAATTTAACTGATGCACGAAAAGCATGCATTTGGTTTTTTTATAGTTAATGATAAGGCGTTTGGAGGTGAGCCAGTTTTCGACAGCTGTGAAAGAGGACTGGAGGGAAAGGTGGAGCTGAGGGGGATCTGGGCTGGAGGTGAAGATGACAGCATCATCCATAGAGTAATAGATTAGAGTGCAGGTTGCAGGGAGGAGTTAAGAAATAGGCTGAAAGAGGGACCCAATATAGACCCTTGAGGGACACCTGAGAGTACAGAAGATTTGGAGGAGAGAGTATTGCCAATTTTTACTTGAAGAGTTCGATTAGAAAGATAGTCGGCAAACCAACCTACTGCCTCATTAGAGAGACCAAGATTGAGAAGGGAGGTGAGGAGTAGAGTATGGTGGACGGTATCGAAAGCCTTGGTGAGGTCGATGAAGATAGAACCAGTGATGTGGCCTTTATCCAGTGCTGTGTGAATGTGTGATGTTAGTTGAAGCAAGGCCATAGAGGTGCTGTGACCTTTGCGGAACCCATGTTGTTGTGTGCAGAGAAGGTCATATTTGTTGAGATGGTCTGTGAGTTGATCCAAACTATTCGCTCTAAGGCCTTGGAGAGGGAGGAGAATGGATATTGGGCGTGTAGTTATTTGGGGTGAGCGATCCCACCTTTGAATAAAGGGTGATAGTGCCTGATTTCAGATGGTGGGAATTTACCTAGTGAGAGAGAGAGAGGATTAGTATGTGGGTGAGAGGAACTAGCACTTCTTTAAGGGAGAGCCTGAGGTCTGAGATCAAGTGAGTCAGCGTTGGAGGTGGCATGGCTAAGGGCAGTGGCAAGGTATGATTGTAGCCGTAGTTGAGATGCTGCTAAAGTAGAAGGGGAGGTACGCGTGGGTTGAGGCTAGGAGCTGAGGTTCATGGAAGTTAGGGGAGAACATGACTGAGATTGGAGAAGTGTCACAGAAGACAGCAGCGATAGTAGAGGGATCAGAGGTCAGGGACCCATTTGACAGGACCTGGGAAGGGACAGGATTGGGGGCTTTCCAAATTCCTTAATGTTGTTCCAGAACTTACGGCCAGCTGCCCCATGACGGTTAAGGCAGATTTATAATATTCAGCTTTTGGTTCTGAATGGCCCAGGTGCACTTTGTTGCAGGCTGTTCTGTAATTCTGTCTATCATGGGGAGGCCAGACTCAATGGAGAGATGCCATAATGAATCTCTAGTTCTCATTAGCGACTTGAGTCTTTCAGTGAGCCAGGGTACATGATTCCCTTTCACCATTCTTTTCGTGAAGGGTGCATAGAGGTCACATATGTTATTAAAGACCCGGGAAAATAGATCCAAGGCACTGTCGACGTTTCCGGAGATCGAGATGAAAGACCAGTCCATGGTCCTGAGGTGCGCTTGTAGTTGTGCCAGTTTGCCAGGGCCCAGTTTACGTTGAATAATTATTTTGGGCGGGATTTTGGGATTTTGCAGGACCATGAGCAGAGCACAGGGAGTGGTGCTGAGGCATCAGGGAGGATGGACACATTGGGATCTTGGACTGAGCGATTGGAGAAGATGAGGTCCAGTGCGGAAGATGATCCGTGTGTAGATCCCATGTGGGGGAGGTGACCAGTTGAGTAAGGTCTTGGGCTGTAGCGAGATCAATATGGGATGGCATCTTTACTTAGCCAATTTATGTTAAAGTCACCAAGTACTAATAATTCCGACTGGGATGGAAACGTGTTCAGGTATGACAGAAGTGCTTGGAAGGAATGTTTTTGGTCTTTTGGGAGGATGTACACTGTTGTTAGGTATATAGGATGTTGGGCTCTTCCCAGAGACAGCTTGATGGTAAGTGCCTGGGAACCAGCCCCCAGCTGGGGAGTTTGGAGTAGGTGACCCTGTATTGTATCCCTGGTGTAGAGGGCACAACCACCCCCTCTTTTCCCATGTCTGTCTACACGGTAGAGGGTAAACCCTGGCATAGAGATGGTGGAGTCCGGGGTCTGAGGGGTGAGCCAGGTTTCAGTTAGGGCTATAACATCCGGTTGGTGCATCTGCACCCAGCCCTGGAAGGAATCCCATTTTTTTAAGATGCTACAAATGTTGAGAGATGTGATGCGTAGCCAGTCCCTGAGTAGTATAGGAGGGACTCGCTCTTTTAGGTCCTGGGTTAGGGATGTATGTTGCCAGACAATAGGAGGAGGAGAAGGAGATCTAAATAAGGGTGCCTGAAATACTTTCTCTAACCAGGAGGGTTGTACGAGTATGGGTTCAGCGGATGGGACAGTAGGGATGGGTGGCGCATGAGAGTTTAGGTAGGCGTGTAATGAGTGGCTACGGTCATGGGTGTTTGATGGAGTAACCTGTACAGGCAGCTGAAATTGGACACCCATGGGGTGGGGTGGCATGGGTAAGCAGGCTAGAGTGACATGTATGGCTGAAAAGTGGGAGAGTAGTCTCATTCCCAAGCTCCGATAGTGGGGCCATGGGAGAGGCTCTTGGTAACCCAGAGAGTCACAAAATGCCAGGCATTCATACAGTAGGCTGATGTATGGGAAGTGAATACGAGAGGACTTCGATGTGACAGGGTGGGTGGCTGAGCAGGGGGGAGCTGCTGGCAGAATAACAGAAAGATAAAAGTAATCATGTCAGTTTGTAGAAGTGTAGACACTGCTTGTGGCAGGGAAACTGGAGAGAAATTCTAAAAGCAGCCTCTAGTGGTTGAAAAATATAAGCTGCAGATGGAGAACTTGGCTGATTGGTTAAAACAGCCTATAGCAACCTATAAAAGGGAGTGTTCGCCAAGGGTGGTGGTGGGGGTGGCGGGGCTAGAGGTCCAAACTGCTGAGATGCCTCGTAAGGAGCAGCAAGCAGAAACACACTGCCGTTTCCCATACCTTTGTGCAGACCGCTTGATTCGGGGCGGGGTGGGGGCGCCGTCAGTCTCCGGCCCTCACGACCTCCTGTGGGCTCTCCTTTGTGGCTGTGGAGACAGAAGAGGACAGGTAAGGGACTTAAATACTGGCTGGCTGGAAAGGGAGCAGGCTGGGGGAGGGAGTACAACGCTGCAGTTTCTAGTCCCTACCACAGGATAGCTAATGTAAGACCTACCTTAATTAAATTAAATTTTGACTGCACTGGGAAACAAAAAATACAGGTTACTCACCTGTAACAGGAGTTCTAGGAATGGTATATGTTGTTCATCCACACTGTCTGGCAGGTATCCTTGCCGCTTTAAATCTTGCCGGAAGGTCTTCAAGCTGGCTCCTCCCACCCACCCGGGTGGTAAACCTCGGCCCGCCCATGACGCCAGATCTGCCCGCTGGAAGCTCAGGTTGTGCGCCGGCCGGGAGGTTGGAGGTGATGAACAACATATACCATTCCTAGAACTCCTGTTACAGGTGAGTAACCTGTATTTCTAGGGACATGGATATGTTGTTCATCCACACTGTCTGGCAGACTCCTAGCAGTTCTCCGGGAGGAGGGAGGCAAGGCACACACCCCCGATACTTACTTGGGAAAGAGAGACTGGAGAACCGAGGCCCCAAAACCAGCATCCCGGCGTGACTCAAGGTCGATGTGGTAATGGGTAATAAGGTGTGTGCTGACTTCCAGGTAGCAGCCCTGCAGATTTCCTGGATAGGGACGTCCCTGGAAGCAGCCACCGATGCAGCAGTATGGCGGGTAGAATGAGCTCTTATCCCTCTGGGAGGCTCCATGCCCGCCAACTTATAGCAGAGATCTATGCAGGAGGTGACCCACCTGCCTATCGTCCGCTTGGCTGCAGGTCTGCCAGGTGCGGCTTCAGCGTAGGTGACAAACAGCTGGCGAACCTCTCCCCGGATTTCAGCCATGCGCTCCTTATAATAAGCGAGCGCCCTTCTAGGGTCCAAAGTATGGAGCCTGTATTCGGCCTCCGAGGTGTGATTGGGGTAGAACACCGGCAGAGTCAACACCTGGTTAAGGTGAAACTCCGACACCACCTTCGGAAGGAATTTCGGTGGGGGCGAGACAACCTTGTCCCTGTGGAAGACCAGGTAAGGAGACTCGATGCAGAGCGCCTGGAGCTCTCCCATCCTTCTGGCTGACGGATAGCCACCAAGAAGGCGGTCTCCACGACAGGTGAGAGATACACACCTGCATTGGTTCGAATGGCTTGCCCATGAGCTTTGCCAGTACCAGCAGTAAATCCCACGGAGGTGGAGGTTCTCGCACCGAGGGAAATGTGATCAAGGCCTTTGAAAAAGCGCCAGACCACCTTCTCCTGCGCCACCGACTGCTCCCCGGCCCGCGCCTGTAAGCAGAGATGGCTGCCAGGTGCACCTTTAGGGTCGCCGACCTAAGCCCTTGACTAGAAAGGGACCATAAATAGTCCAAAATGCTTGCCAACAGAACAGGAGGAAGGGTCCAAGCCTTGTTCTGACACCAAATGGAGAATCTCTTCCATTTGAAGGCGAGCATTTTCTGGTCGACTTACGGGACGCCTCAACAACATTGAGGACCCCTCGAAAGACCCAAGGCCTGGAACTCTAGCGCCAGGAACCAGGCCGTCAGGTGCAGGGATTGAAGGTCCGGATGGAACACCTTCCCTGATTGACTGAGAGCAGGTCCGGGAAGCTAGGAAGCTGCCTCGGAGCCTGGAGCTGAGGCTGAGGAGATCTGGTACCAACTGGCGGGCCAGTCTGGGGCTATCAGAATCACCCGCGCCTTGTCCCTCCTTGCCTTGAGAAGCACCTTGTGAATCAAGGGAAATGGGGAAAGGCGAAAGAGGCCCGGGTCCACAGCCTCGAGAAGGCATCCCCTGCAGCGAGCCCTGCTGAGGGGGCGGGCATGAAACAGCCTCAGCTTCGTCTCCTGGAGGCAAACAGGTCCACCTGAGGTGTGCCCCAGGGAGAACAGATCTTGTACTACCTCCGCAGGAGAGACCACTGAGATGCAGCCCCTATCTGTCTCAGGGCATCGGCCAGGGTGTTGGAGGCTCTGCCACATGAATGGCTAGGAGATCCGCCCAGGCTGCGCACGAGTGACCAAATGCGGAGAGCTTCCTTGCATAGAAGCATGGAGCGCGTCCCGCCCTGGCGGTTCAGGTAGTACATGGTCGTGGTATTGTCCGTCTGGACTCGGACCACTTGACCCCGGAGAAACGGAGCAAAGGCGGTGAGAGCTAGGCGGACCGCTCGGAGCTCCAGCAGGTTGATGTGGCATCGGGACTCCCGCGGGGACCAGAGGCCGTGCACTCGGTGTTCCCCCAGATGGGCACCCCAACCCATCAGAGAGGCATCGGTCGATAGAGAGACCGTCGGCTCGGGGCGGACAAACGGGATGCCCTCCTGCAGATGAGATGGAACGGTCCACCACTGGAGAGCGTTCCACATCTCCTGGGTCACTATCACTAGCTGGTCCAATGGATCGCAGCGTTGTGACCACTGGCTGGCCAGTCCCCACTGAAGGGGGCGCATGTGCCAGCGTGCCCAACGGACCACGCTGGTACAGGCCGCCATGAGACCCAGGAGGCGCAGGAAGTCCCGGGCAGGGCGCGATTGCTCAACCAGAAATGATTGGGCAAAGGAGGTAAGAACCTCGGCCCTGTCCGCCGGGAGCCGTGCTCTGGCTCGAAGAGAGTCGAGCTCTGCCCGATGAACAGGATCACCTGCTTCGCTCCGAGTTCTCGACTTTGGCCTCGCTGATGAGAAGGCCGACTTGAGAGCAAACCTGGAGGGCCAGATCTCTGGACCGCTCCACCTCCTGTCTGGAGGGGGCTGCTATCAGCCAATCGTCCAGGTAAGGGTACACCCGGAACCCTCGGCGCCGCAGGAATGCTGTCACCACTGCCATGCATTTGGTGAAGACCCTGGAGCTGGAGATAAGCCAAGGGCATGGCTTGAACTCAGAGGATCCCTCCGCCGAAAGCGAAGGAATCTCCGGCGACGGATGGATAGGGACGGAAAGAACGCGCCTGTAGGTCCAGAGAGCAGAACCACACACGTGTTCCAGAGATGGTATTATCTATGCCAGAGTGACCATTCTGAAGGTTCGAGACCTTAGGAACTTGTTCAGGTCGTGTAGGTCGAGAATGGGCGCCAGCCCCCGTCCGCTCGAACCAGGAAATACCTGGACACGAACCCCAGTCTGAGGGGGTCCTCTACCTCCTTATCACCTCCTTTGAGGAGGAGAGCTTGTCGGCTCGACGAGCCGCCAGTGAGGCTGCGGACCCCCAGGCCCCCAGGTGCGACGGCTCTGAAGGGCGGGGCCTGCTCGAATTCTAGAGGCAGGCCTTTTCCCACCACCTCCAGTACCCACCTGTCCGTGGTAACAGCGGACCAGGCGGAAAGGAAGTGTCGGAGCTGCCTCCATGGGGGAACCAGGGGTGAGTGGATGGGGCGACACCCTCAGCCCGTCCACTGGGCAGGCTTGGAGGAGGGACCGGCCGAGGACCTCCTGGGCCTTTACTTCCTGCTTCCTGTTGGAGGAAGCCGACGGCTTGGGCTTGGGATACCAAGGTCGAGCCTGCTGGCCCTGACGTTGCTGGGCCGGGCGCGCCGGGCGCAGAAGGACGAAAGGGCTTAGGCTGTGGCTTGCGGCCTTTGTCCTTCTGAGCGGAAGAGACCGAGTCCAAGGTAGCATTGACTTTCGATCCTCTGCAGGTGACCTTCCACCCCAGGGCCGAAGAGGTCAGTCCCCAAAAAGGGAACATCCGCCAACTTGTGCTGGGTATCCGGTAAAGGTGGATATCCTCAGCCAAGCCCGACGACGCATGGCCACTGCGGCCACCACAGACCTGGCACATGAGTCCCCGATGTCTAACGCAGTCTGGAGCTGCTGTTTAGCCACTGCCCTGCCCTGGTCCCGCACCTGCCTGACCGTAGTCTGCAGATTCGCGGGAAGATGAGGGACAACCTCATCCAGGGAGCCCAACAGGGCGTGAGAAAAATGTGCCATGAGGACGGCCGAACTGGCCTGATGAAGGCAGAGAGAGGACGCAGCGTAGACTTTTCGCCCGGCATAATCCAATTTCTTGGATTCCTTGTCGGGAGGTTTGTCTACATCCCTGGCGTTCCCGGCACGCAGGAAAACGCTGTCAGTAACCAACCCCTCGGCCAAGGGGTGTTCCGAAAAAACAGACAGGGAACCGGTAGGGACCGCATACTTCCTGGCCATCCTGGCCGAAGGCGCAGGGCAGGAAGCAGGACGCTGCCAAAGTTCCAAGGCCGGACCCACTATGGCTTCGGCCACCTGAAAGGCCTCCGTAGGAGAATCCCCTCGGTCCAGAATCTCCATGAGGGGATACCTGGCCCGCTTAGAAATGGGTTTGAGCTTCACCTGTGGACTCCGAGATGAGTCAAGCAACCCTAAGAAGGACGTAAGGCTATCGTCCACTGACTGCCCTCCCGAGGATTCCAAGTCCATGCGCTTGGAGAAGAGGGAGGAACCATCATCGACTCGGAAGAGTCCTCAAAGAGCTGCCTCGGGCCTGAGCCACCCTCCACCTGCCAAGGTTTATCGGGAGTGAGGGTGACAGACAGCCTATGGGGCAAACCCAAGGCCGACTGAGAATTTTTGGTCGGAGCCCCAACTAATGGCTGTGGAGGTGGAGGTTCCACCAGAATCGGTGGAGCAGCTGGAATTGGCCGAACAACCGGCCTGGGAACAGGCTCCTCGGCTACAACGAGGGGTTGTTTCGGCCGCTCCGGTGACAGCCATTTAATGGCCGGGGAAGACGACTGAGTCGGCTTATTCCCGGTCAAAAGGAGCTGTTGCCACATGAGTTCCTCGTACCACCGACGCAACTTGCGCCGTAGCCTCCCCTTGTCCAAGGAAGAGGAAGAGCGGTGGCGCCGCTTGCTGCGGTGCCGAGACCGAGACCGCCTATGGCGGCGGGATCGGTCGGACCGCGAGGATGACCGAGAGTCTCGACTAGGCCGAGGAAGGCGAGGAGAAGTGTCGGGAACCGCACTCCCCTCGGCTTGACGATCCCACCGAAGGCTTCGGAACCGGAGGCACAGACGAGCTGACGGGATCCTCAACTCTCACCAGGGGAACCGGGGAGAGGGGATTCTCAGCTTCTCCAGCCGACAACCCGTATAACGGGTCGAGAAAAATCTCGACCGCGTGATCGGGAGTCTCGGTCAACTGACCTGACGGGGACACCGTGAAGCCAGTGGCCGAAGCTGAGGGGTCGACCAGAAGTCGACTGTCGACAAGGGGAAGGGGATCTTTCCCGCTCCTAAGAGCGTCGATGGAGAGACTTACTTTTGCTCTTTTGACCTGGAAAAGGTCCTGAAGAAGTTGGACCCTCACCTTTCGTCGAGAGGGTCAGACAAAGCTCCTTAAAAGAAGCAGAGTACGAGGCACCGAGAGAGAGCCGGACAAATGCCGCAGCCGAGGTAGAAGTGGCCCGCGTCGCCTCCTCTTCGAGGGCGATCATCTGCTCGAGCTGATCCGCCGAGCCCGCCGCCGCGGACACCGCCAACGGGCCTCTTTAGATTTCACCGTGGAATTTCTTCTCGGGCGCCTCTAGTTGTAATCGGCAGCACGGGTCTTCAAGGACGAGGCCGAAAAGAAGAGCACAAGTCGAGGCTCATGGTCATGCTCAAGGCCCAGGCAGTAGAAGCACGTGAGTGCGGATCTGTCCTAGACATCTTCTGCCCGCAAGGGCACCTCCGAAACCGGAGTCGACGTCCATCGAGCCGCGAGAGAGAGAAGACCAAGTCTTTTAGCAAAACTTTTGGATTTCGAACTTTCGAAGAATTAGGAACCAGTCTTAATCTCAGAGCATTAAGGAGGGAACCTGAGCTTCCAAGCGGTAAGGAAGATCTGACGTCATGGGGCGGAGCCGAGAGTTTTACCACCCGGGTGGGTGGGAGGAGCCAGCTTGAAGACCTTCCGGCAAGATTTAAAGTGGCAAGGATACCTGCCAGACAGTGTGGATGAACAACATATCCATGTCCCTAGAACATATAGTTCAACACTCAAAAACAGAAAAGGTCAAATTAATGCAGCGAATGCTTCTGGATCAGGGCTTAAGGCTCCGGACGATCGGGTATCACGCCAGTGAAGCAGTTTAAACGTACTACTGAAAAAGGCGCCAGATTCAAAAAACAGAGGTCCAAACTGCTGAGATGCCTCGTAAGGAGCAGCAAGCAGAAACACACTGCCGTTTCCTGTACCTTCGTGCAGACCGCTTGATTGAGCGGGGTGGGGAGGGGCGCCGTGGTCTCCGGCCCTCACGACCTCCTGTGGGCTCTCCTTGCGGCTTTGTGCAGACCGCTTGATTTGGGGGCGGGGTGGGAGAGGGCGCCGTAGTCTCCGGCCCTCACGACCTCCTGTGGGCTCTTCTTTGCGGCTTTGCAGACCGCTTGATTGGGGGCGGGTGGGAGGCGCCTTAGTCTCCGGCCTCACAACCTGCTGTGGGCTCTCCTTGCGGCTCGCAGACCCGGCCTTGATCTCGGGCTGGGGGTGGGGGAGGGCGCCGTAGTCTCCGGCCCTCACGACCTCCTGTGGGCTCTCCTTTGCGGCTGTGGGCAGATAGACTTTGCAGATAGACTAGAGGGTAAGGCTTGTCTGTTTGCAGATGACACCAAGATCTGCAACAGAGTAGATGATTCAGATGGGGTGGGCAGAATGAGAAGAGATCTGGATAAACTAGCAAAATGGTCAGAAGAGTGGCAACTGGGATTTAATGCAAAGAAGTGCAAGATCATGCACATAGGGAAGAGAAACCCTGAAGCCACCTATAGGCTGGGAGGGGAGTTGCTGGCAGTCACAAAGGAAGAAAGAGACTTGGGCATCATCATCACCGATGATCTGAAATCATCCAAGCAGACCTCTAAAGCAGTAGGTAAGGCTAGGGGGATGTTAGGGTGTATTAGTAGGGGTATCACAAGTCGTAAGAGGGAGGTCATAATCCCTCTTTACAAGACACTGGTTAGGCCCCATCTGGAGTACTGCGTGCAGTACTGGAGGCCACACCTTCACAAGGGCATTAACCAAATTGAGGCAGTCCAGAGAAGGGCAACCAAAATGGTGCAGGGACTGCATCAGAAGACATACGAGGACAGATTAATGGAGCTCAATATGTATACCCTTGAGCAAAGGAGGGAGAGAGGTGATATGATCAAGACATTCAAATATCTGAAGGGCATTAACAAAGTGAACGAGTCTAACATGTTTAAATATAAGAAAAATAGCAGGACAAGAGGACACAGCATGAGATTAGAGGGAGGCCAATTAAGGGGGAATGTGAGGAAATTCTTTTTCACAGAAAGGGTGGTGGATGCATGGAACGGCCTACCTCAGGAAGTGGTGGCTATGAATACAGTGCAGGGCTTCAAACATGGGATAGGCATAAGGGAGCAATACAGATGAGTATGAATAGATAGGCCACTGACAGAGCAAAGGCCGATGGCACATTTATAAGGTAGAAAAAGAAATGGGCAGACTGGATGGGCCTTGCGGTTCCTATCTGCCATCAACTTCTATGTTTCTAAGAGTGGTAATCCTTCTCCTGCACTGATGGGCCTTGCCGTTCTTGAACCCGGGCCATTGGCATCACGAGCAGTAACTCTATTCATGCACTGATGTGCCTTGCTGTTCTTGAACCCAGGTCATTGGCATCATGAGCAGTAACCCTACTACAGCACTGATGGGCCTGCCCATTCCTGAACTCGGGACATTGGCATCGCAAGCAGTAACCTTACTCCTGCACTGGTGGGCCTGCCCGTTCCTGAACCCAGGTCATTGGCATCGCATGCAGTAACCCTACTCCTGCACTGACGGGCCTGCCTGTTCCTGAACCCGGGTCATTGGCATCACGGGCATAACCCTACTCCTGCACTGATGGGTCTGCCCGTTCCTGAATCCATGTTGCTAATATGGCGAGCGGTAACCCTACCCCTGCCTTGATGGGTCTTGCTGTTCCTGAACTTGGGTCACTGGCATCATGGGTGGTAACCCTACCCCGCACTGACGGGCCTGCCCATTCCTGAACCGAGGCCACTGGCATCGTGAGCCATAACCCTACCCTTGCAGTGACGGGGCCTGTCCGTTCCCAAACTGGGGTCGCTGGCATTGTGAGCGGGAACCTGCCTCCTGCACTGACAGGCCTGCCTGTCTGGCCTTGAGGATTAAGATGTTGATGGAAACCAATGGTTCAGAAATAGCAGCCAACTGAACAGCTATATATGTTTATAATAAAGAAGTGATGTTGTTTTAATTCCTTACATATGGGTTAAATTAGGAGCCAGCTATGGGACTCTGCATCCTTCGAGTGAATTTCCTGTGTTATTGTAGATCCTAATCCATGCAAAAGTCAAAAGGCAGAAGTGTGATTGACTACATTTGAGAAATGGGAATAGGCGGGGGACTGAATCCTCTTTCGTCCGGCCATGGAAATGGGCTAAATCTGATGATCTGATATACTCATGCCGGGCCAAGAAAGAGACAGTGACGGAAGCTTTGCAAGTTCCACTGTGGGTGGGCAATGAAATAAAACAAGGAGTCTTTTATCATCAGACCATTTGATATTGGTATTATTAATATACATTTTTCATCTCTCTCTCTCTGCTTTGTTCCTCCCTCACCACCACCATTGTTCCCAGCACTTTGTCCTGGAACTGCTCTTGCCACCAACCTTGCATTTATGTTATTAAGTTACAGGTAACAGCTTATCAGGAGGGAGTATGGGAAGAGCAGTACTAGCTCTTCAGGAGGGAGTGGGGAAAGCCATACCAGCTCCTAAGGAGGGTGCAGGGAGAGTAGTACCAGCTTCTCAGGTGGGAGTGGGAAGAGCAGCACCAGCTGCTCAGATAGGAGTAGTGAGGGCATTTTCAGCTCCTCAGGAGGGAGTGGGAAGGGCAGTTCCAGCTCATTGGGTGGGAGTGGGGAGGACAGCATTAGCTCCTCAGACAGGAGTTAGGAGGGCAGTACCAACTCCTCAGTAGGAGTGGGGAGAGTAGCACCGGCTTCTTGGGCAGGAATAGGAAGGGCAGTACCAGGTCCTTGGGTGGAAGTAAGGAGAGCAGTACCAGCTTCTCATTTAGAGCGGGGAGGGCAGTACTAGCTACTTAGGATGGAGTGATGAGAGTAGTACCAGCACCTCGGTTGGGAGGGGGAAGGCAGTACCAGATTCTTGGCAGGAAGTGGTGAGAGCAGTACCAACACCTCGGGGGGGATGGCAGTGCTAGCTTGTTGGGTGGGAGCCTGGAGGACAGTACCAACTTCTTGGATGGGAACAGGGAGAGCAGCATTAGCTTCTCAACTGGGAGTGGGAGAAAAGGACTAGTCCCTCAGGCAGCAGTGGCTATAGCAGAACTAGTTCCTTGGGTGGGAGAAGGGCATTACTGTCTCTTTGGATGGGGGTGGGGAGAGCAGTACCAGCTGCTTGGCTGTGAGTGGGGATAGCAGTACCAGCAGCTTTGGTTGGACTGGGGAGAGCAGCAACAGCTGCTAGGTTAGGAGTCAGGAGGGCAGTATGAGCTCCTCGGATCGGAGTTAGGGGAGCATTACGAACTTCTGTGATGGGAGTGGGGAGAGCATACCAGCTCCTTGGGTGATAGAGGGGAGGGCAGTACCAGCTCCTTGTCTAGGGGTCAGGAGTGTAGTTACAGCTATTTGGATCAGAGTGTGACAGCTTGCAGGATGCCCTGGGTGATGAGCAAGGAGGTAGGTGCTCCACTGGGAGAGTCAGGCACTCTTACACTCAAACTCTCACACTCTTACACCCTCGGATTTGGAGCTCACAGTATGAGCAAGCCAAACAAAACCCTAACACAATATAAAGTGAGCCAACGTCACTGTGTTCATTTTCATTGCAGTATTCAGCTCAACTGACGTCAGTGGGTTCTGGAACTGCGAAGTAATTAAAAAATGAATGGGGGAGGGGGGGCTGCATTAATATGGGCCCTAAATTTAAAAAAAAGGACTATTTAAAAAAAAAAAAATGCACACTTACGCAAAACAATACACTGTTGTGGTTAAATGACTTCACAAATTGCCAAATGTACAATTCCATTAAAAAATGTAATCAACATTGTTTATGTTCCCCTAAAGCTGTAGTCAGGTTGCAGATTCTCATCAACTCTATACAGAGTTTTGTTGACCTGCTGCCTCCCTGTATGTTTATGTAATTCCTTTATCTTTCTGTGTCAGTCTTCACCATTCATCACTGTTGGGTGACTGGCTGGAGATTGGCACCAAGCGGGAGATTTTTTGTAGGGAGGAGCCAGTGCCATCGGTGCTGCCCACGAGGCTGACGCATTGTGTGGTGCTCAGGGGTTGGTCAGTAATGGCCGTTGGATCCTCCTCCACCTCAGTTCTGCTTCTCCTGCCATTGAGACAGCACCTCACTTGAGTTTCTCTGTGCGGCCTAGTTTGATGTCGACGCCTCGGAGCCATTCAGCGCCATCCTTCAACTTCTCCACCACAACTCTGCCTCAGTTCTGCTGCCTACTTGACGCCATTTCCAATCCGGTAAGATCTTTCCTTTTTATTAAGCAGCATCAAGTCTTTTTTGGTTTGTTTTTTAAGTTACCATATGCATCATGCCTGGTCCTCGTGACAAGAAATGGTCAAAGAAAATGGGTCAGCCTCCCATGCGTTGGCGTCCCTGCAGCCGACAGATCTCCGTTATCGACCACGGGATGTTTGCCTCACCTGCCTTGGACCTCAGCATGATATGGATTCCTATGACACCTGTTTCTTGATGGACCATCAAGTTCTGGAGCACCGTGTGTTAAAAGTCAGCAGGGCTCCACCAGCTTTCAGGGGGTGTCATCACTCACATCAGTCCAAGCGCAGGATGCTCGTCCCTTCCTCTGGCTATCTTCCTTGGCCTACATGGTCTGGTGAAGAGGGGGGGCCTCCTTTTCTTCATGTCTTGCCATAGAGGAGGTTCCTGCCATGGTGGCGGAGGTCCGGTCCGGCTCCGTTTGGGGCCGGGCCGGGAGCACTGCTCTGGCAGTCACCTCTTTGGAGGTGCAGACTCACCTGTTGTCAGGGCCCATGGCTGCAGGTGCTGGTGTGGGGTGTTCCTTGGGACCGCCCGATGGTGCCATCTCAGATCCCGGGGGCCATTCGTGGCTCTGGTGATTGGGGCGGCGCTGCAAGTGGTGCAGGGCTGGCTCGCAGTGCCGTGAGTGGGGGAACCTCCAGGTCCGCCAGTCCGCAGCCCTTCTTGTCATCTCCTCTTTGGAGCTGGATGATTCGGAGGTTAATCCGGACTGGAGGCCTGATTCTTTGGAGTCAGAGGGTTCTCCAGGACCTGGCACCCTTGCGCCTCCCCAAGTGCCCTCTCCTGCAGCTCCAGTGGCTGTGGCTCTTGCTGACTCTCGAGCTGATGGCGGCTTGGTGGGTTGGCTGTCAGTCCCGCTGCTTCGGGAGTGGCAATCGGGATCCTGAGTGATAGGGTAGCTGCCATCCCCGGTGCCATCCCTCCTTCCAGAATCAAGATCGAGCCCCCCCTTCTGCGCCCCCTTGGGAGTTGTCTGAGCTAGGGGGTTCTTTGGCACTGGGTGTGAGGAAGAGAGCTTCTTTGGAGTTGGCGGGGTTGAGGGAACAGCATGAAGGACCCCAGCACACTCCCATGGCTCTCCAGGGCCAGGGGAGGAGCCGCAGTGCTGAACCCGGTTTCTTCCCTTCGTCCTCTTCTAGAGCGGACTCATTGGGTGGTGCTGGGGACTGCCCCTCTGGATCCATGCAGCCCGAGTCCCCTTGTAGGGGGTTTCTCACCCTACAGGGTTAAGTCTCGACCGATTTGTGTTCCTTAACAGGTCAGTGAATTTACAGACCTGCGGATTCCTGCTTATGCCAGGTTCGCCTGTAGATTCCTTTAGCCCTGGCAGAGACATGTCACGTCACTTCAGGTGACAGGCTCGCCCGTGCCTCTCCGCCAAGCTCCCCTTCTCCCAGGCCATGTAGGTCCTCTGGGACCTTTGACCTGGGAACAGTTCAGATCTTGGGCTGTGGATTTCCCCCCAGTATGTTAGGGCTGTGGATGAGCAGATCTTCCTACCGGTTTCTGCTCCACAGCCATAATCTAACTCTTCAAGTTCCTCAGCCTCCTCATCTTCCTCCACAGGGGAAGAGGAGCCCTCTTTACATCTGTTCTCAGACGCTGATCAGGCCCAGTATTGGCGCATCCTAGTCAGGCTGGTCAGGGACTTGCACATTTCCCGTTATGCCCTAGACAATACTGAGTGTGCAACACAAGCCTTCTTGGGCGAATACGGGGCACATCATTTGGTGGTCCCATCCTGGCCAGTTCCATTCCGGGAGGCATCATACAGCACCTGGCAGCTTCCATATTCCTCAGAACCAGCCCCTATGGACTGCCGGAGATGGTATTGTGCAACCCGGCGGTCTCCAGGCTCTTTGCCTCTTCCCACTTCTGGACTGATGTGTCTGGACACTCCTTCCTGGCATAGATGCCCGGTCCGTGACCAGCCCCCTGATTCTGACTCTCACTAGTTCAATCAGCTGGGGTGGAGAGTTTTCTCCTCTGCGCAGATGATGCTTGCTGTTATTTCACATCAGGCACACTACGCTGCCTATAACAGGCATCTTTGGTGATGCTAGGCCAGGCACTAGCATCGCAGCCCGATTTGGAGGCTACCCAGCAAGCCATAGCCCTCTCTGCGATAGGCCTGGAGTTGGCAAGGCACCAGTCAAGGGCATCTTACGACGCCAGTGAAGTCACTTCATGGCTTGCGGGAACAGCGATCTGCATTAGGTGGATGGCGTGGCTTCGCCTTTTGAGGGTTGTCACCTTTTGCCCAGTGTAGGTTACTGGCCTCCTCCTTCCAGGGGACCCATCTCTTCTCCCGCAGGGTGAGATGGGAACTACAGGGGCACCTTCCTTCCCGTAGGGGTCAGGGGACCCTACCTCATCCTGACCAATCTCAGGCCTAACTGGCTAGCAGAGGTCCCCCCCCCCCCGGTTTTCCCTTCAGGGGGGAGGCTAAGGGATGTTGTTCTCCCAGGGATTCCTGGGCCGTCCTTCGCGGGAGCTTGATACTCACCCAACAGTGATGAATGGTGAAGATTGACACAGGGAAGATATGAAAATTATGTACCTACCGTAATTCTTAATCGTACTGTGTATCTTCGCCATTCATCACTGAATCCCTCCCACTTTCCCCTCAGAAGGCCTCAGGCCCTAGGCCCTGAGCTGTACCACCTCCCTTCTCTCCTATGGATTATTTCCCCTCCTCTCTGGCAGGCCGCCAAGAGGCCTCTGGGGGGGAGGTGTTGGAGGTGGGCTCCTGTGGGGTTTTCACAGGGTCTTCTGGTGGGCTCCTCCCCTATCCTGAGCTGCTCTGTGGGGTCCAGCTATCCCCTGAGTTTCCAACTCTTGAGTCATCTAGGATGAGGAGGTTCTGGGGCTGGCCATAACTCCTTGCCCCTTGTTGTTTCTTCTCTCTCTCTTACCTTCCCCCTTGGGGATGATATTATTATTAGGGGTTCCTTCTCTCCCCCTTCGCCCTCAAAAACCTTGGTTTTTTCCTTACGGTAACTTTGGGGGGGAGGGAAGAGTGGGGATATTCCCCTGGGGAGTTGGGATCAGGGAGGGAGAGCCTTACTCAATTTCGGGATTCTCCAAACCTTCGGAACCTCCCTTGAGATCAGCCAAACTATCCTGATGGGTCTTAGCCTCCCTCTGTCCCTCAAATCTCTTCTCTATCTCTCTTTCTCCCTTACTACCTTTAGTTTTCCAAGGGCTGGGGCCTTCCTTGGCCCATAACCTCCAGGTCCTTCTCTCTCCTCTGGTCAGCTTATTCTTTTCCAGTTGCTTCTTTTCCTTTTTCTGTCTCTTGGGCTCCCTTGCCCCACCCCTTATTTTCTCTATACCTTTTTTTTCTTCTGTCTCCCTGGCATGCAGCACTGAGATGGAGTAGGATCCAACGGCCGTTACTGGTCAACCCATGAGCGCCACACAATGCATTGGCCTCATGGGCAGTGCCGACGGCGCCGGCTCCTTCCTCCAAAAAAAAAAAAAAAACCTCCCGCGGGGTGCCTGTCTCCAGCCAGTCACCCAACAGTGATAAATGGTGAAGATACACAGGAAGATCAAGAATTATGGAATGTACGTAATTTTCATTTTTTGTTTGTCTGTCTTTATCAGGACTGTGTGGCTCTGCAACAAGGAAAAAAAGCCTTCATGAAAGGAGTGTGTTCCTGCAGGTTTACATGCTCCTGTCTTTCTTGGGGGACTCAAATTCTATTCACTGTTCTCCCCTCCAGAAGTTTTCCTTATCTCAGTAGGGAGCCCTTTGTTGACCTGCTTGGACTGTGTTTGCACACAGAATCAGAGCTTCTACTCTTTGTGGAGTCAGAAAAGCTTTGCCCAGTTCTGTGTTCAGCATTGCGCCATATGAATTTCAGAATCTGAGTTCCAAGTGTGACTTTTCTCAGTTTAGGAGAAGAAACTAACTACTGCAGGGTGCTCCTCAATGTCTGAATAAAGCAGTCTCCATAGAAACTTAGACTCTGACGGCAGATAAGGACCGTTTGGCCCACCCAGTCTGCTCATTTCCGTACTTACTGAGTAAGCTGCAGATCTTAGTTAACCAGCAGCCTACTTCTACCTATCCCCTACCAGAATTGCCTTATGTCTGTCCCATGCATTCTCGAATTCCCCCACTGTTTTTGACCCCACAACCTCCTCAGGAAGGTCGTTCCATGCGTCCACCACCCTCTCCGTACAAAGATACTTTGTCACGTTGCCCTTGAGCCATCCCCCCTCTATCTTCAAATTGTACCCCCTTGTTCAAACAACATGAAGTCTTGCTGTATTCTGACTATATGCAGTTAGCCCCAGCATTTGAACTGCCCCGGAGAGTAGAGTTAACTCTATGCAGAAGCATAGAACGTTGAGCCCAAGCTGGGTTTTCAAACCTGTCTCTAGCACTCTGAAGTGTAACTGTCAGATTTTTTACTCCACCTAACTGTTAAGCCGCTCCGGAGATCCCTCCTGCACTTCGGTTCAGTATAGTTTAAATCAGTCGGTTTTATCTAACCGCTTCTTTATTTTTGGTCTTCTTAACTCTGTCTCAGTAACAGTAAGTGGTAGTAGTTGGTTGTGACAAAAATATTGTTGTGGTTTCCAGTATTCATCAATTCCTAAAAAAAATCAGATTTTCTGGATTTTTTTTTAATCGACCTGTGACACGGTTGGAACCGATCAGTTTTTAGTTGCCTGGCGTAAAAGCTGGTAAGGGTAACTATTTCAGTTTTTGGCATGTCTGACAAACCCAAAAAGAAAACCGGTCCCACTGGGTTTCAGCACTGTACCGAGTGTAAGGAGGCCTTTACTAAGGCCGACCCTCACCTCATCTGTGTTTACTGTGTGGGGTTTGACTACCTCAAAGAAGACTGCCAAATTTGTAAAACTTTCCCAAAGCCACTCTGGAAAAACATTTGAGTGGGCTGAGGGAGAGGGAGGCTGAGAAGTCCGCTGACCCGGATGGCCAGCCTGGTTCGGTTGCGACCGAACCTGAGGAGGTGCCCACAGACCTGGGCGATACCTCCTCGGACAAAAGGAGGGCAAATTCTGCGGAATCGGTTCCTAGTAAAAGGAAACGTAAATCAGCCAGTTCGGATCCGACTTCCCATGGTACGACCGCTGAGGAGATTGCAAAAGTGATCACTGTAGTACAGTCGCTTTGTCCTGTTCTGACCGAACTGACAATGGTTCACAGAGGTTCAGTTCAGTCGGACATAGTCACTTCTGACATTGATCCAGAGGCTTTCTATGATGGCGATTGGGATGCAGAAGAAAAGTATGATGAAGAGGAGGATGGAGGCCTAGGTGAGCCAGTACAGCCTGACATCTCCTCCCAGACTTTGAGTCCCCCTTCCATTTCTTGTTTTACAAGAAAGTGGCTGATACTCTTCAGCTCCCAGTTGAAGAAGCTGAACAGGATCAGGAGGAACCTGACTTCATGGAAATGATGGCTGTCCCAGAGTCGAAAAGAGTGTCTATCCCTTTGCGTCTTTCGGATGAGACATTAAACCGAGGTCCCATCTGCCTGGATTGGTGGTAGTTCAGGTGGATGTTAAAGATCCCATGGCACTTACTGAAAAGAGTAGGGGAAGATTTTATTGTGAAATCATACAAAATCAAACAACGAAACAGAATCTAGGGTACAGAACAAAAGAAAAAGGAAAAAAACCAAAACTTTTCAAGTAACAGGCACATCAGAGTCCGTAATCCAGAGTAAATTCCTCCAGAGGTGCAATAAACAAGACCTATCAAAAACCTTCATGTCAGAAAAATAAAAAGAGTGTAAATCTGACACAAGCTTTCCATATACTTCAATGTGAGACAACTTAATCTGTTGTAAAGTAAATAGGTATCGGGAATTCCATATACACCATTTGGTGAGAACTAATATAACATTCAAAGTGCTACTATCCCATTTTAGCCAAGCAGAAGGATAATCCCCATAAAGAAGTAACCTGTCGAAAAAAAAATAAGTTAGTCATTGTGAACAAAAAATGCCACAAACCAGAGATAAATTAACAAGAAAAAAATAAATGGTCAAGGGTCTCAGGCTGAAGGATGCAGAGAGGCCTGGAACAATTCCTGTCTGAGACCTGCTTATGCTTTTGATTTGCTTTTACATTCAAGCGTTCATGACACATCAACCAATGGAAATCTCTAAGTTTATTAGGCAGGCGTTTTTTGAAAGGGGGTCTGCATCCCAAAAGTGAGTCTGAAGGATCAGGGCAGAAAGCTGTTTCTTGGTAGAAAGGCGCACAGAATCAGGCAACACCCCCCATAACCGAAACTTAGTAAACACGTCCCGGAGAAATAAAAGTGGAGGGTCCAAATTGGAAAGCCTGCCCAGGTGGCCAAGCACCCAGGCCTCATACCAGGGTGAAACTGAATGACGGAAACAGGCACCTCAAAAACTGGCAGTGGCATACCTCTCAACCTTTTGTCCCCCAAATGTGGAACATTGCCTCTCAAAATGTGGAACAAATGAGCAAAATGTGGAACACTTAATAAAATCTTTACCTAGGAGGCTCAGAACACTGTTAAATGGTTTGCATTTATGTTCAGAAAGTCTGTTATTAATTGAATAATATATTTTTTGCATCATTTACTATAGATTTTTGCTTTAAAATGATAATACTGAATGTGGAACATGTCCTCACAATGTGGAACAGGGAGCTTTTGTGAAGTAAAATGAGGAACGTTCCTTGTAATGTGGTACAGTTGAGAGGTATCGGCAGTGGCTTGTAACAAAGGTCTGAAATTAGCAAAAAGAAATTGGCAAAAAAGAAAAGAATAGGATTGATCATATTCTGACCCCCTTTCGATAAAGGTAAATAAAGAACAGTACAACGAATAGGATTAAGCCTACTGCCCCAAAAGGCCTGAAAAAAAAGGCTATAAACAGCAGCCTCTCGGGATTTAGGGACCGGAGAAAGGGCACTAATATACAAAAAGAGTGGCAACAAGAAGGATCTAATCAAGTAGATTTTTTTTCGAAAAGACGTCTTCTGTTTAGACCAGGAAAGTAACATGGACTTTCAGCGAAGTTTATTATCCCAGTTAACAATGTCCATCTGTGGACTACCAAAAAGAATTCCCAGGATACATAAATCTGAGGTGGAGATCGGAATCCCAGCCACCGAAGACTGAACTTGGTACAAAGCCCTAAACAATCTGCCAGTACTCTTAGAGACGATAAGTTGCATCCCAGAAAAGATGCTAAACTCAGTATAACATTTAAGAGCCATCTCAGCAGAAGCAATATCTTCGGTCAGGATGAGGAGGTCATCAGCATAGGCCAGAGCAGGATAAGAGATCAGTTGGCCAGGTAAACAAAGTGGATGAACAACTGGAGAAGAATGAAGACTACGAAAGAGTGGATCGATAGAGAAAAACAAACAACAATGGGCTGAGAGGACAACCCTGTCTAACTCCTTTATGGATGGGGACATAAGGTCCCAGAAAACCATTCACACAAGGTTTGATCGTGGCCGTCCTGTACAATAACTTCAACCATCCAAGGAAAGAAGCAGGAATACCATATTGTACCAGAGTGTACCACAAGAAGGAATGACAGACATTATTGAAGGCTTGTTTCTGGTCCAACGAAAGAAGCACCACTGACAGGGGTGAAAGGGCATCACAGGTAAACACCTCATGCAGAAAAAGTAAGGGGTCAGTGATAGACCTCCCCTGGCACTGTACAAAACTGAGCAGGAGATATAAGATAAGGTGCTACAGTAAGAAGTCTAGTATTCAAAAGTTTGACTAATAATTTGAAGTCAGTGTTCAGGAGACTAATCGGTCTCCAGTTAGCAATGTCAGACTTGTCCCCTTTTTTGAACAAAAAAATCAGTACCCCAGATGCCATATCCAGGGGAAGCTCAGAGTGTTGGAGCAGAAAATTAAAAACCAAAGTCAGTTCTTCAAGAATTTCTTGACCCAAAACCTTAAACAATTCAGATGGAAGACCACCTGGGCCCAGAGATTTCTTAGTGGCCAAAGAGGAAAGAACCGAAGAAAGCTCAGAGGTAGTACAGGGAACAGAGAGAGCCTGAAGCAAGTCAGGTGGGGCCTGTGGAGGAAGAAAAGTATGAAAGAAGGGGGCGAAGTCCTGGTCAGCACAAGAAGGCTGACTAAATAAAGAAGTAACATGATCCGAGGCTACATGTAAAAGATCAGAAGGGAAGGAACAGAAGGTACCACCAGAATCACGGAGGGAAGCCATCATATGATGACCGAGATGTTTCTGGTTATGGAGCAACGGACACACCTCAGGGAGAGAGCCTGCCATACAAAACCGCTGTTTAAAGAGTAAGCCTTCACATTTAGATAGGTGATATGACATCATTTGAGAACGAATACGGGAGATCTGAGCAGAAAAGTCATGAGCAGTGGAATAAGAAAGAGAAAGAAGGCGCTGCAAATGCTTGCGATCATTCAAATAAGCCAGATAGGTCGAAGAACGAACATTCCTAGAGGAACACAGTAGAAAAGTTCGGAGATCAGATTTGATGTCTTGCCACCAAGCCAAAGGAGAGTCATAGAAGTCATAAGTCGATTTCCTGCAACGCAAAAAATAAACAAGCTGTTGGTGAAAAGAAGGCCGCAAAAAGAGAGCAGAGTTGAATTTCCAATAACCAGGGCCAAAAGTAGCCGATGGTCCTCTCACAATTAAGGTTAAAGGACAGTGGTCAGAATATTCCACAGGTTGAACAGCAGCTTTTGTAACATGTAACGCGTGTGAAATAAACATAAAATCGATACGAGTGGACAAAATCCCCTTGGAAAAAGTACGATCCCATTTCCCAGAATAAGTAAAAAAAAGAATCCTTTAACCTGGCCAATTGGGTAACAGAGTTAAGGGCAGTCATATCCCCAAAAATCTTATCCGTTGAAGTAAAAGAACCCCTATCATGTCTACTAAGCCCACAATTAAAATCCCCCCCCCCCCAAATAACATTGTGAGCAACATGAAGATATGGTCTGATCTGAAAAAAACAAAGCTGCACGCTCTGCTTTCGTGTGGGGGGGCATGTATGGAAATAACACGAAAAGAGACCCTTTGGATAAGAAAATCCAACAATAAGGCTCGTCCAGGAGCCAGGTCTAACAACCGTAACACAGTAGGCTGGAGATGGTGGAACAAAATACCAACTCCAGAACAACTGTCGGTACCAAGAGACCAAAAAGAGACCCTTGAAGTCCACTCTCTAGTGGCTGATGCCACCGCAGAAAGGGAGTGGAGCCGGGTATCTTGTAAAAGGAAAATACCCGGAGGGTAAGAACCCAAATGGTGAAAAACAACCCCCCGTTTCTTAGCTTGTTGGATGCTGTTTACATTGGAAGAAAGAAACAGCAAAGAAGGAATAAGGGACATAGAGAGAAAAGGAAGAGAGCTCAACTTTTCTTCTTTTTCTTAACTCTATCCCATCTGGGTTGGGGAGTAGAACCAGCAGAGGGAACAGCCGAGGCCAAAGCAGCAGCGGGCTGATCAAGGGATTGAGAATCAACCGAAGAGGCAGCTGACTCGGCTTCAGAAACAACCTCATCATCCAATAACTGGTAACGATTAGAAAGCACAGTAGGTAGGGACCCAGAGGCCTTAGGCACTGTCTGAGAACCGGACAGGTGCTTCCTGGTCGACATCCTCCCACCCTGAGAGTCTAGGACTAAAGGAGGGGGCATGACAGGCTGGGAATGAACAGAGCAAGCTGTCGTAGAAGGGAGCTCAACCAGAGTAGGAGAAACCAGAGGTTCAACCTGGGAAACCTGAGACAGAACAGTAGGCTGAGGGGGAGGGGGGGCCGGCACTGGGCCAGACGAGGTCGGGGGGGGGAGGTTCCCACTCCAAAAGTAAAGGTGGAGCAGGCTGAGAGACTCGGGGATGTGGTAGTAAAGGTTCAGGGTCGGTAGCAAGGCCAGGCATTTGGAAAAGTCATGTTGGACAGAAGTAATCAACAACCGTTGTTCCTCAGAATCAGCTGAAGCAGACTGTCTGTGGGCAGCCAAGGAGCAAGACGCATAAGCGTGACCAGTAGTACCACAAAGATTACAACGAATCAGGTTCCTACACTGAGAGCTGGAATGACCCATTTCATAACATAAGGAACACCTTTGAAAATCACAGACACTACTAATATGTCCTCCTTGTCCACATTTATAACAAGTACAAGGTTGTCCTGGGTAAAACAAAACCCCTCGATCCCGACCCAGAAAAAAACTATTTGGCAGGTGTTGGAAGCATGCATCATTGGAATGTAGTATCACTTTAATCCGCCAACCCCGTGTCCATATTCCCTCAGAATCGAAAATGGCCTCACTGTTGCCAGTAACCATGCAGCGTTGTTTCAACCAGTACAGGAGGTCTGTAACACTGACCCCCTCATTATGAAACAACACTGTTAATAGTTTTGTTGGCAGGCTTAGTCAAAGGAGTCACCTCAAAAGGAGACCAAAGGGGAGTTTGTTTCTTTTGATGGTACCTTGCCCAAAACTTATCCAACCCACTACTGAGTTTAAAGCTAATATCAAAAACATTCTCCCCCGAGACATGTATTAAAGCATACAGTTCAGTGACAGAAAACTGTAAATCTTCCTGTAAAAGGGTCTTGCCAACATACAGACGATCTGGGAAAATGTCCAGACCACCTTTTTACAGCAGGCGGACTGCATTATGACGTTTTGTTGGGTAAACATGATGTTGGAAAAAAGAAGCACATGTCTTCTTTGGGGGAGGCAGAGCAGGAGGAGGAATAGGTAAGACAGCAGGGAGTGGCCCTTTCCGAATGTCTGCGGGAATATTCTTTGGGATATCGGTAAAAGCTGAAACTTCACTAAGTCAATCATCCTCCGAAATATCCACAAGCATGTCCTCTGAGCCTGAAGCAGGCTGAATCAGAAGGACAGGGTTTTGTGTCAAGGCGAAATCCGGAGATAAATGTAGAGGAGGGGAAATAGGATCCGAGAAATCTGTAGAAATGGCTGGAATCTGGGATGAAATGGTAGATACAACAGATTAATAGGGAGTAGTATGAGAAATGCTCACTGCAGAAGGTGCTGATGTTGGTGCCAGGGACACCCCAGGTATACAAATCGGGGTGAAGCTGGAAATCCAATGGGGAGAGTCTGGGGGATGGACCCAGCCAGCCGCCTGGAGAGACTATTCCATAGACCAGGAGTCATTTCCTGGGGAGGAGTATCAGCCCAGCAAAACTTTCCTGTGGAAGCTTTTTTCAGTGACCATCTGGGAATTGCAGGAGAAGGGGCAACTCGAAAAGAAAAAACTGTGGCTGAACCCTGATTGAGCCCTGTGGTGCAGACAGAGGGCTGAGTAGCAGGCAGCACGTCCGTCTCCAATATCGGAGGAATCACCAGAGCAGCAGAGAGAATGGGTGGAGCAGGCTGCATCGTAGAATCTAGGTCCTGGGAGTGACAATGCTCCAAAAGAGCTTGTTTCGTTTTCTGGTGGGCCAATTCTTCAGAAGGCAGAAACTGGGCAAGTGAGGGAGAATCTTCGATCTGAGCAGCAGCCAACACAGCAGGCGAGGCAAGAAGGCAAAACTACAGGAACTCCAGTCGGAACAGAAGAAGTGGCATCAAACACAGCAGCAGGAGAGGCTCCAACAGGTACGTGATCTGTAGGAAAGTCAGGAACTGTATTTGCAGCAGAGACAGTGTCGTCAGGAACCAAAACAGTCGAGTTGAGCAACACAGGCGCCGAGGAAGGGACAGGCTCCATAACCAGACGTCCCTCCTGCACCTCGCTCTTCCGACCAGCAACTGAGTCTGCCATCCTTCGACGGCCAAAGGGTCCCCCTACTGACGAGTAGGGGAATTTCCCCGGTGTCCTGGCCAAATTTCCCTCTTTCACTAAAAATACCACCAACAGCTTAATCTGGTTCAAAGTCAGTTGGCATTCATCTGTATCCCCCTTCCCCAGGTCGTGCCTGAAAATAGGCAGGATTTGTCTAGTGCACTTACCCGGTCAACAAAAACTAAAATAAATAAATAAATAAATTCCTGGGGAAACAGACACAAAACATTTTGCAGTTTCCAACTTCTACACCTCCTGTGGATAAAAAGATGGACAGGAGATATACATTGTCAGATCCTGGAACAGAATTTCTTACTACTCATTGCAGCCATGTTGGGGTAGTGCAGGCTTTAGCCTGTGACAAGGCTAATATTCCCTTGGCATCCAACCCCCCAGATAAGGATTCTAGGAAAGTGGATGCCATGGCCAAGAAACAATACTTGGCATTCTCTTTGAGACTCAGACAAGCTAATTATATGGCATATACAGCCAGGTACCAGAAATCGAGGTGGGATACGGTTCTGGAACTGGCTAAGAGTGCCCCTCACCAGATAGCCAAGGAGCTGGAGAAGGTGGCTAGAGATGGTATTGAGGCATCCAAGGTCCAATTTCATGCTGCTGTTGACTCGAATGATGTACATTCCAGGGTCATGGCTACATCTATCTCCATGAGGAGATTAGCTTGGCTCAGATGTACCAGTTTGTTACAGGATACCCAGACTAAGGCCATGGATTTTCCTGTCATTGTTAACTCTCTGTTTGGTGAACAGACAGAGTCTTACATGAAGAAAATGGACAAATACAGGACCATATACAGGAGTGCTGCAGCAAAAGAGAAGCAAGCCACTCCTCAGAAGCAGCAGTTTAGGGCTGGCAGGGGCAGGCCTTTTCACCAAGCCCAGGCTTCCTCTTCATTCCAGCAGAGGGGGTTCTCCAGGAGAAGAGGCAGACGAGGGATGACCAGGACCCTAGCATCCACTCAGTCCAAGCCCCCTGCCAGACAGACACCCTGAGGTGTCAGTCAGGGTCACCTCCCCAATTCCTGTAGGGGGCAGACTGGTTCACTACTCCCAGGGCTGGGAGTCCATTACTTCAGACAAATGGGTCCTGGAAGTAGTGAGCCAGGGACTTGTTATCAGTTTCAAAAGGTTCCCAAAAATGAGAGAAAGATCTTTCAGCCCCCTATCCCCCTTGGAGACAAAGGCCTTAGAGGCAGAAGTCCTCTCTCTTCTGCTCATGCGAGCAGTAGAGAAGGTACCTCTTTGTCACAGGGGAAAAGGACTTTATTCCAGATACTTCCTTACCCCCAAAAAGACAGGGGAGTGGTGACCCATTCTAGATTTAAGGTACCTCAACAAACACTTAACAAAACCAAAGTTCAAAATGGTGACTCTGGGAATAATTCTTCCCTCTCTGAGACCAGGAGACTGGCTAGCCTCCCTGAATCTCAAGGATGCCTATTTCCACATACCCATCAGACATTCCCACAGAAAGTACCTCAGGTTTGAGTTGCCCTCAGGCTATTATCAGTTCAGAGCCATGCCTTTCGGCTTAACATCTGCTCCAAGGGTGTTCACCAAGTGCCTGGCAATAGTGGTGGCATTCCTCAGGAGACAGGGTATCCTTCTGTTCCCGTATCTGGACGACTGGCTCCTAGTAGGTCAGTCCTCAGACCAAGTCAAGTCAGCCTTAAAGGTCACCCAAAGGCTCCTGGAGTCCTTGGGTTTCATTCTAAACCTAGAAAAGTCGGTTCTGGAACCAACTCAGCTGTTCACTTTCATAAGGGTGGACATAGACTCTACCCAGGCAAGAGCATTCCTTCCTCTTTTAAGAGTCCAGTCTCTAGTCACTCTGGCTTCCTCTTTTCATCATCTAGTTTCTCGTCCAGCCAGACATATTCTACAGTTACTGGGCCACATGGCAGCATCCACAGCTGTGGTGCAGGGAGCAAGGTTTCAGATGAGAGATGTTCAATTTCATCTCAGATCTTACTGGTCTCAGAAAAAGGACCCTCTCTCCAAATTGGTTCCAGTGTCTCAAACTCTAGTTCAGGCACTCCAGTTTTGTCTGGAGGAGGACAACCTTCGGCAAGGTGTTCCATTCATCAGTCAGGCTCCTTCAGTGATTCTTACCACAGACGCCTCTCTCCTAGGCTGGGGGGCACACCTGGATCAGCTTACAGCTCAGGGAACCTGGTCTCACCAGGAGTCTTTCCTTCACATAAATCTTCTGGAGTTGAGGGCTGTCTTTCTAGTTCTGCAGACATTCTCAGCTGTGGTTCAAGGGAAAGTAGTACAAATCAGAACAGACAATGCCACAACCATGTGGTACATCAACAAGCAGGGAGGCACTCGGTCCTTGGCCTTGTGCACAGAGGCCATGAAGATACGGTCTCTGGCTTATTCCCTTCAGACTTCCCTGGTGGCTGTGCATCTCCAAGGGAAGGACAACATTTTAGCAGATGCTCTCAGCAGAATTTCTCAGGGTCATCACGAATGGACTCTGAATCCCCTGGTCCTTTAGGTTATCTTCAGCAGGTGGGGGACTCCAGAGATAGGGCTCTTTGCAGCCCCGGACAATCATCAACTTCCTCTCTTTGTTGCAGGCCTCCTCTACTGGGCTCTGTATATCAGCAGGCTTTACTATTGGATTGGACAAGCAGGTTCCTGTATGCATTTCCTCCTTTCCTTTTGATTTTCAGGGTTCTGATCAAGACCAGATCTCAGCCTTGCAGGGTGATCCTAGTGGCACCAGACTGGGCCAGACAGCCGTGGTATCCTCTACTACTGTCATTGTCAGTGACAAGGCCTCTGTGTCTTCCCAGACACTTCAATCTGCTGACATCCTCCCAGGAGAGGATCCTCTACCCAATCTTCAGGCTCTCAGGCTCAAGGCCTGGCTCTTGAAGAGTTAGAATATGCAAATCTAAACCTTTCTCAATCAGTCCTGGATATTCTAAAGGTTAGCAAGAAACCTGCTACCAGAAATACTTACAATTCCAAGTGGAAAAGATCAGCCAGAGTTGGCGGACTTTGCTATTGTATTGGACTATCTGGTGCATCTTAATAGTTTAGGCCTCCAGCCTTCTACTCTCAAGGTACATTTGGCAGCTGTGTCTGCCTTCCTTTCCACTGGTAAGGGCTCTTCTGTAGCCTCTCATCCGGTCTTCAAGAAGTTTTTCAAAGGTCTGATGCATGTTAATACTCCCTTTCGAGACCCTACACCTTCTTGGGAGCTGAACATCTGTATAGCACAGCTTATGCAGCCTCCCTTTGAGCCTCTTATCTTCAGCAGAGCTGAAATACTTGACATGGAAAACTGTATTCCTGGTAGCTATTACTTCTGCCAGGAGAATCAGTGATTTACAGGCTTTATCTGTGGAACCTGATTTCATTTCTTTTCACAGGGATAAGGTGGTCCTTCGAACTAACAGAAAGTTTCTTCCCAAAGTAGTGTCAGACTTTCACCTGAACTAATCTATGTCATTGCCTGTATTTTTCAATGACCATTCTTCCTCTGGGGAGAGAGACGATTACACAGTCTTGATGTGAAGAGGGCCCTTAGTTACTATGTAGAGTATACTAAGGCCTATAGGAATGGCTGTTCTCAGTTATTTCTCACCTATGGTGAGGTGGGAAAGGGCAGACAAGCCACCAAGAGACCTATTGCCAGGTGGATTGTCTCCTGTATCCAGTTCTGCTATTCAAAGCTTGGGAAGGAACCTCCCTCAGGCCTGAGGGCTCATTCTACCAGAGGTACAGCTGCTTCGGTCATAGCAGCTAGAGATATACCTTTAGTGGAAATTTGTAAAGCAGCCACCTGGAAAACTGTTCATACATTTACCAGGCATTACTCTCTGGACATTCAGTCTAGAAGTGATGCTAGGTTTGGCACAGCTGTACTGCAGATCCTGTTCTCAAAATAGGTTCTGTGACTCCCACCTCCTGGGGGTACTGCTTGGTGGTCTGTATATAGTCACAATACAGCAAGACTTCAAGTTGTTTGAAGAAAAAATTACTCACCTTAGTAATGTTGTTTCTTCTAATGGAGTCTTGCTGTATTCTGACCTCCCTCCCTGCCTCCCCTCCTGAAACCTAGTAGTTTTGGGATGTGGATGGGCAGGCACAGTGCTGCACCCCAGAGGTGTGCTTGGCTTGCCCTATCTTATGGGTTTATTAATGTTTTAATTCACTACCTACTTGGACTTTGCCTTTGTCTTATCTTTAGCTTTCTTTTTGGGGTTCTCGACTTGAGTCTTTTTGACCCTAAAAACAATTTATGGTGGCCATTTGGCTTACAAAAGATTGAAACAATTTCCACCTGTTAATTTGATTAGTTAGTGCTCGTAATAATCTGATGGTTACACTTCAGAGTGCTAGAGACAGAGGTTTGAAAACCGAGCTCGACCTCAACATTCTATGCTTCTGCATAGAGTTAACTCTTTACTCTCCGGGGCAGTTCAAGTGCTGGGGCCAACTGCATTTAGTCAGAATACAGCAAGACTCCATTAGAAGAAACAACATTACTAAGCTGAGTAATTTTTTCTTCTTGCACATCTCTTTTTCTGAAAGATGCTACACTCCTGGACTTTGTTGATTCCCTTGAGGTACTTAAAAGTTTCTGTCATGCCCCCCCTTTCCTCGAGGGTATACATATTAAGCTCCTTTAGTCTCTCTCCGTATGGCTTCTGGTGCAGACCCTGCACCATTTTGGTTGCCCTCCTCCGGACTGCCTCATCCTGTTTATGTCTTGGTGGAGATGGGGTCTCCAGAACTGCACACAGTACTCCAGATGGGGTCTCACCAACTGTCTGTACAGAGAATAACAACTTGTTTTCTTCTGGTGATGCCTCTTCCTATACATCCCACTATCCCCCCAGCCCTCCTTACTGCCTTCTCACATTGCTTGCTTACCTTTAGGTCATCTGATGTGACTACCCCCAGGTACCTTTCCATTTTTGTTGTTATTCATCCCCCCCCATTGTGTACTCTTCCCCTGGGTTTTTGTTTCCCAGGTGCATTACTTTGCTCTTTTCTGCATTAAATCTAAGCTGCCATACTTTTGACCATTCCTCCAACCTTGCCAAGTCCCTTCTCATCCTTTCCACATACACACCCTTGTGTATCGACCCTGTTGCATATCTTTGTATCGTCTGCAAAGAGGCATACTTTTTCTTCCAGTCCCTCCACAATGTCATTTATAAAGACATTAAAAAGGACCGGAGCCAGTACTGAACCCTGCGGTACCCCGCTAGTAACCCCTCTTCTTTGGAGTGGACTCCGTTTACTATTACCCTCTGTGTCCTGTTGTCCAACCAATTTTTTACCCAGGCTACCACCCTGGGACCCACTCCCAGGCTGGCTAATTTTTTTCTTAATCTATTGTGTGGGATTGTGTCAAATGCCTTGCTAAAGTCTAGGTAGGCCATGTCCACAACCCCTCCCTGGTCTACTACTTTGGTCACCCAGTCAAAGAAATCTATTAGATTTGGCTGACATGACCTTCCCACGGTGAATCCATGCTACCCTGGGTCCTGCGCCGCACTGGCCTCTAGGTACTCAACAATTCTTTCTTTCAGAAGTGATTCCATCATTTTCCCTACCACTGAGGTCAAACTAACAGGTCTGTAGTTTCCTGCCTCTGTTTTGCTCCCACTTTTGTGAAGTGGAATCACATCCGCCCTCCTTCAGTCCTTAGATACCACACCCATCTCCCATGATTTGTTAAAAAGGGTAGTCAGTGGTGTCACTAGTTCTCATCTTAGTTCCTTTAGAATTCTGAGGTGAATCCCATCACTATCCATTGTTTTGTCTAGCTTCAGTTTTAGGAGTTCTTTCAGAGCCCTTTCTTAGAAACATAGAAACATAGACTTTGATGGCAGAGAAGGACCGCTTGGCCCACCTAGTCTGCCCATTTCCCTACCTAGAGGATAAGCTGCAGATCCTATTTAACCAACAGCCTGTTTCTTCCTACCCCCCACAAAAATTGCCTTATGTCTGTCCCATGCATTCTTGAATTCTCCCACAGTTTTAGACCCCACAACCTCCTCAGGAAGGCTGTTCCATGCGTCCACCACCTTCTCTGTGAAAAAATACTTCCTCACATTGCCCCTGAGCCATCCCCCGCTCTATCTTCATAGAAACATAACACATTCTTCTGTGAATGGACTGTTATCGACCCCCCTATCCAGAGTGCTTCTATTGATTGGATTAGGTACCTCCCCCTCCTCTTCTTTTGTGAATACTGATCAGAAGTATTCATTCAGTATCCCTGTTTTTTCACTGTCACCCTCTGCTCACCCACACTCACCTTTATTAAGCCTCACTATCCCTCCCTTGGTCTTTCTTCGCTGCCTAATGTACCTATACAAGGTTTCATCCCCCTTCTTAACCGAGTTGGCTATCTTTTCCTCGGTTTGGGCCTTTGCTGTTCTGACTGCCTTCCCTGCTTCCTTCCACTTTAACTGGTACAGTTCTTTGTCCTGCTCCTTCTGTGTTTCCTTATACTTCCTGAATGCTGTCTTTTTCTCCCTAACCTTCCCCGCCACCTCTTTGAAGAACCATAGTGGTTTTTTCCTTCGTTTTGATTTGTTTATTTGCTTCACACAAAGGCTTGTTGCCTCTGTGATGGCAGTTTTGATGATTTCCCATTGTTCCTCCACCCCTCCTTCTTGCCAGTTTACTAGTGCTTGAGGCACTCTCCTATTTTGACAAAGTCAGCCCTCCTAAAGTCCAGTACCTGCACTTTTGTATGGCGTAACTCTATGTCTTTGTTTATAGTGACTCACACTGTTTGGTGTTCATTTGTTCCCAGATTGATACCCACTTCTAAATTTGAGATCCTCTCTGCATCCCCATTTGAGAGTACCAGATCTAAGATTGCTCCCTCCCAAGTGGGTTCCAACACTAGCTGTCTGAGGCATGCCCCCTGTAGGGCATCAAGAATGACCCTGCTCTTGGATGTAGCTGCAGCAAAGGTGCTCCAGTTAACATCTGGCATATTCAGATCCCCCATCAACAATATCTCCCTTTTTTATGCCATTCTAAGGATGCCTTCTATCATTTCCTTGTCCATTTCCTCCCCTGAGACGGGGGTCTGTATGCAACACCCGTGCTGATTGTGGTGCCATTTCCTGTCTCCAGGGTGACCCACAGTGCCTCCTCTCGTCCCTGTTTACCTTTTAGTTCCATTGCTTTGATCCCTTCCCTTTCATAGAGAACTACTCCACCTCCTTCTATCCTCCCTGTCTCTCCTGTAGACGTGTAACCTGGTGTGTTGACATCCCAGTCATGGTTCTCTGTATACCATGTTTCTGTGACTGCCACAATGTCCAGGCATCCCTCTTCCATCAAGGCCACCAGTTCAGGGAGCTTGTTACCCAGACTACGGAACGCTGGTACTCATTGCCCTCCATTTTTTAATGGCCTTACCCCTTTTTGCCCCATCCTTGTCCTTACTGCCTTTGCCTATTTCTCCATTTACACCTGTCTTTCTTCGTATCGACTTCTCTATCTTGGTGTTTACTTCACTAACTACATTGTTTTTTTTTGGGAGGAGCTGGGATTTCCCTGCTCCTTTTCAGGCCTCCCCCCTTGGCTAGTTTAAATGCTTGCCAATGAAGCATTTAAATCTATCACCTAGGATCCTGGTCCCCCGTCTAGACAGATGCAGACCATCACGCCAGTATAGGCCTCCATGGTCTTGTTTTTATACACACTAACCAGTTATCTTGGTAAGGAAATACTACTATGCCCTGCCTTTGCAGGTAAGGTGCCACCGCTGAGAAGCCCCTTGTGGACACTCTGGGTGTAGTGGTAGACCAGAAGGCATTGCTTAGAAATGAAACTGAGGATTCCCTACTCTGAAAATCAAATACATTCTGTGGCAGCCGAGCCTCATTGGGATGTGGAAATATGCTTCCTGTAAGTCCAGTTACCCCAGCGAATTCCTGTTGTTGTAGGGATGGAATCACTGTTTGTAGTGGTACTATTCTGAACCTTTCCTTTTTCAGACTCCTGTTCAAGAACAGCAAGGTCCAGAATGGGTCTCCATTCCTCATTTTACTTCAGAGTGCTTCTTTCCAATTTTGAGGTAATAAGATAAGTGCTGTCCCACTGGCAATAGGTTTATGGTGACATGGAAAAATCAGTCAGGGGTTGGGCTTCACCTGGTCTGGGGGAGCTGATGCAGATTTTCCAGCTCCCCTTCTGCCTCTGCCTCTCCCTGTGCCCCTTCTGAACAGTGCAGTACTGGTACACAGGGTATGTTGCATTAAGCCCTTTCTATGTCTCCCTTTTTGGTGGGTCTGCTCTGTGAGGTACTGTGCACCTCTCTTTTTCTATTAAATTCTTAAAAGTTGCTTTTTGCTCATCAACCTTTTTATATTTGCTTGCACGCATGTGCAAAAAACATAGTGCCACCATACGAAGTTTCGTAGGTGTGCCACCTTGCTTCCAGTGTCCTGCTTCTTGTCGCAGGTGCGGCCTTACCGCACCAGTAAATGTCTGAGCTGTCTATGACAGCAGTTCAGATGCAGTGGTGTACAGTTCCAAGCAAAACACCACTACAATCAGTGGTGGTAACGTGTAAGCATTTTGTATACTGCCTCTGGCAGTATGCAAGTGCCTACACATAGGCACTGTGATTGGAACAGCTGTCATAGACAGCCCGCCTCCCCCAACAAACACCCAAGTAGCACGCTGGGAGCCCACCCCAGCATGCTCATGCCCCCCCACACACACTGTATGGCCGATGGGGGTGCCCAATCCCTGTCGGCTCCACTGCCCCCCCCAACAGACTTCCAGGTGCCACGCTGGGAGCCCACCCAAGTGTGGCAACAGTCCCTATAGCCGATGGGGTGCCCAATTGCCCGTCGGCTCCACTGCCCCCCCAAACAACCTTCCAGCTGCCACACTGGGAGCCCTTCCCAGCGTGGCAAAAGTCCCGCGTCGTCTTTCAAAAAACAAAACAAAACATCACCTGTAAAAAAACGGTCCCTCGCTGACTGTCTTGCCCCTCCCCAACCCGCCCCAGTGCTGCACCCACACCCCATCACCCCATACTTACCTCCGAGGCCGGCGTGATGATGTTTGGTGGACCAGGAACACGTCTGCATTCTTCAAAGCCGACCGCGAACTGAAGAAATGACGATAAGCTGTATAATGGCATAAATGTTTTTTTTTTTCAACTTTGGTGCATATCTTGGGCATTTTTGGGAATGTTTTCACCAAGTTTTCAACATGGGATTCTTGGGAAACCACCTCATGAAGTCAGTCAGTCACTGTCATTTTGTTATTTGATCCAAAAGGTGATTTTGAGGTCACTGCGCGGAACCACCTTTTGGGACCGATTTACGAAACAATAGTGTCACAGTTCATGAGGTAGGCTCCCAAAAACCCTATGTTGAAAATTCGGTGAAAAAATTCCCAAAAATGACTGTTTTACTGAGCTAGTGCTAGCAGTTCCTACACACGTCGTGAATTTTGAGAATTTGTAATATTTTCATTCCAGATTTTCAACATTGCCATTTTACCAACCTCCTTATGAACAGTACAGCTGTCATTTTTCACATCTCACTCAAAATGTGTTCTTGCACATGTAGCGCACATTGGCACAGTCAGTTTGCGAAATCAATGTTCGGGACACATTAAGAAAGTCACAGTGACATTGTTCATGAGCAGAGGTGTTAAAATGGGTATGTTAAAAATTTGGTGGCAGAAGTTCATAAAATAATTGTGTTACGTGCATGCATTGAGCAATTTCCATGCACCCTCGTAAGTTCACGAATTTGTAATATTTTCAGTCCAGATTTTCAACATTGACATTTTTCCACACCTCCTTATGAACAGTACAGCTGTCATTTTTCACACACTGGCCAAAATGTGTTTTCGCACTCCAGCGCAGAATAGCGCAGTCGCTGTGGGAAATTAGTGTTCGGGATAGATTAAGAAGATTACAGTGACACTGTTCATGAGCGAAGGTCCCAAAATGCCTATGTTGAAAATCTGCTTTAAAAAATCCTCAAACTAATTACATTACAGGTGTACATTGCGCCTTTTTTATGCACACTCGTGACTTCACCAGTTTTTTTATATTTTCACTCCAGATTTTCAACAATGCCATTTTTAACACCTCCTCATGAACAGTACACCTGTCACTTTTCACATCCTGTTCGAAATGTGTTTTCCAACCTGTGGCACCAAATGGCACAGTTGCTGTGCAAAATCACCTTTCGGCTAACAAACTGATAGTGTCACTGTTCATGCGGTGGGGTCACAAAAAGCCCATGTGGAAAACTTGGAGTAAAAATACCAGGAAACGCCAGGGCATTGGGGTTTTCTACCATAACGCCCTACCTTGTAGGGACTGACAGGTGTCAGGGGTGTGACTTGGGACTGTCGACAGTAATGCTCATGCCATTGCACCCCTTCACCCCCATCTTCCAGCCAGTGACAGGTGTCAAGGTGCACCTTGGACCCTTTGCTCCCAGAGTTCACCCCATTCTCCTATACTGTGCCCATTTCAGCATATTTCCTTATGGAATGAGGTGAATGTAAAGCCCAAACACCCCAAGGCACACCTCGACACTTGTCAGTGTCTGAAGGGTAGGGCGAGGTGAAATGTTGTGACCGTCATAGGTGACAACCCAAAGGCACACCTCAATGCTTGTCCATCTCTGCAGGGTGAGGGTGGAGTTGGCGTCAGTTCAGTACTTCAATGCCATTCCTATACTGCATCTGTCTAACTCCTGCACTTCCACTGCTAATGCCAGCAAGCAAACATTCAGCATTGACAAATGCTTGTTTATATATACTGTATCTTGGTTTTATCACCAGAAAAAGAGGCAACTGTGCATTCAAAGGGGAAATCAGCTGCATTATTATATCCTGTTACAAACCACTTGTTTTAAGCCATGCACTTTGCAGATACTGAATTGATAGAGCCCTAGATGGGGTGTAATTCACATTAACTACCATTTTCAATTGATATTTAGCAAGTTCCAGACCAGCCTTCACTGTATGTGCTGAGTCAGCAGGTTCCAGACCAGCCTTTACTGTATGTGCTGGGTCAGCAGGTTCCAGACCAGCCTTCATGGTATGTACTGGGTAGCAGGTTCCAGATCAGCCTTCACTGTATGTACTGAGCTAGCAGCTTCCAGACCAGTCTTCACTGTACGTGCTGGGTCAGCAGGTTCCAGACCAGCCTGCTCTGTATGCGCTGGGTTAGCAAGTTCCTGACCAGCCTTCACTGTATGTTCTGGGCCAGCAGCTTTTAGATCAGCCTTCACTGTATGTACTGGGTTAACAGTTTCCACACCAACCTGCACTGTATGTGCTGGGTTAGCAGATTCCAGACCAGCCTTCACTGTATATATGGTGGGTTAGCACCTTCCAGACCAGCCTTCACTAGCCCAATTACATATATGAAAATCAGAAAGTAGAGGTGTATTCCACTGCTCCAAAATGTGTCTTTTTGTTATCAGAGTCATAATTGCTACAACCATACTTTCCTCATAATTGTTAGAGATTTGTTATTGTTTTAATTTGTTTGAGTGTTTTAAATGTTTGTATTTATAGTTATTGTACAAGCACAATGAACAGACCCTGGAATTGTATTTTTTTAAAATAAAGATGATTTGATTATTCAAATCCAGTTGATCAGAATGATAGAAAACCAATATTGAAGGGTTCAAATGGAATTTCTCTAGTTAGGAATTTACAGATTTAGTTCTGTGTATGATACCAGCAAGTATGTATAGTGGGACATTCCTACCACAAATGTAGTCAGTCTCCTTCCTGATTACAACTGCGCCAACAATCAGTGGAGGGGCTACTGCCCATTCTAAACAGCTTCTGTGCACTGTAAACCATTGCATTCATTTTATATTCTATAGTGTTGTTTTTGGCATAATGATACAATATATTAACATTAAGCCAACTGTTCAAATCTACATTATTCCTCTCCTTTTCCCATTTTTGTTTTATTTATAGTTTGTTTGGGTTACAATAATTATTAGGATCATATATCATTTGTACATTTTGAAACTTATCTGAGTAATTTTTAGTATATTTCAAGTCAAGATTTTTAATCATAATCCAATTAATGGGAGCTGTAAGTTGTGTGTTGCTTGTCTTACCTGATGATGGTTGCCTGTGGTTGCTTGTGTGGTCTTGTCCTTTTGCTGCTGTTGGGGGGGGGGGTTAGAATTAGAAACACTAACACCACATTTCCCTTCTTTTGTGATATTAATTTGAACCCTAACTGTGCATTAACACAGATTTTTGCAACGAATGGCCTTTCTTTTTGATAACATTAATAAACTCAAATTACAACAGTACTTCTGCAGCCAAAAACATATATGCACTCTGCAAGACATATATAGCTATTTCTAGCTGGAGAAGCGCAGGCACCCGCTTCTGCAGACACACGTAGAAATCCATGATACCCAAAGTACAGCCCATTTCTTGGTGTAGAAGCATGGCTCCAGTCATGCGTAACATAGGTTTGTGGATTATGTAGGGCCCTGTACGCAAATACCATACAACCTTACGTACATTAGCTTAATGTATGTTTGGGCCCTTGCATGTGTACATAGTTTACATAGAGCACTTTGGTTCACACGCAAATTCCCTACATCGTTATGTGTATCTTCCCAATTTGTATAGGGCCCTGTAGTCTAACATTACATGGGTACCAGCAGAATTGTACCCCAACAAACAACATCCCTTTTTCCAGAATTTATGTCCCAATTTCTCAGAACTTATATTTTGAGCCTCCATGACATTCTCAGGAGAGATGGGCTTGCAATCCAACCTTTAGAATGTTTTTTTATGATGCTACAATAGACAAGCATTTGTCAAAGCTGAATGTTTGCCATGTGTGTGTGTGTGTGTGTGTGTCTGTCTGTCTGTCTGTACTGGGAAGGTGGTCCTCGCGGTCCGTTCCTGTCCTGTCAACTGTGTGACCACATGTGGATGTTAATGGAGATAGCTCCGGGTGGAGTTTTTTTTTGGGGGGGCGCTCCAAGGAAGTTACTGAGCTGCACACGCGAGCAGACTCAATAGACCATTACAGCCTTTTTCTGCTGGCAGTTTCATATGTTTATATGTAAATTCAACCAATAGAGCATTCACCTCGAGGCAGCATACACATTCTAGTAATGTGTCCATGATAGCACAATGATTGCAGGAGCCCCAACATAAATAAAGAAAAGGTAATGGAAAAGAAGGAAACATGCTGTTAAAGTACACACAGAAGCAAAACTAACAACCACAAAGAGTATATATAACATGTGAAGCAACAAAAGTGATGTGCATCTGGTATGTCCTTATGAAATTGCTGGATTCACAATTTTTTTTACTACAGTCTCACCGTAATTCCACAAGCTTCTGTTTAGTCATACCCGATGGGAGTTGGGGAAACATGACTGCCCCGATGGAGGTGGGGAACCTTGGTGAACACTGGCTAGCAGGTAGGTTCCATTGTATGTCAGGGCCATCTGGTAAGGGAGAATTAAGAAAATTAACAAGAACAAGAACCAATAAACACACAACATCATTGTGCATACCTGATGCACTCTGTCGACAACAGGTAACAATAAAATGTCAACTTGTCATACTGATCCCTGCATCACAACGTGGTCACCAAGATGATGGTACAGAAATGGACAGCACAACCAACATGACAAGGATTTGGAGTACACTTTTCTCTGTATACATATGTATACTCTCTCTGCGACCTGTCATGGTCCCCAGAAGGGGGGCCACTGTACAAGTTACAGCTGTCTCCCATCAAGTGGCGTGGGCGCAGAGACCTGCCGACTAGGGGTGAATAAATCGAATAAAAAAAGAGAAATCCCATCTCAGGCTGATCCATGCAGGGGTTGAAATTAAGGAGCAAGTGTACCGTTTAAAACTAATATTAGATTTGAAGCCAGCCCGGTGGCGCTGAGGGTTGAGGCACTGGATGCCACACCACATCGCTGACCTGGGTTTGGGAACAGACTCGAGTCACTTGGGGGCTGGCAGGGGTGAGGAAAGATTGCGTGTTGGTAGACAGCTCTCTTTTCTTGGGGAGGTGGGGACAGTGTGATGCACTGTTCGACTAACACCGAGCAGCGGCTAGGTGTCAGCACTTGTGTGCCACCAGAACGGGGAGGGCCTCACCTCCAGGGTGCAAGGCTGCCTCCATGGAGCCCAGCCGCGGCGCCATTGCACGCTCATAGGGCCCGGGAGAAATTGCAGAAAAATGGAGCTGCAGGCTCTATGATGGTCTGGTGTGAGAAGGGCCCACCCCCCAAAAAAAATATATATATATATACACATATATATAATGTGTGTGTGTGTGTGTGTGTGTATATATATATATATATATATATATATATATAGTGTTATATATATATATATATATATTTATATATATATAGTCAAACTGGGGTAAGGATCCCCTTGGAACTCTTCCACTACCTAGCCCCAAAATTTTTTTTAAAAAGGGCGGGTTTATGAAAGATGGCTTTTTCCTCCCATTTTCTTTCTTGTCCTCCTTTCCCCTGCCCAGGGTATACCCCTCTGTGGGTATATCGCTATTAGTTGTTAATTGTAGCATGTGCCCCTTGGTACCATCCAGTCTAACTACACCTGGCAGTTGCACTTCATGTGAGGGACTATGCACCTTTCTGGATCTATTACACTAGCTCTTACACAAGATACATCCCTTTGGTTACAGGAGAAGCAGGCTGTTTTCTTGATGAATTTTTTTTTTCCTCTTGGTCTGTCCACTCCTGCAACTCCATATGCACCATGGTTCCACTTTTCTTCTTCCCTGATGGAGGAAAGGGGGACATGGTCATCTGGTGAACTCATTCAGTCCTCTATGTGGTACAGGTAGCATGGAGTTGCCTCATTTCTTCAGGAGTCAGTGTCTTATTCGTTTTTGGCACATGCCACCATCTCAATTACAAGGGGGTCCCAGTTCTGGACATCCCCTTGTGCTTCTGCCACAATCACATGCTTAGGGCTGCTGCCTTTTTTCTAAGATAACTATCCATCTCCTGTCTGGCTAGTTGTGTGAGCTCTGGCACTGTACCCAGCTACCCCTTTTGACATCTAGTGTGCCCTGTCCTTTATCTCTAGGTTGGTAGTTTTTGTTGTTGTTATTTTTGTTTCCTATATTCTTTCCCTATCCTTTTGGGTTAGAAAGTCTCTAACCCGCTCTAATTTTTCCCCAATTTTTTCTCTCCTGGCGAACAGAATTGAGGTGCATGAGGGAGCTGGGGACAGTTTTTGGCTGATGCGTTTCACCACATGCTAAAAACTTGCTCCTGTGGGGTTCTAGTGCCTCCAGCCCACAGACCCTTACGTGGTAATCAATGGTGGAGATATTCTGGAAGATGAACAATTGTGTACGTAATTTTCATACATGCACGGACTTAATTTTAATAAGCAAGGAGGATCATTTCATTTCTGTTGTTGCTTTTCATAGTGAATGCTGACTAATAGTTTTTCTAAGTTGCTCACTCTAATGTACTAATGTTTAACAAGAAGTCGCTGCTTAATTAGAGTGTAGGTAATAACCTACTTAAGTCCAATGATTCGCCAGAAGGGGGTCATATAGGGAAAGCAGGATAAATCCTCCTTCCCTCCCCTCCACCCAAAGCTAGTTCTATTTTTATAGGCACAGGATTTGACTGACAACAGGAACTTCCTGTTTAGGGGCAGGAAGTGAGTGATCACAGAACCACCAAGGACCCACCATCCTAGAAGGGCAAGAGTAGCTCTCCAGCCCCCTCTAGCTGCGGGAGGTCTGCCTCTGAGCAAGTAAGTGGTCTACTGAGAAATATAGGATATTCTTGTCTCAGAACAGGACAATCAGGAGCTTAAAGGGCACACAGGCAGAAAGTAAGGAGAGGGAGAAAAAACAGAGGAAAGAGTAAGGATTGCAAACAGTTAAGGGGCCAGAAATAAGACAACAATTGAGTGGTGCAGTGCAGTGGCTGTGGAGCAGCAGTATTCCGGGAGATGTTCTGGAGGTGCGGTGTTGTCCCATCTGCAGACACCTCTCTGGGCTGAGGGAGGAGGTTGCTCATCTCCAGGCTGAGTTGGCCAGATTTGTGGGACCTCCTCTTCCATCCAGGGACCACCAGTGCCACTGCCGTGCCTCAGAGGTTGCCAAGAAAGAGGAGCGGTGGACCACAGTGGCCCAGGAGGGTGAAGGTGGTGGAACAGAGGCGCATCCTCCAGTTGTACACTCTCCACACCCTATGCCATTCTGGCAAAGTGTGGTTTCTCTATGGAGGCACCCACAGTGGAGACCAAGGAGGATGTTGGGAACCTTCACAAAGGAGACCCACAGGAGGGTGGCAGGGGACCCTGCAGGGAAGGAAACAACTCCTGGTGGGGACTCCATTGTTAGGAAGGTAGAACTGGGGAGGAAGGTGAGAGGGAGGTGCCTGCCTGGTGCCATGGCTTGGAGAGACAGGGAGCGAATCCTCAGGATTGCTGGAGCAGCTGCACAGGGGAGGGAGCTGGATGTCATTGTCCACCTAGGGACAAATGACCTGGCTAAGAAAGGGATTAGAGAAGTGCAGGAAGAGTTTGTGGAATTGGGGAGAGGCCTTAGTCAAGTAGCACGCACGGTAACCTTCTCGGAGGTGCTACCCATCTATGGCATTGGAGAGGTTAGGTGTTCCACACCATGGGATTCAATCAGTGGTTGAAAACTGGTGTGGAGCTCAGGATTTGGCTTCATTGGGGACTCCACCTGGAGTGATGCAAGCCTATACTGGCATGATGGGCTGCATCTGTCCGGGAGGGGAACCAGGATCCTAGGTGATAGGTTTAAATGCTTCATTGGCAAGCTTTTAAACTAGCCAAGGGGGGAGGCACTGGAAAGGAGCAGGAAAATCCTAGCCCCTCCCAAATAATCACGGTAGTAAGTGCGGCAAACACCAACATAGAGGTGTCAATAGGGAGAAGGGCAGGGGTAAATGGAGAAAGTGACAAAGGCAAGAAGGACAGGGATGGGGTAAAAGGGAGTAAGGCCATCAGGAAATGGAGGGTAATGAGTACCAGTGCCCATGAGTCTGGGCAACAAGCTCCTGAGCTGATGGCCTTAATGGAAGAGGGATGCCTGATATCGTAGCAGTCACAGAAACATGGTACACAGAGAACCATGACTGGGATGTTAACATACCAGGGTACATAACCTACAGGAGAGACAGGCAGGGGAGAAGAGGGGGAGGAGTAGCTCTCTATGTAAAGGAAGGGATAAAAGCAACTGAACAAAAGAGTAAACAGGGAGGAGAGGAGGCACTGTGGGTCACCTTGGAGACTGGAAAGGGCACCACAATCCGCACAGGGGTTGTGTACAGACCCCCATGTCAGGGGGAAGGAATGGACAAGGATATGATAGAAGGCATTCTTAGAATGGCAGAGAAAGGGGAGATACTGTTGATGGGAGACCTGAATATGCCAGATGTTAACTGGAGCACATTTGCTGCAGCCACATCCAAGAGCAGGGCCATTCTTGATGCCCTACAGGTGGCAGGCATTAGACAGCTAGTTTCGGAACCCACTCGTGAGGGAGCAATCTTAGACCTCGTACTCTCAAACTAGGGCAGTGAGAGGATCTCAGATCTAGAAGTGGGTTGCCATATTGGGACAAGTGACCATCAAACAATGTGGTTCACGTTAAACTCAGCTACAGAGTCAAGCCATACAAAAGTGAGGGTACTGGACTTTAGGAGGGCTGACTTTGGCAAGATGGGAGAGTGCCTCAGAAAAGCACTAGCAAACAGGCTAGAAGGAGGTGTGGAGCAACAATGGGAATTATCAAACTGCCATCACAGAGGCAACAAGCCTTTGTGTGAAGCAAATAAACAAAAACAAAAGAAAAGCCACTATGGTTCTCAAAAGAGGTGGCTGTGAAAGTCAGGAAAAAAGATAGCATTCGGAAGTATAAGGAAACGCAGAAGGAGCAGGACAGAGAGCTGTACCAGTTAAGGCAGAAGGAAGCAGGGAGGGAAGTCAGAATAGCAAAGGCCCAAACTGAGGAAAAGCTAGCCAACTCAGTTAAGAAGGGGGATAAACCTTTATAGGTACCTCAGCAGCGAGAAAGACAAAGGGAGGGATAGTGAGGCTGAATAGAATGAACGGTGGGTGGGCAGAGGGGACAGTGAAAAGCAGGAATACTGAATGAATATTTCTGCTCAGTATTCACAAAGAGGAGGGGAAGTGCCTAATCCAATTAACAGAAGCACTCTTGATAGGGGGTCGATCCCAGTCCTTTCACAGAAGAAAGGGTTCTGCAAGAACTCCTAAAACTGAAGGTGGACAAAGCAATGGGTCCTGATGGAATTCACCCCAGAATTCTAAAAGAATTAAGGGAGGAACTAGTGAAACCACTGGCTACTCTTTTTAATAAATCATGGAGGATGGTGTGGTACCCGAGGACTGGAGGAAGGCGGATGTGATTCCCCTTCACAAAAGTGGGACCAAGACAGAGGTAGGAAACTACAGACCTGTCGGTCTGACCTCTGTGGTAGGGAAAGTGATGGAGTCACTTCTGAAGGAAAGAATAGTTGAGTACCTAGAGGCCAGTGGAGCACAGGACCCAAGGCGCATGGATTCACAGTGGAAGGTCATGTCAGACCTAATCTAATAGATTTCTTTGACTGGGTGACCAAAGTAGTAGACCAGGGAGGGCTATGGACATGGCTACCTAGACTTTAGCAAGGCATTTGACACAGTCCCACACAAAGATTAATAGTCAAATTAACCAGCCTGGGAGTGGGACCCAGGGTGGTAGCCTGGGTAAAACATTGGCTGGACAACAGGACACAGAAGGTAATTGTAAATGGAGTCCACTCTGAAGAAAGGGGGTTACTAGTGGGCACCGAGGGTTCAGTATTGGGTCCAGTCCTTTTAATGTCTTCATCAGTGACATTGCAGAGGACTGAAGGAAAGTATGCCTTTTGCAGATGACACGAAGATCTGCAACAGGGTTGATACACAAGGAGGCGTGGAAAGGATGAAAAGGGACTTGGCAAGGTTGGAGGAATGGTCAGAAGTATGGCAGCTAAGATTCAATGCAAAGAAGTGCAAAATAATGCATCTGGGAAACAAGAACCCAGGGGAAGAATACACAATGGGTGGGGAGGTAGTAACAACAACAAAAAAGGAAAGGGACCTGGGGTAATCATATCAGATGACCTTAAGGTTAGCAAGCAATGTGAGAAGGCAGTAGGGAGGGCTGGGGGTATACTGGGATGTATAGGAAGAGGCATCAGCAGCAGAAAACAGGAAGTTGTTATCCTCTGTACAGACAGTTGGTGAGACCCCATCTGGAGTACTGTGTCCAGTTCTGGAGACCCCATTCGCAAGGACATAGACAGGATAGAGGCAGTCCAGAGGAGGGCAACTAAAATGGTGCAGGGTCTGCAAGAGAAGCCTGATGAGGAGAGACTAAAGGAGCTTAATATGTATACCCTGAGGAAAGAAGGGAGAGGGGGACATGATAGAAACTTTAAGTACCTCAGTGGAATCAACAAAGTCCAAGAGGGTAGCATCTTTCAGAAAAAGAGACTTGCAAGAACAAGGACACAATTTAAAGATAGAAGGAGGGCGGTTCAGGGCAATGTGAGGAAGTATTATTTCACAGAGAGGGTAGTGGATGCATGGAACAGCCTTCCTGAGGAGGTTGTGGAGTCTAAAACTGTGGGAGAATTCAAGAATGCATGGGACAGACATAAGGCAATTCTTGTGGGGGGTAGGAAGAAATAGGCTGTTGGTTAACTAGGATCTGCGGCCTATCCTGTAGGTAGGGAAATGGGCAGACTAGATGGGCCTAGCGGTCCTCATCTGCCGTCAAAGTCTATGTTTTCTATGTTTCTATAGGCAGGTCAAAAAATAAGGTGAAGGAAGGTACGGATCATGGGAGAGGTGCATTACAGTGGTTGTGGTGCAGCAGTCATTTGAGAGAGACCTTCTGGAGATTGAGGTGCTGCCCTGTATGTATTTACCTCTCTGGGTTGTGGGCACAGGCTGCTAGACTCCGGGTCGAATTGGTGAGGGTACAGCAGCCCTTCTGTCCCACCGCTGAATCCACCATGTGCTCCCCCAGTGGATGCCTGGCAAGTACAAATGCTTGAGCTTTAACATCCCAGTGCCTTTATCCTTTAATCCTGTACAGGAGGGGGCTGGGTGCACATGGCCTCAGCTAGAGTCTTGGATTGCTTTTGCAGGTAGCACCGCTGTTATGCTAGAAGAAGCTCCTCCTGTGTGCTTGATGCTATAGCACAGTGATGAGTCCTAGCAAGTAAAGAACACTTGTCTGGTTTGCTGCTGCCAGGCTTTGCAGATTGTTTGCAAGTCCATTTGGCACTTATGGTCCTGTTGCAAGCCTAGCCAGCCTAAGTGACTTCATGGTGATTTATATACATTACCCATGATGCCTTGCATTATGGGGTTATGTGTAATTTTGTGTTTGTTTAACACTTTACTTGACAGCCATTGTGCTTTTAACACAACCTTTGAGCTGATGCTTTTACATTGAGGTTAATTTTCTTTCCTCCTTTGGGCTCACCATGACCCAAACCACTCCCGTCACATGGCTGTTTGGTGTTGTGTGCCGTGCTGTGTCTAACAGCTATAACATGCTGATCGTCCTTAAAAGGACAAAACACGTGTCTATGGAGTGCTGTTCTTAGGCTTTAGAGATTGTGAGACCATTTGGCACCTTAATATCCTGATAAAACTGAGCCAGTCTAATTTACTTCATGCGATTTGCATACATTACCCACAATGCCTTGCATAATGGGGGTATGTATAGTTTTGTTTTGTTTTTAATAAATGATATGAATCATTCACAAAGAAGCTTAGAAGACTGGCAGGAATTCCCCTCTTCATATGATAATGAGGTTCCGAATTATTATACGAACATACGAACTTTGCCAGCAGATAAAGGCCTAGAGGTCTATCAAGTCTACTTGAATATGCAGCTAGCACCCCTTATTCTGCAGCTGCCCCACCCTTCCCCTTCATTGACCCTCCCCCTTGTCCTGTCCCATCCCATTTTGAAGCAGTCCACTGTTCTACCGGATACCACTTCTGCAGGTAACGCATTCCACCCAGCCACCACCCTCTCTGTAAAAAAGTGTCTCCTCATCTCCCTCCTGAACCTTCCTCCCTCCAGTCTCATATCATGTCCCCTGGTGTCCCTCCCCTCCCTTACTTTGAACAGCCCCTCTGTACCTGTCTTGTTTATTCCTTTCATGTACTTAAAGGTTTCAATCATGTCCCCCCTGTCCCTCCTCTCCTGCAGTGAGTACATGTTCAACTCCCTCAGCCTCCTCTCATATGATAAGTCCCTCAGCCCCTTGATTATCTTTGTCGCCCTGCGCTGCACCCCCTCCAGTAACTTAATGTCCCTCTTCAGATACGGGCGCCAGTACTGCACGCAGTACTCCAGGTACGGTCTAACTAATGACCTATACAGTGGCAGAATCACCTCCTCCCATTGTATAGGTCATTATGTTGACTTAAAATACTTCTGTCACATGGTGAACTAGTTCCCTCTTTTAGTTCACTGCAGCCCTCCGGGGCTTTTCAAGGTCCACTTCAGCTTTTACTAGTTCCTGTTTTAGCATGTCAAGAATGTGCAAATGTCAACACCTGTTTTTTTGTTATGTGCACATATACAACAAGATGTAACTAATGAAATAATAAGTTACAAGATGTAATGTAAATATGCTCCATATATTACGAAAGCTGACATGGTGTACAGTACTTCTTTTTTTTTATTCTGCTGCATGTACCAAGCTCATTCACAGCTTGCTACTCTAACCTGTAGGCTATACTGCCTATACACTCATACATGCATGCATACATACATACATCTTTAGGGAGGAAAGAAGCCCAACAGTTCATGAAGTTCCTCCCTTACAGGAGTTTAGTGTGATTACCGCATTACTCCTTTTTTGTTGTTGTTGTTAAGTACTTGTCAAGTCTTAACATAAGTGTAATTACAGCCTCAGCTGATAACACCTGCTCTGGAAGTTTATTCCAAGTGTCCTCCACACGTTCAGAAAAATTATTCTTCCTCAGTGTCCCTCCTTTCAATGACATTATCCTGACATTGTTATCCCTTTCAAGTATTTGAAGTCCATGATCATGTCGCCCTTGAAGTCACCTATTTTCCCTATAAAAAGGCCCCAGTTCTCTCAAACTCTTTTCATAGCCCAAGTTTTCCAAACCTTGAACCACTTTGGCTGCTGTTTTCTGCAGCTTACTATTATATCAGTACTTTGCTCAAGTATTGGGGTCAGAACTGTGCACTGTATTTAAGGTGGGGCCTGACAAGTAAGTGAATAAGGAAACAAGCATTTGTCAATGCCGAATGTTGCTTGCTTCTATGTGCTGTTTAGGTATTTGGAAGTCATTGGAGTGCAAATATTGAAAATTTGAGAACTTACGAGCGTGCGTAGGAACTTCGCAACGCACGCCGTAAACAGTAATTTTAGAATTTTTCACCAAATTTCAACATAGCCATTTTAAGACCTCTGCTCATGAACAGTGTCACTGTGATTTTGTTAATGTGTCCCATACATTGAGTTTTGCACACCGATCGCCATTGTGCGCCACATGGGCGGAAACACGTTTGGGCAGGATGTGAAAATGACAGCTGTACTGCTCATAAGGAGGTGTGTGTAAAATGGCAATGTTGAAAATCTGGAGGAAAATATTGAAAATTTAGAACTTCATTTAGCTCATGCGAGAACTGTGCAACCCACGCCAGAAACAGTCATTTTAGGAATTTTTTCACCAAATTTTCAACATAGCCATTTTAAGACCTCTGCTCATGAACAGTGTCACTGTGATTTTTAATTTGTCCCGTACATTGATTTCGCATACCGACTGCGCCATTGTGTGCTACATGGGCGGAAACACATTTTGGGTGAGATGGAAAAATGACAGCTGTACTACCTATAAGAAGGTGTGGTAAAATGGCAATGTTGAAAATCTGGAGTGAAAATATTGTAATTGCTAACTTACGAGCTCAGGAACTGGCGCAACGATAAAGCCAGAAACAGTTGTTTTTTGGAATTTTTGTATTTCACTTCAATACAGGTTTTGGGATGCTTCTCATGATCGATGTCATTGTCATGGCGGTAGAGCCGTCTCGGCGGGTGATTTCGCAGTCACTGCGGAAATCACCCTTCAGGCCCGAATAACGCCATGACAGTGAATCATTCATGAGAAGGGGTCCCAAAAACCCCATGTTGAAAATTTGGTGCAAAAATTCCCAAAAATGCCTGAGATATGCAACAAAGTTGAAACCCACCTATCTAGGCCATTATACAGCTTACTGGCATTTCCTCAGTTCGCGGTCGGCTTTGAAGAGTGCAGACGTGTTCCCGGTCCACCGAAGATCGTCGCACCGAGTCCGGAGGTAAGTATGGAGTGGGGGGCGGGGATGCTGGAGCGTGGGTGGGTGCGGGTTGTGGAGGGGGTCGGAGATGCCCAGGGACCATTTTCGCTTTTCAGGTTAAAAAAAAAAAAAGACGCTAGGGATTGCTTGCCACGCTGGGGTGGGCTCCAGCGTGGCACAAGGACATTGTGGGGGGCGTCAGCGTGACGGGACCCCGCCGGTCAAGTGACTCATTGCCACGCTGGGTGGGCCTCAGCGCGGGCACCTACAACTGTGGGAGACGCAGCTCAGCCGACGGGATTAGACACCGCTGGCTAAGCAGTAGGTGCGAGGCGCAGACGCCTGAGGAGGGGAGCTACGCTCAGTGGGCTTCTTCTGCTCACTGAAGCGTTTCTTTCACCCAGCACTGCATTTTGGAGCGTGTCATAGACAGCTCCAAAATGCATTGGCTTACAGGGGCCGTGCCTGCCAGCACACTGACTGAATTGGAGGAGGAGGTGACACACCTCCGAAATCTCCGATGATGGCACCATGTTTCTTGCACATGCGTGCAAGCAACATAAAAAGGAGTTAGAATCGCACAGCTAGTTGAGGGGATAGGGTGATAGAGCAGGATGGGCAAAAGGTCACCGTCTTGAATGACTATATTTGCTCAGTATTTACTAATGAGGATTGTGGGTCCATGCCAGAGAGTGACATCAAAGCGGTCAACTAAGAGTGTCTTGGAAATGAGATAGCCATTGCTTACTAGTGAAAGGGTCCTGAAAGGGCTGGCAGCCCTTTAAGATAAATAATGCCCTGGGACCAGATGGGTTGCGTTCGAGGATACTTAGGGAATTAGCAGCAGAGCTGGCTGAACCACTGGCTGGGCTGTTCAGCAGCTCACTTAGGTCTGGGAAAGTTCCTAGGGATTGGAAGATGGCAGACGTTGTACCGCGTCATAAGGGGGGATAAGGAGCAACCAGGGAACTACAGGCCTGTCAGTCAGACCTCTATCATGGGGAAGCTGATGGAATCACTAATTAAAGAGGAACTCGTAGACAGCTGTAGAGAAACAGACTCCAGGATAGTAAAAAAGCATGGTTTTGTGGCAGGAGGGTCTTGTTAGACTTACCTGATCGTTTTCTTTGACAAAGGAAGTAGGCAACATCCATGCTGTGGCTCTTCTGTACTTCGCCTGCAGCAAGGTTTGTGATTCAGTACCACACAAAAGATTGCTCAAGAAGATGGAAGACCTGGGTGTGGCTAAAACCATAGTGAACTGGGTGGGTAGTTGGCCAGAAAGGAGACAGCAGAGGGTGGTAGTCAGTGGGATTAAATCAGAGGAGAGGGAGGTTACGAGCAGGGTTCCACGGGGATCTTTCCTGGGTCTGGTCCTCTTCAACATGTTCATCAGTGACATTAGTGAAGGAATCTGAAGTAGGCTGTGTCTCTTTGCAGATGACACAAAACTTTGTGGGAAGGTGGATAGTGAAGAGGAAATAAGAGATATGCAGAGGGACCTACAAAAGCTAGAGGGGTGGTCAAAGGTCTGGTAGTTAAAATTCAATGCCAAAAAGTGCAAGGTAATGCACCTAGGGAAAAAGACCCTCAAGATGGAGTACTGGATGGGTGGGGAGAGACTTAGCACTACAGATGAGGAATGGGATCTGGGAGTTATCCTCACTAACTCCCTTAAACAAATGAGCCAGTACAACAAGGCCTGCAGCAAGGCTAACAGGATACTGGGATGTATCAGGAGGGGAATTGATAGCAGAAGAAAAGAGGTAATACTTCCTCTCTACAGATCCCTGGTGAGGCCCCATCTGGAATACTGTGCACAGTTCTGGAGCCCTCACCTTAGAAAGGATAAAGATAGGTTGGAGACAGTGCAGCGCAGAGTGACAAAAATGATTACGGGCCAGCAGGGAAAAGCCTACAAGGAGCGCCTCAAGGCATTAAATATATATTCAGTGGAAACCAGAAGAGAGAGGGGAGATATGATAGAAACCTGCAAATTCCTTAAAGGAATTAAAAATGTACCGCAGGGAATTATTTAGCCTGAACACCAACTCGTGGTCAGATGGACATGAATGGAAATTAACAGGAGGGGGGTTCAGAAGGGACCTAAGGAAGTACTTCTTTATGGAAAGGGTGGTGGAACCTTAGAACAGTCTGTTGGCCGAGGTGGGTGGGAGCAGTCACAGTCAGGGAATTCGAGCAGGCCTGGGATCGAACAAAGGGAATACTGGTTGTCCAGGGCAGCAGGATCAGGGAGGAGAATGGGGAGGGTTAGTACCCTGGAGGAACAGTAGGTTCCAGGGAAGGTTCCAGGGATCACAGGGAACTTGGCCAGACTGGAATGACCTCTAGTCTTTATCTGCCGTCATTGTCTCTGTTTCTCTTCCGATGTATAGGAACATTATATGACCTTTTCAGTACCGCAAACTTCTGTAGAGGTCCTGACTTCCAGTATGTTCTAAATCTGCCAGCAGTCTATCTCTTGACCTGCATTCAAAGTTCCTCTTCATGTATGCCAGGACTCTGCTTGCTTTGCTATCTGTTACCCCACACTGTTGCTTCGATTTGCACTTGCTGCTGATCATTACTCGTAGGTCTCTTTCCTGCTTGATTTTGGCAATCGTTGGGCCACGTAGGTAGTATTTTGCCTTCATGTTCTTCTTTCCTAGATGCATTAACTTGCATTCCACAATGTTGAGGTTCACCTGCCATCATGCTGTCCACTTCCCAAGCTTGTCTAGAGCCTTCTGCATTTTGACTATCTCCTCTTGTGATGGAACAGTTTTGTGTGATAAGGGAACTGAATAACAGCACCCACAAAAAAGAGCAACCAAAAATTGCCCACCATCAAAAGGTTGGCCAGAATTACAGTGACCGCCACAAACACCCCCAATTTTAATATAATCAACTCTGGGGCAACGGGGGAAGACAAAAAAAAATATCCACCATAGCTGGACCTGAAGCTTGGCCCACTAGCTTCAGCGGCGCTGACTGAAGCCGCTACACCAAACAGCCAGCTCAGCAGTGCTTGGCTGAACATAGCCCCATATCCTACTACAGTTGGTGTAGCTCACTGCTACACTCCCTATTTACTAATCCTCGCTACATCTTCACACTTGCTATTCATATGAGTGGTCAAGTTGAGTCGCTCAATTTGACTCGCCCACATCACTGCACACTGATGGAACTGATCTTCCCATCTTCATGTCATCAGCAAACGTGGGAATCCAGTTGTTGGCACCAACCTCCAGGCCACTTATATATTATATATTCTAAAATGGATAGAAGAAATGCTGAAAGCTGACTGGTGGACAGCCAATTTCACCCATGATGTTATCCCAGCGCAAACTCACAGGTCAAAGGAATGCCCACAAAACAGCCTACTTAAGACTATGAACACATCAATGGACCCATTTTATAATCACAGTACTGCATTTCAGGGTGCATGTCGGTGGAATAATGTCACATCTCGGGTGGTTAAATACACTCAGCTTGTGGCATCGTGCCTAACAATGCACCAGAGTTGTAATGTTATAGCAGCATGACACATGTCCTTGTTAGTCTTATTGCTTAAATGAACTAGCCTTCATGTTTGGTATAGTATCAAATGCTTTACTGAAGTCCAAATATATTACACCCACAGGGTTTCCAATATCTAGTTCCCTGGTGACATTTTCATAAAAGGCAATGAGGTTTGTTTTGCATGATTTCCGCTCACAGATTCTATACTGGGCTGCTGAGTTAAAGTTGTTTCTTTTGGTTTGTTTGTTTTCATTTTCCTATAGAGCTTTTTCATTCTCTGGGGTGCTGGCTGGCTCTTCAGCCCCCACTCTCCCCTCCTTGAATGGCCACCATGTCAACCCAGGTCTTACCTGCCTTGTTCCATCTGAGGGAGGGAGTTAGGGCCATCCCCCCCCACCAACCAAGAGTCTGGATCCAGTCAACAGTGCCTAGGGCGATGGCACAGGTCGAGGAGGGTGAGTGAGGCTTCCTCATTGCACAGCCCCCACTTTTCCTGTTTTGTGGTCCCTGCCGCCAAGGTCGGCATGTGTGCAGTGGCATGGGCGTTCGATGTGGAGACACCATGACATCTGCACCTGGCCCTTAGGCAGCCACCTGCCATGCCACCCTTCCACCACTGGCTGGCAGTCAGGCAACAGTATGCACTGTCCCCCTCCCCAAAGGGGGAGCGCCATCTATGGATGTTCGAGTTTCCTTTTCCTGATTAACTCCCGAGTGATCCTGGCCCATTCCTGAACCCGGGTCGTCAGAGTGGTAGAAGGTAAGGCACCCAGCACCTCAGTCCTCCACGCCACTGGACCAGCTAAGTCCAGGTTGTTGTAGTGTCAAACAAATAGATGTTATTTGTTTGTCTCGAGTAACTTGATGAAAGGACAAGCAGGCAAGGCAAAGCATGTTACTTGAGGACACATAAGGCCAATGAACTACAAATATTTTTCCTGTCAAGTGGTGGCAAGCTGTTACTTAAAAAAATATATGGAGGGGCCCAGTGGCATGGATGGTGGAAGCTCTGGATGGCACGCTGGCAACCTGGATTTGGGAATGGGCCAGGTTCACTCGGGGTTAGACACGTGATAAAGACTTGCACATCCTAGGGACTGCTCTCCTCCCTTAGGGAGGGGGAGATCCTGTATCCCCCCACTTGACTGTTGTCTGGCAGAGGTTGGGTGGCAGTGGGAGCAGCCGTGTTTGGGGAGATGTCAGCAGATGCAGTGCATCACTGCACATCCCAGGGAAAGTACCAAGCAGGAAGAAAAAGTCTCGACTGCTTGGCTTCCCTTGCAGCAGGCCATTGGATGGGGTGGGTGATGGAGTTGGGAGGAAGCTGTCAACCACTGGCCAGAAGCCAAGGAGCAAGAATCACTGATAAAAAAGTGTATAGGAATATTCTGTGAGGTTGCTTAAAATATGATTGCTATTTAGTGTAGAATGTTGTAGATAAAAGTAAGGAAATGTGATCTGTGGTATTATCAGTTGTATTTCATCAGTGGCTGCTGACATTGATACTGCTGCTGGAGTGGACTGTTCCAATGTATGACACCACCTGTGGTGGCAGTCCGGCAGTGGCTGCTGATGCTGACATCGCTGCTTGCATGGGCTGTTCCAACCTGTGACATTGTCAGCTGCAATCTGTGAGTGGCTGCTGACGCTGACACTGCTGCTTGTGAAGGTTGCTACTTTGATGAAAATTGAGAAGCAGCTCTATTTATCTCACAGTAGTAGTAGTGACTGATGATGTCACTGGTTAAAAAACCCACATTCGTGTATAACCCCTAGGTTGCGCTATCCCAAGGGCCACTACCCCTGCCTGCTTGGCTAGTAGCAGGTTAAGGGGCCTGGGTACTGAAGCAGGTGCCTCCACCCGAAGGTCAGGGTTGTTAGTGGTCAAGCTAACCTGGGCACAGCCCTCTGGGACACTGTAACCCCCCTCTTTCCCTTCTAGTGGCCTGAACAATATACAATAATCCCTTTCCCAATGACCCTTATTCACCATGCAGTTACCCACACTGTTTGCACTTACCACCAGGGCTGGTTCCTCTAGCTCGACCCTGGGGACCCCCTGTAAAACAAGGTTATGCACAGCAAATAGCAACAGTACAGTACTCTTGGCACAAACTGGAACCACAGTCAGGTTAAATGCAAAAAGAGTTAGATCTGATTTATTCAGGGGACTTGAACAAGGGAGGGGCGTAATCAGGTTGATTTGCTTAAAGGCTATATCAATCAGACAGTTATGCATGCACTTCAGAGTCCCTACACAGCCACACACTCTGGGTACCCAGGTAGGAAGACGGTGGGTTAGCCAGGAACGTTGCCCGGAGTAGGCCGGCTCACAGCTGGTTGGGGCCCTGTGATGGAAGAAAGCAACATGCACAACACACACTATTTGTAATCCGGAGCCAGAGGGCTCAGTACGTGACAGAAAAGACAACAAAGCAATCAGATGACAACACTTTATATTTAGCTGTTGTTGCTGGAGCTACCCTGATGTTTACTCACAATACCCAATACAGGACACAGACGGGACAAAAACAAAACAGCAGGTTGTTGAACTGGAGTGCCAGGAGAAGCAGGGCCCACACGAACCACTGAGGTGTCGTTCCTGTTCAAAGCATGAGCAGGGGATTGATTCCCAGGCAGGTCTCTCGTCGATGGCATTCTCTGTGCAGTGGGTAGTCTGGCTGGGCCAGTGTGGCAAAGCCCAGGCCCAATGGAGATGAATACGGATTCAGTCCGTGGGAGCAGGATGTAGCCTCCAGCAAGCAGAACACAGTTCAGCAGACAGTGGGGAACCAAATCACAGCACACAACACATTTTTTTTCTACTTATTGTTTTTCCCCCGCCTTTTTACTGTCCCTCAACCTTCCACTCCTTCGGTCCCCCAAGGAGTATCACCCTCCCAACCCTACCAACACTCAGGGTCTGCCCCTAGAGTACCACACTCACTGCGATCGGACCTCCATTGATGGCCCGGATTACCCCCCCCCCCGGGCAGGGTGAGGAGAGGTTCCCACCTTTTACCTCCTCTGTCCTGCAGCGAGCTGTACAGCGAGGTCTGCCCTGATCGGTCAGCGGGTGGTGAGACTGGCTCCGAGGGACGTCATCTAGGTAGGTTGAAGGGCTTTTTTCTCTCGATTTTTCCCCGATCACATGCGGCAATGAGGCGCAGGCTGTCAGCGCGGCGTGGAGGCACACGTTGAAGCCGGTCCTTTGCCAACGCTCACCCTTTTGCATCCGGCTGTCCTCAACCACACCAACCACCCTGAGCTTCCCCAACAGGTGGCGGTATCGCGGCGGAGAGCGTGGTCCCCCCCTCCCGGAGAAGGAGAGCAGCCGTTGGGCGCTCAATCCTTCTCCCTCCCTGCCGACCCCTGTCGACCCGGGCTCGCTCCCGAACCTGGGTCGCCGGTGTGGTACGAGGTGTGGCGCCCAGCGCCTCAACCCTCAGCGCCACCGGGCCGGCTTTACAGCACATTTACATGTAAGAAATTCTACTGTACCAGGCAGATTGCTATCCAGTCGCAATTACAGAGTCTCTGCACAAACCGGGAGATCAGAGGTGGCTGGAAATCCTGACAGGCTGATCACATTCAGCAAATCTTCGGTCTTCTTCAGATTAAAGCCTGGTCACAGTTCTGTGGCTTAAATTGTCCTCACAATTTGGATTCAGTCCAAATAAACTTCAGTTTCCCTCTCAGGGACAGCAGGCAGACAGGCAGGCCAAAACTCGGCCCTTTCACAGTTCTCCCGTGCAAATCTATGCAAGATTACTGCTCGACTCTCTCAAGCTGTTACTCCTTCACTTCCCAACTCAGATCTGAACTGAAACTGCAAGCATTCTGGAACTTTCCCTAGGATCCAGAAGGTTCGGTTGGCTGATTTCCTCTGTCAGTCACAACAAGGGCTCCCCCTCCAGTTTCATTTAGTAAAAACAAAACTACAGTTCCTACAGAATTTTGCTCCCACAAGGCCCCTGGTGACAGGCTCCATTTTAGGGTCCCCAAAGGTACTGATTGGCCCATTTCAGCAGTCCAGGACCAAGGTGGTGGCGATAAACAGAAATGTCCATGCTGCAAAGAAGGCAGGTTAGACAAACTGCAATATTATTACTATTCTAATAAATGATCAGCAAACAAGTATATCTTCTAACAGAGCTCCCTCCCAGATTAATTATGACTGCAATCCAGGCAGCTCTTAAAGAGAAAGTACACAGAGGCTATACAGGCACTCTCTGGCAATACATTTAAACTGCTAAAACGCAGGACACCAGCCTGGCAGTAAGCATTTAGGCAAACTGAAGGAAGACTTTTCGGGAACCCCCATTTGTAGGGGGGTTACACGTGCAAATGGAGGAGCTGTATACAGAACAGGTTTTAAAGACCAAGGAAATAGAAAACGAAAAGACACGTAGACAGAAATAACAGAGGTAAGCAAATACGAATTTGGAATGCTCGCCACTTGATGGCCCTGCGGACAGCAAGTTACATTCTTAGTAAATCTAGTTTGGGAGAGAGCTGAGGAACTGGGTTGTGTGGCTGAACTGGCACTGCTGTGTAGCAGTGCTCCAAGGTGGGGAAGGATAGTGATATAGTTCTGCTGCCATAGCGTTCCTTGCGATGGGCCAGGGGATTGCATCCATCGCAAGGACATCACTACACACGTGCAAGGCCTGATGGGGCACTGCCAACTGTCAGGGAGGTGGGAGGGCTTATAGTGGACTGTCAAAAAACAGAAAACTCCCCATGTCTTCCAGGTCGCCTGTATGAAGGTCACTGGTACTCACAGGCCCCATCAGTGTTGATCCCCACTGGCCTTGACAGTGGGAGGGGGGACACAAGAGCCAGGCAGAAGGCATAAGATGGTGGTCGGGGGGTGGCAACCGGCAATATGAAAATAAAAAGTAAAAATTTGGGATGCTGCAGTGCTTCCCAAATCTTATAAAGACTGGTGGCTGGAGTGCTGCCTCTGACTGGGATTGTTGCTTCAAAGAGCCTCTGATGTCCTAGGAGCAAGTTGGGATAAATATCAGTTGTAGACACTTTTTGTCTACATTTCATACTTTGTCAGTATCTAGCTTTCCGTATTTCAATGTGATCTAACATGAAAGTGGCTGACTTAAAATAATTTGTATAAAAACTGAGATGCTTTTGAGTTTCATTTGTTCTGTCTGATATTAAATGAACATTACCATGAAAATAGGAGCTCTGCCCCCCCCCCAAAAAAGACTGCATCTGCCTGAGTTACTGGCCTACACCTGACGTCACAGTCCTCTGTGACAACATAGGCTACTCTGTTGCAAGCAGTAGACTGATGTCTGGGGCAGACAGGCAGCAGATACATTCCTGTGGGCAGTGATCCCTGTACTATAAGATCTTATCTGTGTCCGTCTTCACCGTTCATCACTGGTGGGTTCTGGCTGGAGGAGCTGGACCCTGTGGGAGCATTTTTTTTTTCTGAAAGGGGGAGGAGTCGGTGCCATGGGCGGCACTGCCTTCAAGGCCGACGCACTGCGTGGCGCTCGCGGGTTGGATAGTAACTGACACCGACTCCTCCTCCACCCCAGTTCTGCTTCTCCCCCCGTCAAGTGAGCATGACTTCATGAGAGAGCTATTCAAACCGTGACATCGCAGCCTAGTTCATCCCAAGTCCCTCCTAGTTCTGCAGGAGCCATTGCATTCTCAGCACCGTTTTACCGGTAAGACCTTTCTTTATTTTTCTTCAGCTCCAAGACTTGTTGCTGTGTTGTTTATTGATTTTTCCATCCAATCATGTCTCGTCCGGGGACAAAAAGAAGAAATCTTCAAAGGTGGTCCGGCCCCCAATGTGGCAGTGTCCCTGTGGCTGGCTTTATTCCGTCTCAGACTGGCATGATCGTTGCCTGGCCTGCCTGGGCCCCAACCACGATATAGAGCATTGCGATGCCTGTTTTTTCATGGACCACAGAGTATTGGAGCACCGCATGTTTAAAGTCGGATGCACGCCACCGACTTTTGGAGGACAGTCACGCACTAGGGAAGCAAGATGCAAGTCCCTTGACCCTTCCTCCGGGTCCGCTCCCAGTTCTGTATGAGCCACGAAGGAGGGGGCTTCCACCTCTCCTAGCCGTGCCATGGCAGAGACTCCTCTTATGGTTCCGGAGGTCCGGTCCGACTCATCCAGGGTTGGGACGGAGGCACTGTTCTGGCAATCACCTCCTCAGAGGTGAAGACTCCCCCAGCATCGTGGCCTGTGTCTGCCAGGCCCGGCTCGGTGGTTTTCTCAGTGCTGCCTGGGATCCCAGCGCCATTCACAGCAGCGGTGATCGGGGTGGTGGTGCTAGGCCGACTCTCGGTGCTGCTTGTGGTGCTAAGAGTGGGAGGGTTTGGGAGGTCTTCTGGATCCACTCCTCCTCGGGGGATGACAATTTGGAGGTGGATCCAGACTGGTTTCCCAATTTTTCGGAGTCCTGGGACTCTTCCCTCACCCAGCACTTCTGTACCTGTCCAGCCTTCTCCTTCGGAGCTGGTGGCTTCTGCCAGGGCCAGTGTCAGAGCCGTTTGCAGCAACAACAGATCTTCCAGAGCTGGGGATGGCACTGGAAGGGTCACCAGGGCTGGTAGGGCCTCTGGACTTGGAGGAGGTGAGAACCCTGTTTTGGGTGTCCAGCCTGGTCCCACTTCTGGGCCAGCTTGGATGTCTAGGGCAGGGGCGAAGGTTCCCTCACCGGCTGCCCTTCGGGAGCTGGTAGGTGAGGTTGAGCCTTCTTGGTTGGTCTTGAGGAGGAGGTCCCTTTCTGAGTCTGAAGGGTTGAGGAGACAATGCCGGGAGCAGTGCCCTTCCCTGGCAGCCTGCAGGGTTCGGGGAGGAGCCACAGCGCCGATCCTGTCTTCTCCCTCGAGGTCTCCACAGGGGGGGATCTCGTTACTCGAGGCTAGGGGCTGCCCTTCTGGACCCATGTGGCCCCGGTCACCTTGCAGGGAGGAATCCCATTCTGGGCTCAGTCCTGATCATTTCGGGATGGTTGAACGGCCGGTGACTGTCTCGACTGACAGATCCTTCCAGGGTGTTGGATCGCCTGTATGGTCCCCTAGCCCTGGCAGAGGATTTCCTCTTCCTCAGAGGCATTTGGCCCTTTAACCTCTGCCTTCCCCTTCCCTTCTCCTTTGCCACTCTGGTCCTACGGGGTCTGTATCCTGGGAGCAGTTTAGAGCCACAGCTGCACATTTCCCAGCATATGTCAGATCCATGGACGAGCAGGTATTTAACCACTCACCCCTGGGGTAGCCGGACTCTGACTCCTTGAACTCATAGGCCTCCTCATCTTCCTCACCTGAGGAAGAGGATCCTTCCATCCACCTATCTTCAGATGCTGACCAGACCCTCCTATCAGCATTTCCTTTCGAGGCTGGTCGATGAGCTCCACATTTTGTGATTGGCAAGACGCATTCTTGAGCATGCGAAGCACGCTTTTCTAAGCGATTACAGTGCAGGTAACCTGGTGGTGCCCGACTGACCCTTCCCCTTTCAGGAGGCGGTGTACCGCGCCTGTCAGCATCCGTCAGTCCCCTTCCCAGCCCCGATGGACTGCCAGCGCAGCTATTGTGCACCCCAGGGATATCCAGGAGACCTGCCTCACCCCTCTTTGGGCGTGACGCTCCTGGACACTCCCTCTGGGCATAGAAGTTTGAGGCGTGACTGGCCCCTGGATGCAGACTCCGCGGAGTTCAACTTCTGGGGGAGGAGAGTCTTCTCCTCGGTGCGTCCTTCTCGTTCAATTGCAGCACATCAGGCCCATCATGCTGCCTATAACAGGCATCTGTTGTCCTTGCTAGGACAAATCCTAGCATCTATGCCTAATATGGAGGCAACCAACAAGCCATTGCCCTCTCTGCACATGGCCTGGAGCTTGCGAGGCACCAAGCAAGGGCATCTTATGATGCCAGTGAGGTGGCGTCCAGGCTCATGGGGACAGCGATCAGCATCAGGTGGACGGCATGGCTTCATCTTTCCCGGTTATCACCCATGGCCCGGCATAGGGTGATTACCTCCTCCTTCCGGGGAACCCACCTTTTTTTCCACAGAGTCAGTCAATCAATCAATCAATCATGTCTTTTTTTAGCCAGGCGATCACCATTGAGCAGGAGCTAATTTTCAAGATGGACCTAGACAAATTTATATTCGGTACAAGAAATAATAGGACTTACAAAGTATACATATTTAATAGCCACAAACAGATACATACATAATAAACATATTCTATTCACAGAGAAGGATAGATGTAACCCCTAGATGGCGCTATCCCAGGGGCTACTACCCCTGCCTGATTTGCCACTAACAGGTTGAGGGGCCTGGATCCAATGGCGGGTGCCTCCACCCAGAGGTCAGGGTTTGCAATAGTTAAACTAACTTGGTCACAGCCCTCTGGGACACTGCAACCCCCCTTTCTTCCCACTAGTGGCCCACACAATATATCAATTACCTTCACAGTATACACTTACCCCCAGGTCTGGTTCCGCACTGGGACCTCCTGTGAAATGAGATACAGTGCAACAATCACAGTACAGTACTTTAACATAGACAATACACTCAGGCAGTATAACTTTGCTGAAACAAGCAGCTCTGATTTATTTAGGGGATATAACAAGGACAGGGGAAATCAGGTTAATTAGCTTATCACTCTAATAATCTACCTATGGCTCTGTGCACAGGCCTATCCTATCAGTTACTGTCCCTGGGTACCCAAGCCCTAGTGGCTAGTCCAAACCGTGGCAGCTGGTAGGCCCTTTCACACAGAGAAAGGAGAATTAAACAGTCAGCAGTACAGTAATTCCATTTGGATTTAATGTGGCAATTCAACAGGAGCTACCCTGAATTAGTACTCACGACCTCCAAATAGAGATAGGGTCCTTCAATGTCAGCAGGGCTCACTTGAGGTACACAAACCTCTTCACACATCCATATAAAAGAAAGTACTATACCAGGCAGGCCGCATCTGTATCCCGATCGCAATTACTGCACAACCGGAGAACACACAGCAGATTCAGTTCCTGACAGACCGAGTGCAATTTTTCAGCAATTCTTCCAGTCTTCTACAGGGTGAGCCTGGTTTCTACTCTCAGAGATCCTTTGATTCTTTTCACAGGACGGATTCAGTCCTAACAAGCTGTTACACAAGCTGCAGACCGGAACTCTGGGCCTTACACACGTTTTTGACTAAAACTGCACACTGAAAAAGCACAGGGCTCCTTCCTTCTTCACTGCCAAAGCTCAACTGAACTCCAACTGACTAAAGCCGGCACTTCCTTGAGTTCCTCCCAGTTCTTGACTGATTGGCTGTCACTCACAATAGACTGCTGCTGTTGGTCCAAAAAGGCACTGAAGTCTAAACTACATCTCCCAGAGTCACTGCCCATACAATCCTCTTGTGGCTGGCTCAGATTATGAGTCCAAGTTCTGATTCGTCCAAGGCATCATTTTAGAGCTAGCTTACCCACACTGATTGGTCCAGTTCAGCAGTTCAAAACTAGAATGGGGAACTAGCAGACACAGTTCTGACTGCAAAGAAAGCAGGTTAGACAAACTGTAATTTCATTATTACTCTAAATAATTTCTGGCAAACAGTTACATCTTTCAGATAGGTTCCCTTTGCACTCCTAGTGACTGCAAAATGAAGTGAATTGGCAGCAGCTCAGGTAGTACTCAGAGAAGCACACAGTCCCCCATACAACTAATTATGTCTGCAAGCAGACAGCTCTTAAAGAGACAGTACCAGAGGCTCTAAAAACACTCACTGATAAATGGCTTAAATGCCAAACACCATTCAGGCTTGGAGCATTCAAGCAAGCTCCTGGAAGTCTTTTGGGAACCCCCATTTGCAGGGGTTACACCTTCCTGGTTTGGAAAGCTTGACGTCCCGGGCCAAGAAAAATTTCATAAGTTTCAACTGCAACCATATACATTTGCATTAGGCTCGCATATGTAATCATCAGTCAATATATCATTTTACCAAGAACACATTTCTGAAACATTGCAGTACGTCACTCTTACACAGTATTACATACACATTGTACCATAACTCAAGTTATTACCTCTTGTACATGAAACCTGAAGAGAGGGGCCCTTCCTATCAGTTACCTTGAGGCTGGATGGGGCAAGGGCACCATACTTAGAGGGCAACACAAGTAACTTGAGTTAGCACTGATGCTCAGTTTGGGCAATGAGCTTGGGACACGTACACTCCTTTATGGACAACATTGAGAGGCAAGTCCACAGGCCTCCCAAGTGAATCATAACTGAGGTGCACCACAGGCTTTACAGCTCGACCAGTCTTTCTAGGGGAACTGTTATAGTCTCTGCACTCTGAGCCTCATTTTCAGCATTGTCCTCACTTGTCAGGGGAGTCTCCATGGGGTAGAGAGGCTGGAACCTGGGGCACTTTCAGCTCCAGGAGTTACAGTTTCTGAGTCCACAACATTTGGCTCGCATGGAGCTTTCTGACACTGGCAGTGGACTGTCAGGGCACTCAAAATACTCTTCTTGTTCGGTGTATCACCAGTCTGCCCCAATTTATCATTTTCCTCCCTGAAAGCTCAAACAGTTCAACCATGCACAATGATTCCATTTCATCTGATCTGATGCTTTGCACTTCACTTTCTGGGAGCATTGGCTCCAGGGATGAAGTTGGGAGCTTAGACAGTCCAGAAGGCCCAGCTTTGTCTCCAGTATTGACTAGGGATTGCCCCAAACAATTGACTCAGTTCAGAAGAAGGATAGTATTCAAAGTCACTCTCACTTTCTTCCGATATGGACTGACAGTCATGCTCAACTGGGACTTGTGGAGGGAACACTTAACTTTGCTTCTGTAGGTGCAGACTTTCTTGATCTTTTCTTAGCAGCAGCTCTAGTCACTGGTCCAGAGGCATCTTCTAGGGCTCAGACTCAATTAAGATTTGTCCAATGGGCAGTAAATGATTTCTATGCATTGTTTTACATCTTTGAATTATTCTCAGGCCTTACTTTGTACACTGGCAGATCATCTAGTTTGCCCACTACAATGTGAGGGAGATGGTGCCATCTGTCAGCAATCTTGTGCTTGCCATGCAGTCCCAGATTTCTTAGCAATACCCGATCTCCCTCCTGGAGTTCCTGTGCTTTCACCTTTTATCATACCTTTCTTTGTTGGCCAGATTTCTTTTGGCAGCCATGGTTTGAGCCAGTTAGTGCATGAGTTAGCTGGGCCTTTAACTTTGCACATACTGTAAATAGTTGTCAGCTTGAACCCCATCAGGAGAGACCCCAAAACACACATCTACTGGTAGTCGAGCTTCTTCCAAACATCAGGCGGTAGGGGAGAATCCAGTGGCATCACTTTGGTGCAGTTATAAGCATGTACCAGGGTGCTAATTTGTTGGCTCCATCTAGGCTTGTCCTTTGGGTGCAGGGTGCCTAGCATATCTAGCAAAGTGCGGTTGAAGCGTTCAGGCTGTGGGTCCCCTGGGGGTGGTAAGGAGTGGTTCTGGACTTCGCACCTCCACAGCAGCATCTCTTTGATCAGACGACTCTCAAAGTCTCTCCTTGATCAGAATGGATTCTTTGTGGAGCCCCATAGTGAACAAAAGTTTTCTACAAGTACTTTGGCTACAGTGGATGCTTTCTGGTCTTTGGTGGGGAAAGCTTGGGCATATCTCGTGAAATGGTGGGTGACCACCAGCACATTACTGATATTTCTTTGATCTGACTCCAAACTCAGAAAATCAATACAGACCAGCTCCATGGGTGCACTGGTGGTGATGTTAACAAGGGGCAGCCCTCTGGGAATCAAGCTTTCCTCTGTAAGCTTGCGACTACAAAGTTCGAATGTGTTGCTCCACATCAGCCCCCATCTTAGGCCAATAGAATCTGGATCTCACCAAGTCAAGTGTTCTGTCTATACCAAGGTGCCCCATGTGGTTGTGCAAGGACCTCAGTACTGAGTCTCGAAAGGCAGTGGGCAGCACTAGTTGTTGTTTGTCTACTTGTCCCCTCTGTCTACTGTTTCTCTGTATAACAGTTTATTGATCAGTTTCAACTTAGGACCCTTTGTATAACAGTGCAGTTCTCAAATCAGTGGGTAATAATTTGGACATCTTTTCCTGCTAGAGGGCTTCTAAAGCTGCTTTGATCATGGGATCGCTGGCTGAGCCTACCGAATACTGTCATTGTCCAGCTGAGGCAGTGCACCAATGTCTATTGCAGAAAAGTGGCAATAAGCAGCAGGTATGCAATTCTCAGAGGGTCCCAAGCAATCCACCATGCAGTCCACTGCGTCCGTGGACATTTGTTCCTCCCTGTCAACTTCGGCAGAGTGCCCGAATGCTGTGGCTCTGCCAATCGGACCCACTCATTCTGGGACAGGCCTCCGGAGAGAGCATCAGCATCTATGTGGTTCAGACCTGCTCGGTATTCGAGAGCATAGTCATATGTAGATAATGCAGAAAGCCACCTATGGCCAGTGGCATCCAACTTAGCTGAGGTCTGCACATAGGTCAAAGGATTATTGTCAGTTTTTACTAGTATTTTAGCCCCATACAAGTACTCATGGAATTGGTCAACAATAGCCCACTTCAAAGCTAGGAACTCTAACTTATGTACAGGATAGTTCTTTTCGGATGGGGTCAGGCTTCTACTGGCAAAGGCCACTGGTCTCAGGCCATTCTCGTGCTCTTGGTACAACACAGCTCCCAACCCTTGCAAGCTAGCATCAGTGTGCAGGACGTAAGGTTTTCTTGGATCGGCATAGGCCAGCACTGGAGCATGGGTAGTTGATATATGATCTCATGAAAAGCAGTCTCACAATCAGGAGTCCAGCGGGCCCCAAATACTTCACTTGGATGAAAATACACTCTTTCAGTCTTGAGGACGCTGACTTTTGGTATTTTTGTGGGTTGGGGATACCTTGAGTAAGGTTAAGTAAGCGGATCACTCTTGAATAGTCCTTGATGAAGCGCCGATAATAACCCAGAATCCCAGGAATCTTTGCAGTTCTTTTAGATTTTTGGGCTGGCCAGGTGGTCAAGGCCTCAACTTTACTTGGGTCGGTCTCTATTCCTCGTGGATACTATGTGTCCCACATACTTTACTGATGTTTGAAAGAATTGACACTTATCAATGGACAGTTTAAGGCCAAAGTCCTCCAGTCGGTCCAATACCTTAAATAATCTGCTCTCATGTTCCTCCAGTGAGCTGCCAAACACAATAACATCATCTAGGTATACCAGGCACTCTTAGTAGTTCATATGTCCCCACTGCACGCTCCATCAATCGTTGAAAAGTGGCTGGGGCACCTGAAACCCTTGAGGCATCCTCATGAATTCATAGAAGCCAAGCGGACAGATAAAGGCCGTCTTCTCACGGTCCTCTGGGGCCATCGGGATCTGGTAGTACCACTCACGGAGATCCAGCACAGAGAACCACTTGCTCCGTTTAGGCAGTCCAAAGCATCCTGAATGCGGGGCATTGTGTACTGATCAGGGATAGTCCACGGTTTAAGGTGCGATAATCCACACATATCCTTACTGTTCCATTCTTTTTCCTCACTACCACAATGGGGAAGCATAAGGGCTTCTGGATTCTTGTATTACACCAGCAGCTAACATCTCTTGCAGATGCCGCCTCACATCATCTATGTCAGCAGGTGCCAGGCTGCCGAGACCCTCTCACGAAATGGTTCGTCATGCAGCCGGATATTGTGCTCAGCTCCTTGCACGCATCCTACATCCCATTCCTTTAAAGAAAACACCTGGTCTCTGGGCAAGCTTTCTCACTGATCCTCACTTTCCATTCAGCTGGCAGCGAGTCGACGCAAATCAAACAAGTCAGGCTTACTCTGTCATTTTCCTTGAACTCTTGCTGCTGGGTAGCACTGCAGTGTCTGCACAATGCATTAGCCAGGATGCAACCTCTGTTTTACTGAATGTCTCTTTCAGACACATTATGAACTTGGACCATTACCCTTCTGGCATAAGCATGGGCTCTAGCGGGCAAAATACTAAACTTGACCAGCAGTCCCTCTGGCAATTTTCCATCGCCTGGTGCATCCAACATTAATATTTTATTCTTAACATCCTTTCTGATCCGGACCTCCCTGTAAGGTACACTGGGCATTTGGCGCCAGGATCAGAGACTCAGGATCCTTCTTCCATACAATTCCAGACCGGTTCCTCTGGTTCTGTTTTTCAGCATCTCTCTGTGCCTCATAGGCCTTCTTAATTAAAGCCGGAACTCTAAAAGCTCTACTAGTCTTTGACCCCTGTTTTTCATAACACAACTGTGCCAGCCTTCCAACATATGAGCATTTGTTCCAATCAACAAAGGACACCATCATACAGTCCAGTGGGGGACACACTAAGGCTAGGGTCTCTACTTGTTCGGCCACTCCAGCCACGGAGGTGGGGAAAGACAGCCAAATTCGGATATACCGGAATAGGGTAGGCCTTCTCACTTAACCCCATACATGCAGTCCTTCTAATGGTTGTAAGGTACTTCTGACAAATGCTTCTGATACCAATCCTGGAACATAATTGTCACTTGGGAGCCACTGTCTAATACAGCTCTTTGAGCCTCCATTCACCTTTACAGTGGTCTCCATGGAGGGACCCACTATTCTGGACCAGTCTGGAGAGGCGGTAGTGGGGCCTGGAACAGCAACCTTGCCACAAAAGGACGTGAATTAGCATTTTGGTGCCCTCACTGGGATCATGTCGCACCTCTTAACCACTGATTTCTTCTCCAAGCCTCCTTGTAGCCTATATGCAACTTTGTCAGTGTCTTTTGGGACTGGCATTCCCTTTTCATGTGCCCATCTTTCCCACAATTATAGCAAAACATACTTTCTGGAGTTTGAGCTGGCCGAGGCGCCACACTGGGAGCTAGGGCGGGGGTATTACTAACTGGAAACCTGGGTGCCATCTCTGTCTGCGGCGTGATAAGCATTTGGAGACATCTCGTCAGTTTCTGCACTTCCATGGTCAAGGAATTGAGTTTGGAGCTGTTATCAGCAGGAGATACATGGGTGGGTACCCCCACCCCCATAGCAGATGCAGTCGGATATAGGTCAGGGCCCGTACTTGCAGGCGTGGCCTTCATAAAGGACTGTTTTGAATCCGGATCTCTCTCAACAGTTAAGCCCCATTGTGGCATATCTTTTCCTTGTCAGAGCACTCATCGACTGTCAACCTCTGCCCTGAACTTCACTTGATGGGTCACCCTCAGTCACTCGGGTCGTAGCCACAGCTGTTGGTGCAGGTACCTCCGAGGTGCCTTTCTCAACTCCTCGAATTTCTCTCATTAACTCATCATAGGAGGGTGGATTCCAGTCGATTTGCCAGGCGTAACTGAAGCAACAGCAGTTCTGGAAGGGGCAGACTTAAGGTTCTGTCAGTCTGGTTCGGTCTAGTTCAAGCTGGCAAACTACCCTTTCTGAGGCATTCTTGCAACAATTTTCCAGCCGAGACATACACAGACAACAACTCCCTTGGTACTGTTGTGCATTTCTTACTCTCCACCATAGGTCCTCATCAGAATCTGGGCTCCATACACATTCTCCAAGGCCTCAAGATAGGCCCTGCAGTCGCTCAGGGTTACTGGCCGGCTTAGCACGGATGGTAGCCAGGGCAGGACCGGAGGCTCACTAACCCTCTTTCGCGCCTCCCGAGCATTGCCATTCTAGCACTTGGGGCAACATAGTTCATCCAGGTCTCCAGTCATCCTCCCTTGGGGGTGGGGAGGTGCCAGAAGATCCTCAACCTTCGGTAGAGTCGTGACTAATGGCAGGTGCAGAAATAGGAGTCTGCATTGGTTCAGCCACCATTACGGGCACTGGAGCAGGAGAGGGTGTTGGGGAGGAACACCTCAGGTGGCAAGAATAGTTTCTTCAAGTCCTCCACAGTTTCCCTCTCCCAGCAACCATTCAGCAATTTCTCCTCAAAAGTTTCAGATAGTGGTGGGGCTGATTCCCCTGGGTCTTACTGTCCTTAGTTATCACTCTCAAGCAGTGAGGGCTCCTCTGGGGTAATGGTCTGTGGCACTTTGGAGCTATCTATGGGATCCTTAAACTCTACTAGGGCCAGGAAAGTGTGGGTGAGCAGATTAGCATGCCCGACCCACCACCACAGGGTTTTGTAAACCTTCCACCTTGAAAGTACTCGCACAGTGTCCGTATTGATACCAGGGGATGTCCAGGATAAGCATAGCATTTTGGGTCGATCTCCTCCCAGTACACCACTCCACCAGCCGGTGCACAGCCACTCTGTCGGGTACCCATTTTTTCTTAACAGTGGTTCAGAATATGGCCACTAGAGGACACACAATCCCAGCGGTGAGCCTCCAAGATGTAACCCCAGATGGCGCTATCCCAGGGGCTACTACCCTGCCTGATTTGCCACTAACAGGTTGAGGGGCCTGATCCAATGGCGGGTGCCTCCACCCAGAGGTCAGGGTTTGCAATAGTTAAACTAACTTGGTCACAGCCCTCTGGGACACTGCAACCCCCTTCTTCCCACTAGTGGCCCACACAATATATCAGAATTACCTTCACAGTATACACTTACCCCCAGGTCTGGTTCCGGCACTGGGACCTCCTGTGAAATGAGATACAGTGCAACAATCACAGTACAGTACTTAACATAGACAAATACCTCAGGCAGTATAACTTTGCTGAAACAAGCAGCTCTGATTTATTTAGGGGATATAACAAGGACAGGGAAATCAGGTTAATTAGCTTATCACTCTAATAATCTACCTATGGCTCTGTGCACAGGCCTATCCCTATCAGTTACTGTCCCTGGGTACCCAAGCCCTAGTGGCTAGTCCAAACCGTGGCAGCTGGTAGGGCCCTTTCACACAGAGAAAAGGAGAATTAAACAGTCAGCAGTACAGTAATTCCATTTGGATTTAATGTGGCAATTCAACAGGAGCGACCTGAATTAGTACTCACGACCTCCAAATAAGATAGGGTCCTTCAATGTCAGCAGGGCTCACTTGAGGTACACAAACCTCTTCACACATCCATATAAAGAAAGTACTATACCAGGCAGGCCGCATCTGTATCCCGATCGCAATTACTGCACAATACCGGAGAACACACAGCAGATTCAGTTCCTGACAGACCGAGTGCAATTTTCAGCAATTCTTCCAGTCTTCTACAGGGTGAGCCTGGTTTCTACTCTTCAGAGATCCTTTGATTCTTTCACAGGACGGATTCAGTCCTAACAAGCTGTTACACAAGCTGCAGACCGAACTCTGGGCCTTACACACGTTTTTGACTAAAACTGCACACTGAAAAAGCACAGGCTCTTCCTTCTTCACTGCCAAAGCTCAACTGAACTCCAACTGACGAAACCGGCACTTCCTTTGAGTTCCTCCCAGTTCTTGACTGGATTGGCTGTCACTCACAATAGACTGCTGCTGTTGGTCCAAAAAGGCACTGAAGTCTAAACTCCATCTCCCAGAGTCACTGCCCATACAATCCTCTTGCTGGCTCAGATTATGAGTCCAAGTTCTGATTCGTCCAAGGCATCATTTTAGAGCTAGCTTACCCCACACTGATTGGTCCAGTTCAGCAGTTCAAAACTAGAATGGGAACTAGCAGACACAGTTCTGACTGCAAAGAAAGCAGGTTAGACAAACTGTAATTTCATTATTACTCTAAATAATTTCTGGCAAACAGTTACATCTTTCAGATAGGTTCCTTTGCACTCCTAGTGACTGCAAAATGAAGTGAATTGGCAGCAGCTCGAGTGGTACTCAGAGAAGCACACAGTCCCCATACAAACTAATTATGTCTGCAAGCAGACAGCTCTTAAAGAGACAGTACCAGAGGCTCTAAAAACACTCACTGATAAATGGCTTAAATGCCAAACACCATTCAGGCTTGGAGCATTCAAGCAAGCTCCTGGAAGTCTTTTGGGAACCCCCATTTGCAGGGGGGTTACATAAGCAAACAGTATACAGAATCAATACATAGAGAAATTATCCTCACAGTGCATATGTTGAAGCACACAGGGCTGGTACATACATACAGTATTCGTAGTCAGCACTCAGGGTACATTCTGCATACAGTAAACATGAGTGGGCCACAGAATAAACTATGCTCAGTCAGTTTACAGCTGGATAAAGTCCAAAGAGGGATTATACCCAGGGACTATATGCAGTAAACAGGAATTATAGGGAAGACAGATACCTAGGGAGTAACACATACAGAATAAACACGGGATAGGATGGTAGACATGGATTAGGGGAACTAAGGTAAGAATGGAAAGAGATATTATGAAGGCAGGGCTGAAGTAAAACCAAGTGGGGGAGAGGGTAGACAGGAATAGGTGCTTGTAGAGGAAGAGGACTAGATCAGTGAGCCTTAAAAGGAGCAAGTGACAGCAGACAGGAGGGAGTAAATTCAGGGTGTCATGACAAAATACTTGATAATGTTAGGAAACCGATGGAGAAAGAAGAGGTAATGGCATAAGGTGGTTAACAGATGCCAGGGTGTCCCTGTCACTCTGACGAATGATGGCAGGCCGCAACTCGACAACTAACTACATGCTTCCTTGATGGAGCGAGCATAAAGCATTTTGAATGCTGGGAAGTTGATAGGGAAGACCAGTTTCAAGGTTTTTTGCAAGTTGTTCCACATTTGGAGTAGTACATGGCTTATGGATGACCTACCAAAACATGATTTGACTCTGGGTACTGGGTACCGCAAGTGTGAGGCAGGAACTTCACGGGCGACTTCCATCTCCCAGACTGAGGGCGACCCCATCTCACCCTGACAGTCCCAGGCCTACCTAGGCCTGTAAGGGTCTCCCCTCTCCTGTGTCTCCCCCACAGGAGGCTGAGGGACATTCCTCCCTCATGGAGGTACCAGGTCCCCTTTGGGGGGCTTGGTAGTCACCCACCAGTGATGAATGGTGAAGATTGACACAGATAAGATATGAAAATTACGCACCTACTGTAATTCTTGATCTTTCTGTGTATCTTCACCATTCATCACTGCTTCCCACACTCCTTCCCCTATTGGGCCTCAGACTCTGGGCACTGCCTCCTCCCTGCTTGCCTTCCCCCAATTGAGGCCAATTGTGGGCAAAGTTCCACTGGTACCTCCGGGTTCCCTGCCACTTCTTGAAATATCAGGGACCCACCATTGGTGGGAGGACAAACAGGGATGCTTTCCTTTTCCTGCTGGGTGCTCCCCTGGGCCCTCTTCTCACATTCCTGGAAAGAGCCCCATTGCCTTGGGCGATTTGTCTGTCCCCGTCTTGGGGGACAGGTCTCTTTCTCTAGCCTTTGGCTTGTGGGACCTTCGTCAGGATGAAATGGGGTTGGAGGGCCCTGGGGTCCACTAGTCTCCCCCTTTGGGAGCTATGCCTCCTTTACCTTCTGGTTTCCAGCTCAGGTCTCCTGGGCAGGGTTCTCTTCTAAAACAACATGAATGTGTCTGTAAAGAGAAAAACAGTCTTCAGGCATCCTCTTCTCTTCCGGCCTCGGTCCTGAGAGAGTGGCATCCATCTCTAGATCCTCTTGTGAGGAGTCTTTCTGCAGAGGAACTCTGCAGTGGGGTGGGTTCTGTCCCTACTCCAGGTTAGCTTAGGGACAAGGAGTGGGAGCCCCTTACTACCCGTTCCTTCTCTTATGCTCTAGGGGAGAGGGTGCATTAGCCTGGTGCCCTGGCTGTTACTGTCATACTAAGCCAATCTCTGATTGGCTATTTTTACCCTTCTCAAACCCGGGGGTGTTTCTGTTCTGTGCTCCTTCCTTAAAGCAGGATAAATGTTCAGAGGTTAAAAGGGTAACTTAGACAATAGTGCCCCTCTCCCTTCAGTCTCAGAGAGGTCTTGGGCCTTTGATGGGTCAGCAGGGGGTCTCCCATCTCCTCTCCCCTCTCTCTGTTCCTCTTCTTCTACTATCCTTTCTCACTCTACCTCCCTTACTCTATCCCCCCCCTCTTTTTGCCTCCCCTGTCCTAGACCCCTAGGTTCTCCCTTCTGTCCTCTTGGTCAGCATTATCTCTTCTTCTGTTTATATCCTTTCCTTTTTCTATCTCTTAGGCTCCCTTGCCCTGCCCTCTTTCTTTTCTCTGTTCCTGATTTCACTCTCCAGTGTGCAGAACTGGGGTGGAGGAGGAGTCAATGTTGGTTACTGGCCAACCTGGCACTCTACGATGAACCGCAGCCACGGCTCCCCTCGGCCCCGAACCCCCAGCAGGTACAAGCTTCTGTAACTGGCGGCTTCCTGGAAATGCAAGCTCATGGGCTGATTAAAAACTGAGGTTTTATAGTTCATTTACCCCTATTGTTCTACACAAAATCACCACTCACTGTTTCTTCCCCAAATAAGCACTTTATTTACGCCTGAGCCCAAATGATCGCAGGGCCACGGGGCACCTTCTTACATTTGTAACCCCCTACAAATGGGGTTCCCGAAAAGACTTCCTTGAGTTTGCCTAAATGCTCACTGCCAGGCTGGTGTCCTGCGTTTTAGCAGTTTAAACGTTATTGCCAGAGGGTGACTGTATAGCCTCTGTGTACTGTCTCTTTGAGAGCTGCCTAGATTGCAGTAATAATTAATCTGGGAGGGGGCTGAGTGTTTCTATGCTCGAGTCCCGCCCTAGCTGCCAAATAATCCCTCCGTTCTGCCATTGCTATTAGCATAGAGGGAGCTCTGTTAGAAGATGTACTTGTTTGCTGATTATTTATTAGAATAGTAATAATATTGCAGTTTGTCTAACCTGCCTTCTTTGCAGCATGGACATTTCTGTTTATCTCCACCATCTTGGTCCTGGACTGCTGAAATGGGCCAATCAGTACCTACGGGGGAACTCTAAAATGGAACCTGTCCCCAGGGGCTTTGTGGGAGCAAAATTCTGTAGGAATTGTAGTTTGGGGCTTTTGGTGCCTAAATGAACCTGGAAGGGGAGCCCTTGTTGTGACTGACAGACAGATCAGCCGACTGAACCATTTGGATTTTGGGGAAAGTCCCAGACTGCTTGCAGTTTCAGATCAGATCTGAGTTGGGAAGTGAAGGAGTAACAGCTCGAGATAGTTGAACAGCAGTCCTGCATGGATTCGCTTGGGAGAGCTGTGAAAGGGCTGAGTTTTGGCCTGCCTTTCTGCCTGCTGTCCCGGAGAGGGAAAACAGAGTTGATTCGTACTGAATCCGATTTGTGAGAATGATTTAAGCCACTGGACTGTGACCAGGCTTTAACCTGAAGAAGACCGAAGATTTGCTGAATGTGATCGGCCTGTCAGGATTTCCAGCCACCTGTGAACTCCTGGTTTGTGCAGAGACTCTGTAATTGCGACTGGATAGCAATATGCCTGGTACAGTAGAATTTCTTACATGTAAATGTGCTGTGTGCTATTAGTGGGTCGTGGTTTGGTTCCCCACTGTGTGCTGAACTGTGTTCTGCTTGCTGGAGGCTGCATCCGGCTCCCACGGACTGAATCCGTATTCATCTCCATTGGGCCCGGGCCTTGCCACACTGGCCCAGCCAGACTCCCACTGCACAGAGAAAGCCATCGACGAGAGACCTGCCTGGGGATCAGCCCCCTGCTCATGCTTTGAACAGGAACAACACCTCGGTGATTCATGTGGGCCCTGCTTCTCCTGGCACTCCAGTTCAACAACCTGCTGTCTCGATTTCGTCCTGCCTGTGTCCTGTATTGAGTATCGTGAGTAAACATCAGGGTAGCTCCCTGCAACAACATCTAAATCTAAAGTGTTGTTATCTGATTGCTTTGTTGTCTTTTCTATCATGAACTGAGCCCTCCGGCTTTGGATTACAAATAGTGTGTGTTGTGCATGTTGCTTTCTTCCATCACAGGGCCCCAACCAGCTGTGACGCTGGCCTACCCCGGGCAACATTCCTGGCTAGCCCACCGTATTCCTACCTGGGTACCCAGAGTGTGTGACTGTGTAGGGACTCTGAAGTGCATGCATAACTGTCTGATTGATATAGCCTTTAAGCAAGTCAACCTGATCACGCCCCTTCCTTGTTCAAGTCCCCTGAATAAATCAGATCTAACTCTTTTTGCATTTAACCTGACTGTGGTTCCAGTTTGTGCCAAAAGTACTGTACTGTTTCTATTTGCTGTGCATAACCTTGTTTTACAGGGGGTCTCCAGGGTCGAGCAAGAGGAACCAGCCCTGGTGGTAGGTGCAAACTGTGTGGGTAATTGCCTGGTGAATAAGGGTAATTGTGAAAGTGATTGTTGTGTATTGTTCAGGCCACTAGAAGGGAAAGGGGGGGTTATAGTGTCCCAGAGGGCTGTGCCCAGGTTAGCTTGACCACTAACAACCCTGACCTCTGGGTGGAGGCACCCGTTTCAGTACCCAGGCCCCTTAACCTGCAACTAGCCATGCTGGCAGGGGTAGTAGTCCTTGGGATTGCGCAACCTAGGGGTTACACGTTAAAATGCATATCAGCTCCATGAGGCTAGAACTTTTTACGTATGCTACAATTGTTGGCAACTCCAATGAAAGAGAAAGATGTTATAGACTGTTACTGCAAGGCAATACGTTTTCTTTCCTTTGGAACTCAGGTGTTTTATCTGAACTGGAACTTCTTCTCTTCAGAGAAGCACAGGCCCCACATCTCTCTGGTGCTAGTAAGCCACCCTAACTTTTGCTCTTACTTTTTCTTTTCCCTGGTCAGGCTATGCCTTCAGTCTGTGCGGAGAAGCAAGCAGCTTCTCCCACCTGGTCCCTGGACCCAAACACCAAATCCTTCAGGGATTTCAGAAATTTTCTCCCTCTGACCAGTCCCTGATTGACCCTGGGAGCCTTGCTTCACCTGTAAATACTTCCCTTTGTGCAGCCCTCCATATTCCTTTCCTACCGTGGAGCTGCAGCCAATATGGGCCTAAAGGCCTACTCATAAATGGGGCCCCGGGGCCTGCCACAGACATGGGCATGGCAGGCCCACAGTGTACCCAGGCCGCAGCCCACTGACCACTCTGCTACTTTGAGCCGCCCTGCCATGCGAAGGATCCTGGGCCCTGCCACAACCCAGGCCTCCCGAGCAGTTCAAAGATCCCCCGCTGGTATCCTCTGCATCCTGTTCCCTCAGTGCCCCTCCAGATGCCAAATGGGCATGCCCCCGAGTGTTGCCTGCATCCCAACTTCCACCTCCTGAGCTTGCTATAAGCATCCAGCCAGGAGCAACCATCCAAGGCTTGTCCAAAGACCTGCAGCCCGCTAACTCTTGATTGATTGGTGCCCCAGGACCTGCCCTTCCAAGCAGGCCCCTTACCGGGTGAAAGCTCTCCTGTGCCCCCTAAACCACCTGGACCGCCCTGCCACACCAGGTACATGAGGGGACCACTGCCACTAGCCCCTTCCCTGTGGAAGCCCTGTCACAACTCCCACAGCCCTGGCAGCACAGGCCAACACCTGCAATGGGAAAACCTGAGGACCTCCTTAAGGCCCCACCATCTCCCTCCTACTGGGCCTCTACCAAACCAGCCTCGGGAAACTACAACTCCCAACGTCGCTACCAGTCTATCTGGTCACCCTCCTTACAGAGCACCCATTCCCTTGCCGACTCCACATCGCTGCACCCACCGACTCTACTTACTTGGGGGTCCCCCCCTTTAACAGGCCCAAACCCAGACCACCGAGTTCCTGTCTCTCCTTGCCTGTCTCTCCTTCCACTCTCCCTGCCAGCCTCCTCTTCAACTTCCTGTTCCTCCCTATTTATAACCCTGGAAATCCAGCTCTCTGCTGCCACCTCATGGCGACTAGCAGGAATCCCCCCTGAGCACCAATAAATCCCTAAACTCTGGGGAGGAATACGATGCTTTGTTTTTTATTTTATTTTTTTACCAGGAGAGACACACTAAGCTGAAAGCTTGTTTACAGGTGTGCCCTGGGAGCACAAGGAAGTTAAGTGACTTGCTCAGGGTCATAGAGTGTGCAAGTGGGGGATGTGGGATTCAAACCCAGGTCTCCAGGTCAGAGCCTTAAACCACTGTGCTATACTGCCTCCTTTAAAGGTTTGAAGTCTTTAACAAATGCTAAAGTAAACGCCAAGCGGTATGAAGTGAGTGCAGTCATACAAAACAGGAAGAAAAGAGCAATCTAAAACAGAATTGTAAGGGTTAGGTACACAGTTTCCACAGTTAACATAAACTGCTGCTTTTAATGATATTCATCAGTGTTTTATGCTAAAGCTTAATTTCCTGAAAATAAGTATGATGTGTAATGGTAGGGTGGCAAATAATCAGTTAATGAAATATACGCAATGTGTCAGAAGAGGAAAATGTACAGTATCTTTTCAGTATGGTCTCTTGCACCCCCGACTGTGGTGGCATTGGTGCTCTGTTTGGAGGCGTTACTGCAATATCCAGATAGTCTCCTATCTGGAACCTCTGTGACTGTAATGTCATGGAATCATCTGCACCCTTTCTTCCAGATACAGTACTGCCTATCGCCTTCACTCTGTAACAAGGTCTTTTAAAGTTAGGATAAACAATTGCGAAGCTAAAGTGTGTTCCTTTCTTTTGAGCTTCAGGGTAGATGGGAGGGGGTCCCTAAAGGGAGCATAAGCCTCTCTCAAAGAGAGGAGGCTTGCAAATATAAAAACACTTACTGATGTGGAGATTATGACATAGATACATGCCCTGCTGGCTAGTGGCTGCAAAACTTAATTTCGACCCCTGCAATACATTAGGACGGACCTTGACCCTATAGGATAGAATGGATGGAAACAGGCATTATTGTTATACTAGTATACATGAAAAGCACCACAAAAAGTGCAAAAATTTATTTTATATAGTGTCAGTTATAAAATTATTTCTTAAAGTGTATCAAAAATACAGTTCCTTACAGAGAATATGAAAATTAGTACATTAGCAAAATGTATTGTGTCCATCTCGCAACAAACGTGGTATCAGAGAAGTTATTTCTTCTCAAAACATAAAGGAATGGTAACAAGTTGAAGTCTGCACGTTCCATTGTAGTTCTTCTGACTGCCAGTTTTCCAGCTTTTCTATTCCATACGGTCCTACCATTACATTCTTGATAATTATTTCTTATACTGAATTTCTTTAGTATGCTAGTCTCTTAGAATTTTTAATTTGAATCTCATGTGCACACAGTCTTTGATGCCTAGTCTCGTGTTGTGTCTGTCTGTTTTATGAGTTTATATGGGCTGGGCAAGATGTGCAAGGTATAAAAGTGTAATCTCATGCAATTTGGCCAAGAGGACCACAAAGCTGAGGGATTCTGTCTGCCCAAACTGTGTGATATGATGACTCTGATACTATAATAGACATCTTGCACAGCACATGTAAATGCATTATAAATCACTCACCTTGGTCAGAATGATTTATAATCAGCTTTACTTTACATATAGAGAGAGAATAATGTTTGTGCAGGTGTGTGTTATGAGGACTTTTCACACACCCGAGGTGTGTGATAATCTCTCAAGGGGTTTATGAGATTATAACACATCAAGGGTGTGTGAAAAATAAAGTATGGGTCTGGGTGTGTAACGAGAATTTACAGACACCGGGGGTTTGATGCTACATAAACCCAGGCTGAACTTCGAGGGTTTATAACCCAGCATCTAACCCCAAGGGTGTGTGTAGTTCTAGCTAATACCAGACTCCATATTTTATTTTATATACTGTTGGGCTTCTTTTTCCCTCAGCAATTATATAAAAATAAAAGGCTGCTGCGCCGCCTGATTCCGATCATCGCCATGGCGCAGTCACGCTTCACTTTTTATTTTAAACTATTGTGCAAGATTCAGTTTCACTTTAATATAAATCATATATTCTAGTTAATAAGGTTGATGGCAAAATTGGTCTTTCAGTGAAAGGTACACCAATCTGCACTAAATGTGTGGACCCGATTTTTTTTTTTAACTTAAGCACAGCAAAACACCCTGGTATCTCTTCATCACCCGTCGAGTTCAATTTAATACTGTTCATAGTAACGCATTGTGTTTTTAGACGTTCAATACAATGTTTTCACAGGATGAATCTAAAACACAAACTACTTGGGAACTGATTTACCTTAAATGTTAAACTGCCTGCTGAATCCACACACACATACGGTTGGGAAGGAGACGGCGATCGAGAGCATTGAGGAGTCGCTGAGAGGCGCTTTTACAGAGTGGAACAGCGTGTTTGCCGTTATAAACGCTCCTTTATAACGGCAAATTACGCCATGGTTTCCCTATGGGAAAAAGAGGAAGCCATTAATTATATCCTCATAAAACACACACCTTGCACAGGTATTATTTGTCATAATTACTAGTGCAAGGGAATGAATGCAGAAGGTACTGGAGAAGTTCTGTCACAGACACAGACACACACACACAGTCTCTAACTCTACAGTACGTGGATTTTATTTCCTTTTTTTTTTAAACTTAAACTGTGGACTCGTAAGGAGTGAGACTAGTCAGCCTCTGGAATCCGCTACGGTCTGCTGCCAATTACAGTCACTGACTTCTGAAGTCCCCCACGAAGGGTATGAACAGCAGGATCAATCAGATGGGTTTTTAAACAGGTAAAGGTAGGATAAACCAGATAAATATTGAAAAAGTTTCATAGTTTACCTGCAAGGACGCTGAGAGGCAAACAATCAATGTCGTCTGTGCTAACAAACAACAGAGCCGCTATGTTTGCGGAACTCTTCAGCCTGCCTCCACACTGCATAAGAGCAGGTGATGTAGCGCAACATTCGTGACTGATGGAGAGCTTTTTAAAATGCCATAATAATCGATTCTACCAGTTATTAGTTTTTGAAACAGGTCGACTCTGTATATTAAAGGGGGTCACGGGTAATTTTATATATATATATATATATGTGTATACACACACACACATACATATAAAAGCCAATAAGATACCCCATGGGGCACTGATAGGGCTACTACTAGCAACATCAGTGAACGGGAACGAGACCAGGGTGTCGGGAGATGGCATGGGAGAGCAGGATCAAGCATCCCAGTGGAAGCTTTCCTCGTCTGGGGGGGGGTTCATCCTTGTTGCAGTAGTGCCACCTGGATGACCACAGGTGGCAGTGCTGGCAGGGCCTTGTGTGTGGGGGGGGAGAGGACCAGCCAAGGGCCAGGACTGTGCAGGCATTGCGTGCACTTGTGCATTGGTCTGTCTAATTTTCCGGCATTCTCCAGAGGGCCGGGACCAAGAATGTGGAAAAGACTCTGGCAGCACAGCTAGATAAAGGGCACACTTGAGCCCTGGTCTGACCAAACAACCACTCCCTACCCTGGATGTCCTCGGAGGAGGACCAACATCTTCACCTGGATTACTGTTCTCATCCAGGTGAGCCAGTGCTCTGCTTTCAACGCCGCTGAATGAGACAGCAGCTGTTTGTGGGATTAGAGGCTCTGTGCTGATTTCTGGAAATCCCGTGAAAGATTTATAATCATGAGAATGTGCCCAGTCATTATGATAACTGGAAAACTGAACATAGAGAATATGTGGAATACTGTGTTCAGTTCTGGAGGCGTCATCTCTGTAAGGACATAGCCAGGCTAGAGACAGTTCAAAGAAGAGCAACAAAAATGGTGCAGGGCCTGCACCAAAAGTCATATGAGGAGAGACTGAGGAGCTCAATATGTATACCCTGGAGGAAAGGAGAGAGAGGGGGAGATATGATAGAGACCTTCAAATATTTCAAGGGCATAAATAAGGTACAGGAGGGTAGAATCTTTCAGAAAAAGAGATATTCTAGAACAAGGAGTCATGACATGAGGTTGAAAGGGTGTAGACTAAAGGGTAACATGAGAAAGTATTTCTTCACAGAAAGGGTGGTAGATGCATGGAACAGCCTCCCAGCGGAGGTGGTGGTGGGGGGGCAAATTCAGTAGGGGAATTCAAAAATGCATGGGCTAGGCATGGGGAACCCTAGCAATAGGAAAGAGAATAAAGATGGAGATCAAGTAGGATTTGTGGCTTTTGCAGCATGTAGAGAAAATGGGCAGACTGGGTGGGCCTAGTAGTCCTTATGTGCCATCAGTTTCTATGTGAAACGAAAGTACATGTGTGCCTAAAAGTAATATGTTTTAGTCAAAGTTGCCCGTTAAGTCTGGGGCACATGAAGAGAAACCCAGGAAGAAAGGGGCATGAAGATAAACTCCCACCCAAAACACACACACTCTTACACTTCTTAACATAACCTATGAGAAGGGTCACCTTTCTTACACCTAAGGATGGGAGAACCCCATTTCGGATAAGTCTAGAACCACCCAGAACCTATGTTGTTTGCTGTACTAAACCTTATCAGAACCTTTTTTTTTTAGGTTTTAATAAGTTCTGATAACTATTAAAACATTGATTTTGCATCTTTTTATACTCCACCAGCAGGTCTGTATCTAGTAAGAAGGCTGGTGGCGGGGATTGAAGGACCCAAAAGGAGGCTGGAGGTAGTGGAGTACCACTCCAAGTTGGTTTTAGATTCCTTTCTTTTCACTGTTAAAAGCGAAAGGGGGGTGTGCAATGATGATTAAAACAACTTTTGTACCTTAAAAGGTTGTGAAAGTTCTGATAAGGCTTGGATAACTATCAGAACTTTTTATGGCTTCTGAGAACCTTTTAGAACCTGTGAGCCTTTTGTAGTTCTCCTATGCCTTCTTGCACTGTACCTTCTGTGTACCTCAGCTGTCCAGACACATACACATAGAGCTTAGGTTTGAAGTGTAGATTGCAGTCCCTTTCTCTTCCACTGGAACAAAATTCATAATATCTCTGACCTTGTGGTGGCGCTCAGCCTTTATCTGACACACACCTCAGAGACATAAACACTGGTTGACACAGTGAGAGTACAGTATGTAACGCAGGGGGAACTCCGCACTGCTTACAAATACAACACAAGTGGGCAGAGGGTTATGGAATGACGTGGCGGAGAGTGACTCTGGCTGTGTTTTCTCTGTGTACATACACGTTTACAGTAGAAAGTGGAAACCTTTTATGATATGACTGATATATAATGTGGAGATCCATTGCTGTGAATTTTCACTGTGTAATATTAAACCTTTTCCATTCACTCAAACATGTAGCACCCCAGTGGCCCTGCCTAATCAGATTAGATCAGACCTGCTGTGTGAAAGTAAAAGAAGTAAGTAATTACACACCACTGCCTGCTGCCTTCTCCGTAGAGAAGGCAGGCCAAGCCAGGAGTTCCAAGATGAACCATTATTCCTGCATGTGGGTCTGTTTATTTACTGTACATAGAGATAAAATGGGAAGTGCAGGCCTGATTCCCTCTATAATAGGAGATACAGGCTCCTCAGTTATATAACTGTTGTCATAGATTGTTGTGCACCCCTTAAATAGTGCTCAAAGACTGAGTGGGTACCTCTCACCCCCCCATCATCATCCAGTTTTAATATTTTTACTTTATAAGTTAATAGGGCCTCAAAGGATTTTCTTATGGTATAAGAAACTCTGACCGTGAGGTTTGGGGGAGAGGATTGCAAAGCTGAGCAGATCTTCAGTGGTATCAGTCATCAGGTTACACCGTAGGAACCTTCGCCATTGGTGAAGGGAAATCCACACAGAAGATTTTCAGCAGCACAGCTGGGGCCGCCCACACCGTCGATGTCAGCCGACGTCAGCAACTCTGTATAGGTGTAGGTGCCCCGCTCCCTCTTCAGTTCTTTCCCGCCGTCGACTTGCATTGCACAGTTTCTGTGGATGCTTCATCGCAGTGTTCGCGCCTTTTTCATCTACGGCCTTTTTTCCTCTACTTTTTACCTAAATCTCTTTTTAAGAGATTTCATTCTTTTGTTTATGATGAGAGTTAATCCTTTGTCTTCTCTTTTCCATCACTGCCACTAAAGAAAGAAGATTGCCTCTACAGACGAACACTCCGTTTGTGTCTGCCGTCTTGGGCCTGACCACAACATCTCTGACTGTGAGCTCTGCCAGATGCTTAACCAAACAATGCATAGGTGATGCAAGAAGGCTTTCAAAAAATTCCTAAGCCGGCCCGGTGGTGCAGAGGGCTGAGGCGCTGGACGTCACACCTCAAACCACACTGGCGAACTGGGTTCGGGAACGGACTCGGGCGCGGGGGGTCGACAGGGGAAGGGTTAGGATTGAGCATCCATAGGACAGCTCTCCTACCCTGGGGAAGGTTAGGGACGCATGATCGCTGTGCAATGGCCCCCGGTGGAGACCAGGGGCACAACAGAGGGATCGCATGAAGGGGAACACCAGAAAAAATGGAAATACTGCTCGCTGGCTGACCGAATGACGGCTCTCTGTCCCTGGTTGCCTCCAGTGCCTTCCCGGGCCTCCTTCTCCATGGCAGCATACCCGGGCCCTAAGAAGAGTGTGCTGGGGTCATCCCTCTCCCCCGGTGCCTTCCCCCTCAGAGGAGGGGGGCCCGCCCGGCGAAGGGATATGCTGGGATATCCCGGGGATCAGCTGCGATTTGAGGAGTAAGAGGAGGGCTGGGTTAGGACAGGAGGGGCTATCGGGAGACGTGCAGAGCCTGAAGGAGTGGGGGCCTGCGAGCATGAGGAGGGCGAAAAAAGAATATACAAAAAAAAAAAAAATTTACTGGTGGCGCTGAGGGTTGAGGTGCTGGACGCCACACTTGCTGCGCACTGCCACTCCGGGTGCGGGAGTGGACTCGCTCGCTGGTGGGCTGCTGGGGGAGTTAGGCTTGAGCGTCCCACGACAGCTCGCCTACTCCGGGGAGGGTTAAGGCATAGCCCGAACACTTGTCTGACTCTGAGCGGAGGCTCGGAGTACTACAAGCCCCCAATATTAAGGGGAAGGGCTGCCGACATACAGCGTGACTTCGGCGCTCAGCGCCTTGACGTCAGGGGTCTTACGCTGTAGGGGGTGGGAGAAAGCGGAAAAATGCCTGCCATCGCCGGGAAGATGGAGCCCCTGGAGACGTGCCCTCGATGTGCCTTCGCCCGCCTGATGGCCCCCGGACCGACGACAGTTGATTGTTGGGGTAAGGGGGCCCTGCCCCATCCCTGCTCGGGGGGTAAACCGAAGCTTCATGGGGTTCCTGTGGGGTCATACGGGCAGGGTGGAAGGCAGAGGGATGTCTACATTGGGGCTCCTGAAGGGTCGGGGATGGCAGGCAGGAAGGCGAATAAATAGTAACTTCAAAAAAAAAAAAAAAATTACTGATTGAACAGCAGGTAGCCAGCTCTGGACAGGGGTCCTCCAGGGGCCCCAGCCGCTCAGTTGCGAGCTGGCTCTTTGACCTCCCAGGCCCGAGACAAGCCCTCAGGGAAAAGTCATAAAAAAGACCTGGATCACGACCGCTCCTCCCCCACCAGTGGTGAACCCACTCTCTGTCAGCTTCTTCTTCGGGGTCTTCGTCAGCTGTGGCTGCTCTGATATAGAGGCCAGCTATCCAGGTCTCATTGTCTACCAGACCCATATCAACAGCACCCCCACCCGACACACAGGGCACCTGGACGTCGACCTCTGGATCATCAGCCCCTCCGTCATCAATGGGCTTGTCGTCGACGACCAACCCATCAAGGCCTGCCCCTTCTCCTTCCAGGGCTACAGGCTCCCAGGACACAGCCAGAGGGCCTTTGGCACCTGTGTCATTGAACCCCCCCTCCGTTGATGTCCACTATTGACCTGAATGAAGTACTGGTCAAGTTCACAAATATACTCATTCAGCAGTTGGGTGCTTTGCATAGGCCCACTTCACTGACGCTGTCGATGGCATCTTCATTGTTAATGTCTGTTCGTTGACCCTAGGAGACACCCTGTGGGCCACCACTGGTGAATCCAATGCCAGACCCAAATGGAGAGGTCGAGGAGGAGTATCACCCTGATCTTATCCTCCCTGATGATGTAGAGGATGAGGAAGAAGAGATTCCGATCTCAGACAAGTCCACTGCCTCCTCGGTCAGTGAGGACTCTGTGAAGCACACATCAAGGTCTTCTCCTGAGGATGCCACATTTTTTAATGTGATGAAGCAGTTATCTGTCACTATGGGCTTCCAGACTGACGAAGAGGATGTCACCAGGAAAGACCTGGTAGACGTTCTAGAGATCCCTGAATCTCTCCCTAAGATCATTCCTCCAGTGCTTCCAGCATTGAAGAATGCCACCATGGCAGCCTGGCACAGGCTAGACATGGTGCCAGCAATACCATGAAGGGCGGCCAAACTGTACTACGCCCCTCAGGGTCTTCCTTATTTTGCTGCCAGGCATAAACTGACTCTGTGGTCATCAAGGCAGCTCATGACAGATCTAAGGTGCCTAAATACCTTAACTCCCTTCCCCCAGACAAGGAATCTCGTAGAATTGACCTTTGGGGAAAAAGGGTTTATGCCTCCTTCACCTTGGGTATGGGGATTGCAAATCATCTGTCGCACATGGTTACATACCAAAATGCCAACTGGAGAAAAGGCAAAGCTGCCACTCAGGCCCTCCCTGATGGCTCCCAGAAGCAGGAACTGCTTTAGTGTTTCCAGACTGCTGACGATGTTAGCAAACACCTCCTCAGTGCCCTGTACAACGTGGCTGATACAGTTGCTAGAGCAGCTGCCACCGGCATATGCCTTCATAGGCACTCCTGGCTTAGGGTCTCTGGATTTGCAGCTGATGTGCAGAATAAGGTGCTTAATGCCCTTTTCAGTGACACCAAGCTCTCTGGCCCTGATGTTCAGAACTTCACAGATGATCTACAGGCCTTGGGCATGGCCATGAAATTGGTCTATTCCTTCTACCACACTCAGCCAAGGAACAGAGGGCAGCCTCCTTTTAATAGACAGGCCAGTAGGCCCAGATTGGCTGCCCGTACCCAGGGAAAATGTAGAGCCCAGGCTCCCTTGCCTGCCTCCTCTGATGCTGGAGCAGCAACCAAGCAACCCAGAAATGATGGACCAGCCTCTCTGGCTGGCTCCACCTCAGCTTGACTCCTTGCCAGACCCCACTCCTCTGGTTCAAACCCAGGAGGTGGTGGCCAGAGGTTGATTCTCCCTCCTTCTGAATCAATGGAGGACCATAACTTCAGATGCATGGATTCTGCAGATCATAGAGAAGGGTCACACCCTGGAGCTTATACAGCAGCCTCCAGACACCCCTCCACCTCCCTCCAACTATCCCCCACCTCACTTATCTGTTCTCCAGGAGAAAGTACACTCTGTTCTGCGCAAACAGGCAATTGAAGCAGTGCCCTGGTGCCAGAGAAACCAATGTTTTATTCCACGTTCTTTCTGGTCCCTTAAAAGACCGGAGAGCTGAGGACACTCTTAGATCTGAAGGAACTCAATCTCTTTGTCCAGTACAAAAGGTTCTGGACAGTAACTTTGCCAGGCCTAATGCCCCTCCTGAAGACCGGGCACTGGCTCTGTTCTCCGGACATGCAGGATGCTTACCTGCATATCTTGGTCATTCCTCCTCACAGGACGTTTCTTCATTTTGCCTTTCAGGGTTAGCATTACCAATTCAAAGTGCTGCCCTTTGGCTTACCCTCTGCACTGCAAGTCTTTACCAGGTGCTTGGCAGCGGTCACAGCAGCTCTCAGAAGAGAAGGACTGTATGTCTTCCCTTATCTGGACGATTAGCTTCTCAAGGCCCCGTCCAGGAAACAGCTTTTGCTGACTCTGGACCATACCCTGCAGCTCTTCCACTCCCTGGGTATAACTGTCAGTCTGCCCAAGTTGGTCCTGGTACCGTCCCAAAGGCTGCAGTATATCGGGGTGGTTCTGGATTCTGAAGAGGGGAAGGCATTCCTGCACCAAAACAGGGTGGAGTGCCTCATGGCCCAAGCTCAGGAAGTTGCTCAGAGATGGTACATTCCAGCCAGTGTGTACCTCAGGCTGTTGGGCCTCATGGCAGTCGCCATTCACACCATTCCGCTATCCTGGCTTCACACGCACACCCTTTAGTGGACCCTCGGTACAGTGGGATCGGTGCATGGATGACTTGTAACAACTAGTCCTAGTCTCCTACCCAGTATGCAAAGTACTGCAGTTGTGGGTGTTGAGTGGGGGGGTCTAGGTATGGGTGAGTGGGGATTCGGGGGGTAGATTGGCGATGGACCATTTTCTTTACTGCAGGTTTTAAAAAAAAAAAATTAGGAACAGTTTTCTTCATTTCAGGGCAACCTAGCCGACACTGGGAATTGGGCACCTCAGTGCTGGGATGCTATTTAGGTGCACTGGGGTAGGCACCCTGGTGCCACCACCATGTATTTGGCAAGGTGGATTAGCTACCTGGAAGGGAGGCGGACTAAGAGAAGCAGTACCAGTGGTGAGCACCCCAGTCCACTTATTATTTATAAAAAAAAGCAAATGTGGGAAGGGGGCACATGATCTGGAAGGGGGGAGGGTTTGCAAGAGATACCAAAGGTGGGCACCCTGGTTCACTTTCCTGTTCAACAGAGGGAAATCGGGGTGGCTGCTCTGAGGGGGAGGGGAATAAACAAGAGACAAATAGATAGATAGAGAGAGAGAGAGACCACGATCACCATCTCACTGCTCCAGCTGAAGCTGGCAGCACAACTCCAGTTGTGGCTTCACAAGTCAAGAAAGTCCCGCTGTTCTCATACCGAGAATGTAAGTGTGCTGCTTCTCTCACTAAGCTGGGCAGCCAGGATTTTTGGGTGCCCAGAAACACCATTTACAACAAGCTGACCCAGTGGCACAGAGGGCTGAGGCACTGTGGAGAGCCTTACCTCGTGCCACGCCAGCACCTGGAGTTCAAGAATGAGCTTGGGTTGCTATAGGGCTAGCAGGGTGGGGAGGGCAGGGATATGGCGTGAGTAGCAGACTGGCAGCTCTCCTCTCCCAGACAGGGGTGGTTCACCTTCCTGGCTTTTCGCTGCTACCAGGTAGAGGCCTGGTGGTAGCACCGATACTACGGAGAGGACCAGATGGGCATCTGGGTGGGTGGAAGGAAGGCCTCGGTTCCAGAGTGCATGCATGTCTCCACATTCATGAGCTTCTGTGCTGCACCACTGCTCTGGGACACAGGGAAGAAAAGCAGGTGGAAAATGGAAGGGGCACCGGGCTTCATGAAACTCTGCCTGAGGTGCCAACGCAAGGATCTGTTCAAACAACATGAAGTCTTGCTATATTATAGACATTAGCAGTTTGTTCCAGCTCTAGAACTGCCCCGGAGTGAAATGGTTAAAACCATTCCAAAATAGAATTTTGGCACGAGAGCAGCTCTATCTGTGTCATTTCAAACTTGAACTGTCAGATTCTTTACTCCGCCTCAGTGAACAGTCGCTCGAGATTTCTCCTTCTGCTCGGTTCATTTCTCGGTTTAAAAGTGTTTTCTCGGTTGGATTTAACGAGAATAGTTTTATTTAACACATAAAACCGTTTGGTTCAAGCTCTATCTGTGGTAACTGTAAGTAAATGAAGGTTTTCTCTGTGTGGAACTTGTAAGTTATCGGTTCGGTTTTGAACCGATCAGTGGGTTTAAAACTCATTTAAAACTAAAAGTTACTATTTTAAGTCGCGGTTCCGGTTCTTATGGTTCTAAAAAAGCGGTTTAATACGGTTTTCCAATACCAGTATTCTGATTTAGGAACCGATAAGGGTGTCTTACTACCTGGCACTGCCGTTAAAGGGCAAGTTTTTGGTTAGGCTGGCATTATGTCTGAGAAACCCAAAAGAAAACCGGGCCCACTGGGTTTCAACACTGTGATGGTTGTGGGAAGTCTTTGCCAAGCTGACCCACACACCACATGTGTTTATTGTCTGGGGTTTGACCACCTCCAGTCAGACTGCCAGGTATGTAAGAATTTCCCTGCAGCCACCCTGGAAAAAAGATTGGGCAGGCTCAGGGAACGAGAGGCCAAAAAGTCCGCTGACCCGGATGGCCAGCCCAGTTCGGTGCCAACCGAACCAGAGGGAGTGCCCTCTGACCAGGGCCAGACTTCCTCGGGCAAAAGAAAAGCTGGTTCTGAGGAACCAATTCCAGTAAAGAAAACAAGAAAATCAGCAGGTCTGGAGTCCAAAATTCCTTCTCCAACTGCTGCAGAGATAGCAAAACCCATACAAATTGTCCAGTCACTGTCTCAGGGTCCGTCCGAACCACCACTATCTGGTAAAGGTCGGTTCGTCGGTCTCAGTGGTTCAGGATTATGATATTGAGGAATTTTATGAACCAGAGGAGGGGAGGAGGATTATGAACAGTATGAATGTGGCTGGGAAGGTCTGGGTGTGCCCATTGAACGGACATCTCCCCAGACAGACCTTTAGAATCTCCCCTATGCTGTCTGAGTCCCCATCTCATTTTATGTTTTATAAAAGTTGCTGAAACCCTCCAGCTTCCTTTAGAAGAGGCTGTGGATGAGCAAGAGGAGCCTGATTTTGTAGAAATGATGGATATTCCAGAGTCTAGGAGATTGTCTATTCCTTTACATAAGTCTTTTAGGAAACAAACAATTAAAATTTTAAAAGCTCCTAATTCTGTGCCTCCTGTAGATAAAAGATGGACAGAAGGTATACATTGTCAGGCCCTGATACAGAATTCCTTTCTCAGCAATGCAGTCATGTTGGGGTAGTTCAGGCTGCTGCCTGTGATAAAGCTAATATTCTCTTGGCTACATATCCGACAAAGGATTCCAGGAAGATTGATGCCATGGCAAAAAACAGTATATGGCAGCCTCTCTGGGACTCAGGCAAGCAAATTATATGGCTTATGTAGCTAGGTATCAGAAATCTAGATGGGATACTGTTATGCAATTGGCCAAGCAGGCCCATGGCCAGCTGGCTAGTGAACTAGAACAGGTGGCTGCTGATGGCATTGAAGCCGCTAAGGTTCAGTTTCATGCTGCTGTGGATGTTGATGTGTTCCTCTAGGGTCATGGCGACATCTGTAGCTTTTACGTAGGTTGGCCTAGCTCAGGTGTACTAGTTTGTCACAGGATACCCAGACTAAGGCTATGGATTTTCCTGTGGTGGGAAATTCTCTGTTTGGAGAGCAGACAGAGAATTACATGAAGAAGATGGATGAATATGGGACTACTTACAAGAGTGCCCAGCTAAGGGCGGCAAGCCACTCCTCAAGGCATGCCCCAGGGGTGAGGTAGGCCTTTCACAAAGCCTTTCTACCAGACTCAGGCCTCCTCTGCCTTTGCTAGAGAGGCTTCTTCAGGCGGGGCAGGCGAGGGTGGGCAGACCTGCTCCCCCAGCCTAAAGCTCCTTGAAACAGGCACCCTGATGGGGTGCCCAGGGCCGATCTCCTGTACCAGTGGGGGCAGGCTGGCTTACTTCAGTCAGAATTGGGCTTCTTTAACCTCAGACAAGTGGGTTCTGAAGTAGTAAGCCAGGGTCTGGTTCTCAGCTTAAAAAGTTTCCCAAGTTGAGAAGCAGACTTTTCTACAAGTGCTTCAGAGACCCTTGCTCTGGAAACAGAGGTCTCATCCTGTTAGCTCTCAGAGCAGTGAAAGGTTCCTCCCCTGCATCAGGGCAGGGTCTGTATTCAGATACTTCCTTACCCCAAAAAGACAGGAGAATGGCGGCCCATTTTAGATCTCAGATATCTGAACAAGCATCTTTTGAAACCAAAGTTCAAAATGATAACTCTGGCAATGATTTTACCTTCCCTAAGGCCAGGGGACTGGCTAGCCTCCCTGGACCTCAAGGATGCCTATTTCCATGTCCTAATCAGAAGATCCCATCGAAAGTACCTCAGATTGAACTGCCCTCAGGTCATTACCAGTTCAGAGCAATGCCTTCGACCTTACCTCTGCTCCAAGGGTATTCACAAAGTGTCTAGCAGTGGCAGTGGCCCACTTAAGGAGAGCAGAGGATTGCTGTTTTTCCCTATCTAGACGACTGGCTCATTGTAGGCCAGTCCCCAGAACAGGTAAAATCTCACCTGCAGGTCACCCAGCAGCTTCTCACCTCCCTGGGTTTTCTGCTAAACCTACCAAAGTCAGTTCTGGAACCAGTCCAGGTACTCACCTTTATAGGGGCAGAATTGGACACAAAGCTAGCCAGAGCCTTTCTTCCCCCAGAAAGGGTAAGGAATTTAGTGGCTCTGGCCTCTTCCTTCACTCTGCAGGTCTCTCGACCAGCAAGACACTTTCTGCAGCTCCTGGGGCACATGGCTGCATCCACAGCTGTTGTGCAGGGAGCCAGATTTCAGATGAGAGATATTCAGTTTCACTTGAGAACCTTTTGGACTCAGAGAAGAGACCCCCTTTCCAAGTTGGTCCCAGTGACTCGAACCTTGATCCTAGCTCTCCAGTGGTGGCAGGATCAGAGCAATTTAAGAGCGGGGGTCCCCTTCATTTCTCCTTCTCACGACTTGACTCTCACTACAGATGCTTCCCTTCTGGGTTGGGGAGCCCACATGGGCGACCTTTCCACTCAGGGAGTTTGGTCCCCCCAGGAATCTCTGCTCCACATCAATTTGCTGGAACTCAGAGCTGTCTTTTTAGCTCTTCAAGCTTTTTCTGCATCTGTCCACGACAAGGTGATACAAGTCAGAACAGACAACACCACAACAATGTGGTACATCAACAAACAGGGGGCACTCGGTCTTCGGCCTTGTGCACCGAGGCATGAAGTTGTGGTCTCTGGCCTATTCCCTGAACACTTCCCTCATAGCAGTTCATCTTCCAGGGAAGGACAATGTCCTACCGGATGCCCTCAGCAGGATTTCCCAGGGCCATCACGAATGGTCCCTGGATCCTCAAGTGCTGGGGATAGTTTTTGCCAGGTGGGGCATCCCTCAGATAGATCTTTTTGCAGCCCCAGACAATCACAAACTTCCTCTGTTCTGTTGCAGGCCTCCAGTGCTGGGCTCAGTTCCCTGGATGCCCTTCTTCTGGATTGGGAGGAAGTTCTCTATGCTTCCCCTTTCCTCCCATTCAAAGTACTAGTCAAAAATCAGATCTCAGCCTTGCAGGGTGATTCTGATTGCCCCGGATTAGGCCAGGCAGCCCTGGTACCACTCCTTCTGTCTCTGACAGTCCATCTTCCCCTGTGCCTCCCCAGGAATCACAATCTGTTGACTTGTGCCCAGGAAGGGGTTTGGTATCCGGACCTCATCCCTCAACCTCAAGGCCTGGCTCTTGAGGAGTTAGGACTAGCTGATTTACACCTCTCAGGGTGTTCTTGAGATCCTAAAGGCTTCCAAGAAGCCTTCCACTAGGGCTACTCTTATAGTTCTAAATGGAAAAGGTTTCCATTTGGTGTGCTGGGAAAATATTTCCCAGAATCTGCTGAATTGCCTTTTTTGTTAGATTACATGGTACATCTTAATTCCTTGGGTCTCAGACCAGCTACCCTGAGAGTTCATTTGTCAGCTGTGTCTGCTTTGTGTCAGCAGGAAAGTCATCCCTCTTTCCTCTCATCCTGTGTTTTCCAAGTTTTTAAGTGGTTACTCCATACTAATCCTCCCTTTGGGAACCCGCCCTGCTTGGGACCTTAATGTTTGCATTGCCCAGTTAATGCAACCCCTTTGAACCTCTGTCTTCTGCAGAGCTTAAGTACCTAACTTGAAAAACTGTTTTCTCTAGTGGCTATCACCTCTGCCAGACGATAAGTGAATTGGCAAGCCTTGTCAGTGGAGACTGACTTTATTTCTTTCCACAGGGATAAGGTAGTCCTTAGGACTAATAGGAAGTTTTGCCTAAGGTGGTTTCAGATTTCCATCTTAATCAATCTATCTCCCTTCCAGTATTTTCACTGATCACTCCTCTTGGGTGAGAGGAGGTTGCACAACCTGGATGTTAAGAGCTCTTAGTTATTATATAGGCGTACCAAAGGTCACAAGGTTGAATCCTCCAACTTTCCTTACCTATGGTGAAGTTGGGAAGGCAAACCTGCACTAAGAGATCAATAGCCAGGTGGATTGTCTCTGTATCCAATTTTGTTATCAGAAAGTGGGCAGAGCCCCCGGTTTGAGGGCTCATTCTACCAGAGGTACAGCTGCGTCTCTAGCTGCTGCCAGGATATTCCTTTAGTAGAGATTTGCCAGGCTGCTACTTGGAAAGCGGTACACACTTTACCAAGCATTACTCCCTGGATGTCCAGGCCAGGAGAGAGATGCTCGGTTTGGCACAGCTGTTCTTCAGAGCCTATTCCTAAGTAGGTTCTGCCCTCCTCCATGGAAAGTACTGCTGTGTATTCTGCTAATGTCTATAATATAGCAAGACTTCATGTTGTTTGAAGAAAAAATTACTCACCTTAGTAATGTTGTTTCTTCTAATGGAGTCTTCTATTATAGACCTCCCAACATGCCCTCACAGAACCTCTACTTGGTGGGGTGCGGCAACTTAGTGTGGGCACTACTTATGTCCTATTAGCATTTTGTCCCCTTTGGGACTTTGGGGGTGTGTATGTGTCTGCGTGTGTGTGTTTTATTATACTTATGTTCCATTTTCATATTATTAGAATGGTGTTAGTATTTCTGGTCCCCTGACTTGAGTCTTGGTGTTGGGACCATCAATGGTTGTTATTATTTAGGTAGCCATTTGGCTGAGTGTAGGTTACAGCTTCCACACAGACCTTAGTGAGTTTGGCTTGTAAAGATCTGACGAGTTCAAGTTTGAAATGACACAGATAGAGCTGCTCTCGTGCCAAAATTCTATTTTGGAATGGTTTTAACCATTTCACTCCGGGGCAGTTCTAGAGCTGGAACAAACTGCTAATGTCTATAATATAGCAAGACTCCATTAGAAGAAACAACATTACTAAGGTGAGTAATTTTTTCTTCTATCTTCTTTTCCTTTTTCTGTCTGGTTGCTCAGCCATTTTTTCTTGTGAAACCTAGGAACTGATCACTCCAACAGTCTTGCAATTCTCTGCCTCTCACTGTCTCTCTGCCTTCCCTTGCTATTTCAGTTTTTTCTTCCCCCTTGCATATCTGCAGGTATAAACATTTATGTGAATCTTTAAGTGGAAATGTCACTAATACTGGGAGCCCTTTGTTTAAAACTGTATATAGTTATACTGTTGAAATGATTGAAAAAAGCTATTTGGAACTTAAGGGTTAACCTGTGATGCAGTTTTAAGCCTTTTGCAGTGCTGTAAGCAAGAGGTCAATTCTGGGTCACTATGTTCTTTTTGCTGCACCTGCATCGAAATTGACTTAAGAACATTATATAAGAAGCAGGCTCTCTTAACGAGTTCCCAGACAAAGACTTATAAAAAGAGCAGCAGTGTTTTTGCTAGAGAGACAAGGAGAGTGAGAGACTGAAACTTGGAATTAAGAGATACCCCCAGAAGAAGTACTTTGTTTTCTCTGTTTGTACTGCCTTCATAAATAGTCACACTGAATAATTTTTATTTTTATTTTGCTGTTATTGAGATAAACAAAACGCTATCTGCAAATTTTGAAACTGCTCCTGATTTTCCTATGGTTCCTGACTTGTGCCTTGTCAACAGATGGTGTCAGCCTGAGTGGGATTTATGCTGTGCATATTCTAAGCCAGGAGTTTTGTGTGGGGGTACTAAGTACCAGGGAAGCATAGAAGAAAGGTATGGCTTGTGCATCAGCAAGTCCAGGAGTGATCACCAGAAGAATGGCGGCCACACTAGGAGAGACAGAAGTCCAAGCTGAGACTGTATAGCCAGCACCAGTGATGGAAAAAAAAGAACAGGCAGTGACAGAACCTGAAAGCCTGTCTGCTGTCTTCAAATGGTGAGCTATACAACAAACAGAGATGGAGAAACAGAGAAAAGAAAAGAAGAGATGCAATGACAGCAGCAGCAGAGAAAAGAAGAGATGCAGTGGCTGGGGCAGTGATAGCTGGATACCTTGCAAGCTATGAAAGCTGGAGGATCTGGCACTGGTCCAGCAGAGCAACAAGACACAAACAACTTAAAATACATTAAACGTACAAAGTTGTGTCCCTCGGATGATATCGAAGCATATCTGACAACTTTTGAAAGGATTGCCGCAGCCTGCCAGTGGCCAAAGCAGCAATGGGCAATCAGACTGGTACAGTACCTTACCTGACAGGGAAAGCCCAACTTGCCTATAGCAATATGGACACCACACAGTTTGAAACCTTCGACCTTGTGAAAAAAGAAATCCTGAAAAGATGCAACATCTCAGGAGAGACCTACAGGCAAAGATTCCGGTCCCTGAAGAACAGCTCAGTCAACAATCCATGAGAAGCTTCATCCGACTCAGTGAACTCCTTAGTAAATGTTTCCAACCAGAGGGCAAAACAGTCCCATAGGTCATTGGCACATTTGCAGTGGAGCAATTCATCAACATCCTGCCTACAAATGTGCAGCTTTGGGGAAAAATACCGACCAGAAAGTGGCGAAAAGGCTGTTTCTTTGGCTGAAGTCTACCAAATGGCCAGACAGACGCCACAGCAGCGAGGTAACAGCCAAACACCGGTAAGTAACTCTTTTTCCCATTTAAATTCCAAATCTGACAAGAACTCTGGTTGGGGTAACAAATTTACACCCAAAGACTTTATTTGCTATGACTATAATAAGCCAGGTCATATTGCAAGAAATTGCTGTAGTAAGAAGAGTGACACTGGAGCAGATTTGTCCTTAGCAAATTGGAGCAAGTAGTTAACAGATGTGAAGGTGGGAGATAAGGCTGTGAAGGGACTTATAGATTCAGGAAGCCGACAGACCCTAGTGCATATTGCAGTGCTGGGAAAACAGTGTCCAAAAGGATGAGGTACTGGTGTCATCTGCATCCACGGGGACACTCAATACTATCCCACTACCCAAGTTACTCTGAATATTAAGGGTGTGTCACACCAAATTAAAGTGGGGGTAGTACCCAAGTTATCTGTACCTGTGATTACTGGAAATGACTTTCCAGGATTTACAGAATTAATCAAAGAGGGAGTAAATCCTGATGTTTCAGCAGCTGTGGTGACAAGAGCTCAGGCAAAGAAAATCTCAGATGGTGGGGACTCTTCTTTTTGCTGATTTTGATTCGGACTTGTTTGAGCACAGCTCCAAGATCTGGAAATCCAGGAAAGAAAGACAATGTCTGAAGAAACAGTGGCAACAAAAGACTGATGGACATAAGGGGTTAACATATGAAAATGTTGAAACTAAACTGATCACTGATTTTGATTTTCTTTCAGAACAAGCTCCTTTATAACTGCAAATTACGCCACGGTTTCCCTATTGAAAAAAGGGGAAGCCAGTAATTATAATTGGTTATCCCACAAAAATATAGATCTAAGTTGTTACAGGTAGCACATGATAGTCCTATGGCTGGTCACTCGGGGAAGGATCGCACTCTTGCCAGATTGCTGTACAGATTTTACTGGCCTGGAATTCATGAAGATGTTGCTACCTAGTGCAGTTCTTGTGCTGAGTGTCAGGAAGTAGCCCCAGTGACTAAAAAGACAAGGTGCCTCTGGTGCCCATACCCTTGCTAGATGTGCCTTTTGAGAGAATTGCAATGGATGTGGTTGGCCCCTTCGAGAAAAGTAAAAAGAGTAATCGATTCATTTTGGTAGTATGTGACTATGCTACTCAATACCCAGAGGCAGTTCCATTGCGTACTGTTACAGCCCCAAACGTTGCAGCAGAGCTTGCCAAAATTTTCAGCAGGGTGGGCATACTTAGAGATTATTACTGATCAGGGTAGTAATTTTGTTGCTACGTTACTGAAGGAGCTGTACCAACTACTAAGTATCACTGTCATAAGAACCTCCCCTTATCACCCTCAGACAGACGGTCTTGTTGAGCATTTTAATCAAACCCTAAAACACATGTTAAAAAGGTTTGTAAAGGGAAGGGAAACATTGGAACCAACACTTACCTGCTTTTTGCTTACAGAGAAGTGCCGCTGGCATCAATAGGTTTTTCACCATTTGAAATGCTGTATGGTAGACAACTTAGAGGGCCACTAGATGTAATAAAAGAAAATATGGGAAGATAACCCCCATCAAAAACAATGTATTACATCTTATAAGTGTGCCCTGAGAAAGAAGCTGGCAAAATATATTGAAATCACCCATAGTAATCTGGAAGAGGCCCAAAATCAGCAGAAGGTGTATTATGACCATGGGATAAAAGAAAAAGTTTTTAAGCCAGGTGAAAATGTCTTGCTACTGTTACCCATAACAGAAGATAAACTATGTAATGAAGTGGCAGGGGCCTTATAAAGTGCCTAGATGTACTGGCACAGTTAACTATGAGATTGAGACCCCCGATAGGAAACATCCTACTAAGATATATCATGCTAACCTCCTCAAGAAATGGAATGAAAAAAACACCAGAAGCTGCGTTGCTGATTTTACCAGAAACTGATAAAGAAGATACTGATATTGCTTATGACAGACTGGAACAAACTGTACCTGCTGATGCTGTAAAGGTGAATGTTTCCTTAACCTCCGGACAAACTGCAGAAATTTGTAACTTGCTAAAGACATTTAACAGTACTTTTACCACAGTACCAGGCCGAGAAAAAGGGGTCATGCATGTAATAGTGACAAGGAATGCTCATCCTATTAGACAAAAGACATACAGATTACCAGAGCAGTTAAGAGCAGGCGTGGTTAAGGAAATACAAACAAGCATTTGTCAATGCCGAATGTTTGCTTGCTGGTATTGGCAGTGGTAGTGTAGAAGTTACAGAGCTGCGTAATAGGAATGGCAGTGAAGTATTGAACTGAAGCCAACCCCATCACCACCCTGCGAAGTGACAGGCATTGGGGTGTGCCTTTGGGTAAGTCAGGCATAACCAGCCATTTCACCACACCCCACTCTGCAGAGACTGACAAGTGGCACGTGTTCCTTGGGGTCTTTGGCCCTTATGCACACCCCATTTCATTAGGAAATATGGTGAGATGGGTGCGATATAGGAGAATGGGGTGAAGTTTGGGGCCGAAGAGTCCAAGGCATACCTCGATGCCTCTCAGTGACTGCAGGGTGTGGAATGGTATGAGCATCACAGGCAAGAATCCCAAGTCACACCCCTGATTCCTGTCATTCTCTAGAGGGTTAGGCGATTTAGTTGAAAAGCCTAATACCATGAGCATTCGTTGGTATTTTCACTCCAAATTTTCAACATGTTTGTTTGTGACCCCACCTCATGAACAGGGGAATATCAGTTTAGTAGCAAGCTGCTTATGCACAGTGACTACGGCATTTAGCACCACAGGTGCAAAAATATTCCGAACAGGATGTAAAAAATGACAGCTGTACTTTTTCATGGGGAGGTGTAAAAATGGCTATGTTGCAAATGTGTAGTAAAAATATTTAAAAAAATGGTGAAGTCACGAGCGTACATAGAAACTGTGCAATGCACACCCGTAATATAATTAGGTTGGGGATTTTTTATAGCAGATTGTCAACTCAGGCATTTGGTGCCTCCGGCTCATGAACAGTGTCACTGTGATTTTCTTTATCTGTGCCGAACAATGATTTCCCACAGCGACCACAATCTCTGCACTGAAAGTGTGAAAATACCGCCGACCATGTTGTGAAAAATGGCAGCTGTACTGTTCATAGGAAGTGTGGAAAAATACCCTAGTGAAAATCTGGACTGAAAAAATTACAAAGTCAGGAACTAACGAGGATCGTGGAAACTGCACAATGCTCACTCATAACAGTCATTTATGGACTTTCGTCACCAAATTTTCAACATTGCCATTTTAAGCCCTCTGCTCATGAACAGTGTAACTGTGATTTTCTTAATCTGTCCTAAACATTGCTTTCACACACCAACAGCACCATTATGCGCTACATGTGCGATAACACATTTTGGGTGACATATGAAAAATTGCAGCTGTACTGTTCATAAGGAAGTTTAATAAAAAGGACATGTTGAAAATCTAGAGTGAAAATATTAAATTTGCAAACTTACGAGCATGCATAGGAACTGTACAGCGCATGCTCATAAAGTCATTTAGGAATTTTTCACCAAATTTTCAACATAGCCATTTAAAGCCTCTGCTCATGAACAGTGTCACTGTGGTTTTGTTAATGTGTCCCATACATTGAGTTTGCACACCGACTGCGCCATTGTGCGCTACATGCGGAAACACGTTTTGGGCAGGATGTGAAAAATGACAGCTGTACTGCTCATAAGGAGGTGTGGAAAAATGGCAATGTTGAAAATCTGGAGTGGAAATATTGAAAATTCGCAAACCTATGAGCGTGCGTGGGAACTGTGCAACGCACACTCGTAAAACAGTCATTTTTAGGAATTCTTTCACCAAGTTTTCAACATTGCCATTTTAAGATCTCTGCTCATGAACAGTGACACTGATTTTCTTAATGTGTCCCATCACTGAGTTCACTATCGACTGCGCCATTTAATGCGTACATGGAGCAGAAACACGTTTTGGGTGAGATGTGAAAAATGACAGCTGTACTACTCATAAGAAGGTGTGGAAAAATGGCAATGTTGAAAATCTGGAGTGGAAATATTTAAAATTACGCAAACCTATGGCGTGCGTAGGAACTGCTGACTAGCGCTAAATAAAACAGTAATTTTAGGAATTTTCACAAATTTTCAACATAGCCATTTCAGACCTCTGCTCATGAACAGTGTCACTGTGATTTTCTTAATTTGTCCCGTACATTGATTTCGCACACTGACTGTGCCATTCTACGCTACATGGGAAACACATTTGGGTGAGATGTGAAAAATGACAGCTATACTACTCATAAGAAGGTGTGGTGAAATGGCAATATTGAAAATCTGGAGTGAAAATATTGAAATTTTGAACTTCTGACGAGCCTGCGTAGGAACTGCATAGCATGCGCTCGTTAAACAGTCATTTTGGAATTTTGGCACAAAATTTTCCAACATAGGGGTTTTGGGCCCCTTCTCATGAATGATGTCACTATCATGGCGGTATTAGGGCCCGAAGGTGATTTATGATCACTGCGCGTCACTGCTGGCGAAATCGCCGCCAGACTGAAATACCTATGACAGTGAACATCATTCATGAAAGAATAAAACTCATGTTAAGTAATGCAAGAATCAAAAAACTGAGATATCAATAAACTTGAAACCCCTATCTAGCCCATTATACAGCTTAGCATTTCCTCAGTTTGCGGTTGGCTTTGAAGAGTGCAGGCGTGTTCCCGGTCCACGAAGATCTCGCGCCGGAGTCCGGAGGTAAGTATGGGGTGAGGGGTGTGGAGAGGCTGGGTGCGCAGTGGGTGGGTGCGGGTTGTGGGAGGGGTCGGAGGCGCGCGGCGGACAGTTTTGTCTTACAGGTAAAACAAATTAAAAAGGCGTCGTGGGACCGTTTGCCACGCTGGGGTAGAGCTCCCAAGCGTAGCACAAGAACACAGAGGCGTTCAGCCCGGCGAGATTAGGCACCCCACGTCGGCAAAAAGAAAAAAAAAAACCTTGGGACCGTTTGCCACGCTGGGGTGGGCTCTCAGCGTGGCACAAGGACTCTGAGGGCCTTCAGCTGACGGGATTGGGCACCCCGTCGGCTAAATCACTGATTGCCACGCTGGGGTGGGCTCCCAGCGTGGCACCAAGCTCTGGGGGGATGGAACAATGCAGCTCAGCCCGGCGGGGATTGGGCACCCCATCGACTATATACTGCGTCTTGGTAGCCTCGGCCTGGGTGGGGCTGTGGCGTGAGCAGCTTCTTTTGCTGCTCTCTCAAGCGTAGCTCCCCCTTTCAACTGTATGCCACTGCATTTTGGAGCATGTCATAGACAGCTCCAAAATGCATTGGCCTACAGGGTCCGCGCCTGCCAGCACACTGCCTGAATTGGAGGAGGAGGTGACACACCTCCGAAATCTCCGATGATGGCACTATGTTTCTTGCACATGCATGCAAGCAAACATAAAAATGAAAGAATTGGGTATCATAAAAGAGTTGAGAAGTGCTTGGTCATCACCAGTGGTGACTGTAAACAAAAAAGAAGGGGGTGTAAGAATCTGCCTTGATTTTAGGAAACTTAATCAAGTGTCAGAATTTGACAGTTATCCTGTGCCCAGAATAGATGATTTGGTGGACAGACTGGGAAGTGTGAAGTATATCAGTACCCTCGATCTCACCAAGGGTTACTGGCAAATCCCCCTAGCTAAAGAATCCAGAGACAAAACTGCATTTGCCACTATGCCATTTGGTTTACATGGCACACCTGCTACATTCCAGCGGTACATGGATGTAATTCAAACAACATGAAGTCTTGCTGTATTCTGACATATGCACTTAGCCCCAGCACTTGAACTGCCCCGGAAAGGAAAGAGTTAACTCTATGCATGAGCATAGAACATTAAGCTTGAGCTCGGTTCAAACCTCTGTCTGCAGCACTTCAAAGTGTAACTGTAAGATTCTTTACTCTGCCTAACTGAACAGTCGCTCCAGAGATTGCTCCTCCACTTGCTCGGTTCGATAAAATCAGTTTGTTTAAATACCGTTTTCATTTATTTTTCTTGGCTTCAAATCCCTGTCTGCGGTACAGTAAGTGTTGTAGGTAGCGGATTTTAGTTTTATTGTGGTTAATTTCTGTGGAAATTGTAAAAACTTGTTGATCGGTCTGGTTTGGAACCGATTGTGTTAGGTTTATTTTATTTTCCTGTTTTTTAGTGTGAGGTACCGGTTCCTATCGGTTTCAAAAAAAATGAATTTTAAACATTTTTTTCCATGACCCGTAACATGGTTGGTAACCAATAGGGGGTCTTACCTGGCTTTTACGCTATAAAGGGTAAGTTGGTAGCTTGGCCATGTCTGAGAAACTCAAGAAAAAAAATTCGCCAACTGGGTTTCAACACTGTAGTGAGTGTGAGGATGCCTTTGCTACGGCAAACTCTCACACCACCTGTGTTTATTTTCTGGGGTTTGGCCACCTCAATTCAGACTGCCAAATCTGTAAAAATTTTACCCTGGATAAGAGATTGGGTAGGCTCAGGGAAAAGGAGGCCAAGAAGTCCGCTAATCCAGATGGCCAGCCTGGTTTGGTTCTGCCCAAACCTGAGGGAGTGCCCACTGACCTGGGCGAATCTCCCTCTGGCAAAAGGAGAGCTGATCCTGAGGGGTCAGTTCCATTGAAGAAAAAGAGGAAATTGGCCGGTTCGGATCCAGAACTGCAACATCCAACCACAGAAGAGATAGCCAGGGTGATAAGCATTATAGAATCGCTCCATCCGGTTCCATCTGATCCAGTGCCTCTCGGTAGATGTTCGGTTCAGTCAGTTCCTCCAGTTCCGGAATATTGTCTGGATGAGTTTTATGAGCCAGAGTGGGAAGGGGAGGAAGAGGAGGATGATGATGATGATGATGGTGTGGAAGGTCTGGATGAGCCCATTGAACCGGACATCTCCCTAGAGAGGCCTTATAATGTTTCCCCTCCAAGGCTTTCTGAGTCCCCATCCCACTATTTGTTTTACAAAAAAGTGGCAGAGACCTTCCAGCTCCCTCTGGTTGAAGCTGTTGAGGAACAAGAGGAGCCTGATTTCATAGAAATGATGGAATCACAGAGTCCAAAAGGCTGTCCATTCCCCTCCATAAATCTCTTGGGAAACAGACACAAAAAATTCTCCAAACACCAAATTCTTTACCTCCTGTGGATAAAAGAATGGACAGGAGGTATTTGCTTTCAGGCTCAGGTACAGAGTTCTTGTTCCACTAATGCAGCCATGTTGGAGTAGTGCAGGCTGCAGCCTGTGACAAGGCTAATGTACCTTTGGCTTCACCCTCCTCAAGATAAAGACTCTAGGAAGGTGGATGCTATGGCCAAAAACAGTACTTGGCATCCTTCTTGGGACTCAGGCAGGCAAATTATATGGCCTACACAGCCAGATACCAGAAGTCCAGATGGGATACTGTTCTGGAACTGGCTAAACGGGCTTCCCCCCAGCTAGCCAAGGAGCTGGAGGAGGTGGCTGCTGATGGGATTGAGGCATCTAAGATTCAATTTCATGCTGCTGTGTACTCAAATGATGTGGCATCACGAGTCATGGCTACATCTGTGTCTCTTCTGAGATTTGCTTGGCTCAGATGTACTAGCCTCTCACAGGACACTAAGGCCATGGATTTCCCTGTGGTGGGTAATTCTCTGTTTGGGGAACAGACAGAGAATTACATGAAAAAGATGGATGAATACAAAACAAATAACAAAAATTTTCGTAATAATAAATCGGGACTATCTTTTCTTTTAACTTATGCAAGGAGTCTAAATGGAACAAAAATGGACGAACTCCAAATAATACTCAAAAATGAAAAAATAGACAAAGCGGCAGTGACAGAAACATTGTGGAATGATAACTCTGAATGGAACAAAAATATATCTGGATATATTACTTACCACAAAAATAGAACTGAAAAAAAGGGGGAGGTGTGGTGTTATTTATAAGAGACAACATCAATTCTAAACAAATCGACTTAACAGATAAATCTTCCTGTGAAATTATCTGGGTAGAAATACTAGGAGAGACAACCAAAACTCCTTATCGGTCTTTGTTATAGGCCGCCTGATTCAAACCCGGTAGTAAATCAGGAAATTATGAATAGTATAAAACTGGAAAGAAGGGGAAGGAAGTAATAACCAAAAAAATTCCTTTCTGGTTATATGCTTAACAAATGGTCTATATCAATCGATTTGTAAACCAACTAAGAAAAATAATATTCTCGATTTAATTCTAACAGATATTCCGGATAAGTTTAGTAATATCCAGGTTAAAACACCCTTACAAAATAGTGACCACATGACTATTACCTTTGATAGTAATATTCAAGTAAAACCAGAAATAGTAAAGACAGTCTTCAAAAATTACAACAGAGCTAATTTTGTACAGTTAAAAAAATATTTATATGAATGGAAGTGGGATAAGGAGACAACTTCTTCCAATGAATTATGGTTAAGAGTTAAGAACAAAATCCTGGAAACAGAAAAAAAATGTTCCAAACAGAACAGTTTATAACAAAAGAGGAAAGATTCCACCATGGGTAACATCAACTGTAGTCAAGCTAATTAAACAAAAAAAACGAGTATACAAGGTGAAGAAAAGAGAAGGTAGTGACTACAACAGATGGAAGTATAAGATGATCCTAAACAAATATAAAACAAAAATAAAATTGGAAAAAACAAGTTTGAATATATATTGGCATATATAAATGATGGGGGTAAAAGCTTTTACTCCTATATGAATAATAAAAAACATCCCCGTTCTTGGGCCTTTAACAATAAAAACTAAAGAAATAACTGCCCCTCAGGAAACTGTGGAAGAATTCAATAAATACTTTTGTTCCGTATTTAATGCCAAAACAAAAACTAACGGTAAACCTATAGGAAATACATTGGATGATGCTCTAGAAATATCTACAGATGAGATCATGATGAAATTAAAAAAATATAAACATAAATAAATCACCAGAGCCTGACAAACTCCATCCTAGACTACTAAAAGAAATGAAAGAGTGGCTCGTGGAACCCCTACATAAACTCTTTAATATGTCCTTATTCTCTTATAATATACCAGACGATTGGAAAGTAGCTACTGTAACACCTATCTATAAAAAGGGAAACCATGCAGATATTTCTAACTACAGACCAATCAGTCTGATTAGCATAATAGGGAAGATCTTCGAGTATATACTCAGAACTAGACTAGAGAAGGACTTAATTACTAGAGGACTGGTAGACAGAACACAGCACAGATTTAGACAAAATAGAGCTTGTCTAACTGGAAATATGTTTTTTTATGAATATATTAGTAAAAAAATGGATAATAATAATATACCTATGGATGTAATTTACCTTGACTTCTGTAAGGCTTTTGATAAGGTACCTCATGACCAACTAATAAGTAAAATTGAGAGTACTAGGAATTAATAATCAAATTACTAATTGGGTTGAGGAATGGTTAACTGACCATACCCAGTGTGTATGTATTAGAGGACATATGTCTAAAACACGTCCAGTGAGTAGTGGAGTGCCTCAGGGGTCGGTGCTGGAACCAATATTGTTTGATATTTTTATATCTGACATGACTAATAACATTAATAGCTTCGCAATAAAATTTGCTGATGACACCAAAATAGTAGCACCAATAGAAACATCAGAAGACTATCTCAAGCTTGTTAATGATTTAAAAAAACTTGAAATCTGGGCAGATAGAAATCAGATGTCCTTTAATGTTGACAAGTGTGTTGTCATGCATTTGCGAAATACCTATAAACAATATCAGTACATATTAAATGGCAATGCTTTAACACCTATAGTACAGCAAAAAGATTTGGGTATATTATTTGATTCTGATTTATCTTTTCACAGTCATTGTAATAATATCGTTAGTAAGGCAAATGGAATAATAGGTTGTATAAAGAGGAGTTTTACCTTTCGGGACAGTGGATGCATTCTGCCCGTCTATAGGGCTTATGTGAGATCCCATCTGGATTACTGTTCTCCCCTATGGAGCCCATACCTCAGGCAAGATATCAATAGATTAGAGGGGGTGCAACAGAGAGTAGCCAAAATTGTCACTAAAATGTGCCATAAAGGTTACGAGGAAAGACTAGGGGAGCTTGGCATGTATTCTCTGGAGAAGAGAAGAAAGAGAGGAGACCTGTTATTAATGCATAAAATATATATTGACACTGAGCTATTATCTCAGTTGGAAATGTCCTACAGCAAGCATAATTGCAATCTCAGAAGCCGTCAATACCAGTTGACATTAACATAACCTAGAACAAACAAAAGGAGATCTTATTTTACCCAGAGGATTATCCCTTTATGGAATACTCTTCCAAGTACACTATTGGAGAATACTGATCACATTAAATTCAAACAAAGTCTTGACTGCTTTCTGTTACAAACAATAGTTTGACGTACCAGCTTGGCTGGAGACACACACATATATGGGCTAAGGCCTTCTGTATGCCTACGTTTCTTAGTAGTATGAATCTTAGTAGTATGAGTACCAGGCCACCTACAGGAGTGCACAGGCCAAAGAAAGGCAGGCAACTCCTCAGAGGCAGCAGTCTAGGGGCAGAGGCAGGCCTTTTCACATTCCTTTCTACCAGGTACAGGCCTCCTCTCCTTTTCTTCAGAGGGGGATCTTCAGAGGGAGAGGACAGAAGGGGGATGAGCAGGGCTGCATCCTCCTCTCAGTCTAAGGCTCCTGCCAAGTAGACACCCTGATGTGTCAGCCTGGGTCGACTCCCCAATTCCAATAGGAGGCAGGCTGGCTTACTACTTCCAGGCCTGGAAGTCTGTTACCTCAGACAAGGGGGTCCTGGAGGTAGGAAGCCAGAGGGCTGGCCCTCAGCTTCAAAACATTTCCAAAACTGAGGGTCAGGTCTTTTCCACCTGCAGTCATCTCCGAAACCATTGCTCTAGAGGCAGAAGTTTCCTCTCTGTTGGCTTTTAGAGCCATAGAGAGAGTTCCTACTCTACACAGGGGCAAGGGTCTGTACTCCAGATACTTCCTTACCCCAAAAAAGACATGGGAGTGGTGGCCCATTCTAGACCTAAGATACTTAAACAAGCACCTTGTCAAGCCAAGATTCAAAATGGTGGCTCTGGGAGTAATTCTTCCCTTTCTGAGGCCAGGGGATTGGTTAGCCTCCCTGGACCTCAAGGATTCCTACTTTCACATCCCAATCAGATGCTCCCACAGAAAGTACCTCAGGTTCAAGTTGCCTTCAGGCCATTATCAGTTCAGAGCAATGCCCTTCAACCTAACATCAGCTCCAAGGGTGTTCACAAAATGCCTAGCAGCAGTAGTAGTGGCCTTTCTTAGGAGACAGAATATCTCAATTTTTCCATACCTGGATGACTGGCACATTGTGGGACAGTCTCCAGACCAAGTCAAGTCAAACCTACAAGTAACACAACAGTTACTCACTTCCCTAAGGTTCCTTCTCAACCTACCAAAGTCAGTTCTCGAACCAGTGCAACTCCTTATCTTCAGAGGGGTAGAGTTGGATACTGTCCAATCAAAGGCTGTTCTTCCCTTGGTAAGAGTGAAGGCTTACAGACCTTCTTCCTATCACCTTCGGGTGTCTCCACCAGCAAGACATTTTCTTCAGCTCCTGGGCCACATGGCAGCTTCCACTGCGGTGGTACTGGGAGCCAGATTTCAAATGAGGGACATTCAGTTCCATCTGAGGTCTTTTTGGTCCCAGAAAAAAGATCTTTTAACCAAATTGATTCCAGTGACTCAGCACTTTGGTCCAAGCTCTCCAATGGTGGTTGGATCAGGACAATCTCAGACAAGGAGTCCCATTCATCAGTCAGACTCATTCAGTGGTGTTAACCACAGATGCTTCTCTCCTGGGCTGGGGAGCTCCTTAGGAACTCTCACAGCACAAGTGGTGTGGTCCTCTCAGGAGTCCCTTCTTCATATAAATCTTCTGGAACTCAGGGCAGTATTCCTGGCTGTCCAAGCCTTCTCGGACTCAGTAAAGAACAAGGTGACTCAGATTAGGACAGACAATACCATCACCATGTGGTACATCAACAAGCAGGGAGGCACTCGGTCTACGGCCTTGTGCATGGAAGCCATGAAAATATGGTCTCTGGCTTATTCCCTGCAGGCATCTCTGGTAGCAGTCCATTTGCCAGGGAAGGACAATGTGCTAGCAGATGCTCTGAGCAGGGTCTGTCAGGGCCATCACGAATTGTCCCTGGACCCCTTCATATTGAAAGTAATTTTCTTCAGGTGTGGCACTCCAGAGATAGATCTCTTTGCAGCCCCAGACAATCAACTTCCTCTCTTCTGTTGCAGACCCCCAGTCATGGGCTCAGTTCCCCTGGATGCTCTGGTTCTGGATAGGGGGTGGGGGGGGGATTCCTGTATGCCTTTCCTCCCTTTCCTCTGTTGTTCAAGGTTCTGCTCAAGATAAGTTCACAATCATGCAAGGTGATCCCAATTGCACTGCACTGGGCCAGACAGCCTTGGTATCCTCTATTGAGGTCCCTAGCAGTCCATCTTCCCTTATCTCTTCCCAAGAAGCACAATCTGTTAACCTCCTCTCAGGGAAGGATATGGTACTCCAACCTTCGGTCTCTCAACCTCAAAGCTTGGCTCTTGAAGAGTTAGAGTACACAAGTCTGCACCTGTCTCAGGGGGTTCTGGATATTCTTAAAGCCTCTAGAAAACCTGCCACCAGGAAGACTTATAATTCCAAATGGAAGAGATTCAGCATTTGGTGTTCCAGTAGGGATGTCCTACCAGATACTGCTGATCTGGCTACAGTTCTGGATTATATGGTTTATCTTAATGGCCTAGGCCTCAGGCCAGCCACTTTGAAAGTGTATTTAACAGCTGTCTCTGCATTCCTGTCAGTGGGGAAGGTTCCCTCCCTGGCATCTCATCCTGTCTTCTATAAGTTCTTTAAGGGTTTAGTTCATACCAACCCTCCCTTTAGGGACCCTACCCCTGCCTGGGATCTTAATGTTTGCATTGCTCAGCTCATGCAACCGCCGTTTGAGCCTTTGGCTTCAGCAGAACTCAAGTACTTAACTTGGAAAACTGTGTTCCTGGTAGCTAGCACTTCTGCCAGGCATATTGGTGAATAACAAGCTCTGTCAGTGGAGCCGTAGTTTATCTCATTTCACAGAGATAAGGTGGCCCTTAGAACCAATAGGAGGTTCTTACCCAAAGTGGTCTCAGATTTTCATCTGAACCAGTCCATGTCTCTTCCTGTGTTTTTCACTGATCATTCTTCTTCGGGAGAAAGAAGATTACACAGTTTGGATGTTAAGAGGGCACTTAGCTACTACATAGAACATACTAAGGCACTGAGGTTTGACTGTCCTCAATTGTTTCTCACTTATGGTGAAGTAGGAAAGGGTAAACCTGCTACTAAGAGAACTATTGCCAGGTGGATTGTCTCTTTTATACAGTTCTGCTATGAAAAGCTAGGCAAAACACCTCCCTCAGGCCTGAGGGCAAAACACCTCCCTCAGGCCTGAGGGCTCATTCGACTAGGGGTACAGCTGCTTCCCTGGCTGCTGCCAGGGAGATACCTTTATTATAGATATGCAAAGCAACCACCTGGAAAACTGTCCATACTTTCACCAAGCATTACTCTCTGGATATCCAGGCTAGGAGTGATGCTAGGTTTGGAACAGCAGTACTGCAGAGCCTATTCCCAAAATAGGTTCAGTACCCCCCTCCATGACAGTACTGCTTGATAGTCTGCATATGTCAGAATACAGCAAGACTTCATGTTGTTTGAAGAAAAAATTACTCACCTTAGTAATTGTGTTTCTTCTAATGGAGTCTTGCTGTATTCTGACCTCCCCCCCGCCTCCCCTCTCAGAACCTGTTTTTGGGAAGTGGGCTGGCAGGTACAGTGTTGTACCTCAGGGGTGTACTTGGCACTAGTATTGCTCATAAGAATCTGATGGTTACACTTTGAAGTGCTGCAGACAGAGGTTTGAACTGAGCTCGAGCTCAACATTCTATGCTCATGCATAGAGTTAACTCTTTCCTCTCTGGGGCAGTTCAAGTGCTGGGGCTAACTGCATATGTCTGAATACAGCAAGACTCCATTAGAAGAAACACAATTACTAAGGTGAGTATTTTTTTCCTTTTCACCCCTCACACTAGTTATTGTGCTGCATACCTGGATGATGTTGTGGTGTTCAGTCCAGACTGGAAAAGCCACCTGGAACACCTACAGTACGAGCAGTTATCCAATCGATCAAAAAGGTAGGTTTGACAATCCTACCAAGTGTGCATTGGGCATGCAGGAAACAAGATATTTGGGCTATATTTTGGGAAATGGAGAAGTCAAGCTAGAGGTATCCAAAGTAGAAGCTGTAGCTAACAGTCCTGTCCCCAAAACCAAGAAATCTGTCAGGTCATTTTTAGATCAGGCTGGTTATAATCGGAGATTTGTTTCTAGCTATGCCAAGTTAGCTACTGCCCTCACCAAACTCACAAAGATACAGTTCCTGAATAATGCGAAATGGACCCCAGAGTGTGACAAGGCTTTTTGGGCCATTAAGGCTGCATTATGTTCAGTCCCTGTTTTAAGGAGCCCAGACTTTGAGAAACAATTTTTGTTACAGACTGATGCATCAGAGGTAGGCCTAGGTGCAGTCTTGAGTCAGCATATAGATGGGAAACAACATCCTATTCTATACATAAGTAGGAAGTTGCGCGACAGAAAGAAAAGATACTCCACCATTGAAAAGGAATGCCTTGCAGCAAAGTGGGCCATATGGAGTCCCTTAAGTTTTACTTACTAGGAGTTGACTTTGCACTTATAACAGATCACCATGCTCTCTGTTGGCTTAACCAAATGAAGGATTAAAATTCTAGAATCACATGGTGATACCTGCCACTACAGCCATTCAAATTTAAAGTGATGCACAGATCTGGGAAAGAGAATGTCAATGCTGATTTTCTGTCAAGATATGGATCAGGAATTGAGAATTTCAGAGATTGAAAAAATGTGAATTGAAATTTCTCTGTTTGCTATGCTGCATATTCACTGAACTGTAAAGGTGAAAAGCTAATGTTAGATGGGAATTTTTATAGAACATTTTGGAAACCTGCTTTTAAATAACAGGTTCCCTCTTAAAGAAGGGGTATGTGACAAGGTTGAATAATGCCCTACCCCATTTGTTATGCAGAAAGAGTTTAAACACAAGGATCTGTTCTTTCCTCTCCTTTTCTTTTTTCTGTCTGGTTGTGCAACCAAATTTTCTTGTGAAACCTAGCAACTGATCACTCAGACAGTCTCGCGATTCTTTGCCACTCGCTATCTCTCTGCCTTCCCTTGCTATTTTCTTTCCCCTTGCATATCTGTGGGTATAAAAATATATGTGATTCTTAATGTAGAAGTGTCACTGATACTGGGATCCCCTGTTTAAAACTATATATAGTTATACTGTTGAAATGATTGCAAAAAGCTATTTGGAACTTAGGGGTTAACCTGAGATGCAGTTTTTAAGCCTTTTGCAGGTCAGTTCTGGGTCACTACATTCTTTTTGCTGCACCTGCATCGAAAATGACAAGAATATTCTGTAAACTTACAAGAACATTCTGTAAGAAGCTGGCTGTCTTAACGAGTTCCCAGACAAAGACTTATAAAAAGAGCAGCAATGCTTTTGCTAGAGAGACAAGGAGAGTGAGAAACTGAAACTTGGAATTAAGAGATACCCTCAGAAGAAGGACTTGGTTTTCCCTGTTTGTACTGCTTTTGTAAATAGTTATACTGAATAATTTTAATATTTTTATTTTACTGTAATTGAAAAAATAAAATGCTATTCGCGAATTTTGACACTGCTCCTGGTTTTTCTATGCTTCTTGACCTGTGCCTTGTTGACAGGCCCAGTCTACTCATAAGTGGGGAGATTGTGGATGTGAGTCACCAGAGGGGAGGTAAGCTCCCCCCCAGCCCTGCTGCAAGGGGAAATCAGTGGGGGAACACCCCCCCCACCCTGAAAGAGAGAGGCAGAAGGCCAGCCAATGGCACCTGGGGACAGGGCTGAACAGCCACGTAGTCAGCTCAGGAGGATAAAAACCTTTAAGAAATAAATAAATAAATAATAAACACTATTTACAGGCATATTTTCAGAAAACATGCCTAAATCTAGACAAACGGGTCCAGTTTACCTCAGTTCAGGTGTTTATTTTTTGAATATGCATCGTTTTTAAGTATTTGCCATGTTTCATAGGCTTGAAAAAACCAAAATGATGGCCATCACAATCGGTATTCTTTTTTCACATGACAAGTAATGGACTAATTTTGCAATCAATAAATGCTCATGATCAGTGTATTTTTACCATTTGTATCGGAGGGATATCCTAAAGCCCTACTGAGCATGCTCAGAAAAAACATTTAAATCCTTTTAACTCTGGAACTGTTTAATATTTTTTCATGAAACCTTTGAAAGGCACTGCCTCGGTACAGTCGATAGGGAGAAGGGCAGTGGTAAATGGAGAAAGTGACAAAGGCAAGAAGGACAGGGATGGGGCAAAAGGGGGTAAGGCCATCAGGAAATGGAGGGTAATGAGTACCAATGCCCGTAGTCTGGGCAACAAGCTCCCTGAGCTGGTGGCCTTAATGGAAGAGGGATGCCTGAATATCGTAGCAGTCACAGAAACATGGTACACAGAGAACCATGACTGGGATGTTAACATACCAGGGTACATAACCTACAGGAGAGACAGGCAGGGGAGAAGAGGGGGAGGAGTAGCTCTCTATGTAAAGGAAGGGATAAAAGCAATTGAACAAAAGAGTAAACAGGAGGAGAGGAGAGGAGGCACTGTGGGTCACCTTGGAGACTGGAAAGGCACCACAATCCGCACAGGGGTTGTGTACAGACCCCCATGTCAGGGGGAAGGAATGGACAAGGATATGATGGAAGGCATTCTTAGAATGGCAGAGAAAGGGGAGATACTGTTGATGGGAGACCTGAATATGCCAGATGTTAACTGGAGCACATTTGCTGCAGCCACATCCAAGAGCAGGGCCATTCTTGACGCCCTACAGGTGGCAGGCATTAGACAGCTAGTTTCGGAACCCACTCGTGAGGGAGCAATCTTAGACCTCGTACTTTCAAACGGGGCAGTGAGAGGATCTCAGATCTAGAAGTGGGTTGCCATCTGGTTATAAGTGACCATCAAACAGTGTGGTTCACGTTAAACTCAGCTACAGAGTCAAGCCATACAAAAGTGAGGGTACTGGACTTTAGGAGGGCTGACTTTGGCAAGATGGGAGAGTGCCTCAGAAAAGCACTAGCAAACAGGCTAGAAGGAGGTGTGGAGCAACAATGGGGAATTACCAAAACTGCCATCACAGAGGCAACAAGCCTTTTGTGTGAAGCAAATAAACAAATCAAAACGAAAGAAAAAGCCACTATGGTTCTCAAGAGAGGTGGCTGTGAAAGTCAGGAAGAAAAAGATAGCATTCCGGAAGTATAAGGAAACACAGAAGGAGCAGGACAGAGAGCTGTACCAGTTAAGGCAGAAAGAAGCAGGGAGGAAGTCAGAATAGCAAAGGCCCAAACTGAGGAAAAGATAGCCAACTCAGTTAAGAAGGGGGATAAAACCTTTTATAGGTACATCAGCGAGCGTAGAAAGACAAAGGGAGGGATAGTGAGGCTGAATAGAATGAACGGTGGGTGGGCAGAGGGGGACAGTGAAAAAGCAGGAATACTGAACAAATATTTCTGCTCAGTATTCACAAAAGAGGAGGGGGAAGTGCCTAATCCAATTAACAGAAGCACTCTTGATAAGGGGGTCGATCCCAGTCCTTTCACAGAAGAAAGGGTTCTGCAAGAACTCCTAAAACTGAAGGTGGACAAAGCAATGGGTCCTGATGGAATTCACCCCAGAATTCTAAAAGAATTAAGGAAGGAACTAGTGAAACCACTGGCTACTCTTTTTAATAAATCATGGGAGGATGGTGTGGTACCCGAGGACTGGAGGAAGGCGGATGTGATTCCCCTTCACAAAAGTGGGACCAAGACAGAGGCAGGAAACTACAGACCTGTCAGTCTGACCTCTGTGGTAGGGAAAGTGATGGAGTCACTTCTGAAGGAAAGAATAGTTGAGTACCTAGAGGTCAGTGGGCACAAGATCCAAGGCAGCATGGGTTCACAGTGGGAAGGTCATGTCAGGCAGAATCTAATAGATTTCTTTGACTGGGTGACCAAAGTAGTAGACCAGGGAGGGGCTGTGGACATGGCCTACCTAGACTTTAGCAAGGCATTTGACACAGTCCCACACAAAAGATTATTAGTCAATTAACCAGCCTGGGAGTGGGTCCCAGGGTGGTAGCCTGGTAAAACATTGGCTGGACAACAGGACACAGAAGGTAATTGTAAATGGAGTCCACTTGAAGAAAGGGCGGTTACTAGTGGGGTACCGCAGGGTTCAGATTGGGTCCAGTCCTTTTAATGTCTTCATCAGTGACATTGCAGAGGGACTGGAAGGAAAAGTATGCCTTTTGCAGATGACACAAAGATCTGCAACAGGGTTGATACACAAGGAGGCGTGGAAAGGATGAAAAGGACTTGGCAAGGTTGGAGGAATGGTCAGGCGGATGGCAGCTAGGATTCAATGCAAAAGTGCAAAATAATGCACCTGGGAAACAAGAACCCAGGGAAGAATACACAATGGGTGGGGAGGTAGTAACAACAACAAAACAGGAAAGGGACCTGGGGGTAATCATATCAGATGACCTTAAGGTTAGCAAGCAATGTGAGAAGGCAGTAGGGAGGGCCGGGGTATACTGGGATGTATAGGAGAGGCATCAGCAGCAGAAAACAGGAAGTTGTTATCCCTCTGTACAGACAGTTGATGAGACCCCATCTGAATACTGTGTCCAGTTCTGGAGACCCCATCTCCGCAAGGACATAGACAGGATAGAGGCAGTCCAGAGGAGGGCAACTAAAATGGTGCAGGGTCTGCAAGAGAAGCCGAGATGAGGAGAGACTAAAGGAGCTTAATATGTATACCCTTGAGGAAAGAAGGAGAGGGGGACATGATAGAAACTTTCAAGTACCTCAAGGGAATCAACAAAGTCCAAGAGGGTAGCATCTTTCAGAAAAGAGACTTGCAAGAACAAGGGACACAATTTAAAGATAGAAGGAGGGCGGTTCAGGAGCAATGTGAGGAAGTATTATTTCACAGAGAGGGTAGTGGATGCATGGAACAGCCTTCCTGAGGAAGTTGTGGGGTCTAAAACTGTGAGAGAATTCAAGAATGCATGGGACAGACATAAGGCAATTCTTGTGGGGGGCAGGAAGATATAGGCTGTTGGTTAACTAGGATCTGCGGCCTATCCTGTAGGTAGGGAAATGGGCAGACTAGATGGGCCTAGCGGTCCTTATCTGCCATCAAAGTCTATGTTTCTAAGTTTGCTTCTACCCTGAAAGTCACATGGAAGAATTCCATACCATCTAGGCTGTAGATGAGAGAAAGAAAAATGCGCATTAAGTATAGGGGAAAAGCATCACTTATGCAAAATAAGGAGTATCCAGATCTTGGAAACCACACAAGATGCTGTCACGAAATGTTTCACATCTTTGAGACTATGCCAACCTAATCACGCATGTGAATGTTTGAGCTATGCCATCGGCTACCAAGTTATTAAGGTTCAAAGTTAGGGGTTTAACACTGAGTACTGTACTCAACCCTAACTATATTGGTGCTACTGCGTGAGCTAGTAGCACCCTTACCGTGAATGCCACAAGGGTCATCAGGACCTCTGATGCAGGGCTATCAGTAGTAAGGGTTGCCTGTGAGCCCCACGGGTATGTGGTTTGTAGGCATTGTGCACATATGTGCATAGGGGGCCATGCCCTTACAACCAGCATTTCAGAAAGCTTAAAGCCCTTGCTGGCATTAATGGCTATCCGCTGCAGTTCAGGCCATCAAGCCCCCCTCCCGTTAATCTCTAGGAAATGCCTGGTTGTTCAAACAATTCATCTCTATACCTTGTCAGCATTACAACCTCACTAATTGTGACCCATGGTGGGACAAATCAGTGTGTGAGCTGGTGGTCAGTTTGGCTACTAGCTTTCAAAATCTGGTAGCCAAACCAATTTTTTTTAGTGGCCATCCTTTTTAAGGGCTCAAAAATCACTTTGTAAGCAGGTAGCCAAGTTGGCCAGTAACTTTGAAAATCTGGTAGCCAAATCAACTTTTTAAGTACCCATTGGCCACCTAGCTACCTGATTTGTTCCACCCTGTCGTGACCTCAATAGTGACCAATTTAGCAGAGGCTGAGCATCATTTCTTTGGCTGCTGTGATGTCACAGTTATTGAGGACACCATGCTGATGAGGTATGATGGCGGATACAAGTAGCTATGTCAGTCTCCAGGTAGAGTGCTGTTCATCCTCACACCATGGCTAGTACTGTCAGATAGGAAATCTAAAACAACAAAAGGGAAAAGAAAAAGTTGTTTGGATACAAAAAGTATCAGTCCACTACTTTTAAAAAGTTAATATTAATTTCAGGCAGTGCACTAGCTTTAGTTTCTTTTGGTACCTGCCCGCTCCTCCACCCTCCTCCAGCCACCTCCATTCACAGTTCATCAGTAGTTTTTGTTAAAAATTAGTTGGCATCTAAACATTCACCTGACAAAGAAATCATTGAGCTGGACATTAGTAGTGGTCATTGTAATGTGTGTCAAGGTCAGAGACTCATAATATGACCAGCAAGAAGATATGAGAAAAAACACACATTTGTAAAATGTTCTTCAGTAGCAGCTTCATAATATTTGCTTTCAGAAAGAAATATGATACAGGCCAGTCAGATGGGAGGCTGTTTGCCAAGCAACCGATATGAGATCGTCAGTGTAAAGCTAGCAGGATGCTATTGTAACCCCCCTAGAAATAGGGGTTCCCGAAAAGTCTTCCTCGAGCTTGCCTAAATGCTCACTGCCAGGCTGGTGTCCTGCATTTTAGCAGTTTAAATGTGATTGGCAGAGAGTGCCTGTATAGCCTCTGTGTACTGTCTCTTTAAGAGCTGCCTGGATTGCAGTCATAAGTAATCTGAGAGGGAGCTCTGTTGAAAGATGTAACTATTTGTTGAAAATTATTTAGAATGATACTGATAATGTAGTTTGTCTAACCTGCCTTCTTTGCAGCAAGGACTGTTTTATCTCCACTATCTTGGTCCTAGACTGCCAAATTGGACCAATCAGTTCTGGTGGGACCTAAAATGGAGCTGGACTACAGGAGCTGTCTGGAGTCAAAATCTGTAGAAATTGTAGTTTTGGGCTTTTTGCGCCTTTTTTGCACCTGAAGGGGGAGCCTTTGTTGTGACTGACAGGAGGATCAGCCAATCAAACCTTTTGGATCTTGGGGGAATTCTCAGGCTGCTTGCTGTTAGAGGCAGATCTAAGTTGGGAGCTGAAGAAGCAAGAGCTTAATACAGACTCTGTGGAAAGGCCTGAGTTTTGGCCTGCTGCCCCTGAGAGGGAGAAGAGAATCAGTTCGGACTGAATCCGAGTTTGTGAGAACGAAGTAAGCCACTGAGTTGTGACTAGAATTAACCTGAAGAAGACCGAAGATTTTGCTGAATGCGATTGGCCTGTCAGGATTTCCAGCGGCTTTTGAATCCGCGGTTTGTGCAGAGACTTTGCGATCATGACCGGAGAGTGGTTTGCCTGGTACAGTAGAATTTCCTTACATGTAAATGTGCTGTGAGTTGTTCGTGGGTCGTGATTTGATTCCCAACTGTGTGAACTGTGTTCTGCTTGCTGGAAGCGGTATCTAGCCCAAAACGGACTGTATCTGAATTTGTCTCCATTTGGCCTGGGCCTTGCCACACTGGCCCAGCCAGACTGCCGCTGCACAGAGAAAGCCATCGACCAGAGACCTGCCTTGGGATCAGCCCCTTTCTCCACACTTGAACAGGATTGATGCCTCAGCGAATCGTGTGGGCCCTGCTTCTCCTGGCACTCCAGATCAACCAACCTGCAGTCTCAATTTTCATCCAGCCTGTGTCCAGTCTTGGGTATCGTGAGTAATCATCAGGGTAGCTCCCTGCAACAACAGCCTAATCTAAAAGTGTGTCATCTGATTGTCTTGTTTTCTTTTCATGAACTGAGCCCTCTGGCTCCGGATCCAGCTAGTGTGTGTTGTGCATGTTGTTTTCTTGCATCACAGGGCTCCAGCCAGCTGCAACGTTCCTGACTAGCCCACCATTCTCCATCTGGGTACCCAGAGTGTGTGACTGTTTATGGACCCTGAAGTGCATGCATAACTGTTTGATTGATAGAGCCTTTAATCAAATTAACCTGATTACACCCCTCCCTTGTTCAATACCCTTAAATAAATCAGATCTAACTCTTTTTTACATTTACCCTGACTGTGGTTCCAGTTTGTGCAAGAGCACTGTACTGCTGTTACCTGGTGTGTATAACCTTGTTTTACAGGGGGTCCCCAGGGCCGGACCAGAGGAAAGCCCTGGTGGGAAGTGGAAACAGTGTGGGTACTTGTGTGGTGTATCAGGGGTATTGTGAAAGTGATTATTGTGTATTGTTCTGGCCATAAGTAAGGAAAGAGGGGGGTTACAGTGTCCCGGAGGGCTGTGCCCAGGTTAGCTTGACCACTACCAACACTGACCTTCGGGTGGAGGTACCTATTTCAGAACTCAGGCCCCTTAACTTGCTACTAGCCAAGCAGGCTGGAGTAGTAGCCCTTGGGATAGCGCCACCTAGGGGTTACACTACGGTAGCTTCTGTTGGAACCCTAAAGACTCCAGGGAGGGTGGCAGACTGTCTTGATGCCTATGGTTCTCCTGCTGGCCCAGGGGAGCAGTAGCTGTCACAGCACTTCATTGTGGGTGGGAGGAACATCAGCATGCCATTGCATGCTTGCACATGGACGGCTGCGTGCAGACATCTCTGGGGTGGGTCGGGACTTTTATTTCCTCAGGATAGCCTAGCCGAGGTGCAGTACCTTGTCTTCAGTGGGGTCCTGCTTTTACCCACTGTTAGAGCTTGGAGGACTTGAAGCACTGGGGAGGTTAAATGGCCTGCTCAGGGTCACACAGCAAGTAAGTGGCTCTGGCGGGATTTGAATCTGGGTCTCCTGGTTTGATACTTTACATAACAGTCATTACTTCATTACTCTCAGGCCCTTCCCAGCATTGAATGTCTGTCTCTGGAGTGCTTCCTACCACATTTGAGGTCATGCCATTGGGGGCAGGCATGAGGTTGCTGCCTCAGGTAAGGAGATGGGGCTGGAGGTTCCAGGCACTAAAGGGACTAGCAAAGGAAGGAGGATAGCCAGTGTGACATAGGATTAACAGTGGGTGCCTAGACCAGAAGGGAACTCAGCCTTCAAAACAACAATGAGGCAAAAGAAGTAGGTATGGCACGTCAGAACAGTAGTAAATTCCAGATTGCAATGGATAATCCAAATGTGTTTATTCAGGATTCAACACACACAAACATGGAGCGTGCTTGATCCCAGCCCTTCAGCTCAACAATAGGGCCTTTGACAGGGGGTGTGTCTTAGACATGAACCACATGCTATTTAAAGAGCTGTATTAAAGATGCACTCCACCAAAAGGCTAGATTCACATATTAAATAAAAACAATTTGTAAAAGAAGATTTGGCATTGTCATAAACAGTTCATGAATTTCTTAGCACCCATACAAGTCACTTGTCTATTCCAGCTAAATAATCAATGAAATCATACAAAGGTACTTCTTTTCCATCATTTGTATATAATTGCAACTTTAGAACTATATGGCTTGATGGGTTCAGATGGTCTAGCAAGGAGGGAGAGGGGGAGGTGAGTGGTGTCAGTTGGAGGTGTAGTGTGTGATGATTTGGAGTTGTCCATAATCATCAAATTGTGAGTGGGTTCAAACAAAAAACAGGGTCCAACCTCTTTATTGTTATTATCACTAAAGTCCACTCAAGGTTCCAGTCTTGGATTAGGAGGGTTATATGTAACCCCTAGATGGCGCTATCCCAGGGGCTACTACCCCTGCCTGATTTGCCACTAACAGGTTGAGGGGCCTGGATCCAATGGCGGGTGCCTCCACCCAGAGGTCAGGGTTTGCAATAGTTAAACTAACTTGGTCACAGCCCTCTGGGACACTGCAACCCCTTTCTTCCCACTAGTGGCCCACACAATATATCAGAATTACCTTCACAGTATACACTTACCCCAGGTCTGGTTCCGGCACTGGGACCTCCTGTGAAATGAGATACAGTGCAACAATCACAGTACAGTACTTTAACATAGACAAATACCTCAGGCAGTATAACTTTGCTGAAACAAGCAGCTCTGATTTATTTAGGGGATATAACAAGGACAGGGAAATCAGGTTAATTAGCTTATCACTCTAATAATTCATTTATGGCTCTGTGCACAGGCTATCCCTATCAGTTACTGTCCTGGGTACCCAAGCCTAGTGGCTAGTCCAAACCGTGGCAGCTAGTAGGGGCCCTTTCACACAGAGAAAAGGAGAATTAAACAGTCAGCAGTACAGTAATTCCATTTGGATTTAATGTGGCAATTCAACAGGAGCAACCCTGAATTAGTACTCACGACCTCCAAATAAGATAGGGTCCTTCAATGTCAGTAGGGCTCACTTGAGGTACACAAACCTCTTCACACATCCATATAAAAGAAAGTACTATACCAGGCAGGCTGCATCTGTATCCCGATCGCATTACTGCACAACACCCGGGAGAACACACACAGATTCAGTTCCTGACAGACCGAGTGCAATTTTCAGCATTCTTCCAGTCTTCTACAGGGTGAGCCTGGTTTCTACTCTTCAGAGATCCTTGATTCTTTTCACAGGACGGATTCAGTCCTAACAAGCTGCAGACCGGAACTCTGGGCCTTACACGTTTTTTGACTAAAACTGCACTGAAAAAGCACAGCTCCTCCTTCCTTCACTGCCAAAGCTCAACTGAACTCCAACTGACGAAACCGGCACTTCCTTTGAGTTCCTCCCAGTTCTTGACTGGATTGGCTGTCACTCACAATAGACTGCTGCTGTTGGTCCAAAAGGCACTGAAGTCTAAACTACATCTCCCAGAGTCACTGCCCATACAATCCTCTTGTGGCTGGCTCAGATTATGAGTCCAAGTTCTGATTCGGTCCCAAGGCATCATTTTAGAGCTAGCTTACCCCACACTGATTGGTCCAGTTCAGCAGTTCAAAACTAGAATGGGGAACTAGCAGACACAGTTCTGACTGCAAAGAAAGCAGGTTAGACAAACTGTAATTTCATTATTACTCTAAATAATTTCTGGCAAACAGTTACATCTTTCAGATAGGTTCCTTTGCACTCCTAGTGACTGCAAAATGAAGTGAATTGGCAGCAGCTCGAGTGGTACTCAGAGAAGCACAGTCCCCCATACAACTAATTATGTCTGCAAGCAGACAGCTCTTAAAGAGACAGTACCAGAGGCTCTAAAACACTCACTGATAAATGGCTTAAATGCCAAACACCATTCAGGCTTGGAGCATTCAAGCAAGCTCCTGGAAGTCTTTAGGAACCCCCATTTGCAGGGGGTTACACCTTCCTGGCCTGGAAAGCTTGGCGTCGCGATCAGCAAAGTACCCCATAAGTTTCAACTGCAACCATATACATTTGCATTAGGCTCGCACATGTAATCATCAGTCAATATATCATTTACAAGAACACATTTCTGGAACATTGCAGTACGTCACTCTTACACAGTATTACATACACATTGTACCATAACTCAAGTTATTACCTCTTGTACATGAAACCGGAAGAGGGGCCCTTCCCTATCAGTTACCTTGGGGCTGGATGGGGCAAGGGCACCATACTTAGAGGGCAACACAAGTAACTTGGAGTTAGCACTGATGCTCAGTTTGGGCAATGAGCTCGGGACACATACATCCTTTATGGACAACATTGAGAGGCAAGTCCACAGGCCTCCCAATGAATCATAACTGAGGTGCACCACAGGCTTTACAGCTCGACCAGTCTTTCTAGGGGAACTGTTATAGTCTCTGCACTCTGAGCCTCATTTTCAGCATTGTCCTCACTTGTCAGGGAGTCTCCATGGGGTAGAGAGGCTAGAACTTGGGGCACTTTCAGCTCCAGGAGTTACAGTTTCTGAGTCCACAACATTTGGCTCGCATGGAGAGCTTTCGGGACACTGGCAGTGGACTGTCAGGGCACTCAAAATACTCTTCTTGTTCGAGTGTATCACCAGTCTGCCCCAATCTATCATTTTCTCCCCTGAAAGCTCAAACAGTTCAACCATGCACAATGATTCCATTTCATCGATCTGATGCTTTGCACTTCACTTTCTGGGAGCATTGGCTCCAGGGATGAAGCTGGGGGCTTAGACAGTCCAGAAGGCCCAGCTTTGTCTCCAGTATTGACTAGGGATTGCCCAGAACAATTGACTCAGTTCATAAGAAGGATAGTATTCAAAGTCACTCTCACTTTCTTCCGATATGGACTGACAGTCATGCTCAACTGGGACTTGTGGAGGGGAACACTTTAACTTTACTTGTAGGTGCAGACTTTCTTGATCTTTCTTAGCAGCAGCTCTAGTCACTGGTCCAGAGGGGCATCTTCTAGGGCTCAGACTCAATTAAGATTTGTCCAATGGGCAGTAAATGATTTCTATGCATTGTTTTTACATCTTTGAATTATTCTCAGGCCTTACTTTTGTACACTGGCAGATCATCTAGTTTGCCCACTACAATGTGAGGGAGATGGAAGCATCTGTCAGCAATCTTGTGCTTGCCATGCAGTCCCAGATTTCTTAGCACACCCGATCTCCCTCCTGGAGTTCCTGTGCTTTCACCTTTTATCATACCTTTCTTTGTTGGCCAGATTTCTTTGGCAGCCATGGTTTGAGCCAGTTGGCACGCATGAGTTAGCTGGGCCTTTAACTTTTGCACATACTGTAAATAGTTGTCAGCCTGAACCCCATCAGAGAGACCCCAAAACACACATCTACTGGTAGTCGAGCTTCTTCCAAACACTCAAGCGTAGGGGGAGAATCCAGTGGCATCACTTTGGTGCAAAGTTATAAGCATGTACCAGGGTGCTAATTTGTTGGCTCCATCTAAGCTTGTCCTTGGGTGCAGGGTGCCTAGCATATCTAGCAAAGTCAGTTGAAACGTTCAGGCTGTGGGTCCCCTGAGGGTGGTAAGGAGTGGTTCTGGACTTTCGCGACTCCCCACAGAAAGCATCTCTTTGATCAGACGACTCTCAAAGTCTCTCCCTGATCAGAATGGATCTTTGTGAGCCCCATAGTGAACAAAAAGTTTTCACAAGTACTTTGGCCACAGTGGATGCTTTCTGGTTTTTGGTGGGGAAAGCTTGGGCATATCTCGTGAAATGGTCAGTGACCACCAGCACATTACTGATATTTCTTTGATCTGACTCCAAACTTAGAAAATCAACACAGACCAGCTCCATGGGTGCACTGGTGGTGATGTTAACAAGGGGGCAGCCCTCTGGGGCAAAGCTTTCCTCTGTAAAGCAGCCACTACAAGTTCAATGTGCTTGCTCCCCATCACTGCCCCATCTTAGGCCAATAGAATCTGGATCTCACCAAGTCAAGTGTTCTGTCTATACCAAGGTGCCCCATGTGGTTGTGCAAGGACCTCAGTACTGAGTCTCGAAGGCAGTGGGCAGCACTAGTTGTTGTTTGTCTACTTGTCCCTCTGTCTACTGTTTCTGTATAACAGTTTATTGATCAGTTTCAACTTAGGACCTTCTTTGTATAACAGTGCAGTTCTCAAATCAGTGGAGCGTAATTTGGACACATCTTTTCCTGCATAGAGGGCTTCTAAAGCTGCTTTGATCATGGGATCAGGGATTGGAGCCCGGAATACTGTCATTGTCCAGCTGAGGCAGTGCACCAATGTCTATTGCAGAAAGTGGCAATAAGCAGCAGTATGCAATTCCCAGAGGCTCCCAAGCAATCCACCATGCAGTCCACACTGAATCCGTCAGGACATTCGTTCCTCCCTGTCAAACTTCGGCAGAGTGCCGAATGTCAGGTTCTGCCAATCGACCCAATCATTCTGGGAACAGGCCTCGGAAGAGCATCAGCATCTATGTGGTTCAGACCTGCTCGTATTCGAGAGCATAGTCATATGTAGATAATGCAGAAAGCCACCTATGGCCAGTGGCATCCAACTTAGCTGAGGTCTGCACATAGGTCAAAGGATTATTGTCAGTTTTACTAGTATTTTAGCCCCATACTAGTACTCATGGATTGGTCAACAATAGCCCACTTCAAAGCTAGGAACTCTAACTTATGTACAGGATAGTTCTTTCTCGGATGGGGTCAGGCTTCTACTGGCAAAGGCCACTGGTCTCAGGCCATTCTCGTGGTTTTGGTACAACACAGCCCCAACCCTTGCAAGCTAGCATCAGTGTGCAGGACGTAAGGTTTTCTTGGATCGGCATAGGCCAGCACTGGAGCATGGGTAAGTTGATATATGATCTCATGAAAGCAGTCTCACAATCAGGAGTCCAGCGGGCCCAAATACTTCCTCGGATGAAAATACACTCTTCAGTCTTGAGGGATGCTGACTTTTGGTATTTTTTTGGGTTGGGGGATACCCTTTGAGTAAGGTTAAGTAAAGGGCTGGATCACTCTTGAATAGTCCTTGATGAAGCGCCGATAATAACCACAGAATCCCAGGAATCTTTGCAGTTCTTTTTAGATTTTGGGCTGTGGCCAGGTGGTCAAGGCCTCAACTTATATTTGGTCGGTCTCTATTCTCGGTGGATACTATGTGTCCCACATACTTTACTGATGTTTGAAAAAATTGACACTTATCAATGGACAGTTTAAGGCCAAAGTCCTCCAGTCGGTCCAATACCTTAAATAATCTGCTCTCATGTTCCTCCAGTGAGCTGCCAAACACAATAACATCATCTAGGTATACCAGGCACTCTAGTAAGTTCATGTCCCCACTGCACGCCCATCAATCGTTGAAAAGTGGCTGGGGCACCTGAAATCCCTTGAGGCATCCTCATGAATTCATAGAAGCCAAGCGGACAGATAAGGCTGTCTTTTCACGGTCCTCTGGGGCCATCGGGATCTGATAGTACCCACTGCGGAGATCCAGCACAGAGAACCACTTGCTCCGCTTAGGCAGTCAAAGCATCCTGAATGCGGGCATTGTGTACTGATCAGGATAGTCCGCTGGTTTAAGGTGCGATAATCCACACACATCCTTACTGTTCCATTCTTTTCCTCACTACTACAATGGGGAAGCATAAGGGCTTCTGATTCTTGTATTACACCAGCAGCTAACATCTCTTGCAGATGCCGCCTCACATCATCTATGTCAGCAGGTGCCAGGCGTCGAGACCTTCCTCACTGAAATGGTCTTTCGTCATGCAGCCGGATATTGTGCTCAGCTCCTTGCACGCATCCTACATCCCATTCCTTTAAAGAAAACACCTGGTCTCTCTGGGCAAGCTTCTTACTGATCTTCACTTTCCATTCAGCTGGCAGCGGGAGTCGCCGAATCAAACAAGTCAGGCTGCTACTCTGTCATTCTTCCTTGAACTCTTGCTGTTGGTAGCACTGCAGTGTCTGCACAATGCACATTAGCTAGGATGCAACCTCTGTTTACTCGAATGTCTCTTTCAGACACATTATGAACTTGGACCATTACCTTCTGGTATAAGCATGGGTCTCTAGTTGGCAAATACTAGGCTTGACCAGCAGTCCCTCTGGCAATTTTTCCATCGCTTGTGCATCCAACATTAATATTTTATTCTTAACATCCTTTCTTGATAATGGACCTCTCCTGTAAGGTACACTGGGCATTTGCGCCAGGATCAGAGACTCAGGATCCTTCTTCCACACAATTCAACGTGTTCCTCTGGTTCTGTTTTTTAGCACTCTCTGAGCCTCATAGGCCTTCTTAATTAAAGCTCGAACTCTTAAAGCTCTACTAGTCTTTGACCCCTGTTTTTCATAACACAACTGTGCCAGCCTTCCTAACATATGAGCATTTGTTCCAATCAACAAAGGGACACCATCATACAGTCCAGTGGGGACACTACTAAGGCTAGGGTCTCTACTTGTTGGCCACTCCAGCCACGGAGGTGGGAAAGAAGCCAAATTCGGATATACCCGAATAGGGTAGGCCTTCTCACTAACCCCATACATGCAGTCCTTCTAATGGTTGTAAGGTACATCTGAAAATGCTTCTGATACCAATCTTGGAACATAATTGTCACTTGGGAGCCACTGTCTAATATAGCTCTTGTAGACACTCCATTTTCTGCAGTGAAGTGGTCCATGTGGAGGGACCCACTATTCTGGACCAGTCTGGAGAGGCGGTAGTGGGGGCCTGGGCAACTGACCTTGCCACAAAAGGACGTGAATTAGCACTTTTGGTGCCTTCACTGGGACTATGTCTGCACCTCTTAACTCTACTGATTTCTTCTCCTAAGCTCTCCTTGTAGCCTATATGCAACTTTTGTCAGTGTCTTTGGGACTGGCATTCCTTTCATGTGCCTATATCTTTCCCACAATTATAGCAAAACATACTTTCTGGAGTTTGAGTTGGCGAGGCGCCACACTGGAGCCAGGCGGGGTATTACTAATTGGAAACCTTGGTGCCATCTCTGTCTGCGCGTGATAAGCATTTGAGACATCTCGTCAGTTTCTCCACTTCCATGGTCAAGGAATCGTGTTCGGAGCTGTTATCAGCAGGAGATACTGGTGGGTACCCCCACCCCTATAGCAGATGCAGTCGGATATAGGTCAGGGCTCTGTTTGCAGGCGTGGCCTTCATAAAGGGACTGTTTTTGAATTCTTGGATCTCTCTCAACAGTTCGCCCCATTGTGACATATCTTTTCCTTGTCAGAGCACTCATTGACTGCCAACCCTGCCCCTGAACTTCACTTTGATGGGTCACCTCAGTCACTCGGTCAGAGCTGCAGCTATTGGTGCAGGTCCCTCCCGAGGTCGTCTTTTCTCAACCTCGAATTTCTCTCATTAACTCATCATAGGAGGGTGGGGATTCCAGTCGATCTGCCAGGTGTAACTGAAGCAGCAGTGTTCTGAGAAGGGGGCAGACTTAGGATCCTGTCCAGCCTGGTTCGGTCCAGTTCAATCGCTGGCAAACTACCTTTTCTGAGGCATTCTTGCAACAATTTTCCAGCCGAGATACATACACAGACAATGTTTCCCTTGGTACTGTTGTGCATCTCTTACTCTCCACCATAGGTCCTCATCAGAATCTGGGCTCCCATACATCTTCTCTAAGGCCTCAAGATAGGCCTGTGCAGTCGCTTCAGGGTTACTGGGCCTGCTTAGCACGGATGGTAGCCAGGGCAGGACTTTGGAGGCTCTCACTAACCCTCTTTCGCTTTTCACCTTCCGAGCATTGCCATTCTAGCACTTGGGAGGCAATATAGTCTCATCCAGGTCTCCGGTCATCCTCCCTTGGGGTGGGGAGGGTGCCAGAGAAGATCCCTCACCGGTAAGAGTCGTGACTAATGGCAGGTGCAGAAATAGGAGTCTGCATTGGTTCAGCCACCATTACGGGCACTGGAGCAGGAGAGGGTGTTGGGGAGGAACACCCCAGGTGGCAAGAATAGTTTCTTCAAGTCCTCCACAGTTTTCCCTCTCCCAGCAACCATTCAGCAAATTTCTCCTCAAAGTTTCAGATAGTGGTGGGGCTGATTCCCCTCGGTCTTTACTGTCCTTAGTTATCACTCTCAAGCAGTGAGGGCTCCTCTGGGGTAATGGTCTGTGGCACTTTGGAGCTATCTATGGGATCCTTAAACTCTACTAGGGCCAGGAAAGTGTGGGTGAGCAGATTAGCATGCCGACCCACCACCACAGGGTTTTGTAAACTCTTCCACCTTGGAAAGTACTCCTGCACAGTGTCCGTATTGATACCCAGGGATGTCCAGGATAAGCATAGCATTTTGGGGTCGATCTCCTCCCAGTACACCACTCCCACCAGCCGGTGCACAGCCACTTCTGTCGGGTACCCATTTTTTCTTAACAGTGGTTCGTAAATATGGCAACTAGAGGGACACATAATCCCAGCGGTGAGCCTCCAAGATTAACCCCTAGATGTCTATCCCAGGGGCTACTACCCCTGCCTGATTTGCCACTAACAGGTTGAGGGGCCTGGATCCAATGGCGGGTGCCTCCACCCAGAGGTCAGGGTTTGCAAAGTTAAACTAACTTGGTCACAGCCCTCTGGGACACTGCAACCCCCTTTCTTCCCACTAGTGGCCCATACAATATACTCAGAATTACCTTCACAGTATACACTTACCCCCAGGTCTGGTTCCGGCACTGGGACCTCCTGTGAAATGAGATACAGTGCAACAATCACAGTACAGTACTTTAACATAGACAAATACCTCAGGCAGTATAACTTTGCTGAAACAAGCAGCTCTGATTTATTTAGGGGATATAACAAGGACAGGGGAAATCAGGTTAATTAGCTTATCACTCTAATAATCATCTATGGCTCTGTGCACAGGCCTATCCCCTATCAGTTACTGTCCCTGGGTACCCCAAGCCCTAGTGGCTAGTCAAACCGTGGCAGCTAGTAGGGCCCCTTTCACACCAGAGAAAAGGAGAATTAAAACAGTCAGCAGTACAGTAATTCCATTTGGATTTAATGTGGCAATTCAACAGGGAGCAACCCTGAATTAGTACTCACGACCTCCAAATAAGATAGGGTCCTTCAATGTCAGCAGGGCTCACTTGAGGTACACAAACCTCTTCACACATCCATATAAAAGAAAGTACTATACAGGCAGGCTGCATCTGTATCCCGATCGCAATTACTGCACAATACCCGGAGAACACACAGCAGATTCAGTTCCTGACAGACCGAAATTTTCAGCATCCTTCCAGTCTTCTACAGGGTGAGCCTGGTTTCTACTCTTCAGAGATCCTTTGATTCTTTCACAGGACGGATTCAGTCCTAACAAGCTGCAGACCGAACTCTGGGCCTTACACACGTTTTGACTAAAACTGCACACTGAAAAAGCACAGGGCTCCTTCCTTCTTCACTGCCAAAGCTCAACTGAACTCCAACTGACGAAACGGGCACTTCCTTTGAGTTCCTCCCAGTTCTTGACTGGATTGGCTGTCACTCACAATAGACTGCTGCTGTTGGTCCAAAAGGCACTGAAGTCTAAACTACATCTCCCCAGAGTCACTGCCCATACAATCCTCTTGTGGCTGGCTCAGATTATGAGTCCAAGTTCTGATTCGTCCAAGGCATCATTTTAGAGCTAGCTTACCCCACACTGATTGGTCCAGTTCAGCAGTTCAAAACTAGAATGGGGAACTAGCAGACACAGTTCTGACTGCAAAGAAAGCAGGTTAGACAAACTGTAATTTCATTATTACTCTAAATAATTTCTGGCAAACAGTTACATCTTTCAGATAGGTTCCTTTGCTCCTAGTGACTGCAAAATGAAGTGAATTGGCAGCAGCTCGAGTGGTACTCAGAGAAGCACACAGTCCCCCATATAAATCTAATTATGTCTGCAAGCAGACAGCTCTTAAAGAGACAGTACCAGAGGCTCTAAAACACTCACTGATAAATGGGCTTAAATGCCAAACACCATTCAGGCTTGGAGCATTCAAGCAAGCTCCTGGAAGTCTTTTGGGAACCCCCATTTGCAGGGGGGTTACATATAGTTAACATAGACAAATCCTAATTGTCCTTATTTGATAACACTGTATTAGTGTCCCTCTCACTCCCGGATGGTGTGTTAGAAATCAAATGGTGAGCTTGGTCTGTGGACTGCAGGGACACACAAAGAGATCAAAATTATAAACTGATAGACTTTTGTTCCCTCAGGATTGCCTAGCTGAGGTGCAGTACCTTGTTTTCGGTGGGGTCCTGCTTTTACCCACTTTTAGAGCTTGGAGGACTGAAGCACTAGAGAGGTTAAATGACCTGCTCAGTGTCACACAGTGAGTAAGTGGCTCCAGTGGGATTTGAATCTGGGTCTCCTGGTTCAGTACTTTACATAACAGTCATTGCTTCATTACTCTTCAGCCCTTCCCAGCACTGGATGTCTGTCTCTGGAATGGTTCCTACCACATTTAAGGTCATGCCATGTTGGGGGCCATGAGGGTCGCTGCCTCAAGTAAGGTGATGGGGCTGACGGTTCCAAGCACTAAAGGGATTAGGCCTGCCTGTGAGCTATGAGGGAATACAAAATGTAAATTAAAGAAAAAATCTTTGTGAATGATAAGGAGGACCAACATTTTAGTTACAGGTTTGACCTGTGCATTAGTCCTTTTTTCCAGATATGTGTATTTTTCATTTTAAGTTGCTGAAAGCTCAGCAAACCGTTGAAGGTTCTACATTTGAGAGGCAACATACTGTAGTCTAGTGTCTACAGTATAGGCTTGGAAGCCAGAGAACCAGGTTCAAATCCCACCACAACTAATTGCTCAGTGCGTGACCCTGAGCAAGTTATTTAACCTCTCAGTGCTTCAGTTCATCTAGCTGTACAAATTGGTAAAAGCGGGACCCCACTGAAAACAAGATGTTGCATCTCAGCTGGGCTTTACTGGGTATATTTGTAAAAACTGTACTGTTCACACTCCACCAGATGCCTCAGTTATCCAGGGTAGACTCTAGACATAAAGAGCAGGGGGGGCTCAGCTCATGCAGAAATGTCATGAGTGGTTACAAGCAATGGGATAATTCAGTGAAAAAATAGAATTTATGGGGGCTTCAGCCTTCCTGTGCCCCCCTCGGAGCTACCCATGCAGTTATCTGGCAGTCAGCCTTATCCAGGGTAAATCCATTCTGTGGAAAAGCTTGGACGTTTTACTGTATCTACATTTGAGGCTGTGTGATCTAGTGGTTGGTGCCCTCGCAGTTATCTGGCAGTCAGCTTTATCCAGGCTAGATCCGCTCTGGGAAAATGTTGTTTTTACTGTATACACATTTGAGGCTGTATCATCTTCCCTTGTCAGTCTTCACCATTCATTACTGATTGGTGTATGCTGGAGGTATGCACCTACATGGAAGCTTGTTTTTTTCAAGGGGGGGGGGGAGTCGGCGCCAATGGCACAGCCCATGAGGCCAACGCACTGCGTGGCACATGAGGGTTGGCCATTAGGCGCTGCAAACTCCTCCGCCACCCCAGTTCTGTTTCTCCCGCTGTCAAGGTAGCACCTGCTGCCCGAGTTCCATAGTTTGCTGCATCACTAGGCCTAGGCTGAAATTCGACGCCACCTTCCCGCATCTCCGTCTCCATCCTGGTTCTGAGTACCATGTGACGCTGTTGACTCCGGTAAGCTTGTTATATATATTTTCCTTCCCGACAGCACCGGGTCTTTTCCTGTAGTTTTGTTAAATTGTTTTCACGTTATGTCTGGTTCAGGGGCTAAGAAGAAATCCAAAATGGGCTGTTCCCCCATGCGTCGGTGCCCCTGTGGCCAGCATTTTTCCCATCATGGACCGGCATGATGTCTACCTTCGCTGCCTGGGTCCCAACCACGATATGGACAACTGTGATGCCTGTTTCTCCATGGACCACCGTGTTCTCTAGATCCACATGTTTAAAGTCAGCAGGGCCCCACCGACTTTTGGAGGACAGCGTCATTCTAGGGATGCCATGGTGAGAACCCTTGACCCTGCCTCCGGGTCCCACCTCCTCTTCTGAGTCCTGCCTTGCCATCAAGGAGGTTTCTTCTGCGGTGCCGGAGGAACGGCTTGCTTTCCTATGGAGCCAGGTCAGGGGCACTGCTATGGCAGTCACTTCCTCGGAGGTGCAGGCTCCCCCAGTGTTGCGGCCCACGACTGCTGGGCGCAGCAGTGGCGGACCCTAGGTGCTGCCTGCTGGTGCCATTTTGGATCCCAGCACCATTCGCAGTGCCAGTGATCAGAGCGGTGCCACAGGCGGTGTCGTGTCCTGCAGTGGTGCTGTAGGTGTCATTATTGGCAGGGGAACTCCCAGGGTCGGTAGTCTGGTGGTATGTGTGGTCCCCTCCACTTCAGAGGAGGATGATTCGCTAGCCAAATCAGACTGGTGTCCCGACTCCTCGGGGTCAGGGAGCCCTCTTGGATGCGACACCAGGCGGCCCAGTGTTCATCTCCTGGGCTCCCCAGAGTCCACAGTTTCTGTGAGCCCCCACGTCGACCTCAGTGTTGGGGGCCCCACGATGGATAGCGGTACTGGGGTGACGGTCTCAAACTTGGGGGGGCGGGACAGCTGCCACCCCTGGTGCTGCCTTGGCTACCATGGTTGGGACAGGGACCCCCTCTTCTGCGGCCTCCCTCGGGGGACCTGTGGGATCGGGGGAACCCTTCACACCGTGTTCTAGGAAGAGGGCATCCTCTGAGTCTGAGGGGTTAAGAGGCTTGGGTGAAGTGTGGGGGCCCTCTTCCACTACCCTGCTGGAGGGGGGTGGAGAGGAGTCACAGTGCCGAGCTCTGTTTCTCTTCCTCTGAGACTTTAGGGGCACCTTTAGTGGGTGGTGCTGGAGTTGCCCTACTGGATCCATGCAACCCCAGTCATACCACAGGGGAGATTCTCCCTCAGGGCTCAACCAGGTTTTATTTTCGCATTTACAGCGCCCGTTGATTGGATTGACCCCCAGGTCCCTCCCTGTGGGAGGATCTTCTGTGGGGTCTCAGAGCGCTGGTAGAGGTCGGGCACTCTCAGTTAGGTGCCCTTCCCCAAACCCTCTACAGACACCTCCCCCTCTCCCAGGCCATGTGGGCCCTGCAGGACCCTTAATCTGGGAGACGTTCAGGGCCACTGCGGCGGTCTTCCCTAGGTATGTTAGAAACATGGACAAGCAGGTCTTTCGCCTGTCTCCATTGCCGCAGGAGGACTCTGAGGATCCGAGCTCCTCGACTTCCTCGACTTTCTCATCTGAGGAAGAGGAGCATTCCGTCCACCTTTCCTCCGATGCTGATTTCACCAAATATCAGCAATTTCTCTCGAGGTTCGTTCCAGAGCTCCACATTTCCCATGTGGTAAGACACAATACCAAGCGGGAGATGCACTCCTTTTTGAACAAGTTTACTGCTAACTACCTGGTGGTACTTTCCTGGCCGATTCCCTTCCAGGAAGTGTCAGTCTGCACCTGGCAGTCACCAGCCACCTCATCCCCAGCCCCAGTGGATTGCGGGAGGAGGTATTGCGCTCCCCAAGAGTCTCTTAGTTCTTTGCCTCACCCTTCCCCAGGGCTGACGGCTTTAGATACTCCTTCTGGGCTTCAACACCCAGCACATGACCAGCCACCGGATCCGGATTCTGCTGAGTTTGTCCAGTGGGGTAGAAGGGTTTCCTCTTCAGCTCATATGTTACTCTGCATCAGCTCACATCAGGCTCACCACACAACCTACAACAGGCACCTATGGTCAATGCTGGTGCAGGTTTTAGCATCTTGCCTGATGCGGAGGAATCTGGGGAAGTTATTGCCCCCTCTGCACAGGATCTGGAGTTTCAAGGCACCAAGCAAGGACATCGTATAACACCAGTGAGGTGGCTTCCAAACTGTCAGGGACAGCGATCTGCATCAGGCAGATGGCATGGCTTCACCTGTCTAGATTGTCACCCGGTGCCCTGCATAGGGTGATTTTCTCTGCCTTCCACGTGACCCACCTTGTCTCCCACAGGGCGAAGAGGAATTTACAGGGGCATCTTCCATCCCATTAGCCATGGGGGACACCTCCTCATCCTGTCCAGCCTTAGGCCGTGTTGGTCTAGTAAGGCTATAGGGTCTCCCCCTCCTTTGTATCCCCCACAGGAGGCTGAGGGAGTCTGTTCCCTCAGGGCAGTGCCGGGTCACCTCCGGCGGGGCTTGGTACTCACCCAGCAGTAATGAATGGTGAAGATTGACAAGAGAAGATATGAAAATGATACACCTTCCATAATTCTTGATCTTCTGTTGTATCTTCACCATTCATTACTGATTCCCACCCACCTTCCCCTCTTGGGCCTTAGCTTCTAGGCGCCACCTCCACCCTGCTCGCCCTTCCCCTCTTCAAGGCCAGTTGGGGGCAGAGTCCCCCCCTGGTACCTCAGGGCCCTCTGTTTCCTTCTATAAAGTCACAGAGTGCCCATCCTAGGAGGGTGGCGTGTAGGATCTTCATCCTGGCCTTGGAGGGAACTCCCTGGGATTCCATGTCTTGGCTTAGATCTGTTGGTCTGTTGTCAGCTGGTTAAGGGTGGGGACTTCATCAGTGTATTCTGTGGGGGGACCCTTACGGACTCCCCCCCCCTTTTCTTCTTTCTTGTTGTCCCATTGCTTATTGGGATCATCCTGGACAGAGTCCTCTCCTGTTTAGGGTTTTTCCCCCTTGGCTAAACCCTCAGAGCCATGCTTCAGGACTTTCATCCTGAATGTGGGTTAAGGGTGGGGGAGGGGATCAGACCCTGCCATGCTTTATATCATCCAAGACCATCTCAAATTCCCTTTCTAGGTCCAGTGGTCCCAAAAGTTGATGGGATCCTTGCACCTGTGTCTTTATACCTTGCATGTCTTTGAGGCTAAAAATCCAACAATGGTCTTCCAGCTTACCATGGCAGAGGTCTTTTCTTCTTCATATATATAATCTTTCTTCTTCCTTTCTCTCTCTTTCACCCTTTCTTTCCTGTGCTGCCACCCAGGGGCTGGGGCCCTAAGGCCAGTTAGAGAAGTCCGATTCTCTCTGTCCTCTGGTCGGCTTATTCCCTTTTCAGTTTATATTCTTTCCTTTTCCTGTCCCTCGGCTCTCTTGCCTCTTCTTTGAATTTCTCTATCCCCTTTGTTTCATCCTGTGCAGCAGAACAGAACTGGGGTGGGGGAGGAGCCTGCGGTGCCTAACAGCCAACCCTCGCGCTACGCAGTGCATTTAGCATCGTGTGGCGCTGGCCCCCAAAAAACCCAAAAACTCCATGCAGGTACAGTGCTTCCGCTTACACCAATGAATGGTGACGTACAAGAGAAGATCAAGAATTATGGTAGGTATGTAATTTTAATTTCTAGTGGTTAGAACACCAACTTGATAAATAAGAGATCGCAGGTTCTTTTTTTGGTTAATTCAGTTTTTATTGAATATTAACAGGTCTGTGCAGTTCATGACAGGAGCAATAAAGACACTGATTTTTCCATAAGGAGTTGGCTCATCATTGCTTACATAGGGAGTTTCAAGGTTACTTAATAAATGCCATTCTGTACATCACCTCCACTGTAATACATAGCACAAGGGAGGTGAATTAATCTATTATTTAGAATTTGATAACCCAAAACATTTCATATTCCACTTGGTGGAACTGAGACCCTGAGTGGCGGGGTGGGGGTAGGGGAGCCAGGGACAAACAGACCACATCTGCTTATTATCTCTGGAAAGGGGCCAAAAGTGGAGGGGTGGGGAAGGGAAAGACTCACCAAGTTGGAAGGTAAGACCACCTTTTCATTACTTAGTACGGGACAAAATCAGAGTCCTTTCTCACTGGATGCATGAGCCAACGGGTCCACCAAGAGGAGCAGCATTCTGTGCAGTCGTTCAAGAAGTGAGATTTTTTTTTCCATGCAGTAGATTTGGTTGAGTGTGCTCTGGCAAGATTTCAGGACTGGGGGTTGGGGACTGAGCCATAGTCTGGTGATAGATTTATTTGAGATTGTGCGTCAGATACCTCACAGGTATCTGGGGTTAGGATTCTGAAGTCCCAGTGGGTATTGTAAGAACAGATAAAGCGCAGTAGTTTCCCACTACTACAGTATGTTGCCTTGAATGTAGTTTCTACTATGCTATTTATACTGCACCTAGCAATAATGTTTCTGTACTGCACTGCATGGAGTTAATCTCGGTTGGCTCCTGAAAAGGGGTGCAAGTCCCAGTAAGCCTTTTGCGGTTAACAAAATCCAATAAATAAATAAGTTAACAGTACTGGTCTGCAGAATAGTTCTTCCAGCTCTACTTCAAGCTGTTGGAAAAAAGGGAGCAAGTCTGGGCTGTCGCAAATCATGTGTGTGTGTGTGTGTGTGTCCCAAATCATGTGTGTGTTAGTCCCAAATCACGTGTGTGCATGTGTGTGTCCCAAATCATGTGTGTGTTAGTCCCAAATCACGTGTGTGTGTCCCCCAAATCACATGTCTGTGACGGGGCTCCCCACAGTTAGGCAAGCAGGAAGAGTTTTGGGAAGGAAGATTACAGGCCAAGATTACTGGGGTACTAAAGAATGTTTTCAGTTGTTTTTATGGGTACTCTCCATTTACCCCCCGCACACTTGTCTGTTCTACGAGAGGAGGTGCAGTCCCTTCTGTGCAAACAGGCCATCGAGCCAGTACCCAGGCACCAGAGAAACAAGGGGTTCTACTCCAGGTTTTTCCTGGTCTCCAGAAAGACCGGAGATCTGAGACCCATTTTAGACCTAAAGGAACTCAATCAGTACCTCCAGTACCGAAAGTTTAGGATGGTAACTTTGCCAGGCCTGATGCCTCTTCTCAAGCAGGCAACTGGCTCTGTTCACTGGACATGCAGGATGCCTACCTGCACATCTCGGTCTTTCCTCCTCACAGGAGGATTCTCCGTTTTCTGTTTCGATGTGAACATTACCAATTCAAGGTGCTGTCCTTTGGCTTGTCCTCTGCGCTGTGGGTCTTTAGCAAGTGCTAAACAACAGTAACTGCAGCTCTCAAAAGGGATGGACTGTATGTTTTCCCTTACCTGGACAATTGGCTCCTAAAGGCGTGTCCAAGGAGCAGCTCCTGCAGACTCTGAAGAGAACTCTCCAGCTGTTCCTCTCCCTGGGCATTACTGTCAGCCTGCCCAAGTCGGTCCTGGTGCTGTCCCAAAGGCTGCAATACATAGGGGCGGTTCTAGACTCAGTGCAGAGGAAGGCTTTCCTGCCTCAGAACAGGGTGGAGTGCCTTATAGCCCAGGTTCAGGAGGTGGCCCAGAGCCATTTTATTCCTGCCAGGGTATACCTGAGACTTTTGGGTCTGTTGGCGGCTGCCATTCCCACTGTTCCACTGACCAGACTCCATATGTGCATTCTCCAGTGGACTGTTCGAGTGCAGTGGGGCTAACGCACAGACGAGTTAGAGCAGTTGGTGCTGGACTCCTCCCCAGTCCACAGAATGCTCCAGTGGTGGCTAGACCCCTTGAACCTGCTACAAGGAGTCCCATTTGAGATCTCTTCTCCACAGCAGATCCTCACCTCGGATGCTGCTGGTTCGGGCTAGGGAGCTCACCTGGGTCCTTTTCATACCCAGGGCTCCTGTTCTCAGGTCAAGGCATCCCTGCATATCAACGTCCTGGAGATGCTGGCAGTGCTGTATGCCATGCAGGCTTTTCAGAATCACCTGGTTCCGGGTCAGCTGCTGGTGCGGTCAGACAGCCTCTGTGTAGTGCACTACTTCAACAAGCGGGGGGGGGACTCATTTGTTCTCCCTATGCAGGGAGGCCATGAGAGTGTGGTATTGGATGTTACACCACTGTGTCGTCGAGGCACAGGTCAGGAAGCATAGGGAAAACCAGGACCAGTTGTAGAATTCACCAAAAATATTTATTTACAGTAGCAGTAACATAAAAAAATAAACTTGTTTAGTATAACTATTTACAAAGGCAAAATAAAGCAGAGTTTTCCTGCAGTTTTTGTGTCCCTTTTTCTTCTCACCTCTCAGCAGTTGCAGCTCAGCTCACTTATAAGTCCTTACACCCCCATTCTAAACAAACATCCTGTTCTTGTAAATATCAAGCAGGCAAGAACATAATGTGCCTGAGCTAAGAGGCCTCCATTTCCACAGCCTTTGAAGAAAGGCCTAAAGATTGAACTCCGGTAACCTCTAGCTTCCAACAGCTTTTTGCAGTCATCTCAGAATATAATTATATGCATTCAACAGTAATGCTATACATTTTCCAAACACAAAGGATCCCAATATCAGTTACATTTCCATACAATGATTTGCACATGCTTTTATATTAGCATATATGCAAGGGAGGAAAAGGCAGGCAGCAAGAGAGAACTGGGAGACAGCGAGAAGCAAAGCATTGCAAGACTGTCGAGGTGATCATATCCGAAGTCTCACAGGGAAATTTGGTTGCGCAACCAGAGAAGAAACAGGAAAGGACAGAATTTATTTATTTATTTATTTCAGTACTTGGAAAACCATTTGAGCTCAGAGCTCTTTACATAGGTTCCACGTCAGGACATTTCAGTACAACAGACAGGTGAAATTATACAAAGGATTGCAGAAATACAAAGGTAAACAAACAGGATTATATATCAAACACAGTACAGGTCGCAAGAAAACAGACAATTACAGTGCCCAATGGTGAAACTAGTCAGTTGTCAGCAAACAAGAGGTTGTTTGCTGCTTTCACTCATTAAGCACATCTACATCATCTCTTTTTTTTATAACAGTACAGTTCAAACCAATACATTTGTTTTTCAAACTTCAGAACCCTCAATTCCTGATCCATATCTTGACAGAAAATCAGCATTGCTATTCTCTTTACCAGATTTGTGTATCATTGTGAATTTAAATGGCTGTAGTGCCAGGTACCACCTTGTGATTCTGGATTTTTTATATTTCATCTGGTTAAGCCAACAGAGAGGATTGTGATCTGTTACAAGAACAAAATCAGTTCCTAGCAAATAAAATTTAAGGGACTCCATGGCCCACTTTGCTCCTAGACATTCCTTTTCGATAGTGGAGTACCTTTTCTCTCTGTCATGCAATTTCCTACTTAAGTACAGAACAGGATGTTCTGTCCCATCTACATTTTGACTTAGGACAGCACCTAGGCCTACCTCGGATGCATCTGTTTGTAGCAAAAATGGTTTCTCAAAGTCTGGGCTTCTTAAAATGGGAAGAACATAATGCAGCCTTTGTGGTTTGAAAAGCTTCATCACAATCTGGATCCATTTTACATTATTTGGATACCGTTTTTTTGTTAGTTCAGTGAAGGAAGTAGCTAACTCTGCAAATTTGGGAACAAATCTCCGATAATAACCAGCCAGCCCTAAAAATGATCTGACATGTTTCTCTGTTTTAGGTACAGGGCTGTTAGCTACAGCTTCTATCTTATAAACCTCTGGCTTGACTTCTCCATTTCCCACCACATAGCCCAAATATCTGGTTTCCTGCATGCCCAATGCCCATTTAGTAGGATTAATTGTCAGACCTGCATTTTTGATAGCTTGGATAACTGCTTGTAGGTGTTCCAGGTGGCTTTTCCAGTCTGGACTGTACACCACGACATCATCCAGGTATGCAGCACAATAACCAGTGTGAGGGGATAAAATTACAGACATGTACCACCGGAATGTAGCTGGCACACCATGTAAACCAATTGGCATGGTGGTGAACTGATAGAATCCTATAGGGGTGGCAAATGCAGTTCTATCTCTGGATTCTTTAGCTAAAGGTATTTGCCAGTAACTCTTGGTGAGATCAAGGGTACTGATATACTTTGCACTCCCCAGTCAGTCCACCAAATCATCTATTTTGGGCATTGGATAACAGTCAAATTCTGACACTTAAGTTTCCTAAAATCAAGGCAGGTTCTAACACTCCCTTCTTTTTTGTTTACAGTTACTATGAGAAATGACCAAGCACTCCTTGATTCCTCTATGATACCTAATTCTTTCATTTTTTGTATTTCCTTAACCACGTCAGCTCTTAACCACTCTGGCAACCTGTATGTCTTTTGCCTAATAGGACGAGCATTCTTTGTCACTATTGCTTACTCAACTCCTTTTGCTCAGCCTGGTACCGTGGTAAAAGTACTGTTAAATGTCTTTAACACATTACGAATGTCTGCAGTTTCTTCTGAGGTTAAGGAAACATTCACCTTTACAGTATCAGCATTTACAGTTTGTTCCTTTCTGTCATAAGCTACATCAACATCTTCCTTATCGGTTTCTGGTAAAACCAGCAAAGCAGCGTTTGGAATTTTTTCAACCCATTTCTTGAGGAGGTTAGCATGGTCTATCTTAGTAGCATTTTTCCTGTCAGGGGTCTCAGTCTCGTAGTTAACGGCGCCGGTACATCTAAGCACTCTATAAGGCCCTTGCCACTTCATTAACAGTTTATTTTCTGTTGTGGGCAACAGTAGCAAAACCTTTTTGCCTGGCTCGAAAACCTTTTCTTTTACCCCTGATCATAATATACCTTCTGCTGATTTTGGGCCTTTTCCTGATTACTACGGGCAGTTTCAACATATTTTGCCAGCTTCTTTCTTAGGGCACACATATAAGAAGATATAGATTGTTTCAAACAACATGATGTTTTGCTGTATTCTGACTATTGCAGTTAGTCCCAGCACTCAAACTGCCCCAGAGAGAAGAGGGTTCATTTCTATGCAGAGCATAGAACGTTGAGCTCGAGCTCGGTTCAAACCTCTGTCTGCTGCACTTTGAACCACAACCGTCAGATTCCTTACTATGGGCAATTTCAACATATTTTGCCAGCTTTTTTCTTAGCGCACACATATAAGAAGATATAGATTGTTTCTGGGTGGGGTTATCTTCCCATATTTCTTTTATCATATCCAGTGGCCCTCTTGGTGGTTTTATGTGTAACCCCCCTACAAATGGGGGTTCCTGAAAAGTCTTCCTCGAGCTTGCCTAAATGTTCACTGCCAGGCTGGTGTCCTGCGTTTTAGCAGTTTAAATGTGATTGCCAGAGAGTGCCTGTATAGCCACTGTGTACTGTCTCTTTAAGAGCTGCCTGGATTGCAGTCATAAGTAATCTGAGAGGGAGCTCTGTTGAAAGATGTAACTGTTTGCTGATCATTCATTAGAGTAGTAATAATAATGTAGTTTGTCTAACCTGCCTTCTTTGCAGCAAGGACTGTTTTGTTTATCCCCGCCATTTTGGCCCGGAACTGCCAAATTGGACCAATCAGTCTGGTGGGACCCAAAATGGAGCCAGACTACAGCAGCTGTCTGGAGTCAAAATCTGTAGGAATTGTAGTTTTGGCTTTTGGCACCTTTTTGCACCTGAAGGGGGAGCTCCTGTTGTGACTGACGGACGAATCAGCCAACCGAACCTTTTGGAGCTGAGGGAAATCCCCAAGTTGCCTGCTGTTTCAGTCAGATCTCAGTTGGAAGCTGAATGAGCAAGAGCTTGAGACAGTCAAGCATCCATCTGAGTAGTTTCACGTGGGAGAACTGTGGAAGGGCCTGAGTTGTGGCCTGCATGTCTGCCTTCTGCCCCTGAGAGGGAGAGAAGAGAATTATTTCAGACTAAATCCAAGTTTTTGAGAACAAAGTAAGCCACTGATTTTTTACCAGGTTCATACCTGAAGAAGACTGAAGATTTGCTGAATGCAATCAGCCTGTCAGGATTTCCAGCTGCTTTTGAATCCCCGGTTTGTGCAGAGACTTTGCGATCGTGACTGGAGAGCGGTTTGCCTGGTACAGTAGAATTTCCTTACATGAAAATGTGCTGTGTATTGAAAGTGGGTCGTGATTTGGTTCTCCACTGTGTGAACCGTGTTCTGCTTGCTGGTACCGTAGAATCCTTTACATGTAAATGTGCTGTGTATTGAAAGTGGGTCGTGATTTGGTTCCCCATTGTATGGACTGTGTTCTGCTTGCTGGAAGCTTTATCCAGCCTAATCGGACTGAATCAACATTCATCTACATTCGGCCTGGGCCATGCCACGCTGGCCCTGCCAGACTACCCCACTGCACAGAGAAAGCCACAGATGAGAGACCTGCCTGGGGATCAGCCCCCTGCTCCACGCTTGAACAGGAACAATGCCTCGGCGAATCGTGTGGGCTCTGCTTCTCCTGGCACTCCAGAATAACCACCTCCTGTCTCAGTTTTCATCCAGCCTGTGTCCAGTCTTGGGTATCGTGAGTAATCATCAGGGTAGCTCCCTGCAACAGCAGCCTAATCTAAAAGTGTGTCATCTGACTGTCTTGTTGTTTTCTTTTCACGAACTGAGCCCTACGGCTCTGGATTACAAATAGTGTGTGTTGTGCATGTTGTATTCTTCCATCACAGGGCCCCAACCAGCTGCAACATTCCTGGCTAGCCCACCATTCTTCATCTGGGTACCCAGAGTGTGTGACTGTTTATGGACCCTGAAGTGCATGCATAACTGTTTGACTTGATTGAGCCTTTAAGCAAATTAACCTGATTATGCCACTCCCTTGTTCAAGCCCCTTGAATAATTCAGATCTAACTCTTTTTTGCATTTACCCTGACTGTGGTTCCAGTTTGTGCAAGAGTACTGTACTGCTGTTATTTGGTGTATATAACCTTGTTTTACAGGGGGTTCCCAGGGCCGGGCCAGAGGAAAGCCCTGGTGGTAAGTGCAAACAGTGTGGGTACTTGTGTGGTGTATCAGGGGTATTGTGAAAGTGATTATCGTGTATTGTTCTGGCCACTAGTAAGGAAAGAGGGGGGTTACAGTGTCTCGGAGGGCTGTGCCCAGGTTAGCTTGACCACTACCAACCCTGATCACCGGGTGGAGGCACCCGTTTCAGAACTCAGGCCACTTAACCTGCTACTAGCCAAGCAGGCAGGGGTAGTAACCCTTGAGATAGCGCCACCTAGGGGTTACATATGTGATAAAGGCAAGTCTTAAAGACCACCTGTCACATAAAGTGACCACACAAGACCCCATGGTCAAAAGAGTGCTCCACATTGTAGCGACCGTTGCAAACAGTGACAGTCGCTACAATACTTGGAATCCGCACACAGAAACATTCTTTTTATGCGGGGGGGGGCTGTGCCCCCCCACATCCCCTAATTAAAATAATCAACTCCATAAAAGTGACCACGGGCAGGTTATTGTTTTTTTGTTTTTTTACAAAAATAATTAGTTCCGTAGCCAGACACGAACTTGGGTCCACTGGCATCGCAAGCGATAGTATATCAATCAATCAATCAAATCTTTATTTATTCAGGCAATCATTGAGCAAGGCTCATTTACAAGATGGACCTGATAAGGTCAAGGTTCGAGTTGGTGCACAGCAATTACATCACATACTTATGAGACAGTTATACATACAGAAACAAGAAAATGTTATTTATAACACAATAATATACAGAGAATTCACATGTTAAAGCTTGGCAAGAGAAAGTTAAACTAACATCTACAATATGTACAATACATATATATTACAATGAGGGCCATGACAGTCACTCACATAATGAGTACAAGGATGGTGAAGGGAATATTGGGTGCCATATACTGGCGGTGTCTGGCTGGAAGGAATATGCCATATGTGATTGGAATAAGGTTTAGTGGGATGATTATTCTATCTCTAGTGGTAGCAACTGCATTTCTCTGTGAAGAAGGCTGTACAGTGCTGCTTGAAGGATGTAAATGGAATGATAATGGACAGTTTTAGGGATTTTTATATTCCACTATGCTGTGCAGCCAGCTCGGTAGGACCCTGGCACACAGGATCCTATAGCCTGTACTAGCGAGGATTGCTCCTTGCTATCGTCGCTCTACAGGATATAGCGATATTATTCACCACTTGCTATTACTGAGAGTGGTATTATTGAGTCGCTTACATTTAACGCACTGTACATGTGTGCTACCCCTCTTAGTTGCCTACCATACAGCATTTCAACTGGTGAAAACCCTGTTGATGACTGTGGCACTTCTCTGTAAGCAAAAAGTAGGTAAGACAAGTATTGGTCCCAGTCTTTCCCTTCCCCTTTTACAACTCTTTTTAACATGCGTTTTGAGGTTTGGTTAAAATGCTCAGCAAGACCGTCTGTCTGAGGGTGATAGGGGAGGTTCTTATGGCAGTGATGCCTAGTAGTTTGTACAGCTCCTTATGCAGTGCAGCACCAAAATGACTACCCTGATCAGTAATAATTTCTTTAGTTATGCCCACTCTGCTGAACATTTTGGCAAGCTCTGCTGCAAATTTTGGGGCTGTAACAGTACACATTGGAACTGCTTCTGGGTATCGAGTAGCATAGTCACATACTGCCAGGATAAATCTATTTCCCTTTTTACTTTTGTCTAAAGGATCAACCACATCCATTGCAATTCTCTCAAAAGGCACGTCTATGAAAGGTAGGGGCACCTTGTCCTTTCTAGTGACTGGGGCTACTTTCTGACACTCGGCACAGGAATTACAATAGGTAGCAACATCTTCATGAATTCCAGGCCAGTAAAATCTATATAGCAATCTGGCAAGGGTGCGATCCCTCCCTGAATGACAAGTCATAGGACTATCATGTTCTACCTGTAATAACTCTGTTCTATACTTCTGTGGTATAACCAATTGTTCTGTCTGTTCCTGTGTCTGAGGTTTAACCCAAACTCTGTACAGTAACCCATTACAGTTTTTAAACATTGGTCCACCCTGTTTTGGTTTCACCCCCAGCTGCTGAAAATAACCCTGGAGAGAAACATCATTAGCGTGTTCTGAAAGGAAATCATAATCAGTTATCAATTTAATTTCAGCATTTTCATATGTTAACCCTTTATGTCCATCAGTCATTTGTTGCCACAGTTTCTTCAGGCTTCATCTTTCTTTCCTGGATTTCCAGATCTTGGAGCTGTGCTCAAACAAATCTGAATCAAAATCTTTGAAAGGAAAAGTGTCCCCACCATCTGAAATTTTCTTTGCCTGAGCTGTTGTCACCACTGTTGCTGAAACATCAGGATTTACTCCCTCTTTGATCAACTCAGTAAATCCTGGAAAATCATTTCCAATAATCACAGGTACACATAACTTTAGTACTACCCCCACTTTCATTTGGTGCGATACACCCTTAATGGTCAAAATCACTTGTGTGGTTGGATAGTATCGAGTGTCCCCGTGGATACAGATTACACCAGTACCTGGTCCCTTTGCACAGTGTTTTCCCAACACTTTAACATGCACTAGTAACTGGCCCGGTGGCGCTGAGGATTGAGGTGCTGGTTGCCACACCTCACCCCACACCAGCCACCCGGTTCGGAGCGAGCTTGGCCACTAGGGATGGCAGGGGTGGGTGAGGATTGGAGCGTCTACAGGCTGCTTCTTCAGGGGGCGGAGGTTGGGATTGCCCGGCAAGCCAGCGGCTCCTGTTGGAGACCGGGGGTGCTGCACATAATCAGTGTGGCCTGCTGCAGGCAGGGGTTGCTGTGCACCAATGTATCAGGACATGCACAAGCATGGGGGGGGAGTGATCACCAGAACAAGGAAAAAGCCCAGTCTGTGGGACAGGTGACAGCACCTGCCCCCATGCTCATGGCCAGGTCCATCCTGCCTGGCCTTCCAGGTTCTTCCACCTGGGTCCTCTCCCACATCAAAGTCTGACTGTAAGAGCGCCCAAGAGGAGGGGCGGCCCCACCCCAGAGGGGTTAAGCCGGGGGTGCTGATCATGGACAGAGGAGGAGGGAGAGAAGGCACAGGTAGGAGGGGTAGGAGGGCTTCAGGCAGGGCAGGAACAGGCAGGATGCCTGAGAGAAGCCCCACAGACCGTGACCAGAGGGAAAAAGATTAGTCAAAAAACAAACAAAAAGCATGCACTAGGGTCTGTCTGCTTCCCGAATCAATGAGTCCCTTCACAGTCTTATCCTCCACCTTCACATCTGTTAAGTACTTGCCCCAGTTTGCCAAGGAGAAATCTGCTCCAGTGCCACTCTCCTTACTACAGCAGTTTCTTGCAAAATGGCCAGGTTTATTACAGTTATAGCAGATAACGTCTTTGGGCACAGATTTGTTACCCCTACCAGACTTTAGTTTAGTTTAGTTTATTGTTCTAGGAATTATTACCTTTGAGCCAAGGCTCTTTTACAAAGGTTCCATGTCAAATTAAGTACAAACAAAAAGGTTACATTGAGTGGCACAACATAGACAGTCAAGTATCGAAACATTTGTGCAAGGACAGATAAATACCAAACGAACACTTTTCAATCAATAAATAATCAAGTGAGGAGGGGGAAGAGTCAAGTTAGGGAAGTGTATAGATAGAGTGGGTGAGAGAAAAGGTGGAGGTGCAGACCCATAGCAAGAGAAAAGGATCCTCTACAAGCCTTGTCAAGTAAATGGACAGGGTGGAAAATGAAATAGATAAGGATTTAATCAAGGCAGTCACAGGAGTTGGAGGTGGCAAGGTGAGTATAGGCTAGATTTAAATGCACCTAGAGAGGTAGAGGAGGTAATAGAGGTGCTAAGGACATTTAGCCAGTAGGGAACGATGGCAAATGATCTTTGACCCTGGGTAGTCCGGCAATGGGGGACCTGAAGAGGCTGATTTTCTGATCTTCTGGTGAGTCGGACACTTGTGTTCTGGCATAACAGGTCTTGAATGCATGGTGGAGTGAGGCCCATGATGGTTTTTTTAGCCATAAGGCAGGTAAGGTACTTTAAGCGGTTTGAGAGTTGTAACCACCCAGTTTCAGCGTAGAGCTCACAGGTGTGAGTACGTCGATGAGCACCAGTGAGCAGCCGACAGGCCTTGTTAAGGGAGGTTGTAATGTGTCTAAGTGCACTAGTAGAGGCAGACCCATAGACAATTAAGCCATAGTCAATGATTGAGATGATTGAAGATTGAATAGCTATTTTCAGTGCTGGCAGAGTAAGGAACTGTCGGTTCCGGTACAGTATCCCAAGCTGCTGATTAATAGTTTTCGCTGTACTATCAATATGAGTTGCAAAGGTTAGGCCTTGATCAAAGGTGATTCCAAGATATTTGAAAGTAGCCACCTGTTCAAGGGTGATTCCCAGGTACGTGTTGATAGTGAGTGGTACTTGCCTTTTCTTGTTTTGAGGGCTAGAGAAGAGCATGGATTTTTTTTGTGGTTAAGAACCAGCTTATGTTCAAGGAACCATGTCTTGACTCTGGCAAATGCATGCTGGAGGCTAAGGCGTAAGGGGTTTGGATCTTTATGAGACTTCTTATCAGGCTTCGAGTTTATATGGGAAAAAGAATGTCTTACTGGTGCTTGGCTGTTACCTCGCTGCTGTGGCATCTGTCTGGCCATTTGGTAGTCCTCGGCCAAAGAAACAACCTTTTCCTCAGTCTCTGGTTGGTGTTCCTTTACCCAAAGCTGCACATCTGTAGGCAGGATGTTGATGAATTGCTCCATGGCAAATGTGTCTATGGTATGTGGGACTGTTTGCTCTCTGGTTGGATCCATTTGATCAGGAGTTCTCTTGAGTTGGGTGAAGGCTTCTCGAGGATTGTTGACCAAGTTGTACCTCAGAGATTGAAATCTCTGCCTGTATATCTCTCTGGAGATGTCATACCTTTTCAGGATTTCGCTTTTCACCAGGTCATAGTTTTCTGACTGTGCAGTGTCCATATTGCTGTAGGAAAGTTGGGCTTTCCCTGTCAGGTAGGGTTCCAGTCTGATTGTCCATTGTTGCTTTGGCCGTTGGCAGGCTGTGGCAGCTCTTTCAAAAGTTGTCAGGTATGCCTCAATATCATCTGAAGTAAGTTTAATGGCTTTTAAGTTGCTTGCATTTTGTTGCTCATCTGGATCTGTGCTGGATCCTCTGCCTTTGATAGCTTGCAAGGCATCCAACCATCATTGCTCCTGTTGCTGCATCTTTTTTTTTGGTTTTTTAACCAGGAGAGACACACTTAGCTGAAGCTTGTTTACAGGCGGTTCCGGGAGCACAAGGAAGTTAAGGGACTTGCTCAGGGTCATGGCCAGTACGCAGCAATGGGATTCAAGCCCAGGTCTACAGGTTTGCAGCTCAGAGCCTTAAACCACTGCACTGTACTGCCTCCTTCTTTCATCTCTTCTCTCCTCTCCTCTGCTGCTCCTGTTGCTACATCTCTTCTCTCGCCTCTGCTGCTCCTGTCGCTGCATATCTTTTTCTCTCTGCTTCTCAGTCTCTCTTTGTTTTATAGCCCACCATTTGAAAAGTCCATCAGGCTTTTAGGTTCTGTCACTACCTGTTCTTTTTTCATGACTTGTGCTGGCTGTACAGTCTCAGACTGAACTTCTGTCTCTGCTAGTTTGGCTGCCATTCTCCTGGTAACCACTCCTGGACTTGCTGCTGTAGAATCCATACCTTTCTCTATGCTTCCCTGGTACTAGGTGCAGTACCCATGCACAAAACTCCTATCTTAGGGTATGCACAGCATAAATCCCACTTAGGCTGACACCATCTGTCGTTGAGGCACAGGTCAGGAAGCATAGGGAAAACCAGGAACAGTTGTAAAATTCACCAAAAATACTTATGTACAGTAGCAGTAACATAAAAAAAAAACTTGTTCAGTATAACTATTTACAAAGGCAAAATGAAAGAGTTTTTCTGCAGTCTCCGTGTCCCTTTTTCTTCTCCTCTCTCTGCAGTTGCAGCTCAGCTCACTTATAAGTCCTTCCACCCCCATTCTGAACAAACGTCCTGTTCTTGTAAATATCAGGCAGGCAAGAACATAGTGTGCCTCAGCTGAGAGGCCCCCATTTCCACAACTTTTGCAAAAAGGCCTAAAGATTGAACTCCGGTAACCTCTAGCTTCCAACAGTTGCAGTCATTTCAAACCCAATATCAGTTACATTTCCATACAGTGATTTGCATATACTTTTATATTAGCATATATGCAAGGGAGGAAAAGAGAGACAGCAAGAGAGAACTGAGAAACAGTGAGAGGCAAAGCATTGCGTGATTGTCGGGGTGATCAAATGCAAAGTCTCACAGGGAAATTTGGTTGAGCAACCAGAAAGAGAAGAAACAGGAAAGGACGGACTAGAACAGAACCTTGCATTTAAACACTTTCTCCATATCAAATGGGACAGGGTCCTATTCTACCCTGTCACACATGGTCTGACACTCTTGGCAGTCCATGTCCCAGGCATGCTAAACACTCTGGTGGACAGTCTCAGCCAGACTCAGTCCAGCATGCACGAGTGGGAGTTTCTCTCGTCTGTCACAGAAGAGTTGTTCAACAGATGGGGTTGTCCAGAGTTGGACCTTTTTGCGTCCCCACTCAACGCAAAACTGCCCAATTTTTGCTTGCTCGAACCAGAGCCTGGAGTTTTCTGGTGAGACGCATTGTCCCTATCCTGGAGTGGGAGGTTTCTTTATGCATTCCCTCCATTTCTTCTAATTCATAGGGTGCTCATCGAATTGCAGATAGCAGGGGCCAGCACGATTCTGATACAACAGCTGGCAGAGGAGCCTCTGGTCCTTCTACACCTTTGCAGAAACCTGCTGACCCAGGCTCAGGGGAGCCTGGTCCATCCTAAACTCAGGTCCCTCCATCTGCATGCTGGGCTCCTGAGAACATAGCCATCACCAGGTTTGGAGTCTCCAACAGGGTAACAAACGTCCTTGTGGCCACCCGGAAGCCTTCCACTCGATCCAACTATGCAATGAAGTGGAAGTGGTTTGCTATCTGAGCTGCCAAACATAGTATGGACCCTTTCACCTGTCTGGTGAGCCAGATCCTGGATTACCTGATCTCTCTGTCTGACTCCGGTCTCTAGTACTTCACCCTCAAGGTGCATCTTCAGCTATTTCGGCCTTTCATGAGCCCAAGGGTGACCATCCTATAGCTCAGCTGGATGTCTCCCGTACCTTTTTAAGGAGCATCCTCCATCTGAAACCACCAATCCATTCTCCTGTCCCGGCTTGGGATCTGAATTCTGTTTTGGAGAAGTTGACCCTGTCTCCTTTTGAGCCAGCCACAACTTACGCTTTCTGTCCTGGAAAGCGTTATTTTCAGTTGTTATTACTTCTGCTCAAAGAATTTCAGAGCTTCAGGCCCTCTGGTGCGAGGAGCTTTATTTGATTTTTCCCAAAGACAGGGTGTCTTGCACACAAATCCAAAGTTTCTCCCTAAGGTGGTCTCTGAGTTTACACTCAAGCAGTCTATCCACCTTCCTGTTTATTTTCCCAAGCATGCCAATCTAGGGGAAGCACTGCTTTATACGTTTGATGTGCACAGAACTTTGAATACTACCTGCTTCACACCAGGAAGTGTAGAAAGTCGAAGCAGTTGTTTTCCTTTGCCCCAGGTAGAGAGGGTGTTTCGGTTTCTAAGCAATGTTTATCTAAATGGTTGTCAAATTGCATTGTGTTCTGCTACAAGTACAGCAAAGAACTGCCTGAAGCAGTTAAAGCTCATTCCAGAAGAGGCATGGCTACCTCTGTGGCTTGTTTCTCAGGGGTCTCAGACACTGACATCTGTGCGGCTGCCACCTAGAGTACCGTCCATACTTTCACCAAGCACTACAGTCTGGACATTGCCTCTAGAGCCCATGCAGGATTTGGCAGGACTGTACTGCAGGGCTTCCTGCTTAAGTTTATGATTGGCCTTCCTCCCAGACTGTCTGCACCTGTAACTGCGTGGGACTCGTTGACACGGTCTGACCTGATGACTGAGATACCTGAAGCACTGAGATACCCCCAAAGAATATAGAACAGTTACATAAAAAGTTACCATAACAGTAGATCTTGAAAGGGATCTCAGTCATCAGGTCTGCTTTCCTTCCCACCATCCCCCTTCTTGGGGCTCTTTACTGGAACTGGCTATCTGGTGTATCCAGCCTTTCATATAGGCCTGGGCACCTCTCTCTCTCCTCAGTCCCCCATGACTAGAGCTATGCTCCCTTTCTAAACCTAGTAATGCTCAGGCTATTCATAACTTTATGCAGTAAGCCTGGAGGGTTGGACTGCCTGGAGAGATGGAACACATGCAAATGAGTTGAATTCTTTGTATATGAGCATCTTTCAAATACTGCCTCTGCCAACTGTAGTGTTCTAACCTCTTCAGATTTTTTCTCTCCGCCTGAAAGTCTGGTCGCTCGGAGTGGTCGTCTTCCTCTTTCGCGTGAAGAAGATTCAAAAACCTTAAAAAACTTAAGTATGTTTCATTTCTTTTACTGCCTCTACTAATTGTCAGTATAAATCTTGTTTATTGTTTAAATTTCTTATTTTTACCGGTTCCTCACGGTTCGGTATAACCTAAGGGAACTGGGTTAGTTATTTACTTTCACTGGGGTTCTCTGATTAAAGATCCTTTGTTTTTGTATATTATTAGTTTTGTTTTGTGTATATTTCACTGTTTTTTGTAACCGCATTTATCGGTTACAGAACCGCTGAACCGGTTCATTTACCATCTCCTTGGTTCGGTTCCGGAACCGACCGCAAGAAAGAAAGAAAAAAAAAAAGGTAACCGCATCAGCTCTTTTTATTTATCGGTTAGTGCTTTTTCTCTTTTGGCATTACCATGTAAGAGAAACCTAAAAAGAAAACCGGAGAGCCCAGTTTTAAGAATTGTTTAAAATGTGGAGATGTGTCTGCTAAGGCAGACAAACACATCTTATGTGTGGCTTGTCTGGGATTCGAACATCTGGACCAGGATTGCAAAATATGTAAACCTTTCCTGGATAAAACCGTGGAAAAATGCCTTGAAAGGCTAAATAAAAGATTTCCTAGGGGTTCCCCAGGCTCTGACCAGCTGATACCCCAGTCTGCTGTGGCTGAACCCACAAGTTTACTTACCCTGCCCCTGAGACGGGTGAAAAAGGGGCAAAAAGAGGTAAAGAACTGACTGACTCCCCAGTTCCCTTAAAGAAATTGAAGAAAATGAAACATGCAGAACCCTCGCCTGCTAAGCCAGGGACTTCTGCACAAGTGCCTGCTTTGCCCTCGGCTCAAGAGATAGCCCAGGCTTTTAAAATTATCCAGGCACTACAAAACATTGTCCCCCAGCAGCCTGCCCCTCCCCAGGGTTTTCAGGCTAGCAGTAGTGTATTGCCATCTTTACAAGAGGAGCAATATTTTGAGGCGGATGATGATCCTTTTGAGGAGGATGAACCAATTCCCCCAGAGGTGTCCCCTGAGCAGGATTTTGGTTCTCCCCCCAGAGTGTCAGAGGATTACTCTTCACATTTCAGATTTGTGAGGAGAATGGCAAATGCTCTTGATATTGCTACCACAGAGCAGACTGAGGATGAGGAAGAAACTGAATATTTAAATATGATGGGTTTAACACCTACAAAGGCTCTCCTCCTGCCAGTTTATAAATTCTTTAAAAAGGAGAACCTAAAACTCTTACAGAACCCTAATTCTGTTCCTCTAATTGATAAAAGAATAGATAAAAAATATCAGTTGGACAGGACATGAGCTGATTTCCTTTTCTCCCATCCAGACCATCAAGGGGTAATACAGAGGGCAGCCTGTGACAAGGCCAGAGTCCCTCTGTCCTCCCACCCTCTGGACAAGGACTCCAGAAAAATAGACAGTATGTCCAAAAAAGGCTATTTATCAGCTTCTTTGGTCATGAGACAGACTACCTTTCAAGCTTATACTGCTCAGTATCGAAAGCGCCCCTCACCCTTGTCTGAAGACCTGGCTGAAACTGCCAGGTTTGGGCTAGAGGCGGCTAAGTACCAGTTCCAGATGGCTGCTGATTCAAATGACATTGCAGCCAGATGGATGGCTAACACTGTGGCACAGAGAAGGTTTGCTTGGCTCAGGGCCACTAACCTTACTCAGGATACTCAATCCAAGCACCTGGATTTTCCTTTAGAAGGAAATTCTCTATTTGGAGACTCCACGGTTGCATACATGAAAAAAGTGGATGAGTATAAGGCAACCTATAGAAGCAAATCGGCTAAGGAGCGAGCTTCTCCATCAACTAGGTGTTATGGAAAGGGGGGCAGAGGAAGGTCTTTTATGAACAGACCTTTCTTCCAGCCAGTAGCTGTGCCCCAGTACTAGCAGTACCCACAACAGGGGTACTCTAGGGGGAAGGGTAGAAGGGGCTCCAGGAGGGGCTGTCAGGCCCGACCGCAGCCCCAATCAGAGCAAAACCCCTCAGGCTCAGGCTGCCTCCTCTATCCTCGTTGGAGGCAGGCTCTCCCACTTCCTCCAGGCTTGGCTAAGCATCACCACAGACAAGTGAGTTCTGGAGGTAGTCAGTCAGGGTCTGTCTCTGGACTTCAAATCTTTTCCTCCACAAGAGACCAGGGTTTACTGTTCACCTCCTCTAGCAGAGAGAGAACACTACTAGAAGTAGAGGTGCATAAATTGTTACAACTCAGAGCAGTGAACTCAGTTCCTACCACCCTGAGAGGAAGGGGGTTTTACTCCAGATACTTCCTAACAACAAAGAAAAGTGGGGAGTGGTGGCCAATATTGGATCTCAGAGCTTTAAACAATCATCTGAAAAAAACAAAGTTCAAAATGGTAACTTTGGCTCGGATTTTGACAACAATCCAAAAAGGGGACTGGCCGGCATCACTGGATTCGAAAGATGCCCATTTCCACATTCCCATAAAGGAATCATACAGAAAATATCTCAGATTCAGGCTCCCTTCCGGTCATTATCAGTTTTCAACTCTTCCCTTCGGCCTCTCCTCAGCACCACGGATATTCACAAAATGCCTAGTTGCTGTGGTGGCACGTCTTCAAAGACAGGGAGTGACTGTCTTCCCATACCTGGACAATTGGTTGGTGGTGGTGGGCAAGTCACCAGACCAAGTAAGGGATTCCCTTCGAATCACCCAACACCTCTTAGAGACCTTGGGTTTGATAAAAAAATCAAAATAAATCAATTCTAACTCTTTCTCGAACTTTGCAGTTCATAGGAGCAGAAATCAGCACACTTCAGGACAGAGCCTTTTTACCCTTAGAGAGGGTGCAAAGTCTTCACTCAATAGCAAATTCCTTCACTCTGCATAAGCCAAAAACTGCAAGGCAGTTTCTGCAGTTACTGGGCCATATGGCTACATCCACAGGCACAGTGCAGGGATCCAGGTTTCATTTGAGAGACATCCAGTTTCACCTCAGGACTCACTGGAGTCAGAAAAGAAACCATTTTTCAAAACTTATACCAGTGACAAGGGCACTATTAAAGGCCCTCTAGCGGTGGAAGGAGGAATCCAATGTAAGGCAAGGAGTTCCTTTTCAGAGAGAGAGCCCCTCTCTGGTACTCACAACAGATACATCCCTCTTGGGCTGGGGCTCCCACTTAGGAAAGCACAAGACCCAGGGTACATGGTCAGCAGCAAAGTCCCTTCAGCACATAAACTTACTGGAGCTTAGAGCAGTGCTTCTAGCCCTAAAAGCTTTCTCTTCACTGATATTGGGCAGGGTGGTACAGATCAGAACAGACAATACCACCACAATGTATTACATAAACAAGCAGGGAGGCACGAGATCAGGCTTCCTTTGCACAGAGGCCATGAAAATTTGGACTCTTGCATACTCTCTGAGGCTATCCTTGCAGGCAGTACATTTGCCAGGAAAGGACAATATCTTGGCAGATGCACTATGTCGCATCAACCAGGCCCATCACGAGTGGACTCTAAACAAGCAGGTGGTTCAAGTTATCTTTAGGACGTGGGGCACTCCAGAGGTAGACTTGTTCACATCCCACCAGAACCACCAGCTGCTTCAGTATTGCTGCAGACCTCCAGCACAGGGCACAGTCCCCCTGGATGCCCTGGCTTTGGATTGGACAGGCAGGCACCTGCATGCTTCCCCCCATTCTCTCTGGTTTTCAGGGTGCTACTGAAGCTAAAATCCCTATCAGCATCTCTGATCTTGATAGCTCCAGACTGGCCCAGGCAGCCATGGTACTCTTTTCTGTTCTCCATGTCTGTCAGCAAACCAATAGTTACCTCTCAGACACAATCTCCTGACCTCCAAGTAGGGAACATTGTTGTACCCGAATCTTAAGTCCCTTCATCTCAAGGCATGGCTCTTGAGGAATTAGAGTATGCAGATTAAAATTTTTCAGAAGCTGTCTTAAATATTTTAAAGGGCTATAGAAAATCCTCTACAAAGAAAACGTATTCTTCCAAATGGAAGAGATTCTCTCTCTGGTGTTCAAATATGAACTTTATTCCAGATAAGGCTGGAGTTTCGGTTGTCTTAGACTATCTTACTCACTTGCATTCACAGGGTTTGCAACCCAGTTCTCTTAAAGTTCATTTAGCAGCAGTATCTGCCTACCTTTCTGCGGGGGCAAAGGTGTCAGTAGCGTCAGACAAACTTTTCAAAAGATTTTTTAAGGGACTGATGCATTTACACCCACGTCACAGAGCACCAGTGCCTGCTTGGGATTTGAATGTGTGCATAGCCAAGCTCATGGGGCCCCCTTTTGAGCCCATGGCTACTGTCCACTTGAAATACCTTACTTGGAAAACAGTCTTTCTAGTAGCTATTACTTCTGCAAGAAGAATTAGCGAGCTCCAGGCTCTCTGCATTGATCAAGACTATATCTCATTTCACAGAATAAGGTAGTCAGTCCTCAGAACAAACAGTTTCTTCCTAAAGTGGTTTCAGACTTTCATTTGAACCAATCAATCACTCACTCTACCTATCTTTTTCACAAATCATAACAGTTCTGGTGAAAGAAGGATCCATAGTCTGGATGTCAAAAGGGCCATCAGCTATTACATGACAGCGCTAAAGACCATAGAATGGATAGAAAACAGTTTTTCCTTACATATGGGGATGTAGGAAAGGGTAAACCAGCCTCAAAAAGATCAATTTCTCGGTGGGTAGTCCAGTGTATTCAGTTCTGCTACACTAAAGCAGATAAAGAGACCCCAACTGGATTGAGGGCACATTCTACAAGAGCGACTGCTGGCACCCTTGCAGCTGCCAGGGAGGTCCCCTTGGTGGACATTTGCAAAGCAGCTACCTGGAAAACAGTACACACCTTTACAAAGCATTACAACTTGGACATTCTGTCCATCCAGAAGTGATGCTAAGTTTGGTACAGCAGTCCTGCAGAGTCTGTTTCCAAAATAAGTTCTGTGCCCACCTCCAGTGGTACTGCTTGGTAGTCTGCATAAAGTTATGAATATCCTGAACATTACTGGGGTTAGAAGAAAAAAATACTTACCATAGTAATCTTATTTCTTCCCAGTGATGCTCAGATATTCATAACTTCCCTCCCTTCCAGAACTTTAGCCTCTGCATTCCGCATGTTGGTGCTACCAAACCATGTTGTTTTGTTGCATATTCTCTGCTTTTAATCATTTTAAAACAGGGGTTTTCAAATGTGTTCTCCTTTTGGAGTTTTCTTTGATGTGGTTTTGTCAAATGTTGTTATTCTCCTTCCTTTGGAGTTTTTTTTCTGTTAAAATGTAATGCTTTAATTAGGGGTAACCCCTCTTTTTTTATAAAATGTTAGTTACATTAGTCTCCTAATGCCTGACTTCCAGGCTTCTCACAAATCTGAAGAGGTCAGAACACTACAGTTGGCAGGGGCAGTGTTTGAAAGATGCTCACATGCAAAGAATTCTACTCATTTGCATGTGTTCCATCTCTCCAGGCAGTCCAACCCTCCAGGCTTACTGCATAAAGTTATGAATATCTGAGCATCACTGGGAAGAAACAAGATTACTATAGTAAGTAATTTTTTCTGGTCTCCCGGGGAAAGAACAGAGGAGGGAGCAGGGCTGCTCAAGCCTTTATAGGGTTGATGACATCGACAGCGTGGGCAGCCCCATTTGTACTGCTGAAAATCTTCCGTATGGATCCTGCTTCACCGATGGTGAAGTTTCTACGGTGTGACCTGATGACTGAGATCCCCTCGAAGATCTACTGTTATGGTAAGTTCTTATGTAAGTGTTCTTTCTCATGCCTTTTTTGTAAAATGCCCATAGCCTCTGGGATTGGGCGCTTAAGAAATTAAAGTTTACTGACCTACCTAGTTCTACTCCTTAGAACGCCTCTCCATACCTCTAATCTGTCCCACATTAGGAGGAATATCCCTCATCTTACCCGTTAGAACCCCCACTGGCCATACTTTTATTTTTTGTTTGAAATGTGTTTACAAAGTAGGAGCACTGGGCCAAAGGTCCTTTTTCATGCCTTTTTTTTATATTCTGTATTTATCCCTCTTTGCTCTCTGACTGGCTCTCATCCTCCCCCTGCCACACCCCAGCCCCATCACCCACCATCCCAGAGATGTAACACTCTGGCTTCTGGTGTCCCCGTGGCTTAGCCATCATGGCAGGGCTCGTTCATCAAGGTGGCAGGCTAACAACAGGACCCCTTGAGGCAACTCATGCCAGTGTTCAGAAAACAGAAGAGCTGCAGTCAGCAGGGCAGGGCCTGTGAGGTGGGCAGTGAGTCACCCTGCACAGCTGAGGTATTTTCTTCAGTTTCACCCCTTCCTTCTGGAGACAGGCTCACCCTGGAGGACCTTGGTGCATGTACATGCTGAGTGTGCATCGCATCAGTTCCCAGTCTTGAATCATTCACTCCCAGGCATCCTCAACCATACTGCCACCTGTGGTCACCCAGGTGGCATTATTGTGGCCAGGAGTACCCACCCTTCCTTAAGGAGGAGTGTGTCCCCTCGAATGTACAGTCCCCCTCCTGGCCAACCCCCGCTGACAACTCGTTCCTGAACCTGATTGCCAGCGTTGTAAGCAGTAGTGCTACCGCTGTGCCTACGGGCTGGCCCTTTTTCAGGGTTGACCTGGGCCAAAGCACATAAAAAAGTTATACAAACAACAAATTCGTACAAACCTATACCTCTCAAATGTCCTACATTAGGAGGGACAGGAAGAATGTCCCTCATTTTATCACTCAGGTGTCCCACATTAGGAGGGTACAGCCCTTATTGTACCCCTCAGAATCCCTCTGTCCATACCTCTGACTCGTCCCACGTTAGGGGGGACATCCCACATTTAGCCACTCATAACCCCTTTGTCTATACCTCTTAGCGGTTCCACATTAGGAGGGATGTCCATCATTTTACCCATCAGAACCCCTCTTCACTACATGGAATAGGGAAAGGTCTCTTATTTTACCCCTCTGAATCCCTCTGCCCTACGTGGAGAGGGGGTGATGTCCCTCATTTTAACCCTCAGATCCCTCTTCCCTACATGGAGAGGAGGGGGCTACTGTTGCTTGGATAGTATCCTTCCATTCTTTGTGCCAGGTCGGATACCATTGGATGCCATCATTTTGGTTGGATATTGGATAGCCTCAGATGGCATAGAGATCCGACCTTCTGGGATCCACTATATCTGAGGTAGCTGAGGATCCAACCTGGATCCGATGATTGGATCCAGGCATCTGACCATCGGATCCAACTATCTGAGGTTGGATCCGATGGTGGAGCCATTGGCTGGATCCTAGCTCGGATAACAGCACTATCCAACGGAGGATAGTCGGATCCACAAAAGCACTATCCGAGCAATACTAGATTGGGCGGCTCTCATTTTATGCCTTAGAACCCTTCAGCCGTATGTGGAGAAGTGGAAGTCATTCCTCATAATGCCTCTCAGAACCCCTCTGCCCCACATGGAGAGAGCACCATTCCACATTGTATACTGGCTTCTTAAGGCAGAAATTCATATCTTTGTTGCTATTGTACATCAGCATCCAGTTTTGGGAACATCAAGCAGCTTATTTTTCACAGCGTTCTGAGCTTCCGTCTTCATGACATGATAATGTGCCCAGATCATGGCTGTTTTTCTCCCAAGGCATTACAACAGTTGGGCAGTAAGTGTTTGAGAGTTATGCATGAGAAAGTATGTGAGGCAGAAATCAATCCTTTTTCAGATTTTATTGTCAATCATCTCATCCCTGATTGGGATTTCTTTGCCTTTTTTTATTTACACAGAGTGGACTAAAATGTAATTTTCTAGTTTAAGTGCTTCTCATGATGGGATAAAAGTACTCATAAAAAGAACAATTAAATTTGTTTATTCTTTATCAAGAACTCAGGCAGTCTGAAGGTCACATGTGCAGAAGGACCAGGGAAGCTGAGATGGTGGTGGATGTGGGGCGGGAGGGACCGGGATAAAAGTCCGCTTATTTCTTTCATATAGCTTTTTGCCCAATGATGTAGGGATGACACAATATCACATTTTGAGTATTGTGCAAAAATATCGCAATATATTGATTATCAGGATAAGTTGTACCACTTCAAACATTAGTAAAAACAAGTAGCAATCAAGATGGAGAAGTAGGATTTTTTTGTCACACATGGAGAGGAAAAGGATGCCTGAACACTAGAGATGAGAAAGGCAGGGTGGCTTATTATGGTATATCATGCTGTGCAATAATCATGATATTGTTTTTTTTTTGTCACAATTCTGATCATCGCAGGAATTTATTGTGATATAATACTGTGTTATCATGACATGCCTATTGTCCATCCTCCAGATCCTAGGGTCTGATATCCTGTCACCCTCTCAGCTGACCCCAGTTCTCGCTCCAGCAGGGGTCACTATGTTACAGAACCACACAGTGAGAGTGACTGCCACACACATCAGTTTACTGCCCTGTGACCCTTGACCAGGGCTCTGTGTACACTGTAACAATGGGAACCTGCATTCCGTTGTAAAACTGCCACTGATACCGTGGCAGTTCTGCAGATTGTTTGCTCAGTCCCAAAAAAATGTATTCCAACAGCAAGGGAAAAGTATTTTGCTTTCCTATAAATTGGAAAGTACAGATATACAGAAAAAAGGACAACTCTTGTTCTGAAAGCCCAGATAATTTTGAACAGGGAGGGCAGCAGAAGTGGAGGCCCTTCACTCCTAGACGTCGGCAAGCTTTTGTGTGGCTCCAGCCCCTATTACCTGGTTGAACAGCAGTGACACTCAGAAGTCAGGCTTGCATGGTCTTATGGCAGCAAAGGCAGTGACATCCTAGAAGCAGGCAGATGAATGGCAGAGAGAGATGTGCTGGCAGGACTGGACGTGAAATAAGCACACATGGAGTATCAGTGGAGACAGGGGCATGCTGAGCCAGAATGGAGTGGTAAGAAGCAGGTCAGTGGGACTGAAGGTAGATGCCTGCATGGGATTTGTATGGGGAGCATTAATACTCAGATGCATGCTGGGGCTACATTGTTGGCCATTTGTGTGTGTCTTGTTTAGTGAACACGTCCCCATAAGGTACTCTTCTTCAGACCCCTGACAAACCATAGCTGCAGGACAAAAGTGGGTTGCAAGCTTGGATAAGGAGTCCGAATGGCATGTGTGATGGTGGGAGGAGGATCAAGGCTGTAGTTATTTATTGTAAGGCACTGTATTGGGAGAGGAGAGCATGGCTAGAGGCATCACTTTAAAAGTGCCATGATGGAGTGCACCAGAGAGCCGGCTTCCAGACAGGACGTTCTCTTCACAAGCCCTGCATCGCAGTTTCATAAAACTTTGCTTTTGAGTATCCAGATTATCAAACAGCTGGTTCTAATTAATATCTTTTGGTTCTTTATATTCTAATCTGTCAAACGGTACTAAATTTGTGATGGGCCGTACAAGAAATGTGCAGCTACAGCAGTTGGGGCTCAGAGGCCTCCCGTGTCTCATGTTTCACAGCCTCAGCACGCTGCAAGCTTGTTGGAGCCTTCTGTGGTTGGTTCAATAGGTGAGCCTCCTTGGCAAGCCATGCTGGACTCCATGAAAGCAATGAATGCTAAAATAGAAAAAACTTTGTCCAAACTGGAATCCTATGATGTTGCTATTGCTATGTTGAAGGATACAGTTGTGGAGGCGGGCAAGAGATCCCTAGCAACGCAAGCCATGATAGCTGAGCTTACTAAGGAAAATAACTCTGGGGGAGACTTGAGGCCCACGCTGTTCCATGCATCTACCACCCTTTCTGTGAAAAAATACTTCCTTGCATTACCCCGGATTCTCCCCCCCCGCCTCATATTGTGGCCCCTTGTTCTTGCACATCTCTTTTTTGAAAGATGCTGCCCCTCCTGAACCTTGTTGATTCCCCTGAGGTACTTGAATGTCTCTATCATATCCCCCTCTCTCCCTCCTTTCCTCCAAGGTATACATATTGAGGTCTTTTAGTCTTTCTTCATATGTTTTCTGGTGCATTCCTTTCACCATTTTTTTTGCCCTTCTCCGGACCACCTCTATTCTGGCAATGACCTTCCGGAGATGAGGTCTTCAGAACTGAACACAGTATTCCAGATGTGGCCTGACCAATTGTCTGTACAGTAGTGTCACCACCTCCTGTTTTCTACTGGTGATACCCCTCCCTATGCACCCCAGCATCCATCCGGACCGCCCCACCGCCTTTTCACATTACTTGGCCACCTTCAGGTCATCCATTATGTTTACCCCCAGGTCCCTTTCCAGTTTTGTTGTTATTAATATCTCCACCCCCCCATTTTGCATTCTTCTCCAGGATTCCTGTGGCCCAAGCGTATGACTTTGCACGTTTTTGTATTGATTTTAAGCTGTCACACTCTTGACCACTCCTCCAATTTGCCTAGGTCTCCTCTCATTTTTTCTACCCCGTCTGGAGTGACTACCCTATTGCAGATCTTGGTGTCATCCACAAAGAGGCTTCCCTTCCCTTCCAGCCCCTCCGCAATGTCACTAATGAAGACATTGAAGAGGACCGGCCCCAGAAATGAGCTCTGTGGCACCCCGCTTGTCGCCCCCTCTCCTGGGATTGAACTCCGTTCACCACCCTCTGTGTCTTGTTGCTCAGCCAATTTCAGACCCCACCTTGGGACCTATTTCCAAACTGCACAACTTGTTTACTAGCCTCCTATGTGGGACAATGTCAAATGCCTTGTTAAAATCTAGGTAGGCCATGTCCACCTCTCCTCCCTGATCCACCACCCTGGTTACCCAGTCAAAGAAATCTATTAGTTTTGTTTTACAAGATTGCCCTGCTGTGAATCCATGTTGCCTCTGATCTTGTGCCCCACTAGCCTCCATGTATGCCACAGTTCTTTCCTTTAACGTGGATTCCATGATCTTCTCCACCACTCATGTCGAGCTGACCAGCCTGTAATTTCCAACCTCTACCTTGTTCCCACTTTTGTGTAGTGGTACCACATTCACCCTCCTCCAGTCCTCTGGCACCACTCGCTCCTCCAGTGATTTGTTAAATAGGGCTGTCAGTGGTGCCCCATTACCTTTCTAAGTTGTTTCAGTATTCTGGGATGCATCCCATCTGGTCCCATTGCCTTGTCCACTTTAGTTTTGAGAGTTCCTTTAGGACTCTCTCCTCCTTGAATGGACTGGTGTCCACCTCCCCACCGTGTGTTTCTACCCCCCACAATTTTGGTCCCTCCCTTTCCCCTTCCTTTGTAAATACTGAACAGAAGTACTCATTTAGAATTTCTGCTTTTTCTGGGTCCCTTCTGCACACTTGCACACTCCCCCCCCCCCACTCAACATCACAATCCCTCCATTGGTCTTTTTCCTTTTCCTGATATATCTGAAGAAGGTTTTGTCACCTTCTTTTACTAATTTTGCTGTCCTTTCTTCAGTTTGCGCCTTTGCACTCCTGACTGCTTTCCCCGCCTTCTTCTGCTTTGCCTGGTGCATTTTCCTGTCTCCCTTCCTTTGTGTTTCCTTATAGTTTCTGAATGCCTGTTTTTTTCCCCTAACCTTCCCTACCACTTCTTTTGAAAACCATAGTGTTTTTTTTCTTTTTGCTTTGTTTACTAGCTTTATGCAGAGACCTGTTGTCTCTGCTATGGCTCCTTTAAGTTTCTCCGTCGCTCCCTCCCCCTTCGCCAAGATTCTCCGGAGGTGTTGCCCTATTTCTGCAAAGTCTGCCCCCTTAAAGTCTAGGACCTTTACTTTTGAGTGGCTTGACTCTACTGTCTTCACCTTAAACCACACTGTGTGGTGATCACTGGACCCTAGATGCAACTACCTGCTGGATGTGGTCCTGACAAATGGGGAGAGTGTGGAGGAGGTGCAGGTGGGAGAAGCCTTGGGCAACAGTGACCACAGCACGGCAATGTTCAGGGTCAGGGCAGGGAGGGAGACAAGTATAACCAGTACTACAGTCATGGGCCTCAGATGCACGAACTTTGACAAGATGATAAGGATAGTAAGGGAGACAATGGAAGGTACAGAGAATATAGGGTCAGTGGAGGAGTTATGGCAAGCTGTCAAGGGAGGGGTACTGAAAGCTGCGGAAATATGCATAAAAAAGGTTAGGAAGAGCAAAAGAGAGAGGAGACCACTTTGGTGTACAAAGGAGGTTGTGGGGGCAATCAGGAAAGGAGGAGGGCTTTCAAAAAATTTAAGAGGACACTCAGTGAGGAAGATAAGGAAGAGCATAGGGAAAAGAGGAGTATAACAGGGAAGAAGATCAGAAGGGCAAAAGCAGTAACTGAGTAGAAAATAGCAAAACATGCCAAAAGGGGGGGATAAAACCTTTTTCAGATATGTGAGGGAGGGGAGAAGAGAAGGGCAAGGCAGGGGATTACTAGACTGAGGGGGGAGGGAGAAGTAAAATTGGAAAGGGACTGTGAAAAAGCAGAGTTATTAAATAAGTACTTTAGCTCGGTATTCACGGAGAAGGAAAAGGATGGTAGGGGACCTACGGTAAAGTCGAATGGAAAGGAGGGCACATGTGTGGATCTGAGCCCATTCACTGTGTGTAGGGTTAGGGCAGCGCTCGATAGATTGAGGGTGGACAAGGCAATGGGGCCTGATGGGTTACACCCCAGGGTGATCAGGGAATTGAAGGAGGAGTTGGCCACACCCTTGATAAAGCTCTTCAACTTGCCCCTGGACACAGGGAGAGTGCCGGAGGACTGGAAGAGGGCAGACGTAGTGCCTTTACACAAGGGAGGTAGTAAAGAGGTGAAGGGGAACTACCGACCTGTCAGTCTCACGTCAGTGGTGGGGAAGGTAATGGAGGCATTAATCAAGGAGAGTTGGATTACCTGGAGGAGAGTGGCTTGCAGGACAGCAGACAGCATGGCTTCATGAAGGGGAAGTCTTGCCAGACAAACCTAATTCAGTTCTTTGATTGGGTGACACAGGTGATTGACTGGGGGGGGGGTGGACGTTGCCTATCTGGCCTTCAGTAAGGCCTTTGACACCGTCCCCCATTGGAGGCTGGTGAGCAAGATGGAAAGCCTGGGGTTGGGTGGGAAAATAACAAGCTGGGTGGAGGCCTGGCTGTCAGGAAGAACTCAGAAGGTGGTGCTTAATGGGGTGGAGTCTGGGAGAGTGAGGGTGAAGAGTGGAGTGCCACAGGGGTCAGTTTTGGGTCCGCTTTTCTTTAACATCTACATCAGTGATATTGCCGAGGGTTTGAGGGGGAGGGTGTACCTATTTGCTGATGATACGAAAATATGTAATAGGCTGGACACCCCAAGGGGAGTGGAGAACATGAGGGAGGACTTAAAGATACTTGAAAAATTATCCGGGACATGGCACCTGAAATTTAATGCCAAGAAGTGCGCTGTAATGCACTTGGGGAGTAGGAACAAAAGAGCAGGGTACACCCTAGGTGGGGAGCAAATTAAAGTAACAGAACAGGAGAGGGATCTGGGGGATCATAGTCTCTTCGAACCTTAAGATAGGAATCCAATGTAGCAAGGTGACAGGAAAGGCCAGTGGAATGTTGGCATGCATAGGCAGGGACATTACAAGCAGAAAGAGGGAGGTAATAATGACCCTTACAGAGCCATGGTGAGGCTGCACCTGGAGTATTTGGTTCAGTTCTGGAGGCCACACGTCCGCAAGGATATAGATGTGTTGGAGAGGGTTCAGAGAAGGGCAACCAAGATGGTGCAGGGTATGCAGGGAAAGTCATATGAGCAGAGGTGTATGGAGCTGGATCTGTACATGCTGGAAATGAGGGAAAGGGGAGACATGATTGAAACTTTTAAATATGTAAAGTGGCTCAATAAAGTGGGAGAAGAGAGTTTACTTAAGAGGAAGGAGGGGGTTAAAACTGGAAGGCACAGCCTCAGACTGCAAGGAAAAAGATACAGGGGCAATGTGAGAGGGCGTTTCTTCATGGAGAGGGTGGTGGAGCCCTGGAACAGACTACCAGATGGAGTGGTAGGGGCTAAATCGGTGGAAGAATTCAAGAGGACATGGGACAAGCATATGGGGCTGAGTATCGGGGGAAGGGGAGGTGTGGGGGGGAAGGGCAGACTAGATGGGCCGGTATGGTCCTTTTCTACTGCCAAGCTTCTGTGATTCTAGGATATGATTCTAGATGGCTGCCCACTGATAGAGCCATTATTATGTCACCATTTGTGAGAAACAGGTCTAGTACTGCTCCCTCCCGTGTGGGTTTCATCACCAACTGTCTGAGGCATGCTCCTTCCAGTGTATCCAAGATGTCTCTGCTCCTGGTAGTAGTTGCTGCATATGTGTTCCAGTTAACATCTGGCACGTTTAGGTCCCCCACCAGCAACACCTCCCCTTTCTCTGCCATTTTGTGTATGGTTTCCACTAATACCCTGTCTATTTCTTCCCCCTGTACTGGAGGTCAGTAGACAACTCCAGTGCGGATGGTGGTGCCATCTCCCATCTCTAATGTGACACATAGTGCCTCTTTCCCTTCCTGTCTTCCCCCTAACTCCGTTGCCTCGATCCCCTCTCTGATGTACATAGCCACCCCTTTTTGCCCTCCCTGTCTCTCCTAAAGATTGTGTGCCCTAGTATGGTAACATCCCAGTCATAGTTTCCTGTGTACCATGTTTCAGTGACTTCGACAATGTCAAGATGAGGTCCATGCATCCATGGGCAAAGTTCAGAATACTCTGTGAATATTTCTACTCGGTATGTTCTAATTGTGTCAGAGGTTCCTGCTACTGAAAAGGATATTGTTGCCATTAAATTGAACACTACTGTTTTATCACAGAGTTTTGACAGTAGAAGGGGCCGTGAATGGTTCCCTACATGAGTAGCTTAGCTTTATATCAAAGTTTGAGAAAACTGTGAATATTCTTAAGAACTTACAGTTAATTGGACTACTGGCTTCTGTTTCTGTATTGGAACTTAAGCAGGAGTTGGAAAAAAAAAATCCTTCTGCTCATTTTTTCTCTGTATTCTCCTCTCATTTTGGACCCTGTTTTTTGACCACCAATGAGATCTATGGATTCACTAAATGTGGAGACAAGTAGGGGTTCTCAAAGGGCCAGGTATAGTATGTGTACTTTTAAAATTATTTCAGAAAGAAATTGCATGCTGCAATTAGCCAAACAGAAAAAGAATTTCTCTTACGAGGTGAATCATTTACATCTGTAACCTGATTTCTGTTTGACGACCCAGCATCAAAGGAAGCACTTTCTTACCATAAAGTCTAATTTCAGAGCAGCTGAGGTTTTGGCAGTGCTATAGTCTCCTGCTAAGCTAAAGAAAAACTTTCAAGGGAAGGATCACTATTCTTTGTATGTGGATAAGGCCAGAGCTTTCTGTGAGGAAAATGTTTTCCTGCCTGCTAATATCAGCTTTGATATAGATGAAGATGAAGCTGACAGTACTAAATATCTTATAGTAATAACCTGAACTTGAACCTTCGAATTCAGTGAGCTAATGTATTGCAGTTTATAATTTCTAAAAGTGGTTATTTTTTAAGATTCTATATTTCATGGATGCTATTTTTTTAGTTATGTTTTTTTTAGCCTGAAAAGATACAGGGCCTGATTTTCAAAGGTAGCTTACTTAGAAGGACACAGTTTGTGTCCAAGCAGTGGACTGCGCCAAATGCAGCTGCATCCATGCAAATGATCCATATTTTAGAAAAAAACACTATTTGCGTCCAGGCGCATGAAAATTACATCGCATGCAAAGTGCACCATAAAAAGGTGCGCAAAGCAGTCCCAAGACGCAGCCCTTGACAGAAACAAGGACGCAGCGCAAATTGCGGGACAGAGATGAATTTTGGCAAAACAACACCAAAAAGCAACAATGTAAGTATTTACATGCACAGGACTGACCAGAATACCACCGCACATATGCCTGCACTGCTGCTACTGCGCCAGTGTCTGCGACATGTGTTTTATAGCACCACAGTCGGCTGAGAGCAGCCCAACCCAGTGGTGGAGTGGAAGATCCCCACCCACACCTCCAGGTATGGTGCCCTGAAATGACACATGGCTGTATCAGTAGTCACAGTACTGACCACAATGCCACCGCACACATGCCCACACTGCTCCTACTGTACTAATGTCTGTGTCATGTGTTTTACAGCACCACAGTCTGCCGAGAGCACAGCCTTGTCGTTCACGAGTTGAAAATGGCAGCACAGCAACCCACAAAGCAGCCATGAAAAAATAGTTTCTCGCAAGAGGAAACAGATGTGCTACTAGAGGCGGTGGAAGCTAAGGCTGGCCTCCTCCTCAGCCGAGGTGGCAACAAGGCACATAGACTGAAGTGAAAGGAAGCCTGGAAAGAAGTGGCCACCAAGGTGAATGCTGTCAGCAGAGTGAAGCAGTCAGTGCGTGAGCTCCAAAAGAGGCACAATGACCTGACATGGCATTCAAAAGAAAAAAATGGCACAAATACCCAGAAACAATGTGGCCACTGGAGGAGGACCACATGAACCAGTGCAGCTCACTAGCCAGGAGGAGCAGGTGGGATCCTAGATAAGCAGGAGGAGCACTGAGGGGGATAGCAAGCTTGACCTATTCGGGCTGCGGAGCGGGGCAGGTCAGTGAGGAATAGCAGTAACATAATGTTGTGTGTGGTGTAGAGCACAGTTGATGCCAGAAGGCCACTGTCATTCGTGTGTGCAACACACACCACATGTAGGGGCCGCAATGTGCTGTATCTCACCCCACCTGAGTTTGGCGGTGGGGAAGTGGCATGGGCGATGGAATAGAGCACTACCACCACAGCAGCCGTGGTGATGTCAGTGGTAGGGTACAACAACAGTGTGGATGCAGTGCTAGGGTCCCTGCTGGTGTGCACATGTGAAAAACATGCCAGGGTGCACACCCTGTGACAGGATGTAGTGGCAGGCAGGGGGTCTGGCATGGCCACTGTATGTGGTGTGTCAGCCTGTGAGCAGTGTCCCACCACCTGGTACAAAATGTGATCAGGGCCGCACATACTGACATGTGTAGGCACCACACATTGTGTGTAATGCACGGACACCACCCCCACGGGTAGGAGCAGACTCCCTAGGCACACTGTGGGATACAGACATGACATGCATACACGTGTCAGAGCGCAATGTGTGTAGTGGTGGCACTGGCATGTCAGTGTCGCAGAGGGCCATGGGAGATATGAGTACAGTGGAAAGGCAGAGCTGAAGCCTGGTGCCAGAGTGGCTATCGGATATGCGGCATGCCATGATAGGAAACAATACATGTTGCACAGGGCATGTGCATTTGCGTGTTGGATTCATGGATGGCACACACCACAGGTCCCACCATGCCCTACTGCTGGATGACTCGCACAGGACACAGGCTCACATGGGGCCACGGATGCCAGTGCAGTGTTTTGGGAAAGTGAATGCAAACATCTTTAGTCCAGTGAGTCCACAGCCCCACATAGGGAAGTGATTGCTGCACAGTTGGAGGTAGAAATGCCCATTCTCACAGCCACTGTCTTATCTGACCGCTGTCTCCCCTGTGTTGTAGATACCAGTGGTATGTCAAACCCTCTAAAGGCACACGCATCTGCATCCACCGCAGAAGCAGAACACAATGGACACACACAGAATACTAACACAGAGGCACCTACTGAGAACACAACATCAAGCAGTGGAGACAGTGACACAGACGGCAGCCGTGATGACACTGTGGACCAGTCTATAGACACCACACATGGAGGATGCTGCCATAGTTGCCTGGAAGGATGGGAAGAGCAGGAGGTGGATGAGGAAGGTGGAACTAGTAACAGAGGGGATAGCCTGGAGGATATCCAGGAAAACATTGCCCAAGACCTGTCCCCAGCACCATCCATGCTGGACGGAGGAGGAGGGTGGCCAGGCAAACATTGCAGGAATGATAATGAACATGGATGATATAGACTGATTGTGTCACAACATGCTGACATCCGAGGAGACTGTGTACCATGAACTGTCAGCCATACGGGAGCACATCGACACACAAACTAATGCTGCCCAGGCACATTACCAGCGACTCAAGAGGATATGACAGGGATGAGGGATGCCATTGCCCAGGGACTACAGAGTGTGGCGAACCAATGGCAACGGCAGGCAGACATCCTGCATGGGTTGCAGATGGTGTCTGAATGCCAGAATGCCATCCTTGAGCGGGTGTCAGGTGCTCTAGAGGGCTTAGTGTGGTTACAGGAGTCAGGCGCCAGGCCAGGGTCCCTGATAATGCCTAAGCAAGACACACTGACACCACGGGCTGGCACCACCACCCCATATCCATGGGTGTCCCCTCCCACATGTCCAGTGATGTGTTGCAATCTAGAGGTGCAGCATGTAGCCTGCCCATCCATCAGGGACACATACCGGGGCCAGAGGCACAACATGAAACCCTGCTGCGGTGCAAAACACAGGCTGCATTGGCCCCAGCCTGGCAGGATGGTGTTGTGACAGACCCCAGAGCCCCTCAACAACCACAATGACATATGCAACATACATAATGGAGGGTGTACTGGACAGGTGTCCACCTGGCATCCCACCACAGCAGACAGTGCAGGGAAGTGGGACAAGGACATGCCGGCCACACAGTATGGCCACCCCTGTGCTGGACAGTGCCCAGACCATGTCTGTTTTTGGCACTCAACACACAGCCATGCAAATGTCTGAGTGTGCGGACATGCTGCAGGCCATGCACATAGACGGAGATGATGACATGCAAATGTCATTGTGGTGTTCCATCACCAACAATGTGGGCACAGACATACCACCCATAGCCATGGAGGTGTCCCAGGACTGTGCACCACCTGAGGGGTCCACAGGGGACATGGTGGTCCACTGATGCACACAGACAGACCCTGGTGTGTTGCCCACCTGACATACACACACAGGGTGCCTGCATGCCCACACCCACACCTGCTGTCTCGGTCCACTCCCTCTAGTCCTCCTCTAGGGGCCTCCTGGCGATTCACAGGACGAGGTTTAAAACTACCGGCCACACAGCATCTAGTGTCGCTGGCCTCGTCCTGTGGAATTCACTTCCTCCATCTGTTTGGGAAGCCCCTTCGGCTGAGGTTTTCAAAACCCACCTCAAGGCCCTCCTATTTAGTCAAGCCTTCCCAGACCAGGTATACTAGACTTGTTGAGTACCTAGAGGCCAGCAGGGCACAGGACCCAAAGCAGCATGGATTTACAGCAGGAAGGTCATGTCAGATTAATCTAATAGATTTCTTTGACTGGGTGACCAAAGTAATAGACCAGGGAGGGGCTGTGGATATGGCCTACCTAGACTTTAGCAAGGCATTTGACACAGTCCCGCACAAAAGATTGATAATCAAGTTAGCCAGCCTGGGAGTGGGTCCCAGGGTGGTAGCCTGGGTAGCAAACTGGCTGTACAACAGGACACAGAAGGTAATAGTGAATGGAACACATTCCGAAGAAAGGGGGGGTCACTAGTGGAATACCTCAGGGCTCAGTACTAGTCCAGTCCTCTTTAACATCTTTATAGGTGACATTGCAGAGGGTCTGAGGGAAATGCCTCTTTGCAGATGACACAAAGATCTGTAATAGAGTTGATACACAAGGGGAGTAGAAAGGATGAGAAGGGACTTGGCAAGGTTGGAGGAATGGTCAGACATATGGCAACTTAGATTCAATGCAAAGAAGTGCAAAGTAATGCACCTGGGAAACAAAAACCCAGGAGAAGAGTACATAATAGCAGGGGAGGTACTAACAACAACAAAAATGGAAAGGGACCTGGGGGTAGTCATATCAGATGATCTAAAGGTGGGTAAGCAATGTGAGAAGTCAGTAAGGAGAGCCAGGGGATACTGGGATGCATAGGAAGGGCATCACAGTAGAAAAAGGGAAGTGGTTATCCTCTGTACAGACAGTTGGTGAGACCCCATCTGGAGTACTGTGCAGTTTGAGACCTCATCTGCGCAAGGACATAGACACGATGAAGCAGTCCAGAGGAGAGCAACTAAAATGGTGCAGGGTCTGCATCAGAAACCATAAGAAGAGAGACTGAGAGAGCTTAATATGTATACCCTTGATGAAAGGAGGACGGGGGACATGATAGAAACGTTCAAGCACCTCAAGGAATCAACAAAGTCCAGGAGGGTAGCATCTTCAGAAAAGAGATGTGTAAGAACAAGGGCACAATTTAAAGATAGAGGGGAGACAGCTCAGGGGTAAGGAGGAATTTTTTTCACGGAGAGAGTGGTGGATGCGTGGAACCGCCCTGGGGAGGTTGTTGGGTCTAAAACAGTGGGGAATTCAAACATGCATGGGACAGACATAAAGCAATTGTAGTGAGGGGTGGCAGGAAGTAGGCTGTTGGTTAACTAGAATCTGCAGCTTATCCAGTAGGTAGGGAAATGGGCAGACTGGGTGGGCCAAGTGGTCCTTATCTGCCGTCAAAGTCTGTGTTTCTATGTTTTGGAAGTCCTGCCTTTTTTAACCGTTTTAGAGAGTTCTGTGCTATCACAGACCATATATTTTGTGTGTTGTTTTTTATTATTATTACAAATTTATCTGATATAAATTTTTATACTGATAGTGCGTTTTACTATAGGGCGCCCAGAGCCTCTGGGATTGGGTGCCTGGAAAAATAAAATTTGTCTTGCCTTGCCATGTGATGTGGGCCCAGGTACCGGCATTGGGAAGTGGCAGTGGAACTGAAACACAAGCCACCTTGTCCGGCCCCGACACACAGAGAGCTAACAAGGGAGCTGTGTGGATTCTACCCATGCCGAAGCACAGCCTGCCAACACGTCATCACCTGAGGATGCAGTGGACCGCCATGCAGCACCGGACATGTTGCCACCAGTGATGGTGCAACGCACTAAGGGGATGGAGGCCATGGGCACTTGAGCACCCACCTGATGTAGGACCTCATCTGGGGCCCGCCAGAGCTACGTGCATAAGCAGACCTGTAGGTACTTGCTGTTCTGGCTCCACAGGGAAGCTTGTATACTGTGCTGTCCGACACAGCAGGGCCTTGAGTACCTGTTTCGGGCATGTCGACACAGCAGACTGGGAAATGCCCCAGTGTCACCAGTCAGGGTCTGGAATGTTCCTGTTGCCAGGAAGCACAGTACTGCTGACACCTTTGCTTCTACTGATATTGGATTGCCTGTCCATGTACAGGTCTTGAGTTCCTCCCAGAACGCATTACAGAGCTCTTTAATGGCATCATGGGGCAGGCGGTATCATGCCAGGCACTGCTCCTCAGTGAGGTCCCTGAGTGATGTTTTCCGCCTGTATACTCTGGCTGTGTACAGTCACCACAGCCTGTGCACCCTTTGCACGTGGCCAGCTTGTTGGGTGTGCTGGTGCTGCCATTGTGCACGCTGCTGGCACATATGTAGTGCCAGACGTATTGTCAATAGAGCTGCTAGGCCTGGCATTCTTGCTGTCACTCCACTGGTGCTTGTGTTGCTGCTGCTGAAGCTCCTAGCTAGTGACTCAATACAAGCTTCAGTGCTGGGCCCTGTTTATATGTGCTGTAGACCAGTTCCTTCCTGGTCTAACAGGTGCATGTAATATTGGGTGCATCTCTGCACCTTTGCTTTTCTAAAATCCCATTTTAAGGAATATGGCAGCCGGATAATAACGCAAATTGCGTTGCATTGACGCAAATAGCGTTTGCATCCAGGCAAAATCTGTTTTCAGACGCATCTAAGGTCACAAAGCCCTTGGACACAGTCACACTGTTTCGGGCGCAATCCACATTCGAATATGGCATTTAGCGCATCTTCAGATGCAAGTCGCACTTATGCCCTTCATGCTTGAAGTAGTCCCTGCGTCCCTCTAATACCTTCGAAAATCGGGTCCACACTGTTTAGCAAAGCCTATGTGAAAGAATAAGCTTGAACTTCATTTACACTTGCTTAAATTGTTCTATACAATTAATTGGGAATTTATTTAACCACTCAGAAAAGAAAAAAATTTACTTTTCCGTAGACACGCATAAATGAGATGGTTGCGGACAGCGGTGGTTTCTAGAGAATGAATTCCAGCCGCTGTCTTGGGACTGCGGTTGGCAGCAGAAGATTACACTGGGAAGGGAGTGGGCCATTACACTAACAGGATGGGCTTATTTAACTGTGAGGATCAGGTGACTGGGGGGGGGGTTCTGCTAACACCAGAGATAGTAATTAAACAGGGACTGGATCAGGGATAGGGTACCACTAGCAGCACTAGCATCAGGGATAGTGATGGAATAGGGATTGCATGAGGGAGGAGGTACCACTAGCAACAGAGATAGTGGCTGAACGAGGATCAGGTGAGGGATGGGATCCCACTGGCACCACTGATAGTGACTGAAAGAGGAATGGGTTAGGGAGCAGAGTCCATTGGTACCAGGGATTGTGACTGAATGAAAATAGGGTGAGAGAGGGGTACCACTAGCAGCAGGGATAGTGATTGAATGAGGTACGGGAGAGGGAAGGGGTCCCACTGGCACCAGGGATAGTAATTGAAAGGGGATAGGGTAATGGAGGGGGCACCACTAGCATCAGGGATAGTAATTGAGCAGGGATCGGTTGAAGGTCTGAGGGTGCCACTAGCATCAGGGATAGTGATGGAATGAGGAATAAGGATCAGGTGAGGGAGAGCAGTACTACTGAACAGCAGATTATAGTATGTACAAGTAAGCAGGGTTTAGGGCTGCAGGGGACATCAAATACCTCTCTATGCAATGCTTCCACACATAGAACAACGCAGAGGCATTGTGCAATGCTGCTATGGGCCACATGATGTCATGCAAATGGACTCTTTGGAGCTCGAATTCGTTATATGTCTATTAGCCTGCTAGCATTGGAATATGGCAGCCAGGAGCAAAGGCTGTGACCCATTTTGGATGCACTAGCCCCCTTTGCTCCTGGGTGTCTGTTGCCAGCAGGGGGAGTCTGGTGTGCTGTGCCTCTGTATTATACGTGGTGCTACCACAGCACTACATTTGTACATGCAGCTATGTGTATGCAAAAATTCCTCCTGAACTGTAGGTGCTAATAGCATGCTGCACTGTCCTTTGCACGGCACTGTTGCCAACATTTGTAGTGGATGTTCAGTTTTGAAGTTAAGTGTAAGTGGAGCAGTGTTTTTTCTGTCAAAGTTAGTGAGCAGGATGACTATGACTTTCAGCTCTCACATAAGATTGTTCAAAAAGGCTCTGACAAAGAGCATGAGAACTGGCAGATCTGTGGTAGAACTATCTGTGATTGACAGCTTTCGGTCACACCTGTTGTTATGCACAGGTGTGTATAATGGAGTTTGACAAAGATTTCCATGCATAGTTAAGGATCAACATTTATTAAGGATTAATAGTTTGTTTTCTCTTCATGCAGGGTAAGAACCTGAAGTCTGGCAACATCAAAGGGACTGTACTGTCTGGTAGGCACTTTTCCCTCTTCTAATCAAACATTTACAAAGCTGTTTGTCTCTCAGTGCCTGTATAGCCACAAATTTGATCTGAGAATGGTGCCATGCTCTGTCCATTGGCTCTGTAGAGGCAGTACCCGTGCTTTCTGCTGCTGGCATACATTATAGAAAGAGAACCCTAGGCTCCATGGTCATTGTTCTGTCTTGGCACAGTCAGTGAGAGAAGTTAACTGGCACTTTAAACTTTCATTAAAAAGTCGAGCTTACCACCAGTAAAGGGTTGCCAAGAGTGGGAGAAAACGTATGTTCATTTTATCAGTTGAACCAGTTCTTTTTTTTATATTGGTTGTTTTCTTTCCCCACAACTATCTGCCCCATCAGATGGCAGTCTGCAGCCTCAGAGCTATCTACTTGGCCTACCATAGAGGTTGCTGCATGGGAAGAACTGGAGAGATTCCCAGCCAGCTCAAAAGCACTGTCATTAACAACATCCCCCAACCATGCGTTATCAGACAGTGTGAATTCCAAGCTCGATCTCAATTAATATGTAAAAGAATAATAGTATCAAGGGTTCTAGTACCATCATAATCCAAAAGACTGAAGCAAATTTATAAGCAGAGTTGTATCTTTTTTTGTATTTTGCTAAAATAGTTCCTCATGCTAGCTGTTCCCAGCTCCTAAAGTTATTAGTTCTGCTTAAGTGTTCCATCTCCTTATTAGGGGCAAGTCTCTTAAGTTTCCTGTTGGACATCCTAGTTTGCAATTAAAGCTTCATTTCAGAAAAAAAATGTGTAACATAATTTATAAAATGTTTACAAGCACAGTTACTGGGCCTTTTTTAATGTAAGTGGGTCTTCCCTCGAGTATTTTGGGATTTAGAACCCTCAGCTTTGTTTCAGAGTTTTCTCACTTATAGAACTCACATAAGGTGCAAGAGACTGAGTAATCACACACATAATAGTAGGGCTAGCCTGAGTGAGATGCAGATCTCACTTACTGTGGGGTCCTGCTTCTACCCAGTCTTACCCAGGTAGCAGGGGCTGCAGCACAAGGAGGTCAAAGAACTTCCAAGAATCAATCTCCACCATTAATTTCCACTTATGGTTCTGGGCTGTAGGCACTAGGACTCCATGGGAGCAAAGCTTCTTCCAGGGGACCAACCTTGGCTACTGGGCATGGCACCTGCACACCCTCCATGTGGTGCCATGTTCCAGCCAATAACAGTTGCCGGCTCCCTCACTAATCTCAGTTCTGTTGTATTTTTCCTGACATCGAATGCATGTGTGGGAATGCAGCACCTCAGTTCGCCCTGTCACCGCTTATTTTCTGCTGCATCACCGGAATTCTTTTTCATTTGCGGTGTCACCAGCCCTTGTAATTTTACAGTGATGCCAAAGTCAGAGAAAAAAATGAGCTAAGTCATCAAAAAATATCCGATAGCCACCTATTATTTGTCGTTGCCCCTGTGGGAAATCAATGGATGTCCCAGACTAGCATCAGACCTGTGCAGCCTATCTTGCACTGGAGAACAGTATCGATGCATGCGATGCCTGCTTCTCCATGGACCACCGTACCCTTAAGAACCACATACTGAGGTGGGGTTTTGCCTGATCCTCGCATTCAGAGGCAGGCCTCGCACATGTGTGTCCAAGAACAGATCTCTATGCCTTTCCCCTAGGCCTCTTCCTGGGACCTCTGTTTCTGTGGAAGTATGGATTTCTCCTCAATCTCACTGCATTGTGGTGTCAGAAACTCCGATGGATGTGTCTGGTGGACAGTTGCCTCTTCTGGGCGGTCGACTGTGAACCCTCCACAGTCTGCCTGCCCTGAGCAGCAGATGTCCACAGTGGCGAGGCCGCAGCTATACTCTCTGTGTACACCAGTGGGGACCTCAACATTGTCCTCTGGCATCTCCCATGCTGTTGTCACCATTCGTGCTGACAATGTGGCGGGTGGCACTGAGGATGACGCTGGGCCCCCTCCTGACACTGTTCCCCGTGTTAGGAAAGGGACTGGCACTGAGGCTGTTATTTGCACTGTTACCAGTTCCGATGTTGTCACGGTCCATGGTGTCGCTAGCAACACATGGTGACAGAAGCAGAGATGGCCATGATATCTGTCCTGGGTCTAGCTCTGGGCGAGGTGCTGCTGATGATGTCATCCTGGAGATTGTCCCCGACTCTGGTGTCATTCATGACACAGAGGAGGGTGAGGGTTCCAGGCCCGATATCGAAGTCTACACGAAGCATGGTGTTGAAAAGGTGCTGGTCATGGTGACAGGGTTGACCATGTTTCCAAGGCTGTTGCCAGTCCTGAGCCTAGTGCTAGAGGTGGCACCAGTTTGGGGTCAGATGGCAGCCCAGAGGTGGAGTTTCTGTGGAGCCACTGGACATTACTGCCACCAGTGAGGACCAGGGTCACCCAGTGGGACCTGTACGGCTTTGCTTTCCTCACCTGGGGGTTCCTCCCCCCATGGGCACTGATCAGGTCACTCCTTGGATGTAGGAGGCCACCCTTCAGGTGACTGTGCTAGGACTTCCCCCTTGGGCAAGGCCCCCCTACACTATTCTGTGGTGCAGAACAGGGCCCCTGAGACCTGGAGTCTTAACCCTTTTTAGAGGGGACTTGTTAATTCCTGAAAAGAATGTCCTGGTTTATTTATTTATTTAGTATTTGGTAACTGGGTAAGGCCCACTAGGCACAAGTGCCTATTTTTATGGGCGACCCAGGAACACTGGAGAGGTTAAATGACTTGCTCAAAGTCACACAGTATGCAAATGGAGGTTGTGGGAATCAAACAGGTCTGCTAGATGTACCATGCTCATTTACAGTTTGTTACTCTAATCTCTAGGCTATACTGCCAGCCCCTGTTGGTTGATAGGCCCCAAGAGCCCTCTGGCATAGAAAGAACACTGGGAATAGGTCAGTGCCATAGACGATTAGTATAGGGACTCAGCCTCCCTATACCAGTACAGGCCTTTTTCTCCCATACCACCCTCCCCAGAGATAGCACCCTGTCTTCATCAAAGTCCTCCAGTGAGGACAGCAAATTATCTGTCCACCTCCTTTCAGCTGCTGAGTTTGCCCTGTACCAGATTTCCTGGTGGGGAGGATCCAAGCACATGACCTTGAATCCCATACAAGGTGCGATCCAATAGCCCTGTCATTGGGATATCTTGGAATTTCCAACATCGACACTGTAGTCATTCCTTCTTGGCCTAGGGCCATGGAAGAGGCATTTACTGCAGTGTGGAGGCGTCCCCTCTCCAAACCAGCCATCCCCAGGGACCTCCTCACATAGTATCACACATCTGCAGGGTCTGCAGGTGAGGTACTTCACCCCTCCTCAAGGCTTGAAGTAGTGACGACCCTGTCAAGGCCATGGCCACTCACAAGGGACTGACTTCCAGAGGTGGTTTCTACTCAGAAGGATGCTCTTGGGAGAACTGCTTTTTCCTTAGCATGAGCCCTAATATGTATCTGTGTTCATCAGGCACATCTGGCAACCTATAACCAGTGCATGTGGTTGCAGCTACACTGTCACCAAGCAAGACAGTAAGATAGGCCATTGACCTTTCTCTTCGGGGTCTGGAGGTAGCTCAGCATCAATGAGGGCATCTTATGACCCCGGTAAGTGACTTCCAGACTGGTAGCGACCCCAGTCTGCATTATGCAGACAGCATGGCTTCACATCTCCTGACTGGCATATTTGGCCCGGCGCATGGTGCTTAACTTGCACTTCCAGGGGACTCTTTTCTTTTCCCCTAGGGTCAGCTGGGAACTATCAGGGAACCCTTCTGTTCCTGTGCCACAGGAACCCCCACCTGGTCCTGACCAGTCCTAGATCTCGCCGTACCTGTAAAGAACTCCTGCCCTCAGGTGCTCTCCCCCATGCAGAGGGCTGAGGGTATCTGTTACCCTCAGGGTGAGCATGCTCCTCCCTCAGATAAGAAGGAAAACTTGGTAGTTGGACCCATTAGTGCAAATCAGTGGTGAAGCTTGGTTCTTGGAAGATATTAAACTTGTGTACTTACCCTGACTATTGCTCTTCTAGAATATCTTCACCATTGATTATCACACCCAGCCACCATCCCCATAGCAGAGTCATGGCCACTGGGCTGGTCACTCTGATAGTGCTGTCTGGCACCATCTAGTGCCATGGCATCACAGGAGCCGGGTTTGTCAGATGTTTGGTGGGGCCCAGGTGTTGGGGTCAGAGCCCTGCCCCCTGGCCCAGGGGTCAGAGGTCACCCCCAGAGGAGTGTGAGATCAACCCTCTGCAGGGGTCTATTGGAGCAGAGCACCCTGCAATGTGTGATGTCGATGCCATGGCTGGGGGGGGGACACTAAGCGCCACCGAGGAATGGGCAGGGTTGGCACAAATCACTGTTGGGGTACATACAGGGCCAGGGTATTATTGTGTTTTTTTTTTGTTTTTTTTTTTTACCAGGAGAGAGACACTAAGCTGAAAGCTTGTTTACAGGTGCGACCTGGGAGCACAAGGAAGTTAAGGGACTAGCTCAGGGTCACACAGTATGCAAGTGGGGGCTGTGGGATCAAACCCAGGTCTCCAGGTTTACAGCTCAGAGCTTTAAAACCTTAAAGCACTGCACTGTACTGCCTCCTTGTTGTGGGGGGGGGACTTCCTTGCAAACTGATTCCTGCATGGCTGTGGCAGGATAGCTCAGGCTGTCACCTTGGGTGTGGGGCCTGGGGAGGAGCTTCATTTCTACTGGGTTGGGTATGGGGGGGAGGGACCACTACAATCCAGAGAATACTATATACAACCTGGTGCATGGATGTGGGTGTGGGGCAGATCACTGAATACCAGGGAAGGAAACAGTTTTTATTGAGAGGGGTGGGATCACTGGACACTAGGGAAGGGAACCCTTTGCATTTAGAGGAGTGGGATTGGAGGAGCAGAAAACAACAAGAGAGGGATCCATTGAACTGTAAGTACAATGATTTGATTTTGTTTTTATGTTTGTTTGCACGCATATGCAAGAAACATAGTGCAGCCATACAAATTTTTGTAGGTGTGCCACCCCCGCTTCCAGCGCCCTACTTCTTTTCGCAGGCACGGCCTCACCGCACCAGTAAATGTCTGAGCTGTCTATGACAGTAATTCAGATGCAGTGGTGTACAGTTGAATGCAAATGACCGCTACAATCAGCAGTGGTAACGTGTAGGCAATTTGCATACTGCCGTCAGCGGCAATTTACATACTGCCGTCGGCAGTATGCAAAGTGCCTACACGTCAGCACTGCATCTGAACAGCTGTCATAGACAGCTTTGTTTGTTTCTTGGCCCCCCCAAACACCCAAGCGTGCTCATGCACCCCCCCTGCCCCCGCACACTGTATGGCTGATGGGGGTGCCCAATCCCCGTCGGCTCCACTACCCCCCCAAACAGACTTCCAGTTGCCATGCTGGGAGCCCACCCCAGCGTGGCAAAAGTCCGTATGGCCGACAGGGGTGGGTGCCCAATCCTCTATCAGCTCCACTGTATTCCCCCAAAACAGACTTCCAGGTGCTACGCTGTGAGCCCACCACAGCATGGCAAAAGTCCGTATGTTCGGGGTGCCCAATCCCCTGTTGGCTCCACTGCCCCCCCAAACTTCCAGCTGCCACGCTTGGAGCCCACCCCAGCATGGCAAAAATCCTGCGTCATCTTTGTAAAAAAAAAACCAAAAAACACACCTGTAAGAAAAAAACGGTCCCTCATTGACTCTCGCTCCCCTTCCCCAACCCGCGCCTACCCTCTGTGCACACCACCTTTGCACACTCCCACCTCACCCCATACTTACCTTCGGAGGCTGGTGCAATGATCTTCGGTGGACTGGGAACACATCTGCACTCTTCAAAGCCGACCACGAACTGAAGAAATGCTGGTAAACTGTATAATGGCATAAATGTTTTTTTTTCAACTTTGGTGCATATCTCGGCCATTTTGGGAGTTTTTCCACTAAATTTTCAACATGAGTTCTTGGGATCTCACCTCATGAACTCAGTCACGTCATTGTTATTGTCCCAAAGTGATTTCCGGTCACTGCACGGAACCACCTTCGGGACCGACTAAACGAAACAACAGTGTCACAGTTCATGAGGTAGGCCCCCAAAAACCCTATATTGAAAATTTGGTGAAAAAATTTCCAAAAATGACTCTTCATAAGGAGGTGTGGTAAAATGGCAATGCTGAAAATCTGAAGTGAAAAATATTAAAAATTCTCGAAATTATGAGCGTGCGTAGGAACTGCACAAGGCACACTCGTAACTTTAAGAATTTTTTATATTTTCACTCCAGATTTTCAACATTGCCATCTTACCACACCTACTTATGAACAGTACAGCTGTCATTTTTCACATCTCGCCCAAAATGTGTTTTTGCACACGTAGCACACATTGGCACAGTCGGTGTGCGAAATCAATGTTTGGGACACATTAAGAAAATAACAGTGACACTGTTCATGAGCAGAGGTGTTAAAATGGCTATGTTGTAAATTTGGTGACAAAAGTCCATAAAATGACTGTGTTACGAGCATGCATTGCACAATTTCCACACACCCCTGTAAGTTCACAAATTTGTAATATTTTCAGTCCAGATTTTCAACATTGACATTTTTCCACATCTCCTTATGGACAGTACAGCTGTCATTTTTCACACCCTGGCCAAAATGCATTTTTTGCACTTCCGGCGCAGAATAGTGCAGTCGCTGTGGGAAATTAATTGTTCTGGACAGATTAAGAAAATCACAGTGACACTGTTCATGAGCGGAGGTCTCAAAATGCCTGTGTTGAAAATCTGCTGTAAAAAATCCCCAAACTAATTACATTACTGATGTACATTGCACAGTTTCTACGCACGCCCGTGACTCCACCAGTTTATACTTTCACTTCAGATTTTCAACAATGCCATTTTTTACACCTCCTCGTGAACAGTACACCTGTCACTTTTCACATCCTGTTCGAAATGTGTTTTCATACCTGTGGTGCCAAATGGCACAGTCGCTGTGCAAAATTACCTTTCGCCTAATGAACTGATAGGGTCACTGTTCATGCGGTGGGGTCACAAAAAAACTATGTGGAAAACTTGGAGTAAAAATACCAAGAAACACCATGGGCATTATGGTTTTTGACCATAATGCCCTACCCTGTAGGGACTGACAGGCGTCAGGGGTGTGACTTAGGATTGTCGACAGTAATGCTCATTCCATTCCACCCTCACCCTGCAGCCAGTGACAGGCATCGAGGTGCGCCTTGGACCCTTTGCCCCCAGAGTTCTCCCCATTCTCCTATACTGCACCCATTTCAGCGTATTTCCTTATGGAATGAGGTGACCATAAAGCCCAAACACCCCAAGGCACACCTCGAAACTTGTCAGTGTCTGAAGGGTAGGGTAGGGTGAGGTGAAATGTTGTCACCGTCATGGGCGACGACCCAAAGGCACACCCCAATGCCTGTCCATTTCTGCAGGGTGAGGGTGAAGTTGGCATTAGTTCAATACTTCAATGCCATTCCTATATTGCATCTAACTCCTGTAATTCCACTGCTAATGCCAGCAAGCAAACATTCGGCATTGACAAATGCTTGTTACTTTCTGCTGCTTTACATCACTACTAACTTTCTTTACTGCAGCACAAGCAAGCAGACAAACATATAAACTGATGGCAGATAAGGACCGCTTGTCCTATCTATTCTGCCTGTTTTGGCATTTTCCCTACCTACTGCACTACTGCAGACCTATTTGATCTTGGACTTGCACACCCACTTCCCTACTGCTAGGGTTCCCTTACGTGTATTCCATGCATTCTTGAATTCCCCTACCATTTCTGTCCCCAACACCCACCTCCGCTGAGGGACTGTTCCATGCATCCACCACCCTTTGTGTGAAAAACTACTTTCTCACGTTACCCTCCAGCCTCATATTATGACCCCAATATGGTAACCTCCTCTACCTTATTTATGCCCACCTATTCTTCAGTGGTGGTTGGTGTTCCGCCCTTCCCAGCAGCAAAACCTACACCATGCCCCCTCCCCATTCCCAGACAATCACAAAGGGTCTGGTAGAACATCTGCACAAGTTATGTGCTGTGCTGTCCTGTCAGGAGTCACCTTAGGCCCTCCCCTTTTGATTTTCCAGGAATCCATGGTGGGTGAGCCCCTGTGTCAACTTTCCAGTCCCCACTCCACCTCAGTCCAGCCCTGGCTGTGAATGCTCACCACAGGGGATAAATTAGGCATGAACCCACTGGAACTCAGTTCTCAACTTCCACCACTACCACACCTCTTAAAAATTTTAGGACCGTTCCAGCAAGGCAGCACTCAAGCAGCAAGACTGGATCTAAGCCAAAGTCTCCAACCATCTAGCAGCAAATGCCATGAGATGGTAAAGTGAAGGCCCCCCCAAAACTACCCACATCTGCTGCTGCCAGCCTGACAAAAATAATATTGTACAAACACCATGGGGTCTGTGTAATGTCCCCGCAACACATGCACAACCAGGATCAGAGAGAAGGTGATAGCCCAGAGACGTTCTCTTCCCCCAACCCCCATCAGGCAAGTCCCAATTAAAAGCTATGGAAGCATGAGTCAGGATAAGAAGCAACAGAGGAAATCCCTCCAGATACTTTTATTTACTGTCCCCCTGTGATCACTCAACCTGTGATATCCCTCAGGATCAAAAACAACTGTGGCCCAGTGGTGCCCCGTTCCCCAAACTTACAAGATGGCATTTAACCATGCATGGTGAGATAAAAAGAGGCCTGCTGAAACACCTACACACCCTATGGAGTATACTCATCTCACACCTGCCCTATGCAGCACTAAATAACACTGCAGGGACGTCCCCTGTTTGATCACAGGGCCCACAACCAGTTATATTTGCTTCCTACTGGGTTCTGCCTCGGACTACAAAATCACAGCTAGTTCAGTTGCTTTGCTTTAGCTGGGCAGACCATTAACCAGTGAATAATACAAAAGTACAAAACACAGCAGGAAACACCTGCATTCGTAATCTGTTGGTTAGTACAGAGATGAGGAAAGCCAACACCCCCATCAGGTCACATATAATTTCTCAGCACCCCCTGCCTCCATGGGTTTAGCATCGGTCAGGAGAAAGATTGTGGCATAATGAGGAGTGAGATAGTGTCTCATTTCACTGCGTACTTCGCCATATCAGGTTAGAGACTGTAGATAGTACCTACACTTATTTTCTACTTTAACTTTTGAACTATACTTTTTTCGACATGGGTACATAAGAGAAGAGAGACAAAGTAAAACCCATGCAGCACATTAAGGTCGCCACATCATACCTTCGGGGACAAGTTCAACATGAGGATGAAGAAGGAGGGAATGGATGAAGCTGCTGTGAAAAATGACTCACCCATACCTCAGGGCCTCACTTGCACCCACCCAGCTGCCCACCACACAGTCAAAATGACCATGAAACTGTACAGAAAGAGGGCAAGATGCGGTGCAATTCCACCACCTCTGCAGACCACAGTCCTTTTCCCTTCATTATTGCTTTCCCATCCTTCTGACAGAATTGATCCTCCCTGAATGTTTGGTCTTTCTTGGTGCTCCTTATAAGCCATCTATATCTTTTCTTTTAATATAATTAATTAATCTCTGTTTAAATAATTATTATGGTATGCTGAGAGAACTGCACATGAGTTTGCTTTTGCTCAGTGCAGTAGACTGGTATTTACATTTAAACCCTCCTCATGCACTAAAATGTTTTAGCATCTCAGACTCTATCTAGTTCAAAAGTCCGACCAAACATTACAGCACAACTTTATTTTATTTATTTTTTAACTTTCATTTGGTCTTCTCCTGTTCTAGGGCCTGGGTTTGGGATTGGGCAATCCATTTACAGTGTCCTTTCCAGTTTCCATTCCCTCCTTTGTTGAATCCCTCTTCCATTCTTATCTTCTCCTCCTCGGCTTTACTAAGTCTTCCCCCAATGCATCCCATCCGCACCACACCTTTACCCGGTTAGTGCTGGGAGTCCATGAGACCCCTCTGTGATCCTGAACCCTCCCCGACCAGGGCTGGCTGCTCCTCGTTCTCTTCTTTAGCGTCTGTTGGCTGCCTGACCGACAACCCGCCACTCATGGCCCACTGACTTCCTCTAGCCTGGCTGCCTGGGGCGGTACACACTTTCCCCCCGTGGCCTGGCCTACTCCCTCTTCTGTCACTCTCTGCTTTGCTGCTGGCCTGCTGAGTCTCCAGTCTGGTCCCGAGACCCTCGCCGCCTTCAGCTTACTGACTACTGCTGCTGTTTCCCCCACTCTCTTTTTCTCTTGCGCTACTCTTCCTCACCAGCATGGTCATAAAAAAAGTCAAGTCACTCGACAGAACACCCTTCCTAGCTGCGTCATCTAGCCACTCCTTTTTGCTGCTTATCAGGATGCCCGCTCTCTGACTTTCGGTGCATACGCACCAGGGTTTTGGCACCAAATGTTTAAATTTTCATCAGACGTCGTGACAACTAAGATGAGGGGTGGACTCGGGATCGCTCATCACCCTGTCCAGGATGGAGATTCGGGGCGGGGGGCATGCTGTGGTCATTTCAGATGGTGCTCCCAGGTCATGCGCCAAGCCAGCAAAGACAGAACAAAGGAAAAAAAACAGTACAAAAAATATTGGTGGGGCTCTGCCCACATCACAGAATATTGCTTGGGCTCATGCCCCACGGGCCCATATAACCCAGTGCCTATGCATGGCATCTCCCGAGTTGCACTCTATGGAGTACTTATGTTTTTTAAATAAAGTAGGGGGAGGGGACCAAAAAAAAACTCAAAACTTGGATGAGGGTTCCTTTTGGGGCCCCTCATACCAACCAAAAAAAGTGAAAGAAAGCAACTCCCTTTTGTTATTTGTCCTCCTTCTTCATTCCCAGGGTATATTCCTTTCCTGGGGTATATCCCTGTTAGTTGCTAGATGCAAACTCAAACTCTGCTTGCCAGTTGCACTGTCTGTGGAACAGTGCTGTGCACTGGGTTGTATTAAATATACTAGCTCTTACAGGCCATTTTCTTTGATTTCTGTGATTTGTTTTTTCTTTAAACTATGTCAAACTATCCTTTGGGTCGGTATGCCCTTCTTCTTCTTCTCCTCTTATGCCAGCTGGGCTGTTAGCCCACTACCCTAAGGGGGGCTTGGGGAGATGAACGCATCTCAACTCCTATGAGGCTGTTCAGTCTTACAACTCCATATGCATCTGAGATTCCTTCCTTTTTTACCTGATGGGGAAAGGAGGCATATTTTGACTAGCTATTTAGTCAGTCCTCCAGTAGGTAGCATGGGGCTTGGTTTTTCCAGGAGTCTATGCAATTCATTCTTATTTTAGTACATTGCGCCATCTCAGTTTCAAGGGGGTCCCAATTCTGGGCATCCCCTCTTGCTTTTCTGCCAGAGCCACATGCTTTAGGGCTGCTGACTTTTGAGATCACTACACATCTGTTTGGCTAGTGGTGTGAGTCTCTGGTTCCACACCCACCTACCCCTTTAGGCCACCTAGTATGCCCTTTTTCCTTTATTTAAAAGTTGGTAGTCAGGTTTTATTTTGTTGTTTATTTATATTTCCTATAGCCTTTCCCTGTCCCTTTGGGCTTGGAAAATTCTAAGTACTCTCTTATTTTTTCCCACTTTATTTCTCTTCTGGCAAACAGAACTGAGGTTAGTGATGGAGCTGGCAATAGTAATTGGCTGGTACATAGCCCTACATGGGGGGTGCATAAGCACCATGCCCAGTAGCCATGGCCGGCCCCCTGACATACGCTTTTCTGCTACAAGGTCCTAGTGCCTCTGGTCCAGACCCATAAGTGATAATCGATAGTTAAGATATTCTGGAAGATCAACAGTTACAGTAAGTAACTTTCATAATTTCAGTCATTGTGACGGGATTTAAAGCTGTGATTTCCTTTTCTGTGCTCTACCCACTGCACCATGCTGCTGTTATTGTCTTCTCAGTGAAGAGGAAAGTAAGTGTCCATGGTACCTAAAAGTGCAGAGCCCAGGGAAAGCTCTTTGAGAGGCATGTAGGTGCCAGAAGTCATGAGATGTACTTAATTCAGAGCCAAAAGCAATGGCCCAGGAGAGTCAGAAGTTCAAAATCATTGTTATCTTGATGGATTTATCACTTCAACTGCAAATATTTCAACTTTCTGCGGGGCCATGTTGCAGAAGTGCTTCTGTGACCATGACTGCTGAATAGCAGGGCTCTTCTCATCTCCGTCGGGGTGGCGGGCACCCCCTTTGCCCTAGGTGATGCCTGGGACTCCACCAGCCTTGGGATGGCACTTGACGGGAGGAGTCTCTCAAAGCAAAATATTTGGTTATGGCACATGAGTGTTCCCACAAGATTTGGACCTGTGATCTTTAGTCAATAACCACACAAGACAGGATTGAAGTATACTTTGGGATTTTCCTTAGGGAATTGAGTTAGCTCATTGTGTAGATACAGTGGATCCCAAGATCTTGGTTCATAAGTACATCCCAGCTGAGCTCATTTGTCTCACAGTTCAGTGACTACAGTAACGCTAAAGGAAAGCTACAGCTCGTAGTTCCCTAGTCACAGCACGTGTCTGCGCCATTGTCCATATAAGACCCTCTGGTGGGCTCGGAATGTATGCTGTGTGCCACTCCTGTGCACATTTACTGCTCTCACTAACAGTAACTGCTTGTCTTCCTTTGTCATGGGATGCATAGAGAGTCTCTCAAAGATCGATTCTAGTACGAGGCCTCCCTCTTGGCATCAGGCAATAAAAGCCAGTCTGAACGCGATTCTTAGCATACAAGTTAAAGCAAAGCAGTTGGGGCTTTTGATGTTTCACAGCAATGGCTATCCCAGAGCTCTCCCATGTCATTGGTTTGACACTCTCAGACTGTCACTTTTCCCTCCTCATTATTCTGCAACTGACACCTGCTTTTATCGTACCAAAATTCCTTCCATGTCTGCTCCAATGAGACTTGGTACCAGCAGGGCCAGTCTCAGGGCAGGCATCTCACAGGGAGGAGCCGCCATCCCCTACCTGTCCTCTGTCACTGGTGCTAGACCCTGCAGCCTACCTGCTCCCAGCCCTGTACAACCCTTTCCAAAGCACTTACCTGTCGTTCCAGAGGGTTGGCAGATGAAATTCAGTGCCAGAAAATGCAAGGTTATGCATCTGGGGGGAAAAAATAGGCCAGAGTACTGATTCGGAAGGGTTAAACTGAGCTCTATGGCAGAGGGAAGAGAAGTGGGAATCGTCATTAGTAACACCCTCAAACAATCAAGGCAATATAACAAGGCCTGTGGTAAGACTAATAAGATGCTGGGGCGTATCTGATAGGATACTGACAGCAGAAAAAGGAAGTACTATTATCTCTGTATAGGTCACTGATGAGGCTGCACCTGGAATACTGTGCTGAATTCTGGAGTCCTCACCTAAGGAAGGACAGGGACAGGCTGGAGATGGGGACTAAGATGATTCAAGGCCAGCAGGGCAGCTCTTATGAAAATTGTCTCAAGGCACTGAACAAATGTACTCATTGGAGATCAGGCAAGAGGTGGGATAGGATAGAAACCTTTTAAGTTCCTGAAGGGAATAAACAAGGTGAACTGCAGGGAACTGTTTAGGTTGGAGTGCAGAGTCATGAACCCGAGGTCACATGTGGAAACTCTCGGGGGAAGGTTAAAGAGGGATGTGAGGAAGTTCTATTTTACGGAAAGGGTGTTGAAGCTGTGGAACAGTCTACCAGAAGAGATGGAGGGAGCCAAGACCAAAAAAATGCTTTCAAGCATGGATGTGACAGAGTGAAGCGTTTGGTGGTTGCCCAAGTTGGTAGCAGTAGTGGGGTGGGGGAGGGGGGCAGAAGGGATAAAACCCTGCATGGACAGTAGGTTCTGGAGCAGATAAGGAACTCCAGGCAGACTAGGTGGACCTTTGGTCTTTTTTTTTTTTCTGTTTTCATTATCTATGTTTCTAAATACATTCTTACCGAAAAATGACTATGACTAATAAATACTGCTGCTTTAAGAGGAATGCCCTTTAATGTTCCAAACCCACATTTCCCAGGGCCCAACCCCCCTGTTTTCAAGCCTAGGCCATGACTGTTGAATGCACCCCCTCATTTTCCCAGCTTTATCTGATAAAGACACAGAACTGTGGCTTCAGCACAGCACTTTATGTATCAGGCTGACTGTTACAGTATGTGGGCCTCCATGTGCTGATCAAACAAGATCTTGTGTTTTTTATCAGTCTGAGGAGTAGGAGGGAGTTCAGCCACCAGCAAAGAAAACTACAATCAGCATCAGCAGAGTGCAGTTATGCAACACTTCAAAAATAGTTACATTTCAAGCTGTTCCAGCCCTTTTCACTAAAAAGACATTTTCTGTCTACCAGGATTTTTCTTCTCCAGACTCCAGATGCTTTGTTCATCCCTTTTTCAGCCAGGCCCCTCCCCCAGCCTGATCACCCTCCTTCTACAGGACTTACCCCTTGTGATGGCGTCCCAGGGGTAGGCAAGGCTAGTAGGATCCAGTTGCTAGGGTGGCCTGGTCTGTGGTGTTGGGCTTGCAAGGGTCCGGCGTCATCCAGCAAAGGGCGGGTGCTTTTTCCACTTCCATTTTCTCCCTTGAGCTACAGTGTGCTATGATGCGCATATAGTTCCATGTGCAAAGCATGCTATGCATCTGTTGGAATCCTGTCCCACTGTGTGTCATTCCCCCCCCAACCCCAAGGGAGGACAGCTGTCCTGGGGACACGAATTCCGCCCTCCCCCTGCCATGCCCCGGTGACCTAGGTCCATTCCTGAACCCTGGTCACCAGCACAGCGAGCAGTAGCGCTACCCACTGTGTCTTCGGGTGTCTCTGTGTAAGGGCATTTAAATGAAAACCACATCTTTGCTCCTTAGGATTCTGCTATCTATTCTTTACTAGGGGTCATAAGCCTCAGCCTGAGACATTCAGTCATTCCAGCAGCAATGGAGTATGATGTCACAAGTGAGAGGTCATGACTTCTGCAAGGGAGTAAGCATCAAGAACAGACAAACTGATTCATCAGATGTTTTTATTAACTTTCAGGGACAAAAATCGGCTTTCCTGCTAATATTCTTAGTAATTTATTTAGAAATTTTGTTCAGGAGAGGTACTCTGAGGTAAGGCTCATTTCTAGGTGCGACGGGCGGGTCTGGATACAGGAAGCAAAAAGGAAAGGGATGAACAGTACAGTATAAACTAATACATAATACACAGCTAAATCAAACAGACCATGTATACAAAATAATGCTGTAACTAAACAAGGAGTGGGTAAGTATTCATTTTTTGTTGAATGTGAAAGGAGCGCTAGGAAATGTTTTCCTGTTTTCAGCTACAACCTGGTGGGCAGGGGATACAGGAAGTTCTATCATTATTGCACCAGTTAAGCTGCTGGTGAGTTTTTAGTGAAAGGGGAAATTTGTCCAGGACACCGGTGAAATTTCTTTACTCGTTTCAAGAAGTGCCATGAGATCTTTAATACCCACCACAAGAACCACTAGTACAGGCAAGACGGGATTTCAGTTTAACTTCTCATCCAAATATTGGCACTTCCCGACAGCACAGTGCCCCCTGACACCATGCTGTGGCATCAGTATGGTTGCTTATAACAAAGAGGAGAATACCCCCTGCTAAGCTACTAAAACTACGTCCTGCAGCACCTTGTGTTCAGTGGATGTCTCCCATCTGATTACAGACCAGGCCAGTCCCTGCTTAGCTTCTGAGATCTGACAGGCATCAGGCTCCATGGTGGTAAGGCTGCAGGCTAAGCAGGGGAGAAATATAGACAACCAGTCTCTGTATGTGTAGAGCCGCACTCGTGGTGCTGGGATGATGCTGTGCTCGGAGAGTGGCTAACTCTCCATAATCTAGAACACAACAGTAGAAAAAGGATGAGCAAGCACTCCAGGGCAGAGGACCTACATTGAAATGCGCTCAAAATTGATGCCATTATTTGTGTTACATTTGTAAGACAATCAGCTTTACTGCTTGCAGAGTGTTGGTGCTTATCGCTATGAGATTGTGCTACCCCACAGTTACTCTGCAAAGTAATAAATAAATTATTTAAAAAATGATGGTAATAAACTGCTTGAGCATTTAATTCATTGCAAAAAGATGTTTCATTTCATAAATGACTTTTAAGGCAAAACCGTCAGTGCCCCAAGAAAACGTGCTAGTGCTGGTGCAGTATTTAACATCACTGTACAAAACTGTAATATCCTAGATGGCAATCATGGCATATAAAAACAAGCTTTTGTCAATGCCAGATGCTTGCCAATAGTATTAATGTTATACCGGGTCAAGGTGCAGATCCCAGGCTGTGCCAGAAGACTAAGGGTTGGCCCCGGGGGAGGGGGGGGCAATTATGGTGGGGCAACAACTGACTAATTGAAGGGAATTTAAAAGAATAAAAAAATACAGTTTTCACCATTCTCTGCTTGGAGTGGGGGCTGGGCTGTCAGTGTGGAGGTTCCTCTGCAGCAGTGCTGCTGTAGTCTGGTGTACTTGGGTGACTTCAGAAAGGAATGTGGCTTCTATTCCCACCAGTCTGGTGTGAGGACATGATAAAACTGAACTGCAGGCTGTGGTAGAGCTGTGCTCTATGTTAGGAATAATTGGAGCACCCAGGGACATATTTTTCTAACCTCTCCCCTTTTCTGTCTTAATAGTCTGCTGCAGCAGTGCCATTTTCATTTCCTATTAATTTCCCATTTTATGCCTCAGTAGATTGGCTACCTACCTAGGTAGTCTCCCCTCTCACTATTCTTTCTTTTACATTTTTGTTCTTGTCTGTCCATATGTGGTGCTGAAGTGCCTGCCGTGCTGAATAAAATGCTTAATATGCATATGAATAAGAAAAACTGCTTAAGAAAGTGCTTATAGTACTTTAGCAGTCATAAAGTACCAAGCATGTTTGTTGGCTGTTGATATAAATAAAGTGCAGAAGGTACTTTTAAAGAGGTTATATGTTGTTTAAAAACCTGATTCTAAAAAGCCTGCAGTGCTGGAGTTCAGGAGAGAAGCAGCCTAGCTGGAAGAAAGCTAGAACTTAGTGAAAAGAATGTGCATGGTAAAAGATAAGCCATTGTATGACACAGACATTAACCTTTCCCTGCTCTGACACAGAGAGAACAAGGGCATAAGATGAGAGCAGCTGTGCTTGCTGAAAGAGCTGATTTATGAATGTGTCTGTCGGCACAGTGTTTTGAAGTCCATGCACTTCATGCCTGAGCAGTGTCATTATCAAGCTTGCTGATTCAAACAACATGAAGTCTTGCTATATTCTGACATTAGCAGTGGGTCCCAACCTTCGAACTGCCCCGGAGATGAAAGAGTTAACTTTCCATGCCAGGCATGGAACGCTGAGCTCGAGCTCGGTTGAGACTCTGTCTGTTGTTCTTCAAACTCAAACCGTCAGATTCTTTACTCCGCCTCACTGAACAGTCGCTCCGCAGGTTTCTCCTTCTGCTCGGTTCATTTTGTCGGTTAAAGTACCGTTTTCTCGGTTTTCGACCAAAATTAAACCGTACCTTGTCGGTTCAGTCTCTGTCTGTGGTATTTGTGAGTACTAGATAGGTTATATTTTACTTTATTCTGTGTGGAACTTGTAAACGGTTTCATCGGTTCGGTTTGAACCGATCAAGTTGTTAAAAAATCTTAAATTGTACTTTTAGAGTGTGGTTACCAGTTCTTATCGGTTCTAAAAAAACTGGATTTTATTACGTTTTTTTCCACGACCCGTGACACGGTTAGGAACCGATAAGAGGGTCTTGCCTGACGGATTGCCATAAAAGGGTAAGTTTGGATAGGACTGGCACAATGTCTGAGAAACCCAAAAGAAAAACCGGGCCCACTGGGTTTCAACATTGTAGTGTGTGTGGGGAAGTCTTTGCCAAGGCTGATCCCCACACCACCTGTGTTTATTGTCTGGGGTTTGACCACCTCAATGCAGACTGCCAGATTTGTAAAAATTTTCCTGCACCTACCCTGGAAAAGAGAGTTGGTAGGCTCAGGGAAAGGGAGGCCAAAAAGTCAGCTGAACTGGATGGCCAGCCCGGTTCGGTTCAAACCGAACCAGAAGGAGTGCCCTCTGACCAGGGCGAGACTTCTTCGGGCACAAGGAGATCCGACTCTGAGGAGTCGGTTCTAGCAAAAAGGACTAGAAAATCAGCTGGTGTGGAGCCAAAACTTTCCTCTCCAACTGCTGGAGAAATAGCCAAAGCGATCAAAATTGTCCAGTCGCTTTCCCTGGTTCCGACCGAACCGGCACCGTCAGGGAGGCGCTCGGTTCGGCCGGTTCCACCAGTTCAAGAGTATCATTTAGAGGAGTATTATGAACCGGAGGAGGGGGAAGAGGAGTATGAGGAGAGTGAATGTGGATTTGAAAGTCTGGATGTGCCCATTGACCCGGACATCTCCCTAGACAGACCTTCAGGAGTGTCTCCTCCTAGGCTTTCTGAGTCCCCTTCTCATTTTATGTTTTATAAAAAAGTGGCTGAAACCCTCCAGCTCCCTATGGAGGAAGCTGTGGATGATCAAGAGGAGTCTGACTTTGTGGAAATGATGGATATCCCAGAGTCTAGGAGGCTGTCTATTCCCTTGCATAAATCTTTTGGGAAACAGACATTTAAAATTGTAAAAACTCCTAACACTATACCTCCTGTGGATAAGAGAATGGACAAGAGGTATACACTGTCAGGCTCTGATACGGAGTTCCTTACACAACAATGCAGCCACGTTGGAGTAGTGCAGGCTGCAGCCTGTGACAAGGCAAATATTCCCTTGGCTTCACACACCCCAAACAAGGACTCCAGGAGGATTGATGCCATGGCAAAGAAACAGTACATGGCAGCATCCTTGGGACTCAGACAGGCGAATTATATGGCTTATGTTGCTAGATATCAGAATCCAGATGGGACACTGTCATGGCTTTAGCAAAACAGGTCCCTGGCCAGCTTGCCAAGGAGCTGGAGCAGGTGGCTGCTGATGGTATTGAGGCATCAAGGTGCAGTTCCATGCTGCAGTGGACTCGAATGATGTGTCATCAAGAGTCATGGCTATATCTGTGGCACTTGAAGAATGGCTTGGCTCAGATGTACTAGCCTGTCACAGGATACCCAGACTAAGGCCATGGATTTTCCTGTTGTGGGTAATTCTCTGTTTGGGGAGCAAACAGAAATACATGAAAAAATGGATGAGTATAGGACCACTTATAGGAGTGCACAGGCCAAGGAAAGTCAGGCCACTCCTCCAAGGCAGCTTCCAGGGGCAGGGGCAGGCCTGTTCCATAGGCCTTTTACCAAGCCCAGGCCTCCTCTTCTGCTTATGCCCAGAGGGGTTCTTTAGAGGGGAGAGCAGGCGGGTACAAGCAGGCCTGCTTCACCCCTCAGCCCAAAGCCCCTGCCAAGCAGGCACCTGATGGGGTTGCCAGGGCCGATTCTCAGCTACCTGTAGGGGGCAGGCTGGCTTACTTTGTCCAGGACTGGGAGTCTCTGACATCAGACAAATGGGTCCTGGAAGTAGTAAGCCAGGGACTGGTTCTCAGCTTCAAAAAGTTTCCAAAGATGAGAGCCAGATCCTTCCCACCTGCAAATCCATCAGAGGCACTTGCCTTAGAGGCAGAGGTCTCTTCCCTCCTAGCTCTCAGAGCTGTGGAAAGGGTCCCACCCCTACACCAGGGCAAAGGATTGTATTCCAGGTACTTCCTTACCCCAAAAAAGACAGGAGAATGGCGGCCCATCCTGGATCTCAGATACTTAAACAAGCACCTTTTAAAACCAAAATTCAAAATGGTGACTCTGGGAATTATTCTACCCTCTCTAAGGCTAGGGGACTGGTTAGTGTCCCTGGACCTCAAGGATGCCTACTTCCATATTCTCATCAGAAGCTCCCATCGAAAATACCTCAGGTTTGAGCTGCCCTCAGGCCATTACCAGTTCAGAGCAATGCCCTTTGGCCTCACCTCTGCTCCAAGGGTGTTCACAAAATGCCTGGCAGTGGTAGTTGCTTCTCTAAGAAGGCAAAAGATTGCCATCTTCCCTTATCTGGACGACTGGCTCATAGTGGGCCAGTCCCCAGACCAAGTCAAGTTACACTTACAGATAACTCAGCAACTGCTCACTTCTTTGGGTTTCCTTCTAAATCTTCCAAAGTCAGTTCTAGAACCTGTCCAGCTCCTCACCTTCATAGGCGCAGAGCTAGACACAGAGAAGGCCAGAGCCTTCCTTCCCCTGGACACGGCAAGGACCCTGATATCTCTGGCCTCTTCATTCACCCTGCAGGTGTCTCGACCAGCAAGGCATTTTCTACAGCTCCTGGTGCACATGGCTGCTTCTACAGCAGTAGTGCAGGGAGCAAGATTTCAGATGAGGGACATTCAGTTCCATTTGAGAACCTTCTGGTCTCAAAGGAAGGACCCTCTGACCAAATTGATCCCAGTAACTCGAACCCTGATCCAGGCCCTACAGTGGTGGCAGGATCAGAACAACCTGAGACAAGGGGTTCCCTTTGTCACCCAGTCTCACTCTTTAATCCTTACTACAGATGCCTCCCTCTTGGGGTGAGGGGCTCACATGGGCGACCTGACCACCCAGGGGTTGTGGTCTCCTCAGGAAACTCTGCTTCACATCAATCTGTTGGAACTCAGAGCAGTATTTCTAGCACTTCAAGCTTTTTCCAAATCTGTTCAGAACAAAGCTATACAGGTCAGAACAGACAACACCACCACAATGTGGTACATCAACAAGCAAGGAGGCACTCGGTCTACAGCCTTGTGCACCGAAGCAATGAAGTTGTGGTCTCTGGCTTACTCCCTGAACACCTCCCTCACAGCAGTTCACCTCCCAGGCAAGGACAATGTCCTGGCAGATGCTCTCAGCAGGATTTCCCAGGGCCATCACGAATGGTCACTGGACCCCCTGGTCTTGGAGGTGATATTTTCCAGATGGGGCACCCCGCAGATAGATCTTTTTGCAGCCCCAGACAATCACCAACTTCCCCTTTTTTGTTGCAGGCCCCAGTGTTGGGCTCAGTCCCCCTGGATGCCTTAGTTCTCAATTGGGAAGGGAAGTTTCTCTATGCTTCCCCCCCCCTTCCCTCTCTTGTTCAAAGTGCTAGTCAAAATCAGATCTCAACCCTGCAAGATGATCCTGATTGCTCCAGACTGGGCCAGGCAGCCCTGGTATCCACTCCTACTGTGCTTAGCAGTCCATCTTCCCCTGTGTCTTCCCAGGAATTACAACCTGTTAACCTGTGCTCAGGGGAGGGTTTGGTACCCGAACCTCAAATCTCTCAATCTCAAGGCCTGGCTCTTGAGGAGTTAGAGTTTGCTGATTTACACCTCTCCCAAGGTGTAATGGATATCCTGAAGGCTTCTAGAAAACCTTCCATCAAGGCTACTTATAATTCCAAATGGAAAAGATTTTTCCATATGGTGCTCTGGGAAGCATATTTCCCCAGAATCTGCTGATCTGCCCACAGTCCTTGATTATATGGTCCATTTAAATAGCTTAGGGCTGAGACCAGCTACACTGAAAGTGCATCTGGCAGCTGTGTCTGCTTTTATTTCAGCAGGTAAGCCCTCTTCTCTTTCAGCTCATCCTGTATTCTCCAGGTTTTTCAAGGGATTGCTTCACACCAACCCTCCATTCAGGGACCCTGCCCCTGCCTGGGACCTTAATGTTTGCATTGCTCAGCTTATGCAATCCCCTTTTGAGCCTTTGTCTTCAGCAGAGCTTAAGTACTTGACTTGGAAGACTGTGTTTCTGGTAGCCATCACTTCTGCCAGACGCATAAGTGAATTACAAGCTTTGTCAGTGGAACCTGATTTTATCTCCTTTCATAGAGACGAAGTGGTCCTCAGGACTAACAGGAAGTTCTTGCCTAAGGTGGTTTCAGATTTCCACCTTAATCAATCTATGTCTCTCCCAGTGTACTTTACTGACCATTCCTCCTCTGGCGAGAGGAGGCTGCACAGTTTAGATGTGAAAAGAGCCCTTAGCTACTACATAGAGCGTACCAAGGGTCACAGGTTTGACTCCCTCCAACTGTTCCTCACTTATGGTGAGGTCGGTAAGGGGAAACCTGCCACTAAAAGATCCATTGCCAGGTGGATTGTCTCTTGTATTCAATTTTGTTATGAGAAACTGGGTAAGGTTCCTCCCTCAGGCCTGAGGGCTCACTCTACCAGAGGTACAGCTGCTTCCCTGGCTGCTGCCAGGGACATCCCTATTCTAGAGATATGTCCAGCAGCTACCTGGAAAACAGTTCACACTTTTACCAAGCATTACTCCCTGGACATCCAGGCTAGGAGTGATGCTCGGTTTGGCACAGCTGTGCTTCAGAGCCTATTTCCTTAGTAGGTTCTGTCCCTCCTCCATGGAGGTACTGCTTTGTAGTCTGCTAATGTCAGAATATAGCAAGACTTCATGTTGTTTGAAGAAAAAATGACTCACCTTAGTAATGTTGTTTCTTCTAATGGAGTCTTGCTATATTCTGACCTCCCCGCCTGCCCCTCTCAGAACCTCTGTTTTGGGATGTGGGTGGGCAGTGCAATGTTGGCACTTAGTAGGTGCCCACCTTGTTGTTTTCACCCCTTCTTTCTTGAGGTGAGTTGGTGTTGTGTTTTTCTTTTTTTGGGTCTCCTGACTTGAGTCTTTGTTTTGAGACCAAAAAATCTGTTTTATGTTTAGTAGCCAGTTGGCTAATGTAGGTTTACAGCTTCCACACAGGACCTTAGTGAGTTTAGCTCATAAAGATCTGACGGTTTGAGTTTGAAGAACAACAGACAGAGTCTCAACCGAGCTCGAGCTCAGCGTTCCATGCCTGGCATGGAAAGTTAACTCTTTCATCTCCGGGGTAGTTCGGAGGTTGGGACTCATTGCTAATGTCAGAATATAGCAAGACTCCATTAGAAGAAACAACATTACTAAGGTGAGTAATTTTTTCTTATTGGTCAAGCCCCTTGTAGAGTTTCCTACACTAGATCACTGTGACACACCTCCCAAAGCCCTGTACCATAACAGAATGCTTTGCCTGACAGCAAGCATAAAAATCAGTCTTACCCTGAACTGACAGCTGCCTCCATATCCCAGCACTTCTCTTCAATAGTGGGGTTTGTCTGGGGGATATATATGTAGCCCCGGTGCCGTATGCCAGTGGGCTAGCACCCCTTGCCAGCTGTCTCTGATACCAGGCAAGGGGCCTGGGCCCTGCTACTGTGACAACTGGGGATTCGTTCCCAGAAATAATGATAATAGCGCAGTGCATCCACCCAGAGTAAAGTGTTAGTGGGACAGGTATCCGCTTGGCACAGCCCCCTGGGATACTGTGCCTACCCACCTCCCCAGCCAACCACTCTGCACACTGTGTCTCCCAATACCTTGTTCCACCATAAACTATATATCTCAGTAGTAAGCACATGCAATGAATTTCACTACCACAGTAGTTTCAAACAACAAAATCACAGCTTTATTCAGTCGGTAAAGAACAGGGAAGGGGATACCTGGACATAGGGCTGCTGTGAAGGCAAAAAGAAGGTTAGTGCAATATGCAACTTTAAAATGTGGACCTACAAGCCAATCCCTCCCCCACTGGTACCAGTGTCCCTGTACTGTCCCTAGGTGTTGGCCTGATCGGTGCTGCAGGTTGGCCGGCTGTTGGGGCCCTGAAATTGTAGAAGCTGTAGTTTTGAGCACAGACAAATTTCCCTTTCCCCTCCCAGGAGCCAGGTCCTGGGTACTCACAGTTTGTTGATCTCAGTACCGGGAAAAATGCAGTTCCTTGAGTTAGTGCAGCAACAAAAACAGGCTGGCCAGGATCCCTCTGACTGGATGGAACTTGCTCGAGGATCTTGCAGCTGGTCATCTTGATTGTAGTTCTGGCTGCTTGTCACCTTCAGCCGCTTTTGGCCGCAGTGCATGGTGGCAAGACAACACCAGCCCCAGAAGGCCCAGAACCAGGAGTGGTTCCACAGCCCAGCTCCCCCGATGGGTCGTAGGTGCCCCAGCACCCCCGCAAGTGCTGGTGAACCTCTGAGACAGGGAGTCCCACTTGGGAGGGGTTAGCAAGTTCACTCCCTGGCTCTGGGTGAGGACTCCCAAATGGTGGGGGTCCTCTTGCAGTCCCTGCACTGAACTCTCAGCAAAGAAACGTTCTTAGGCAGTTTCTCCAATAATGTCCAGTGCCAATCTTAACAGGTGCTAACCTCTGCTCCAATAAGCGTAGGGGCAATCCAACAGGAGGGAACCCAGAAACAACAGCCCCCTGCACACCAGTTCACACCATCCAGTTAAAGCGTGTCCACAGCTTTTTCTTCGGCTGCAGCTAGGACTCAGCTCTCAGCCACTTTTACCAGTTTATTCAGGACACACACAGCTCCTGGCTAGCACCCCGACAACCAGAGATGCTCTGCCTCTTCAGAATTTCTTTCACTGTCCCACACCAGCAAATGGCTTCTCAGTCCTGACTGTGGCACTCTGACAATCTGCACAACCTTCTCAGCAATTTCAACTTTCCAGTGCAGGGTTTCTGCAGCATTCAGTCTCTCCCATTAATAGCAAGCAACTCTTCCATACCTGGGGAATCGCAGTCCAGTCTCTTTCTCTCTTTCCCCCTTCTCAGTCAATCCAGCAGCAAGTACCTGGGAAACCAGCACCTCAGCACAGTCCTTCTTTCCTCTTTCCAGTCCACTTCTGCTGACAGGCAGATCTCCAAATGGGGGCCTGAAGAAGCCCCTGAAGCTCAGTGTCCACTCTCACAGCACAGTCCTGACTCATACGGAGCCCGACCACAGACTGAAGGAATCCCAGAAAGTCCACACTGTTTCAGCCAAACATCTAGCGTTCTGATTGGCTGTTGAAGCCTTTCAATAATCAATATCTGTAGTGATCAATATTTCCTGCTCATTTATTGGGGCATGATCTAGGCGACAGAATTGTCCCCTCCTTTTCCCAGGAGTCCCTCTGTGTCCGGTTTGGGCACCTAGATCACTGACTGGCTGCAAATACGGGGTCAAATATCATAAACATGTCAGCTCCCATACAGTCCCATGGAGTCCATATAGTTCCTTCAGCTTCCCGACATGACTGCAGCCCATCATGGTACTTTATTAATACAAACACCCCACCAGGTTATAGCCCCAGCTGTCCCCTGTTAAACGAGACCACTCTCATTTGATGGCTTCCAGCAGTTTTGCTACCACTGCTGCCGCAACACCATGCCCCTCGGTGGCAGGCAGCACTCATCAATATTCATGGAGGCTGCTCATTAATATTCGTAAGCCCCCAAGCGGCCCCGCTGTTAGAACCCCCGTTGTACTTCAGTTATGGGCTTCTGCCCAATCTTCGCCAGGTCTCCGGTCCCCAGGACAACGGAAGGGGCACCGGGACCATAGACAGTCTCCCCAATCCTGGACCACAACAGCGGTTGGTAACTTTAAAATGCTTCTAGGCACATATGCAAGTGCTATCCGAAACAACATACCAGCAGCTCACGACCATGGAATTACGCCCTGGAAGGGCAGAAACAGTATGCTAGTTGAGAAAATGTGGGGGTAAGACCAGCAAACCAGGGACGAATGGGGCAACTTAAGGTAAGCCCCCAGAGGGGGATTACACTTACAATGTTTATTTATTTATTTATTAAATTTTGTTAACCAGGTAGGCCCACTGAGCCCCAAAGGTCCCTTTTTCAGGGGCGACCCGGGATAACAGTACATATTTTGATACAGAGAAAGACAAATTGGGTTACAGAAAGCAATGTTCAAGGTTGATATGCAGGTAACAGTCCTGCTTATTAACAAGATACTGTTTGTAGTAGTTGGCAAGGATACAATCATGACTGACAGAAAGCAGTTTTCAGGTGGAGAGCTATCTAAAAGACGGTGACAAGGCCGAAAGGTAGGGGATCCTGACGGGGTACCTGGGTAAGAAATATATCTAAAATATATAAAAAGAGCTGAACAAAATAATACAAAATGTGAAACTCTCAAATGGAACAGTATGTTAGGATTTAAGCGGGGGGGGGGGATGAACGAAGACCCCCCATTATGGGCGTAAAAGTGGAAGGAAGGAAGAAAGAGTGGGGCAAGCTAGGGCTATGGCTAAGGGGGGGCTTCAAGTCATATTAAGGAACTGATACAGTATGAGCTGAAAATTCCTGGAGAAGCAGTTTGAAGGAAAGGGGCAGATGGAGAAGTGCATCATAGGAGGAGCAGGAGGAGACTCAGAGTCTGGGAGGGGGCAGGAGGAGAATCAGAGTGTGGGAGGGGCAGGAGGACATGGAGTGGAGTGTGGGAAGTGAGGATGCAGGTAACAGTACATGGAAGAAAGAGCAGAGGGAGGCTTGGGCTATGGATGGGGAGCTTCCAGTAACTTTTAGGAGCAGAAATGAGCTGAAGTTCATGGAGAAGGGATCTGAAGGAAAGGAGACAGAAGGAGAAGCGGAGTGTGGGAGGGTCATGAGATGGAGCAGAGTGTGGGAGGGACAGGAGGAGAAGCGGCATGTGGGAGAGGTAGGAGGAGAAGCGGAGTGTGGGAGGAGCAGGAAGAGAAGTGGAGTGTGGAAGGGGCAGGAGGCAGAGCAGAGTGGGATGGGCAGGAGGAGGAGCGGAGTGTGGGAAGAGTGTAAGAGGGCCAGGAGGAGGAGGGGAGTGTGGGAGGAGCAAGAGGAGAAGTGGCGTGTCGGAGGGGTCAGGAGAAGGAGTGGAGTTTGGAAAGAGTAGGAGGAGGAGAATCAGAAGGTGGGAGGGGCAGGAGGAGAAGTGGAGTGCGGGAGGGACAAGAGGAGGAGCAGAGTGTGGGAGGAGTAGGAGGAGAATCAGAGGGTGGGAGGAGTGGGAGGAGAAGTGAAGTGTGGGAGGCACAGGAGGAGAAGTGGAGTGTGAGGTGTAGGATGAGAAGCGGAGGGTGGGGAACAGGAGCAGAAGGGGAGTTTGGAAGATGCAGGAGAAGGAGAAGCAGAGTGTGGGAGGGGCACAAAAACATGGAATGTGATGGCAGATAGGGACCGAGAGAGAGAGAGACATCTAACCTGCCCATTTTTGACAAACCCCCCTCCTTAGCATGTTGTAGTTTTGAGGTTTCCTCATTGCCTGTCCCAAGCTAGCTTAAAAGCTCTGACTGACTTTGCTCCCCCCCCCCGAGGGGAGGCCATTCCAAGGTTCAAACAACATGAAGTCTTGCTGTATGTTGACAAATCCAGACCAACCGACTGGTTGGATTGCCCCAGAGAACAAAGAATTAAACTCCATTCAAATGCATAGAACATTGAACTCGAGCTCGGTTTTCAAACCACTTTCCTCGGTACGTTCTAGTAACTGATCAGATTCTTTACTCCGCTCACCAGTGAAGATGCCTTTGAGATTTCACCTCGCTGCCTTCAGTTAAAACTTAGTCTCATCGGTTTATTCAACTACCGCTTCTTCTCTTTATTTTTAAACGTTCTCAAACCGCTGTCTTTGGTATTGTGTACATTCCTAGGTTGGGTAAGTGTTTGGTTTCTGATTGGTTCCGCTGACCGTGAGGAGACCGAACTTCATTTTTTTACCCCTTTCTGTTAAATTGTATTGAATTTGGGGATCCGGTTCAAAGCCTTGACCAAAACCAAGTTTTTCTTCTCAGTTTCTTTTAGATAGCGCTAAACCGTTAGCCAGTCAGAACTTTGTTTCTCTCTATTACCCGGCCTAACTAAGCCTTCTGGGGTAATTCTTTAAATTCTCTTTTTCTTTATCCAGGCCTAACTAAGCCACTGTTTGATAAAGTAGCTATTGGCATTTTTGCTTAACCGGCCTAACTGAGCCACTGGGTTAAGCATCCAAATTTTAGGGTTATGTCACAGAAACCCAAGAGAAAACACGGTCCCACTGGGTTTCAGCGCTGTACCGAGTGCGGGGAGCAATTTGCTAAGGCTGATCCACACTTGGTTTGTCCATACTGCTTGGGTTTCCACTACTTGCAAACAGACTGCGTTATTTGTCAGAATTTTCCTCAGTCTACAATCGACAGATGGCTTAGTAAACTGAGAGAAAGGATGGAAAAGACTTTTGTGGAGTGCGGCTCCAGTTCAGCCGAACCTATGGATCCGGTAGCCGATCCCTCAAGCCAGGTTGAACCGTCGATGGTTAAAAGACGGTCGGAGCTGGTTTCTGAACCTGCACCATCTAAAAAAGCCAAGCTCTCCGGTTCAGAACTGCGCAAGCATTCAGTCCCAGTTCCAACCGCGGAGGAAATTGCAAAAGCTATACACATGGTGCAGTCTTTGCAGTCTGGGTTTGGTGAACCATTGCAGGTACCGTCTGGGCAGCCAACAGTTCTGGATACCAGTTCAGTACCCTCAGGATCTAGTGATCCTGAGGAGTACTATTACTCTGAATGTGAATATGATGATGAGGAGGAGGAGGAAGGGGAGCCCATAAATCCAGAGGTCTCCCCTGACCATCCCCAATATGAGTCCCTTCCTAGGCCTGTCTCTGAAGTCACCTCCCATTTTGCCTTTATGAGGCAGGTGGCTGAGACCCTGCAGCTCTCTGTACAAGAAGCCAGACAGGAAGAGGACTACAGGGAGATGATGGATCTTACTGTATCTCAGGGTCTCTAGAGTCCCATCCACAAGTCCCTTAAAAAGCAGATTTTGAAAATCCTCCAGACCCCTAGTTCTGTCCCTCCCATGGATAAGAAGATGGACAGAAAGTATTTTCTGGCTGGCAATGGCACTGACTTCTTATCCAGCCATTATAGCCACGTGGGGGTGGTACAAACTGTAGCCTGTGAGAAGGCTGGCATTCCTCTGGCTTGTCATCCCCTGACAAGGATTACAGAGAGGTGGAGTCCCTTGCCAAGAAATCGTACTTGGCATCTTCCTTAAGTATTAGGCAAGCCTCCTATATGGCTTATGCCTCCAGGTATCATAAGTCCCTTTGGGAAGCTGTGGGACAGTTAGCCAAAAAGGCCTCTCCCGAGCTCTCTGCTGATCTCCAGGAGCTGGTTAGCAAGGAGTACAGGCATCGAAGTCCCAGTTCCACATGGCAGTGGACTCTTATGATACAGTGTCTAGGGCTGTGGCATCTGCTGTAGCCCTTAGGTGTTTCTCCTGGCTCAGATGCAACACTCTGTCCCAGGATACGCAGAATAATGCTATGGACTTTCCCCTTGTACAGAATTCTCTGTTTGGGGAACAGACTGAAGCATATATGAAGAAAATGAATGAGTACAGAGTGGCATACAGGAGTGCTTCAGCAAAAGAAAAGGCTGCCAGTCCTCAGAAGCAGCAGGCCAGGGGCAGGGGTAGACCCTATCCCAGGCCTTTCCATCAGACCCAAGCCTTTCCCTCTTACCAGCAACTCAGGGGTTTCTTTAGAGGGAGGGAGGGGCAGGAGAGGTGCTGGCTGGGCCACCTCCACCTCCCAGTCTGCTATCCCAGCTAAACAGACACCCTGAGGAGTCTGTCCGGTCCTTCCCTACCCCTGTAGGAGGCAGGCTGATCTACCATCTCCAGGCCTGGCAATCCAGTACTTCAGACAAGTGGGTCCTGGAGATAGTAGGTCAGGGTCTTGCTCTCAGCTTCAAGCTGCTCCCAAAACTATCATCAAGAGCTTTCAAAACTGCCTACCCTGCAGAAACAGCCCTGTTGGAGGCAGAGGTTTCCACCCTTCTCCTCTCAAAGGCTGTGGAGCCTGTACCATTCCAACACAGGGGAAAAGGGTTATACTCAAGGCACTTTCTAGCACCAAAGAAAAATGGGGAGTGGTGGCCCATTCTGGATCTCAGATTCCTCAACAGGCATCTTACAAAGCCAAAGTTCAAAATGACAACCCTGGCTGCCATTTTACCTACTCTCAGGCAAGGGGACTGGTTAGCATCCCTGGATTTAAAGGATGCCTATTTCCACATCCCCATCAGACAGCCTCACAGCAAATATCTCAGGTTTCGATTGCCTTCAGGCCACTACCAATTCAGGGCCATGCCCTTCGGACTGACCTCTGTCCCAAGGGTGTTCACAAAGTGTCTGGCAGTGGTAGTGGCATACCTCAGAAGACAAGGGGTTTAAGTTTACCCTTATCTGGATGACTGGCTGCTGGTGGGTCAGTCCTCAGCAGGTCACAGAAGCACTAAACCTCACTGACACTCTTCAGTCCCTAGGGTTCCTGGTGAATGTAAAAAAGTCTGTTTTGACCCCTGTACAAGTCTTAGACTTCATAGGGGCATAACTGAATACCATTCAGGCAAGGGCCTTTTTGCCCACTGCAAGGGCACAGGCTCTCATCGACCTGACAAAATCCTTCCACCTCCGAGTTCCTCGACAAGCAAAGTGTTTTCTACAGCTTCTAGGTCACATGTCCTCCACCACAGCTGTGGTCCCGGGGGCCAGGTTCGAAATGAGGGATATTCATTTCCACTTGAGATCATTCTGGTCCCAGGAAAAGGATCCTTTGTCTAAGCTGATTCCAATGTCTCCCACCCTCCTGTTAGCGCTTCAGTGGTGACAGGAGAGGGACAATCTCAGAGTATGGGATCCCTTTCTCCCTCAGGCCCCCTCTAGTGTTGACAACAGATGCTTCCCTGCTGGGCTGGGGTGCTCACCTAGGGGATCACACAGCCCATGGCAGTTGGCTTCCTCAGGAGTCTCTCCTGCACATCAACATTCTGGTACTCAGGGCAGTGTTCTTGGCTATCCAGGAGTTTGCCAGTCTCTTACAGGGCAAGGTGGTACAGGTCAGAACAGACAATACCACTACCATGTACTACATCAGCAAGCAGGGGGGAACAAGATCCTCACTGCTTTGCTCAGAATCCATGAAGATTTGGAATCTGGCCTATTCCCTGAACATGTCCCTGTCAGCTGTTCACTTGCCAGGGAAGGACAATGTACTGGCAGATGCTCTCAGCAGGATCAGCCAGGGCCATCACAAATGGACCTTGAACAGGCGGGTCCTTCTCTCAATATTCAGGAGATGGGAGGTACCAGAGATAGATCTCTTTGCAGCCCCAGACAATCATCACTTGCCACTGTATTGTTTCAGACCTCCACTTCAGGGCTCGGTCCCAATGGAGGCTCTGCTTCTGGATTGGTCAGACAAATTCCTTTATGCTTTTCCTCCTTTTCCTCTGATAGCCAGAGTCCTGGTCAAGCTGAGGTCTCAGTCTGCCACCATGATTCTCATAGCCCCAGACTGGGCCAGACAACCATGGTACTCAATGCTACTGTCTCTGTCAGTGACCAGTCCCATTTGCCTCCCCAGGAGGTACAATCTGTTGACATCCTCTCAGGGGAGGATCCTTTATCCCAATCTTCAGTCTCTTTGCCTCAGGACTTGGCTCTTGAGGACTTCGAATATGCAGACTTGCATTTGTCTCAACCTGTCCTGGACATATTAAGAGGGTCCAGGAAACCTGCAACTAGGAAAACCTACTCCTCTTAGTGGAAAAGATTTTCCATTTATTGCTCCCAGAAGGGCTTGGATCCCCAATAGGCAGGTCTTCCAGCATTTCTGGATTACTTGGTGCATCTTCAGTCTCTGCATCTGCAACCACCTACATTGAAAGTGCATCTAGCAGCTGTCTCTGCATATCTTTCAGCAGGGAGGGGCCCCTCCCTAGCTGCACATCGAATTTTCAAAAGGTTTTTCAAGGGTTTGCTACATCTTCATCCTCCACACAGGGAACCTACCCCTGCATGGGATCTGAATATCTGCATAGATAAACTTATACAGCCTCCTTTCGAACCCATGTTTTCTTCAGAGCTCAAGTTTCTTGCTTGGAAGACTGTATTTCTAGTAGCCATCACTTCTGCTAGCAGGATCAGTGAGCTTCAGGCCTTGTCTGTGGAGCCCAACTATATTGCACCCCACAGGGATGAGACTGTGCTTCAGACCAATAGGAAATTTCTCCCCAAAGTGGTTTCTGATTTCCATCTTAGCCAATCCATCACTCTGCCTATATTCTTCTCTGAGCATTCCAGCTCAGGTGAACGCAGGCTACACAGTCTGGATGTAAAAAGAGCTATTAGCTATTACATGGATAGAACGAAGGAACTAAGGAAGGATTCTTCCCAACTATTTCTTACCTATGGTGAAGTTGGTAAAGGCAGGCCAGCGGCAAAGAGGACCATAGCCAAATGGATTGTAGCTTGTATCCAGTTTTGTTACAGCAAGCTAGGGAAGGACCCACCAGCAGGCCTTAGGGCGCATTCCACCGGGGAGACTGCTGCCTCAGTAGCAGCTGCCGGAGAAGTCCCCTTGCTTGAGATTTGTAATGCTGCCACTCGGAAGTCTGTTCATACATTCACTAAACACTACAACCTGGATATTCAGGCTAGGAATGATGCCAAGTTTGGCACATCAGTACTGCAGAGCCTATTCCCCAAATAGGTTCTGTGCCCATCTCCAAGGGGCACTGCTTTGTAGTCTGCATTTGTCAAAATACAGCAAGACTTCATGTTGTTTGAAGAAAAAATTAACTTACCATAGTAATGTTGTTTCTTCTAATGGAGTCTTGCTGTATTCTGACCTCCCACCCTGCCTCCCCTTCAGAACTTGGGGAAAGGTTGGCTCTTTGCAGCATCCACAGATTCAACTCAGTTTTGGGTACTGTGTTTCTTTTGGGCATCTGTGGCTTGAATCTTCTATATGCCTCTCTTCTTTGGTTTTGTTGCCCCTGTAGGGGCCTCCTGTTTAGGCTTGCTTAGTTTTTGCCTTATATCTCTGGTTTTAGCTTTGTAGAATCTGATCAGTTACTAAAATGTACCAAGGACAGTGGTTTGAAAACTGAGCTCGAGCTCAACGTTCTATGCATTTGCATAGAGTTTAACTCTTTCTTCTCCGGAGCAGTCCAACCAGTCGGTCTAACTGCATTTGTCAGAATACAGCAAGACTCCATTAGAAGAAACAACATTACTATGGTAAGTAATTTATTTTTCCACCACCCTTTCAGTGAAGGAAAACTTCCTAACGATGCTCCTGAACTGGTCCTCCCTCAGCCGCATGTCATGACCTCTAGTCCGGTTACATTTTTGACTTTGAATAGGTTGTTTGCCTGGACTTAGTTGGTGCCCCTGAGGTATTTGAAAGTCTGTATCATGTCTTCCCTATCCCTTCTCTGTTCCAGAGAGTAGTAAGTTGAGCTGTACAGTCTAGCTTCATAAGGCTAATGGTGCATCCCCTGCACCATCTTCGTTGCCCTCCTCTGCACAGTCTCCAGTCTGTCTATATCTTTTCTGAGGTGTGGCCTCTAGAACTGGACACAGTACTCCAGGTGGGGCCACCTGTACAGTGGCATAATCACCTCCCTCTTTCTGCTAGTGATGACCCTCGCTAGGCATCCCAGGATGCCGCTAGCCCTTAGTGTTGCCTTTTCACATTGTTTGCTAACTTTCAGGTCATCTGAGATAATTACCCTGAGATCACGTTCCTGCTTTGTCATGGTCAGTTGCTCACTCCCAGGTAGTATTTCCATGCTGGGTTGTGCCTTCCCAGGTGCATAACCTTGCATTTTTTGGCGTTAAATTTCAGCTGCCAGCTTGCTGACCATTCTTCCAATTTCTTTAGATCAGCTTCCATCTTTTGAACCCCTATGGGCGTGTCCACCCTGCTGCAGAGCTTTGTGTCATCTGCAAACAGGCAGGCATACCTTTCCCTCCAGTCCATCAGTGATATCGCCAATGAATTATTGAAGAGAATCGGCCCCAGAACTGAACCCTGCAGTACTCCGTTGGTCACTCTTCCCTCTTTTGACAGAGTACCATTTATCATAACCCTATGGGTCCTCCCATCAAGCCAGTTTGTTATCCAGTTAAATATTTTATGACCAATGCCTGTGTGCCCCAACTTATTGATTAGTCTCCTATGAGGGACTGAGTAAAAGGCTTTGCTAAAGTCCAGGTACACCATGTCGACTGCTCCACCCCAGTCTATTGTTTTAGTGACCCAATCAAAAAATTTGATCAGGTTTGTCTGACAGGACCTACCAGCTGTGAAGCCATGTTGTTTAGGGTCTAGTTGACCCTTCTCCTCTAAGAATGCTACTAACCTCTCCTTCAGAAGGGACTTTTATCAGTTTCCCTACCACTGAGGTGAGGCTGACTGGTCGATAGTTTCCCACTTCCTCTTGGCTTCCACTCTTGTGGAGAGACACCAGTGTGGCCCTTTTCCAGTCTTCAGGGACTTCCCTGCTTTCCAAGGATTTGTTGAATAATTCTGCCAGGGCAAGAGGAGAAGTGGAGTGTGGGAGGGGCAGGTGGAGAAGTGGAGTCTAAGGGGTAGTTTGAGAAGTGGAGGGTTGGGGACAGGAGGAGAAGGGGAGTTTGGGAAGGGTAGAAGGAGAAGCAGAGTGCGGGAGGGAGGCTGCTGCAGAGGTTGGGGAGATGGGAAAATACAGATTTATTGGAATCTTGTGAAATACTCAACAGTAGGACCTTCAAGTTCCTAAAAGGAATTAAAGTGAAATGCAGCAAACTGTTTAGCTTGAGCACTAACTCGTGGTCATGAGTGGAAACTAACAGGAGGGAGGTTCAGGAGGGACGTGAGGAAGTACTGTTTCACAGAAAGGGTGGTGGAGCCATGGAACAGTCTGCCAGCCAAGGTGGTGGGTGCAAAAACCATTAGTGGTTTCAGGCACCGCTGGGACAGAATGACAGGTATAGCGTTTGCTCAGGGCGACAGAATCAGAGAGGAAAATGGGAGGGTGCGTGGGGAGGGCTAGAACCCTAGAGGAACAGTAGGTCCCAGGGCTTAATAGGGAACTTCGGGCAGACTGGACGAACCAGTGGTCTTTTTCTGCAGTCATTGTTTATGTTTGTATGTTTCTGTGTAATTCAGCTCGACAGATGTCAATAGGAACTTTTTTTTTTTTTCACAGATGTCTAGGGAACCTTTTTAAAAAGCCCTTGTCCCCCGGCCACAGAGACAACCTTGTCAAGTTTAACACTAGCTATAATTGAGCTTGTATGATAATGTCTTCCCCACTATATTCGTAAAGGCTGGTCCACATCACCTACTCCTACAGTTTGTTTGCACATGATGTCATAACCCTCTGCTGGTGACTTTATAATCCATATCACAGAAGATGTAGAAAAGAAGAAGGAGATGAAGTGTAAGGGTTGAAGATACTCTTTCAGTATCCCTTTCTAATGATTCCTGCCACCCTTTACCATCCAGGCACATAATAACTCACTACAGTACTGTTGTTTGGAACACAGTGTTTAGGCTTCCAGGAATTTGGGCCTGGGCCAACCGTTGTTTCTTGGGTCTTAAAAAATACAAAGTGGCCATGCCTCCTGTCAGAGAACCCCTTGACTTACCTGGACAGCAGTCAGGATTATACCCCCCCCTCCAGGGAAAATACTACACTGGTCCCCAGCAGACCTTTCCCCCAGTACCCACACTTGCAATTAAACAATATCAAAATAACGGAGATAAGTCGGTGTACAGTGAGCCAGCTGAACTCATAAAATGAAGCCAGAAAGACATTCAGTTTTATTGATGAAAACAGAACTATAGGATCATAGAATTTGTTAGCAGAAAAGGACTGCTTGGCCAACCCAGCCTGCTCATATGTTCCCTGCCTAATCAGTCTCCACAGACCCTAACTGGTCTTCGACGACCATCCCCACTCCCTGCCTAATTAATACAGTGGAGTTCTGATAAGTTCATACCATTGGGAAACAAAATTTGTATGCATTTAAGTGGGCTGTGCACTTAAACAGACAATGCATTATCCCACCTCACAGATCACAGCAGGCTATGTCTGACACACTTTCCATGTTGTCCATCATAGTAAAGGCCTTTAGGCCCCAGGATTCATTCAGAGATGTACATTACAGTAACTGACCCATCTTTACCTTCTCTATTCCTTGCTGCCTTTATCGACTCTTGCAATATCCCTACAGATCTTATTTTGAGTTGGAGCTCTTGCAGCAGGCCACACAATAAGGACTATTCTGCCAGGCACTAGGACCCCATGGAAAACTTCTAGTTAGCAGTCACAGCAGGGACTGCCCTCTGACGTCGCACCGCCTCCGACGTCAACCAGTGGTATAAAGGGGGCGGTCCCCAGCCCCGTCTCAGTTCTTTTCCCGCTGTCAACCCGTATGCTTCAGCTCCACGGATGCCTCCTGCTACTTGTCGACCGCCATTTTTTTTTGCAAGTTTCACATGTGTTTTTTCCAAATTCTTTCTGAATTTCTACCCATGCATGTCTTCTTCGTCCTGCACAGAGGGGCCAAAATTGAAGTGTGCCTGCGGGAAACAGATTCCGGTGAAAGACAACCATTTGGCCTGCATGGTTTGACTCAGCCCATCGCTAGACTCCGAGGCCTGCCCGCACTGTCATAGTTTCAATCGGCACACTCGCATTCATCGTCTGAAGGCTCTGAAGACCCGTCTCCTCGGACAACAACAGGCTGCCATGCAGAGGACCTCCTCCAACCACAGCTCTTCTTCCTTGGTCCCTGGGTCCTTGACCACTTCCCACAAGAAGGCCAGCGGGAAGCACCTCTATAAGGAAAAAGAGAGACACATGTCAGACTCCCGCTCCAGGTCTCTGCATTACAAGGCAGCCTCTTCGAATCCCCACTCATGCAGGAGAGCGGACTTGGCCCCTCTGGCAGTTCTTCTTCCCTCCACTGTCATCCAGACATCGGGTGCGGGGGCTTCGGGGCATGGGCCTACGGCCCCACCCTTGAGTCTTAGACTGTTTCAGCATCAGCCTGGCTCTAAGCCAGGGGTCTAGCCGGCTTCTCATCGGACAGCAAGCAGGGGCCTGTTGTCCAGCTGGCTGGAGCCTCCTCCACCTTGGGCAATTTGTCTGGGTTCTGACGATTGGAAGTGACACCAGGAGCAGGAACTCCAGGTCAGAGTATGCTCCCCTAAGCCCAAGACGGACACCCATCGTCAGACCCCAACATCTTCTTGTTCTGCCTCCCCAGGGTCAAAAAAGGTGACACCGCCTCTGTTGGCTTCCCCTAAGCCATTGTCCGGTGTTCCACAGCCAGCCAAAGCAGCGTCCCACCTCCGACTCCACATCAACAGTCGCCCAACAACCTGATGCCTCCTGACCAAACAGACGACTGGGCATCACCCTCCGTGCCACCTGAGGGACTGCCGCCAGAGGCTCCAGCATACCCAGACCTAATAGCCAGACTCTCCATGCCTTCAGGACCGATGCCGGGTATACCCGACATCCGTCTCCAGTGCCAGATGTTCCAGGGCCTCCCCTAGTATCACTAGCAGATGTGGGATTGCTGTTTACATCGTGGTAAAACACCATTAAAGGGGACCTCCTGCCCAAGGAGCCCCCAACCCTGTCGCCATACCCGATGCTCTTGAATGTCCACAGGGGCATCCGAGGTCACTGACTCCACCACCCAGGAGACCATCACCTCCACCCAAAAAGGCGACACCTCCTCTGGACTGTTTGGATATAGGGTCCCCCAGGCACCATGGATGGAGGCACCACTCATCATTGTGGTCCTCCTTCAGACACCGACGCCGCTCTCGCGGTCGTTGGCCCTGGTGGTCATACACTTGGTCTCCTTCGGATTCATCCGACAGGGGTTCCTGTCCATCCTCTGGATCTTCAGAAGGATTTGCCTTTCCTCCTCAGCAAGATGCCTATGGTGACTCCCCTTGGTCACCCCCAGACGACCCTACATTCATGAACGTGATGCATCACATTCAGTTCTTGAACCAATGGGACGCAGAGGACCTGGAGAGGTGATGATTGGCTCAGTTTTTAGCACAGACTGTATCGGACTTCCAAAAACAAGCCCTTTTTGGGGGAACATCCGAAAGTGGACTCTCTGGTCCTCACGGCTGCCCATGGCAGGACCAAGCAGCCCCACCACATGAGTTCATAGCCACAGGACAAAGAATCCAAGAAACTGGATCAATTTGGCCAAAACATTTATTCCTCGGCCACCTGCATCATATGTTCACTAAATATTTTAGCACATTTGGTGCAGTATCAAAAATCTTTGTGGCAGAAAGCCCTGGAGTTGGCTCAGAAGCAGCCGGACTCTCCACAAAAATCAGAGCTCTTGAATGTTCTCTAATCCGGCCTCAACCTGGGAAAAACATGTCTTGAGGTCTTCTTATGACTTGGGAGACATGGCAGCTACAGCAGCAGCCACCAGGGTCTGCCTCAGAAGATACTCTTGGCTCAGGGTCTCTGGATTTAGGCAGGATCTCCAGGACGCTATCATGGATGCCCCCTTTCATGGGTCAGTTTTATTCGGAGAGGACTCTGAGAAAATAATTATGGGCCTTTAGAATTCAGGCAAAGCCATCCAGTCTGTGTACCAAATGTACAAGTCAGATCCGCCTCCGGCATGATGGAAGCCTTTTCATTGCCCCGCGGGTCAGAGATACAAATGGCAACAAGCAAGAGGGGCCTTTAAGCGCAAGGTCCCCTCTCAGCCCTCAGGTGCCTCAGGACCTCAGAACACAAAGTCCTCCTAGGTCTCCCTGCCCACTCCCGGAGCCTCTGCCTGACTCCCTCAAAGGGAAGCAGTAGGGGGTCGGTTCTCCCTCTATCTAGAAGGGTGGACCAAAGTAACTTCTGAAGCCTGGGTCCTCCAGTTGATCGAAAGGGGTCACGTACTGGAATTCATGCAGTTTCCTCCAGATAGTCCCGCAGTCCCTTCTACCTACTCCTCATCCCAAGCCATCCTCATTAAAGAGGAGATTCAGATCCTTCTGGACAAGCAGGCCATAGAGCCTGTTCCCCCGTCCCAACATGGGAAAGGGTTCTACTCCCACTTCTTCTTGGTCCCCAAGAAGATGGGGGATCTCCATCCCATCCAAGACCTAAGCCTCCTGAACAATTACATTGAATACAAGAGATTCAGGATGGTAACCCTGCAGAGCGTCCTCCCCATGCTCCATCAAGGGGACTGGCTCTGGTCCCTTGATATGCAGGATGCTTACCTCCATATCTTGGTACGTACATCCCACAGGAGGTTCCTGTGGTTCTTCTTTCAAGGGGAACATTACCAATTCCAGGCCTTGCCCATTGGTCTGTCCTCGGCACTGCGGGTCTTCACCAAGTGCCTCGTAGTGGTGACTGCAGCTGTCAGACGCCAGGGCAATTACGTCTCCCCCTCTCTGGATGATTGGCTTCTAGCAGCCCCCAACAAGGATCGGCTTCTGACCACCATGTCAGACACTTTCCTTATGTTCAAAGATCTGAGAATCACGCTGAACATAGCAAAGTCGCCCCCGGCCCTCCCAGCATCTGCAGTACATAGGGGCCATCTTGGATGCATCACAAGGAGAGGCTTTTCTTCCCCCTCCCAACAGGGCAGCTTGGCTCTGGATGCTGGCTCAGGGGTTTCCTCTTCCTGCCAGGTTCCTGGTCAGTCAGTGCTGCAGCTCCTCGGTCACATGGTGGCGGCCATAGTGACAGTCCTGTTGGCTCAATTGTTTGAGAGTTCCAAATGGACTCTCAGTTCAGTGGAACCAAGGTCAGACGGCCTTGATCAGCCCATCCAAATTTCTAGTGCAGTGAGTCAGACCCTCTCTTGGTGGCTGACGTCCCCCAATTTGGAGCGGGGAGTTCCCTTTCAGAAGGGTTCCCCACAGCAAATCTTAATGATGGACGCATCAGGTCTAGGGTAGGGAGCCCATCTCCAAAAGTGACAAAGAAAGGGCTCCTGGTGTCATCTGGAACAGAGCCTGCATATCAGCATCCTGGAGATGAGGGCAATTCTTTATGTTCTCCAGGTGTTCCAAACGGATCTTTCTCCAAGGCCTTTGTTGATTCAGATGGACAACATGTCCGTCGTCTGTTACATCAACAAATGGGGGGACCAGCTCCTACCCTCTATGTCGAGAGGCCACGAGAGTGTGGTTCTGGGCCATAGAACACAGTCTATCCCTCACAGTGGTCCATGTTCCAGGAGTCTAAAACACCTTGGCTGATGGACTCAGCCACTCTCGGTCCAAGGTGAATGACTGAGAGCTCCAACAGTCCATAGTGGAAGACCTGTTTGAAAGATGGGGACGTCCAGATCTGGACCTCTTCATGTCCCCTTCCAATGCCAAACTGCCCAATTTCTGCTCGTTAGGTCCAGGGCCTGGTGTTTTGGGGCAAGACGCGTAGTCCCTTTCTTGGACAGGGAGATTTCTGTATGCTTTTCTGCCCTTTCCCCTTCTTCAAAGGATCCTCCTCAAGCTCCAAGCAAAGAGTGTGGACATGATTCTAGTTGCTCTACTCTGGCCACGTCAGATTTTATTCCTGCTGCTGCAACAGCTGGCAGTGGAACCTCCGGTACCCCTTTCCCTATCCTCCCACTTGCTCTCCCAGGAGTGGGGTTCTCTGGTCCATCTAGATCTCAGATCCCTACATCTGCATACATGGCTCCTACAGGCATAGTTATGACCGGTTTCGTCTCCTCAAGGGTTGCAGAAGTCTTGGTCATGGCTTGAAAACCTTCCACTAGGGCTGCTTATGCCATGAATTGGAAGTGTTTCTGACTATGGGCTTCTGCTCGTGATCCGAACCCGTTCTCCTACCCTGCTAGTTCTATCCTGGAGTACCTACTTTTCCTCTTGGATGCCGGCCTCCATGAAGGTGCACCTTTCAGCAGTTTCAGCCTCTCATACACCTGTGGAGGGCAAACACATTGGCCAACTGGACCTGCCCCTGTACATTTTTGCGTGGCATATTGCATCTTAGACCTCCCATTAGGGACCCTGTCCCCCATGGGATCTTTTATTTTGTTAGAGAAGTTCACCTTGCTGCCGTGTGAACCAGCCGTGGACTGCGAGCTTCACTTTCTGCCGTGGAGAGTATTATTTTTAGTTGCCCTTACTTCTGCTTGGAGGATTTCCAAGCAGCAGGCTCTTATGTGTAAAGAGCCATACCTGGTTTTTCACAAGGACAGGGTGTCTTTGAGAACCAATCCTAAGTTTCTTCCCAAAGTGGTGTCCGAGTTCACCCTCAATCAGGACATTCACTTGCCGGTGTATACGGAGTTTGCTAATCGGGGAAGCCCTCCTGCATACCCTCGACGTCCATAGGATTCTCTGCTATTATGTGGATCGCACTAGATTCACAAGGAAGTCTGAGCAACTGTTCATCTCCTTTGCCCCTAGGTTATTAGGCTCACCAGTGGCTAAACAGACCCTCTTAAAGCGGCTAGTGAATTGCATCACTTTTTGCTACAACAAATACGACAAACCCCTACCGGGCTCAGTTTAGGGTCACTCCACAAGAGGGATTGCAGCTTCGTTGGCATCCCTCAGGAATGTTTTGGCAGCTGACATTTGTGCTGCTGCTACCTAGAGCTCAGTGTATACTTCATCAGGCACTACAGCCTGGATATTGCCTCTCGTAGGAGAGCAGGCTTCAGCCTTGCAGTCCTTCAAGGACTCCTTTCATGAAGACTCTCATTAGGTTTGGCTCCTCCATCCTTTTGACCTGGGTCTTTCTGATACTGCTTGGTACCTAGTCCTTATTGTGTAGCCTGCTGCAAGAGCTCCAACTCAAAGTAAGATAGTACAGTTATGTAAAAACTTACCGTAACAGTAGATTTTCGAGATGAGCTCTTGCAGCAGGCGTTGCTTTCCCTCCCTCCTTCCCCCTGGCCTTTTTGCTTGGGAACTGTTGAACCCCCTTGGTTCTCCAAATCCTTTTTTTGCTCAGATGGGTCTCCAGTGGGAGAAGTGAGGTGGGGTTCGGGACCACCCCCTTTACACCACTGGTTGACGTCAAAGGCAGTCCGACGTCGGGGTGGTCCCCGCAGTGGACTGCTAGCTAGAAGTTTTCTGTGGGGTCCTAGTGCCTGGTTGCATAGTCCTTATTGTATAGCCTGCTGCAAGAGCTCTTCTCGAAGATCTACTGTTACAGTAAGTTCTTGCATAACTGTACTTTCTTCATTGGAATTCCTCTCCTAGTTGCCCATCTAACTCTGGTATACCACAGAGCTAAAAACATTCCCAGTGTGAAATTCCTTGGGATTAAGAGCAGGGTTAAGCATCATGTGATAAGCAGGCCAAATAACACCTTATTCCACTATATGAACATGCACTTAAGCAGCAGATGGTATTCTGCTGACAGTTCTGACTGCGCTGTTAAGCGGTATGTGCACTTAAACAATGTGCACTTATCAGGATCTTTTAAACAAGAAAGTATAGGAGAAAAAATGGGAGATGATGAGCACTAAGGTAGCCCACCTGATATCCCTTCTGTTCAAAGTCTGTACACAGCCTAAGGTAGAACTCAGAACAGCTTTGCAAGACCAATGGGAGAGGTTAAGAGGGAGCTCAGTGGTAGAAAAAGAATAGGAGTAGCGTTGGAAGGGTGTATCGAAAACCACAGATCTTACTTCGAGAGGGTTCCTTCAGTGGGTCATTACATATAGGACTAGTGCCCTCTGGCATCTGGGCCACACAGCAGACTTTTCTAGCAATACCTGATGGGAGACCGCCCATCCGATGTCAGCGTGGCTGTATGTAGTGGATGGTACCCACGCCTGCCCTCCAGTTCGTTTCCCGCCATCGCCTCGTGTCAGTCGCATTGCAGATTTTCCTTTGCTTAAATCTTCTCTAAAAATCTTCTTTGCTCAAGTCTTTACCCAAGAAGAAGTGCTTGTCCTGTGGCACACAAATCCCTCATAAAGACGCTCACCTTAAATGCGTGATCTGTCTAGGTCCAGACCACCCTGTCTCATCCTGCCCGGAGTGCCAACTGTTTAACCAGGCCACCAGAAAGCAGAGACAGCAGGTTTTGGAGGCCCACCTTTTAAAAGTCTGTCTTGCTTCTTTAGAAAAGCAAATGGACCGGATCTGTGAATCCTCTTCTGAGAAATCTTCTCCCTCAAAGAAAGAGCACCGCAAGGTAAAATCTTGGGAGCAGGAGCGCTCCGCGAAGGCCCAGCCAGAGGCTCTTGACAAGGAAGGCAGTTTCCCATTCTCTTAAGGTGAAGATGTCAGATGGTAAGTTGGACAAAACTTCTGCGGTTAAGTTGTCTCTGACGGCCATGCCACCCCTGCTGCTAAGTCGGCCCCCGGCTCCTTCGGGGACTGCCTGGCCACTGGTAAGTTGGCTCTCCAAGCCTTGGGGTCCTGCCCAGTACCAGCCGATAAGTCGGCTTCTCCCCCACCCACCCGGCTCCCTCTGGTAAGATGTCCGTCTCCAATGGCTGCCCAGACATGGTTCTTCCATCGGGGCATAATGCACCTCAGCTGACACCCGGAAGAACCAGGGAAGGCTGCCCCTCCACCTCCTTCTCCCCCACTGGTATCCTCCTCCTCTCCGACAGGTACTTTTGGCAAGGACAGTGTGGAACCCCTCAATATAGAAAACCTGTCCTCGGGGTCCATTCCGCATTCCCCTGATGGGGTCATGGGGAAGGAGGCCCCTCCTCAGCTGTCTGGTTTTCCAGTGGAGGTCCCTCCTCTCCCCTTGGGTGGGATCCCCCCAGATCTGGCTAATATCCCAGTCCCGATCCCACCGTCAGATCCGGTTTATTGTAACCCTACTTCGGAACCTCTGACGACCATCTCCGAGCCTGGGCCCAGTCGTCTGCCCCAGCCCTCGGCTCCGGTGCCAGACACGGTCCCTCCATCGGGTCCCCTTCGTCCCAGATGCCAGACCCCTTTCTAGCACCGGATTGAGTGGTGCCCCTCCTAACGTCAGTACCCCTGATGTTGGCTTTCCCAATGCCGGATCCTCCACCTATTTTCACTACGGTAGGCCCGATGGGGGTTCCCCCTCCGTCAGACCCTCTGATGTTGAGGCTTTATTCTAGACCCCGGACTGTCCCTCATTAACCCCCGGGGTATCCTGGAGACCAGTACCCGGCTGGTCCCCCTCCTGACTGGAGCTCTATGGGTCAGTATTATACTGGCTATATTCAAACAACTTGAAGTCTTGCTGTATTCTGACAAGTGCAGTTAGCCCCAGCCTTTAAACTGCCCCGGAGAACAAAGGGTTAACCTTTCTATGCAGAACATAGAATGCTGAGCTCAAGCTCGGTTGATGTCTCTGTCTGTTTCCCTTTGAACACTAACTGTCAGATTCTTTACTCCGCCTCACTGAACAGTCTCTCCGGAGATTTCTTCTGCAGCTTGGTTCGAAAGTCGGTTTAAGCGTCGGTTTTTTGTCAGTTTCTAACCAAAAAAAGTCTCCCGCATAACTCGGTTCAGTCTCTGTCTGTGGTATCGTGGGTACTAGACAGGTTTTGTACTGTGTTTCTGTGTGGAACTTGTAAAAAGTGTGGATCGGTTTGGCCAACCGAATCATTTGTTTAATTCTTTTGTAAATTTTAGTGCGTGGTTACCGGTTCTTGTCGGTTCTAAAAAAAAACTTGTTTTGAAACATTTTTTTCCAAGACCCGTGACACGGTTAAGAACCGATAAGGGAGTCTTGCCTGGCGGTTGCCGAAAAAAGGGTAAGTTTGGTTAGGTTGGCCATGTCTGAGAAACCCAAGAAAAAAAACCGGCCCACTGGGTTTCAACACTGCAGTGAGTATGGGGAGGTCTTTGCTAAGGCCGATCCCCACACCACCTGTGTTTATTGTCTGAGGTTTGACCACCTCGATTCAGACTGCCAAATTTGCAAGAACTTTCCCAAATCTACCCTGGAAAAGAGATTAGATAGACTGAGGGAAAAGGAGGCCGAGAAGTCTGCTGACCCGGATGGCCAGCCTGGTTCGGTTCCGACCGAACCAGGAGTGCCCTCTTACCAGGACGATACTTCTTCGGGCAAAAGGAGAGCCGATCCCGAGGGATCAGTTCCGACAAAAATAAAGCACAAAGAAAAATCGTCCTGTTAGGATCCAGAAGTCCATGTTCCGACTGCCGAAGAAATAGCCAGAGCGATTCGGATTGTGGAATCACTTCGCCCGGTTCCGAACGATCCGGCACCTTTTGGCAGGGGCTCGGTTCGGTCGGTTCCCCCAGTTCACGATTATACTTTGGAAGAATTTTATGAACTGGAGTTTGAGAAGGAAGGGGAATTTGATGGTGATGATGGTGATGGTGGAAGTCTAGATTTGCCTGTGGAACCGGACATCTCCCCAGACAGACCTTCAGGTGTATCCCCTCCTAGGCCTTCTGAGTCCCCTTCCCGCTTTATGTTCTACAGAAAGGTGGCTGAGACCATCCAACTTCCTATGGAAGGGGCAATGGAGGATCAGGAGGAGCCTGATTATGTAGAAATGATGGACATCCCAGAGTCCAGGAGACTGTCTGTTCCCCTCCACAGATCTTTTGGGAAACAGACACAAAAACTTCTGAAGTCTCCCAATTCTATACTTCCTGTGGACAGAAGAATGGACAAGAGGTATACACACTCAGGCTCAGAAACAGAGTTTTTATACCACCAATGCAGCCATGTTGGGGTTGTGCAGGCTGCTACCTGTGATAAGGCAAGCATTCCCTTGGCTTCACACACCCCAGACAAAGACTCTAGGAAGGTTGACGCCATGGCAAAAAAAGCTGTACATGGCATCTTCCCTGGGACTCAGACAGGTGAATTATATGGCTTATACAGCCAGGTACCAGAAGTCCAGGTGGGACACTGTACTGGCACTGGCTAAACAGGCCTCCCCCAGCTAGCCAAGGAGCTGGAGGCGGTGGCTGCAGATGGGATTGAGGCATCTAAAGTTCAGTTTCATGCTGCTGTAGACTCTAATGATGTGTCATCAAGAGTCACGGCTACATCTGTGGCTCTTTGGAGAATGGCTTGGCTCAGATGTACTAGCCTCTCACAGGATACCCAGGCTAAAGCCATGGATTTTCCTGTAGTGGGTAATTCTCTGTTTGGGGAGCAGACAGAGAATTACATGAAGAAAATGGATGAGTACAGGACCACATACAGGAGTGCTCAGGCCAAGGAGAGGCAGGCAACTCCTCAAAGGCACCAGTCTAGGGGCAGGGGCAGGCCTTTTCAAAGGCCTTTTTTACCAAGCACAGGCCTCTTCTTCCTTTTCACAGAGGGGGTTCTTCAGAGGGAGAGGCAGAAGGGGGATGAGCAGGACTGCATCCACGCCTCAGCCTAAAGCCCCTGCCAAGCAGACACCCTGATGGGCCTGCCCGGGTCGACTCTCCTATTCCAGTAGGGGGCAGACTGGCTTACTTTGTCCAGGACTGGATGTCTATTACATCAGACAGGTAGGTCCTGGAAGTAGTAAGCCAGGGACTGGTTCTCAGCTTCAAGAAATTTCCAAAGATGAGAGCCAGATCTTTTCCACCTGCAAATCTCTCAGAAACCCTTGCCCTAGAGGCAGAGGTTTCTTCTCTTCTGGCCTTAAGAGCCATAGAGAGAGTACCTACCCTACACTGGGGCAAAGGGCTGTGCTCCAGGTACTTCCTGACCCAAAAAAAGACAGGGGAAGTGGCAACCCATCCTAGACCTAAGATATCTAAACAAACATCTTTTAAAACCAAAGTTTAAGATGGTAACTCTGGGAATAATCCTGCCCTCTCTAAGGCCAGGAGACTGGTTAGCCTCCCTGGACCTCAAAGATGCCTACTTTCACATTCCCATCAGGTGCTCCCACAGAAAGTACCTCAGGTTCGAGTTGCCCTCAGGCTACTATCAGTTCAGAGCAGTGCCCTTTGGCCTAACCTCAGTCCCAAGGGTTTTCACAAAGTGCCTGGCAGTAGTAGTTGCCTTTCTAAGAAGGCAAAAGATTTCCATTTTTCCATATCTGAACGATTGGCTAATAGTGGGCCAGTCTCCAGACCAAGTCAAGTCTCACCTGCAAGTGACCCAGCAAGTGCTCACTTCTCTAGGATTTCTTTTCAACCTCCCAAGTCAGTTCTCGAACCAGTCCAGCTTCTTACCTTTATTGGGGCAGAACTGGACACAGTCAGAGCAAGAGCCTTTCTCCCTCTAGAAAGGGCAAAGGTTATGGAACTAGCCTCTTCCTTCAGCCTTTGGGTATCTCGACCAGCAAGGCATTTCCTCCAGCTGTTAGGCCACATGGCAGCTTCAACAGCAGTGGTCCAAGGGGCAAGATTCTAGATGAGGGTTATTCAGTTCCATCTGAGAGCTTTTTGGTCTCAGTGGAAAGATTCCCTTACCAAACTGATCCCAATGACTCTGACCTTGATCCAAGCCCTCCAATGGTGGCAGGATCAGGACAATTTAAGACAAGGTGTTCCTTTTGCCACTCAGCCCTGTTCAGTGGTCCTTACCATGGACGCTTCTCTTCTGGGCTGGGGAGCCCATCTGGGAGCCCTCACTGCCCAGGGGCTGTGGTCCCCCCAAGAATCCCTTCTCCATATCAATCTCCTAGAGCTCAGGACAGTTTTTCTGGCCCTGAAAGCTTTCTCTCAATCAGTACAGAACAAGGTGGTTCAGGTCAGAACGGACAACACCACCACCATGTGGTACATCAACAAGCAGGGAGGCACTCGGTCCATGGCCTTGTGCACGGAAGCCATAAAGTTGTGGTCCCTGGCTTATTCCCTGCAAACCTCTCTAGTAGCAGTTCGCCTTCCAGGGAAGGGCAATGTGCTAGCAGATGCACTGAGCAGGATCTCTCAGAGCCATCACAAATGGTCCCTGGACCCTCAAGTGCTGAAAGTGATTTTTTCAAGGTGGGGCACTCCAGAGATAGATCTCTTTGCAGCCCCAGATAATCACCAACTCCCTCTCTTTTGTTGCAGACCTCCAGTCTTGGGCTCAGTCCCCCTGTATGCCCTGATTCTGAATTGGAAGGAAGTTTCTGTGTGCCTTCCCTCCCTTCCTACTCCTGTTCAGTTTTAGTCAAAATAAGGTCTCAACCTTGCAAAGTGATTCTGATTGCTCCAGATTGGGCCAGACAGCCCTGGTACCCCCTGTTGCTGTCCCTAGCAGTCCATCTTCCCCTGTCTCTTCCCAGGAATTACAACCTGTTAACATCCTCTCAGGGGAGGATTTGGTACCCCAATCTCCAGTCTCTCAATCTCAAGGCATGGCTGTTGAAGAGTTAGAGTTTGCAGATCTGCATCTTTCTCAAGGGGTTCTGGATATTCTCAAAGCTTCTCGGAAGCCCTCCACCAGAAAGACTTATAACTCCAAATGGAAGAGATTCAGCATTTGGTGTTCTAAGAAGCATATTTCTCCAGATACTGCTGGATTACCTACTGTTCTGGATTATATGGTCCATCTTAATGGCCTAGGCCTCAGACCAGCTACTCTTAAGGTACACTTGTCAGCTGTTTCTGTGTTTCTGTCTGTGGAGAAGTCTTCCTCACTCTCTTCTCACCCTGTGTTCTGTAAATTTTTTAAAGGATTGCTTCACACCAATCTTCCTTTTAGAGACCCTGCCCCTGCCTGGGATTTGAATGTTTGCATTGCTCAATTTATGCAACCCCCTTTTGAGCCTATGTCCTCAGCAGAGCTTAAGTACTTGACTTGGAAAACTGTGTTCTTGGTAGCCATTACTCTCCAGGCATATCAGTGAATTGCAAGCCCTGTCAGTGGAACCTGATTTTATCTCCTTTCACAGGGATAAGTGGTCTTTCGAACCAATAGAAGGTTCTTGCCCAAAGTGGTTTCAGACTTCCATTTAAACCAGTCTGTGTCTCTTCCTGTTTTCTTCACTGATCATTCTTCGTCAGGAGAGAGGAGGCTACACAGTTTAGATGTTAAAAGAGTCCTTAGTTACTACATAGAGCGTACCAAGGGTCACAGGTTTGACTCCCTCCAGTTGTTCCTCACTTATGGACAATTCTGCTTTGAAAAACTGGGAAAAACTCCACCCTCAGGCCTGAGGGCTCATTCCACAAGAGGTACAGCTGCTTCCCTGGCTGCTGCCAGGGATATCCCTCTCTTAGAAATTTCTCAAGCAGCCACCTGGAAAACAGTTCATACCTTTACCAAGTATTACTCTCTGGATATCCAGGCTAGGAGTGATGCTCGGTTTGGCACAGCAGTACTTCAGAGCCTATTCCCAAAGTAGGTTCTGTCCCTCCTCCATGGAGGTACTGCTTGGTAGTCTGCACTTGTCAGAATACAGCAAGACTTCAAGTCATTTGAAGAAAAAATTACTCACCTTAGTAATTATGTTTCTTCTATTGGAGTCTTACTGTATTCTGACCTCCCTGCCTCCCTTCTCAGAACGTGGTTTTGGGAAGTGGGTAGGCAGGTGCAGTGTTGCACCTCAGGGGTGCTCTTTTTACACCCTTTTTTGTGTGGGTGTTTATTTTGTTATATTCCTATTTGGTTCGGGTTTTGAGTTTTGGGTTTCCTGACTTGAGTCTTATTTTGGTAGTCCAAAACATTTTGTTGCCAGTTGGCTATTAAAAATTTTGTTTTACAATTTCCACATAGAATACTATTTGAGTGTTGCTCGTAAGAATCTGACGGTTAGCGTTCAAAGGGAAACAGACAACATCAACCGAGCTCGAGCTCAGCATTCTATGCTGTGCATAGAAAGGTTAACCCTTTGTTCTCCGGGGCAGTTTAAAGGCTGGGGCTAACTGCACTTGTCAGAATACAGCAAGACTCCAATAGAAGAAACATAATTACTAAGGTGAGTAATTTTTTCATCCCTACCTCCCTACCAGGGTTATCATTTCCTGGGTTATCAGGGGTACCATTACCCACCTCCCTTGGTAAACCCTCCTCCATCCCCCCCATCTCCAGTTCCGGCTACACCGGACTTTAAGACGCTAATTCAGTCTTGGTGGAAGGGGGTGTGTTTGGAGCTGGTGTCAGATCTGGAAAGCAGGCTCCCACTCCCACGCTTTCCCAGATCTCCATCCCCAAGGAGCTCATCTCTATCCACGGTTCATGTCTCGGGGACAGTCCGTCATACCGTAGTTATCCCTGACATTCGTGACCTTCCAGATGAGGGGGCGGGTGATGGAAATGATGATGACGAGGAGGAGGAAGATGCTGATGAGTCGGCGAAGGAGAATCTGGACAAAACCGAAGGTCAGAAAGGCAAGGCTTTCCCCAAGTCCCCACCAGAGGACCCTGCCTTTTTTTACCTCTTGAGGTCCATGAAAGATTTTTTCGATTGGGAGACTGAGGAACAAGACCATATGCTACAAAGACTAGCCGAACATCTGGATCTAGAGTCTCTGTTGCTGGTCCCGGTTCCTTCCTGGATTGGACCTCTCTAAGACCTCACCATGACAGTCTGGCAGATGCCTCATTCCCTTCCGGCTGTCCCCAAGAGGGCAGACAGGGTATACCGGGTGCCTAAGGAAGCCCCTTTTCTTAAGGCGTATCCAAAGGCAAATTCTGTAGTTATTTCAGCTGCTCATGATTGCTGTTCTGTACCCAAGCACATGAGCACCTCTCCTCCAGACAAAGAGTTGAGGCAGATGGACCAGTTCGTCAGGATGGTTTACTCTTCGGTCACATGTGCACTTCAGTCCCTGAACTGTGTGGCCCATATGGTGTCACACCAAAAAGCCACCTTGACCAGGCTAGAGGCTCGAGTCCAGGCCATGGAACCCTCGAGCCTCAAGGAGGAGCTCGCCAAGGATCTTCGCTTCTCACAAATCTCCTGTAGGCATGCTCTGTGGAGTACATATGACTCCATCGACTCTGTAGCCCACGCCTCGACCACTGCCATTTCTCTTAGAAGACATGCCTGGCTTTGCATTTCTGGCCTCGCCAATGAGGTACAGTCTGTGATACATGATGCCTCTTTTACAGGTTTGGTGCTTTTTGGTGGTGATACCAAAGATATCATCACAGATCTTCAGGACAGAGGCCTCACCCTGAGATCAGTGTGGTCTGTGTACCAATTGGGCACTCAACAACAGCAATAGCCCTTTCAGAAAAGGACCTGGAGGCAGAGGAAGCAGATCCCGGCTCAATGCCAGGGCAAATGTAAGGCCACGGGCTCCACCACTCCTCCCACCTCCAAGAACCAGAGACGCTCAGGAGGCCCTGCCACCTCCTGACTCCCAACCCCCACCAACCCCTCAGCTTCACGGCGAGGAGCCAGTGGGGGGAGGTTCGCCCGCCATGCACAGGACTGGCAGGATGTAACCTCCGATGCATGGGTCCTGCAACTAGTGTCCATCGGACACACTATAGAGTTTCTGGATATCCCTCCAGAAACCCCACCAAGAAGATCTTCCTACTCCAGGGACCAGGCTCTTCTCGTTCGAGAGGAAAGTCAAAGCCTCTTGCTCAAGGAAGCAATACAGTGCGTTCCCCTCCGGCAAAGGGGAAGGGAAAGGGGGTTTTACTCCCATTTTTTCCTGGTTCCAAAAAAGACGGGAGACTTGAGACCCTTCCTCGACTTGAGCAGTCTCAATCTGTGCGTCGAATACAAAAAGTTCAGAATGCTGACGCTCCAGAGCCTCCTTCCACTTCTTTTGGAGAATCATTGGCTGTGCGCTCTGGACATGCAGGATGCTTACCTGCACATCCCAATCTTCCCCAGCCACCACCATTTCCTGCGGTTCCTATTCTAGGGAGAGCACTTCCAGTTTCGAGCTCTCCCCTTTGGTCTGTCTTCGGCACCTCGGGTATTTACCAAGTGCCTGGCGGTAGTGGCGGCCTTTTTACGCCGCCAGGATATTGCAGTTTTCCCTTACCTGGACAATTGGCTGATTTCAGCCCCTTCCAGGGACTCTTTGCTGGAAGCTCTGTCTTTCACCCTGGACCTTTTTGACAAATTGAGGATTACAGTCAGTTTTACCAAATCATCTCTTATACTGTCCCAGAGACTTCAGTTTATTGGGGCAGTCTTGGACATGGTCCAATGCAGAGCCTTCCTTCCTCCAGACAGAGTGGAGACCCTGGTCCGTCAGGCTTCTTTGATGGCCTCGTCCAGGACCATCCCAGCCTGGGAGGTCCTCCGACTTCTCGGCCTGATGGCAGCCTCCATCAATAATGTTCCCCTTGCGAGGCTCCACATGAGAATCACTCAGTGGTCCTTACGGGTGCAATGGGATCAACTCCTGGACGACCTGGATCACCCGGTCCTGGTGTCGTCTGCAGTTCGTAAAGAATTGCTGTGGTGGAGGAATCCCTGCAACCTTTCCTTGGGTCTCTCCTTCAGGAACCCGAGCCCCTCTGCATCCCTAACTATGGATGCATTAAATACGGGATGGGGGGCACATTTAGGGGAGCATCAAGTGCAAGGACTCTGGTCCAGCTTGGAAGCATCGTCGCACATCAATGCTCTGGATATGAGGGCGGTCCTGTATGCCTTACAGGCCTTTCAGACCCTCCTTCCCAAGGGATCACTGCTGGTCCAGACGGACAATAGGTCAGTAGTTTGGTACCTCAACAAACAAGGAGGAACTCGCTCGTACCCCCTTTGCAGGGAGGTGATGTGGCTGTGGAACTGGGCGGTCCACCACAACCTGGCCCTAGTGGCTGTGTATGTTCCAGGCGTTCAAAATGTCCTGGCAGGCAGTCTCAGCAGATCTCAGACCCTAAGTCATGAATGGGAGCTAAATCAGGAAGTGTCAGAGTCTCTCTTCCTAAAGTGGGGGCATCTGGAAATCGACCTTTTTGCCTCCCACTACAACGCAAAACTTCCCAGTTTTTGCTTGCTTGTTCCAGGGCATGGTGCTTTCTGGCATGACGCACTGTCTCTCTCTTGGATAAGGAAATGTTTGTATGCCTTCCCTCCATTTCCCATTATTCAGAGGGTTCTTCTCAAGTTTCAGGCAGAGAAGGTGAGGGTAATCCTCATCACCTCTCTCTGGCCGAAACAAAATTTGGTTCGCACTGCTGCAACAGCTAACGAGAGAACCACCGGTTCCACTTCCAGTGATTCACGACCTCCTGACCCAAGATCAAGGTTGTCTTGTTCACCCAGGGCTCAGGACACTGCATGTTCATGTGTGGCTCCTGCAGACACAGCGATTTCCTGCTTCGGGGTCTCCTCTTGAGTTGCTCAAGTCTTAGTAGAGGCTCAAAAACCCTCTACACTTTCCACTCATGCTATGAAGTGGAAATGTTTTTCTATTTGGGTGACTTCCAAGAATTGGAATCCATTTTCTTGTTCTGCCCCACAAGTCATGGAATACCTCTTTTAATCACTTCTGAAGGAAAGAATTGTTGAGTACCTAGAGGCCAGAGGGGCACAGGACCCAAGGCAGCATGGATTCACAGCAGGATGGTCATGTCAGATGAATCTAATAGATTTCTTTGGCTGGGTGACCAAAGTAGTAGATCAGGGAGGGGCTATGGACATGGCCTACCTAGACTTTAGCAAGGCATTTGACACGGTCCCACACAAAAGATTAATATACAAGTTAGCCAGCCTGGGAGTGGGTCCCAAGATGGTAGTCTGGGTAAAGAATTGACTGGAGAACAGGACACAGAGGGTAATAGTGAACGGGGTCAACTCTGAAGAAAGGGGGGGTTACTAGTGGGGTACCGCAGGGTTCAGTACTAGGACCGGTCCTCTTCAATGTCTTTTTAAGTGACATTGCAGAGGGACTGGAAGGAAAAGTATGTCTCTTTGCAGACGACACAAAGATCTGCAACAGAGTCAATACACAAGGTGGGGTGGAGAGGATGAGACAGGACTTGGCAAGGTTGGAGGAATGGTCAAATGTATGGCAGCTTAGATTCAGTGCTAAGAAGTGCAAGGTAATGCACCTGGAAAACAAAAACCCAGGGGAAGAGTACACAATGGGGAGTGAGATACTAACAACAACAAAAATGGAAAGGGACCTGGGGGTAGTCATATCAGATGACCTAAAGGTGGACAAGTAATGTGAGAGGGCAGTAAGGAGGGCTTGGGGTATACTGGGATGCATAGGGAGAGGCATCACCAGTAGAAAACAGGAAGTTATTATCCCTCTGTACAGACAGCTGGTGAGACCCCATCTGGAGTACTGTGTGCAGTTCTGGAGACCCAATCTCCAAAGACATAAACAGGATGGAGGCAGTCCAGAGGAGGGCAACTAAAATGGAGCAGGGTCTGCACCAAAGACATATGAAGAGAGACTTAAGGAGCTTAATATGTATAGCCTCGAGGAAAGGGGGCATGATAGAAACTTTAAAGTACCTCAAGGGAATCAACAAAGTCCAAGAGGGTAGCATCTTTCAAAAAAAGAGTTGTGCAAGAACAAGGGGGCACAATTTGAAGATGGGGGGTGGGGGTGGCTCAAAGGTAATGTAAGGAAGTATTTTTTCACAGAGAGGGTTGTGGATGCTTGGAATGGCCTTCTGGAGGAGGTTGTGGAGTCAAAAATAGTGGTGGAATTCAAGAATGTGGGACAGTCATAAGGCAATTCTAGGGGGTTGGGGTAGGAAGAAGTAGGCTGTTGGTTAACTAGGATCTGCAGCTTATAAATTAGGTAGGGAAATGGGTAGACTGGGTGGGCCAAGCAGTCCTTATCTGCCGTCAAATTCTATGTTTCTGTGTTATCTTTCAGACTCAGGTCTGTCGTATTCTTCCTTAAAAGTCCACCTATTGGCAATCTTGGCATACCACGAGCTGGTGGATAGTAAACCTGTGGCTCAGTTGGAGATCTCAAAAACATTTATGAAAGGGATTCTCCATCTGAAACCCCCCATCCACAGCCCGACATCCCCTTGGGATTTAAACTTTGTGTTGGAGAAACTTACTCTCCCCCCATTCGAACCAGCAATGAGCTGTGATTTACACTTCCTTTCTTGGAAGATATTATTTTTGGTTGCTATTACTTCAGCTCGAAGGATTTCGGAGCTTCAGGATCTAGTTTTCAAAGAGCCTTACTTCATTTTTCATAAGGACTGGGCAGTCCTCAGGACAAACCCTAGGTTCTTACCCAAGGTGGTGTCAGAAGCCACTCTGAATCAATCGGTAGAGCTTCCAGTTTTCTTCCCGTCCCCTGCGAACAGAGGTGAGGCACTCCTGCACACCATGGATGTCCATTGGATCCTCCGGTGTTACACACACCGGACAAAAGATATCTGTAGCTGCAATAGCTTTTTGTCTCCTTTGCCCCCAGGTCTGCAGGCAAAACTTTTCTAAACAGTGCCTTTCTAACTGGTTAGGCAACTGTATTCGTTACTGTTACCAAAAGTACAACAAACCTCTGCTGGGTCCCATCAGAGGTCATTCTACTAGGGGCATGGCTGCTTCCGCTGCCTTTTTGTGTGATATTTCTGCAGCTGATATCTGCGCCGCAGCCACTTGGAGTTCTGTCCATACCTTTACTAAACACTACAGTCTGGACATTGCTTCTAGGCGGAGGGCAGGTTTCGGCCTAGCTGTCTTGCAGGGCCTTCTGTCCTAGGCTGGGTCCATTACTGTTCCCAGTTTGTTGGAGTTTATTTTTCTCCCCCTCCCTTGTTTCTCTCAGTCTCTCTTTTGAGGAACTGCTTGGGACTCAGTCCTGTATGTAATGACCTACTGAAGGAACCCTCTCGAAGTAAGATAGTACAGTTACGTAGGAACTTACCATAGCAGTAGATCTTCGAGAGAGGTTCCTTCAGTAGGTCATATTTTTCCCTCCCTCCTTCCTCTCATTTTATTTCATACAGGGACTCCAAATCCTGTTTTTTTCCTGCTGTCAGGCCTCTTCCAGGCTCCGGCGGGAGAACTGGAGGGCGGACGTGGGGACCATGCACTATATACAGCCATGCTGACGTCGGTCACGTGACATTGGATGGGCGGCCCCCCGTCAGGTATTGCTAGAAAAGTCTGCCGTGCGGCCCAGATGCCAGAGGGTGCTAGTCCTATATGTAATGACCAACTGAAGGAACCTCTCTCGAAGATCTACTGTTACGGTGAGTTCCTACATAACTGTACTTTCAAACAACATGAAGTCTTGCTGTATTCTGACAATATGCATTTAGCCCCAGCACTTGAACTGCCCCGGAGAGGAAAGAGTTAACTCTATGCAGCAGCAGCATAGAACGTTGAGCTCGAGCTCAGTTTTCAAACCTCTGTCTCTGGTACTTACCAGTGTAACCATCAGATTCTATACTCCACCTAACAGTGAAGTTGCTCCGGAGGTTGCCTCTGCTCGGTTTGGTAAAGTTTAAAAAAAGCATTCGGTTTAAACCGATCTGTTTGTTATTTTTTTGGATGTCCAGCCTCTGTCTATGGTACAGGTAGTGTGGTAGATAGGTGGTGACCTGTGTTTATTATTTAGGAATTGTGGAAATTGTTTTTTGCTTTGGTTCTTCATCAGTTGGTCTGGTTAGGAACCAACCTTTTTCTGATTGTTTTACTTTGTTTTTGTATTTTCTGGGATTAGTGTGGTGTTCCGGTGCCGATCGGTTTCAAAAGAACCGGACTTTATCTGGTTCTTTTTCAAAACCCGTGACACGGTTTATAACCAATCAGTTGATATTTACCTGCCTTGAAAGCTTTTGAGGGTAATTGGTTAGGTTGAGAAACCCAAGAAAAAAACTGGTCCCACTGGATTTCAACACCATACTGAGTGTGGGGAGGCCTTTGCCAAGGCCAACCTCCACCTTATCTGTGTTTATTGTCTGCTGTTTGACCACCTCAAATCAGACTGTCAGATTTGTAAAAATTTCCCTAAAGCCACTCTAGAAAAAAGATTGAGTAGGCTGAAGGAAAGGGAGGCCAAGAAGTCTGTAGATCCAGATGGCCAGTCCGGTTCGGTTGTGGCCGAACCTGAGGAGGTGCCTACTGACCCAGGCGATACCTCCTCGGGCAAAAGGAGATCCGACTCTGAGGGGCTGGTTCCGTCAAAGAAAAAGCATAAATCTGCCAATTCGGATCCAGTACTGCATACTCCAACCGCGGATGAGATTGCCAAAGTGATTAGCACAGTTCAATCACTTCGCCCAGTTCTGTCCAAACCGGTACCGCTGGTTAGGCGGTCAGTTCGGTTGGATCCATCTCCATCGGATTACGATCCAGATGCTTTCTATGAGGAGTGGGAGGGAGACTAAGACTATCCCGACGACGAGGACGAAGGTGATGACGTTGAGGGTCTGGATGTTCCCATTGAACCGGACATCTCCCCAGACAGGCCCTCTAATGTCTCCCCTCCCAGGCTTTCTGAGTCCCCTTCACACTTTTTGTTTTACAAGAAGGTGGCTGAAACCCTCCAGCTCCCTACGGTTGAAGCTGCTGAGGAGGAGGAGGAAGAGCCTGATTTTGTAGAAATTATGGACATCCCAGAGTCCAAGAGATTGTCTATCCCTCTTCACAAGTCCTTGGGGAAACAGACAAAAAATTTTACAAACACCTAACTCCTTACCTCCTGTGGATAAGAGAATGGACAGGAAGTATATGTTATCAGGCTCAGGTACGGAGTTCTTATACACTCATTTCAGCCATGTTGGGGTAGTGCAGGCTGTAACAGGGCTAACATTCTTTTAGCTTCACACCCCCCAGACAAGGACTCCAGGAAAGTTGATGCCATGGCCAAGAAACAATATTTGGCATCCTCTTTGGGACTAAGGCAGGCAAATTATATGGTCTACACAGCCAGGTACCAGAAGTCCAGGTGGGATACTATTCTGGAACTGGCTAAACAGGCCTCCCCCCAGCTAGCCAAAGAGTTGGAGGAGGTGACTGCTGATGGAATTGAGGCATCCAAAGTGCAATTTCATGCTGCTGTGGACTCAGTGATGTGGCATCAAGAGTCATGGCTACATCTGTGTCTCTCAGATGACATGCTTGGCTCAGATGTACTAGCCTTTCACAGGATGCCCAGGCCAAGGCTATGGATTTCCCTGTAGTGGGTAACTCTCTGTTTGGGGCGCAGACAGAGGCTTACAGTACATGAAATAAATGGACGAATACAGGACCACCTACAGGAGTGCTTAGGCCAAAGAGAGGCAAGTCACACCTCAGAAGCAGCAGTCTAGGGGCAGGCCATTCCACAGGCCTTTTTACCAAGCCCATGCTTCCTCTCCTTTTCCACAGAGGGGGTTCTTTCGAGGGAGAGGCTGGAGGGGGATGAGCAGGGCTGCATCCTCTTCTCAGCCCAAGGCTTCTGCCAGGCAGACAGCCTGATGTGTCAGCCCGGGTCGACTCCCCCATCCCAGTAGGAGGCAGGCTGGCTTACTACTTTCAGGCCTGGAAGTCTGTTACCTCAGACAAGTGGGACCTGGAAGTAGTAAGCCAGGGAGTGACCCTAATCTTCAAAAAATTTCCAAAACTGAGGGCCAGGTCTTTTCCACCTGCATCCATCTCAGAGACCCTTGCCCTAGAGGCAGAGGTTTCCTCTCTTCTGGCTCTCAGAGCTGTAGAAAATGTTCCTACTCAGCACAGCGGCAGAGGCCTGTACTCCAGGTACTTCCTTACCCCAAAAAAGACAGGGGAGTGGCAACCCATCCTAGACCTAAGGTATTTGAACAAACACATCTCAAAACCCAAATTCAAAATGGTGACTCTGGGAATAATTCTTCCCTCTCTAAGGCAAGGGGACTGGCTCGCATCCCTGGACTTCAAGGATGCCTGCTTCCATATTCCTATCAGGTGCTTCCACTGAAAGTACCTCAGGTTCGAGTTGCCTTCAGGCCACTACCAGTTCGAAGCCATGTTATTCTGCCTAACATCAGCTCCAAGGGTGTTCACAAAGTGCCTTGCAGTAGTAGTGACTTACCTCAGAAAACAAGGTATTTCCATTTTCCCATATCTGGATGACTGGCTAATTGTAGGTCAGTCATCAGACCAGGTCAAGTCAGCTACGCAAACCACTCAAGACTTGCTTAGTTCTCTGGGGTTTCTTCTCAATCTCCCAAAGTCTGTCCTTGAACCAGTACAACTTCTTACTTTCATAGGAATAGAATTGGATACTATCCAAGCAAAGGCTTTCCTCCCCCTGGCAAGGGTAAAGACCTTAACAGATCTTGCTTCCTCTTTTTGACCTCTGGTCTCTCGTCTAGCAAGACAGTTTCTCCAACTCCTGGGCCACATGGCAGCTTCCACTGCAGTGGTCCAGGGAGCCAGATTTCAGATGAGGGACATTCAGTTTCACCTAAGGTCCTTTTGGTCTTAGAAACGAAGAGACTCTTTCACCAAATTGATTCCAGTGATTCAGACTCTGGTCCCAGCTCTCCAGTGGTGGCTGGACCAGGACAACCTCAGACAAGGAGTTCCATTTCTCTCTCAAGTCCCTTCAGTAATCCTAACTACAGATGCTTCTCTCCTAGGTTGGGGAGCCCATTTGGGAGCCCTTACGGCTCAAGGGGTCTGGTCTCCTTCATATCAATCTCCTGGAACTCAGGGCAGTTTTCCTGGCCCTTCAGGTCTTCTTGGAGTAAGTCGGGGCAAGGTGGTCCAAGTCAGAACAGACAACACCACCACAATGTGGTACATCAACAAGCAGGGGGGCACTCGGTCCTCGGCCCTGTGCACAGAAGCCATGAAACTGTGGTCTCTAGCCTATTCTCTTCAGAATTCCCTCATAGCAGTTCATCTTCCAGGAAAGGACAATGTACTAACAGATGCTCTGAGCAGAATCTTCCAGGGGCATCATGAATGGTCCCTGGATCCTCACATTCTACAGGTCATCTTCTCCAGGTGGGGCACTCCAGAGATAGATCTCTTTACAGCCATGGACAATCACCAACTCCCTCTGTTTTGGTGCAGACCTCCAGTCTTGGGGACTGTGCTTCTGGATATTCTCATTCTGGATTGGAAGGACAGGTTTCTCTATGCCTTCCCTCTGTTGTTCAGAGTCCTGATCAAAATCAGATCTCAACCCTGCACAGTGATACTAGTGGATCCAGATTGGGCCAGACAGCCTTGGTATCCTCTGCTTCTGTCTCTGGCAGTGTCACCTCACCTGTCTCTTCCCAAGAGATACAATCTCCTATCCTCCTCTCAGGGGAGGATCTGGTACCCCAATCTCCAGTCTCTCAACCTCAAAGCCTGGCTCTTGAAGAGTTAGAATATGCAGGCCTGCACCTTTCTCAGGGAGTTCTGGATATTTTGAAGGTCTCCCAGGAAATCTTCCACTAGAAAAACTTATAATTCCAAATGGAAGAGGTTCAGCATTTGGTGTTCTCAGAAGAGCATTGTGCCTGATTCTGCAGACATTGCTACAGCCTTAGATTATATGGTTCAGGCCTACAATGCTGAAGGTTCACCTAGCAGCTGTTTCTGCATTCCTTTTAGCAGGGAAGAGTTCTTCCCTGGCATCTCATCCTGTTTTCAGTAAATTTTTCAAAGGTCTGGTTCATATTAACCCTCCCTTTCAAGAGCCTACTCCGGCCTGGGATCTTAATGTCTGCATTGCCCAGCTTATGCAGCCACCCTTTGAACCTCTGGTTTCAGCTGTGCTGAAGTACTTGGCCTGGAAAACTGTATTCCTGGTGGCTATTACTTCTGCCAGATGGATTAGTGAATTACAGGCCCTGTCAGTTGAACCTGACTATATATCCTTCCATTAAAGCTACCAACTTCCTGAGGCCTAAAACTAGGACGGTCCATCCTGACCATGAGCCCCCCCACCATGTCACTCCCATGGGCACTGTCACAGACAACGCTGCACACAATCAATTAAATGTTTCTGCTTCCTGTGCCCATGCTGCCCCACAGTAACACCAGTAGCAAACATCCAGATTAAAACAATACATCATTCTGCCGCAGCAAGTTCGAAATCGTGATGTAGAGAAAATTCATTAGAAACAAACCTGCATTAAATTGTGTTCAGACATTCAAGCTGCATGTATTGCTCCTCCTGACAGTCACATCTAACCCATTTACACTCACCTCACTTGCTGAGCAAACTTCACTTCAGTGACTCCCACCACCGCATCAGATTGTTTTCACACACTTCCCTACAGCTGATCTGGTTCGGGTACCTTAGTTTACTGCTGCTGGTCTCTTCTCTGTCTGGAGTTCCTCTTATCTGCTGTCAGGCAGACATCCACATGTGCTTGTTTGCTCTACTACCCAGTCTAATCTAACAGGAAGGAGCATGCTTTACTGTGCTCCTACTGACATGCTGGCAGTGCAACACAGGAGCAGGGGTTGAAGTTGCAAACTGCTGTCCAGCACGAGCAGCACCTCAGTGGTGCCGAAATAACTGTCACTCTCGATTAGCAGCCAGCAAAAAAAGGGGCAAAACTGGGACAAGTAAGCAAAAACCAGGACAAAAGTGACATTTTGCAAACCTTGTGGTGATGCTGGGACATGCTGCCTAAAATAGGGACTGTTCTGGGAAAATAGGGACTGTTGGTAGCTTTACCTTCCATAGGGATAAGGTGGTCCTAAGAACCAATAGGAGGTTCTTACCCAAAGTGGTATCATAGATACATAGATACATAGACAGTGTTGGCAGATAAGGGCCTATGGCCCACCCAGTCTGCCCATTTAAGTTTGTAAGTTCAGTTTATGTTTTCCAGGAAGTCTGTTGCCCCTTACCACTGACCTCCAGAATTCCTTTATGTCTATCCCATGCATTCTTAAATCCCGTGATTGTTTCAGCCCCCACCACTTCCTCTGGCAGGGTGTTCCACTTGTCCACCACCCGTTCTGTGAAGAAATTCTTCCTCACGTTTCCTCTGAATCGTCCTCCCTCCAACTTCATCCCATGCCCTCTAGTCCTGGAACATCTTTTTCGCTTAAAAATAGTGCATTCCTGCACCCTGTTCCTCCCTGTAAGATACTTGTATGTCTCTAGCATATCATATCAGACTTTCATCTGAACCAGTCCATCTCTCTTCCTGTGTTTTTCACTGACCACTCTTCTTCAGGAGAAAGATTACACAGTTTGGATGTTAAAAGAACCCTTAGCTACTACTTAGAGCATACTAAGGCACATAGGCAGGACTGTCTTCAACTGTTTCTCACTTATGGGGAGGTGGGGAAAGGTAAGCCTGCTACTTAAAGAACTATAGCCAGGTGGATTGTCTCTTGTATACAATTCTGCTATGACAGATTGGGCAAAACACCCCCTTCAGGCCTGAGGGCTCACTTGACTAGGGGTACAGCTGCTACTCTGGCTGCGGCCAGAGATGTATCCTTGCTAGAAATCTGCAAAGCAGCCACCTGGAAAACAGTCCATACATTCACCAAGCATTTACTCTCTGGACATCCAGACTAGGAGTGATGCTAGGTTTGGTACAGCAGTACTGCAGACCTTGTTCCTAAAGTAGGTTCTGCATTCCCTCCTCCTGGGGGAACTGCTTGGTAGTCTGCATATTGTCAGAATACAGCAAGACTTGATGTTGTTTGAAGAAAAAATTACCATAGTAATGTTGTTTCTTCTAATGGAGTCTTGCTGTATTCTGACCTCCCTCCCTGCCTCCCCTCTCAGAACCTAGTTTTGGGAAGTGGGCTGGCAGGTACAGTGTTGCACCTCAGGGACGTACCTTGCACCCTCCCTCTTAAGGGTGGGATGGTTGTTTATTGTTTCTGTTGTTATACTTTATATATATATCAAACATTGTCACTACCTTTTTTCTTGGGTTCTCGACTTCAGTCTTTTTGCACCCAAATTGTTGCTCTTTGGGCTATGTATGTCTAACAGTTTCCATATTTAGTACTAGTTAGTTAGTTTGCTCGTGAGAATCTGATGGTTACACTGGTAAGTACCAGAGACAGAGGTTTGAAAACTGAGCTCGAGCTCAACGTTCTATGCATAGAGTTAACTCTTTCCTCTCCGGGGCAGTTCAAGTGCTGGGGCTAACTGCATATTGTCAGAATACAGCAAGACTCCATTAGAATAAACAACATTACTATGGTGAGTAATTTTTTCTTTTCAACTGATGGAGAGCGCACCACTGGAAAGTAACTTCCACATTCACAGCCATTAAGGCCCAAACCATATGGCAAATGCTGGAGGCAGTGTGTCTCCAGGGCCCACCATAAACTTATTCTCTGAGGCTGCCCAAAACTAAGGTGCTATTAGAAGGAAATCGGAGAGGTCCTAGGACAGATACGGGGCATTAATATGTCAAATGACATAAAATACCTGGTTTGGGGGCTAAGGCAGGGTTGGGTCATATCAAAATGAAAGCCCTATTTAATATTCTTATAGCGGCAGCATCTAAAGCAGTAATGTAAGGCTGGTTACAACCACCTCTTCCCGTGATAGAAATGTGAATAAACAACTGTAGGAATATTCTAAAGATGGAGCAGAACCCAGCGAAGTGGAGGCACTGTACAGAGAAAATAAAATCATTCTGGTTGCTATTCATTGATTGTGTAGAACATGTGGAGGGCATAGCTACCCTGGAACAGCTAGCAAAGCTAGAGTAGTAAGTGGCACAGTAGTGTGACAATGGACTAGCCCCTGTTCCACCAGAAACAAGAACATCTGAAACTCACCGAACATAAACATATCCCTAACTGAAATTAATTAAAGAATGATAATTGGAAGGCTTTTGGGGGGAATAACTCCTCCCACATCCCCTTCTTAAACCTCAGGCTTCTGTTCACTCAGCTTTGAACGTTTTCGGCCGCGCTTCAGGGCTGCTGGCTGGTGACGGCTGGGTCCTTCCTCTTCTCCTCATTTCTCCTCTCTGGGGCTCTCCCCCCCCCCCACGCCTTTTCCTTCTCTTCGCTCTTGACTGCTGCGGTTGGTCTCCCCTTCTCCCCTCCATTCTGCCTTGCTTTGCTCCCCTGTTGTTTTCTCCCTACCCCCCCTTCTGCCCATACCTCTTTTCTCCGTTGTCCTTGCAGTTTCCTTGTTTTTCTTTTGGGGCTCTCTTTTCCTTACCAGCCACCGCTTCCCTCTTCCTCTTGCCAGCAACCGGATCACTGCTGCATTGCTGCCTCAATGACTCCATGCAAGGTTTCCATCTGCAGGCCTTCATATTGCCCACTCCCTCTCTCTATCACCAAGCCGGCGCTTCGAGTGTGACGTCACCCCTTGCTACTCCCTCCTCCTCCACGGTCCAGGATTATCCTTCCTTCTCCACGGTCCAGGACTGTCCAATTCTCGTTTCTTCTTTTGTGACCACTGAGCATTGTATTTTTTTTTTTGGCCTACTGCTTTGACATTTTACGTGAATACATTCCAATTTTGACATGAGTTAGCCCAAATTCAAACTTGACGCTTCAAGCTAAATTGCCAGGCCAAACAGCAGCACTTCCACCCACATTACAATGATCCCTGTCTGCTACGTCAATCCAGACACCTAGTTCTACAGTTTTGAGATACCCTGCCATTTAAAAACAAGCTTCATAACATGGGGTTACTAGCACCGAGGAGGAGGGGGAGCTACCGAACACAACTGTGAATGACGACAAGAATCCCAGTACTACTATGCATTGACTTTATCAGCTGAGACACAAGACAGCCTTTCAAAGGGCCAGCTGAGATGGGCCAGCCTGCCAGGTAGTATATATTGTGGTAAGACTGCTTTTCAAAACACTTGGAATATTCATTGGATCTTAGGTAATGCTACGGTTGGCCAACATTTTCGAAGTCTGGAGTAAAAGAGGAGCCTACAAGGGGGCCTAAAGCATCAACAGCACTTGTGTATATGTCCTCATTTAAGATTTGTAGTCCTGCTGGTCTGGCTAGTGCACACGGGGCCAACCTCGACTCGCACACTTTACCCCTTCCTCTGGCGACCAGTACAATAAATTCACCGCCCCCTTACTTCGGACTATTCAATCTTTCAGCCATGGAGGACCCATGTAGGGGTCCCGCCACCCCTAACTTACTCAACAACAGAGCATTTCTTATTGCATATCTCCAAGGCCTATCCATCGACTCAGTGATGGCAGACCACATGGGGTCCTGCCATCCCAAACAATCGTACCCACTAGGGGGCATCTACTCATTGCTCAGATCTCATTTCCGTTTACTACAGGTGGACTATCTTGGGGTCTCGTCCTCCTTACTTTGGACTATGCACTATACTGTGTTGGCGGACCACGGGGGGTCCCGCCATCCTTAACTCAGATGGTACCAATATTATGGCAATGGCAGACTACATAGGGTCCCGCCATCCCAAATATACTGTACTCCACACCATGACGATGGCAGACCATGTGGGGTCTCACCATCCCAGTCACGCATTACTGAATGAAACAGCTATGACGGACCACGTGGGGTCCCGCCATCCCAATCACACACTACTCAATGGAACAGCGATGGCAGGCCACGTGGGGTGCCGCCATCCCAAACATACACAATCCACAACGGGGCCCTACTCATAGCTCAACCGTATTTCCTAATCACTACAGGCAGACTCATGCAGGGGTCTTGCTTTCCTTTCCTTTCCTTGGACTATTCCATACTGTGGCAATGGCGGACCATGTGGGGTCCTGCCATCCCAAAGCAGTACTGAGAAACATACACAGTGGGGGCCTTGCCCTCCTTACCTTGGATTATTCCATACTATGGCAATGGCAGACCACGTTGAGTCCCGTCATCCCAATCACTCATGCTCCTTACCTTGGACTATCACATACTGTGGCAATGGCGGACCATGTGGGGTCCCACTATCTCAATCATGCATGACCCACGAAGGGGCCTTACTCATTGCTCAGCATAGTTACATATAATTACAGGCAGACTCCTGTGAGGTCTCGCCCTCTTTACCTTGGACTACTCAATGAAACGGCGATGGCGGACCACGTGGGGTCCCACCATCCCAAAAGCAGTGCTGAGAAAAATACATATCCTATGAGGGGGCCTCATTCATTGCTCTAATGTATTTCCATATCATTACAGGGAGTCTCACGCAACAGTCTGATTCTCCTTACCTTGTACTATTAAATACTACAGTGATGGTGGACCACGTGGGGCCCTGCCATCCCATCAATGGGTCTCGCCGTTCTTATCTTGGATCATGTCATAATACAATGATGGCAGACTTGTGAGAGCATCCTGCTATCCCAACACAAACATACCCTCAACGGGCATTACTGATTACTTAACCCTTGCAGGGCAACGGACTAATATATCAGTCCAAAATTTCTATACATTCCAATTCTGTCAGCAGGCTAAGGGTTAAATGTATTTCTCTATCATCTACAGGCAGTCTCAGCCAGGGGTTTCGCCTTACCTTGGATCATACCTTACTGTAGCGATGGCGACCCCACGTGGGGTCTCGCCATCCTGACTCCTATCGTGCCCCATGAAAGGGTATTTCTCATTATTTAAACATATTTCCATCTTCACCAAGGCAGTCCCATGTGGGTATCTTGCCTTCATTAGTCTGACCACCTAAGACCTACTCTGTCGCTCGAGCATTCGAACACTGCATACACCAGACCTACATGTCCCGTGTTCCAGCTAGCCCACATCTGGGCCTACCTTACTTCATCAATTCATTCACTTCTTCTGCTGCAATCCACCTTCCTTTCTGTTCTAGTTCCAGCCTACGTTTCTATGCCAGACATCTTCGTAGAGCACATCTCAATTTCTTGGACATCTTAGGACAATTTTTCCTTTCTTACAGGCACTCAACCGTAACTTAATGTTTTAATGGATTTACATCAGCCCCATGCAAGCCTCTCAAATTGCATAGACCCCTACCTCATCATCATTCCCAGCTGGGCAACACTCCTACCTTATCATTGTTCCCAGCCACGCAAAGCTCCCAGCCATTTCATCATTTATGATCTCTTCATCCCTCAAAATCTGCATCTTTGGCACACATTCCACCAGCCAAGCTAACTGTATATGTACTCTTTACATCTGCTTCACTTACAGCTACCTTGGACATGGAGTAACCATCATTTCTCATCCGGACATCATTCCAAGTTGGACCTATTTTCATCTGCCAGGAATCTTCATCTTCAGCGTAGACTTTCCTGCTCACCGTCAATCTCGGAAACAGGACTGTTCAATCAGCAAGTTCAGACTTAATTCTTGGACATAACCACACCAAAACCTCAGCCCACATTTAGGATTATTCTCCTCTTAGTATGCCCAGAGGACGGGAAGGTCAGTAGCCATAGGTCCTTGGAGGTTTCCCCCAAAGGGTTTTTTTCCTTGCCTGCGTGCCACTGGTCACACTCTCTGGATTTGGAGAAGGTAATCACTTCACTAATTCTCTCTTTTTGGGCCAAAAATCTTACACCTACCCAGTATCCCACAGAGGGTGGGATATAGAGAAACGCCAAAGCACAAGTTATAAACATCAAGCATATACCATTCAAGTATACACAAGCACTGAGCTATGTACCACATATTAACTGGAAGGCTTTTAGCCTGAGATTCAATGGCACGGGAATAGCTCCTCCCACATCCCCTTCTTAAACCTCAGGCTTATGCGCGCTCAGCTTCGAGCATTTTGAAAGCACCCTCCATCCTCCCCTGCCTCCTCCTTCTCCAGCACTCTTGTCTCACCCTCTCCACTGGGCCTTAAATCTTACACCTACCCAGTATCCCACAGAGGGTGGGATATAGAGAAACGCCACAGCAGAAGTTATAAACATCAAGCATATACCATTCAAGTACACACAAGCACTGAGCTATGCACCACACATTGAACCATACAGTACCCCACCGCTCAATCAGAAAACAACAAACTGTGAACTGAATAAAATAATGAATTCTGCACTGCTGGTTTGGTATATAACTTCATTGTTCTTTTGGTTTGTTTTCGTAGATATTCTTTCCTTGACGTTGTGGTGCTTCTATTTCAATATGTCTATTTAACAGATAGTTCTAGAGGCGTGGATATAGTTCACTATCCACATGATGGCAGTTTCACCAGAAGTGCTGATCTGTCATACCATCTTCAAACTAAATTCTTCCCACCACACAGTCTGGATATGTCTCGGCTCTGCCCATATGATGTCAGATTTTCTTTTCTGTTGGAATAGTATGGTCTTCTTCATCGCAGCTCTGCAGCGTTGTAGGCTACCAAGTATGTCATTAGCGATTTTTAATGTTTTTTTTCTTCAAACTTCAAACCTTTCCTCAACTGCTTCTCCTCTCCCTCACGCCATGTCCAGTCTTATCAGTGGAAGATGGAACCAGAGGAAGCAAAGCCAGCTCCCAGCTTCAAGTTCTGTGTCATGTGTTGACAGAAGATGTTGAGAACGGACCCACACATGTCTTGCCTCTACTGTCTAGGGGCACCACATGACATTTCTGGCTGTGGCCTGGGTCAGACAAGGCTTCCTTCTTTCTTGGGAGATGGTGCAGTGTGAAGGTGTGGGATAAAACAGACACAACAAACCAGAAGTCAGGTGTATAAAAACGCAAACGTGTGTTATTTTATTCAAATCAGAAAATAAAAAAATACAAATAATAGACATATAGAAAGCAAAAAGTTATTCAATGTCCTGTATCCAGCAAACTTTCTAATTTCAAAAATTCCTCAGGCTTAGCTTCAGCCTTTGCAAACAAAACACAATGGAAACAAGCACACACTTCTGAGGTCCTCCTTATTTGGTAGTCAGTATTCAACAGATTCCCCTATCTATCTTTGTTACTCCAAGTGGTGGGTTTTTATATATTTCATGGATGACATCACTGTCAGGTGATCCACCCCTTTTTGCTAAAACCAGTATAGACCTCTTATTCTCAGGAGTTCCACATCAAACAGTATTTATTTATATCACGGAATTATATACCTTTGAGTCAGAGACTCGTTTACAAAGGCTTCACGTCAGAGTGTACAAGTTATAGATTTATAAAGGCAATAAGAAACAAATTGTACAATAAAAAACAAATAGCACTCAGAACAATAATCATAGGAACATCCGTGGGGATAAAAAGAGACAAACACAGTACAGAGTGATTCCTTGGTACAATAGTTACAATAACATCAACAGTAATAATGAGAATCAAAATACAATACAGAGTGAAATGCTCGATACCAGGGCTGATACAAAATGTGGCACAATGGAGGGAGAGAACAATACAGGAGGAGCAAATGCCCAGCAGTAAATTAAACCATCTAATACACAGAAAATAGCCAACAGTCTAAGTAGACATAGTCATCAGAAAACAATTCAGGGAAGGGGTTACAAGAGGCCATTAGGGACTCAACTTTAGGAGTTTTGGCTGCCTGGAATAGGGAACTCTTGGCACAGGTCTCTGAAGAACATTGGTTTAAGTATGTTAAGCTGTCACGAGGTGTCTCTTTGGCACCCTATTGGCGAGAATTCTCCTGGAAAGCAAGACTTAGGTTCTTCAGTGACCCAGCCAAATTGGCAAAGTTTATAAATGGGCCTATAGGAAATTGCTGGAGACTATGCGGGGAAACAAAGGCAGGGCATGTGGACATTTTTTGGTCATGCCCAGTGCTACGGCAATATTGGGAGGGAATAGTGGATTCCCTGGTGGAATTGATGGGGGAGGAGGCAGTCCTCACTTCAGAACTGGTACTTCTTTCGGTACCCCCAGAGGGTCTTCATATTGCAAAGGGATCCCTCCTGATCACATATATTTTGATGGCCAAGAAAGCAATTGCCAGATTATGGAGGCACAGCCACCCGCCAACTAAGCGGGACTGGTTTAAAATCATGATGGAAGTGTATATTCTGGAAAGGCTTATGGCTCGACACATGAACAGGGTGGATAAATTTGAAATTCAGTGGCGCAAATGGGTTATGTATATGTCTGTTCATGACCCTCATTTTGTCCCATAATGGCTGAGAAGAGGAATGTTAAAGAGAGGGGAGAAGGATGGGGAATTGGGAGGAAATGGAGGGAATTTTTATTTAAGCACCTGTCAAATGGATTTTTCACGAAGGTTGTTTCTGTACTGTATACTCTCTTGGCCTATACTTTTATACCATGATTATTGCATTTATCTTGAGCATCAGTTGTACCTGGCATGTGATGTACAACAAGTACTGTATCCCATTAAATGTCTTTGTATTCAAAAGCCAATAAAAATACAGTTAAAAAAAAAAGAAAACAATTCGGGGGGGCAGAAACCTGGAGGAGGGTTGGGAAGGCAGGCAAGGTTAAGTGCAGTCATAGGAGCTACTAGCTAGGGGGTGCTGCCATAGTTTAGATTTGTAGGGCCCTAACTTTAGTTCAGCAGGGAGGCCAAACTGGAGCCCTGTACATAAATGCCCGTTGGCACTGAGAAATCCTACAGAGCAGGACATTGAAGGAAGCTTTAGAGGAACTTCTCGTGTTCCTGGGAGTGGCTGCAGGTGTGAGGAGTGACTGCGAAGAAAGTGGAGTGAGGCAGAAGGTGATCTTCTTTGCTAGTAAGTGATCCTGCCCTTAAGGTTTAGCCAGTCAGTACGCAAGTAGAGGTCACATGTATGTGTGAGTGTATGGGCTTCGGTTGCTAGGTGACACGTTTGTTGCGAGCAATTTTTATTCTATTGAGGACAGTATCTGTAGCAGAGCCAGAGATAAGTATTCCGTAATCAGTGATAGAAAGGATAGAACTAGTTACTGCCAGTTGGAGGGTGCTGGGTGTCATGCAGCGCCTATGCCTGTAGAGCAACCCAATCCTCATGTTCACCACCTCACAGACCAAATTTACATGCTCCGAAATTATAGAGAGTTGCCGAGGGTAATTCCAAGGTATTTGAAGCTGCTGACTAGTTCAAGCGACTGGCAGTGATTATTGAGGATGCTGAGGTGTGTCACATTGTGCTTGTTTTGGGTGCTAGCAAATACAATAATCTTGGTCTTTTTATAGTTAATTAAGAGTTTGTGATCTGAGAACCAGGATTCAACTTCTGTAAAGCATTTTTGAAGGGCATGCTCAAGGGGAAGGGGGTTGGAGTGACATGAGTAGATTACGGCATCATCTGCGTAAAGAAGCAGATTGCTGGAGCAGACTAGAGGGAGGGAGTTGAGGAAAAGACTGAAGAGAAGTGGAATTGGAATAGATCCTTGAGGACTCCTGAGTGGATGGGTAAGCTGGAGGAGAGGGTATCCCGGATTTTGACATGCTGTGTTCACCCACCTAGATGGTTAGAGAACCAGGCGTTGGCTTTATGTGAGAGACCAATGGCAGGGAGGGCAGCAACCTGGTAGGTGTGATTGACCATGTCAAACACTTTTGTAAGGTCTGTGTACACAGACCCTACTAGGTGACCATGATCAAGGGCTTTGTGAGTGTAGTCAGTAAATTCAAGGAGGGCAGAGGTAGTACTATGACCCTTCCTGAAGCTGTGTTGCTGGTGGCAGTGGAGGTTGTACTTTGCGAGATAGTCAGATAATTGATCAGAGACGATCTTTTCAAGGGCTTTAGATACAAGGGGGGAGGATTGAGATTGGGCGGTAATTGCTGCATGAGGCTCTGTCACAACTTTTGTGGACTGGTGTTACCACCGCAGCCTTCCACTGTTGGGGGAATTGACCGAGGCAGCAGGATCGGTTTAACAGTTTGGTGAGGGGGAGTAAGAATGCATCAAGGACTAGATGCAGGAGTTTCAAATTCAGAGTACCAGTACTGTGCCTGGACTTACCCAGGACACACAGCAGGTAAGTTTTGGCTTCCTTAGGGGAGACTATCCTGAAGTGGAAGGGGGGGAGGTGTTGCCTAGCCCCTGCGTGTGTGGGGTGCTGTTAGTTGTTGAGGTGTTAGAAAGAAAGTCAGGTGGTAGGACACCACTAAGGTCTGAGAAGGCGGCATTGAAGGTGTCAGCAATTAACTGATGGTCTTGTGTGGTGGAACCGTTAAGCATGGGGGGATATTGGGCTTACCAGTGAGGTCTTTTATATTGTCCCCAAACTTTCTTCCATTCCCACAGGAGGAGGAGAGATTCTCCTAAAAGTGAGCAATTTTAGCTAGGCGAATCTCGTGGGTGCAGGTAAGTTTCTTGCCATCTTGTACCTCTGCCAGTCCAAACTTTCTTCCATTCCCACAGGAGGAGGAGAGACTCTCCTAAAAGTGAGCAATTTTAGCTAGGTGAATCTCGTGGGTGCAGGTAAGTTTCTTGCCATCTTGTACCTCTGCCAGTCCGAAGGGTTACCAGTGTCCCAGGCTTTATGTCAGAGGTTGTCCCTTGAGGCCATGGATTTGAGAAGGGCAGGGGTGATCCAGGGATGGGGTTTGCCTTTGACAGTCTGTTTGGTTTATTGGGCGAAGATGTCACAAGCTTTGCTAAAGGTAGAGATAAAGTGTGTTAAAGTTTCATCAGTGTTTGTGGCAGTGTCAGTTGGGGGCCAGTCACTTTTGAAGAGGTAGGCCTGGAATTGCTTTTGCCTACCTTTTTTGAGGGTACGGTGGTATGTCAGTTTTGGCAGGGAGTTTGGGGGAATGGTTTGACCAATGGCAAATGACTGCAGAGTGATAACTAAGCGAGTCTGTTAGAACCACTACATTAGTGAATCTCTCAGGATGGTTAGTCAGTATAAGATCTATTAGGGAACTATTTCCATTTATGTAGTTGATTTTGGTTGGGGAGGAAACAAAGACATACATGTTCATACATGTTATCTTTTCTAGCTTAGACTCAACTCCTCTTTTCTTAGTTAAGGGGGTTTATGTTAAAGGGGTTTTATGTTTCCATTTTATTTCATCTCAAAAGACAGTTTTAATAATTGACATAGCCTTCGACGTAGACACAGCACTTTAATATTTTATCACCTATTTTAACTCAGCCTGCGATGTTCATGCTCTGTTCAAGAAACGTAAGATCAAGGGTGTCAATAACCCATGGATGACACTAGGCCTCCTTACACAAATGAAATCTCGAGACCAGCTCTGATATCGTGCTAAGGCTACTGGCACCCAAACTGACATCCAGTCCTACAAAACAGCGAGGAATGCATGCACCAGAGCAGTCTGCCATGAGAAGGCTAACTATTACAGGAACGCCTTAGCCAGCACCTGGAATGATGGGAGTAAATTCTTTGCTGAAGTGACTGGAAAGGATCCCAAAACAACACCCACAATGTTGAATATAGATTGTACCATCACTTTTGACCATGTAATCATTGCCAACGTATTTAACACCACTTTTGCTGACCATAGTCATGTGCTACCCCCTAACTATTTTGATCCCACCACAGTCAACTCGGCTCCTGTTAGTTCAGGTTTGCCACCAGGGCACCCTCCTTTCCATTTCAAAGCAATCCCGGAAAGCCTAGCCAAAAAATACATTCTTAAAGTGCCTGGAAAGTCTAGGGTCAGTGGTGATTCACTGGATATGAAACTTCTTGCCCTCACCATTGATGAAATCCTGCTCTCACTAACCAAAATCCTCAACTGTTCCCTCATGCTCTCCCAGTTCCTCCAAAAGTGGAAACTGGCAGTGGTGATTCCAATCCATAAAAGCAGTGACAAGACTCTCACTAACAACTACAGGCCTATATCCATCCTCCCTCCTCTATCCAAAGCATTGGAATGGATAGTGGCTGATCAGCTCATGGAGTACCTTGTAAAATACAGCCTACAATGTTCCCAGCAGCATGACTTCCGCAAAGGGCACAGCACTATCACGGCACTCCTCGAGTTCACCACACATATCCATCATGCACTTGATCAGGGCCAGTTGGTCGGTGCCTCTTTTATTGACCTGACTAAGGCATTTGACACTGTAAGTCATTCCATTCTCCTCGAACAATTATCCCTCCTTGGTCTTTCAAGTGAAACTACTCTCTGGTTTCAAAGCTACCTCAGTAACCAGACCCAACAGGTCAGGATTGGTGAATTCCTCTCGTCATTCCTACCAGTCCACTCTGGAGTACCCCAAGGTTCTATCCTGGGTCCCTTGTTATTCAGCATATTCCTGAACAATTTCCCTGCCTCCTGCCATGACAGAATGTTACTGCATGCAGATGATGCAGTAATCTTTACTTGCCACACTGACCCCACCTCCTGTCTTAACTACAGAAAAGTTTCACAGACGCAGAAGACTGGTTTTGCTCACATAAACTCATCCTTAACCACAAAAAAACTAAAACAATGTTGTTTCATGGAACCCACAACAAGTACAATGACCATGAGCTTATAATTAACAACCATGAAGGTGTCGCCCTTGAGCAAGTGGATATGTTTAAATATCTGGGCCTGACCCTTGACTGCTCCCTCTCGTATACCAAACACACTGACAATGTCGCTAAAACTGTGAACTCCTGCATAGGGCTACTATACAAGCATAAACATTGCCTAACGGCTGAAGCCATAAACCTTGCAATCCAGAGCTCTGTTATCTCAGCTATTGACTACGGGCTTGTTATCTATGGATCTGCTATTGATACTGCACTCCGGTGCATAGCTGTAGCCCTTAATAAGGCATGTAGACTCCTTATTTCAGCTGCCCGCCTTTCTCACACATGACATTTACGAGCAGGCTAACTGGCTTTAGCTATCTGGCAGGCTAAAGTACCAGACCTGCATCCTAACTAAGAAGACATCACTGGGCCTTATGCCCCCTTGAGTCCAATCAATACTGACACTGCAGAGTGTCTGCCATGTAACTAGAAGATCGGACAGTCTAACCTTTACAATACCTTGCTGCCGGACCTCTCAAGCTCAGCATTCTTACCTTGTCAGAGCCTCCACCTGGTTCAACTTGCTACCTACAAAAATCTCCAACATTGCCACGATTGGTGTTTAAAGTGTAAACTACGTCAGCACCTCGTGACTAGTGCCTTCTGTGATTGCTTCTTATAATCCCCTCCAGGCATACTACTCACAAGCATCCCTCCTCACTGCCTCAGCTCCTCCTCCTCCCCTATGGCCCATTACTGGGTATAGGATGAATCTGTCTCCTGTTCCTTTTCATCCCCCCATTCCTCTTCCCTTGCTATTTCCCACCTAACACATACCCAACGCAATGCCCTTCCTATTTCTCCCCTCCTCCCTCTCTCTCTCTCTCCCCCATACCACCCCCTCACTACCACTCTTCTTTCTCTTTTCTCACTAACCCACTCCTAACAAAGCTTCACTGAGCCGCCTATGACTCGTACTGTATAATTAACTCACAACACAATTCCTTGACAATGCCTTTGGCTGCTATTATTGTAACCTTACTTGTCTTTTTTATTTGTAAGTTCCATTGTAATGGACATGTTATGTTTTGTACTTTATTGTCCTTATTGCCTTGATGTGGAACCTTTGTAAAAGAGCCCTCTGCTCAAAGTTGTCATCCGAAATACAAATAAAATAAAAAAATAAGATAGTAAGTCCTTGGTACACCTACTATAACAACCTCCATTGTCCACATTTACAACCAGTCCCTCTGCACTGGCTCCTTCCCCTACAGCTGGAAGCCAGCCTTGGTTGTCTGTCTTCATAAAGGCGACCCTAGTGATCTGCCAACCAACTACCACCCCATATCTCTGCTACTCATTCTCGCCAAGGTAGTCAAATGTTTGGTCAGCAGGTAGCGCTCTAATTTTTACTCTAGCTCTGTCTTCCAGACACCATAACAGTCTAACTTGTGACTCAACCACTCTACTTCTCGTCTTACAGTCGTCGATCATATACACTCAAATATAGACAGGGGCATGGGCATTGGGGCTACAGTCATAGATCTCACCAAGTCTCCTGAACAGCCTTGTGGCCTCTGGAGTCTGCTCCCCAATGATCAACTGGTTCCAATTCTATCTGTCCTGTTGAACCCAGTTAGTCAAATTAGGCACAACCCGATCACCCTTCTGCCTAATCATCCTTGGGGGTCTTGCTAGGCTGTGTCCTGAAACCTCTTCTTTTCAGAGTTATCAATGACTTCCCCATGGCTCTCTCTGCTTGCAACATTTACAAGCATGCAGAGCAGAAAACACCATAATCTGTATGTCTGGTCTTTCTACCTGCTCCATTGAGCAGACCCTGCAGCAGCACTTCTAAACAGTGCAAAAATAATTTCAAGATAATTGGCTAACCATGGACAAAAAGAAAACAGTCCCCATGCTGTTTGGCTCCAGACAATGGATAAATTCTCCCTCCTCCACACTGAACCTGCGCTCACTCTCCAGGGTGACCTCCTGGACTCTGTCACCACATATAAATACTTAGGCCTTCACTTGAACCAGCACCTCGACTACTCTGGGCATGTAACACAGGCAGTAGCCTAGTGTTCTGCAAAATGTGGAGCTCTTTACAGGGTAAAGAGCTGCCCATTACTAAATACCAGGCAGTGTACTGCAGTGGTTTAGGGCTCTGAGTTGCAAACCTAGCGACTTGGGTTTGAATGCCACAGTCCCGTTTTGTACTTTATTGTCCGTATTGCCTTAATGTGGAACTTTTGTAAAAGAGCCCTCGGTTCAAAGGTGTCATCCGAAATACAAATAAAAAAAAATTATAAAAAAATAAGATAGTAAGTCCTTGGTACATCTACTATAGCCACCTCCATTGTCCACATTTACAAGGGGAGGGAAAGGTATGCCTATTTGCAGATGATACAAAGATCTGTAACAGAGTTGATACACAAGGGGGAGTAGAAAGGATGAGAAGGGACTTGGCAAGGTTGGAGGAATGGTCAGACATATGGCAACTTAGATTCAATGCAAAGAAGTGCAAAGTAATGCACCTGGGAAACAAAAACCCAGGAGAAGAGTACACAATAGCAGGGGAGGTACTAACAGCAACAAAAATGGAAAGGGATTTGGGGGTAGTCATATCAGATGATCTAAAGGTTGGTAAGCTATGTGAGAAGTCAGTAAGGAGAGCCAGGGGGATACTGGGATGCATAGGAAGGGGCATCACAAGTAGAAAAAGGGAAGTGGTTATCCCTCTGTACAGACAGTTGGTGAGACCCCATCTGGAGTACTGTGTACAGTTTTGGAGACCTCATCTACACAAGGACATAGACAGGATGGAAGCAGTCCAGAGGAGGGCAGCTAAAATGGTGCAGGGTCTGCATCAGAAACCATATGAAGAGAGACTGAGAGAGCTTAATATGTATACCCTTGATGAAAGGAGGGACAGGGGGACATGATAGAAACGTTCAAGTACCTCAAGGGAATCAACAAAGTCCAGGAGGGTAGCATCTTTCAGAAAAAGAGATGTGTAAGAACAAGGGGACACAATTTAAAGATAGAGGGAGGACGGCTCAGGGGTAATGTGATGAAATTTTTTTCACGGAGAGAGTGGTGGTTGCATGGAACTGCCTTCCTGGGGAGGTTGTTGGGGCTAAAACAGTGGGGGAATTCAAACATGCATGGGACAGACACAAGGCAATTGTAGTGGGGGTGGTAGGAAGTAGGCTGTTGGTTAACTAGAATCTGCAGCTTATCCAGTAGGTAGGGAAATGGGCAGACTGGGTGGGCCAAGTGGTCCTTATCTGCCGTCAAAGTCTATGTTTCTATGTTGCATACTGTGTGACCCTGAGCAAGTCACTTAACTTCCGCGTGCTCCTGCTCCCAGGTCCCACCTGGAAACAAGCTTCGGCTTAATGTGCCTTTCCTGGTTAAACAATTTCCCCTTTCCCTTACCGGGAAACAGGTGGTTGAATGCTCAGTCTTACCCCTGTTGAACTGTGGGGATGTTATCTACTCTGGAACCTCCCCCTCTGTGCTAGCTAAACTTACCACACTGTTTAATGACCTATGTAGATTTGTCCTGCCAGTACCCACCACTGCTTTATATATAATGATCTAGGATGGGCCCTTCTCCCTCTGAGACGCTTGCTACACACCACTTTGGTGAGTGCCAAATACTGGGTAGGCAAACAGCCCAGCAACCTCTTAGATCTCCTCTAACTTAACATATTCATTCATTTGGCTTAGATGAAGGATACCAGCCACTTATCCCACACTGTATGTGTATTCTAGGGCATGCCTCTATCAGCTATAGGCGCCACAACATATGGAATAGCCTCCTTGTCAAGATCACTACCTCGCCTAACTTCCAGTTGACTATGATGTTGATCAAGGTGCATTACAACTCACAGCTGTCCTGCCACAACTGCACTAGACACTCCCTTGGACCCCTCGCCCAAAGACAGTAAGACTTGGGATGTGGAGCAAGTAGCTCATCATAGGCTCTGCTGCCTCAGTCATGAGTGTTTGGTATGTAAAGTAATCACTGCTTTGACACCTTAGATATTTCTGCTCTAATTACTGTTGTAACCCCCCTATAAATGGGGTTCCCAAAAAGTCTTCCTTGAGCTTGCCTATATACTCACTGCCAGGCTGGTGTCCTGCATTTTAGCAGTTTAAATGTATTGCCAGAGTGCCTGTATAGCCTCTGTGTACTGTCTCTTTAAGAGCTGCCTGGATTGCGGTCATAATTAATCTGGGCTGGAGCCCTGTTAAAAGATGGACTTGTTTGCTGATCATTTATTAGAATAGTAATAATATTGCAGTTTGTCTAACCTGACTCCTTTGCAGCATGGACATTTCTGTTTATCTCCACCATCTTGGTCCTGGACTGCTAAAATTGGCCAATCAGTACCTTTGGGAACTCTAAAATGGAGCCTGTCCCCAGGGGCTTTGTGGGAGCAGAATTATGTAGGAATTGTAGTTTTGGGCTTTTGGCACCTAATTGAACCTGGAGGGGGAGCCCTTGTTGTGACTGACAGAGGAATCAGCCAACCAAACCTTTTGGATCCTGGGGAAAGACCCAGACTGCTTGCAGTTTTAGCTCAGATCTGAACTGGGAAGTGAAGGAGTAACAGCTTGAGATAGTCGAGCAGTAATCCTGCATAGATTCACGCGGGAGAACTGTGAAAGGGCTGAGTTTTGGCCTGCCTGTCTGCCTGCTGTCCCTGAGAGGGAAATTAAAAGTTTATTCGGACTGAATCCGAATTGTGAGGATGATTTAAGCCACAGAATTGTGACCAGGCCTTAACCTGAAGAAGACCGAAGATTTGCTGAATGCGATCAGCCTGTCAGGATTTCAACCACCTTTCAACTCCCAGTTTGTGAAGAGACTCTATAATTGCAACCGGATAGCAATCTGCCTGGTCCAGCAGAACTTCTTACAGTACATGTAAATGTGCTGTGTGCTGTTAGTGGGTCGTGATTTGATTCCCCACTGTGTGCTGAACTGTGTTCTGCTTGCTGGAGGCTGCATCCAGCTCCAATGGACTAAATCCGTTTGCATCTCCATTTGGCCTGGGCCTTGCCATACTGACCCAGCCAGACTACCCGCCACACAGAGAAAGCCATTGACGAGAGACCTGCCTGGGGATCAGCCTCTTGCTCGACGCCTTGAACAGGAACAACACCTCGGCGATTCGTGTGGGCCCTGCTTCTCCTGGCACTCCAGCTCAACAACCTGCAGTCTCGATTTCGTCTTGCCTGTGTCCTGTATTGGGTTTGGTGAGTAAACATCATGGTAGCTCCCTGCAACAACAGCTAAATCTAAAGTGTTGTCATCTGATTGCTTTGTTGTCCTTTCCTTCACGAACTGAGCCCTCCAGCTCCAGATTACAAATAGTGTATATTGTGCATGTTGCTTTCTTCCATCACAGGGCCCCAACCAGCTGTGATGCCGGCCTACCCCGGGCAACGGTCCTGGCTAGCCCACCTTTTTCCTACTTGGGCACCCAGAGTGTGTGACTGTGTAGGGACTCTGAAGTGCATGCATAATTGTCTGATTGATTTAGCCTTTAAGCCAATCAACCTGATTACACCCCTCCCTTGTTCAAGTCCCCTGAATAAATCAGATCTCTTTTTGCATTTAACCTGACTGTGGTTCCAGTTTGTGCCAAGAGTACTGTACTGTTGCTATTTGCTGTGCATAACCTTGTTTTACAGGGGGTCCCCAGGGTCGAGCTAGAGGAACTAACCCTGGTGGTAAGTGCAAACAGTGTGGGTACTTGTGTGGTGTATCAGGGGTATTGTGAAAGTGATTATTGTATATTGTTCAGGCCACTAGAAGGGAAAGAGGGGGGTTACAGTGTCCTGGAGGGATGTGCCCAGGTTAGCTTGACCACTAACAACCCTGACCTCCGGGTGGAGGCACCTGTTTCAGTACCCAGGCCCCTTAACCTGCTACTAGCCAAGCAGGCAGGGGTAGTAGCTCTTGCGATAGTGCCACCTAGGGGTTACACTGTTAATGTAATAAAGCTTACCTGAACAGTTCACCTGTACTGTATATACCTTCCCCTGTAGTCATCTGGGGGTGACATTGTGAATGTACCGACATACGCTTTGTACCTGTGTACCTTTGTGTTATGTATTCTTGTAACTGACTGTAAGCATTCCCTATGCCATCCCATGTTCCCTCCCCTTCCCCAGGTTGTAACTAGAAGCGAGCCTCCTGAGTTCTATTTGTTTACCTGGTAAAATACATGTTTTGTTTTTTTTTATTAGTACTTTTTCCCTCCACCTTTGGGACACTGGCAGGTGGCTCTGGCCCCTCCCTTGGAAGGGACTCATCTCTGTGGCAGGCATCCCCACACCAGTCCCACCTGGCAAAACTCCCATGGGTTGTGTCCCACACCCCTGTGACAGGAACCAGTGGCGAGGAACGTCAGCTTTCCCCCCACCACTGGAAGCCAACATCTAGATTGCCAAGGGGCCTGTGTGGGCGCAGCCTGCCATCATGGAGCCTGCCAGCTCTATTCTTTTCCCTCCGGTTTTCTGCCCTAGACCCATGCACGTGCAATGGGCTGGTGACTGTCTATGCCTCTGCACAGGCAGTCTACACTCTGTGCATGGGTCCATCCCTATTCTAAGCATCGCGCCTTTGCTGATCCCAGCCTCCGCTGGGTGTCAGTCTACAGCGTGCTGCTTTGTCCCCCCCCTTCCCCGAGGAAGGAGAGCTGTCATCAGACGCTTGATCCTTCCTTGCCTGTCCAACCCCCGAATGACCCAAGTCCGTTCCCGAACCCGGGTCGCTGCTGTGGCATGAGGTGTGGCATCCAGCGCCACAACCCTTAGTGCCACCGGGCTAGCTGTAAAATATATTTTAAATAAATGTTGCTAAGCTAGGTGGTGCACCAGATTTGCATTATCCCTAAAACCCAGGAAGCTCCCCTAATAGAGTTAGTTGGTGGTACTCTGTAGACTCGGGGGCAAACTGTGCAGGCCTGAAACAGGGCTGTTGTAGTTAAAGCAGTCATTGAGTGCAGTATGCTAGCAGCAACTGATATAGAGCAACACAAATTGTAATCCAAACCCAAACCTGAATGTGCAGGCCTTCTGACTGAGCTACTGTATGCCCCTGCATCACAGTCCTTGTACTGCTCGTGGCTTCCAGTGAACCCACAGACCCTGATCATCCCAACTACTAGCTAAGTTATGTGCAACTGTTGCAGAGCCTGAGCTCTATGTGTTCGTGGTTGGTGCAGAGCCAAACTTCTCATGGCAGACATCAGTCCATTGCTTTCTTGAGATCAGTCATTGCTTACCTCCAGGATGTACAGGCAGAACAGCACAGGAAAACAGAAATGCTGTCTGTGTGTACACAACAGTCACTGCACGTGGTAGGCTTTTGCAGGAGTGAGCTATGTGAATGCCTCTTTGAAATAATCCCACCCTCTGCCAAGTATCCCTCCCGCCTCCCCATTGCTTCCTGTGTCTGTTTCTCTTTCAAATAATCCCACCCCCTGCCAAGTACTCCTCCCCATTTGCATCCCATGGACGATCCTGTTCTCTGCCAAATATCCCTTCCACCTCCACCTCCCCATTTGCTTTCCATACCTGTGGAAGATCCCACCCTCTGCCAAGTACCCCTCCCCATTTGCGTCCCATGCCTTTGGAAGATTCCACCCTCCTGCAAGTATCCCTCCCACCACCCATTTACTTTCCATGTCCGTGGAAGATCCCGCCCTCTGCCAAGTATCCCTCCCACCTCCCATTTGCTTCCAGTGCCTGTGGAAGATCCCATCCTCTGCCAAGTATCCCTCTCACCTCCCCATTTTGTATCTTGTGCCTGTAGAAGATCCCACCCTCTACCGTCCCTCATAGTCTTTTTTATTTTTGTTTTACACCTTGCAAAAGAGAAAATGGTCCATCAATGTCTGTTGGCGCTGCCTCCGCCTGCCACCATTACCCTCCTCCCCCAGCACTGACCACCCTCTAATACACTTAACTTACCTACTAGGGGTCCAACACTGTAATCCTCTCTGGACTGGAAACACATCTTCGCTCTTTAATGCTGGGTTGGGAACTGAGGAAATCAGGTAAGCTGTGGTCAGTGTATTTCAATGTGTTGTGAACTTGTACTGATAACGTGGTCATTTTTTAATATTTTGAGCCCCATTTGTCAACATCGCCTTCTTTGGGACCACACCTTATGAACAAGGTAGGTGAAATTTTTCACATCCGACCTGATAGGCGATTTCGCAGTTACTCCGTGAAATCACCTTTTGGGCAAGATTTGAAAATTTTCACCTACTGGGTTCACAAGGTGGCTTCATAAGAAGGCTATGTTGAAAATGTGGGGTCAAAATATCAAAAAACAAACAAAAAAAAAAAAACACGAAAGTTATGAAGGTATGTTAAAATTTTTCAGCACTCGTCATGTTCTGAAGGAAGGGTCATAAAATGACTGCTGACAATTTCGAGTTAAAATGTCACAAAACAATGAAGTTACGAAGAAATGTTGAATTTTTTCAATATTTATTTATTTATTTGTCCCCGGTATCACTTCCTGTGTATCAGGGGCTCCGGCCCTCTGCCCCGCTCGCCGCCCCTTCATGCTAGCCTTATGCCACCGGGCGGGTGCTCCCTCCCTAAGGAACAAGGTCTCTTGCCCTGGCTTTGCCCCCCAGGGTGAGGCCATGGGAGTGGGCCCCCCCCCAGCGGACATTAGTCTCAGCGGGAGCAGAGGCGGGGGCCATCATGAATGGGCCCGGGATTTTTAGTATGTGGAGATCCCCTGGGGGCCGGAACATGCACTGATGCCAGCATCCACCCCGCCCCCTAACGTGTACACCAGCAGTAGCGGTACTCCCAGCCTCCATCAGAGGTCCGTATAGCGCCAGACACTCTTACCCCCTCCCCCCAGAGAAGGAGAGCAGTCCCTGGGACGCTCAATCCTTCTCCCCCTGGCAGTCCTCTGACTCATGGGTCCGTCACCGAACCCGGGATGTTGGCGCCGCAAGGGGACACCTTGTTGCTGTGCCGGCAGGTCAGGGTTTTTCAATGTTTACTCATAACACTGCAATATGTGTAGATTGTGGCCTTCTATTTTCAACATAGCCCTCTTGTTACCTTACCTCATGAACATGACCGGTGTCATTTATCAGCTCTCTTCAGAAACATGTTTTCATACTTGCTCCTCACATTTAGAAGGAGATTTAAAAAAAATTATACTTGTGATTATAAGGTGAGGGTCATAAAAAGACACTGTTCAAAAATTGGGGTCAAAAAACAAGGACGATATGAGGAAACATTGAATTTTTTTGCAGATATTGGCCTCAAATGTGCACATAAGCCCCTTTGTTACCCCACTGGATTAACATAACAGGTGTCATTTTTCAAATCCTTTTTGAAACATATTTTCACAGTCCCTTTGTGAAACCACCTTTTGAACAGGATTTAAAAAATCCTCCTGTCTTGATCATAACATCAGGTCATAAAAAGACTGCTGGAAATTTGGGGTCAAAATGTGGAGAACCCACTGAAAATTAGATATTGCCTCAACTGTCCTTTGCTGGGTAAATACAATCTAAAAATGTGTAAAAAAGTACGATGCTACTGAAACTGAAATATTGCATCTGTCTCATCTGGTCTAACTTGTCCTGAGCCAGCTCCTTCATCCTGTTGAAGGAGAGGTCATAAAAAGACTATGTTGAAAATTTGCGGTGAAAATGTGAAAAAACAACTAAGTTATGAAGAAAAAATGAATTGTTCCAACATTTACTCATAACTTTATTTTTGCAGATTTTGGCCGTCTAATGTTCAAGATATCCCTTGTGTTACCTTACCTTATGAACATGACAGGTGTCAGTTTTCAAATTCTCTCTGAAACATGTTTTCATAGTTGCACTGTGAAATCACCTTTCAGATGGGATTTAAAAAAAAAATCCACCTGTCTTGTTTATAATGTTTGGTCATAAAAAGACTATGTTGGAATTTGGGGTCAGAATGCGGAAGCCCACTGAAAATTAGATATTGCCTCTCAGCTGGCCTACAGTCTAAAAATATGTAAAAGCAGGGCACCACTGAAAATGAGCTATTACATCTCATCTGGTCTGTTCTGGGTAAATATATAGTAAAAATGTGTACAAGCAGGACCCCAGTACAACAAAGTCCCCACTGAATTGTGCATCTGTGTGTTGCTGTATCGTGGGAAAAATTCATTGTAAAAGCTGGACCCCACTGAAAATGTAATTTGCCTTTCAGCCAGGCTATCCTGGGTAAATACATTATAAATATGGGTAAAAACAGGGCCCCAGTGAAAACAAGATATTACATCTCGGCTGTGGTAAATACAGTGTGAAAACTGGGAAAATCAGTATCTCACTAAAAACAAGATAGCATCTGAGCTATGCTATCCTGGGCAAATACAGTGCAAAAAAATGTGTCAAAGCAGGACCCCACTGAAAACGAGATATTGCTTCTCAGCTAGGTTATCCTGGGTAACTATACTGCAAAACTGTGTGTAAAAGCAGAACCCCTAAAAAGGAGTTGTTGTTATCTAAGGTGGTCTGCCCTAGAAAAAAGCATTACAAAGTCAGGACCAGGGACCACACTGAAAACAAGATATCGCATCTCACCTCTGCTGTCTTGGGTAAATGCACTATAAAACTGCGTAAAATCAGGATCCCATTGCAGATGATATATTACATCTCATCTGATCTGTTTTAAGTAAATACAGAGTAAATATATATAATGCGTGGTAGAACATTGTTATATACTGAAATGTTTTTTTCACGGTTGTTATACCATTGCTGTGACGTCACTTTGTTGTTAACCAACCGATGGTACATCACATCAATGGTATAACAATGAGGATCACGCTGTGCATGTGTGCTACACGATGCAATGGCCTTCCTGAAATGGCTGTGGTGGAGAGAACTTGACGCACAACAGAGCGGCGGTGTCAGAAAAAACTTAAACGAAAGGTACCTGCTTCTTCTTTTTCACTACCCATGGGACCGTACACTATAAAATATAATGTATGGTTCGTATATTGGCAACCAGTTTGTTTAACCATCTCAAGGTTGCCATGGCAACTTTAACCTCTTGAGCTTCGTTCTCGAGGTTTACATGGTCACCATGGCAACCTCTAGACAGTTAAACCTGTTACCTATATATAACCATACATTATCCTCCATGTATAAACAGGACCCAGTACAACAGCATGCAAGCAAACATCCAGCACTGGCAAATGCTTGTTTTTTTCCCCGTTTCTATAGGGAATGCACACTGTTTCTTAGGCAGTTGGCTGTCAAGAAATACAGTGTACACTCTTAGCAGTAAAGGTCTTGCTCTCTCTGTGCAGGGGTTCCAGATACTGGGAGGCTGTCCTAGGGCCAAAATCAAGCTTTTCAGCCAGTTTTCACAAAACACAGCTCTTGGAGCAAGCTCCTCTCTCTCGAAAATGGAGACTAGACCCATCTGAGCACTGGCATTGGCCAGGCTCACTCTGTCCGAATTTCTTCTCCCCATTGCCTCACTCTGGGGTGGAGTTGTGTAACAGTAGCTCAAGTCCCAACTCACTGACTCATTCGTGCCAGCTTTAATGCCAGTATCTTCAATAAAAATGACTTAATACTGAAAAAAAGGCTTAATAGTTATCCAGGAGAAAGCAGTAAGGCGGGGGTGGGGTGGGAGATATAAGGGCAATAAACCTGACTAGACATTAGGTCCCAGAGTAGGACAGGGTAAAATAGGGGCAGCCTGGATGCAATAATGGTCTTTTTCTGCTGACATTTTCTTTGATTCTGTGAATAATCAGTTTGCTTCAGTCCGAGTAGTCTTTGTATCTTCTCGGCTGGTTGGCTGTCGGTATGTCCTGTGAATTCCAGCAAGACTTAGAGGGTCATTTAATCTCACTTTTTTTTAAAAATCTTTTGGTAACCGGGTAAGGCCCACTAGGCACAGGTGCCTGTTTTCAGGGGTGACCCTGGAGCACTTGGAAGGTTAAGTGACTTGCTCAGTCACGCAGTATGCAAGTGGAGGTTGTGGGAATTAAACCCAGGTCTTCTGGATGTACCAGGCTCATTCACAGCTCGTTACTCTAACCTCTAGGCTATATTTAACCTCCTTGAGCTATCCTTAGTCCCCCGCTAACTCACTTAACTTCTCTGAGCATTCTCTAACCTTCCCCAATCTCACTTAACCTCCCTGTGTGTGCCTAATGGCTAGTGTTGCTTCATGGCTTGCAAAGTGCTCTGGGGTTCAGTGTGTATGAAAGGTGCTCATAAAACAACATTTCTTTCCTTTCCTTTCCTAAATGTAGTATTTTTTCAGAGTTTACCCCATACTGTCAGGGGCTCTTTAAAGAAATGTTGTGTTTTAATTAATTGGATTGAGAGAAATAAAAAATCCCCCACCTCGCAGGATGTCTTAATAAAACTGTGAGAAATTTAAGAATGCCAGCAGTATAGATATCAGAATGAATGCTGAATAGTAACTTAGATACTTTTTGAGTCAGATCTTGATAAGGGATGTTTTCAGTATGGGCTTTTACATGGATCACCTACATTAGTCTCTTAATGTAAGGCCTAGAACGTTTTGGCTTACGTCGTATAAACACATGGAAACTTGTAAACAGTTGGGGATTTCCCATCACACTGGTCAGTTGGAATTAGAGCCTTTCACAGAAACATAGACAATGAGTGCAGAAAAAGACCATTAGTCCATCCAGTCTGCCCATAAAACCGTGACAAACCCATGACCTATTGTCCATATAGTGCTCTAACCCACACTATCCACTCTCATGTTCCCCGCCCTACCGCTACCACCCTGTGCAACCACTAAGCCCTTCACTCTGTGCCAGCCATGTTTGAAACCATTGATAGCTTTGGTGCCTACCACATCAGCTGGCAGATCATTCCACAGCTCCACCACCCTTTCTGTAAAATTAAACTTTCTCACTTGCCTCTTGAACCCCCATCAGTTTCCACTTGGGACCCTGTGTTTTTGATCTGGTACTTATGCTAAATAGTTCCTTGCAGTTTATCTTGTTCATTCTTGTCAGGAATTTGAAGTTCTCAGTATTTTTTTTTTATATATATTTATCTTACTTTTTGCCTCCTCCACTGTCCGTCGGAGCTCCGCCCTGATCACGGTGCTCCCGAGACTTCCACTGCCTAATGAGCCCCTCGCTCCCCCTGGCTTACCCCCCAGGAGGCGGGGCATGGCACCATGACTGGAACCAGTACCGTGGAACCGTATCTGGTTGGGGGAACCCTTGGCCAGGCTGCTGATAGAAGCTCGGGGGCAGGGCGCCATAGAGACGTCTGGTAGAGAGGGATTTTGCCCCTTTAGGCTGGGGCAGAGACGTGCAATGACGCCTGTGTCTGTCCCGCCCCAGTGCCCCTTGACTGTGCATCAGTGCTAGTGTGATACTCCCAGCTCCGCTAGGTGTCACACCCGCACCAAGTGCAGGAACCTCCCACCCCCCAGAGAAGGACTGAGCAGTCCTAGGGAAGCTCAGTCCTTCTCCTCCCAGCCGGCTCTCTGACGACCCGGGCTCGTTCCTGAACCCAGTTCGCTGTCGTTGCAAGTGGAAATCCAACCGCTATGCCAGCGGGCCGGCTGAAGTTCTCTGTCTTATTTTCTGTCTCTCATCTGGCCTCCAACAAGTACATGTTATGTGTCTTAAGCTGATCCTCATAATATCTGCCCTGCTGGCCCTGAATCATTTTGGTCACCCTATGTTGCATTGTCTTTCCTTAGGTGAAGACTCCAGAACTGAGCACAGTACTCCAGGTGGGGTCTCACCAGTGCTCTATAGAGAGGTATCAATAGCTCCTTCCTTCTTGCTGTTAATACCCCTTCCTATACAACCCAGCATCCTGTCTGTCTTACTGTAGGCCTTGTTACACTGTCTTGATTGTTTTAGTGAGTCACTGATGATGGCCCCTAGGTCTCTTTCCTTAGCAGTCATGCCCAGCTTTACCCCCCATCCAGTACTCTGTCCTGGGGTTTTTGTTCCCTGCTTGAGAGAAGAGGGAGTGATGAAAAGCCATTGGTCACATAGGGTGAGTGGCCACATACAGTGTATAGGGCCTACGGGCAGACTGGACGGGCCTAGCAGTCCTTATCTGCCAACAATTTCTATGTTTCTGTGTCAAGCCTTTGCAAGTCTCTGTGAATCTCCCTAACCTTCTCCTCACTGGCTGCCCTGCCGCAGAGCTCAGTGTCGTCTGTGAATAGACACATCGTGCTCTAGATTCCTTCTCCCATGTTGCCGATGAATATATTGAAAAAGACTTAGACCCAGGAGGACCGATCCTTGTGGCACCTCACTGGTGCCCACCTTTCTTCTGATATAACTCTGTTATATAGTTGGTGTAAATTGTAGGGCCATACCCTGCATCACTTACCAAGCAGACATGATGGACTGGGTGGTCTTCTTTTGCTGGCTCTTTTCATATGTTCGTATGTTAAAGAGACTTACCAGTCTCGGCCCCTGCTCCTGAAATATAGGTGCCTTACCTCATCAGACTGCTTTTAATGCGTAGATGGCCCAACATAATCCCTTTGTTAAAAAGTAGTATAACAGCCGGCCCACCAGCACAGTGGCAAGGCGTCCACTTATGGCACAGACATCCTGGGTTCGGTGATGGACTTGGAAGCCGGAAGGATTGAGCATCCCGGGGACTGCTCTTCCTCTCCGGGGAGGGGAAGTTGAATGTCCGGTGCATTGCGGATCTCTGGCGGAGACTGGGGTACTGCCGCAGCCAGCGCCATACGTCAGGGCGCAGGGTGGACGGTGGTCATCATTGCACATCCCAGCCCCTGGGATCCCAGCAGAGAAAGAAAATGCTGGCCCCCGATCATGACGCTGGCCCTGCTGCTGTCCTGCTGCCTACCTTTGTCTGCTGGGGGGGTCCCGTTCCCATGGCCCTGACCCAGGGGCAGTCCGGGTCTCACCTACCCCAGTGTCCATTGGGAGGGGGTGCCTGCCCGGTAACCCTGCTCCATGGGGGGTAAGCCTGGGGCATGAGGGAGTGGCGAGTGGAGTGGGACTGAGCCTCAGGGAAGGTGGGGCTGGTAAAAAAAAAAAGGGCCTTGCTAGTCAACCAGTGCCCACGTTTCATCACCAAGTGGCCATTATAATATAAAAAACTGATCAGAAAGCCACCACCCATAGACTTTAATGGAGCGTATCTCCGCACTCTCCCTAGAATCGTTTCATAACTTGGCAGAGCATGGGTGGCACTTAGCACCGGGAGGTCCTTGGGACCTGGTTTACCTAATTTCATGAGTGATACTACTTTTTAACAAAGGGATTATGTTGGGCCATCTACACATTAGAAGCAGTCCGATGAGATAAGGCACCTATATATCAGGTGCAGGGGCTGTTCAGTTTACTTTGGTGGATCTCTTTAACCACAACCCTCTGCTGTGTCCCTTCCAACCAGTTTCTCACCCACCAGTGCCCTTCATTGCACCCAGACCCTCTAGCTTCTTCAGCAACCTTCTGTGAGGCACAGAGTCAAAAGCCTTGCTAAAATCGAAGTAGAGTAAATCCATAGCATTGTCCTTATCCACTACCCTTGTTATCCAATCAAAGAAAACTACAATCTGACAAGACCGCTGCAAACCTGTCCTGTTTACAATCCTGGAATCCATTGCTCTCCAAGTAGTCCAGGAGGTCCTCTTTGACTAGTGTCTCCATTAATTTAGCCACAGTAGAGGTAAGACTGACAGGTCTGCAGTTACCTGTTTGATTCTTGTCCCCTTCCCTTATGGAGCGGGACTACATCTGCCGCCCTCCAGTCTTTTGGAACTCCTATGAATTGAGCTATTAAATAGTCCTACCAGGGGTTCAGTTAATTCCATTGCCAGTTTCTTGAGCACCCTGGGATGCATCCCATCTGGACCCAAGACCTTTTCTATCTTTAAGGCTGCTAGACCTTTCCAAACTCGTTCATTGGTAGATACTTGCTGCCTCATCTCAGGGATCCCCTTTAGAGACACCTTAATGCCACTCTCTAGTAAAGGCCCTTTCAAACATCATGAAGTCTTGCGGTATTCTGACAAGTGCAGTTAGCCTCAGCCTTTAAACTGCCCCGGAGAACAATGGGTTAACTTTTCTATGCAAGGCATACCTGTAGAATGTTCATCTCGAGCTCGGTTGATGTCTCTGCCTGTTGTTATTCGAACTGTAACCATCAGATTCTTTACTCCGCCTCACTGAACAGTCGCTCCGGTGATTTCTCCTGCTGCTCGGATCAAAGTTGGTTGAAGTGTCGGTTTTCAGTCAGCTTTCTACCGAAATTTTGTTTCCGCATAGTCGGTTCAAGTCTCTGTCTGTGGTGCCGTGAGTACTAGATAAGTTTTGTTCTGTTTTCTGTGTGGAACTTGTAAAGTGTAGATCGGTTTGGCTGAACCGATCATTTCAGGTAAATTTTGTACTTTACTTTAGTATGTGGTTACCGGTCAAAACGGGTTTTAGTACTTTTTTTTCCCCAAGACCCGTGACACGGTCAGGAACCGATAGGGGAGTCTTGCCTGGCGGTTACCGAAAAAAGGGTAAGTTTGGTTAGGTTGGCCATGTCTGAGAAACCCAAGAAAAAAACCAGGCCCACTGGGTTTCAACACTGCAGTGTGTGTGAGGAGGTCTTTGTTAAGGCCGATCCCCACACCACCTGTGTTTATTGTCTGGGGTTTGACCACCTCGATTCAGACTGCCAAATTTGTAAACATTTTCCCAAATCTACCCTGGAAAAGAGATTAGGTAGACTGAGGGAAAGGGAGGCCGAGAAGTCCGCTGACCCGGATGGCCAGCCCGGTTCGGTTCCGACCAAACCAGAAGGAGTGCTCTCTGACCAGGGCGATACTTCTTCGGGCCAAAGGAGAGCCGATTCTGAGGAATCGGTTCCGACAAAAAGAAAACGCAAAGACAAATCGACCGGTTCGAATCCAGAATCTCATACTCCGACCGCCGAAGAAATAGCCAAAGTGATTTAGATTGTGGAATCACTTCGCCCGGTTCCAACTGATCCGGTACCTTTTGGCAGGGGCTCGGTTTGGTCGGTTCCCCCGGTTCAAGATTATACCCTGGAAGAATTTTATGAACCGGAGTTTGAGGAGGAAGGAGAGTTGGAAGATGATTATGGTGATGGTGAAAGTCTGGATGTGCCTATTGACCCGGACATATCCCCAGACAGATCTTCAGGTGTTTCTCCTCCTAGGCTTTCTGAGTCCCCTTTGCACTTCATGTTTTACAGAAAGGTGGCTGATACCCTCCAGCTTCCTGTGGAGGAGGCAGTGGAGGATCAGGAGGAGCCTGACTATGTAGAGATGATGGACATCCCAGAGTCCAGGAGACTGTCTGTTCTCCTCCACAAATCTTTGGGGAAACAGACACAAAAAATTCTTAAGTCTCCCAATTCCATACCTCCTTTGGATAGAAGAATGGGCAAGAGGTATACTCTTTCAGGCTCAGATACGGAGTTCCTTTATCAGCAGTGCAGCCATGTTGGGGTTGTACAGCCTGCTGCCTGTGATAAGGCAAGCATTCCCTGGGCATCACCCCCCAGACAAGGACTCCAGGAAGATTGATGCCATGGCAAAGAAGCAGTACATAGCATCTTCCTTGGGACTCAGGCAGGTGAATTATATGACCTGTGCAGCCAGGTACCAGAAGTCCAGGTGGGACACTGTACTGGCACTGGCTAAACAGGCTTCGCCCCAGCTTGCCAAGGAGCTGGAGGAGGTGGCTGCAGATGGAATTGAGGCATCAAAAGTTCAGTTTCATGCTGCTGTGGACTCCAATGATGTATCATCAAGAGTCATGGCTACATCTGTGGCTCTTCGGAGAATGGCTTGGCTCAGATGTACTAGCCTCTCACAGAATACCCAGGCCAAGGCCATAGATTTTCCTGTAGTGGGTAATTCTCTGTTTGGGGAGCAGACAGAGAATTACATGAAGAAAATGGACAAATACAGGACCACTTACAGGAGTGCCCAGGCTAAGGAAAGGCAGGCAACTGCTCAAAGGCGGCAGTCCAGGGGCAGGGGCAGGCCTTTCCAAAAGCCTTTTTACCAAGCACAGGCCTCTTCTTCTTTTTCACAGAGGGGGTTCTTAAGAGGGAGAGGCAGAAGGGGGATGAGCAGGCCTGCATCCACCCCTCAGCCTAAAGCCCCTGCCAAGCAGACACCCTGATGGGTCTGCCCGGGTCGATTCTCGTATCCCAGTAGGGGGCAAGCTGGCTTACTTTGTCCAGGACTGGATGTCTGTTACATCAGACAAGTGGGTCCTGGAAGTAGTAAGCCAGGGACTGGTTCTCAGCTTCAAAACGTTTCCCAAGATGAGAGCCAGATCTTTTCCACCTGCAAATCTCTCAGAGACCCTTGCCCTAGAGGCAGAGGTTTCTTCTCTCCTAGCTCTAAGAGCTATAGAGAGAGTACCTACCCTACACTGGGGCAAAGGACTGTACTCCAGGTACTTCCTAACCCCACAAAAGACAGGAGAGTGGCGACCCATCCTGGACTTAAGATACCTGAACAAACATCTTTTAAAGCCAAAGTTCAAGATGATAACTCTGGGAATTATCCTTCCCTCTTTAAGGCCAGGGGACTGGCTAGCCTCCCTGGACCTCAAAGATGCCTACTTTCACATTCCCATCAGGTGGTCCCACAAAAAGTACCTCAGGTTCAAGTTGCCCTCAGGCCACTATCAGTTCAGAGCAATGCCCTTTGGCCTCAACCTCAGCCCCAAGGGTCTTCACAAAGTGCCTGGCAGTAGTTGTTGCCTTCCTAAAAGACAAAAGATTTCCATTTTCCATATTTGGACGACTGGCTCATAGTGGGCCAGTCCCCAGACCAAGTCAAGTCACACCTGCAAGTGACCCAGCAAGTGCTCACTTTTAGGATTTCTTCTCAACCTACCAAAGTCAGTTCTCGAACCAGTGCAGCTCCTCACTTTCATAGGGGCAGAGCTGGATATGGTAAAAGCAAGAGCCTTCCTTCCTGGGAAGGGCAAGAGCTCATGGAACTGGCCTCTTCATTCAGCCTTCAGGTGTCTCAACCAGCAAGGCATTTCCTTCAGGTCTTGGGCCACATGGCAGCTTCTACAGCAGTGGTCCAAGGTGCAAGATTCCAGATGAGGGACATTCAGTTCCACTTAAGAGCTTTTTGGTCCCAAAGAAAGGATTCCCTTACCAAACTAATCCCAGTGACTCGAACTCTGATCCAAGCCCTGCAATGGTGGCAGGATCAGGACAATTTGAGGCAAGGGGTTACATTTGCCACTCATTCTCATTCAATGGTCCTTACCACAGATGCTTCCCTGCTGGGCTGGGTAGCCCATTTGGGGGACCTCACCACCCAGGGACTGTGGTCGCCTCAGGAATCTCTTCTACACATCAATCTCTTGGAACTCAGGGCAGTGTTTCTGGCACTGCAAGCTTTTTCCAAATCAGTACAGAACAAGGTGGTTCAAGTCAGAACAGACAACACCACCACCATGTGGTACATCAGCAAGCAAAGAGGCACTCGGTCTACGGCCTTGTGCACAGAAGCAATGAAGTTGTGGTCCCTGGCTTATTCCCTGCAAACCTCTCTGATAGCAGTTCACCTTTCAGGGAAGGACAATGTTCTAGCAGATGCACTGAGCAGAATATCTCAGGGCCATCATGAATGGGCCCAGGATCCCCTGGTGTTGAAGGTGATTTTCTCAAGATGGGGCACTCCAGAGATAGATCTTTTTGCAGCCCTAGACAATCACCAACTTCCTCTCTTTTGTTACAGACCCCCAGTCTTGGACTCAGTCCTCCTGGATGCTCTGTTTCTGAACTGGGAAGGGAAATTTCTGTATGCCCCCGTTCAAAGTGTTAGTCAAGATAAGGTCACAACCTTGCAAAGTGATTCTGATTGCTCCAGACTGGGCCAGGCAGCCATGGTATCCCTTGTTGCTGTCCCTAGCAGTCCATCTTCCCCTGTCTTTTCCCAGGAATTACAACCTGTTAACATCCTCTCAGGGGAGGATTTGGTACCCCAATCTTCAGTCTCAATCTCAAGGCTTGGCTGTTGAAGAGTTAGAGTTAGCAGATCTGCATCTTTCCCAAGGGGTTCTGGATATCCTCAAGGCTTCTCGAAAGCCCTCCACCAGAAAGACTTACAACTCCAAATGGAAAAGATTCAGCACTTTTTGTTCTAAGAAGAATATTTCTGCAGACACTGCTGAATTGCCTACGGTTCTGGATTATATGGTCCATCTCAATGGCCTATGTCTCAGACCAGCTACTCTCAAGGTACACTTGTCACCTGTTTCTGCTTTCCTGTCAGTAGGTAAGTCTTCCTCACTGTCATCCAACCCTGTATTCTGTAAGTTTTTCAAGGGATTGCTTCACACCAATCCCCCCTTTAGGGATCCTGCTCCTGCTTGGGATCTTAATGTTTGCATTGCTCAGCTTATGCAACCGCCCTTTGAACCTTTGTCCTCAGCAGAGCTTAAGTACTTGACTTGGAAAACTGTGTTTTTGGTAGCCATTACTTCTGCTAGACGTATCAGTGAATTGTAAGCCCTGTCAGTGGAACCTGATTTCATCTCTTTTCACAGAGGTAAAGTGGTCCTTAGAACTAACGGAAAGTTCTTGCCTAAAGTGGTTTCAGATTTCCACCTGAATCAGTCTATATCTCTCCCTGTTTTCTTCACTGATCATTCTTCCTCGGGAGAGGAGGCTACACAGTTTGTATGTTTAAAGAGCCCTTAGCTACTACATAGAGCGTACCAAGGGTCACAGGTTTGACTCCCTCCAGTTGTTCCTCACTTATGGAGAAGTTGGGAAGGGCAAATCTGCCACCAAGAGATTTATTTCCAGGTGGATTGTGTCTTGTATACAATTCTGCTATGAAAACTGGTAAACTCCACCTCAGGCCTGAGGGCTCATTCCACAAGAGGTAGTAGTTGCTTCCCGGCTGCTGCCAGGGATATCTCTTAGAAATTTGTCAAGCAGCCACCTGGAAAACAGTCCATACTTTTACCAAGCATTACTCTCTGGATATCCAGGCTAGGAATGATGCTCGGTTTGGCACAGCAGTACTTCAGAGCCTATTCCCAAAGTAGGTTCTGTCCCTCCTTCATGGAGGTACTGCTTGGTAGTCTTGCACTTGTCAGAATACAGCAAGACTTCATGTTGTTTGAAGAAAAAATTACTCACATTAGTAATTATGTTTCTTCTAGTGGAGTCTTGCTGTATTCTGTACCTCTCACCCTCTCAGAACCTAGATTTTTGGGGGGATTTGGGTGGGCAGGTGCAGTGTTGGCACCCTAGGGTTGCCCCCTTTACACCCTCTGTTTTCTTGGGTGAGATGTTATTTCATTTGATTGGTTTTTGTGTTTGGGTTTCCTGTCTTGAGTCTTCCTTTGAGAACCCAAAACATTATTTTTCTGCCAGTTGGCTAGTTAAAAATGATACAGTTTCCACACAGAACACCTAGTGAGTTTTGCTCGTAAAGATCTGACGGTTGCAGTTCGAATAACAACAGGCAGAGACATCAACCGAGCTCAAGATGAACATTCTGTGCCTTGCATAGAAAAGTTAACCCATTGTTCTCTGGGGCAGTTTAAAGGCTGGGGCTATCTGCACTTGTCAGAATACAGCAAGACTCCACTAGAAGAAACATAATTACTAAGGTGAGTAATTTTTTCTTGTCTTCCTGTGTGAATACAGAGCAGAAATAGTCATTAAGAACAGCTGCTTTCTGCTTGTTCTCCTCAATTACCCTACCTCCCTCAGTTAGCCTAACAGTTCCTCCTTCCTTTGTTCCCTAGTATATCTAAAGAACAGTTTTCCCCTCCCTTGACCCCCTCTGCAATATCTGCAGTACACAGCTCTGTGTCTGCTTTGGTTTTCTGACAGCACTCTTGGTTTTTCTTGTTCTCATTTGTACTCTCCCCATTTTTCCTCCCCTTGTTTTTCCTTGTTTTTGATAAAAGCCTTCTTTTTGTCTCGCACTGATTTCCTACCCATTCTAGATAACCGTGTTGGTCTCTTGTACCTGTTTCTTTTGATTACCGTTCTTATGCAAAACTTTGTTTCCTCAAGAATAGCCTTCTTAATTGCCCCCATTCCTCTATATGCCTGATGCTGTCCACCCTGACTAACTTGATCCGGCCAGCTCCCTCATCCCGTTGAAGTCTGTGCTTCTGAAATCTAGGATTGCAGCCTTTGATGAGGGCTTACTTGTCCCAAGGGCCAAGCTGAGTCATATATAGTGATGGTCGCTGGACCCTAGTGGCTCCCCTACCTTCACTCCTACTGCTCCTGAGTTGGTGAGTACCACATCAAGAATGACAGCCTGCCTAATGAGTTCCTTAATCAGCAGGCAGTCCTGCAGTATATCGAGGAGGCCTGACGTCTGTAGCTTCTGGCTGCTAGAATGACCCATTTAATATCTGGCAGGTATTGATCTCCCTCCATTGCCTTCACCCTATTCCCACCCCCTTTGTAGTTCTGTCCCTAATTCTTTATTTTTCTCTTCCTCTAGTCCTGGAGGTCTATAGAGCAACCCCATCAATAGTTTCTTGCCTGAGGCCGCTGAGAACTGAACCTACAGTGATTGTTTCCCCATTATGTCCCTTGACATTTCCATCTTCCACAGTCTCTGTGCCTTCCCTGACATATAGGGCTACTCCTCCTCCTTTAACTTTTCCTCTGTCCCATCTAAACATTGTGTAGCCTGGCACTGTCATGTCCCAGTTGTTATTCTCTGTTGCCCAATTTTCTGTGAGCTACTAGGACCATCTCACTGTCTGCCAACATTGCCTGGAGCTCGCTCATTTTTTATTTCCCAGACTCCAGGCATTAAGGCAGATTCCATTACATTTTTCTCCTGACCCCCTCTTGCTTTTTCCTATTCTTTCTCTCCTGTTCTTCCCTAGTCTCCTTATTTTTAATTTTTCATGTTGAATGTAGGCTTTGTCAGCCCTCCCTCATTGGACTCTTCCCTAACCTAATTTGAACTTCAACCTTACTGATACCAGCCCTCTGTTCATGGGGAGCCCTAGCTAGGTTCCCCACCCACTGTTCCTTTTCAGTGATTCCCTTTGGCTCCATCTCTCCACTGTCATTTTAACTGTCCAATGTAGATCAAACCTCTGCCCCAGATCACTAGCCCCCACCCTTCTTCAGATGAAGGCCATCACCCTTGAAGAGCCTCCTGTCCCCCAGTCCCCCTCAGAATGGGATGCCTTCTCCTCCTGACACCATCCGTTCAGTTGCCCTTTAAACACCCCAGTCTCTTCTTTCCTTACTCTGTCATTTCCATTCCCGTTATTCAACACAGGGAGGACCAGGGAAGCAGAGTGCACCTTCAGTCTGTCCCCCAGCCTCTTAAAGGATTTAAACTACTGCTCCCGCAGCTGGTTTGCCAGACTGTTGGTACCTAGTGTGCCAGCACCTCCAGCCCCCCCCCTCCTCCTTCGCGCTATCCTCCCTAGCCTATCTATATTCTGGATGGCTGATGCACTAAGAAGGCATCCTCACCATTTCACCCCTTCAATACCCTCTCTACTTCCCTAATTATTGAGTCCCCAATCACTAAGACTGTCCTTGCCAACTTTTTCCTGCTCATCCGCAACCCCCCCCACCAAGAGCCACTGAGTCATCCTGCCCATTGTCCCCCAAGTGACTCGGAGTCCTCCCTCCCCAACTTAGTCAGGTACCTGCGCCTTCTTCAGGGGTACAAAGCGATTTGCTGTCTGGATGGTGGAAGATTGGTTGAACCACTTCTGGTTACCCCTGTCACCGCTCCCTGTTTCCAGTCAGCCCAATGGAAGCAAAAGACTAAAAATCTGATTTCATCTTTTAATGTTATGATTATATGTAGCCTGCATGAAGAAACAAACTGCATAGAATGTTGTTTAAAGGGAATGTGTACCATACTCTACATGATTATTGCAAATATTGCCATAAGCATCCAGTAGTTAGTTGAACTGTTGGGTTAGATTTAGCACATGCCTTCAGTTAAACAGAATGGCCACCTGTGAATCTCTTATGGGCCAGCACATAGTATAAAAAATGCAATCAGAGGGTGGTTTCCACACAGGAGAAATACAGAAAGCAGTGGGACCTCAGCTCATATTGGCATGTTAAAACTGAAAGTGTAGGGACCTGACCTATGAGCGGGTTACTTTGCCATTGATGGGTCGGCCAAATGGGAGGCCAGGAATCCTCTTTTAAAAAGATGGAATGAAGACAGAAAGTAATAAAGTGGAGTTACTTTTAATGATTTGTGGGCCCTTTTGAGCAGCATGTTGTTTCTTGGGGGTATGTGCACTGGTAATTTAACTGTCCGATTCTGATGTTGGCTGCACACCAATAGTACTCCTACAGAATTTAAGAAAAATGTGTAAGAAAATTTATTAAATCTTAGTGAATTAGCCCGGGTTGAGCTTAGGAGACACTAACGTACCTATGAAGTATTATAAAGGAAATTGAAAAAGAATATCAGAATGAATTGTTAGAACAAATGGATATTTATGGGGATTCTATTTAAAAAGAAGTCGGTGCTTCCATGCTGTCTGAGTTCAGGTATTTGAACATTAGGGAGATACTGCTATGCAAAATAAATGTTTATATTTGATAGTGGCGAATCTGTTTAAAAAGAGGTTTAAAAATAAGTTTATATTCCTATAATGTATGAGTTCAGATGTTTGAACATTAGAAACATAGAAGATGGTAACTTGGTAAATAGAGACAGAATAAGGCATTAGCCCATCAAGACTGTTACCCACTCTGTGTGGGTTATTGAACTTACTGGAAGATTTTGAGGTAGTTTGTTCCACAACCTAGGTGCCCTGTTTGTAAAGAAGTTGTGCCTTTTTTTGTATTAACTCTATTGACAGCCAGTTTTTTGTTGTGGGATCTAAGATTACGGCCTTGTTTTAAATGTTATATGGCACTGAGATGTGTAACCCCTCGCAAACAGAGGTTCCTATGATGTCTTCCCTGGCTGCCTAATGCCCACTATCAGGATTGTGTCCTGTGTCCAGAAGTACTAATAGTCTGCATGAGAGCAGCCTCTGTGCCTGTCTGTTTAAGAGAGCAACTATGCTGTGTGAGAAAATTAGTCTGAGCTGGGTCCGAGTGATTTAAGGCTCGTGACCAGCCAGACAGTTCGCATTTCTGCTCCATTCTGCAGTCGCTATTTGCGCAGAGGGAGCTCTGTTAGGGAAAGTGATTATTTACTGTTTATCTGTCATAAAAATAATAATAGAGGAGTTTGTCTAATCTGCTTTGGATTGCAGCTTAAACATTTGAATGGAGCCACCATTTTGGTTCTGGACTGCCAGTGTTAGACCAATGGAACCTCAGGGGACTTAAATGGAGACTGTCCCCAGAGGTCTTGTGGGATTGAATTTCTGTAGGAATTGTAGTTTTAAGGATTGGCACCTAAATGGACCTGGAGGAGGAACCCGTTCTGTGACAGACAGTTCCCTCAGCCAACCAAACCTTTTGGATTACTGGAAAATCCCCAGAACCGCTGAAGCAGAGTGTGAGTCAACAGATGGAGTTTGGAGAGGAAACAGCTTGAGCCATCAAGCAGCTGCTCCTGCAGGAGCACGGAAAAATCATCGGGAAGACTCTGTTGGCCTGCCTGTCACATCTTCCAGTGCGAGGTATTGTCTTCAGTGTGAAAGGCGGACTTATCCAATTACCGGATCGAGACCTGTATCTGAAGAGAGAAAGTGCGTTATCACTACTTGAAAGTGAACCGAAAACTTGCTCCAGAAGTGATTGGCCCGCCTGATGACCAAAGTGAGCCTCAGATCGAAAGGTTTGCGCAGAGAAGCTGCGATTAGCAAATGGACTTTATTCAAACTGTGACTAAATAAGCTAAGTGTTATAGATGTGCTGAATGTGTTTCGTGGGTCATGACTTGGTTCCCCACGGCAAGTTCTGTCATGCCAGCTGGATACTTTTCCAGAGCTTCATCATGAACTTTACCTGGACTGTCTAGTCTGCCTGGGCCCTGCCATCTCGGACTAGGCCGCTGCTCCCGATTCAGAGACATTCTTGGTGAAAGACCCGCTCGGGGATTCGGCCCCCTGCTCAACACCACCGAGCAGGCAGCAACCACCAGGAGGTGAGTTGTGTAGGCCCTGCTTCCACTGGTTATCCAGTACAACACCACAAGGTCTTCATCTTGCCTGTCCTGCATCCTGGTCTGGGTAGCACGAGTACAAAACAGGGTAGCTCCCTGCAACATTAGCTACAATCACTGTGTGTCATCTCGTTTTCTTGTTTGGGTTTATTGCAACGGACTGAGCCATCTGGCTCCGGATTGCAAATATTTGGGTTGAGTGCATGTTAATTGTTTTCCTTTCTAAGAGGCCACAACAACAGCTGCCACGCCGGCCTACTCCGGGCAACACTTCAGGCTAGCCTGTTTAACATACTGGGTACCCAGGGTTGTGGGACTGTCTCAAAGGGACTCACAGTGCATGCTTAATCAACCTGAATTTAATCAGAACTGCCAATCACTTGCTAGATTTGCACTCCACCCTTGTTCACATCCCTCTGAATAAATCAGATTGTTGTTTTTTTCACATTTAACCTGCCTAGTGTGTACCTTTTTGGTGGGGATACAGTACTGCTATAGTATTGTTGCATCACTGATCTTATTTTCCAGGGGGGCCTTCAGGGCAGTTGCAGAAGATCCAGCCCTGATGGTAAGTGCAAGGAGTGTGAGCATATCATTATTGTTATATGATAAATGTGAATGTAACCCCCCTACAAATGGGGGTTCTCGAAAAGTCTTCCTTGGGCTTACCTAAATGCTCACTGCCAGGCTGGTGTCCTGTGTTTTAGCAGTTTAAACGTTATTGCCTGAGAGTGCCTGTATAGCCTCTGTGTATTGTCTCTTTAAGAGCTGCCTATATCGCAGTTATAATTAATCTGGGTGGGGGCTGAGTGTTTCTATGCTCGAGTCCCGCCTGGGCTGCCAAATAATCGCTCCGTTCAGCCATCGCTACTTACGTTGAGGGAGCTCTGTGAGAAACTGTACTTATTTGCTGATTATTAGAATAGTAACAATATTGTGGTTTGTCTAACCTGCCTTCTTTGCAGCATGGACAGTTCTGTTTATCACCACCATCTTGGTCCTAGACTGCCAAAATGGGCCAATCAGCACTTTTGGGGACTCTAAAATGGAGCCTGTCCCCAGGGGTCTTGTGGGAACCAAACTCTGTAGGAGTTGTAGTTCTGGAACTCTGGCACCCAAATGGACCTGGAGGGGGAGCCCTTGAACTGACTGACAGATAGATCAGCCAACCGAACTTTTTGAATCCTGGGGAAAGATCCAGGCTGTTTGCAGCTACAGTCAGTCTGAGTTGGGAAGTGAAAGAGTGAACAGCTCGAGATAGTCGAGCAGCAGTCCTGCGTAGTTTCGCACAAGAGTACTTTGGAAGGGCTGAGTTTTGGGCTGCTCGCTTGCGTGCTGTCCCTGAGAGGGAACTTGTTACTTTATCGGACTGAATCTGAATTGCGAGAGCAATTAAAGCCACTGAACTGTGACCAGGCTTTAAACCTGAAGAAGACCGAAAATTTGCTGAACGCGATCAGCCTGTCAGAACCTCCAGTCACCTCTGAACTCCCGGTTTGGGGCAGAGACTCTGTAATTGCGACCGGAAAGCAATCTGCCTGGTACTGTAGAATTTCCTTACATGTAAATGTGTTGTGTGCTGCTAGTGGGTCACAATTTGGTTCCCCCCAGTGTGCTAAACTGTGTTCTGCTTGCTGGAGGCTGCATCCAGCCCCACTGAACTGAATCCGCATTCATCTCCACTTGGCCTGGGCCTTGCCATACTGGCCCAGCCAGATTACTCACACCGCAGAGAAAGCCATTGACGAGAGACCTGCCTGGGGATCAGCCCCCTGCTCAACGCATTGAACAAGAATGATGCCTCTGTGATTAGTGTGGGCCCTGCTTCTCCTGGCACTCCAGCTCATCAACCTGCAGTCTCAATTTCGTCCTGCCTGTGTCTTGTATTGTGTGTCATGAGTAAACACCAGGGTAGCGCTCCCTGCAACAACAGCTAAATCTAAAGTGTTGTCATCTGATTGCCTTGTTGTCTTTTCCTTCACGAACTGAGCTCTCCGGCTCCAGATTACAAATAGTGTGTGTTGTGCATGTGGTTTTCTTCCATCACAGGGCCCTAACCTGACGCTGGCCTACCCCGGGCAACGTTCCTGGCTAGCCCACCTCATTCCTACCTGGGTACCCAGAGTGTGTGACTATGTAGGAACTCTGAAATGCATGCATGACTGTCTGATTGATTTAGCCATTAAGCCAATCAACCTGATTACACCCCTTCCTTGTTCAAGTCCCTTGAATAAATCAGATCTAACTCTTTTTGCATTCAATCTGACTGTGGTTCCAGTTTGTACCAAAAGCACTGTATGGTTGTTGTTTGCTGTGCCTAACGTTGTTTTACAGGGAGTCCCCAGGACTGACTTGGTGAAACCTGTCCTGGTGGTAAGTGCCAACTGAGAGGAAAATTGTATACTGAATAGGGGTTACTGTGAAAGTGTGTATTGCTTACAGATTAGGCCACTAGAGGGGAAAGAGGGGGGTTACAGTGTCCCGGAGGGCTGTACCCAGGTTAACTTGACCACTAACAACCCTGTACTCCAGGTGGAGGCACCCATTTTTGTACCCAGGCCCCTCAACCTGCAACTAGCCAAGTAGGCAGGGGTAGTAGCCCTTGGGATAGCACCACCTGGGGGTTACATGAATGTTCTGTTGCTGAACTATTTAAACATAGAAACATAGAAACATAGAATGTGACGGCAGATAAGGACCGCTTGGCCCACCCAGTCTGCCCATTTCCCTACCTACTGGATAAGCTGCAGATCCTAGTTAACCAGCAGCCTACTTCTTCCTACCCCCACCCCCCAGAATTGCCTTATGACTATCCCATGCATGCTTGAATTCCACCACTGATTTTGACTCCACAACCTCCTCCGGAAGGCCATTCCATGCATCCACAACCCTCTGTGAAAAATACTTCCTTAAATTACCTCTGAGCCGCCCCTCTATCTTCAAATTGTGCCCTCTTGTTCTTGCACACCTCTTTTTTTGAAAGATGCTACCCTCTTGACTTTGTTGATTCCTTGAGGTACTTGAAAGTTTCTATCATGTCCCTCTCCTCCTTTCTCGAGGCTATACATATTAAGCTCCTTAGTCTCTCTTCATATGTCCTCCGTGCAGACCCTGCACCATTTTAGTTGCCCTCCTCTGACAGCTTCCATCCTGTCTATGTCTTTGCGGAGATTGGGTCTCCAGAACTGCACACAGTACTCCAGATGGGGTCTCACCAGCTGTCTGTACAGAGGGATAATAACTTCCTGTTTTCTACTGGTGATGGCTCTCCCTATGCATCCCAGTATCCCCCCAGCCCTCCTTGCTGCCTTCTCACATTGCTTGCCCACCTTTAGGTCATCTGATATGACTACCCCCAGGTCCCTTTCCATTTTGTTGTTGTTAGTATCTCACCTCCCATTGTGTACTCTTCCCTGGGTTTTGTTTCCAGGTGCATTACCTTGCACTTCTTAGCATTGAATCTAAGCTGCCATACATTTGACCATTCCTCTAACCTTGCCAAGTCCTTCTCATCCTTTCCACCCCACCCTGTGCATCAACTCTGTTGCAGATCTTAGTGTCATCTGCAAAGAGACATATTTTTCTTCCAGTCCTTCTGCAATGTCGCTATAAAGACATTGAAGAGGACTGGTCCTAATATCGAACCCTGCGTACCCGCTAGTAACCTCCTTTCTCTGAGTGACCCATTTACTATTACTTCTGTGTCCTATTCTCCAGTCAATTCTTTACCCAGGCTGTCATCTTGGGACCCACTCCCAGGCTGGCTAACTTATATATTAATCTTTTGTGTGGGACTGTGTCAAATGCCTTGCTAAAGTCTAGGTAGGCCATGTCCACAGCCCCTCCCTGATCTACTACTTTGGTCACCCAGTCAAAGAAATCTATCAGATTCGTCTGGCATGACCTTCCCGCTGTGAATCCATGCTGCCTAGGGTCCTGTGCCCTTCTGGCCTCTAGATACGCGACAATTCTTTCCTTTAGAAGTGATTCCATCATTTTCCCTATCACTGAGGTTAAACTAACAGGTCTATAGTTTCCTGCTTCTGCCTTGCTCCCACTTTTGTGAAGGAATCACATCTGCCCTCCTCCAGTCCTCGGGTACCACCCCATCCTCCCATGATTTGTTAAAGAGGGTAGTCAGTGGTGTCACTAGTTCTACCCTTAGTAGGCCACTAGAAGGGTTGCTGGGCAGTTGTAGCATCCCAGAGGGCTATACAAACATCAGCTAAGCTACCCCAAAACCATTCCTCCATTTGGAGGCACCCGTTTACCAAGCTCAGGCCCCTCAACCTGTGCATAGTTGCAGGCAGGGGTAGTAGCCCATCTGATAGCGCCACCTAGGGGTTACATCTTGGTGGCACCACTGGGATCTCCGCCCTCTAGTGGCCAGAAGTAGGGACTACAGCCCAGTATAAAATTAAGACAGAATCTGAAGTGGAGGAGCTTACTATGCCCAAGTGTAAAATTGCTCCCCACAAGCTGGTCGTACACTGTATGATGGGGTGGAGTGAGGCCGAGGAGATAGATCTCCAGCATGCCATATTACTACTTGATATCCATCTGGGGACCACTAATGACACAATTGAAGAAACTGGGGGGAAGGTTGAAGTACGGGGGTTGGACTCAGGGAGGAGGTCTGCCGAAATCCAGTAAGTTAAAGAACTGCTCAAAGAGATAAAGGAGATGCAAGCCAGTCAACAAGCCGTGGTTGAAGCGGCCAGAAGCTCCCACCCTTGCCTGTTACCAGCTGAGACTAGAAGTGAGGTTTCCTCCTCGCTCCCAAACCCTGGGTTGAGTCCCAGCTAGTGGAAGAAATGAGAGAGCTGAGAGCTTTAGTGGGGGACCGCATACATGCCACCCATACTCCTGCTCGTTGGGGAGGTGTCGGGGACAGAGAACCTGAATCAAAGTCAAAGGAAAACAGTAGAACTTCTTCTTCCAACTGGAGAAGAACCTAGCCACTCCAGCTATTCCAGGGAACAGGTGTTCTGCTACCAGTGTGGAGAAGACGGACATACCCGACTGGGCTGTACCTTTCCGGAAAACCTGTGGAAGGTCACAGCCAGACTGTTAAACTTGATTCATGAGAGCAATATAAAGCCCCAGCCGGGCCCACTGAAAAAATCTTACTCCTCCAAAACTACTGTGGGACAGTCTGCCAAAACAACTTCCCCAGACTGGTCCGAGATGGTGGACCCCTCCATGGAGACTACGGTGACAGTCAATGACATTTCCACTCACGCTGTGTTGAACAGTGGCTCGCAAGTCACCATTATATTTCGGGATTGGTATGACCAGCACTTATCTGACCTCCCACTCAAACCCCTTGAAAGAATGCATGTATTGGGTTTGAGTGAGAAATCCTATCCTTATCTAGGATATGTATGAATTTGTTTGTCCTTCCCTACTGCTGTAGCAGGTGTGGATGAGAAAGTGGAGACCCTGGCCTTGGTATGCCCACCAACTGGACTGTATGATGGTGTCCCTCTACTAATTGTTACCAGTGCACATGTTTGGGCGGTTAGCTCAGCTTTGCCAGGAAAAGCAAGCCATGCGAACTGGACAGGCCCTGCACATTCTGGCCCTAGTACAGTGAGCCTGTGACTTACAGATGCGAACACAGGAGGTTGAGAAGGATGAACCCGTGAGGGTGGTCTGGAAAAAGCATCCTGACTCACTGGTACTACTGCCCAATGCTCAGTGCACCATCAGTGCTGAAGTGCACCTAAAGGCAGATGTTAAAAATAAGATCCTTATGCTGGGCGCCCCAGAAGAGGGGAAACTGCCTGAGGGACTGTTGGTCAAGCCTAGCGTTCTACCTGCTCGGGCCCATGCCTATGCTTGGCAGGTAGTGGTGCAAGTCTAGAATATGTCAGATTGAGATGTTTGGGTGAATCGAGGGTGCACCCTAGCTATGGTGTACAGTAGTGTGTGGATACTGCTGTGCTGCCCAGCAAGAAGTGCCCCAGTGAGGGTGATGAGGTGACTCCTGACCTGTTTGAATTCGGGGAGTCCCCCCTTCCTGCCGAATGGAAAGCCAGGATTAGCCAGAAGTTGTCTCAGAGAAGCCAAGTATTCTCCTTGAAGGAGTGGGACGTAGGTTGTGTTGCCGGGGCTAAACACTACATCCGACTTCTTGATGAGAAGCCATTAAGAGAGTGATCCCATCACCTTGCACCGGCTGACATAGACAAGGTTAAACGTCACCTTCAGGAAATGTTGGCTGCAGGAATTATTCAAGAGTCTCAAAGCCCTTCTATCTCCTCAGTTGTGGTAGTCTGAAAGAAGAATGGATTGGGGAGAATGTGTGTGGACTACCGGATGTTAAATCGGCAAACTGCCCTAGACCAGTACACCATGCCCCATATCCAGGATGCCCTTGGCTGCCTCAGTGGAAGCCAGTGGTTTTCAGTACTTTACCTTCAGAGTGGGTACTGTCAAATCCCGATGGCCCAGGAGGACTGTAAAAAAACAGCCTTTATCTGCCCCTGGGTTTCCGCGACTTTCTACGTATGCCTCAAGGTATTTCGGGTGCACCTGACACTTTCCAGTGGCTGATGGAATGAGCGGTGGGAGACATGAACGTATTAGAATGCCTTGTGTATCTTGATGACATCATTGTGTTCAGCCAGACTCTGAAGGAACATGAAGTTTGCTTGTTCAAGGTTCTTGACAGATTAGAGGACTTCAGACTAAAGCTATCAATAGACAAGTGTCAGTTCTTTCAAACATCTGAAATATGTTGGTCACATAGTGTCAGCTGATGGGATTCAGACAGATCTGAGCAAAGTGGAGTCCTTGACCACCTGGCCTCAGCCTAACAACCTAAAAGAGTTGCAAAGATTCTTGGGGTTCTGCTGTTACTGCCGTCAGTGCATAAAAAATGACGCCAAAGTCATTCGTTCTTTGCTCAACTTGACTCAAGGCTATCCCCCTGCAAACAAGAAGCATAGAAAAAGTGCAGTTAAGGAGAAAGACAAGGTTTACTTTCGGACACATGAACCGTTTGGAGTCAGGTGAACTTCTGAGTGTAAGGCTACTTTCTATGAAATCATTCATTAGCTCACCCACACCCCTGTGCTTGCCTATGCTGACCCTACCAGACCCTATGTGCTACAAACTGACGCCAGCTTGAAAGGACTTGGTGCCGTTTTGTATTAAGAGTATGAGGAAGGTTTACGCCTAGTGGCGTTTGCCAGTCGGAGCCTAACCCCGTCTGAAAGAAATTATCCAGTACACAAGCTTGAATTTCTTGCACTAAAATGGGCTGTGGTGGACCAGTTCCACGAATATCTTTATGGTGCCAAGATTCTGGTCAAAACTGACAAAAATCCCCTCACTTATGTCCAGACCTCAGCTAAATTGGATGCCACAGGGCATCGCTGGTTATCTGCACTTTCCACTTACGACTATTCAGTGGAGTATCAACCAAGCTTGAACCATATTGATGCTGACACCTTTTCCAGATGACCAAACTCTAATAACGATGGTAGCACATGAGGTTGGCACCTGAAAGATGGCGCTGTCCGAAACGGCGCCACGATGTGGGCGAAAGCCTGAAAGGCGTAGGGCAGGAGGGCGCACCGGATGTAGGGTTGTGGGTGACCCTAGCGACAGGATGTTGCTATACGTACACGCACGCGGGGGGGAGCGAGCACGGCGAGCGTGGCCTGGGAGGGGGCGGAGGGGATGTAGGGGGTGACGCTGCGGTCGGCTGCCGAGCTGCACCGTGGCATCGATGGTTGGCCTCCGCTTGCAGTTCATGGGGTTCCAGGTTTGGGTCTGGGTCCCGGCGCTACTGCGTTTTTGTTGCGCCTATCCCAAAACTTGTCTTTATTTTGCTTTTGCACCCCCCTAGAGTTGAGAATCATTAGTTGGGGGTGTTGAGGGCTAAGCCCCCACGGGGGGTAGGGGTGCAGCCCCCACAGAAAGCAAAGTATAGAAATCCCCAGCACTGTCCTTCCATTAGTGCCGGATGTCAGGGTGGCAAAACTGTTTTTGCCACCCTGACGTCGCGATAATGCAGGTTGCCGTTCGGCGCTCGCTATTATTACATAGAACCATACCGACTGGGTGAAAATGTCTGAGCAGTCTGTCAAAGCCCTCTGCCAGAAATCTGACAAAGATGAGCATCCCTCTTCTGAAACAGTTGACTGCCTAGTAGACTGTTTAGGTCCTCCTGACAGTTGTGTTCCCGAGGACTACTACCACCTTGCAGTCTTAGACCTTAGCACCTTGTCTCAACTTAACCCCGACAACATACAGTGGGCACAGGCCCAAGACCCCATGATTAAGCCTGTGCTTGATGCTCTACATGATGGAAAGGATGTGTCCAAACTCCGCTCCTCAGATCCATGGACTGCTCTGTTGTTTAAAGAGGGACCCAGAGTTAAATTGCATAACCTGCTACTTTATAGAGAAACCATAAACCAACAAGGTCAAATTGACGAACAGCAATTAGAGTTCCCACCGCATTCAAATGTGTAGTTCTAAGGGCTCTCTGTGACCAAATGGGACACTTGGGTTGTGACCGAACTACAGACCTGGCCCGTGCTCGATTCTGTTGGCCCAAAATGGGGGCGGATATTGAGGCCTATATCAGGATATGCAGCCATTGTCTCCAAAGAAAAGTTCTGCCCCACAGGGCTGCACCTTGGTCAATATCTCTATCAGCGCGCCCATGGAGCTGGTGTGTATTGATTTCTTGTGCCTTAACCCCAACCAGAAGAATGTTGGAAATGTGCTAGTGGCGACTGATCATTTCACACGTTATGCCCAGGCTTACCCAAGTAAGGACCAGAAAGCATCCACAGTGGCCAGGGTCTTAGTCGAAAAGTTCTTTGTCCGTTATGGTGCACCTCAGAGAATTCACTCTGATCAGGGGAGAAACTTTGAAAGCCATCTGATCAAGGAAATGCTCTCGCTCTGGGGAGTATGAAAATCCCAAACTACCCCCATCACCCCTAGGGGGATCCACAGCTTGAAAGGTTTAACCGAACACTACTTGACATGCTGGGCACACTTCATCCCCGGGACAAGCCAAGGTGGAGCCAACAGATCAGCACCTTGGTGCACACCTATAATTGAACCAAAAGTGATGCCACTGGGTTTTCCCCCCTACCGCCTAATGTTTGGTCGGGAAGCCTGGTTGCCTCTGGATGTTTGCTTCGGGGTGTGCCCGGATGGAGTCAAAGCTGAGAACTATCTACAGTATGTTCAAAAGTTAAAGGCCCAGTTAAACCATGCCCACCAACTGGCACAAACCATGGCAGCAAAGAGAAACTTGGCAAATAAAGAAAAGCATGACAGGCGTATCAAAGCTCAGGAACTGCTACCTGGAGACCGTGTTTTGTTGCAAAATTTGGGACTGCATAAAATTGCTGCTAAGTGGCACCACCTCCCTTATGTTGTCGTCAGTAAACTGGAAGATCTGCCAGTCTATAAAGTGCACCCCGAGAGCAATCCATGAGCTACCAAGACAATGCACCAGAATCCTTTGCTGCCTATTGGTCAAGTAATCATCAACTCTGTACCTCAAGATCCTGCCCCTCCCTGGCCTGTAACTAGAGCTGCAGCCAAAAAGAGGCAGACTACCCCTTCTCCAGTTGTCAAAGACTCAAGGCCTCCCCCCAGGCAGGCCCAAAATGACACTGACTGCCAGTCTGAGTCTGATGACAGTGAGTATGAAGCATCCTATTACCCAATGTTAATACAAAGTATCATATGTACGCTGATGGTACTGTTTTGTATGTTGAGGGTCAGACTTTGGATCAAGTTGGACTTAAACTTCAGTTGGCTTTTGATTATGTTCAAAAAAATTTTAATGAACACTGTTTGGTTTTGAATCCCAAGAAATCCCAGGTCCTCCTGTTTAGAAATAAACAAATGAAAGATTTAAATTTAGGTCTGAATATCCGGACCCTAGATGGCCTAGATATAAAAGAAGTAGCCCAATATAAATACTTAGGACTATGGTTAGATTGTAATTTGACCTGGTCCTATCATATAGAAAATATGCTATTGGAACTAAACAGGAAGCTGGGGGCTCTTTATAGGTTTAAACATTTTATGTCTAGAGATGTTCGATTAAATGTAGTCAATTCGCTGTTAATGCCTGTCCTAGACTATGGGGATATTATATATGAAGAAGCCACTAGCATATTATTGAATAATCAATCAATCAATCAAAATCTTTATATAACCAGGCGGACACCGTTGAGCAAGATTATTTTCAAGGTGGACCTTGGACAAAAAATAGGTAATACAATATAGGTGAGAACAACATACGATTTCAAGTATTGTGTACAACAAATTACAATTTAGGTGAGATCAACATACAGTGTCAGTTATGTGTACAATAAGTATGCAAAGGCAGTAAAAATGCAAGTAAAATGGTACAAAAGATTGTAAAAAAAAATTAATTACAGATAAATAATTTGTGCATCGTATACAAAGTGCAGGACATGGGGGGAAACAGTAGGTAAAGAGTGTGCTCAGTCAAAAAAAACAAACAGACAAACATAGGGGTTGAAAGTCACGGGTAAGAGGATATAAAGTGTAGATGTGGGGATGGGAGTGAAGGAGGAAGGAGTGGGTACAGGAAAAGAGTGGAATCAACAACAGAAAGAGACCTAAAGTCATGACAATAAGGTGGATATAATGTTTTATAGATTGGCACGTTTTGTTTTGGAGGTACCTCACAAAACTCATAGATGTTTGTTATATAATAGCTTAAATTGGCCCAAACCCTTGGCCTGTAGGAATTTACATCTTCTTAAATTTATGTATAAAATCCAGAAACATGTAGTTCCTTCCTACATCTGTGAGATGTTTCCTATAAGAACAGTAAAAGATAATTTGAGGACAGCTTATGGTTTACAATATTTTGTTAATAAATGTAATTTAAACATAGGTAGGTCATCTGTCTCCTATAGGGGAGCTGTATTGTGGAATAAAATTCCAGTAGGGCTACATGAATCAAATGGAATTATTTTCATCTCTCACTTGAATGACTGGTGTTTATACTGGTCTAATGGCTTCTCTCAATGCACTGAATGTGATGTTTGTTGTTCGCTGTTTATTGTGTATTTGATGTTTGTATTTGTAGTTATGTTATTTGTAATTTTTCTAAAACTTGTTTTAATTATTTTTATACTGTAACTGAAATTTGCTGCTATGAACACCTGGGACTTCATTGAAAATGAGCTAATGCTGAATTGAATGTTTTTTCCCTTATTCTGCTGAATAAAAAAGATTTACTACTACTATTACTACTACATGTTATGAACCGAGTCAGTTTTAATGTAATACCATGTATAATCTCAGAGATGAAGCTGGATCCTGAGGACTGCCTAACCCTCCAGCCTTCTCCACAGACCCTGTGCTCCTTGAAAGTGAGGTGCAAAGTGTGACTTCTGAGGTAGCTGACTCTTTGTGTCTGGTAGAGCTTTTTGAATTGCAAGAAAGACAGCCTGCAACAGAAAGCATTCCTGGTGACATACCAGAAAACACAGAGCTGTGTGAAAGTAACGATCCAGAACATGCTATGACAAATGGCAATAAATAAAGTGAATGATGTTGAGAGTGTTAGCCAAGCATTGCAAGACTTAAATTCCATGGAATTCCCCCTGGATGATAAATCTAGGCTTCCTTCGAATCCTAATACTGAGAGCCATATTGCTGAACCGGAGTTAACAGAACAAGGAGCCGAAAGTGCTTCCAATTTAGAACCAACAGCCAGTGCAGAGGTACCCCTCTCTACAGGAGCAGACTCTAGTACAAATGTTAAAAACACTGAGCTGGTGTCTGTTCCTCCAAGAAAGTCTGGAAGAGCCACCAAACCAGTGATACGTCTCAGTTACGACTCCCCAGGGAGGCCTGTGGATCTTCCCTTATATGTTGTGCATAAAGGAGTCTACATTTCCGAAAGCTCTCATCCCAAATTGAGCTGTTCTGCTACTTCCAAGTTAATAGTCAAGTCCTCGAATCCTGGTGCCTGTGCCCCTGCCCCATGCAGCCCTAATGTAGCTGATAGGGATAGGTCCCCAGCCATGTTGGTTAAAGTACAGGAAGTGGTACAGACCTGAATGGTCAGAGTAATGTGGCTATCTGAACTATGTTGAATATGCTGATATGTGTTGATAAAAGTATGAAAACTGTATCCTTTCAGACAGTTCTTATCATGAAGAAGTATAGTAATGCTTAATACCAGTTTACTTTTACTGATGCATCAGTTTTCTTTTCTTTGTGGTATACCAGATGAAACATGCATATATCTTTTCATATAATGTTTTCTATAGAATGTCATAGTAAGTATAGACTTGATGCGGATGCCAAGTTTTTCCAGGCAGGGAAGAGTGTAACCCCCTACCAATAAGGGTTCCTACAATGTCTTCCTAGGCTGCCTAATGCCCACTGTCAGGATGGTGTCCTGTGTCCAATAGTTCTAATCGTCTGCATGAGCGTGCTCCAGTAAGCCTCCGTGCCTGTCTCTTTAAGAGAGCAACTATGCTGTGTGAGAAAATTAGTCTGGGCTGGGTCCAAGTGATTTAAGGCTTGTGACAAGTCAGACAGTCTGTATTTCTGCTCCATTCTGCAGTCGCTATTTGCACAGAGGGAGCTCTGTTAGGGAAAGTGATTATTTACTGTTTATCTGTCATCATAATAATAATAATAATAATAGAGGAGTTTGTCTAACCTGCTTTGGATTGCAGCTTGAACTTTTGAATGGAGCCACCATTTTGGTTCTGGACTGCTAGTGTTGGACCAACCGAACCTCAGGGGACTTAAAGGGGCACTGTCAGCTTTACCCCTCCGTTTTTTCCTACATCCCATCAGTGTATATCTTGTCACCCTCCTATGAAATGAGTACTCTAGAATCACCCTCTATGTCTGAAAATTCAGACTTTTTACCTGCTTTGCTGTTTTTTACATTGTATGTTTATTGTCCAGGACGAGCTGAAATCCCACACCTACCGGAAGTAGGGAGAGCTCAGGAACGCGCATCTGCCACGAGCGCTGTTCTGAACTGCATATTTTTCACAAGCATGGTTTAAAAACATGCTCTGCCAGTCTGCCACAGTAATCCAAAGTGTTGGTGGGGTTACCAAAAAGAAACCGAGCGCTGTAAGTTCTTCTAATAACATCTGAAACCCGGGGCCGAAATCCCGCGCATGCGCAAAAGCAATACCCTCTTGCATGCGCGGGATCTTTGACAGTCGAATCCCGCCATGCACAAAAGCAATACCCTCTTTCGCATGCGCGGGATCTTTGACAAGTCTTCTGTTGCGCATGCGCAGGATTTCGGCCCCAGGTTTCAAATGTTATTAGAAGAACTTACAGCGCTCGGTTTCTTTTCAGTAACCCCACCAACACTTTGGATTACTGTGGCAGACCAGCAGAGCATGTTTTTAAACCATGCTTGTGAAAAATATGCAGTTCGGAACAGCGCGCGTGGCAGATGCGTGTTCCTGAGCTCTCTACTCCGGTAGGTGGGATTTTAGCTCGCCCGGACAATAAACAATACAATGTAAAAACAGCAAAGCAGGGTAAAAGTCTGAATTTTCAGACATAGAGGGTGATTCTAGAGTACTCATTTCATAGGAGGGTGACAAGATATACACTGATGGGATGTAGGAAAAAACGGAGGGGTAAAGCTGACAGTGCCCCTTTAAAATGGAGACTGTCCCCCAAGGTCTTGTGGGATTGAATTTCTGTAGGAATTGTAGTTTTAAGGGTTTGGTGCCTAAATGGACCTGTAGGGGGAGTCCTTTCTGTGACAGACAGTTCTGTCAGCCAACCAAACCTTTTGGATTACTGGGAAATCCCCAGAACTGCTGAAGCAGAGTGCGAGTCAAGAGTTGTAGTTTGGAGAGTAAACAGCTTGGGCCATCAAGCAACTGCTCCTGCAGGAGCACGGGAGAATCATTAGGAAGGCTCTGCTGGCCTGCTTGTCACATCTTCCAGTGTGAGGTATTGCCTTGAGTGTGAAAGTCGGACTTATCTGATTACCAGATCGAGACCTGTATCTGAAGAGAGAAAGTGTGTTATCGCTACTTGAAAGTGAACCGAAGACTTGCTCCAGAAGCGATCAGCCCGCCTGATGACCAAAGTGAGACTCAGATCAAAAGGTTTGCGCAGAGAAGCTGCAATTAGCAAACTGACTTTATCCGAACTGTGGCTAAATAAGCTAAGTGTTATAGATGTGCTGAATGTGTTTCATGGGTCGTGATTTGGTTCCCCACGGCAAGTTATGTCTCACCAGCTGGAGGCTTTTCCAGAGCTCCATCACGGACTTCATCCGAACTGTCTACTCTGCCTGGACCCTGCCATCACGGCCTAGGCCACTGCTCCCGATTCAGAGACATTCTTGGCGAAAGACCTGCTCAGGGATTCGGCCCCCTGGTCAACACCACCGAGCAGGCAGCAACCACCAGGAGGTGAGTCGTATAGGCCCTGCTTTCACTGGTTATCCAGTACAATACCACAAGGTCTTCATCTTGCTGTCCTGCATCCTGGTCTGGGTAGCGTGAGTACAAAACAGGGTAGCTCCCTGAAACATCAGCTACAATCATTGTGTGTCATCTGATTTTTTTGTTTGGGTTTATTGCAATGGACTGAGCCATCTGGCTCCAGATTACAAATATTTGGGTTGAGTGCATGTTAATTGTTTTCCTTCCTAAGGGGCCCCAACAACAGCTGCCATGCCAGCCTACCCCGGGCAATGCTTCAGGCTAGCCTGTTTAACATACTAAGTACCCAGGGTTGTGGGACTGTGTCAAAGGGACTCACAGTGCATGCTTAATTAACCTGAATTTAATCAGAACTACCAATCACTTGCTAGAGTTACACCCCACGCTTGTTCACATCCCCCTGAATAAATCAGATTGTTGGTTTTTGACGTTTAACCTGGCTAGTGTGTACCTTTTTGGTGGGGATACAGTACTGCTATTGTATTGTTGCATCACTGATCTTATTTTCAAGGGGGTCTCCAGGGCAGTTGTAGAAGATCCAGCCCTGGTGGTAAATGGAAGGAATGTGAGCATATCATTACTGTTATATGGTAAATGTGAATGTTCTGTTGCTGAACTGTTTAGGCCACTAGAAGGGTTGGTGGGCAGTTATAGCATCTCGGAGGGCTATACCAACAGCAGCTACGCTACCCCCAAAACCATTCCTCCAGGAGGAGGCACCCGTTTACCGAGCTCAGGTCCCTCAACCTGTGCATAGTCATGCAGGCAGGGGTAGTAGTCTGTAGGATAGCACCACCTAGCGGTTACAGATGCAATTTCAGGATTATCTAATATATGGAATAATTGTAACATATTCCCCCTAGATCTCCTTGACTCTAGTGGCATTAGGTTTAGTTCCTTGAGTCTGTTGCTATAGGATTTATTTCTTAGCCTCAGGATAATCTTTGTACACCCTCAAATAGTCTGTTATCCTGACACAGATAGGGTGACCATAAGGGGGACCCATAGTCTGCGTGGTTGTACATAAGACTTATACAAATGAAGAAGGCAGTCCTTGTTCCTAGTTATGAAAGACTTTATAATGATATTGATCATTTTGTTGGCAGTCTGAATAGTCTTCCTTACACGAGTATTCATTGGGCTGGTCCAGTGGCATGGAAGGCTGAGGCATCACTGCCTTACCTCCTGCCATGCCAGCCACCTATGTTTGCGGTGCGAGCAGATCACAGGGGGGTCGGCCGGGGGGGGGAGAGGATCGAGCATCCGGAGGATTGCTCTCCTCTTCCAGGGAGGGGTGGGGACGGACTCTGCTGCTTGCCTGGCCCCTAGCAGCAGCTGGGGGCTGGCACGATGGACCCACAGCTGGAGGGGGTGGTTGCGGAGCAGACAGCCAGTGTGCTGTGTGCAGACATGTGTACAGCTCAGCCACTGGCACCACTGCATGCTCTGCGCCGCACTCGGGGGAAGAGAAACAAGGAAACAACACGATGACCGGCAGAATGAAACTGGTCAGTCACAGGCACCGCACCTGGCCAGCTGGGCACCTCCAGAAACAGCAACAGAGGTGAGTACCAGTGACACCGGGGTGACGGGGCTGGGGGGACCGGTGGAGGAAGGGCTGGCTGACCAGGAGATAAAAAGATAAAGTAAAAATATGTGAGTATGCATTGTGAATGAGTTGTCAGTTAAAATACCCAAGTCCCTTTCATGTAATACCGGCAGCAGCGGTGTACCGTTTAATCTGTAGGGGTTTCCAGGAGTATGTCGACCTTCCTTAGTGTAAGACTGCATTTGTCTGTACTGAGCTCCATTTGGTTATTTGTAGCCCATTTATTAATTAGTTCTAGGTCCTTAACCAGAGAGAGATATTTACCCTCTGTGTCAACTTCACATCAGATTTTCACGTCATCTGCAAATTTGACGGTATGGTTGGTTAATACTAGGTGTAGGTCTGATATGTAGAAAAAAGACTGACAGTCCATCTAGTCTGCCAGTATCACCCTATCATACCCCAGGACCAGTTGTCTCTGTGGTATCTACACTTATCCTATTCCACTTCCTCTTTTGTTCTATGTGTTTCTGCCTCCCTCGTCCTGCTGAGTATCGACTATACCCTTAGGTCTATCCTAGTCGTGTTTGAAGCTGTTTATGGTTCTGGCACCTACTGCCTCTGCTGGCAGACCATTCCATGGCTCAACCACTCTTTCCATAAAATAATACTTCCTCACACCCTTTTTAAACCTTCCTCCCCATTACCCTCCACTTGTGACCCCCTGTCCTATCTTCTGTGTGTGTTGTAAATAGCTCTTCACCTTGTTTATTCCTTTCAGGAATTTGAAGGTGTCTATCACCCCCCCCCCAAAAAAAAAAACTGGTTTTGAGTGAATACATGTTCTGCGCCTTTAGCCTGTTCTTATAGGATCTGACCTCCTGGTGATGAATCATCTTGGTCACCCTGCGTTGTACCATCTCTACCCTATCCCTGTCCCTTTTTAGGTAGAGACCTCAGAACGGGGCACAGTACTCCAGGTGTGACCTTACCAGTGACCTATACAGAGGTAACAGTACGTCTTGCTTCCTACTGTTGAACCCTCCTCCAATGCATCATAGCATCCTGTGAGCCTTACTGAAGGCCTTGTTACACTGGCTGGTTTGTTTGTGGGGGTCACTGATGAGGACTCCTAGGTCTCTTTCCTCTGATGTTGTGTCCGGCTGAACCCTTCCCATCCAGTATTCAGTTTTGGGGTTTTTGTTCCTTAAGTGCATCACTTTGCACTTCTTGTCACTGAATTTCAGTTGTCAGATTTTGGACCAATTGCCCAGCCTTTGCAGTCTCTCTGCAATTACCTAATCCCCTCCACATTGTCATATCAGCTCTACCACAGAGTTTATTGTAATCTGCAAATAGACACAGCCTGCCCTGGATTCCCACTCCTGTGTCACTGATGAACATATTTATTTAAAAGTTTTTCCAGGAGGGCACACTGAGCAGAGTACTGCTTGATTCCAGGTGCGTCCTGGGGAAGGGGGACAGAGGAGACAAAAGCAAAGTACATTTATCTACAGAGTACAATAAGCAACAAGGCTCAAACAGGAAAAAAATAGTGAGGTACAAATAATTGCAGGGTACAATAGTGCAACAATGGACATGAAGAGGACCTGGCCCAGGACAGATCCCTGTGGTACTCCACTGGTGACCTATCTTTCCAGTGATTGGACTCCATTCACCACAGCTCTCTGCTGCCTCCCCTCCAACTAACTCCACACTCACCTTACTATTTCCTTAGCTGTTCCCAGATCCCCATCTTCTTCAACAGCCTTCGGTGTGCCACCGAGTTGAATGCATTGTTGAAGTTTATGTATAGTAAGCCTACTGTATGCCTATTGTCAACTACCATGGTTATCTAGTCAAAGAATGTTAAAAGACCTCTCTGCCATGAACCCATGCTGCTTACTATCTTGAAGCCTACTGTTCTTCAGGTATTCCACTAGATCCTTGTTGACTGGTGTCTTCACTAGTTTCCCTACCATAGAGGTAAGGCTGATGAGTCTGTAGTTTCCCGGCGGCTCCTTGTCCCCTCCCTTATTTAGTGGAATTACGTCCACCATCCTCTAGTCCTTGGGAACCACCCCATGCTGCAAAGAGCTATTAAATAGCTCCGCTAATAATTATGCCAAATCTTTGAGGACATCTCCTCCATTAGGCCACACCTTTGGAACTGTAGACACCATGCACTGGAACCACACAGAAACGTTTGCTAGCTGGGGGCCCACACAATGATGTCCCATATCTGTGTCTATATAAACGCGGGTGGCTCCATCACTCCTCAGTTCTTTTCCCACTGTCGGTCATACTCAGCAGAACGGCACCAGGAAATGTCATCTACTAGCCATTGCCATTTATTTTTCATTAATTTATAGTTATTTTTCGTCATCTCTGCATTGTCGAAGTTGAAAGAAGCTTTATTTTGGTACTGTAAGTGCAAAGATAACATTTATAAAGAAGACATACACACGTCTGTGTGTGCTGTTTGGGCCTGTCTCACAACATGAGAACTTGTGAGATTTGTCAGAGCTTTAACCAAGATACAAGGCGGCGTTGCAAGAAGGCTCCAGAAAATGGCCTTCTCTTTAAAACTTTAGCAGCCATGGAGACGGAGCAAGGCCCAAAATTAGTGTTGCCATCACAGTCAGTGGAGAAACAGCCACCGCAGTCAAAGAACCTGGACAGGGGAAGGTTGTCGTCACAACCCTCCTCATCGTCAGGCCATAAGCACAAACACAGAGAAAAAGGGAAATCTGCTTCGCTGGCGAGGTCCCGGTCACTGTTGAGACAAGGTAAAACCACTGCATCATTGACCACTCCAGCGATGTTGACAACACCCTCCCCCCCCCAACCACTGCTGAGATACCAAGATCAGGGTCTGGCTTAGGAGCTGCCTTACCTATTGTGGATGGTACAGTGCCATCATAATCAGGTCAAGGCCCATTGTCCACTTAGGTAGTCATGGCCCCTGGTCAGGGTGTCATCAACTCTCAGGCTGTGCTGGTATCATTTTCAGAGCTATGACACATTCTGCCTGGCTTACCTGTGCAGGCAGTAATCCCATAAACGGGACTTACAGCCGCACAAACCCCATCAACAACTGCTTTCAGCACATCACAGATTCCTCCTTCTCAGCCACCACCACTATCGCTGGCACATTCTGTGTCTCCTGTTGTTGACAGAGACATTGATGATGAGGTGGAGTATAATCCTGACCTTATGGTATTAGAGGAGTATGAGGGAGAACAGTATGTAGCACTTCACTGTAGTTCTACCTTCTTATCTTGCAGTGAGTACCCGGTGGTCTATGCCCCAAGGTCTCCTACTGACAATCCTACTTTTCAAGCTAAGATGCAGTAAATGCAGACTGCCATGGGCTTTGCTGTGGAAGAAGAAGATTCCACAAAAAGAAATGTAACTTAATTTCTGGAGATCCCTTGCACACCTTCCATTATAATTCCACCCATATATCCTGCATTAGAGGGTGCTACATTTGCTGCATAATACACACCTAATTCACTGCCTGCAGTTCCCAGAAAGGCTGATAAGCAGAACCCTGCTCCATCTGCTAAGCCTTATTTTGCTGACCATTGGTGCTGGAACGGGCTGAAAAGTAGTAGGGCCAAGGATGTAAGGGGTAAATTTTCCTATGGTAATAACGCAAAAAGTGATAGGGCCACTTATAAAAGTGGTAGAGCTCACACCTCTCAACCTCCTGCCTCATAAATCAGGGACAAGACTTAAAAATATCAGGGACAAAGGTTTAAAATCAGGGACACACCTTAACAATTGGTGATACCCACTCAGGAAGCTGGTAGAATAAGTGGTGTAGTGTAAAATGCATTTTCTAAGGAAGAACACGTCTGCAACATTAATGTCTGACATTATGTTATGTTTGCAACCCCCACTGTTTGGTCATGGAAACACAATTTATAGGATGGACAGAGTAATATTTTGAGGTAAAATCAGGGACAGTTGAGAGGTAGTAGGCTATGGCCCCTTGCCCCCGGGTTCCGCACTATTATGCTGACCAGCCAGAAGCTGACTTTGTAGTCATTGTGGCTGCTCATGACAGGTCTAAAGTTCTTAAATACACGGGCACTTTTTCTCCTGACAAGGAATCTAAGAGGTTGGATGTGATGAGCAAGCGTACCTATGCCTCTGCCTCACTGGGCCTTAGGATTGCAGACTATCAGGCCCTTATGATAAAATACCAGAACAGTCTGTGGAAAGCTTCAAAAGCTACAACTCAGGCTTTGCCTGAAGGCTCTGCCAAGAATGAATTACTTAAAACTTTAACTGCTGGGGCTGAGGTTGGCAAACATTTGCTTTGCTCAGCCTATGATGTGTCTGATGCCTCTCTTACAGATGCTCTTCTGGCATCTGTAAGAGAAGATATTCTTGGCTCGGAGTGGTTGGATTTGCCAGTGTACAACAGGCAGTTTTGAAGTTCCCTTTTAGAGGGACTAAACTGTTTGGCTATGATGTAGAAGAGGTCCTAAGATGTTTTCAGACCTCAAAAATGACACTGAGATCTGTCGGATCCCTGTATCCCACTCCTGCCAGGGGCCATGGATGGGGATCCTTTTGTCAGCCTGCTGCCAGAGGTGACCTGGCCTACCATCCACAAGACAGAGGGAAGGGAAGTGCCCCCCCCCATGGGTCTCTTCCCCCAACATGCCCATTCAAAAGCACCCACGAGACTAGGTTTTGATGTTACTGCCCCCACTGGTTCTGCATGACTCTCTTCCAAACACCCCCGGCCCTCACCTCCACTGTTACCTCCAGGGGTGGTTGTGGGGGACAGACTCTCTCTGCATCTGAAACAAAGGTAGGAGATTACTACAGATGCTTGGGTCCTGGAGTTAATTGCAAGGGGGCATGCTCTGGAGCTTCTAGAAACCCCTTCTGATCATCCTTCACCTCCTTCAGGCCACTTGTTCCTTCTGAAGGAAGAAGTATAGTCATTATTCCAAAAATGTGCTCTAGAACCAGTTCCTCCTTGACAAAGAAACAAAGGGTTTTACTTTTGATACTTCCTGTTCCAAAAATGGACAGGGATTCTGCATCCTGTGTTAGACCTCAGGGATCTCAACTTCTGCATCAAATATAAGAAGTTTCAAATGGTGTCCTACAAGCTTGGATTCCCCTTCTGCCCACAGCGAATTGATTTGCCCTCTGAAAATGAAGAATGCATACCTTCATGTCAGAATCAGGAAAAGTATCTCCCCTGTATGCTGGAGGGGGAATGTAACCCCCCCCCCCAAAATTGGGTGGACTTACCTTAGTTATCTCCTGGGCACTGTGGTGCTCCCTGCCTGGAAGGGTCCCAGCTGGTACTCTGCCTTTAAGAGCCTGGCTAGGACCAGGGTGCAGGAATACACTACTTTCCAGTGAAAAAGATGTTCCAGGACTAGAGTGCATGGGATGAAATTGGAGGGAGGGTCATTCAGAGGAAACATGAGGAAGAATTTCTTCACAGAAAGGGTGGTGAACAAGTGGAACACCCTGCCAGAGGAAGTGGTGGGGGATGAAACAATCATGGGATTTAAGAATGCATGGGATAGACATAAGGGAATTCTGGAGGTAAGGGACAACAGACTTCTAGAAAAACATAAAGTGAACTTTCAAGCTTAAATGGGCAGACTGGGTGGGCCATGGGCCCTTATCTGCCAGAAGTGTCAATGTATCTATGTAAACGGTAAATCCAGATGTAAAATGTTGCTGTACTCCTGGTTCCTACATGGGTGTGTGAGTTAATGCCACCGCGTTGTACCTTTATGAGGAGTAGCCTTTCCTTACACTCCCGCCAGTCCCCTCTTCAGTCCGGCCCCCCCAGCCTCATCACCCCGGCGTTCACTGAACTCACCTCTCACCCTAGTGAGGTGCCAGCTAGCTGGATGTGGAGCCTGCGGGGGGCCAGCTTTCATCCTGCCTGCTGACATTTTCTCCTCCTTTTGACGCCTGGGCACAGTGGTGTGCAGTGATGCCAGTGGCCGAGCTGTGCATGCTTCCATACGCGGCACGCCAGACATCTGCCCTGCAACTGCCCCCCTACATGTGAGCCCACTGTGCTAGCCCCCAGTCACTGCTAGGGGTCAGGCAGGCAGCGGACTCCGTCCCCACCCCTTCCCAGGAGAGGAGTGCTGTTCTTTGGATGCTCGATCCTCTCCCTCCCCAGCCGACCCCAGGCGGCCCGCTCACACTGCGAACACAGGTCGCCAGCATGGCGGGAGGTAAGGCATGATGCCTCAGCCCTCCACACCACTGGGCCGGGTGTACATGGTGTATAGCCTGTGCTGGGTCTGGGAGAACAGAGCTCCAGATCGGTCGGGCAGCACCCCGATAAGTTCCATTGTACAGTCGCTTACCATTTCAAATGCAACCCTGTTGAATGCTGTGAACATTTATTTCTGAAGCTGAACTGTTATGTTTGAAATTAACTTTAATGTTGGGACTGTATACATTCTACTCATGCAGCCGCTATGATGATACTTTGACCCCACTTTTGGGCAAATTGGAACTCAAGGGATCCTAATGGGTCCTTTTACTGTAGCTGCTGGGAAAAACTGTGAACTGTATGCTTGTGTAACCCCTAGGTGGTGCTATCCCAATGGCTACTACCCCTGCCTGCTTGGCTAGTAGCAGGTTAAGGGGCCTGAGTTCTGAAATGGGTGCCTCCACCTGGAGGTCAGGGTTGGTAGTGGTTAAGCTAACCTGGGCAAAGCCCTCCGGGACACTGTAACCCCCCTCTTTTCTTACTAGTGGCCAGAACAATACACAATAATCACTTTCACAATACCCCTGATACACCACACAAGTACCCACACTGTTTACACTTACCACAGGGCTTTCCTCTGGCCTGGCCCTGGGACCCAAAACAAGGTTATACACAGCAAATAACAGCAGTACAGTACTGTTGCACAAACTGGAACCTCAGTCAGGGTAAATGCAAAAAAGAGTTAGATCCGATTTATTTAAGGGGCTTGAACAAGGAAGGGGCATAATCAGGTTAATTTGCTTAAAGGCTGTATCAATCAAACAGTTATGCATGCACTTCAGGGTCCATAAACAGTCACACACTCTGGGTACCCAGATGGAGAATGGTGGGCTAGCCAGGAATGTTGCAGCTGGTTGGGGCCCTGTGATGAAAGAAAACAACATGCACAACACACACTGTTTGTAATCCGGAGCTGGAGGACTCAGTTCATGAAAAGAAAACAACAAGACAATCAGATGACAACGTTTAGATTAGGCTGTTGTTGCAGGGAGCTACACTGATGATTGCTCACAATACCCAAGACTGGACACAGGCTGGACGAAAATCGAGACAGCAGGTGGTTAATCTGGAGTGCCAGGAGAAGCAGGGCCCACACGAATCGCCGAGGCGTTGTTCCTGTTAAAGCGTGGAGCAGAGGGGCTGATCCCCAGGCAGGTCTGTCATCAATGGCTTTCTCTGTGCAGCAGGTAGTCTGGCTGGGCCAGTGTGGCAAGGCCCTGGCCAAATGGAGACAAATTCGGATACAGTCCGTTTTGGGATGGATACAGCTTCCAGCAAGCAGAACACAGTTCACACAGTGGGGAACCAAATCACGACCCACTTTCAATACACAGCACATTTACATGTAAAGGATTCTACGGTACCAGCAAGCAGAACACAGTTCACACAGTGGGGAACCAAATCACGACCCACTTTCAATACACAGCACATTTACATGTAAGGAAATTCTACTGTACTCAGGCAAACCGCTCTCCGTCACGATCGCAAAGTCTCTGCACAAACTAGGGATTCAAAAGCAACCGGAAATCCTGACAGGCCGATCGCATTCAGCAAAATCTTCGGTCTTCTTCAGGTATGAGCCTGGTAAAAAAAATCAGTGGCTTACCTCGTTCTCACAAACTTAGATTTAGTCCGAAATAATTCTCTTCTCTCCCTCTCAGGGGCAGCAGGCAGTCATGCAGGCTACAACTCAGGCCTTTCCACAGTTCTCCCTCACGAAACTACTCAGACGGCTGCTTGACTGTCTCAAGTTGTTGCTCCCAACTTAGATCTAACTCAACTGCCAGGAAACCTGGGACTTTCCCCAGAATCCAAGAGGTTTGGTTGGCTGATCTGTCTGTCAGTCACAACAAAGGCTCCCCCTTCAGGTGCAAAAAGGCGCCAAAAGCCCCAAACTACATTTCCTATAGATTTTGACTCCAGACAGCTCCTGTAGTCCGGCTCCATTTTAGGTTCCACCAGTACTGATTGGTCCAATTCGGCAGTCCAGGACCAAGATAGTGGAGATAAACAAAACAGTCCTTGCTGCAAAGAAGGCAGGTTAGACAAACTACATTATCATCATTACTCTAAATGATTTTCAGCAAATAGTTACATCTTTCAACAGAGCTCCCTCTCAGATTACATATGACTGCAATCCAGGCAGCTCTTAAAGAGACAGTACACAGAGGCTATACAGGCACTCTCTGGCAATCACATTTAAACTGCTAAAATGCAGGACACCAGCCTGGCAGTGAGCATTTAGGAAAGCTCAAGGAAGACTTTACTGGAAACCCCATTTGTAGGGGGTTACACTTGACACTCATTTTAAGCAATCAAGATGCTGGAACTGTGAATGACAGCTTGGGTAACCAACCGAATTACATAATTCTTTTTTTCTTGAGTTGAGAGAAACGGCTGAACAGGCTGGTTTGGCATGAGCTCCTATGCTGAGAGGAGGCTCTGTGATCAGCTCAGGGATTTTGGGGACATGCCTGCTTTACCTCTCCTCACCTGAACTCTTTAGTGCATAGTTGGGACTGTCAAGTTTGCAGACTGAGTTGAAATTCTCCAGAAGGGAGAAAAGAAGTGATTTCCTTTAAGCAGAATACCCAGACTGAAGGGGGTCAGCATGTCTGAAAAGGTCCCCATGTTGTGTGTCAGAAAGAGGCCTAGCTGCACCAGAGACTGTGGCCTAGAACTGAAGTCTGGGGCCTCCAGAGTTGTCTAAAGGAGGAGACCTGAATTTCTGTAGTGCTGGCTTACATACTAAGGACTGCAGTTTGCAAGCAGGTAAGCTGTGCAGCCTATCTGAGACTATACCAGAATTAAAATTTGTGATGCCAAACAATTACTCTGAGAAACTGTCGCTACCTATTCAACAAAAGCTGCTGAGAGACAGGTTTAGGGAGTTGGCTCCTGCAGAGAAGGTCATCACGGGTTGTGGCCATCCTTTGGGGAGAGGCCTTGACGTGGGGGTGAGTCATGCAAGCTCTGGTCCCTGTATCCTGCTCCCTGTCATGAAAGAAGACACCTGCAGCCTGCAGCCAACAGCCAGAGAGCCATTCCTCGAAAGGTACCAGCCTAGAAATCATCCCAGATCCCGAGATCCTGGTTCAGTGAGTACAGCAGGGTCTGACCCTGCAACACAAAATAAAAAGTGTTTGCCAACTGACTTGCTTTTCAAGTTCTCGTTGTGGTTGAAACTGTTTTGCAGGCCATCGGGCCTGGGGATTACAATTTTCCCATGGGTTTATAGTGTTATTGAATGTGGCCACTGCCAAGGGTGAGAAAATCACTATTCATTTATTTTTTTAAGGCCCCAACCAGCTGCAATGCCAGCCAACCCACAGCAATGCTCAGGCCTGCAACAGTTAGACCCTGTGGGTGTCCAGATTGCAGAAACCGAACCTGGTCAGGGCTCACATACATTTGAATGTTTCTTTAACACTAAAGTCTAATAATTACTTTACAGTAACTAGTAATTTGCCTTCCCTTCCCCTGTTCAAACCCCCAAATAAATCAGTTTGTTTAAACGTTAAACTGATTCCTGAGCATATTATTACTGAGTGCTGGGTTAATAAAAAGCTAAGAAGTGTCTTATTGCTACTATAAATCTTACTTTCTAACCCCAGTAATGCTCAGAATATTCATAACTTTGTGCAGTCAGCCTGGTGGGTTGGACTGCCCGGAGAGATGGAACACATGCAAATGATGGAATTCTTTGCACATGAGCATCTTTCAAATACTGCCTCTACCAACTGTAGTGTTCTAAGCCCTTCAGATTTTTCTCTCTGCCTGAAAGTCTGGTTGCTCAGAGTCTCTGTTGCCCTCTTTTGCGTGAAGAAGATAGAAAAAAAATCACCAAAACCATAAGTATATTTAGTTTCTTTTACTGCCTCTACTGATTGTTAGTTTATATCTAGTTTATTATTTAAATAGTCGTTTTTCTCGGTTCCTCGCAGTTCGGCATAACCGTGAGGGATTCGAGTTAGTTTTAACTTTATTTCGGTTCTCTGACTAAAAGAACCTATTCATTTTCGCGAATTTTTGGTCCTTAAAAACCTTTTAGTTGCAGCCGCTTTTTTTTTTTTTTCATTTATTCTTTTCTGCCCCTGCCGCCGGTAGCCTGGAACCATCTGCCGGTCACGCTTCCACCCCCCCACATCAGCCTCGCACCCTTCCGATACCCCGTGGCTTACCCCCCACGGTGGGGCTGCGGCACTGGGGACACATGCCGCAGGCGTCGGACTAGGTCGGAGGGCTGGCTTGAGGGGGCTAATTGAAGCTGTGACCGGCTTCATCTAGGGCCCCGGCAGCATTCTCCCTTTTTCCTTTTTCCGGGAGGCGGGGACGTGCAATGACGCGGAGCGTCCTGCCCCACCTCCGACAAGAGACACTGTTGAGGTCGGTAGTCGCCGCCACACCTGGTCTCCACCAGGAGCCGCAGACCCCGAGCACTACCCTCATCCTCCCCGAGAAGGAGAGCAGTCCATAGGACGCTTATCCTTCTCTCCGGCGCCCTCCAGCGACTCCGAGTCCGCCTCCCGAACCCGGTCGCCGGCGCCGCAAGCGAATCCCATTCCCGCGCTGGGCGCGGGCCGGTTGTTGCAGCCGCGTATCGTTACAGAACCGCTGAACTGGTTCATATTTCATCTCCTCTCTCGGTTCCCTATCGGTTCCAGAACCGACTGCAAAAAAAAAGTTTTTCAAGCTGTTTAAGTAACCACAGCAGCATTTAGCGGTTGGGGTTTTACATCTTGCTTTTCACCATGACTGAGAAACCTAAGAAGAGAACTGGGGAGCCCGGGTTTAAAAACTGTTTAAAGTGTGGAGATGTGTTTGCTAAGGCAGACAAGCACACTTTATATGTAGCTTGTCTGGGTTTTGAACATTTGGACCAGGAATGTGAAATATGTAAAACTTTCCCAGGAAAAAAACCGTTGAAAAGTGCCTTGAAAGGCTTAATAAAAAGTTTCCTAGGGGTCCCTCAGGCTCTGACCAGCTGACACCCTAGTCTGTTGTGGTTGACGCAACAAGTGCTACTACCCCTGCCCCTGATACGGGCAAAAAAGGGGCAAAAAGAGGGAAAGAACCAGATGACTCTCTGGTTCCCTCAAAGAAATTAAGGAAACTCAAACATGCAGAATCCTCCCCTGCTAAACCAGGGACTTCTGCACAGCTGCCTGTAAGGCCTTCAGCTCAGGAGATAGCTCAGGCGTTTAAAATTTTTCAGGCTCTGCAGGGCATCATCCCTCAGCCTCCTGCCCTTTCTCAGGGTCCCCAGGTTGCTGCTACTGTGTTGCCCCCTGCTCCGGAACAACACTACTTCAAAGTGGATGAGGAGCCTTATGAGGAGGAGGACAAACCTATCCCTCCAGAGGTGTCCCCTGAGCAGGAATTTGGCTTGCCTCCCAGGGTGTCTGAGGATTTTTCCTCCCATTTTTCCTCCGTAAGGAAAATGGCAGATGCTTTAGATATTGCCACAACAGAACAAGTGGAAGATGAGGAGGAGATTGAGTACCTTAATATGATGGGTCTAACACCCACAAAGGCCCTCCTCCTCTCAGTGTATAAATTGTTTAAGAAGGATGCTATGAAGCTCCTGCAGACCCCAAATTCTATTCCTCCAATTGACAAGCGAATAGATAAAAAATACCAACTGGACAGGGAGGGAGCTGACTTCCTCTTCTCCCATCCTGACCATCAAGGGGTAATACAGCAAGCTGCCTGTGATAAAGCTAAAGTCCCTCTGTCCTCACACCCACCGGACAAGGAATCCAGAAAATTGGACAGTGTGGCCAAAAAGGGCTATTTGTCAGCCTCTTTGGCCACGAGACAGGCTACTTTTCAAGCTTATGCTGCCCAGTATCAGAAATCCCTGTGGCAGTTGGTACTGGCAATGTCAATGAAGGCCACCTCACCTTTGTCAGATGACCTGGCTGAAACTGCCAGGTTTGGGCTAGAGGAGGCCAAGTACCAATTCCAAATGGCTGCTGATCTAAATGACACTGCAGCCAGATGGATGGCTAATACAGTGGCTCAGAGGAGGTTTGCTTGGCTTAGGGCTACAAACCTCACTCAGAATACCCAGTCAAAGGTCCTGGATTTCCCATTAGAAGGAAATGCGCTCTTTGGGGAGTCCACAGTGGCCTATATGAAAAAGATGGATGAATATAAGGCTACTTATAGAAGTAACTCTGCTAGAGACAGAGCTTCTTCATCCACCAGGCCCTATGGAAGAGGGGGCTAGGGGTCATTCTTTCTTGTCAAGACCCTTTTTCCAGCCAGTAGCCATGCCCCAATACCAGCAGTACCCCCCACAGGGCTACTCAAGGGGTAGGGGTAGAAGGGGCTCTAGGCGAGGGGCTCAGCCACAACCTCAACCCCAGCCTAAACAGAACCCCTGAGATGCAGGCCGCCTTCTCTCTACCTGTTGGAGGCAGACTGTCCCATTTCCTCCCCCTCTGGTCAACCATCACCACAGACAAGTGGGTGTTGGAGGTAGTGGGCAAAGGTCTGTCTCTGGACTTCAAATTTCTTCCTCGAAAAAAACTCAGGGTTTCCACCTCCCCACCACTAGCACAAATTTCATTGCTAGAGGCAGAGGTTCAGAAGCTGCTTCAGCTCAAAGCAGTGGAACTAGTCCCTGCAACCCTGAGAGGAAGAGGTTTTTACTCCAGATACTTCCTAACAACAAAGGAAAATGGGGAGTGGCGGCTAATTTTGGATCTCAGAGCTTTAAAAAAGCACCTGAAAAAGCTAAAGTTCAAAATAGTAACTTTGGCTCGGATTCTGCCAAGAATCCAAAAAGGGGACTGGCTGGCATCTCTGGACTTACAGGATGCTTATTTCCACATCCCCATAAAAGAATCTTTCAGGAAATTTCTCAGATTCAGACTCCCATCAGGTCATTATCAGTTTGCAACCCTGCCCTTCGGCCTTTCCTCGGCACCAAGGGTGTTTACAAAATGCCTAGCAGCTGTGGTGGCATTTCTTCGAAGAAAGGGAGTGACTGTCTTCCCATACCTGGATGACTGGCTGGTGGTGGGCAAATCACCAGAACAAGTCACAACCTCTCTAAAGCTCACACATGATCTTTTGGAGTCCTTGGGTTCATAGTAAACCAGAAAAATCTGTCTTCACCCCTACACAGACTTTACAGTTCATAGGGGCAGAGATCAGTACTCTACAGGCCAGGGCCTTTTTACCACTAGACAGGGTGCAAAGCCTTCAGGCCATAGCAAATTCCTTCAAGTGGCACAATCAAAAAACAGCCAGGCAATTCCTGCAGCTCTTGGGTCACATGGCTGCATCCACGGGCACAGTGCAGGGTTCCAGGTTTCACATGAGAGACACCCAGTTTCACCTCAGGAATCATTGGAGTCAGAAAAAAGATCCCTTTTCAAAACTCATTCTAGTGACAAGGCCCCTGTTACAAGCCCTCTTGTGGTGGAAAAAGGAATCCAACCTAAGGCAGGGAGTCCCTTTCCAGGAGGAGGATCCTTCACTAGTCCTCACAACAGATGCATCCCTTCTGGGCTGGGGTGCCCATCTAGGGGATCACACAACTCAGGGTACCTGGTCAGGGGCAGAGTCCCTCCAGCATATAAATTTGCTGGAACTCAGAGCAGTGTGGCTGACACTAACAGTTTTCTCTACACTGGTAATGGGCAAGGTGGTACAAGTCAGAACAGACAATACCACCACTATGTATTACATAAACAAGCAGGGTGGCACCAGATCAGGTCCCCTATGCACAGAAGCCATGCAAATTTGGACTCTGGCATATTCTCTAAAGGTGTCCCTGCAAGCCATCCATCTGCCAGGAAAGGACAATGTCTTGGCAGACACACTGAGTCGGATCAATCAGTCCCATCATGAATGGACACTGAACAAGCAGGTGGTGCAGGTAATTTTCAGCAGGTGAGGCGTTCCAGAGATAGACTTGTTTGCATCCCACCAGAACCACCAGTTGCCTCAGTATTGTTGCAGGCCACCAGCCCAGGGCACAATCCCTCTGGACACCCTGGTACTGGATTGGTCAGGCAAGTTTCTCTATGCCTTTCCCCCTTTTCCTCTGGTCTTCAGGGTACTGCTGAAGCTCGGATCCCTCTCAGCTTCTCTGATCTTGATGGCTCCAGATTGGCCCAGGCAGCCATGGTACTCTCTTCTGCTCTCCATGTAAGTGGGCAAGCCAATAAGCTTGCCTCTCAGGCACAATCTTCTGACCTCCAATCAAGGAACATTGCTGTTCCCAGATCTCAGGTCCCTCCACCTCAAGGCATGGCTCTTGAGGAATTAGAGTATGTAGACTTGAACCTTTCTGAAGCTGTATTAAACATCTTGAAAGGTTATAGGAAGCTTTCCACTAAGAAAATTTATTCTGCCAAGTGGAAAAGATTCTCCTTCTGGTGCTCTGGTAGAAACTTCGCCACAAATGATGCAGGGGTCTCAGTGGTGTTGGATTATCTGACTCACTTACATTCACAAGGTCTACAACCCAGTTCTTCAAGAGTTCACCTTGCAGCAGTATCTGCATACCTTTCTGCTAGGACAAAGCTGTCTGTAGCATCAGATCCCATTTTCAAAAGATTTTTTAAAGGCCTGATGCATTTGCACCCTCCTCACGGCACCAGTGCCCGCTTGAGATCTTAATATATGTATAGCCAGATTGATGCGGGCTCCTTTTGAGCCCATGGCTGCAGCCCATTTAAAGTATGTTACCTGGAAAACAGTTTTCCTGGTAGCAATTACCTCAGCAAGAAGAATCAGTGAGCTTCAGGCTCTCTATGTTGAGCAGGACTACATTTCCTTCCACAGGGATGAGGTAGTCCTCAGAACAAACAGACAATTCCTTCCCCAAGGTTGTTTCAGATTTCCATCTGAACCAATCAATCACTCTGCCTGTCTTCTTCACACACCATACAAGCTCTGGTGAAAGAAGGCTCCATATTCTGGATGTGAAAAGAGCTCTCAGCTACTACATGACAGCTACTAAAGGCCATAGGCAAGACAAGAAACAACTTTTCCTTACATATGGGAATGTCGGAATGGGCAAACCAGCCTCAGAAAGATCCATTTCTTGGATTGTCCAGTGTATTCAATTCTGCTACATTAAAGCAGGTAGGGAGTCCCCAGCTGGGCTGAGGGCTCACTCAACAAGAGGAACAGCTGCCACTCTTGCAGCTGCTAGGGGAGGTGCCATTATTGGACATTTGTAAAGCAGCTACTTGGAAATCAGTGCACACCTTTACAAAGCATTATAACTTGGATGTTTTGTCCAGAAGTGATGCCAGGTTTGGCACAGCAGTCCTGCAAAGTCTGTTTCCAAAATAGAGTTCTGTGCCCACCTCCAGGGGGTACTGCTTGGTAGTTTGCACAAAGTTATGAATATTCTGAGCATTACTGGGGTTAGAAGAAAAAATTACTTGCCATAGTAATCTTCTTTCTTCCCAGTGATGCTCAGATATTCATAACTCCTTCCCATCCTCCCCTTCCAGAACTTCAGCCTCTGCATTCCGCATGCTAGTGCCACGTAGCCATACCCTTCTGGGTACACTTCTCTATGCTAAAAGAGATTTTAACAGAGTTTTCTGTCTCTCTTATTAGTTTTTCTCACTGTCTGGTGAACACCATTATTATACATATAGTCCCTCCCTTGGAGGTTTTTTGAAGTAAATTGTTTTGTTAGGCTAATCCTAAAGAAAAAAAAAAGTTTTAATTAATTAGCTGTCGGATTTTTCCATATTGCCTGACTTCCAGGCTTCTTACAAATCTGAAGGACTTAGAACACTACAGTTGGTAGAGGCAGTATTTGAAAGATGCTCACGTGCAAAGAATTCCATCATTTGCATGTGTTCCATCTCTCCGGGCAGTCCAACCCACCAGGCTGACTGCACAAAGTTATGAATATCTGAGCATCACTGGGAAGAAAGAAGATTACTATGGTAAGTAATTTTTCCTTACAGGTATACAGGATGTATCTGGGAAGTTCCAACCCTGTTGGTAAGAGTGGTAACCGTGAGCATATTATTGGCGCTCACCAATAATTGTGACACTAAATGTTTAGTAAAGTACATAGTACAACTCCATGTGTGGGACCACTGGTTGGGGCTGTGGGCAGGTACAACTTCCCAGAGGGTTGTGCTAGCTTAACATCAAACCACTTAAGGATTACTTTGGGAGGCGGCATCATGCAAATAGCCTTATTTTTGGTACTGAGCCCCTTGTGCTAGTTAAATCAGAACCCACGCTCCTCAACCTGCATTTAGGGCAGCATGCAGGGGTAGTAGTCCATTGGGAGGTGGCGCCTGGGTCACAGGAACATTACCAGTTCAGAGTATTGCCATTTGTTTTTTCTTCTGCAGCATGGGTCTTTACCAAATGCTTTGCAGTAGTGATAGTAGCCCTTCACAGGGAAGGCCTGTATGTAGTCCCCTACCTGAACAACTGGCTTCCAAAGGCCAGCTCCACGGAAGATCTCTTACATACCCTGTCTCGGACACAGCAATTGTTCGAGAACTTGGGGGTCACAGTAAATATACCAAAATCTGTGCTGACTCCCTGCCAAAGACTGCAGTACAGAGGAGCAATCTTGGACACAAAAAAGGGATGTGCTTTCCTGTCACAGGACAGAGCAGAAAATCTGATTGCCCAAGCACAGTTGGTATACAGGAGTAACTATGTCTCTGTGAGAACAGTGTTATGTCTCCTACGTCTCATGGCTGCAGCCATAGTAACTGCCCTCGCACACTTACATATGAGGATTCCACAGTGGACACTCTAGAGTGCAGTAGAACCAGCTGACACACAGGCTGAACCAAGTGGTGCTCATCACATCCCCACTTTGCAGAGCATTACTATGGTGGATGGCTCACGACAACATATTAAAGGGCATTCCATTCCTTGTACCAGCTGCTGTACAGATGCTCATCACAGATGCCTTCGGTGCTGGTTCATGTACTCATCTTGGCCTTTACCAGGCACAAGGGTCATAGTTCAAGGTTGAAGCCAGGTTATACATAAATGCCCTGGAGATGAGAACTGTCCTATACAGACTCCATACATTTCAGAGGCATCTGTGTCTGGGCCTTTGTTAATATAGATGGACAAAGCCAGTGTGGTGCATGATATCAGCAAACAAAGGGATACTCGTTCCTATCCCCAATGCAGGAAAGCAATGAGAGTATAGTACTGGACTCTGACCCATGGCATACAACTGTCAGCCGTGCATCTCCGAGGTCTCCAAAATATCTTGGCAGACAAGCTAAGCAGGTCACGGTCAAAGATTCAAGAATGGGAAATGCTACCCTCCGTGGTAGACGACCTTTGTGATAGATGGGATCATCCAGAGTTGGACCTTTTTGCGACGCCACACAGTGCAAAATTGCCCATTCCACTTGCTCTCTCCAGGGCTTGGTGTTTTGTGGTGAGACATGTTGTCCCTCTCTTAGAAAGGGAAATTCTTATATGCAGTTCCCCCGGTTCCTCTAATACAGAGGGTACAAACAAAGTTGCGGATGGAGAGTGCTACTGTCATCCTCATTGCCCTATTGTTGCCTCGTCAGATATGGTTTCCACTTCTGCGGTAGATGGCAGTGGAGCCTTCTATATCCCTACCTCTGTATCAGGGCTTGTTGTCACAGGACAAGGGATCCAGACAAAGAATTCCTGGTCCATATGGGCATGAAGTCCCTGCATCTGCATGCATGACTCCTGAAAACATAGCCATTGCATATTTTGGGGTTCCCCTATAGCTGCTGATGTGCTGGTTGCAGTAAGAAAACCTTCTACCTGACATACTTATTCCTTGAAAGGGAAGCAGTTTATTTTTGGGCTACTTCCAGGAATTTGAACCCAGTCACATATCTTGTGAATGCTGTGTTGGAATACTTGCTGTCACTGTCAAACTCTGGCCTGCAATGTTCCTCACTTAAGGTGCATTTGACCACTATATCAGTTTTCCGTGCCCCTATAGGTGGCTGTACAGTTGAACAATAAGATTGTCCTGTTCTTTTTCTGAGAGATATTCTTCATGTAAAACCTCCTACATGCAATCAAGTCCCACCTTTGGACCTGAATTTTGTACTTGAAAAACTGATGTTGGCTTCTTCTGAGCCTGCCATGAGTTGTGGTTTATAATTCCTGTCATGGAAAACATTATTTTTAGTTGCAGTAACTTCTGTTTGAAAGATGTCAGAGCTTCCGGCTCTAATGTGTGAGCCTCCTTATGTGATTTTTCACAAAGACAGGGTTTCTTTGCGTACAAATCCTAAGTTTCTACTGAAGGTGATATCTGAATTTACTGTGAATCAAACGATACACCTTCCTGTTTATTACCCTGAGCATGCTAGTCTGTGTGAGGCATTGCTCCATACTTTGGATGTACATATGTAACCCCCAGGTGGTGCTATCCCAAGGTCTACTACCCCTGCCTGCTGGACTACCAACAGGTTGGGGGCCTAGGTTCTATGGCGGGTGCCTCCACCCAGAGGTCAGGGTTTGTGATGGTTGGTCTAGTTTGGTCACAGCCCTCTGGGACACTGAGACCCCCTTCTAATCCCTCTAATGATCCACACAATGCACAAGAATTACAGTACCAATGCCCCATGTACACACGGTTCAATCATAAGGTACCACTTCCCCTCGAGACTGATTCTGAAGTTCGTCTCTGAGGACCCCCTGTAAAATAAGGTTGATCAACATACACAAACCAATGCAATGCCTGCTATATAGATACTGACACTTCAGACAGTTTAAAGTCAGTAACATCGAATCTGATTTATTTAGGGGGAGTGAAACACAGGAGGGGGAGATCAAGCTGATTGGCAGAATTAAATTACAGTACTATGCACTCATACATGGTCTTAAAAGTCACACTCTGGGTACCCAGGTTGGGGGGGGCTAGCCAGGTCTGTTGCCCGGGGTTGGCCGGCAGGTGCAGATGGATAGAGCCCTGTAGAAAAAAAGATATGCATAACACCCAATTGTAATCCAGAGCCAGATGGCTCAGTCCTTGAAGAAATGAAATAAAGAAAATCAGATGCCACACTGGTGATTGTTAACAGGTCGCAGGGGAATGCCCTGATTTGTACTCACACTACTGCAAGCTGAGAACCTGATACAGATGGTTCTTCTGGATTGCCAGACAAACAAGGCATGGAGATGAGATTCTACTGGCCAGGCCCAACTGCTTTGACTAACAGACGGATTTAGTCCAAATACATTTAGTTCGGCTTTCAGCTTACCCTGCATGGTGACAAGAGGACCAGAATAGCTATCCCTCACAAGCATTCAACACATTTATATGTAAAGGAAATTAATATACCAGGCAGCCGCTCCTAGGTCCTGATCGCACTTACTGCATATACCTAGGATTTCACACAGCAGCTTCAGGTCCTGACAGACCGAACGCGATTCAGCAATTTCTCCAGTCTTCTACAGGGTGAGCCTGGTTTCCACTTTTCAGCCTTCCTTCTTTTCAGTCACCTCGGATTCAGTCCGATTCAAGCTTGCAACAGCAACCGACCCACTTCAGGGCCTCTCACGTGCTTCCCGCGTGAAACTACACTCCGCAGAAGCACAGAGCTCCTTCTCTCTCCCGTCACAACTGATCTGACCTCCCAGTCGCAAGGCAGAGCATTCCCTTCAGGCGCCACCCGGTCCAGTTGGTGGACTCAGCTGTCAATCATTTCAAAGTTCTCTCAGTTAGTGCAAAAAGGCGCCAAGGTCCAAGACAACACTTCCCAGAACTACTAGCTATGCATTCCCTTTGTGAGCCGGCTCCTAGGAGAGTCCGAATTCTGGTTGGTCCAAAACAGTCTCCATTTTATGGCTTCCTTTACCCAATTGGCCCAGCACAGCAGTTTAGGTCCAAAATAGAGGGGCAACACACACAAAGTCCCATCTGCAATAAAAGCACGTTAGACAAACTACAATAGTACTAAGGCTTTAACTGATTACAGGCTAACAGTTATATCTTTCAGATAGGCTCCCTTTTGCGCCTTCAGCGACCGCAAAATTGGAGTGATTACTCCGTAGTTCAGGCGGGATTCAAGCAGGGAAACACCAGCTCCCCAGGAAAAGTATTAGCTATGTCTGCAAGCAGACAGCTCTTAAAGAGACAGTATGTAGAAGCTCTACTAGCACTCACAGTGCCATTCTAATGGCTTAAACGCCAAACGCCAGCAGGCAAGGGAAACACTTAAGCAAGCTCCTAGGAGGCTTTTAGGAACCCCCATTTGTAGGGGGTTACACATAGAATACTCAAATACTGTGTCACCCGCACCAAGGACTGCATAAAGTCCTCTCAGCTTTTTTTTTTACTTGCCCCTGGGAAAGAGGGCACTCCTGTGTCTAAATAGTGCCTATCCAAATGACTGGCACATTGTATTATGTTTTGTAATAGGAAGTATGGTAAGGAACTTCCTGATACAGTGCCTGGTCAATCCACAAGGGGTATGGCCACTTCTGTTACTTGTTTCAGAAATGTGTCAGCTGCTGACATTAGTGCTACAGCCACATGGAACACTGTCCACACCTTCACTAAACATTACAGTCTGGATATCATCTCTCGTAGATGTGCTGACATTTGTGCTACAGCCTCATGGAGCACTGTCCACACCTTCACTAAACATTACAGTCTGGATATCATCTCTCATAGGTGTGCTGACATTTGTGCTGTAGCCACATGGAGCACTGTCCATACCTTCACTAAAACATTACACTCTGGACATCGTCTCTCGTAGATGTGCTGACACTTGTGCTGCAGCCACATGGAGCACTGTCCACACCTTCACTAAACATTACAGTCTGGATATCATCTCTCGTAGGTGTGCTGACATTTGTGCTGTAGCCACATGGAGCGCTGTCCACACCTTCACTAAAACATTACACTCTGGACATCGTCTCGTAGATGTGCTGACATTTGTGCTGCAGCCACATGGAACACTGTCCACACCTTCATTAAACATTACAGTCTGGACATCGTCTCTCATAGATGTGCTGACATTTGTGCAGCAGCCTCATGGAGCACTGTCCACACCTTCACTAAACATTACAGTCTGGACATAGTTTCTCATAGATGTGCTGACATTTGTGCAGCAGCCTCATGGAGCACTGTCCACACCTTCACTAAACATTACAGTCTGGACATAGTTTCTCACAGATGTGCTGACATTTGTGCAGCAGCCACATGAAGGACTGTCCATACCTTCACTAAGCATTACAGTCTGGACATAGTTTCTCATAGATGTGCTGACATTTGTGCAGCAGCCTCATGGAGCACTGTCCACACCTTCACTAAACATTACAGTCTGGACATAGTTTCTCACAGATGTGCTGACATTTGTGCAGCAGCCACATGAAGGACTGTCTATACCTTCACTAAGCATTACAGTCTGGACATAGTATCTCATAGATGTGCTGCTTTCAGACTTGCTATGCTGCAAGGCCTGCTGTCTTGGATACATATATCAGACTGTACCATTCTCCCAGTTGCTTTTGGGACTGCTTGGGACTCATTCCAAAGGTGTAGCCTAATGGAGGAGATATCCTTGAAGATTTTATTTTTTTTATTTTTATACTTTTGGTAATTGTGTAAGGACCACTAGGCACAAGTACCTGTTTTATGGGGCAACCCGGAGCACTGGGTGGTTAAGTGACTTGCTCAGAGTGGCATAGTATGCAAGTGGAGGTTGTGGGAATCAAACCCAGGGCTGCTGGATGCACTAAGCTCATTCAGAGCTCATTACTCTAACCTCTAGGCTATACTGCCAGCCCAAGATAGAAGAGTTAGAAAAGACTTACCGCAACAGCAGATCTTTGAGAGAATCTCCTCCATTAGGCTATGCCATCCCTCCTTCTGTCCCCTTATGCTTCCGTGAGGGTTAAATCAGATCTTGTGCCTGATCCAAATCCATGGCTATTATATTCAGCACCCTATCTTGCCTTGTATGCCTGGTGATGATCTGATCTCTTGGTTGCCCACAGTTGGAGATCCTTCAACTCTAATCTCTGGTAGAGAATGGAGGAGTGATCGGGCTGCCCACATTTATATAGATGTAGACAAGGCACGTCATCAAAGGTGGCCCTGGCTAGCAGAAGTTTCCATGTGGTCCTATTGCCTGGCAGTTAAAGTTACAGATGTAACCCCTAGGTGGCACTATCCCAAGGGCTACTACCCCTGCCTGCTTGGCTAGTAGCAAGTTAAGGGGCCTGGGTACTGAAACGGGTGCCTCCACCTGGAGGTCAGGATTGTTAGTGGTCAAGCTAACCTGGGCACAGCCCTCCGGGACACTGTAACCCCCGTCTTTCCCTTCTATTGGCCTGAACAATATACAATAATCACTTTCACAATGACTCTTATTCGCCATGCAATTACCCACACTGTTTGCACTAACCTCCAGAGCTGGTTCCTCTAGCTCTACCCTGGGGACCCCCTGTAAAACAAGGTTATGCACAGCAAATAGCAACAGTACAGTACTCTTGTCACAAACTGGAACCACAGTCAGGTTACATGCAAAAAGAGTTAGATTTGATTTATTCAGGGGACTTGAACAAGGGAGAGGCATAATCAGGTTGATTGGCTTAAAGGCTAACTCAGACAGTTATGCATGCACGTCAGAGTCCCTACACAGTCACACATTCTGGGTATCCAGGTAGGAAAAAGGTGGGCTAGCCAGGACCATTGCCCTGGGTAGGCTGGCATCGCAGCTGGTTGGGGCCCTGTGATGGAAGAAAGCAACATGCACAACACACACTATTTGTAATCTGGAGCCAGAGGGCTCAGTTCATGAAGGAAAAGACAACAAAGCAATCAAATGACAACATTTTACATTTAGCTGTTGTTGCAGGCAATATATTTAAACTGCTAAAACGCAGGACACCAGCCTGGCAGTGAGCATTTAAGCAAGCTCAAGGAAGACTTTTCAGGAACCCCCATTTGTAGGGGGTTTCACCCTTTCCTGCCTGGAGAAAACCTGGTGTCCGTGTCAAGTCTGTACTATCACACTATTGAAAATGCAATATAAACGAGACATATATGACATTAGCATGCTATGCAAATACTATCTGATACATCAATTAACATAAACTTGTCACATTACTATACAGTTCAACTTCACTGACAATACTTACGCATGTTTCATACAGGTAATACTGATTTCACTATAATTAACATACTTTGAGCATCACTATACTAATTCATGTAATAACTTCTTGTACATTAAACAGTGTAAGAGGGGGCCCTTCCCTACCAGCTAACTTGGGGCTTGATGGGACAGGGATACCATGTTCTGAAGGAAGAACAACTAACCTGGAATTGGCCATTAAGTTCAGTTTGGGTAGTGAGCTCTGAGAAATATAAACACCTTTTGTGAACCACATTTAGAGGCTAATCCACTGGCCTCCCAGGAGAATCATAACTTAAGCGCAATACTGGCTTAACAGCTCAGCCAGTCTTTCTGGGGGGAACAGCCAAAATCTCTGTATTTTCAGCACTAACTCGGAGCTTTCGTCATTCATGAGGGGTGCCACTGCACGGATGGGAATGTCCAAACTGGGAGCACTGTTAGCTCCTTGCTCTGTATGCTTGGTTCCCACAACACTTTGCTCATTATTATCTTCTGACAAAGGCCCAGGTTGCTCATTTTGAGGAGGCTCTGGCACAATTAGGCTTTGCGGCACTAAAGGGGGGCTGTCAACACTCTCACATTGCTCTTCAGGTTCTGGTGTGTCACCAGGGAGACTCAGACTATCAGCCCCTTCTTCGGGCAATTCACACAGTTCCACAAAACACAGAGAGTCTGCAACCTCAGATGTGATGCTTTTCACCTCACTTTCAGGGGCTACTGGATCCAAAGAAGAAACTGGGGGGTTATGCAGTCCCGAAGGCCCAGCTTCATCTCCACAGTTTGTCATAGGGTTACCTCGAAACAGCTGACTCAATTCATAGGAGGAGCAATAGACATTGTCACAATCACTTTCATCAAAGGTGGATTGACAGTCACTATCATTCGAGGCCTGCCAGGGAGAGGGCTCTGAATCTTTAACAGCTGAAGCAAATGGACTCTGTCTCCTCCTTGCAGCACAGCATGAGTCACTGGCCCAGGGGAATCAATTTCTGGTGGTTCAGCCTCAATAATAACTTGGCTGATAGGCGTCAAGTGGTTACGGTGCATGGTCTTGACAGCTTTGGAGTTATTCTCTGGGTGTACCTTGTACACTGGCGGACCATCCAACTTTCCAACTCCTACATGAGGAAGATGGTGCCACCTATCAGCAATTTCGTGCTTGTCATGTATTCCCAAATTGCATAATAACACATGGTCTTTGGGCCATCGCTCTTGAGCCTTTACTTTCTTATCGTGTTTCTCTTTGTTGGCAAGGTTTCTTTTAGCAGCCATTGTCTGGGCCAGTTAATATGCATGGTTCAACTGAGCTTTCCGTTTCTGTATATACTGCAGGTAGTTTTCGGCTTGGACCTTATCTGGGGAGACCCCAAAGCAGACATCAACTGGCAGGCGGGCCTCCCTCCCAAACATGAGATGGTAGGGGGAGAAACCAGTAGCATCATTTTTGGTGCAATTGTACGCGTGTACCAAGGTGCTGATCTGCTGGCTCCACTTATGCTTGTCTTTTTGATGGAGGGTGCCCAGCATGTCTAAAAGGGTGCGGTTAAATTGTTCTGCAGGTAATAGGGGGTGGTTCTTGACTTCCGCACCCCAAACAAAGAGAGCATTTCTTTGATTAGCCTACTTTCAAAGTCTCTGCCTTGGTCAGAGTGGATCCGCTAGGGGGCACCATAATGGATGAAGAATTTTTGCACTAGCACCTTGGCCACGGTAGAGGCTTTTTGATCTTTAGTTGGAAAAGCTTGTGTATACTGTGTGCAATGATCCATAACCACTAACACATTGCCAATATTCTGTTCATCAGGTTCTAAACACAAAAAATCTATGCAGACCAGTTCCATGGGGCGCTGGTAGTGATATTGACAAGGAGAGCAGCCCTCTGAGGCAGCGCTTTTCTTTGGAGGCAACGACTACAGGTCTTTACATGGTGCTCAACATCGGCTGCCATCTTGGGCCAGTAAAATCGATACTGTACCAGGTCGAGAGTCCTGTCAATACTGAGCTACCCCATGTGATTGTGGAGGGACCGCAGTACCAAGTGTTTAAAGGCCATGGGCAGGACCAATTGTTGCTTGTCTACTTGACCACTATGCTCCACTGTCTCTCTGTATAACAACTGATTGAGTAACTTCAACCTGAGGCCTTCTTTAAACAATAGGGCAGTTTGCAAGTCAGGGGAACGCAACTCAGACACATCTTTCCCTGCACACAGGGCATCAAGTGCGGGTTTAATCATAGGATCTTGGGATTGAGCCCACTGAATACTGTCATTGTCAAGTTGAGGTAGTGCACTAATATCTAGAGCAGAGAAATGGTAATAGGCAGCTGGTATGCAGGTATCAGGAGGGCCCAAGCAATCTACTAGACAGTTCACTGTGTCTGCAGACATCTGTTCATCTCTGTCAAACTTTTGGCACAGTGCTCGGATGTCAGGTTCAGACAGCCTGACCCAGTCGCTCTTGGAAGCGAGCTTTCGTGACAGAGTGTCAGCATCAATATGGTTCAGTCCTGGTCTGTATTCGACAGCATAATCATAGGTTGATGAGGCAGAGACCCACCGGTGCCCAGTGGCGTCTAACTTAGCTGAAGTCTATACATAGGTCAATGGGTTATTGTCGGTCTTCACCAATATCTTTGTCCCATAGAGGTACTCATGAAACTGATCAACGATGGCCCATTTTAGCGCAAGAAACTCCAGCTTGTGCACAGGATAGTTTTGCTCCGACGGGGTCAAACTCCTCTTGGCGAAAGCTACCAGTCTCAAACTATCCTCATGGTCTTGATACAGTACAGCTCCTAGGCCCTGCAGACTAGCATCCGTATGTAGCACATAGGGCTTGGTAGGGTCAGCATAGGTGAGGATGGGGGCATGGGTGAGCTGGTATATGACTTTGTGGAAGGCTGCTTCACATTTGGGTGTCCAGTGGGGCCCAAAAGGTTCACCTGTGTGGAAGTACACTTTCTCCGGTTCTGTAACAGCCCCTTTCTTGTATTTACAGTTGGTAGTGGGGTAACCCTGGGTAAGATTCAGGAGTGGGCTGTTCACCTTTGAATAGTCTTTTATGAACCTGCGGTAGTAGCCACAGAACCCAGAAAATGTTGTAGTTCTTTCAAGTTATGGGGCTGGGGCCAAGTAGTGAGTGATTCAGCTTTACTGGGATCAGTCTCTATCCCGTCTGCAGATGCTATGTGCCCCACATACTTCACGGAGGTTTAAAAAAACTGGCACTTGTCGATGGACAGCTTGAGGCTGAAGTCTTCCAATCAATCCAGCACTTTAAACAGTCGGGTATCATGCTCCTCTAATGTGCATCTGAACACAATGACATCATCTAGGTACACCAGACATTCCAGCAAGTTTATATCTCCCACCACACATTTCATCAGTCACTGAAAGGTGGCCGGAGCTCCCGAAATTCCCTGCGGCATTCTCAGGAATTCATGGAACCCCAAAGGATAGATGAAGGCTGTTTTCTCACAGTCCTCCGGGACCATCGGAATCAGGTAATATCTGCTGCGAAGATCCAATACCGAGAACCATTTGCTCCCATTCAAGCAATCCAGGGCATCTTGTATATGGGGCATGGTGTACTGATCTGGGATGGTCTGCCAGTTCAGGGTTCAATAATCAACACACATCCTCACAGACCCATTCTTCTTACGTACAACCACAATGGTAGAGGCATATGGGCTCCTTGATCTTGTATCACGCCTGCAGCGAGCATTTTATGCAGGTGTCTCCTAACATCATCTATGTCGCTGCGGCGAGGCATCGGGATCTGCCTCGAAATGGCCGGTCATCATGCAGGCGTATGTGATGCTCTGCACCCTGGACACACCCCACGTCCCATTCTTTTAACGGAAACACTTTGTCTCTCTGGGTGAGTTTCTGGCTAATTCTAGCCTTCCATTCAGCTGGCAACGGGAATCACCAAAGTCAAATCAGTCCGGGGTCACTCTCTCCTTCTCCCCGAAGTACTTGTTACTGGGTAATACTGCAGTGTCTGTGCAGTGTACTGTAGCTAGGGTGCACCCTCTGTTCACCCGGATTTGCCGATCTGAGACATTCTGAATCTGGACTATTACTCGTCGTGCATAGGCATGTGCACGGGCAGGCAAAATGCTGGGCTTAACCAGTAATCCTTCTGGCAACTTTCCATCGCCTGGTGCATCCAACATTAATATTTTGTTCTTTACGTCTTTTCTAATGCAAACCTCTCCATGAATGGTGTAATGAACATTGGGAGGTAGTACTAGAGAATCAGGATCTTTCTTCCACACCATCCCCACCGACTCATCTCCGTCTACTTCGGTAGTCCGTTTTTTCAGATCATAGGCTCTCTTTATCAAGGCTGGGATTCTCAGTTCCTGCCCAGTCCGTTTCCCTTGTTTCTCTTGACACAACTGCTCTAGTCTTCCAAACATGTGGACATTGGTTCCAACGAGCAAAGGAATCCTATCATACAATCCCATAGGAGGGCACACCAGGTTAGGTCTCGACTTGTTCATCTACACCAGTTACAGTCACAGGGAAAGACAACCAGAGCCGGACATATCCTAGGTAGGGATAAGACTTGTTGCTCAGGCCCCACACATGCAAACCTTCCAAAGATTGCAATGGCACATCAGATACATGTTTATCATACCAGTCCTGGAATACAGTGGTCACTTGCAACTCGCTATCGAGCACAGCCCGAGCATGGATACCATTGACTGTCACAGAGGTCTCCATCGCAGGGCCTAATATTCTGGACCAGTCTGGAGAGGCAGTAGCAGAGGCCTGGACAGATGATTTAGCCACAAAGAAATCTGAGTTAGGATTTCTCAATCCTGCACTGCGGTCATTTCCGGTGCTCCTTGACCATGGTCTCACTTTCCGAAGCTCCCCTTGAAGACTGTATACAACTTTATCTGGGTCTTTTGGGGACTTGCATTCTTTCTTCATGTGCCCATCCTTCCCACAATTATGGCAAAATATGCTTTCTGGGGTCTGATGTGGCCGAGACATCACACTGGGAGCTGAGCCGGGGGTACTACCAACAGAAAACCTTGGTTCCACCTCTTTCTGTAGTCTGGCAAGCATTTGGAGACATCTCGTCAATTTTCTCACTTCCATAGTCAAGACATAAATTTTTGAGCTGCTGCTGTCTGCAGGAGGTGCCTGGGTGTGCACTCCCACCCCTATAGCAGATGCAGTCGGACAAGGATTGGGGCCTGTACTCGCTGGAGTGGCCTTCATAAAGAGACTGTTTTTTGTTTCTCTGAACTACCTCAGTAGTTCATCCCATGGTGGAACATCCGTAGCAGTCCCTCTCTGGCTGGGCCCCCCAGGGCTGATATTTACTTCTCGGATTCCGTCATGTGATTGCGGTGATTCCAGGCCATCAACGACCAACCCCGCGCCTGGAGCAGGGGTTGTAGCAGCTACGACTGTGCAGGGCTCTGAAAAGCCTTCCTCCTCCTCCTCCTCCTCCTCCTCAACTTCCCGTACCTCCTTCATCAACACATGGAAGGACAAGGGACCAGATTTCCTTTGATGCAGTTGCAATTTGAGCAACACCCAGCTGGAGTGCCGGGCAGAGCAGGGTATATGATCCAGTCTTACACGGTCCACTTCACTAGAGGCCCAGCCTCCTTTCCGAAAAATGGTTTGCAGGATTCCCTCTAATCGATCCATGTAGGCAGATAACAGTTCCCTCAGCTGTTGTCTAACATCTTTAAGTTTTCATTTCAAGGCCTCAACACTAGTGGTGCCCCCAAACACATTTTCAATGGCGACTGTGTACTCTTGGGCTTTGGTGTCAGGGTCAGAGGACCTCAGGGAATGAAAAGTACGTAGGGTGAGTCCCTGGAGGCTTTCCCCCAGGCGGACCCTTTTTTGGCCTCTGAGCATTGCCAGTGTTGTACCACAAGAGTAGCAGAGTCTATCCAGGTCTCCAGGTCGACTTCCCCATTAGGAGTAGGGTGGATGCCAGAGAACACCTTGAGCTTATGGTAGGGACCATGACTACTTGCTGGCTCAGAGGCAAGTACAGAAGTTGGTGAAAGAACAGGTGCTGGGGCAGGTGTGGACAGTGGGGAGGTGACACTCCCAAGTGGCAGAATTTTTTTTTTTAACTCCTCCACAGTTTTGCCCTCCTCCAGTAGCAACTTGGCAAACTTCTCCTCAAAAGACTCAGATAACGGTGGAGGCTTATCCTCTAAGGGATCCTTGCTATCTTTAGTTATCACCCTCTAGGCAGCTGGGAACTCTTCTGGAGTGATAGTCTGGGGCACCTTTGAACTGTCCAGGGGGTCACTACACTTCACCAAAGCCATGAGAGTTTGGACAGTCAAATCAGCCTGTCAACTCACCACTACAGTTTTTTCAAACATTCAACTTTAGGAAGTGCCCTGTACACCACCCCTCCAACTGGTGCACAGCCACTTCAGTTGGGGTAGCCATTTATGTTTGACAATAATTTGTAATTTCAGCCACTGGAAGACACAAAATCCCAGCGGTGAGCTTCCAAGATGTAACCCCTAGGTGGCGCTATCCCAAGGGCTACTACCCTGCCTGTTTGGCTAGTAGCAGGTTAAGGGGCCTGGGTACCGAACGGGTGCCTCCACCCAGAGGTCAGGGTTGTTAGTGGTCAAGCAAACCTGGGCACAGCCCTCTGGGACACTGTAACCTCTCACTTTCCCCTTCTAGTGGCCTGAACAATATACAGTAATCACTTTCACAATGACCCTTATTCACCATGCAATTACACACACTGTTTGCACTTACCACCAGGGCTGGTTCCTCTAGCTTGACCCTGGGGACCCCCTGTAAAACAAGGTTATGCACAGCAAATAGCAACAGTACAGTACTCTTGGCACACACTGGAACCACAGTCAGGTTAAATGCAAAAAGAGTTAGATCTGATTTATTCAGGGGAGTTGAGCAAGGGAGGGGCGTAATCAGGTTGATTGGCTTAAAGGCTAAATCAATCAGACAGTTATGCATGCACTTCAGAATCTCTACACAGTCACACACTCTGGGTACCCAGGTAGGAAAAAGGTGAGCTAGCCAAGACTATTGCCCGGGGTAGGCTGGCGTCGCAGCTGGTTGGGGCCCTGTGATGGAAGAAAGCAACATGCACAACACACACTATTTGTAATCTGGAGCCAGAGGGCTTTGTTTGTGAAGGAAAAGACAAAGCAATCAGATGACAACACTTTAGATTTAGCTGTTGTTGCAGGGAGCTACCCTGATGTTTACTCACGATACCCAATACCGAACACAGGCAGGACGAAATTGAGACTGCAGGTTATTGAGCTGGAGTGCCAGGAAAAGCAGGGCCCACACAAATTGCCGAGGCGTCATTCCTGTTCAAGGTGTTGAGCAGGGAGCTGATCCCCAGGCAGGTCTCTCGCTGATGGCTTTCTCTGTGTAGTGGGTAGTCTAGCTGGGCCAGTGTGGCAAGGCCCAGGCCAAATGGAAATGCAAATGGATTTAGTCCGTTGGAGCTGTATGTAGTCTCCAGCAAGCGGAACACAGTTCAGCACACAGTGGGGAACCAAATCACGACCCACTAACAGCACATTTACATGTAAGAAATTCTACTGTACCAGGCAGATTGCTATCCGGTCGCAATTACAGAGTCTCTGCGCAAACTGGGAGTTCAAAGGTGGCTGGAAATCCTGACAGGACGATCGCATTCAACAAATCTTCGGTCTTTATCAGGTTAAAGCCTGATCACAGTTCTGTGCCTTAAATCGTCCTCACAATTCGGATTCAGTCCGAATAAACTTCAGTTTCCCTCTCAGAGACAGCAGGCAGGCCAAAACTCAGCCCTTTCACAGTTTTCCCATGTGAATCTATGCAGGATTACATCTCGACTATCTCAAGCTGTTACTGCTTTCACTTCCCAACTCAAACTGAACTGAAACTGCAGGTAGTCTGGGACTTTCCCCAGGATCCAAAAGGTTCGGTTGGCTGATTCCTCTGTCAGTCACAACAAGGGCTCCCCCTCCAGGTTCATTTAGGCGCAAAAAACCAAAACTACAATTCCTACAGAATTTTGCTCCCACAAATCTTCTAACAGAGCTCCCTCTGTGCTAATAGTGATTTGTAGGGGGAGGTACACCAAGTTGTGGCCTATTGGAGGAGATTCTCTCAAAGATCTACTGTTACTGTAAGTACATAACTGTTCTTTTCCGTAGTAGTAGTAGTAGTAGTAAAAGGTTTATTTCTGATATCAGAAACAGGATAATCCAATTTAGCAGCAGCTAATTTACAATGGGGTCCAACTGTACAAAAATATCAGTTTCATTCTTAAAAATGCTATAACATACATACAACTGAATTCATACATAAACAAAACAATTTACATTACGTGCAAATCTCTCGAGTACAACAACTTTTTGGAGACAGTGCAACCCTTTCAAGCCAAGATCTTAATACATTCCAAGACGTTTTGTTAGTACAGTACCTCAAGTGCCCTGGCAATGAGTTCCACAATTTTGGGCCCTCATATATATATATATATAGCAATGTTGGCCCCTTGTTGTTCTCATAGATGTTACCCTAAAATTTATTTTCCCTGCAGATCACAGTCCTTTCTTAGCATTGCACTCCTCCAAAAACTCTATTAGATATCCTGGTGCTTTTTTAAATAACAGCGGTGGGTCAAACACTGCATATGCATATTTCGCCATTCCATCAGGGATATCCAGTTTAAGGCCTTATAAAGAGAGCAGTGATGTGTATTCCAGGGTGCATCTAAGACAAAACACGCATGTAACCCCTAGATGGCGCTTATCAGAGGGCTACTACCCCTGCCTGATTTGCCACTAACAGGTTGAGGGGCCTGGATCCAATGGCGGGTGCCTCCACCCAGAGGTCAGGGTTTGCAATAGTTAAACTAACTTGGTCACAGCCCTCTGGGACACTGCAACCCCCCTTTCTTCCCACTAGTGGCCCACACAATATATCAGAATTACCTTCACAGTATACACTTACCCCAGGTCTGGTTCCGCACTGGGACCTCCTGTGAAATGAGATACAGTGCAACAATCACAGTACAGTACTTTTAACATAGACAAATACCTCAGGCAGTATAACTTTGCTGAAACAAGCAGCTCTGATTTATTTAGGGGATATAACAAGGACAGGGGAAATCAGGTTAATTAGCTTATCACTCTAATAATCTACCTATGGCTCTGTGCACAGGCCTATCCCTATCAGTTACTGTCTCTGGGTACCCAAGCCCTAGTGGCTAGTCCAACACTGTGGCAGCTGGTGGGGCCCTTTCACACAGAGAAAAGGAGAATTAAACAGTCAGCAGTACAGTAATTCCATTTGGATTTAATGTGGCAATTCAACAGGAGGCGACCCTGAATTAGTACTCACGACCTCCAAATAAGATAGGGTCCTTCAATGTCAGCAGGGGCTCACTTGAGGTACACAAACCTCTTCACATCCATATAAAAGAAAGCACTATACCAGGCAGGCTGCATCTGTATCCCGATCGCAATTACTGCACAATACCCGGAGAACACACAGCAGATTCAGTTCCTGACAGACAGAGTGCAATTTTCAGCAATTCCTCCAGTCTTCTACAGGGTGAGCCTGGTTTCTACTCTTCAGAGATCCTTTGATTCTTTTCACAGGACGGATTCAGTCCTAACAAGCTGCAGACCGAACTCTGGGCCTTACACGCTTTTTGACTAAACTGCACACTGAAAAGCACAGGGCTCCTTCCTTCTTCACTGCAAAGCTCAACTGAAACTCCAACCCGACAAAACCGGGCACTTCCTTTGAGTTCCTCCCAGTTCTTGACTGGATTGGCTGTCACTCACAATAGACTGCTGCTGTTGGTCAAAAAGGCACCAAGTCTAAAACTACATCTCCCAGAGTCACTGCCCATACAATCCTCTTGTGGCTGGCTCAGATTATGAGTCCAAGTTCTGATTCGTCCAAGGCACCATTTTAGAGCTAGCTTACCCCACACTGATTGGTCCAGTTCAGCAGTTCAAAACTAGAATGGGGAACTAGCAGACACAGTTCTGACTGCAAAGAAAGCAGGTTAGACAAACTGTAATTTCATTATTACTCTAAATAATTTCTGGCAAACAGTTACATCTTTCAGATAGGTTCCTTTGCACTCCTAGTGACTGCAAAATGAAGTGAATTGGCAGCAGCTTGAGTGGTACTCAATCAAAGAAACACACAGTCCCCATACAAACTAATTATGTCTGCAAGCAGACAGCTCTTAAAGAGACAGTACCAGAGGTTCTAAAAACACTCACTGATAAATGGCTTAAATGCCAAACACCATTCAGGCTTGGAGCATTCAACAAGCTCCTGGAAGTCTTTGGGAACCCCATTTGCAGGGGTTACACCCTTCCTGGCCTGGGAAAGCTTGACGTCCAGCGTCACACAAAGTACCCCATAAGTTTAACTGCAACCATATACATTTGCATTAGGCTCACACATGTAATCATCAGTCAATATATCATTTACCAAGAACACATTTCTGAAACATTGCAGTCGTCCTCTTTACAAGTATTACATACACATTGTACCATAACTCAAGTTATTACCTCTTGTACATGAAACCTGAGAGAGGGCCCTTCCTATCAGTTACCTTGGGGCTGGATGGGGCAAGGGCACCATATGAAAAGGGCAACACAAGTAACTTGGAGTTAGCACTGATGCTCAGTTTGGGCAATGAGCTCGGGGACACATACACTCCTTTATGGACAACATTGAAGGCAAGTCCACAGGCCTCCCAAGTGAATCATAACTGAGGTGCACCACAGGCTTTACAGCTCGATCAGTCTTTCTAGGGGAACTGTTATAGTCTCTGCACTCTGAGCCTCATTTTCAGCATTGTCCTCACTTGTCAGGAGTCTCCATGGGTAGAGGCTAGAACTTGGGGCACTTTCAGCTCCAGGAGTTACAGTTTCTGAGTCCACAACATTTGGCTCGCATGGAGAGCTTTCGGACACTGGCAGTGGACTGTCAGGGCACTCAAAATACTCTTCTTGTTCGGTGTATCACCAGTCTGCCCCAATCTATCATTTTCCTCCCTAAGCTCAAACAGTTCAACCATGCACAATGATTCCATTTCATCTGATCTGATGCTTTGCACTTCACTTTCTGGGAGCATTGGCTCAGGGATGAAGCTGGGGGCTTAGACAGTCCAGAAGGCCCAGCTTCATCTCCAGTATTGACTAAGGGATTGCCCGAAACAATTGACTCAGTTCGTAAGAAGGATAGTATTCAAAGTCACTCTCACTTTCTTCCGATATGGACTGACAGTCATGCTCAACTGGGACTTGTGGAGGGAACACTTTACTTTGCTTCTGTAGGTGCAGACTTTCTTGATCTTTTCTTAGCAGCAGCTCTAGTCACTGGTCCAGAGGGGCATCTTCTAGGGCTCAGACTCAATTAAGATTTGTCCAATGGGCAGTAAATGATTTCTATGCATTGTTTTACATCTTTTGAATTATTCTCAGGCCTTACTTTGTACACTGGCAGATCATCTAGTTTGCCCACTACAATGTGAGGGAGATGGTGCCATCTGTCAGCAATCTTGTGCTTGCCATGCAGTCCCAGATTTCTTAGCAATACGATCTCCTCCTGGAGTTCCTGTGCTTTCACCTTTTATCATACCTTTCTTTGTTGGCCAGATTTCTTTTGGCAGCCATGGTTTGAGCCAGTTAGTACGCATGAGTTAGCTGGGCCTTTAACTTTGCACATACTGTAAATAGTTGTCAGCTTGAACCCCATCAGGAGAGACCCCAAAACACACATCTACTGGTAGTCGAGCTCTTCCAAACATCAGGCGGTGAGGGAAGAATCCAGTGGCATCACTTTTGGTGCAGTTATAAGCATGTACCAGGGTGCTAATTTGTTGGCTCCATCTAGGCTTGTCCTTTGGGTGCAGGGTGCCTAGCATATCTAGCAAGTCTTGGTTGAAACGTTCAGGCTGTGGGTCCCCTGGGGTGGTAGGAGTGGTTCTGGACTTCGCACTCCCACAGAGAAAGCATCTCTTTGATCAGGCGACTCTCAAAGTCTCTCCTTGATCAGAATGGATTCTTTGTGGAGCCCCATAGTGAACAAAAAGTTTTCTACAAGTACTTTGGCCACAGTGGATGCTTTCTGGTCTTTGGTGGGAAAGCTTGGGCATATCTCGTGAAATGGTCAGTGACCACCAGCACATTACTGATATTTCTTTGATCTGACTCAAACTCAGAAAATCAATACAGACCAGCTCCATGGGTGCACTGGTGGTGATGTTAACAAGGGGCAGCCCTCTGGGGCAAAGCTTTCCTCTGTAACAGCGACTACAAGTTTGAATGTGTTGCTCCACATCAGCCCCCATCTTAGGCCAATAGAATCTGGATCTCACCAAGTCAAGTGTTCTGTCTATACCAAGGTGCCCCATGTGGTTGTGCAAGGACCTCAGTACTGAGTCTCGAAGGCAGTGGGCAGCACTAGTTGTTGTTTGTCTACTTGTCCCCTCTGTCTACTGTTTCTCTGTATAACAGTTTATTGATCAGTTTCAACTTAGGACCTTCTTTGTATAACAGTGCAGTTCTCAAATCAGTGGGCGTAATTTGGACACATCTTTCCTGCATGAGGCTTCTAAAGCTGCTTTGATCATGGGATCGCGGGATTGAGCCGCATGAATACTGTCATTGTCCAGCTGAGGCAGTGTACAATGTCTGTTGCAGAAAAGTGGCAATAAGCAGCAGGTGTGCAATTCTCAGAGGTCCCAAGCAATCCACCATGCAGTCCACTGCGTCCGTGGACATTGTTCCTCCTGTCAAACTTCGGCAGAGTGCCCGAATGTCAGGTTCTGCCAATCGGACCCAATCATTCTGGGGAACAGGCCTCCGGGAGAGCATCAGCATCTATGTGGTTCAGACCTGCTCGGTATTCGAGAGCATAGTCATATGTAGATAATGCAGAAAGCCACCTATGGCCAGTGGCATCCAACTAGCTGAGGTCTGCACATAGGTCAAGGATTATTGTCAGTTTTACTAGTATTTTAGCCCCATACAAGTACTCATGGAATTGGTCAACAATAGCCCACTTCAAAGCTAGGAACTCTAACTTATGTACAGGATAGTTCTTTTCGGATGGGGTCCAGGCTTCTACTGGCAAGGCCACTGGTCTCAGGCCATTCTCGTGCTCTTGATACAACACAGCCCCAACCCTTGCAAGCTAGCATCAGTGTGCAGGACGTAAGGTTTTCTTGGATCGGCATAGGCCAGCACTGGAGCATGGGTAAGTTGATATATGATCTCATGAAAAGCAGTCTCACAATCAGGGTCCAGCGGGCCCCAAATACTTCACTCGGATGAAATACACTCTTTCAGTCTTGAGGACGCTGACTTTTGGTATTTTTGTGGGTTGGGGATACCCTTGAGTAAGGTTAAGTAAAGGGCGGATCACTCTTGAATAGTCCTTGATGAGCGCCGATAATAACCACAGAATCCCAGGAATCTTTGCAGTTCTTTTAGATTTTTGGGCTGTGGCCAGGTGGTCAAGGCCTCAACTTTACTTGGGTGGTCTCTATTCCCTCGGTGGATACTATGTGCCCACATACTTTACTGATGTTTGAAAGAATTGACACTTATCAATGGACAGTTTAGGCCAAAGTCCTCCAGTCGGTCCAATACCTTAAATAATCTGCTCCATGTTCCTCCAGTGAGCTGCCAAACACAATAACATCATCTAGGTATACCAGGCACTCTAGTAAGTTCATGTCCCCCTGCACGCTCCATCAATCGTTGAAAAGTGGCTGGGGCACCTGAAATCCCTTGAGGCATCCTCATGAATTCATAAATAGCGGACAGATAAAGGCCGTCTTCTCACGGTCCTCTGGGGCCATCGGATCAGTAGTACCCTCTAGGAGATCCAGCACAGAGAACCACTTGCTCCGTTTAGGCAGTCCAAAGCATCCTGAATGCGGGGCATTGTGTACTGATCAGGGATAGTCCGCCCGGTTTAGGTCCGACAATCCACACACATTACTGTTCATTCTTTTCCTCACTACCACAATGGGAAGCATAAGGGCTTCTGGATTCTTGTATTACACCAGCAGCTAACATCTCTTGCAGATGCGTCTCACATCATCTATGTCAGCAGGTGCCAGGCGTCGAGACCTCTCACGAAATGGTCTTTCGTCATGCAGCGGATATTGTGCTCAGCTCCTTGCACGCATCCACATCCCATTCCTTTAAAGAAAACACCTGGCTCTCTGGGCAAGCTTCTCACTGATCCTCATTTTCCATTCAGCTGGCAGCGGGAGTCGTCGAAATCAAACAAGTCAGGCGTTACTCTGTCATTCTTCCTTGAACTCTTGCTGCTGGGTAGCACTGCAGTGTCTGCACAATGCACATTAGCCAGGATGCAACCTCTATTTACTCGAATGTCTTTCAGACACATTATGAACTTGGACCATTACCCTTCTGGCATAAGCATGGGCTCTAGCGGGCAAAATACTAGGCTTGACCAGCAGTCCCTCTGGCAATTTTCCATCGCCTGGTGCATCCAACATTAATATTTTATTCTTAACATCCTTTCTGATACGGACCTCTCCCTGTAAGGTACACTGGGCATTTGGCGCCAGGATCAGAGACTCAGGATCCTTCTTCCATACAATTCCGACCGGTTCCTCTGGTTCTATTTTTTCAGCATCTCTCTGTGCCTCATAGGCCTTCTTAATTAAAGCCGGAACTCTTAAAGCTCTACTAGTCTTTGACCCTGTTTTTCATAACACAACTGTGCCAGCCTTCCGAACATATGAGCATTTGTTCCAATCAACAAAGGGACACCATCATACAGTCCAGTGGGGGACACACTAAGGCTAGGGTCTCTACTTGTTCGGCCACTCCAGCCACGGAGGTGGGAAGACAGCCAAATTCGGATATACCCGGAATAAGGGTAGATCTTCTCACTAACCCCCATACATGCAGTCCTTCTAATGGTTGTAAGGCGTCTGACAAATGCTTCTGATACCAATCTTGGAACATAATTGTCACTTGGGAGCCACTGTCTAATACAGCTCTTGTAGACACTCCATTCACCTTTACAGTGGTCTCCATGGAGGGACCCACTATTCTGGACCAGTCTGGAGAGGCGATAGTGGGGGCCTGAGCAACTGACCTTGCCACAAAAGGACGTGAGTTAGCATTTTTGGTGCCCTCACTGGGATCATTTCGTGCACCTCTTAACCACTGATTTGTTCTCCGAAGCTCTCCTTGTAGCCTATATGCAACTTTGTCAGTGTCTTTGGGGACTGGCATCCCTTTCATGTGCCCATCTTTCCCACAATTATAGCAAAACATACTTTCTGGAGTTTGAGCTGGCAAGGCGCCACACTGGGAGCCAGAGGGGGGTATTACTAACGGAAACCTGGGTGTCATCTCTGTCTCTTGGCGTGATAAGCGTTTGGAACATCTCGTCAGTTTCTCCACTTCCATGGTCAAGGAATTGAGTTTGGAGCTGTTATCAGCAGGAGATACATGGGTGGGTACCCCACCCCCATAGCAGATGCAGTCGGATATAGGTCAGGGCCCGTACTTGCAGGCGTGGCCTTCATAAAGGACTGTTTTTGAATTCCCGGATCTCTCTCTCAACAGTTCGCCCCATTGTGGCATATCTTTTCCTTGTCAGAGCACTCATTGACTGTCAACCTCTGCCCTGAACTTCCTGATGGGTCACCCTCAGTCCACTTCAGTTCGTATCACAGCTGTTGGTGCAGGTACCTCCAGGTCGCCTTTTCTCAACTCCTCGAATTTCTCTCATTAACTCATCATAGGAGGTGGGGATTCAGTCGATTTGCCAGGCGTAACTGAAGCAACAGCAGTTCTGAGAAGCAGACTTAAGGATTCTGTCCAGTCTGGTTCGGTCCAGTTCAATCGCATTCAAACTACCCTTTCTGAGGCATTCTTGCAACAATTTTCAACCGAGAGAACATACACAACAACTCCCTTGGTACTGTTGTGCATTTCTTACTCTCCACCATAGGTCCTCATCAGAATCTGGGCTCCCATACACATTCTCAAGGCCTCAAGATAGGCCTGTGCAGTCGCTTCAGGGTTACTGGCCCGTTTAGCACGGATGGTAGCCAGGGCAGGACCTCGGAGGCTCCTCACTAACCCTCTTTAAGCTTTTAGCCTTCAGGCATTGCCATTCTAGCACTTGAGGGGCAACATAGTCTGTCAAGGTCTCCCAGTCATCCTCCCCTTGGGGGTGGGAGGTGCCAGAGAAGATCCTCAACCTTGGTGGAAGTCGTGACTAATGGCAGGTGCAGAAATAGGGTCTGCATTGGTTCAGCCACCATTACGGGCACTGGAGCAGGAGAGGGTGTTGGGAGAACACCCCAGGTGGCAAGAATAGTTTCTTCAAGTCCTCCACAGTTTTCCCTCTCCCAGCAACCATTCAGCAAATTTCTCCTAAAAGTTTCAGATAGTGGTGGGGCTGATTCCCCTGGTCTTTACTATCTTAGTTATCACTCTCCAAGCAGTGAGGCTCCCTCTGGGGTAATGGTCTGTGGCACTTTGGAGCTATCTATGGGATCCTTAAACTCTACTAGGGCCAGGAAAGTGTGGGTGAGCAGATTAGCATGCCGACCCACCACCACAGGGTTTGTAAACCTTCCACCTTGGAAAGTACTCCTGCACAGTGTCCGTATTGATACCCAGGGGATGTCCAGGATAAGCATAGCATTTGGGGGTCGATCTCCTCCCAGTACACCCTCCACCAGCGGTGCACAGCCACTTCTGTCAGGGTACCCATTTTTTCTTAACAGTGGATTCGTAAATATGGCCACTAGAGGACACACAATCCCAGCGGTGAGCCTCCAAGATGTAACCCCTAGATGGCGCTATCCCAGGGCTACTACCCCTGCCTGATTTGCCACTAACAGGTTGAGGGCCTGGATCCAATAGCGGGTGCCTCCACCCAGAGGTCAGGGTTTGCAATAGTTAAACTAACTTGGTCACAGCCCTCTGGGACACTGCAACCCTTTCTTCCCACTAGTGGCCCACAATATATCAAATTACCTTCACAGTATACACTTCCCGGTCTGGTTCGGCACTGGGACCTCCTGTGAAATGAGATACAGTGCAACAATCACAGTACAGTACTTTAACAGACAAATACCTCAGGCAGTATAACTTTGCTGAAACAAGCAGCTCTGATTTATTTGGGGGATATAACAAGGACAGGGGAAATCAGGTTAATTAGCTTATCACTCTAATAATCTACCTATGGCTCTGTGCAGGCCTATCCCTATCAGTTACTGTCCCTGGGTACCCAAGCCTGGTAGCTAGTCAAACCCCGTGGCAGCTGGTAGGGGCCCTTTCACACGGAAAAGGAGGAATTAAACAGTCAACAGTACAGTAATTCCATTTGGATTTAATGTGGCAATTCAACAGGGAAGCGACCCAGATTAGTACTCACGACCTCCAAATAAGATAGGGTCCTTCAATGTCAGCAGGGCTCACTTGAGTACACAAACCTCTTCCACATCCATATAAAAGCACTATACCAGGCAGGCTGCATCTGTATCCTGATCGCAATTACTGCACAATACCGGGAGAACACACAGCAGATTCAGTTCCTGACAGACAGAGTGCAATTTTCAGCAATTCCTCCAGTCTTCTACAGGGTGAGCCTGGTTTCTACTCTTCAGAGATCCTTTGATTCTTTTCACAGGGGAGTTCAGTCCTAACAAGCTGCAGACCAGAACTCTGGGCCTTACACCGTTTTTGACTAAAACTGCACACTGAAAAGCACAGGGCTCCTTCCTTCTTCACTGCCAAAGCTCAACTGAAACTCCAACCCGACAAAACGGGCACTTCCTTTGAGTTCCTCCCAGTTCTTGACTGGATTGGCTGTCACTCACAATAGACTGCTGCTGTTGGTCCAAAAGGCACTGAAGTCTAAACTACATCCCAGAGTCACTGCCCTTACAATCCTCTTGTGGCTGGCTCAGATTATGAGTCAAGTTCTGATTCGTCCAAGGCACCATTTTAGAGCTAGCTTACCCCACACTGATTGGTCCAGTTCAGCAGTTCAAAACTAGAATGGGAACTAGCAGACACAGTTCTGACTGCAAAGAAAGCAGGTTAGACAAACTGTAATTTCATTATTACTCTAAATAATTTCTGGCAAACAGTTACATCTTTCAGATAGGTTCCTTTGCACTCCTAGTGACTGCAAAATGAAGTGAATTGGCAGCAGCTTGGTGGTGCTCAATCAAAGAAACACACAGTCCCCATACAAACTAATTATGTCTGCAAGCAGACAGCTCTTAAAGAGACAGTACCAGAGGTTCTAAAAACACTCACTGATAAATGGCTTAAATGCCAAACACCATTCAGGCTTGGAGCATTCAAGCAAGCTCCTGGAAGTCTTTTGGGAACCCCCATTTGCAGGGGGGTTACACGCATATCTATTGTAAATAACATCAAGCCTTCCCAAGATGCCTCTAGCAGCCCCATTGTACACAACATCACCATAATCAATATGAGGAATTATAATCGAATTCACAGTTTTTAACCTGGCTTCAGATGAAAGACAATCTCTGTGTTTATACAATACCCCCAACTTCTTGTTCAATTTTTGTATTAAGTTGTCAATATGGAAGTCCCAATTACAATGGGAGTCCATCCAGACTCCCAAATATTTGTAACAATCCAAAAGGGCCAGGCTACACCCATCTAATGCTTTTATATCTAAATCCAGAGATACTTTTTTATTTGAAAATAACTACCTGTGACTTTAAAGGGTTTAAGACCAGCCCATGTTCCAAAAAATATGTTTGCAATATATTAAATTGTTTTTGTAGTTTTTTCCTGTATGTACCCCACAGATTTTCCTTCAAGATGCAATATTGTATCATTGACATCATTCATCAGGTGTCCGACACCATTTGTGTATATATTAAATAAAACGGGTCCTAACACTGACCCCTGTGGTACACCAGATTTAATATTTAAGTAACTGGATGCAAAGTTATTGCCCAGTTTAACCCTCTGTTGTCTCCCATCCAGGTAGCCATGGAACCAATCCAAGGCCCCCTGGCTGAGGCCAACAGATTTTAAGCTTTCGATCAACACCAGATGGTCTAAAGTGTCAAAAGCCTTTGACATATCTATAAATATGGCCCCAACCAGGAGGCCCTTATCCATGGCCACCTGGATGTCTGACACAACCTTAACGAGTGCAGTAGTAGTACTATGTTGTGCCCTAAAACCCGATTGGTATTTATTGTACTTTTTGCTGCTTTCAAGGTAGTCATTTAATTGAGAAACCACAATTTTTTCAAACACTTTGGAAGTGACTGAAAGCAGATATATTGGTCTATAGTTCCGCATATCATTTTTCTGACCTCCCTTGAACACTGGTATCACTTCCACCTGTTTCCAGGCTAATGGGTAGGTACCAGTATTTAAGGAAAAATTAAAGAGGTCAGCCAGTGTTGGAGCTACCAATGGTGCAGTAATTTTAAGCAAAAAGGATGGAATTCCATCTGGGCGTTGGGCCTTATTTATATTAATGTAACCCCCTGCAAATGGGGGTTCCCAAAAGACTTCCAGGAGCTTGCTTGAATGCTCCAAGCCTGAATGGTGTTTGGCGTTTAAGCCATTTATCAGTGAGTGTTTTTAGAACCTCTGGTACTGTCTCTTTAAGAGCTGTCTGCTTGCAGACATAATTAGTTTGTATGGGGGGACTGTGTGCTTCTCTGAGTACCACTCGAGCTGCTGCCAATTCACTTCATTTTGCAGTCACTAGAGTGCAAAGGAACCTATCTGAAAGATGTAACTGTTTGCCAGAAATTATTTAGAGTAATAATGAAATTACAGTTTGTCTAACCTGCTTTCTTTGCAGTCAGAACTGTGTCTGCTAGTTCCCCATTCTAGTTTTGAACTGCTGAACTGGACCAATCAGTGTGGGGTAAGCTAGCTCTAAAATGGTGCCTTGACGAATCAGAACTTGGACTCATAATCTGAGCCAGCCACAAGAGGATTGTATGGGCAGTGACTCTGGGAGATGTAGTTTAGACTTCAGTGCCTTTTTGGACCAACAGCAGCAGTCTATTGTGAGTGACAGCCAATCCAGTCAAGAACTGGGAGGAACTCAAAGGAAGTGCCCGTTTTGTCGGTTGGAGTTTCAGTTGAGCTTTGGCAGTGAAGAAGGAAGGAGCCCTGTGCTTTTCAGTGTGCAGTTTTAGTCAAAAACGTGTATAGGCCCAGAGTTCGGTCTGCAGCTTGTGTAACAGCTTGTTAGGACTGAATCCGTCCTGTGAAAAGAATCAAAGGATCTCTGAAGAGTAGAAACCAGGCTCACCCTGTAGAAGACTGGAGAAATTGTTGAATTACACTCGGTCTGTCAGGAACTGAATCTGCTGTGTGTTCTCCCGGTATTGTGCAGTAATTGCGATCGGGATACAGATGCAGCCTGCCTGGTGTAGTGCTTTCTTTATATGGATGTGTGAAGAGGTTTGTGTACCTCAAGTGAGCCCTGCTGACATTGAAGGACCCTATCTTATTTGGAGGTCGTGAGTACTAATTCAGGGTCGCTCCCTGTTGAATTGCCACATTAAATCCAAATGGAATTACTGTACTGCTGACTGTTTAATTCTCCTTTTCTCTGTGTGAAAGGGCCCTACCAGCTGCCACGGTTTGGACTAGCCACTAGGGCTTGGGTACCCAGGGACAGTAACTGATAGGGATAGGCCTGTGCAAGAGCCATAGGTAGATATTAGAGTGATAAGCTAATTAACCTGATTTCCCTGTCCTTGTTATATCCCCTAAATAAATCAGAGCTGCTTGTTTCAGCAAAGTTATACTGCCTGAGGTATTTGTCTATGTTAAAGTACTGTACTGTGATTGTTGCACTGTATCTCATTTCACAGGAGGTCCCAGTGCCGGAACCAGACCTGGGGTAAGTGTATACTGTGAAGGTAATTCTGATGTATTGTGTGGGCCACTAGTGGGAAGAAAGGGGTTGCAGTGTCCCAGAGGGCTGTGACCAAGTTAGTTTAACTATTGCAAACCCTGACCTCTGGGTGGAGGCACCCGCCATTGGATCCAGGCCCCTCAACCTGTTAGTGGCAAATCAGGCAGGGGTAGTAGCCCCTGGGATAGCGCCATCTAGGGGTTACATCTTGGAGGCTCACCGCTGGGATTGTGTATCCTCTAGTGGCCATATTTACGAACCACTGTTAAGAAAAAAATGGGTACCCCGACAGAAGTGGCTGTGCACCGGCTGGTGGAGTGGTGTACTGGGGAGGAGATCGACCCCCAAAATGCTATGCTTATCCTGGACATCCCTGGTATCAATCGGACACTGTGCAGGAGTACTTTCCAAGGTGGAAGGTTTAAAAAACCCTGTGGTGGTGGGTCGGCATGCTAATCTGCTCACCCACACTTTCCTGGCCTAGTAGAGTTTAAGGATCCCATAGATAGCTCCAAAGTGCCACAGACCATTACCCCAGAGGAGCCCTCACTGCTTGGAGAGTGATAACTAGGACAGTAAAGACCGGGAATCAGCCCCACCTATCTGAAACTTTTGAGGAGAAATTTGCTGAATGGTTGCTGGGAGAGGGAAAACTGTGGAGGACTTGAAGAAACTATTCTTGCCACCTGGGGTGTTCCTCCCCAACACCCTCTCCTGCTCCAGTGCCCGTAATGGTGGCTGAACCAATGCAGACTCCTATTTCTGCACCTGCCATTAGTCACGACTCTTACCGAAGGTTGAGGATCTTCTCTGGCACCCACCCACCCCCAAGGGAGGATGACTGGGAGACCTGGATAGACTATGTTGCCCCCAAGTGCTAGAATGGCAATGCTCGGGAGGCGCGAAAGAGGGTTAGTGAGAGCTCCGAGGTCCTGCCCTGGCTACCATCCGTGCTAAACGGGCCAGTAACCCTGAAGCGACTGCACAGCCTATCTTGAGGCCTTGGAGAATGTGTATGGAGCCCAGATTCTGATGAGGACCTATGGTGAGAGAAGAAATGCACAACAGTACCAAGGGAGTTGTTGTCTGTGTATGTCTCGGCTGGAAAAATTGTTGCAAGAATGCCTCAGAAAGGGTAGTTTGCCAGCGATTGAACTGGACGAACCAGACTGGACAGAATCCTTAAGTCTGCCCCTTCTCAGAACTGCTGTTGCTTCAGTTACGCCTGGCAAATCGACTGGAATCCCCACCCTCCTATGATGAGTTAATGAGAAATTCGAGGAGTTGAGAAAAGCGACCCGGGAGGTACCTGCACCAACAGCTGTGGCTCGACCCGGTGACTGAGGGTGACCCATCAAGTGAAGTTCAGGGGCAGAGGTTGACAGTCAATGAGTGCTCTGACAAGGAAAGATATGCCACAATGGGGCGAACTGTTGAGAGATCCGGGAATTCAAAAACAGTCCCTTTATGAAGGCCACGCCTGCAAGTACGGGCCCTGACCTATATCCGACTGCATCTGCTATGGGGGTGGGGGTACCCACCCATGTATCTCCTGCTGATAACAGCTCCAAACTCAATTCCTTGACCATGGAAGTGGAGAAACTGACGCGATGTCTCCAAATGCTTATCACGCATCAGACAGAGATGGCACCCAGGTTTCCAGTTAGTAATACCCCCGCCCTGGCTCCCAGTGTGGCGCCTCGGCCAGCTCAAACTCCAGAAAGTATGTTTTGCTATAATTGTGGGAAAGATGGGCACATGAAAGGAATGCCAGTCCCCAAAGACACTGACAAAGTTGCATATAGGCTACAAGGAGAGCTTCGGAGAAGAAATCAGTGGTTAAGAGGTGCGACATGATCCCAGTGAGGGCACCAAAATGCTAATTCACGTCCTTTGTGGCAAGGTCAGTTGCCCAGGCCCCCACTACCGCTCTCCAGACTGGTCCAGAATAGTGGGTCCCTCCATGGAGACCACTGTAAGGTGAATGGAGTGTCTACAAGAGCTGTATTAGACAGTGGCTCCCAAGTGACAATTATGTTCCAGGATTGGTATCAGAAGCATTTGTCAGGCGTGCCCTTACAACCATTAGAAGGACTGCATGTATGGGGGTTAAGTGAAGGCCTACCCTATTCCGGTATATCCGAATTTGGCTGTCTTTCCCCACCTCCGTGGCTGGAGTGGCCGAACAAGTAGAGACCCTAGCCTTAGGTGTGTCCCCCACTGGACTGTATGATGGTGTCCCTTTGTTGATTGGAACAAATGCTCATATGTTCGGAAGGCTGGCACAGTTGTGTTATGAAAAACAGGGGTCAAAGACTAGTAGAGCTTTAAGAGTTCCGGCTTTAATTAAGAAGGCCTATGAGGCACAGAGAGATGCTGAAAAAACAGAGCCAGAGGAACCGGTCGGAATTGTATGGAAGAAGGATCCTGAGTCTCTGATCCTGGCGCCAAATGCCCAGTGTACCTTACAGGGAGAGGTCCGTATCAGAAAGGATGTTAAGAATAAAATATTAATGTTGGATGCACCAGGCGATGGAAAATTGCCAGAGGGACTGCTGGTCAAGCCTAGTATTTTGCCCGCTAGAGCCCATGCTTATGCCAGAAGGGTAATGGTCCAAGTTCATAATGTGTCTGAAAAGAGACATTCGAGTAAACAGAGGTTGCATCCTGGCTAATGTGCATTGTGCAGACACTGCAGTGCTACCCAGCAGCAAGAGTTCAAGGAAGAATGACAGAGTAACGCCCGACTTGTTTGATTTGGCGACTCCGCTGCCAGCTGAATGGAAAGTGAGGATCAGTGAGAAGCTTGCCCAGAGAGACAGGTGTTTTCTTTAAAGGAATGGGATGTAGGATGCGTGCAAGGAGCTGAGCACAATATCCGCTGCATGACGAAGACCATTTCGTGAGAGGTCTCGACGCCTGGCACCTGCTGACATAGATGATGTGAGACGGCATCTGCAAGAGATGTTAGCTGCTGGTGTAATACAAGAATCCAGAAGCCCTTATGCTTCCCCATTGTGGTAGTGAGGAAAAAGAATGGAACAGTAAGGATGTGTGGATTATACGACTTAAACCGGGCGGACTATCCCTGATCAGTACACAATGCCCGCATTCAGGATGCTTTGGACTGCCTAAGCGGGAGCAAGTGGTTCTCTGTGCTGGATCTCCGCAGTGGGTACTACCAGATCCCGATGGCCCCAGAGGACCGTGAAGACGGCCTTTATCTGTCCGCTTGGCTTCTATGAATTCATGAGGATGCCTAAGGGATTTCAGGTGCCCCAGCCACTTTTCAACGATTGATGGAGCGTGCAGTGGGGACATGAACTTACTAGAGTGCCTGGTATACCTAGATGATGTTATTGTGTTTGGCAGCTCACTGGAGGAACATGAGAGCAGATTATTTAAGGTATTGGACCGACTGGAGGACTTTGGCCTTAAACTGTCCATTGATAAGTGTCAATTCTTTCAAACATCAGTAAAGTATGTGGGACACATAGTATCCACCGAGGAATAGAGACCGACCCAAGTAAAGTTGAGGCCTTGACCACCTGGCCACAGCCCAAAAATCTAAAGAACTGCAAAGATTCCTGGGATTCTGTGGTTATTATCGGGCGCTTATCAAGGACTATTCAAGAGTGATCCGCCTTTACTTAACCTTTACTCAAGGGTATCCCCAACCCACAAAAATACAAAAGTCAGCGTCCTCAAGACTGAAAGAGTGTATTTTCATCTGAGTGAAGTATTTGGGGCCCGCTGGACTCCTCTGATTGTGAGACTGCTTTTCATGAGATCATATATCAACTTACCCATGCTCCAGTGCTGGCCTATGCCGATCCAAGAAAACCTTATGTCCTGCACACTGATGCTAGCTTGCAAGGGTTGGGGGCTGTGTTGTACCAAGAGCCGCGAGAATGGCCTGAGACCAGTGGCCTTTGCCAGTAGAAGCCTGACCCCATCCAGAAAGAACTATCCTGTACATAAGTTAGAGTTCCTAGCTTTGAAGTGGGCTATTGTTGACCAATTCCATGAGTACTTGTATGGGGCTAAAATACTAGTAAAACTGACAATAATCCTTTGACCTATGTGCAGACTCAGCTAAGTTGGATGCCACTGGCCATAGGTGGCTTTCTGCATTATCTACATATGACTATGCTCTCGAATACCGAGCAGGTCTGAACCACATAGATGCTGATGTCTCTCCCGAGGCCTGTTCCCAGAATGATTGGGTCCGATTGGCAGAACCTGACATTCGGGCACTCTGCCGGAAGTTTGACAGGGAGGAACAAATGTCCATGGGCGAGTGGACTGCATGGTGGATTGCTTGGGAGCCTCTGAGAATTGCATACCTTGCTTATTGCCACTTTTCTGCAATAGACATTGGTGCACTGCCTCAGCTGGACAATGATAGTATCCGGCGGCTCAATCCCGCGATCCCATGATCAAAGCAGCTTTAGAAGCCCTCTATGCAGGAAAAGATGTGTCCAAATTACCCACTGATTTGAGAACTGCACTGTTATACAAAGAAGGTCCTAAGTTGAAACTGATCAATAAACTGTTATACAGAGAAACAGTAGACAGAGGGGACAAGTAGACAAACAACAACTAGTGCTGCCCACTGCCTTCGAGACTCAGTACTGAGGTCCTTGCACAACCACATGGGGCACCTTGGTATAGACAGAACACTTGACTTGGTGAGATCCAGATTCTATTGGCCTAAGATGGGGGCTGATGTGGAGCAACACATTCGAACTTGTAAGCTGCTTACAGAGGAAAGCTTTGCCCCAGAGGGCTGCCCCTTGTTAACATCACCACCAGTGCACCCATGGAGCTGGTCTGTATTGATTTTCTGAGTTTGGAGTCAGATCAAAGAAATATCAGTAATGTGCTGGTGGTCACTGACCATTTCACGAGATATGCCCAAGCTTTCCCCACCAAAGACCAGAAAGCATCCACTGTGGCCAAAGTACTTGTAGAAAACTTTTTTGTTCACTATGGGGCTCCACAAAGAATCCATTCTGATCAAGGGAGAGACTTTGAGAGTCGTCTGATCAAAGAGATGCTTTCTCTGTGGGGAGTGCGAAAGTCCAGAACCACTCCTTACCACCCCCAGGGGGACCCACAGCCTGAACGTTTCAACCGCACTTTGCTAGATATGCTAGGCACCCTGCACCCAAAGGACAAGCCTAGATGGAGCCAACAAATTAGCACCCTGGTACATGCTTATAACTGCACCAAAAGTGATGCCACTGGATTCTCCCCCTACCGCCTGATGTTTGGAAGAGAAGCTCGACTACCAGTAGATGTGTGTTTTGGGGTCTCTCCTGATGGGGTTCAAGCTGACAACTATTTACAGTATGTGCAAAAGTTAAAGGCCCAGCTAACTCATGCGTACCAACTGGCTCAAACCATGGCTGCCAAAAGAAATCTGGCCAACAAAGAAAGGTATGATAAAAAGGTGAAAGCACAGGAACTCCAGGAGGGAGATCGGGTATTGCTAAGAAATCTGGGACTGCATGGCAAGCACAAGATTGCTGACATGGCACCATCTCCCTCACATTGTAGTGGGCAAACTAGATGATCTGCCAGTGTACAAAGTAAGGCCTGAGAATAATTCAAAAGATGTAAAAACAATGCATAGAAATCATTTACTGCCCATTGGACAAATCTTAATTGAGTCTGAGCCCCTAGAAGATGCCCCTCTGGACCAGTGACTAGAGCTGCTGCTAAGAAAAGATCAAGAAAGTCTGCACCTACAGAAGCAAAGTTAAAGTGTTCCCTCCACAAGTCCCAGTTGAGCATGACTGTCAGTCCATATCGGAAGAAAGTGAGAGTGACTTTGAATACTATCCTTCTTACGAACTGAGTCAATTGTTTCGGGCAATCCCTAGTCAATACTGGAGACAAAGCTGGGCCTTCTGGACTGTCTAAGCCCCCAGCTTCATCCCTGGAGCCAATGCTCCCAGAAAGTGAAGTGCAAAGCATCAGATCAGATGAAATGGAATCATTGTGCATGGTTGAACTGTTTGAGCTTTCAGGGAGGAAAATGATAGATTAGGGCAGACTGGTGATACACCCGAACAAGAAGAGTATTTTGAGTGCCCTGACAGTCCACTGCCAGTGTCCGAAAGCTCTCCATGCAGCCAAATGTTGTGGACTCAGAAACTGTAACTCCTGGAGCTGAAAGTGCCCCAAGTTCTAGCCTCTCTACCCCATGGAGACTCCCCTGACAAGTGAGGACAATGCTGAAAATGAGGCTCAGAGTGCAGAGGTTATAACAGTTCCCCTAGAAAGACTGGTCGAGCTGTAAAGCCTGTGGTGCACCTCAGTTATGATTCACTTGGGAGGCCTGTGGACTTGCCTCTCAATGTTGTCCATAAAGGAGTGTATGTGTCCCCGAGCTCATTGCCCAAACTGAGCATCAGTGCTAACTCCAAGTTACTTGTGTTGCCCTCTCAGTATGGTGCCTTGCCCCATCCAGCCCCAAGGTAACTGATAGGGAAGGGCCCTCTCTTAGGTTTCATGTACAAGAGGTAATAACTTGAGTTATGGTACAATGTGTATGTAATACTGTGTAAAGAGTGACGTACTGCAATGTTTCAGAAATGTGTTCTTGGTAAAATGATATATTGACTGATGATTACATGTGCGAGCCTAATGCAAATGTATATGGTTGCAGTTGAAACTTATAGGATTTGCTTGACGCGACGTCAAGCTTTCCAGGCTAGGAAGGGTGTAACCTCTGCAAATGGGGTTCCTAAAAGACTTCAGGAGCTTGCTTGAATGCTCCAAGCCTGAATGGTGTTTGGCGTTTAGCCATTTATCAGTGAGTATTTTTAGAACCTCTGGTACTGTCTCTTTAAGAGCTGTCTGCTTGCAGACATAATTAGTTTGTATGGGGACTGTGTGCTTCTCTGAGTACCACTCGAGCTGCTGCCAATTCACTTCATTTTGCAGTCACTAGGAGTGCAAAGGGAACCTATCTGAAAGATGTAACTGTTTGCCAGAAATTATTTAGAGTAATAATGAAATTACAGTTTGTCTAACCTGCTTTTTGCAGTCAGAACTGTGTCTGCTAGTTCTCCATTCTAGTTTTGAACTGCTGAACTGGACCAATCAGTGTGGGGTAAGCTAGCTCTAAAATGGTGCCTTGGACGAATCAGAACTTGGACTCATAATCTGAGCCAGCCACAAGAGGATTGTATGGGCAGTGACTCTGGGAGATGTAGTTTAGACTTCAGTGCCTTTTTGGACCAACAGCAGCAGTCTATTGTGAGTGACAGCCAATCCAGTCAAGAACTGGGAGGAACTCAAAGGAAGTGCCCGTTTTGTCGGTTGGAGTTTCAGTTGAGCTTTGGCAGTGAAGAAGGAAGGAGCCCTGTGCTTTTCAGTGTGCAGTTTTAGTCAAAAACGTGTGTAAGGCCCAGAGTTCCGGTCGCAGCTTGTGTAACAGCTTGTTAGGACTGAATCCGTCCTGTGAAAAGAATCAAAGGATCTCTGAAGAGTAGAAACCAGGCTCACCCTGTAGAAGACTGGAGAAATTGTTGAATTACACTGGTCTGTCAGGAACTGAATCTGCTGTGTGTTCTCCCGGTATTGTGCAGTAATTGCGATCGGGATACAGATGCAGCCTGCCTGGTGTAGTGCTTTCTTTTATATGGATGTGTGAAGAGGTTTGTGTACCTCAAGTGAGCCCTGCTGACATTGAAGGACCCTATCTTATTTGGAGGTCGTGAGTACTAATTCAGGGTCGCTCCTGTTGAATTGCCACATTAAATCCAAATGGAATTACTGTACTGCTGACTGTTTAATTCTCCTTTCTCTGTGTGAAAGGGCCCCTACCAGCTGCCACGGTTTGGACTAGCCACTAGGGCTTGGGTACCCAGGGACAGTAACTGATAGGGATAGGCCTGTGCACAGAGCCATAGGTGATTATTAGAGTGATAAGCTAATTAACCTGATTTCCCTGTCCTTGTTATATCCCCTAAATAAATCAGAGCTGCTTGTTTCAGCAAAGTTATACTGCCTGAGGTATTTGTCTATGTTAAAGTACTGTACTGTGATTGTTGCACTGTATCTCATTTCACAGGAGGTCCCAGTGCGGAACCAGACCTGGGGTAAGTGTATACTGTGAAGGTAATTCTGATATATTGTGTGGGCCACTAGTGGGAAGAAAGGGGTTGCAGTGTCCCAGAGGGCTGTGACCAAGTTAGTTTAACTATTGCAAACCCTGACCTCTGGGTGGAGGCACCCGCCATTGGATCCAGGCCCCTCAACCTGTTAGTGGCAAATCAGGCAGGGGTAGTAGCCCCTGGGATAGCGCCATTTAGGGGTTACATTAAATTTCAATAACTCTCTAGAAACTTGATATGGGGCAATATTTTGAAAGCAGAAAAATGGTCCATTTTCTACCCTCTTTTCTTGATCATTTTTTTTGCTGTATTATGCCAGGAGGAAAATATGTATTACTCTGAGAAGATCCCATATCAATAAACAACTTATTTAATATGGCAGCTGCCCTATCTGAAAGTTTCAGTGGATCATTATCTACCATAAAAACATTAGGTAACTCTGAGATCTTGTTTCCTTGTAATTTTTTAACCATAGCCTCGGATACATCCCATCCGGCCTCGGGGCCTTATTAATCATCAGGGCTGCTAACCCTTTTCTGTTCTGAATCTTTTGCTGCTATTCTTCTGCTGCTTCTTTTCCAGGACCCCTCTATCAGCTACCTTTATGCTGCTCTCTTGCAAGGGCCCGCTGTTCTCCCTACTGAATACTGATCTCAAGTAGTTATTTAGCATGGCTGCTTTCTGCCCATCTCTTTTAGTCTAACAGCTGCCCTATCCATATTTCTTTTTTCACTTATATATCTAAAAAAATGTTTTTCCCTCCCTTGACCCCGTCCACAATATGCATTTCTGTGTCTGCCTTTGCGATCTTGACTGCCCCCTTGGTCTCTCTAGTTTTTTTCCTGATACTCGTCCCATTCTTTATCCCCCTGTTTTTCTTCGTACCTCATGAAGGCCTTCTTTTCGTGTCCCTCACTGCCTCCCTGACCTTTTCAGGGAATCAAATAGGTCTCATATACCTATTTTTTTTTAACTGTTCTGATGCATGTTTTGTCACCTCAAGGAACAGCCCCTTTTATGACTCTACCGTCTTTCTTCTGTTCCCCTGATGCTATACACCAGCTAACCTGCCCAGAACTGAAATCAGCCCTCCTGAAGGCTATCATCTCAGTCTTAGAAAAGGACCTACTGGTGCCCAGAGCCAACTAGAACCATATAGTGTTGTGGTCGCTGGAACTCAGTGGTTCCCCGGTCCTCATTCCTTCTACTCTTTCCGAGTTGTGAGTACCACATCTTGAATGGTGGCTTGTCTAGTGGGATCCCTGACCTGCTGCACCAGCATACTGTCCTGCAATGTATCAAGCAGGGCCTGGCTTCTGGCGCTCCTGGCTGCTGGGATGGCCCAGTTAATGTCTGGCAGGTTGAGATCTCCTCCTTCTACTACAGCCTCTACTTTTGCTGCCCCTTTCTTATTTCTGCTCCTAGTTTCTTATCTTTCTCCTCTCCCTGCCATTGTGACCTATAAACCAGCCCAGAGTGAAGTTTCCTACCTGACGACTCTGTGAGCTGTCCCCACAGTGACTCTACCTTCTCTTTCCCTCCAGTGGGTGCATCCTTTGTCTACTGCCTCAGTCTCTTCCCTGACATAAATGGCCACCCCTTCACCTCTGTCCAATCCTCTGTTGTGCCTGTATACGGTGTATCCAGGGATCACCAGGTCCCAGTCACTGTTCTCATTGGCTCAAGTTTCTGTAATGGCCACTAGATCCAGACAGGAGTCTCCCACTAGTGAATGGGGTTCCCTAATTTTATTACTCAGACTCTTGGCATTGAGACACTCCAACTTACCTCCAACTTCTCTTGTTTCTTAAATGACTTTAACTATTACAATTCCCCGATATCCTTGGTGTCCTTATTTGCATGTCTCTTTGATCTACACTTCCCAGTCTCCTGAACTCGTTTTACTCTGTGTCTTCTTCTACACCTTGCCCCCATCCATGTGGGAGTTCTGGCTAGGTTCCTCACTTCACCTACCTCAAATGACAAATCTATAATCCCAGGCTTCCCTACAGTTAGTTTAACTGTCTACCAATGTAGATGTCAAATGTCTGTGCAAATGCACTAGTCCTCTCTAGTCAGGTGAAGGCAACCACCTTTGAAGAGCCTTCTATTCTAGAACTCCCCCAATCCCCTACAAAGTGGTACCCCTGTTCCTGATATCACCTTTTGAACCACCAATTAGCCTCCTTGCTCTCTTCTTTCCTCACTCTACCCTCCCCTTCTCCCTACCCCAGACAGGGAGGATCTTAAAAAAGGCCAGAAAGGCCAAGTGCTTTTCAGTCTGTCCCCCACCCTCTGGAAGTCCAGCTTCACTGTCTCCGTAGGCCTGTTCGTCAGACCATTGGTACCAAAATGTACCAGCATGCCATGCTCCATCTCCTCCTTCCTATTCTCTTCCAATCCCAGATGACTAATATGCCAGGCAAGCATCTGACCCTCCCACACTGCCTACCACCCTCCCGAGGCCTCAAACCATAGAGTACCCATCATTAGAATCCTCCTTAGTAACTTCCGCTCTGCTTTTGCCTTCCAGTGTCACTGTGTCTTCATTCCCCTCAACACCAAGGGACTCGAGTCCCCACCTCCCATTTAGAGTCAGGCCCCTGTGCCTCTTCCAGGAGTGCAAAACAGCCATTTGTATCTCTTGGGTACAGCTGATTGCTGTATGACTGCCCCTACCATCTGATCTCCTTCTCCTCATCACCATCCTTCATCCCCATGAGCCAGTGGCCTCTGGGGTAGTGGGGCACCAGGTTAGTTGGAGTCACAGCTAAGATATTTCCTCCCTTGCTGCTTCCAACTGAGCAAGGAACTAACAGAAGGTCATACATATTGGGCAATGTCCCCGTCTTCAAAGAGTAGCCCTGGAAACGAGTGCCTCACAACCCCAATAGCTGACTACCTCCCCCCTCACTCTATACTCCTGTCTAGCCTGCTAAGTGCTTAGAAAACTGCCCGAGTTACTTTGTAATGTGTGGACGCTGACTGCCTGTCTTATAACTTTATCCAATATAAGTAGAAGCTAACATAGTGTATTTATTTCTTTGTGTGTGAATTCTGTTTATGCCCCCTTCTCACTGGCCCCACAGGAGTCTCTCCAGCTAGGGCACAGGGACTGGCATTTCTTCCAGCTCAGCCTGAGATCCCCACCACCTGAACCTCTGTCCTGGGATGCTAATTGTGCCTCACCTGACTAAGCCAACCCCCTGGCTCTGAGCCTGAGGTGGGGCCGTGAACTCCACCGTGCTATATCTACAACCTAGTGGGCTGCCGGAGTGAGTCGAAGAGCTTGAGGTCGGACAGGGCGGATCTGGCAGTGAGTGTGGGGTGCCATCCGTGGGCCCTGCTTTCACCTTCCTGGGTGCCAGGGCCATTTTTCTGGTTTTCCATCTCCCCGAGGAGGACGTGCAATGAGGCCAGCACGTCAGGTCACGTGCTTCCGCACAACCTATGTAGGCCCCCGCCTCCTCCAAACCCCACTGATGTGGCCCGACTGTAAGGGCACCCAGTCATCACTAGGCACCACTGTAGTGCCAGGGGAACCACCAGAACCCTTCCCAGGAGAGGAAAGCTTGCCAATGGTAGCTCAATCCTGCTCCTTCCCTCCCCACTGACACATGACGGCCAGAGCTTGCTCCTGAGCTCGAGTCACTGGCGTGGCGCAAAGTGTGACATCCAGTGCCTCAACCCTCAACGCCACCAGGCCAGGAAGATAACAGTATTAGCAGTAATTAGTAACACCCCACTCTAAACAAAGCCTAACTGTCTGTTTGCCTAATCTTCTAGGAATCAGTCTTCACCATTGATTCACACTAGTGGTCTCAGCCTGAGGTAATCAGACACTGTGGAAGCTAGAAATTTTTAGGATGGCTGGTGCCGAGGCAAGCTAAGTGCATTCTCAGCATCACGAGACTGACTCGCTTTGCCAGGCTTACCTTGGCACCAGCCCTCAACTGCTTCAGTTCCTTTTTCCTTGCTGTCGAGTGGACATCAGTGACGATACCACTCACCTGCCAGAAGTCAGAACTTCTCAGCGATACAGCAGCTGCATTCAGTTCTTCTCAATCTTAGTGTTTAAAGTTAGAGTTTTGTTATTTTTATGTCAATTTAGTGATTTTACAAAAATATTTCTGTCAGTTTTCTCACAGCCCTACTGAGTCTCTGTCGATGGCCATATAGGATGAGGGTAGAGAGCCTTTTTCAGGCAGGCTGCTCCAGCAGTGGGGCCATGTCCAGTCCACTTTCCCCATCAGGGAAGGGTTCTGACCGGAAGTGACCCTGTGCTCGGGAGGAAGGACAGTCCTACTGAAAGCAGAAAAGGGCAGGCCTGTTTGCAATTCTGATCAGTTTCTCTGCACCGCTTAGCCTCACGTTCTTCCTCTTCCCTTTGGAGGGGAAGAAAGTGTACTATTCGAAGTCACCCTCTAGGAGGTCTGCTGCAAGACCCTTTGTCTCCCGGAGCCAGAGGCCTTCACCAGCACCATCAGAATTGTCGGGGGCCTCTGGTACTGGGATTTCAAGGTCCCGGGCCCAGAGTCATCAGTTGTCTTTAAGTTGGGAACCTGGTTGTCAGTTCCACCCTTGTGCAGCTCTTTGGAGCAGTGGGTGCCATGTCAGGCTCATGTTTCTCTGCTAGCACAGCCAGTCCCTAGCTTTCAGGGTTGGTGGAACTGGAGCCAGGAGTGTAGCCCTCAATCTGGGTAGAGCATTCTTCTCCGGTAACAACCTTTTGGCCCTATTGGTGATCATGCCGCCAACTTCTGTCCCACTGGCCACACTACACTCCCACCTTGTGTCACTTGGTGGGACCGGCTAGGTACCATTGTTGGTCACTTTGATGCTGGCTGAATAGTTGTTGCTGAGGCTGGTTCCAGCACGAGGTTTGGGCCCTGCAAGGCCTGGCTTGACATCAGTTCTGATGCTGGTCCTGACAACACCCTCAGTGCCAGGGGGTTCCTGGCGCCATTCTCTGCACCAGGAGTTCTCAGTGCCAGACATCTCCTGGTGCCAGATTCAGTTCCGGATCTGGCACCAGCCTCTTGTCCTTGGGGTAGTGTCATCGGTGTTGCCTGTGCCGCAACACTGGATTAAAAGGCATGTGATCCACCCCTCTCTGTCCCTCTCCCTCCAGGGAGGATGTAGACGGGGACAAGTGTGACCCTAACCTCATCTTCTCCGAGGGCGGTGGTGATGGCTTCATAACCTGGACTCCTCGGATCCAGGCCCTACTACTGTGCCTCAGAAGGATCTAACTTTCAAGGCTTTGTTCAGAGACATGCTTCTACACTTAATTTTGAGCTTACAGCCTTTCATCAAGGTAAACGTCTCTGTCTGCAGGAGTAAAACGTATCTACCATACCGGTCAATTTAATTCCTCCTATTTCACTAGCATTTCAAACCCTGTCTGATGCTGTTTGGAATAGACATGCTTCAGTACCATCTGTCTGCAAGCAGATTTTTATAAAAAATTATATACGCTGCCTCTAAGATGGTACAGTGTACATTTCTCAACCTTAACTGATGCTATTGTTAGTCTTCCTGAGAATCACAAGGCCATTCTCTACCAAGAGGTCACTGCGCACCCTCCTATGAGGAGTTAGGTTTGGCACTATGGGAAAATGGGCCTGCAGATTGCTAGCTACCAAGGGCATTATTCCTACTATGACTTCTCCTGTGGAGCTTGCTTTAGTCCCTGAAAGAGACTAATTAAGGATTCTGCTGACTGCCATACACGGAATTTAGTCTAACAGTCATCAGCTCTAAGCCGCTTGGATACCTTAGCAAGGCATTTCTGACTCAAACCACTGGCTAATTCGCGTTCTGGTACATCCCAGCTGCCTCAAGATACCTCTGATTCTTCGTGTTGGGGCAGGTTACCACTTCAGAGTCCTTCTCCTTAGGTCTCTCCTCAGTGCCTCAGGTGTTTCAGAGTGATCTGCAGTACTCACAGTGCACCTGAGAAAGACAGGACTCTGAGTTTACTCATATAACTGGATGATTGTCTGATAGCCAGCCCATCCAGGCAGGAGATGGAACAGGCAGTGGCCACGGCCACTCGGTTCCTCACCTCTTGGGGGTTCTGCCGAATCTGGAGAAGACTCACCTCCAAACCCTCACAGCAGCTGCTGTTTATAGGAGCTCTTTTGAATACAACCAAGGCCCGAGCCTTTCTATCAGACAGCAGAGAGCAGAATGCAGCACTACATGCAACACATGCTAGGTCTGATAGCCTCCTTGGTGTTCTCTGTGCCCCGGCATGGTGGCACATGAGAACAACTTAGTAGACACTCAGGGCTGGATATTCAAACTGCGCCATTCATAGGCTCAAGCCCTTGCGCTGTGCAAAATAGTTGCACAGGGGTGTGTTCGGGGCGATATTCAAAGGAGTTGCGCTATTGAGCAACTCCTTTGAATATCACCCCCCAGTCACAGCCACTGTGCCTGGCGCAGTGGAACTTGCACCACCGCAAGTTGACAGAGTGGAGCATTCAGCGTAAGGGTGGGCGTTATAACATTCGCACATGCGCAAATCTCGATATTCAAAAGGTGACATGCAAATGGGGCTATAATTCATGCAAGGCGCAGGGGCCGTTTGCATCTGATTATGGCTCCCATTTGCATGCCATTATGCAGGTGCTCCGATCCCGAGACTTGTGCCTGGCGCCTGCCAGGATGCAGCCGCTGGGACTGACGCTTCTGCAGCCCGATCCCGGCAAAACAGTGTAGAATCCCCCACCCCTTCTCACTGGCCCGATCGCTGGCATGGTTTAATCTCCAACAGCCGATCGCGGGCAGCAATGTACCCCCCACCCCGAACATATCCCTGGTGGTCCAGTGGACGAAAAGCCCGATCGCGGGCAGTTGTTATGTAATCCCCTCCCAAAATCAGCCCTGGTGGTCTAGTGGCACATCCGATCAGCGGGATGTAAATGCTAAATCCCCAACATTGCCCTGGTGGCTAGTGTCCCCTCCCCACCCACTCCACGAAGCCACCATCATCTCGCCCCCACAGCCGCAGGTGGCAGCATCCTCTCCGCCATGCCGCCCCACCGCTCAAACCGACAGCCCCGTAGGGCTGCACGCCCATTAATCTGGACCGTCATGTATTGTTGAAGGTACGCCTACTGGCTCTTCTCTGCACCACCGGGCGTGCAGCCCTTACTGTCTGCCAGTGGCAGCGGGCGGGCAGGCGGAGGGATGCTGCCGCCGGCTGTGGGGAGCGGGTGGGGCTTCGGGTGGTGGGGAGGGGGGATACTCAGCCACCAGGGCAATGTTGGGGATTAGTAGCATTTAATCCCGCGATCGGGATGTGCCACTAGACCACCAGGGCTGAATTCGGGAGGGGGGAATTTACACTCACTGCCCGATCGGCTTTCGGTCCACTGGACCACCAGGGATGATTTCGGAAGGGGTTTATATAACTACTGCCCACGATCGGGCTTTTTCGTCCACTGGACCCCAGGGATGATTTCGCGAGGGGTTTACACAACTACTGCCCGTGATCGGACTTTTCGGGTCCATAGGACCACCAGGGATACGCTCGGGGGGCTACATTGCTGCCCGCGATTGGGCTGGTGGTGGGGGATTAAACTATGCCTGCGATCAGGCCAGTGGGGGTGGTGGTGGGGATTACAGTCGGCTGCCCGCTGATCGGGCTGCAGAGGGGCACAGGGATTGGGTTGCCAGCCACAGGTGGCAGCTGCTGTGTTGCGCCCTGCAATGCAGCAGCTCACCTGTGAGTGGCCCTCAACAACTATTTTTTTTTTGGTTCAGCGTTGTGCAGGCACAGGTTGGGGGTTGCACCTGCACAACTCTGCACAGCCCTGCTGAATATCGGGCTGTGCAGTTTATGCATGGTTCCTCCCCCTCCAGTTCAGCATGCATTCATTTGCATAGCGCTGTTGCTCAGCATGTTTTCTGTGGCGCAACTGTCTCCTGCTGAATATGGCAGAATGGAGCAAGTTCGGACTTGCGCAGGCACAACCCTATTGTGCATGGCGCAACCTTTTTGAATATCCGGCCCTCAGTGTGCAGTGGTCATAAGTATCATATCTTCAGACCTAACCCATTCAGGTGACCAAGCCCCTGATTCAGGCACTTGCATAGTGGTCAGTGGAGGACAGTCTCCTCCATGGTGTTCCCTTCTCCTAACTGGAACCTCAGGTGACTCTCACTGTGGATGTCTCCTTGTTGGAACTGGCAGCACACTGTCAGGGTCTTCAAACACAAGGTGTCTGGGACCCATCTGAGACTCATCTCCACGTCAATGTGTTGGAGATGTGAGCTGTTTTGTACGGTCTGTGAGCCCTAGTGGATGTTGTCAGCCATAAAACAGTCCTCCTCCAGACAGAGAAAGTCTTTGATGTTATTACATCAACAAACAAGGAGAAACACACTCTTACCCTCTGTTTACGGAGGTGATGAGAGTGTGGGAGTGGTACCTAGAGCAGGGGATTCTGCTCCAAGTCAACTGTCTGCCAGGGGTGCAGAACACTCTGGCAGATGAGCTCAGCTGAACACAAGCTGATCCTTGCAAATGGTCACTAGCTCTGACATCATAAGATTGCTGTTTGATGAGTGGGGCACCTCAGATGTGGACATTTTTCCATCCCCACTCAACAATAAACTACCTAAATTCTACTCCACACATCCAGGACATGGTGCTTTCTGTCAGGATGCATTCAGACTGCAATAGCAAAATCTATTTCTGTATGCATTCCCACCATTCTCTCTAATGCAGAGGGTATTGCTCCAAGTGGAGGTGCACAGGGGCATGATGATACTGGTCACCCCCTGCTGGTCTTGACAGATATGTTTTCCTCTGTTGAGCAGACTTATCAGTCGGCAAATTGAGGATTCTTCCACTCAGGATGGAATTCTGCGTCGGGGTCACCTGGTCCGTTCCAGTCTCCACTCCCTTCACCTTTAGGTCTGGCTCCTGAAGAGACAGAAGTGAACAACAGGTTCAATATATCCCAGAAGGTCTCTGAAATACATTTGGATAACCGTAAACCTTCCACCAGGAAGATATACACAGCCAAATGGAAAAGATTTTTCATCTGGTGCTCCAGAACTCCTTTTTGAGTGCCCACCTTACAAGGTTCTGGAGTATTTGCTGGACCTTCCTGATCCTGGCCTACAGTATTCCACAGTTTAGGTACACTTGTGTGCTGTTTCTGCACAAGCCCATTGATACCTGCTTCCTGGCACAGCTGCCACTGTTCAAGGGGTTCCTTTAGGGCATCTCACACACGAGGCCTCCCATCAAGAAACCAGTGGCTGCCTGGGATATCAGTCTTATGCTGATTATACTCAAAGTCCACAAAAGTGCACACTCAAGGAATCTCTGTAACTCCAAGATATGGAAAAAGAATAATGTTTATTCACACTTGATTGGTCGTCATTCCAAAGGTACTGAAGCGGTTGAAGGCCAGTACCAAGGTAAGCCTGGTCCGCAAGCCAGTCTTGCAGTGCTGAGCAGGCACTTAACTTTCCTCAGCACCCGCCCTCCTGAAATGTTCTGGCTCCCACAGGGTCCTAACACCTCTGCTAAGACCCTCTAGTGTGAATCAATGGCAAAGATATTCCTAGAAGATCAAGCATTACAGGGAGTACATAATTTTCATTTGTATAACTTTACCCTATATACAGTAGGTGGAAGTTAGGATTTAAAGAGCTGCAGACTTGTCAAAGAAAACTTTAAAAAAACATAATATTTAGGTACAATTCAACTTGCATTCCATATATGTTCTATAGATTTCTCCTTCCCATTATTTATTACTGAGGAAATTGGCATAAGTACATGATCTTTATCCCTTAAAGTTAATCTACCTCTGGAGCTTACTCCCTACTTCCAAGTCACAACCCTGTGTTGTGACATCACAGTCTGTTGCCATGGGAGTAACTGTGATGTCACAAGCAGTGCATTATGACCTCAAGTAGGGAGAAAGCAACAGACATAGATGAACTGTTCAGGAGCAAAGATCCTGTTTCCATACAGATTACACCAGTAATAAATAATGGGGAGGAGGAATACAAAACTGATATGAAATAAAAGCCGAACTGTGTCTAAATATTACGTTTTGTTAAAGTTCTCCTGAAGGCGTCAGCTGCTCTTTAACAGTTTTAGCAATAGTCAGTAACACCACACATTAAATACAGTCTAATTCACCTTGGCTATGGATTTAAGCAAGGCCTTCAAGCACTTGCTAGCTTACCACCTGCAGTTATATGATTATTGTTCCTTTAGAGTTCCCTGCAGAACTGGGGACTTACCTGCACATGCCCCAGAACAGATGCCGTCCTGCTGCTGCTGTGGTCACACAACTCCTTGAGGGTCTCACAGATTTCTTCCCTACATCTTGTTGAGCTACAGGTGCTGTTTGTTGGGGTTGGGGAAGCAAAAGCCTGCTTATGCAGCTCCGAAATCTCCCCTGATTTGCTCTGCAGTCAGATTCAGATAGTGCTGCTGATAGCTAAAACTTGCTTCTCTTCCAGGCTACAACAAATCCCTCCCCTATAGCTGAGTTCCAGGTGCTGTTTCTGGGTGAGGGGGAGCAGAAGCTTGCTCAATCAATTCCAGAATGCCTTGATTTGCTCTGCAGTCAAACAGAAATATTTAGGGGGATGCTGCTGTGTATGGGAAACATTTCTGTTTGATGTTTATAAATCGTGTGTATCAGCAAAGGCTTAGAATCATCTTTATAGGCAAACAGGTTAAATGAGTCAGTGTGCATACTGAAATAAGAAGTGATGAGGGTATAAAGAGTGGCTTTAAATGCCCCTTCCCTCCCTTACAACCCCAAACCACAAGAAGACAGGCTCAATGGGTGCAAAGCCTTCTTCTGTCTATACACCTTGTATGAAAACCTCAACTCCCTGAGAGCACTATATATTTGGATATGAAAATCTTGTTTTTTACCCTTATGAAGTTGGTAGAGGGGAGCGCCTCTGTGTAACAAATGTACAGTACATTATGAAACTCAGGAAACTTTTTTGTGTATATATCTTTCTAGGACCATACATAATTAAGCTGGTGTACAGCAAAACATTTATGTGACCAGTCACTTATGAATAAACAATTTGGCTCACTGGGATTTGAGTCTTGTACGATTTTTGTTTTGCTGCTACTGGGACCCTGGGTGTAACAGATTTCTGTCTCCTGACTTGGGGAGTAACATGCATCACTTCCCTCGGGGGGTTACTAGTTGTTTGCCCTAGAGCCCTCTTCCCTCTCCTGAAGTAGTGATCCTCTGGCCTCCCACCTTCCCTCCCACCTCCCATCACCTGTTGCAAACCATAGAGAGGCACTGAGGGAGAGGAGTGGCAATAGACACCCCCTGTTCCCAATCTAACCTCAGTAGCTGTCATATTACTGTCCACACTGTAGCCAAGGCGACTTCCACAATGTACCCTTGAGGAGTGAGGCTCTGAAGGTCCTGCAGCTAACTCGCACTGTCAAGTCTTCCTTGCCTGCTTGCTGCTCATGGCTACTCTTTATCCCCTCTAGGAGTCCCTAACAGTCCATATCTGAACTAGTGGCTGCTGTACCCCTGACAGGGTTATATGAGGCTATCCCGAATACTATCCACAATCTTGTGTACAAACCCCTACCACACTTGACCCCAGTTAGGTTTTAGCTGGGCTTTCTGCCAACACTAGCATCCTGACACCCTCTCCCAGATAGGATTATCTTGCTTCTTCCCACCTGCCTAGGAACAGACCTGAATGTAATCCAACTCACAGCATTACTTATACCACAGCCAATGAGCGGATATATTACACATTTCTAACCCCAGTAATACTCAGGTATTCATAACTTTATGCAGTCAGCCTTCTAAGCAGAACTGCCCAGAGAGAATGTGGAACATATGCAAATGATGGAATCTTTTGCATGAGCCACTTTTCAAATGCTGCCTTATACTAACTGCCTTAGTTCTAACTCCTCAGATTTCTCTCTGCTTGTCAAGACTAAATGCTCAGAGATCCTCTCCTCATCATCTTTTGTTCTGATGTGAGAAACCTATAAAATATCATAAGTATTCTTTACATTTCATTTGCTGCCTTTTACTTTCTGTTATTTTAGGTAAACCCATAGTTCTAGTGTTTAAATTGTAAGTTTTCTTGGTTTCTCCCGGTTCGGTATAACTGGGAGTAAACCGAGGCTTATTTTATATTTATTGAAGTTTTCTGACTAAAAAAACGCCATTTGTTATGCTTAATTTTATTAAATTAGTTTGTTTTAAGAACTGCTAATACCGGTTCCTGGACCAATAGCCTTGGTTTATTTTATCTCGGTTCCCGGGTCCTGCAATGGTTCCAGAACCGACCACAACTGCTAAATAAACTTAAATTAAAATATTTCCTTTTTAGCAGTTGCAACTATTATTAGCTTTACGTTGAAAATGTTATAAAAAGAAACTGGTGATCCCGGTTTCAAACCTTGTATTCAGTGTGGCAAGATTTTGTTAAGTCAAACATTCTCTTGTTTTGCCGATCTGGACAGGAACATTTAAAAGCCGAGTGAAATCTGCATTACATGTTCTGAAAAAAACTACTGAAATGCCTGGATAAAGCTTAAAAAAAAAAAAAAAAGCTATCACTACCTAAGGGTCCCTCCAGCTCTAACCAGCTGACACCCTAAGTTACTGTGGGTGACTCCACAACAAATACTGTAATTGCTACCCTGAAATGGGCATATAAGCAGTTTTTAAGAGGCTTTTTGAACCGGCTGACTCCCTGGTTCCCTCAGTGAAACTGAAGAAAACTAAGCACACAGAACCCCCTGCTGACAGCATTTTGGGGACTTCTGTGCCTACTATAAAGTCTGCCAACTCCTTCAGAAATTGCAGGCTGATTCTGATTGGGGAAGTATTTGCCAAGACAGGTAAGCACAGTTGTGTATTGCTTCCCTTGGCTATGATCACCTAAATGAATATTGTGAAATTTGTAAACTTTCCCGGGGGGCAAGTGTGGAGAAATGCCTGGAACAGCTAAAGAAAACACTTTCAGGCTTACAAGGACTGTCTGTCTCTCAGCAGCAGACCTTTGCAAAGCAGTCTTCCTAATAGTTAAAAGGAAGAATATGTAATTATTATGAAATGGGGAAGAACCTATTGAATCTGAAGTTTCCTCTGAACATGAGTTTGTCTATCCCTACAGAACATCTGAGGATTATTCCTCATTCTTCACATTGGTGAGAAAGATTGGGCTGACACCCACTAAAAGCTTCCGATTCCTGTGAATAAATTCTTCAGGGAAGATAATTTAAAGATTTTACACACTCCAAGCTCTGTTCCCCCTCTGGATAAGAGGATGTATAAGAAATATCAGCAGGACAGGGAGGGAACTGAAATTTATTCCCCCACCCTGTCCACCAAGGAGTGATTAAAGAGACAGCCTGTGACAAGGCAAAGATACCCCGGCATCCTATCCTCTTAACAAGGATTCCGGGAAAAATTGACAACATGGCTTAAAAAGATATATTTATCAGGTGCCTTGGCCATCAGGCAGGCACACACTTCAAGCCTCTATCAATACCAAAGTCACTCTGGTAGTCAGCCCCTGTTAGGTCAGCCAAGGACCAGACTCCCGTGTCAGATGATCTAGCTGAAACAGCTAAATTTGGTTTGAGAGCAGCCAAAGAATGGTTCAAGTGGCTGCTGCCAGATGGATGGTGAGGTTTGCCTGGCTGTGAGTCACAGACCTCACTCAAGATACCCGAACCAAGGTTATAGACTTTCCAGACGAGGGTAATTCCTTTTTGAAGAAAGATAAAGGCTTACATGAAAAAGGTAGCTATATACACCACACAAGCACCCTTTGTTTCTATCAGGCTGGGGCTGCACCTCAGTATCAGCAGTACCCACAGCAGGGGTATTTCAGGCACCACAGACAAGTGGTCCTGGATGTAATGTGTCAGGGACTGTCTCTGAGCTCAAATTCCTTCCACTAACTACAGTGGGAAAAGGATTAGAAAGGTTGCAAAAGAGACCAAATAAGAGTGCTTCAGGCTCTGACCGACCAACACCCTCCAAATCTGCATGTGAAACTGCTGTCTCTTACTTACACACCCTTGACAAGGGTGATTCAGGTTTAAAAAAAAAGGGGGGGGTGAGTGGCCCAGCTGTTTCTCCGTTCCCCTCCACAGCATGTCAAACTCCTGGAAAAACCTAAAGGGGTTCCTGGCATCACTGTATTTAAATTATTTCCACACTCCCATAAGGGAGTCTCACAGAAAGTACTTCAGGTTCAGATTCTCATCAGGTCACTCTTTGGGAGTGTACACAGTGGTTGGAGCACCTTAAAAGATAAGGTGTCACAGTTTCCCCATATCTAGATGACTGGCTGGTGGTTGTAGAATCACTCCGTCAAGTGAGTCTGCAACTTACCTAGGGTCTCCTGGACTCTCTAGGGTCCTTGATAAATCTAAAGAAAGTCTGACCTTCAGCCTGCTCAAGCACTCCAGTTCATAGGAGCAGAGCTAAATACCCTGCAAGACAGGGTCTACCTGCCCCTACGCAGGGCAAGAAGTATTCCACTAATAGCGGGCTGAATGAACCAAAAATCGCAAGACAGTTTTCTTCAGCTACTGGCCACATGGCACCTGCCACTGGCACAGTCTTGGAATCCAGGTTACAGACCAGAGCCATTCAATGTCACCTCATGTCTCAATGGTGTCAGAGACAGGACCCTCTTTTAAAACTAATTGTAGTAACAAGGACATTGTTACAGGCCTCCAATGGAGGAAAAGAGGGAACCAATCTAAGGAAAGGGGCTTCTTCTTTTTCAGCAGGCACCCCCATCAGTTGTCTGACAACAGATGCATCCCTACTAGAGTGGGGCACCCATCTGGGGATTCACACCTCCCAAGGCACATGGTCAAGTGCAGAGTCACTCCTGCACATAAACCTGCAGGGGCTAAGAGTAGTGTTACTGCACTAAAGGTCTTCACACAACTACTACAAAGGTGGTACAGGTCAGAACAGACAATACCACCACAATGTATTACATCCACAAGTAGGGAGGGACAAGGTTAAGCCCCTTCCCCTGATCAGGACTTATGAAAATATGGAGTCTAGCATGTTCCATATGTCCCTGCAGGATATTCATTTGCCAGGTAGGAACACTACCTTGGCAGATACCTTGATTCAGATCAACCAGTCCCATCAGGAATGGGCCTTGAATAGTCAGGTGGTGCAAGTTATCTTCAGGAGGTGGGGCATACCAAGGGTAGACTTGTTCGCCTCCCACCACAACCACCACCTGCCACAGTACTAAGACAGTCAGATCCAGGACCAATCCCCCCGGGATTCTCCGGTTCTGAGTTGGCCAGGGAAGCACCTGTTCGCTTTCCTTCCTTCCCTCTGGCATATAATGCATTTCTCAAGCTCAGGTCCCAGCCAGCATCAATAGTCTTGATAACGCCAGACTGGAGCAGGCAGACATGCTACTCTCCATGTCTGGTTCTAAACCAATACACCTTTTCTCAGAGGCACAACCTGCTAACCTCCAACCGGGAGGATTCTGTGCCCAAACCTTGGGTCACTCAGGCCTAAGTCATGTCTCTTGAGAGCCTACTGTACAATATGCAGCCTTGCATCTTGTCCACAGTGTCTTGGACACTTTATATGGTTACAGGAAGCCCTCCATTAAGAAACTGTACGCCTCAGGAGGGAAAAGGTTTACTATTGGTGTTCAACCAGAAAATGGTTTCCAGCACATGCTGGGATCAAGCAGTGCTTGACTAACTTACCTTTTTACTGTATATTCATCGGACTTGCAGTCCAGCATCCTCAAGATCCACGTAGTTGCAGCATCTGCTTGCATATCAGTTAGACAAAATGTTCCAATGGCCTCAGATCCTAGCCTCAGAGAGGCTCTTTTAGGGCCTGGCACATATCAGCACAGGCTGGTGTTTCAGCTGTGCTGTACTATTTTACCTATTTGCTTTCACTAGACTTGCAGACCAGTGCCTTAAAGGTCCACCTGGTCTCAACATCTATTTACTTCTGAGTTGGACAGAATGTTTTTTCAAGCCTCAGACCCTATCTTCAAAGGGTTCTTTAAAGGCCTGGTCCATTTGCACCCCCTCACAGAGAACCAGTGCAAGCATGGGACCTAGATGTGTGCATAGTTAGGCTCATGGGTCCCCCTTTTTTGACCATATGTTTTCAACTTATTTGAAATATCTTAAAAAAAGATTTTTTTCTTGTGGTGATGATTTCTGCCACAAGAATCAGTGCGCTGAAGTCTCTCTGCATTGAACAGGACCACATTTCATTCCACAGAGAAACAAATATTCTGGGAACAAACCAGGAGTTTCTCCATTAAATGTCTTTTTATTCCCATTTGAATCAAACCATTGTACATAAATACATAGATAGATAGATACATACATACATACATACATAGACAGTGTCGGCAGATAAGGGCCTACAGTCCACCCAGTCTGCCCATGTTATCTATCTTTATCACTGAGCACTTCAGTTTTGGTGAAAAGAGTCTTTATGGTCTGGATGTCAAAGGAATTTCAAACAACATGAAGTCTTGCTGTGTTAGGTCCTGCCTTTCAACTGCCCCGGAGAACAAAGAGTTAAACTTTCCATGGCCAGCATGGAATGTTCACCGCGAGCTCGGTTGAACCCCCTGTCTGCTGTTGTTTAAACTCCAACCGTCAGATTCTTTACTCCCCCTCACTGAACAGTCGCTCCGGAGATTTCTCCTTTGCTCAGTTCAAAAAAGTCGGTTAAAGTGTTGTTTTTCGCTCAGTTTCTACCGAATTTCTGCTACCAAAACTGTCGGTTTAAGTCTCTGTCTGTGGTACCGTGAGTACTAGATAGGTTTTACATTTAGTTTCTGTATGGAACTTGTAAATTTCGGATCGATTCGACTGAACCGATCAGTTTAGTTTTAAAAAAAAGTTTATGAATTTACTTAGAGCGTGGTAACCGGTCCATATTGGTTCTAAAAATGGATTTTATTATGTTTTTCAAGACCTGTAACACGGTCAGGAACCGATAGGGGAGTCTTGCCTGGCGGATTGCGAAAAAAGGGTAAGTTTTGATAGGATTGGCTATGTCTGAGAAACCTAAGAAAAACGGGCCCACTGGTTTTCAACATTGCAGTGTGTGTGGGAAGCTTTGCTAAGGCTGATCCCCACACCACCTGTGTTTATTGTCTGTGGTTTGACCACCTCGATTCAGACTGCCAAATTTGTAAGAATTTCCCCAAAGCTACCCTGGATAAGAGAGTAGGTAGACTGAGGGAAAGGGAGGCCGAGAAGTCTGCTGACCCAGATGGTCAGCCCGGTTCGGTTCTGACCAAACCAGAAGGAGTGCCCTCTGACCAGGGCGATGCTTCTTCAGGCAAAAGGAGAGCCGATTCTGAGGAGTCGGTTCCGGTTAAAAGGAAGAGAAAAGATAAATCGTCCGGTTCGGATCCAGAAATTAATACTCCGACCGCTGATGAGATAGCCAAAGCGATAAGAATAGTGCAATCGCTAACTTCGGTTCCGGCCAAACCGTCACCATCTAGCAGGGGCTCGGTTCGGTTGGTTCCCCTGGTTCCGGATTACACTTCAGAAGAATTTTATGAACCGGAGGAGGAGGAGAGAGAGTAAGAGGATGATGATGGTGATTATGAAAATCTGGATGTGCCTATTGACCCGGACATCTCCCCAGACAGACCTTCAGATGTTTCTCCTCCTAGGCTTTCTGAGTCCCCTTCCCACTTTATGTTTTACAAAAAAGTGGCTGAAACCCTCCAGCTTCCAATGGAAGAAGCAGTAGAGGATCAGGAGAAGCCTGATTTTGTTGAAATGATGGACATCCCAGAGTCCAGGAGACTGTCTATTCCCCTCCATAAATCTTTTGGGAAACAGACAAATAAAATTCTTAAGACTCCTAACTCCATACCTCCTGTGGACAGATGAATGGACAAGAGGTACACCCTTTCAGGCTCGGACACCGAGTTCCTTTATCAGCAATGCAGCCATGTTGGGGTAGTGCAGGTTGCTGCCTGTGATAAGGCAAATATCCGCTTGGCATCACACCTTCCAGATAAGGACTCCAGGAGGATTGATGCCATGGCAAAGAAACAGTACATGGCAGCATCTTTTGGACTCAGGCAGGCTAACTATATGGCCTACACAGCTAGATACCAGAAGTCCAGATGGGACACTGTGCTGGCTATGGCCAAACAGGCCCCTGACCATAAAAACATAGAATTTAACGGCAGATAAGGACCGCTTGGCCCACCCAGTCTGCCCATTTCCCTACCTAATGGATAAGCTGCAGATCCTAGTTAACCAGCAGCCTGCTTCTTCCTACCCCTACCCCCTAGAATTGCCTTATGACTGTCCCATGCATGCTTGAATTCCACCACTGTTTTTGACTCCACAACCTCCTCCGGAAGGCCGTTCCATGCATCCACAACCCTCTCTGTGAAAAATACTTCCTTAAATTACCTCTGAGCCGCCTCTATCTTCAAATTGTGCCCCTTGTTTTTGCACACCTCTTTTTGAAAGATGCTACCTCTTGGACTTTGTTGATTCCCTTGAGGTACTTGAAAGTTTCTATCATGTCCCCCTCTCCTCCTCCTTTCCTCGAGGCTATACATATTAAGCTCCTTAAGTCTCTCTTCATATGTCTTCCGGTGCAGACCCTGCACCATTTTAGTTGCCCTCCTCTGGACAGCTTCCATCCTGTCTATATCTTTGCGGAGATTGGGTGTCCAGAACTGCAAGCAGTACTCCAGATGGGGTCTGACCAGCTGTCTGTACAGAGGGATAATAACTTCCTGTTTTCTACTGGTGATGCCTCTCCCTACGCATCCCAGTATCCCCCCAGCCCTCCTTGCTGCCCTCTCACATTGCTTGCCCACCTTTAGGTCATCTAATATGACTACCCCCAGGTCCCTTTCCATTTTTGTTGTTGTTAGTATCTCACCCCCCCCCATTGTGTACTCTTCCCCTGGGTTTTTGTTTCCCAGGTGCATTACCTTACACTTCTTAGCATTGAATCTAAGCTGCCATACATTTGACCATTCCTCTAACCTTGCCAAGTCCCTTCACATCCTTTCCACCCCACCTTGTGCATCAACTCTGTTGCAGATCTTTGTGTCATCTGCAAAGAGACATACTTTTCCTTCCAGTCCCCCTGCAGTGTCGCTTATAAAGACATTGAAGCCAACGAGCTGGAGCAGGTGGCTGCAGATGGGATTGAGGCATCCAAGGTGCAATTTCATGCTGCTGTGGACTCCAATGATGTTTCATGAAGAGTCATGGCTACATCTGTGGCCCTTCGGAGGATGGCTTGGCTCACATGTACTAGCCTATCACAGGATACCCAGGCTAAGGCCATGGATTTCCCTGTGATTGGTAATTCTCTGTTTGGGGAGCAGACAGAGAACTACATGAAAAAGATGTACGAGTACAGGACCACCTACAGGAGTGCTCAGGCCAAAGAAAGGCAAGCCACTCCTCAAAGGCAGCAGTCCAGGGGCAGGGGCAGGCCTTTTCAAATGCCTTTTTACCAAGCCCAGGCCTCCTCCTCTTCCTCTTATGCTCAGAGGGGGTTCTTCAGAGGGAGAGGCAGACGGGGAATGAGCAGGCCTGCTTCCACCCCTCAGTCTAAAGCCCCTGCCAAGCAGACACCCTGATGGGTCTGCCCGGGCCGATTCTCCAATACCTGTAGGGGGTAGGCTGGCTTACTTTGTCCAGGACTGGAAGTCTCTGACATCAGACAAGTGGGTCCTGGAAGTAGTAAGCCAGGGACTGGTTGTCAGCTTCAAAAAATTTCACAAGATGAGAACCAGATCCTTTCCACCTGCAAATCCATCAGAGTCCCTTGCCCTAGAGGCAGAGGTTTCTTCCCTCCTGGCTCTCAGAGCCATAGAGAGGGTTCCTACCCTACACAAGGGCAAAGGATTGTACTCCAGGTACTTCCTAACCCCCAAAAAGACAGGAGAATGGTGGCCCATCCTGGACCTAAGATATCTGAACAAGCACCTTTTAAAACCAATGTTCAAAATGGTGACTCTGGGAATAATTCTGCCCTCTCTAAGGCCAGGGGACTGGCTAGCCTCCGTGGACCTCAAAGATGCCTATTTTCACATTGCCATCAGGTGCTCCCACAGAAAGTACCTCAGGTTGAGTTGCCCTCAGGCCACTATCAATTCAGAGCAATGCCCTTTGGCCTAACATCAGCCCCAAGGGTGTTCACAAAGTGCCTGGCAGTAGTGGTTACTTTCCTAAGGGGAAAAAAGATCTCCATCTTTCCATACTTGGACAACTGGCTCATAGTGGGTCAGTCTCCAGACCACGTCAAGTCACATCTGCAAATAACTCAACAAGTGCTCACTTCCTTAGGATTCCTCCTCAACCTTCCAAAGCAGCACTTTCTCGCGCAGGCGCGAGATCTTGTTCCATGCTGCCACTTCACATGCACGGGAGTTGGGCACCAGCTTTTAAAAGTATTTTGTGCCAGAATGAGCCCTTGGTTTTTATTTGTAAACACCACCAAAGATTTGGAATACCATTCTGTTATGAATTAACAGTTTTTTAGCATGCCAATGTTAAAAATGTGCGGGTCGGGACAGCGCCCCTGGTAAATGAACGTTTTTAGCATGGAAAGGCTTCTGGGGCATGGAGATTTTAAGGCGGGACACCAGTAATGTAAATAGTTTGTAAATTATGAAAATTTGGTAAGCTGATCACTTTTTCTCTTATTCGGAGGCATTCTAGAGTCACTTCTTTACAATTATGTGGTTGTAGAACGTCAGATGGAAATTTAGCACAAAATGAGGGGCAAAGCTGACAGTGCCCCTTTAAACATGCACACAACCCAATTATTTGTAATCCAGGCTGGATGGCTCAGTCCGTTGCAATAACCCAGAACAAGAAACAATTAGATGGTACCACAATGATTTTGGCTGTTGTTGCAGGGAGCTACCCTGGATTGTACTCACGCTACCAGAATCTGGATGCAGGACAGGCGAGATGGAGACTTCATGGTGATGATCTGGAAGGCCAGGGGAAGCAGGACCGACACGACTCACCTCCTGGTGGTTGCTACCTGCTCGATGGTGTTGGGCATGGGGGCTGAATCCCCAAGCAGGACTTTCGTCGAGATGGCCACTGAAGCAGGAGTAGCAGCCTAAGCTGAGGTGACAAGGCCCAGGCAGGATGAACAGTTCTGCAAAAGTTCTTGGTTGTCTGCTGGTGAAGCCTTCAGCTGGCCTTAAAAGATTCTGCCATAAGGAACCAAACTGCAACCCACGAAACACATTCAGCACATTTAAATCACTTATTTCTCTAAGCCACAGTTTGGATGCAGTCTGGTTGCAAATTACAGCATCACTGTGCAAAGCTTTCAATCCGAGGCTTATTCTATCATCAGACAGGCCGATCGCTTCTGAAGCAAGTCTTCGGTCCAAATCACAAGTCGTAATAACAAACTTCTTCTTTTTTCTGCTGCAGATTCCACTCAGGGAAATCGGAACTAGATCCAACTTCTGCAAAAGGCAGTTCACCGGCAGGATAACATGGCAGGCAGGCCGGCAAAGCCTCTTACCACCGATTCCGCTACGCTCCTTCTGGGAGTAGCTGCTCGAAAGCTCGAGCTGTTCACTGTTAAACTTCCAACCCAAACTGATCCACTGCTTCAGGCAGTTCTGACTGTTTCCTTTGGAATCTAAAAAGTTCTGTTGGCTGAGGGAGCTGTCAGTCACAGTATGAGCTCCCCCACCAGGCCAGTTTAGGCGCCAACAGTTAAAACTACAAAAACTATAGAATTTCTTCCCACAAGACCCCTGGGGATAGTCTCCATTTTAGTTCCTCAATGGTTCGATTGGTCCAGATACTAGAAGTCCCGAACCTAACATGGTGGCTCCCATCCAAATGTTCAAGCTGCAATAAAAGCAGATTTGACAAACTTCTCTATCTTTACTATAACAGCAATTAAACAGTAAATAATCACAGTTCCTATGGAAAGCTCTCTCTGCGCAAGTAGTAACTGCAGAGTGGAGCTAAATAACAGACTATCTGGCCATTCGCAAGCCTTAAATCACTCGGACCCAGCCCAGACTAATTTCTAAACACAGATTAGCTATGCTTTTAAAGAGACAGGCGTGGAGGCTCCCTAGGCACTCTCGCACAGAAAGATAGCCTTGCTTAAGATGGGACCCCTACCTGACAGTGGGCATTTAGGAGCCCAGGAAGACACTATAATAAACCCCAGTTTGTAGGGAGGTTACACTCTTCCCTGCCTGGAAAAACTTGGCATCCACGTAAAGTCTACACTTACTATAAAAGTCTATATATAAAGACATTATACAAGGATGCATGCATGTTCTATCAGCATACTGTAAAAATGAAAACTGATACATCAGTAAGACAAATATATCATAACAACAGTACTGCTGCATTTTCCACTTTAGCAATGACAGTTCAATAAGGACACATTTTTCATAACATTTCACAAAACAGTTTAACATGTTCAAGTGTTCAGACTCATTACCCTTACAGTTCTGTCTGTGTTACCTCCTGCATACTATCCCACATGGCTTGGGGCCTATCCCTATCAGCTACACTAAGGCTACAATGGGCAAGGGCATTAGTACACTGGTCTGAGGGCTTTACTGATAATTTGGATGTGGCAGAATAACCCAATTTTGGAAGAGAGCTTTCAGAAATATACACTCCTTTGTGAACTACATGTAATGGAAGATCTACAGGCCTTCCCTGGGGAGTCATAACTGAGGTGTATCACTGGCTTGGTTTCTCTTCCAGACTTTCTGGGGAAAACAGGCACAGATTCAGCTCTTTCAACATTGCTTGTCAATAAGTCTGATTCTGAAGAAAGGGGTACCTCTGCACTGGTTGTCTGTTCTGCACTGGAAGCAGTTTCAGCTTCTGGCTCGTTTAGCCCTGGTTCAGCAATATTGCTTTCATTGCTTGGCTCATTAATTCCAGGTTTGTCTTCAAGAGGAAATTCCATGGAATTCAAATCTTGCAACACATTACTGATACTGTCAGATTCATGTCTTTGAACAACACTATTTTCCATAGCATTTTCAGATTCAGTGTTTGCAGACAGTTCTGTACTTACTGGTGTGTCACCAGTGGTGCTTTCTGTCTCTGGCTCTCCTTCTTGTAGCTCAGCTACTTCTACCAGACACAAGGAGTTAGCCACATTAGAAGTCACACTTTGCACCTCACTTTCAGGGGGCACAGGGGCTGTGGAGAAGGCTGGAGGGTTAGTCAGTCCTGAAGGTCCACCTTCATCTCCAAAACTGTACATGGGGTTCTTACTCCAGGAGTCCTTTAGCATCAGTAACTATAGCAGTTAGTTGGCTAGGTGCAACTGCCCCGGAGGTATGCCTTTAAGAGAATTATAATGAGCTAGGGCATCAGCCAATTAAAACACAGGAGGGGAGCGTACTGAGTGAAAGCAGCCTGAAGGGCCTCAGAATTTTTTCTCCGCTGACTGAGCAACATTGCCCTAGAGCCAGGTGCCCCTCAACTTTCCTTGTTGACAGCCTTCTAGTCACTTATTTTGATAAAGTTTTCTTCACAAACTTAAATTTTTAGTGTGCTGAGTGTAATTTTACATTTTTTGTTAGTAGTTTTTTTCGCAGATCTGCGTTATTTTTACCACAACTCCATTATTTTTATGTTATTTTTACCGCATCTGCTTATTTTATACTGGTTCTTATACCGTGGATGCTTACTTTCAATGGTTCTTCACTTTTCTAATGGAATTCGTGAAGGAACCGTCGAGTTTTTGCATTTTGCCTTATTTTTTACCTCAGACCTCGTGGGTCCCTACAGCAAGGTAACCAGTTGATTTCAACTTTGACAGTTACTGCTGGGTTCTCTGTGGATTGGCTGGTCAGAGAGTCCCAGAACTAAATAGGTCACAGGACTGGCTTAGCAGCGTTTTCAGCAGCCTGTGAATCTGTTGTGTTTTGATACAGACTATTGGGTCTCTTTCCAAATTGAGGATTCCCAGAATTAAACAGAAATCTGGAGAGGGTGTTAGCTGTCACAGGACTGGCTTAACAGAGTTTTCAGCAACCTGTGCCTCAGTTGTTTTTTGGTCCAGATCTAATGGTCTCTTTGCACAGATTTGTCAGAAACGGAGCAAAGAGACCTAAAGAATATGTATGGCTGAGGAAAAATTCAAAGTTAATAAAAATAAAAATTCAAGCAGGGGTGCTGATGAAGCATCCAGGTCGCAGCCAAATAAGTAAAGCTTCCAAATGAGCTGATGAAATTCCTCTCAAATTAAAAAAAAAAAAAAAAGTATGTAACCCCTAGGTGGTGCTATCCCAAGGGCTGTTATCCCTGCCTGCTTGGCTAGTAGCAGGTTAAGGGGCCTGGGTACTGAAACGGGTGCCTCCACCCGGAGGACAAGGTTGTTAGTAGCAAGGCTAACCTGGATATAGCCCTCGGGGACACTGTAACCCCCCCCCTTCTCCTCTAGTGGCCTAGACAATATGCAACAAACACTTTCACAGTAGCCCCTGTTCGGCATATAAATCCCCACACTGTTTGCACTTACCACCAGGGCTGGTTCCACCAGTTCAACCCTGGAGACCCCCGTAAAACAAGGTTAGGCACAGCAAATAACAACAGTACAGTGCTTTTGGTACAGACTGGAACCACAGTCAAATTAGATGCAAAAAGGGTTAGATCTGATTTATTGAGGGGACTTGAACAAGGGACAGGCACAATCAGGTTGATTGATTCTGTGACTGATCTAGTCAGGCAATTATGCATGCACGTTTTAGTCCCCCAACACAGTCACACGCTCTGGGTACCCAGTTGGATGTAAGGTGGGCTAGCTTGGAATGTTGCCCGGGGTAGGCCAGTGTCGCAGCTGGTTGGAGCCCTGTAATGAAAAGAAAAAGCATCCACAACTACACACAATTTATAATCCGGAGCTAGGAAGCTCAGTTCGTGATGATTAAACAAAACAATTAAATCAGATGACACATTTTGAGCTGCTGTTGCATGGAGCTACCCTGGTGTTCACTCACGCTACCCAGTACAGGACACAGGATGGATGAAATGGAGACTGCAGGTTGATGACTGGTTTGCCAGGAGAAGCAGGGCCCACACGAATCACCTAGGTGCCGTTCCTGTTCAAGGTGTTGAGCAGGGGGCTGATCCCTGGGCGAGTCTCTCATTAATGATGGTTTCTGTGCCCAAAGTAGCTGGCTGGGCCAGTGTGGCAAGGCCCAGGCAGGATCGAACAGTTCGGATTTGAGTCTGGTAATGCTGGATGCAGCTTCCAGCAAGCGTGGCACATTTACACAGAGGGGAACCAAATCGCGACCCACTAACAACAAACAGCACATTTGGTTGGCCCTGATTCAGTCAAATTGTATTGAATCCACCCGAAGGGGGACTGCAAACTACTCGGCTATGCATGGCCCCAAACCCCAGCCACCCATACGCTGCATAGTCGGGTGTTACTCTGCATGGACCTTAATCTACGTACTGGCAGGGCAACACAAGAGGTCAACTCGGTCCCTGGATCCCTGCAATGTAACCTACAAGAAAAAAAACGCAACAAGGCCTGTGCTTTTAAACATCTCCTTGCCAATCTGAGAAGTATCGTGCTCCTCCTACTACCGTGCTCAGGAGACGTCGAGCTCAATCCTGGCCCCACAAAGTTGATTTCATCTCCAACCGAAATTACTACCCTAAAAGGAATCAGTTTTCTGCATGCCAATGTCTGCACCCTTCTAAAGAAGTTGGATTCTGTCCAGGCCTGGATTATCCGCACTGCCCCAGACATACTTGTGATCTCGGAATCGTGGCTTCGGGCATCCACACCAGACAGTGAGGTTAATATCCCCAACTACCTCCTCTTCAGAGCAGATAGAAAGACTAGGGGGGAGGAGTAGCCATTTATGTTAAAAACAAATTTACAGTATCTGTATTAGATGCTGCTTCCGTTGCAGGGGGGCTTTGAATGCCTGTCTCTCAGGGTTGAACCGTCCCAATCTGTGGCACTCCGCATAATAGGTTGCTATAGACCCCCACCAGCAGGACCACAGCTCCTGGCTCATCTGTCTTCACAAATGGACATGATACCTCTGGAAATAATTATATTAGGTGACCTTAACTATGACTGGATATCAAACGGATCGCTACCCCTAAAACAATTCTGCGACTCCCACGGGTTCACCCAAATGATTACAGAACCAATGCGCATCAACAAGAAAAATCCAATGAAAAGCACACTTCTGGACGTCCTTCTTGTCAACAAACCACACTACTTTTTCCATGCCGGTATCCTTCCAGCAGATGTTAGTGACCACTGTCTCATAGCTGGCATAAGAACCATCTCAAACCCACTATCTGCATCAAAGTTTTCTACTAAAAGATCCAGACAGAACTTTGACCCTCTGGCCTACATACAAGAACTAAAAAACTCCTTGCTCTGGCAGACTTTCTACCTGGCTAAATCAGTGGGTGATGCCTATAATGTTCTCCATGAAATCGTAGCCAGTGCCCTAAACAACCATTCTTCTCTAGTTAAAGCAAGAATAAAAACCAGAACCTGCCGTTGGTTTTCACTGGATCTGAAGAATGCTTTACTCAAAAGAGACCAGCTATGGAAATAGGCCCAGAAATCACAGGCCGATGCAGACTGGTGTCTCTTTAGGACAGCTAGAAATGCCTGCATGAAAATGGTCAGAGAGGCCAAGGCCAATTATTATCAAAACAAATTATTATCCGCATCCAACAACCCAACCAAATTCTGGTCCACGATAAAGGAACTGTCTGGACACTCCCCAGGTAGTGCACTACCCTCCAAAATCACCATCGACAATGTCACTATCAGTGATAAATCTGAAATTCTTCAAGCCTTCAACAACCACTTCGCCACTGCAGGCATGGCATTCGATAATGCACTAGTAAGTAGTCTCCGTCCACAGCTCACCGCCCAGCCTTCAGACCAAAGTAACAAAGATACGATCTTCTCCTTTTCCCCAACCACCATAAAAGAAGTTGAAGACCTTATGCTACGGCTAGATACCAGAAAAAGTGCAGGAGCCAACTACTTCGACCTGGACTTTCTGAAAATAGCATACCACATACTTGCCCCACCTATATCACACTTATTCAACCTGTCCCTAGCCCAGGGCTCTATCCCCACAGAATGGAAAACCACTCAAGCTATCCCCCTATTTAAAGCAGGGGACCCATGCGACCTGGACAATTATAGGCCAATCTCTCTTCTACCTATACTCTCAAAAATACTGGAAAAAGTCGTGGATTTACAGCTGAGATAGTTTCTAGACAACTCTACATTGCTTAACTCCATGCAGTCTGGCTTTAGAGCAAAGCATAGCACTGTTACGGCGCTGGCCAAAGTCACTAATGACTGGCAATGGGACATTGACAACAAAAAATTTGTTTGTGCTGTGTCTTTAGACCTCAGCAAGGCCTTCGATACCGTCGACCACTGCTTACTTCTCTCCACCTTAAAAACCATAGGTATGGACTCAACCTCACTGGACTGGTTCCAGGATTATCTCTCTGATAGGCAGCAACAAATTAAGGCCGAAGGTGAGCTCTCTCCTCTCAAACCAATAAAAAGAGGAGTCCCACAGGGTTCCATACTAGGCCCTTTACTGTTCGCCATCTACATTAACAACTTGGACCTAGGCATTACAGAAGCCAGTATCCACTTGTTTGCTGATGATACGGTGCTCTGCCTAAGCCGTGACTCCCCTGGAGCCACATGCACAGATCTACAAACTGAATTCAATACGCTGCAGCATCAGCTTCTCAGCAAAAAGCTACTGCTAAATGCAAAAAAAAAAATAAGGCCATGCTCTTTACCCCATCTAGCACTAGGGCCTACTCTGCTGCTGCTGCTGGTACCCTTCCTCCCATAACTACCCTTCTAGGTGAAGATCTAGAGTTCGTGCCTAAATTCAAATATCTGGGTATATGGCTGGACGACAAACTTTGTGGGAGCACAGAAGAATTGATGAAAAGCTTAGGCAGAGGCTTGGGCCTTCTTCAGAATTAAACACCTTCTGACCGCAGACGCAAGAAGACAGCTTGTTCAATCAACTTTCCTCTCACATTAATCGACCACGCCAACATTATCTATGGCCAATGCTCTGTCTCACACCTTGCAAAACTGGATGTCCTACCATAGAGCGCTAAGATTTATAACTGGTCTCCCATCCTCCACACATCACTGCTCTTTATATGCAGCCATAGGGTGGCCTTCCCTTCAATATAGGCGGTGTAGAAATGCAGCACTCTGGACATTCCGAGCCCTTACCAACAAACGTCCAGATTACATTGTTGCCTGCCTCCCCCTGAGCCCAATCAGTAGCTATGCATTAAGAAGCCACTTGCTAATTTCTCTGAAAATGCCCAGGATCAGTACCCACTTTGGCAGGGCTGCCATAAGCCACGCTTTGCCTATGCTCTGGAACAGGGTACAAAGATCCTTGAGACTCCGCTCTCCTGTCAGTTTTGCCCTGTTTAGGATCATTTATGACAAAATGTTCACCAAAATCTGTAAGTGTTTCCATAGTTCCTAGCTGTCCTGCTGACGGTTCACTCCGTATCCTTACCACATCCAGCCACGAACCTAGTTCCTCCCCTCCCTATTTTAATCAAGTCCACTAGTCAGCTGCGATAGTGGCCCTCGGCACCCAAGGCACCACTTCTCCCATATTACTCTCCTCTCACCATTTAAGCGGAACATACAGACCTCATTGGGGCCCCTATGCAGCCCAGGACCCTCACCCAAGTATGGTAAACGGTCACTGAGGGCTGAAATGCAAAGAATTGTACCCTCTGATGGAGGCTTGACTAAGAATGACTAAACATACCACCTCAACTTCTGCATACATGGAGTCTGTATATACCACAGCAAAGTTGAGTGATGCTTGAGTGAGCCTGGTACATGTATGTTTCTGCTAGAACGCTTGGAATGTATATTGTGCATCTACCACTTTTCTGTAAATTTGTTTGTAACTCTTTGCACGTGTTGTACTTTGTATTCTCAATCTATGTGTGTATAACTGTCTTGGACAACAGCAGGTCCATCTTGTAAATGAGCTTGCTCAATGATGATCGCCTGGATAAATAAAGATTTGATTTGATTTGATATAGTAAAGCATTCACCATACCACAATGTGGGTAGCAGTCCGGCCACAATATTAGTGTCTCTGATCAAAACTGGGAATTCTGTGGTAAATGGATGTCCAGGCAGGCCGATTGCATTCAGCAAATCTTCGGTCTTCTTCAGGTTTAAATCTGGTCACTCTTCAGTGGTTTTAACACACACAAATTTGGATGCAGTCCGATAAATTCACCCTCCCTCTTGAGGGACAGCAGGCAGACAGGCCTAAATTCAGCCTTTCCACTAATCTCCCACGCAAACTACGCAGTAGCAACTTCTCAAATCACTCGAGCTGTTTACTCTTCAAACTCTAACTCCAGACTGACACACACTGCAGCAGGCAGCTTGGGAATTTCCCTTCGTTCCAAAAGGTTCTGGTTAGTTGATCCATCAGTCTGTCAAAGCAAGGGCTCCCCCTCCAGGTCCATTTGGGCATCAAAGTGCAAAAACTACAATTCCTACAGAAATTTGCTCCCACAAGACCCCTGAGAACAGACACTATTTTAGAGTCCCCAAAGGTACTGATTGGTCTCAATAGGCAGTCCAGAACCAAGATGATGGGGCAATACTGAAATGTCCATGCTGCAAAGGAATGCAGGTTAGACAAACTACATTATTATTATTATTAAAACAGAGAAACAGTAAACAGTCACAGTTCCTAGCAGGGCTCCCTCTGTGCATAGTGATGGCAGAATGGAGCAATAACACTGCAGCCCGGGCGGGACTCGAGACTGAAACTGCTTGGTCCCTACCCAGATTAATTTTACACCACAAGAGAGGCAACTCTTAAAGAGACAGGCACGGAAGCTAACATGCAAACACTTTTAAATCGCTAGGACACAGAACACCAGCTTGGCAGTGGGCATTTAGGCAAGCTCAAGGAAGACTTTCAGGAACCCCCATTTGTAAGGGGGTTACAGGTAATAAAGGCACTGATTGAGTGTCCAGAAAGAAAGCATTATCAAGCTGCTGAGGAAGTGGCTAAAAAGATAGTCTGTACAGACAAAAACGCTACCGTTGTCTCGTGGGAAACCTATTGGTGAGACAACAGGTGGTGTAAAAAACACAGAAATAAAAGAAAAAAAACCAAAAAAAAACATATACAGCACAGTCTGTGCAGGATCTCCCTTCTGTGCCGGACATGGCAAAGGCATGGCACGTCCCCCAGACCCTACATAAAATGGGGTCTGTGTTTACAGGGGCTGCTAAGTACTCTTCCAGAGTTCTCACTCTAGAGATTGTGAGGGTGATGCAGATAAAGTATTTTTCATGATGCCCCGACATGAATTTGGAGGGCTTAGAATCTTATGTGTCCGCCCCCTTTTTTTGGAGCTTCCTCTGCTAACCAGGAGGATCCCCCATCTATTCTTATGTTTATCCAAAACATGCTAGACACCCTGGACCTCCTTATTCAGGAGTCCATCCAGGATGTGGATGAGGATAAAGATTATAGGGAGATGAAAGATCTTCCACTTCATAAAAGACCAGTCGTGCCCATCTATAATGAAAAAATACAAATAAAAATACCATGACACTGCTTCAAACCCCCACTTCTGTGGCAGGGGTTGACAAGCAGGCTGAAAGAAATAATAAATAAATATAACATTATCTACGAGGGCCTGTCTGTACATCCCAGACATGAGAGTATAGAGCAGCAGGCAGCTTACGAGAAAGCTGGGGTCTCCTCGTCCTCCTTACCTCGAGACAATGACTGCAGAAAAATAGATTTCATAGCAAACCATGGCTGCTTGTCAAACTTTTTCCTACTTGGCTTAAAAAGGCCAGCTGTCAGGAAGCACTGTGGAATTCTGTCCTGGGATTACCCACAAGAATGGGATGGGAGCTGGTGGATACAGCAGAAACTGCCCTGGAAACGATTTATCTATTCCACATGACAGCTGACAACAAGGATGTCGCCTCAAGAGCCATGGTCCATGCCATCTCTCTGAGGTACTTTGCTTGGCTTAGAACTACCAGTCTAACCCCAGACACCTAGTCTAAGGCCATGAACTTCCCTGTGATCAAATCATATTGTTTGATTCCAGAGCAACAGGGACTCTTGGCTAAACCTAAGCCTCCTGCCCCTCAGAAATTCCTCCCGAGGGCAGCAGGGACAGAGTTTTTTTCCCTAGGCCTCACATTCCCTACCCCCAGTCTGACTTCTTTCAGTACATGGGCACCTTCAGAGGGAGGGGAAGAAGGGGCCAGAGAGGGCCACCTCTACCCAGCCAGCAGCTTCGCAGTCTAAGCCCTGAGGGTTGGCAGACCTCAAGTACCTAGGTGTCTAAGACTCTACCCCAACACAGGTGTTACTGTTGGAGTTGGAGGTAAAAACCTTCTAGCTCTGGGAGTGGTGGAGAGGGTCCTGGCCCATGAAAAGGGGCAAGGTCCTCTTCTCCAGGTACTTTCTGACACAAAAGAAAACTGGGAAGGGCGACCTACCTTGCTGTTAAAACCCAAATTCAGGTTGGCCCAGTGGCACTGAGGGTTGAGGTGCTGAACGCCACACCTTGTGCCACGCCGGTGACCCTGGTTTGGGAACGAGTCTGGGGCATCCGGGGTCGGCAGGGGAGGGAGAGGATTGAGCATCTGAGGACAGCTGTCCCGGGAGGGGACACACACGCTCGGTGCCTGACTGGCCTCTGGCAGAAGCCAGAGGCATAGCAGACACATGAGCAAACAGAGGGGTTGGGAAGTGGCAGACGTTGGTGGAGATGGCTTGACGTCGGGGCGTATCCACTTCTTCAGAACATCGGAAAAACACCTGTGGCACTCCCGGGCAGACGGAGTGCCAGGCCCCGATCCCCAGTACCCCTACCTGCCCCGGTCACCTGCATCCTGACGAGACTCAGGAATTCTGGGTGCTTGCCCCCCCACCTCGTCCCCGCCTGGGGGGGGGTAAGCCAAGGCTAGGTGGAGGACGGACCGCCATGGGATACAGGTAGGAGATGGGGACTAGAACGGCCATAGGCGTCTCCCGAAGGGAGTGGAGTGCCATGGGAGGGGAGGAGTATAAACAGATGGTAAAAAAAACAAAAAAACAAATTCAAGATGGCCTGTCTTACTAGTCATACAGTCCTTACAGCAGAGAGACTGGTTAGTCTCCCTGGACCTAAAGTACTCCCTTTCTTCCATATACTCATAAGAAAGTCTCACAGGCAGTTTTCTCAGGTTTAAAATCCTTGCGGGCTCGCTGCGGCCCTTCGGCCTATTCTCAGCCCCAAGAGTCTTTACAAAGTGACTGGCAGTGGTTGCACACCTCAGCAAGTTGGGCGTCTCTATCTATCCCTATTTTGCAGATTGGCTCATCGTGCCAAAGTCTCTTTGTCAGGTCAAGGAGTCCTTTCCCTTACAGGGCTCACTTGGGAGTCTCTGGGTTCCCTGGTAAATCTAAATAAAGTCTCATCTAGAACCCTCCAACTGCTCTTCTTCACATGAGCTCAACTGGACACACAGAAAGGAAGTGCCTTCCTTCCACAGGTGAGAATTCAAACTTTCCCTCGGGCAGATTCTCTCATCCAGGGACAGCGAGACAAGCCAGTCATTCCCTCACGCTATTGGGACACATGGCTTCAATGCCTGCAGTGGTCCCAGGATTCAGGTACAGGACGCGACACCTGCAAGCCTACCACAGAGCTCGCTGGTCTGACAGGAGCAACAATTTTTCAAAGCTGATACCTGGGGCAGAGCAGTGCCTTCAGACTCTGCTTTGGTGGAAAAGCCATGCAAATCTGGCAGCAGGGATTCCCTTCCAGGTTCCGTTTCCCACAAAGGTGATCACCACAGACTTCTCCCTCCTGGGGTGGGGAGCACATCTGGACAGTGCCTCAGTAAGTGGCACCTGGACTCTCCAAGCATCAGAGTTACACATAAACCTGTTGGAACTCAGAGCAATCTTTCTAGCTCTCAAAGCATTTGCTCCTGTCATAAAAAGACAGACTGTACAAATTCAAACACAACACCACTGCAGTGTTTTATATAAACAAGCAGGGTGGTACCAGATCAGGATTGCTCTGTTCAGAGGCTCTGAAAATCTGGCCTCTCACCTTCTCCCTGGGAGTCAGCCTTTCAGCTATTCGCCTCCCAGGCAAACACAGTACCCTGGTGGATGCTCTAAGTCATATCAGTCAGGGCCAGAGCGCATGAACTCTGAACAAGCAAGTACTAGCCACAGTGTTCAGGCAGTGGGGCACACCAGAAGGGGATGTTTGCCTCTCCCATCAACTTCCAGCTTCTTCAGTACTGTTGCAGGCCCCCAGTCCCATGAACGCTTTCCCTGGATGCCTTGATCCTAGACTGGTCAGGGAGGTTCCTATATGCATTCCCTCCTTTTCCCCTGATACTCAGGGTATTGCTGAAACTCAGACAACCGCCTGCATCAGTGATTCTGGTGGCTCCAGACTGGGTACCATCTCCTTCTCTCACTATCCTGCAGAAGGCCCATTCACCTGCCGCCATCTCACTCTCTGCTGACCCTTCCTCAGACAGGAGTTCATTATCCAGACATACACTCTCTTCACCTCAAGGCTTGGTTCTTGAGGAGTTGAGAGTTTTCATCCTCTCAGTACTCGGAACAGGTCTTTAAGATCCTGAGAAGGACAAAAAACCTAACACAAAAAAGACCTATGCAACCAAATGGAAACGGTTCTTCCTCTGGTGCAAGAGCAATAAGGTCAATCTTCTTACAGCTTCAGGCCCTCAGCTTCTGGATTACCTAGTTCATCTGCAGGCGTCTGGCTTGAAACCCTCTTCCCTCAAGCTACACCTGGCTGCAATTTCGACCTTTTTTTCCGTGAGAAAGAAAAAGTCAGTTTTTTCCCACACCATATTTAAACAGTTTTTCAAAGGCCTCTTGCACCCCCAGCCTCCAGTCAGGGGGCTGGTTCCTCCTTGGAGCCTGAATCTCTGCATTGCCAGGCTCATGGAACCCCTCTTTGAGTCTATGGCCACTGCACATATGAAGTTTGTGACCCAGAAGTAGGTCTTCCTGGTGGCCATTACCTCTGCCAGGAGAATTTGAGAGTTACAGACCCTGTGCACTGAGCCTAATTACATCATTCCTCACAATGATAAAATTGAGCTCAGGATAAATAGGAAGTTTCTGCCTAATGTAGTTTCAGAGTTCCACCTAAACCAGTCCATTACTCTACTTGTCTTCTTTACTCAGAAATCCACTTCTGGTGAGCAAAAACTCCACAGCCTGGATGTCAAAGAGCTGTCTTTTACTACCTACAGCACACTAGGCAGTCCAGAGGCTCTTCCATTCAGTTGTTCCTCACCTATGGGGATGTAAGCAGAGGAAGACCAGCTACCAAGAGAACTATTTCCTGTTGGTTGGTCTCTTATATTAGATTCTGCTATGAAAAGGCTGGTCATTAACCTTCTGTGGGGCTCAGGGCCCACTTCGCCAGGGGCTCTGCAGCCTCTGTGACAGCAGCAAGGGACATACCCCTTCTGGATGTCTGCAAAGTAGCTACCTGGAAATCTGTGCACACCTTCGTGAAGCACTATGGTTTAGATGTGCAGTCCAGATCTGATGGCAGATTTTGGCAGGGCGGTTTCTACAGAGCCGCTTTCCTAAGTAGGTTCTCTGCCCACCTCCCACTTGGTACTGCTCAGTAGTCTGTTATAGTTACTGATGCTAAAGGACTCCTGGGGTAAGAAAAAAAAATTACTCACTGTAGTAATCTTTTTTCCAAGGGGTCCTTTAGCATCAATAAGCTCCCACCCTTCCTCCCCGGTTCACCTGTCAGGAGAAAGGCTCAGTTCTCAGTTTTCTTACCAAATTTGGGTTTTTATTAATGAGTTTTCATGCTCAGATTGTTGTTATCTGTTTTCAGTTTTCGGACATTTGCATGTTTTTTGAATCCTGTTGGTTCACTTTTTGGGGCATGTGCCCATTCTCTTTAAAAAAAAATTGAAGCCCTTCAGACTGCTCTCACTCAGCACACTCCCCTCCTGTGTTTTGATTGGCTGATGCTGTAGCTTATTATAATTCTCTTAAAGGCATACCTCAGGGGCAGTTGCACCTAGCCAGCTAACTGCTATAGTTACTGATGCTAAAGGACCCCTTGGAAGAAAGAAGATTACTACGGTGAGTAATTTTTTTCTTACATTGGAAACAACTGACTCAGTTCATAAGACGGGTAACAGGGAGCTTTACACTTACTATCATCAGAATCAGACTGGCAATCAGTGTCATTTAGGGCCTGACTGGGGGAGGGCCTTGAATCCTTGACAACTGGAGAGGGGTTTAACTGTTTCTTTTTAGCTGCAGCTCTGGTGACAGGCCCGGAAGGGGCAATGTCTTGGGGTGCAGAATCGATGATGATTTGACCAATGGGCAGCAAGTGATTCAAACAACATGAAGTCTTGCTGTATTCTGACAATCTGCAGTTAGCCCCAGCCTTTAAACTGCTCCGGAGAGTATAGGGTTAATTTTCTATGCAGTGCATAGAACGTTGAGCTCAAGCTCGGTTGAGGTTTCTGTCTGCAGCACTTTGAAACCCAACTGTCAGATTCTTTACTCCACCTCACTGAACAATTGCTCCAGAGATTTCTCCTTCTGCATGGTTAAAGTTGTCGGTTTTATTCCGAATTTAATTCCGCATTGTCGGTTCAGGCTCTGTCTGCGGTACCGTGAGTACTTAGATAGTTTCTCTGATTACTGTGGAAATTGTAAACTTGTATTTCGATCGGTTCGGCTGAACTGATCTCTTATATTGAATTCTTGTGTACTTTCTTAGTGCGTGGTTACCGGTCCTTATCGGTTTTAAAAAAAAAACGTGTTTCAACGTTTTTTTCCAATACCCGTAACACGGTTAGAAACCGATAAGGGAGTCTTGCCTGGCAGTTGCCGAAAAAAGGGTAAGTTTGGTTAGGTTGGCCATGTCTGAGAAACCCAAGAAAAAAACTGTGCCCACTGGGTTTCAACACTGCAGTGAGTGTGGGGAGGTCTTTGCTAAGGCCGATCCCCACACCACCGTGTTTATTGTCTGGGGTTTGACCACCTCGATACAGACTGCCAAATTTGTAAAAACTTTCCTAAGTCTACCCTGGAAAAAAGATTAGGTAGACTTAGGGAAAAAGAAGTTGAGAAGTCCGCTGACCCGGATGGCCAGCCCGGTTCGGTTCCGACCGAACCAGAAGGAGTGCCCTCTGACCAGGGCGATACTTCTTCGGGCAAGAGGAGAGCCGATCCTGAGGGATCGGTTCCTGCAAAGAGAAATCGACTGGTTCGGATCCAGAGGTTCATGTTCCAACCATTGAGGATTCGCCAGAGCGATTCGGATTGTTGAATCGCTTCGCCCGGTTCCGACCGATACGGCGCCTTTTGGCAGGGGTTTGGTTCGGTCGGTTTCCCCGGTTCAAGATTATACCCCTGAAGAATTTTATGAACCAGAGTTTGAGGAAGAGGGGGATTTTGAGGATGATGGTGATGATGGTGAAAGTCTGGATGTGCCTGTGGAACCAGACATCTCCCTAAACAGACTTTCTGGTGTTTCCCTTCCTAGGTTCTCTGAGTGCCCTACCCACTATCTGTTTTACAGAAAAGTGGCTGAAACCCTCCAGCTTCCTATGGAGGAGGCTGTGGAGGATCAGGAGGAGCCTGCATTTGTTGAAATGATGGACATCCCAGAGTCCAGGAGACTATCTATTCCCCTTCATAAGTCCTTTGGGAAGCAGACACAAAAAATCCTAAAGTCTCTTAATTCTGTACCTCCTGTTGACAGAAGGATGGATAAGAGGTACACCTTATCAGGCTTGGATACAGAGTTTTTATACCAGCAATGCAGCCATGTTGGGGAAGTGCAGGCTGCAGCCTGTGACAAGGCAAATATTCCCTTGGCTTCACACCCCCCTAGACAAAGACTCCAGGAAGATGGATGCCATGGCTAAGAAACAGTACGTGGCATCCTCCTTGGGACTCAGGCAGGCTAACTGTATGGCCTATACAGCCAGGTACCAGAAGTCTTGGTGAGACACTGTACTGGCACTGGCTAAACAGGCCTCTCCCAGCTGGCCAAGGAGGTGGCTGCTGATGGGATTGAGGCTTCAAAGGTACAATTTCATGCTGCTGTGGACTCCAATGATGTGTCATCAAGAGTCATGGCTACCTCTGTGGCTCTTCAGAGGATGGCTTGGCTCAGATGTACTAGCCTCTCACAGGACACCCAGGCTAAGGCCATGGATTTTCTTATGGTGGGTAATTCTCTGTTTTGGGAGCAGACAGAGAATTACATGAAGAAAATGGATGAGTACAGGACCAGTTATAGGAGTGATCAGGCCAAGGAGAGGCAGGCAGCTCCTCAAAGGCAGCAATCTAGGGGCAGGGGTAAGCCTTTTCATAGGCCTTTCTACCAAGCACAGGCCTCTTCTCCCTTTTCACAGAGGGGGTTCTTCAGAGGGAGAGGGAGAGGGAGAGGAAGAAGGGGGATGAGCAGGGCTACATCCACTCCTCAGCCTAAGGCCCCTGCCAAGCAGACACCCTGATGGGTCTGCCCGGGTCGACTCTCCTATCCCTGTAGGGGGCAGGCTGGCTTACTTCGTCCAGGACTGGATGTCTGTTACTTATTTAGACAAGTGGGTCCTGGAAATAGTAAGCCAGGGACTGGTTCTCAGCTTCAAAAAATTTCCGAAGATGAGAGCTAGATCTTTTCCACCTGCAGGTCACTCTGAAACCCTTGCCCTAGAGGCAGAGGTTTAATCTCTTCTGGCCTTAAGAGCCATAGAGAGAGTTCCTACCCTACACCGGTGCAAAGGTCTGTACTCCAGGTATTTCCTTACCCCAAAAAAGACAGGGGAGTGGCGATCCATCCTAGATCTAAGATACCTGGACAAACATCTTTTAAAACCAAGGTTCAGGATGGTGACTCTGGGAATAATTCTTCCCTCTCTTAGGCCAGGGGACTGGCTAACCTCCCTGGACCTCAAAGATGCCTACTTCCACATCCCTATCAGGTGCTCCCACAGAAAGTACCTCAGGTTCAAGTTGTCCTCCGGCCATTATCAGTTCAAAGCAATGCCTTTTGATCTAACATCAGCTCTAAGGGTTTTCACAAAGTGCCTGGCAGTAGTAGTTGCCTTTTTAAGAAGACAAAAGATTTCCATTTTTCCATATCTGGATGACTGGCTCCTAGTGGGTCAAAGGGACCAAGAGAACTATTGCCAGGTGGATTGGTTTCTTGTATACAGTTCTGCTATGAGAAATTGGGAAAAATTCCACCCTCGGGCCTGAGGGCTCATTCCACAAGAGGTACAGCTGCTTCCCTGGCTGCTGCCAGGGATATCCCTCTGTTAGAAATTTGTCAAGCAGCCACCTGGAAAACAGTCCATACCTTTACCAAGCATTGCTCTCTGGCTCCAGGCTAGGAGTGATGCTCGGTTTGGCACAGCAGTACTTCAGAGGCTATTCCCAAAGTAGGTTCTGTCCCTCTCCCATGGAGGTACTGCTTGGTAGTCTGCAGATTGTCAGAATACAACAAGACTTCATGTTGTTTGAAGAAAAAATTACTCACCTTAGTAATTGTGTTTCTTCTAATGGAGTCTTGCTGTATTCTGACCTCCCTCCCTCCCTGCCTCCCCTCTCAGAACCTGTTTTTGGGAAGTGGGTGGGCAGGTGCAGTGTTGCACCCAAGGGGTATATACAACACACCCTCCTTTTTACTTGGGTGCTTATACTATAATCTTTATTTGGATAGGTTTTTGGTTTTGGGTTCCCTGACTTGAGTCTTCCTTTGGGAATCCAAAACTTTTTGTTGCCAATTGGCTTGTTACAAAAATGTTACAATTTCCACATAGTTAGTCAGTGAGTGTTTGCTTGTAAGAATCTGAAGGTTGGGTTTCAAAGTGCTGCAGACAGAGACCTCAACCGAGCACTGCATAGAAAATTAACCCTATACTCTCCGGGGCAGTTTAAAGGCTGGGACTAACTGCAGATTGTCAGAATACAGCAAGATTCCATTAGAAGAAACACAATAACTAAGGTGAGTAATTTTTTCTTTCTGTGCATTGTCTTGACAACTCATGGGTCATTTTCTGGATGCACTTTATAGACTGGCAGGTCCTCCAGCTTGCTGACAACAATGTAGGGAGTGTGATGCCACCTATCGGCAATTTTATGTTTTCCATACAGTCCCAAATTTCGTAACAAAACTCTATCTCCAGGTTGTAGTTCTTTCAGATTGTTAGGCTGGGGCCAGATGGTCAAAGACTCCACTTTGCCATGGTCTGTTTGTATCACTTCAGCCGACACTATTTGACCAACATATTTCAAAGATACTTGGAAAAATTGACACATCTATTGATAATTTCAGTCCAAAATCCTCTAATCGGTCGAGAACCTTAAACAGATGGACTTCAAGTTCCTCAAGGGTCTGGCCAAACACAATGGCGTCATCAAGATAGACAAGGCATTCTAGTAAGTTCGCGTCCCCCACTGCTCACTCCATCAGCCGCTGGAACATGAGGGGTGCTCCCAAAATACCCTGTGGCATGCGCAAAAACTCATAGAAACCCAGGGGACAAATGAAAGCTGTTTTTTCTCTGTCTTCTGGGGCCATCAGAATTTGATAATACCCGCTCTGAAGGTCTAGCACAGAGAACCACTGGCTTCCGTTGAGGCAGTCGAGGGCATCTTGGACACATAGCATGGTGTATTGGTCCAGGACAGTTCTTCGGTTTAACGTCCAGTAGTCCACGCACATCCTCATTGATCCATTTTTCTTCCAGACTACCACAATTGGAGAGGCGTATGGGCTTAGAGACTCTTGGATGATTCCTGCTGCTAGCATTTCCTGGAGATGGTGTTGAACATCGTCATTGTCAGTAGGCGCAAGGTGACGGGATCTTTCTCAGAACAGCCTCCCATCATGAACTCTGATGTAGTGTTCGGCCCCTGTGACTCATCCCACATCCCATTCCTTCAATGAGAACACTTTGCTTCTCTGAGCCAATTTCCGGCTGAACTTAGCTTTCCATTCTGCAGGCAGAGGGGACTCTCCAAAGTCAAACAGATCAGGGGTCGCTTCATCATCCTTTCCAGGGCACTTTTTGCTGGGTAGTACAGCAGTATCTACACAGTATACAGTAGCTAGGGTGCACTCTCAATTTACTCGAACCACCTGGTCTGACATATTTTGTGCTTGCACCAGTACCCGCCAAGGGTAGGCATGGGCCCAGGCCGGTAGAATGCTAGGCTTGACCAAGATGGCGGCCACGCTGGGTCAGTAGTAGTAGTCTGTAGCAGCAGTGTTTCATTTTTAAAGTTCATTTTTAGTTGTTTTTATTTGTTAAATTTGCTTTATTTTGTTTAAATTCGTAATTTATGTTTGGTTTGTTTATCTTAGTGGCAGTTAGTCAGGGCCCTGAAGTGAGACAGTGTTGTAGGACTAGTGTCTTTGGGATAAATAGTTAAGAGACGCTAACTCTATTTTTGTATAGTGCTGCTTCATACCAGCGTCAGTAATCAAAATGCTAGTGTTTTCTCAGATTCTCATTTTTCTTTACCTGCCGGTGGTATCCCTTGGGCTGAATATCGAGGGCATCGGAGAGTCCATGGATTCTTGCTGTGGAGCTATCCCTGTGGAAGGAGAGATCCTGAGGAGACGAGGAACTGTTGAAGGAGGGCGTTGTTAGCTGAAACACCGAACAGAGAGTTGTGGAGGTTGAACATCTGCTGGAACATCGCCAGCCTGTTGTTGTCACCAGACTGTGTACTGCAGAAGCCGCCAGTGGTCCCTGAAGCCTTGTTGAGCTGTGTAGACTGGAGTCTGCTGGAACATCGCCGACCTGTTGTTGTCAGTGGACTGGGTACTGCAGAAGCTGCCAGTGGTTGCTGAAGCCCTGCTAGGATCGATGGACTTCTGGAGGTTGGTGGGAGCATTTAGGGTCTATCTAAACCCATCCGGGAGCAGGTGCTCTGTGCCGGGTCCATAACAGGAGGTGCCAGTTTAGGTCTACTGGAGAGTGGACGTTGTTACCGGTGGCCTCTAGGTTCCTTCTGAGGGTCTGCTGGAGAGCAGACAATGGGCTGGGGGCCGTAATTGTGGGTTAAATTGGGCAGGGTGGCTGTTTCCCGGGGTGGGTGTTTGAGGGACCTTTTCCTAGTTCCCTAAACAGCTCTCTGGTCTGCTGTCAGTTCGTGGGAGCATTGGAGGCAGTTTTGTCTGGAAGATCTGGCAGGCTAAGTACTGCAGTGACTTTAGTGCAAAAGACGTCGGAAAGGAGAATCGATAGAGCTGTGCAAAAGACACCAGAAAGGAGAATCAAGAGTAGACTCCCAACAGTCCATAGCAGGGTACACTGAAGGACTCCTCAGTTCAGTCTGCTGCCAGTCAGACTTTTTGTTTACAGTATACATTTTCAGACAGTGAGAGTATCTGCAAATTCTATTAATTTTAAATTTCTGTTGCTCATTTTCAAAGTTCAGAGAGAGAGAGAGAGAGATGAATTTTGACTCTGGGCTTTTTGGTTTCATTACTCTGAAGAGGTGAAGGCTCTGATTGACTTTATATTAAACAATTTAAGAGAATTAGTGACTCCTATTGATCTGTAAAACCACTCATATACTGCCATAAGACTTTTCATTATTTTACACTTAATTGTCCTTGTTTTTATATAGGTGTTTATTTTGAATAGTTGGGGTTGTTATTTAGGGGAGGGTAGACATTATTGTGGGTTCTGGGGTTAGTGGGTTGTCTATATAAGTACAGTATATGTTATTTTATGGTTTGCTTTGCTGCTAGTCTTAGAAATGTGCTGGGAGGGCTTAAAGACGGTCAGTCAGTATTCCCCCACCAGACTCAGGGATTTGCGTCATTTTGACTGCCCCTACGTACCAATGACAATTGAGACCTACAAGTGCTGTCAAGCTTTAGGGATTGCCATGAGGCGGAGGAGAAGGGGGGAGAACTGGGTCTGGTGGGGGAATGGAAAGGGGGGGCAAATTGAGGTGGTGGGGACCAGGAGACACCCTGGAGCGACATGGTGTCAGGACACGGGTAACCTCTGTCTGGTCTCCATACCCAAGGGCGCAGCAGATGCTGGGCAGGAGTCGAGGTCTTCCTCAGCATCCCATCCAACTCGGACAGTGTTATGTAATGCCAGATCCATTACAAACAAGATGGCTATTATAGCTGATCTTGTTGAAATGGTGGATCTGGCATGTATCACTGAGACCTGGCTGGATGTAAATGCAGGCCCTGTATTGGCTTCTGCAGTTCCAGCTGGATTCTCGGTGATCCACCGTCCAAGGTTGGATTGTAGGGGCGGGGGTGTAGCCATCCTTTTTAAGACCGAACTGGGCCTCATTGATGTTCCAGTGGGGTCCACCAGATCCTTTGAGTGTATCATGGGAGAGGGTGTAGGTTGCAGGATACTCCTCATCTACCATCCACCAGGTGATGGTGGAGAATTACTGCATGAGATGGCGGACTTTATCGTCAACATGGTATTGGAGTCTCCGAGATGGATAATTCTGGGGGACTTGAATGCCTGGGTCAACAATGAACTCTCACAATTTGTTCAAAATCTCCTCCAGCTAATGATGATGCTGGGCCTTACACAGGTGGTTACCTCCGCTAACCATATAGGATGTCACTCACTGGATCTGTTGTTCCTCCTGGGGATGGAGATCTCAGACTTGGGGGTGGAACCAGTCAGTTGGTCTAACCATCACACCATAGGGTTCAGTTTTGAGGCTCCCCAAAAGGGATCTGCCCTTTCTGAGATGGTCTGATACCGTCCTTTAAGGGGAGTTACCCCAGATGGTCTATCGGCGGTCCTGGACCTGCCGGGATTGCTGGGCAAAAAGCACAAGTCCAGGGGATCTAGTACTGGCCTATAACAAGGCAGTGGGAGATGCCTTGAACTTGATTGTTCCTGTTCGTGTTCGACCACTCACTCTTCGCTCAAGGTCCCCTTGGTATGATGGTTCCTTGAAGGAACTGAGGCGAGTCGGTCGAAGGATGGAGAGGGCATGGTGGAAGTCCGGCCTGGATGCTGACAGGCTTAGATTGATGGAACATTATCAGGGCTATCGATCAGAAATCATGTGGAAGAAGGCAGAGTTCCTGGCCAGGGAGATTTCTGTGGCACAGCATCAACCAGCTTGGCTTTTCCAAACTGTTGACAGATTGTACAATCCAATCTGTCTCCAGTCCGGAAGAGCTTTTTCTCAGGCTAAGTGTGAGGAGCTAGCTCGATTCTTTGCAGATAAGGTTGCCAGCATCAGGTCTGGAATTCATGGACATTATGAAGATTGTCCAGGCTTTGCGCCCAACCAGTTGTAGTTTGGATCTGGGCCCTACCCCCTTTTAGTGGGGTGTGTAGATGTCATCTGCCTGATCTTAGCTGGAATTGCCTGGAGATTCTTGGAGAGGGGGTCTCTCCTGATTCTCTAAAGGAGGCGGTCATATGACCACTCCTTAAAAAGCCCTCCTTGGATCCTGACTGCTCACCTAACTACAAGCCTGTCTCCAACCTGCCCTTTGTGGGTAAGGTTATTGAGAAGGTGGTTGCGTTGCAACTGGATGATCACTTTGTGACCCACAATGTCTATGAAGTCTGGATTTAGGAAGAGACACAGCATGGACACCGCCCTTTTCCGGGTATTAAATGATCTCCCAATGGCGAGAGATCAAAAGACTCTTACCATCTTGGTCCTTCTTGATCTCTCAGCAGCTTTTGACACTGTGGACCATGGTGTGCTGTTGGAGTCCCTGCAGATCCTTTGTGGACTGTCGGGTACAGTCCTCGAATGATTTTGATCCTTCCTCGTGGGAGGGTCTCAGAGGATGGTCACCAGAATTTATTCCTCTGACACCCTCCCCCTGTCCTGTGGGGTGTCGCAGGGCTCCATATTGGCACCCATGTTGTTCGCAGTGTATATACTGCCATTTGGAGATATCATTAGGTGATACAGCTTGAGTTTTCACTGCTATGCAGATGATACTCAGCTGTATATGTCCTTTATAACCAGACAGATTGTTGTGATTTCTGTGCTAAACAACTGCTTCTCCGAGATCAAAGACTGGATGAGTACCAGCTGGCTGAGACTGAATCCATATAAGACTGAGGTGTTGGTAGTGGACCCGGGTCACCTGGGGGCGGGTTTGGGGGCTGGGCATGCGTCGGGCTATGGCTTGATGGTGTTCAGCTCACTACCTCAGATCGGGTGTGTAACCTGGGTGTTATTTTTGATGACGGCCTGAACCTGAAATCTCAGGTGTCGGCCTTGGTTAAATCCTCATTCTACCATCTGAGAAATATTGCCCGGGTGAAACACATGGTTCTGCCGGACAACCTTCCAACACTGATCCATGCCTTCATTACCACCCGTCTTGACTACTGCAATGCCCTCTACCTAGGGATTTCTGGGGTTGACATCTGCCGCTTGCAGCTAGTGTGGAACACTGCAGCCAGGTTATTTACTGGTACTTCAAGGACCAGCCACATCACACCTGTGTTGCGTGGACTGCACTGGCTGCTGGTTCAGTGGCGGATCACCTATAAGATAGGCTTGCTTACCTTCAAAGCCCTACATGAACAGGGACCCAACTATCTGAAAGATCTCCTGACTCCCTACTCCCCCATTTGTCCTCTCCAATCTGCTGACAAGGGATTGCTAGAGATTCCCAGGGTTTGTTTAAAAACTTCTGGCACTCGTGCGTTCTCCTTCGCAGCATCAACCCTGTTTAATTCTCTAACTCGTTGGTTAAGAGAATGCCTGACCATCAGTATTTTTAAATCCGTGTTAAAAACATACTTATTTATGTTAGCCTTCCCAGATTGTTTTTAACTAACTATTCTATATTATTCAGTTTTTATTATATCTGTGTATTTAAAGTATACAGCACCTTGGTGTTTGAAAGGCGCTATAAAAATAAAGTATTGATTGATTGAGTAGTCCCTCAGGCAGTTTCCCCTCTTCTGGGGTGTCCAGCATAAGAATCTTGTTTTTGACTTCCTTTTTCATGCTCATTTCACCACTAATGGTACACTGAGCATTTGTAGGCAATACAAGTAAGTCTGGGTCTTTTTTCCATACTACCCCCAACGGATTCATCTTTCTCAGTCTCTCTGTTTTGTATCTGTAAATCACAGGCTTGCTGTACCAAGGCCAGAATGTTGGGCCTTTCAAGTCCTCTTGGCTTGTTTCTCTTGGCAGAGCTGGGCTAGCTGGCTGAACACATGGGCATTGGTGCCAATCAACATAGAGGATTGTGTATGAGCAAGCATACACAACAAGGCAGTTGTGATCAGGAGGTTTCCGTGGTAACCAGAGACCTCGGGCCAGCCGAGGTCCGTTACCACGGAAACCTCAAGATCTCACAACTGCCTTGTTTGTGTATGGTTGTTCATACACAATCTTTATAGTGTATGGGCAACCATAAGCAGTACTCCGTGAACACCAGAACAAGTATATGGCAAAAAAAAGGCTTACTTTGGTGTCTGCCGCCGCATGCTTGCTTCCGCGTTGCCGTGGGCCGCTCAATTGCACATGCGCGAATGTGTTCGATCTTGTTGTGCTGCACTGATGACGTACTCGGTGCAGCACAACAATATCGTGACGCACCGAGTGCAGGACAACAACGCTGTTCCAGGCATGGATTTTCATGCGGAACAGCGTTCCACCATACACTATAAAGGGACACCATCATACAGTCCAGTTAGTGGGCACACCAGCACCAGGGTCTCCACGTGTTCATCCACGCCAGCAATAGCAGTAGGGAAAGACAACCAAATTCGTGCATACCCTCATTAAGGATAGGATTTTTCACTCAACCTCCACATGTGCAGTCCTTCAAGGGGTAGGAGTGGAAGGTCAGATAAGTGCTGGTTGTACCAGTCTTGAAATATAATGGTGACCAGCGAGCCACTGTCTAGCACAGCTCGAGTGGAGATGTCATTAACTGTTACTGTAGTCTCCATGGAGGGACCCACCCTCTCGGATCAATTTGGGGAAGTCTGTTTTGCAGACTGGTCCACAGCACTTTTGGAAGGAAAAGATTTTCATGGCGGGCCTGGCTGAGGTTTTATATTGCTCTGCTGAACCAGATTGAGCAGCTTAGTAGTGACCTTCCGCAGATCCTCTGGAGAACTGCAACCTCATTGGGTATGACTGTCTTCCCCACATCTGTAGCAGAACACCTGGTCTCTGTGATCACTAGGGCGGTTTGGTTCTTCACGAAATTTGTAATGGTTGGAGGCGGGAGTTTGGTTGTCCTCTCTTGGTTTAGGCTCAGGTTCCCTGTCTTCGCAGTCCCGCCAGGGGGAAGAAGTTTGGGTGGCATGTATGAGGTCCCCCACTAAAGCTCACAGCTCCCTCATCTCTTCTATCAATTTGGATTCAGTTCGAGGTTTAGGGGCACTAGCATGAGCCCCCACACCCACAGGTGGGGTCTCACTGCCAGTCTCAGTCTCAGAAGGGCAAAAGTTAGAGTTCCTGGCCGCTTCAACAGCAGCTTGTTGGCTGACTCATGTCTCATTTATCTCTTTCAGCTACTCTCGGACCTGCTGTTTCTCAAGAGCTTCCTCTTTCTCATTAGGTCTGTCTGGGGTTGGGGTGGTGCGTGCAACCCCAGCATATGGTTCCCAACCATCTTCATCATTCTCAGCCTCTCGAATCTTCTTTATCAGCCAACAGTATTTGGGAGGGTTAGCTTTCCTGTCTTGAAACTTCAGTTTTAACATAAGCACACTTGAGTAATGGGCAGATTTTAGGATGTGCTCCAGCCTGACATGATTCAGTTCACTAGCTAGGACACCCCCTTTTCTATGGGCTCTCTGTAGGGTCCGTTCAATTTGGGTGACAAAAGCAGACAACTTCTCATTCTTCCACTGTTTAGCAGACTTGAATTTCCACATTAAGTCTTCCTCAGATTCGGTGCTGCCAAACACCCGTTCAATCAATATCAATATCAATCAATATCTTTATTTATCTAGGCGGGCACCATTAAGCAAGCTCATTTACAAGGTGGACCTGCGGTCCTACAGTAATAATACAGAAAGACAAGTTACAATAGTACAAACAGTAAAAATAGCTGCTATTATAGTAAAAATGCACATTTATGGGTAAAACACATTGAACATAGAACTACAAGGAGTCATGGATAATGAACTTGTGCTGGATCCAAGCCCAAAAACTGTGCATTTTGTAGTGGGAAATGTTAGGGAGAGGGTAGGCATACCAGATAGAAGATATCAAGCGCATAATGTAGGGAGAGGTGGGGAATAGGGGCGCAAGCGAAGAGGACCCAATTGTTAGAGCAGAGTGAGGGATTGGGAGGGCGGAGGACCGGAAAGGTGATGAAGCGATTTTTGCCCCAAAACGCGTCGACATATGGAGGAGAAAAGCTGCCATTGTACTAAGTGCAAGAGGAGGAATATAGTAGCAGGGGCATAACTGGGAGGGTCCTGGAGGTTGGGGCAGAGGGAGGTGTTGGATGGACGAGGGATCGAATATTTTTTGGGGCAAAAGATGTTAATTATCCCCAAGTGCGGTAGCATATGCTAGAATCAGGCTGCAGCTGTTCAGAGTGTCAAAGAATAAGATATGGGAGTTTGGCAATAAATCCTGTGGATCTGTTGGTGGGCATGCTAGAGGCAGAGGCACACATTTCAGCTGGGGGGCTGCCATTTGCAACCCTTCTAAAGCAAAGAGGCACTCAGCTGCAGTGGTTTGTGGATCGAAGGAACTGAATAGCCTCCAGTGCAGAGCCCCTTAAACTTTCCATAAGTCTCTTTCTCTTCTACCCCTCGGACCACTGCCATTCCTGAACCAAGGGAGCAGCATAGTACATCCATGTTTCTAAGTTGTCCTCCCCCACTGGAACAGGAACTGCACCAAAAAACAGTCTGAGCCTGTGATAAGAGTCCAGATGTACAGAAGGTATCACAGTGGGGGACGCTACAATAGGGGATGCCTTGGGGGTGGCCGGAGAGGCCGGAGGAGATTTACTGGAGTGGTCTCCTCTGAATCCCCCAAAGCCTTTAACAGTTCCTTAGCTGTCCACCCCTCAGCAGCTAGAGCTTTCAATAATTTGTCCTTAAACCCCTCGATCCTCGGGAACCCCCCAGGGGAAGATGGGTCACTATGCAAATTAATAACTCTCCACCCCTTCTGGGATCCTTCCAGCATGATAACAGGGGGTACCATTTCAGGAGGCTACAAGAAAGGAGGGCCACCAAGGTCTGATCAAATAGATCTGAGTCCCGCCCCTGTGCTTCAGCCTTTCCCAGACATTTAACCTTCCCCACTGTTTCTTCAATAGTTTCATTAGTGGTCCCCACAGCGATATCGAGTAGTAATAGGGCATGGTGGGGGGTCTACCCCTTCGGCCTCACTCCACTCCAGCATGTGGTGTACAACCAGTTTGTGTGGGGGGGAATTTTCCATTTGGGCGTTGCAAGCACCTCCATTTCAAATACTGTTTCAGTTTTTCACTTGGCTGAAAATTCAACTTTTGACCACTAGAGGGTGTTAATCCCAGTGGTGCCTCCAAGATGCAACCCCTAGGTGGCACTATTCTAAGGGCTACTACCCCTGCCTGCATGGCAATACACAGGTTGAGGGGCCTGAGTTCTGTAAATGGGTGCCTCCACCCGAAGGAATGGTATTGGGGTAGCTTAACTGCTCTGGTATAGCCCTCCGGGATGCTATAACCACCCACCAACCTTTCTACTGGCCTAAACAGTAACACTCACTAGATAGCAGTATTAGTATGCTCACACCTTCAATTGAAAGAAAGACCCTAAAAGAAAACAAAATAAAATTAATATAAATGAAAACATAATAAAATAAACATAAACTAAGATGAAAATATTGTTTTAAGTTGCTTATAAATGTTTAGTAAGTTGATAAGGGAATAAGAGTTTTATGGGCTTATCATTAGAATAGACGCAGTGACCTTACTCCGATATCAACTATAAGACATGCAACTGTATGTATTTACTCTTTTTTTGTCATCTAGTTTTAATATAACCTGATAAAGTTGAGTAATGTTATGTACAAATGGAGGAAACAAATGTGTCAAACAACAGTTTTGATTTTACAATGTATGTAACTGCATTTTAGCTCAATAAAATTCAAGTATTAAAAAAAATAATATGCTCACGCCCCTTTCACTTACCACCAGGGCTGGATCTGCTGCAGCTGCCCTGGAGATCCACTGGAAAAGTCAGCAATGCAACAATACACTCTAACCACTGTAACCCAGCTAATAATATGCACACTAGTCAGGTTAAACATGAAAAAAGACAATCAGATTTATTTAGGGGCAGTGAACAAGGGAGGGGCGTGAATCTTGCAGGATGATTAGCAATCTGATTTAAATCAGGGTTGATCAGCATGCACAGTGAGTCCTAATAAGACAGCTCAACAATCCTGGGTGCCCAGTATGTCATGCAGGCTAGCCTGAAGTGTTGCCCGGGGTGGCCGGCGTTGCAGCTGTTGCTGGGGCCCTTATGAAAGAAAACAGTTAAACGTGCACACAACCCAATTATTTGTAATCCAAGCCAGATGGCTCAGTCCATTGCAATAACCCAGAACAAGAAATAATTGGATGGTACCACAGTGATTTTGGCTGTTATTGCAGGGTGCTACCCTGGATTGTACTCATGCTACCAGAATCAGGATGCAGGACAGGTGAGATGAAGACCTCGTGGTGATGATCTGGAAGGCCAGGGGTAGCAGGGCCGACACAACTCACCTCCTGGGGTCACTACCTGCTTAATGGTGTTAGGCAGGGGGCCTAATCCCCAAGTGGGTCTTTCACTGAGATGGTCACTGAAGTGGGAGTAGCGGCTTAGGCTGAGGTGACAGGGCCCAGGCAGGATGAACAGTTCTGCAAAAGTTTGTGGTTGTCTGCTGGTGAAGCCTCCAGCTGGCATAAAAGATTCTTCCGTTGAGAACCAAATCGTGACCCACGAAACACATTCAGCACATTTAAATCACTTATTTCTCTAAGCCACAGTTCGGAAACAGTCTGGTTGTACATTACAGCTTCACTGCTCAAACCTTTCAATCCGAGGCTAATTCTATCATCAGACAGGCCGATCGCTTCTGGAGCAAGTCTTCGGTCCAAATTACAAGTTGCAATAACAAACTTCTTCTTTCTTCTGCTGCAGATTCCACTCAGGGAAATCGGAACCAGATCTGACTTCTTCAAAAGGCAGTTCACCGTCAGGAGAATGTGGCAGGCAGGCCGGCAAAGCCTCTTCCCCCCGATTCCCCTATGCTCCTTCTGGGAGCAGCTGCTCAAAAGCTTGAGCTGTTCACACTTCAGCCTCCAACTCTAACTGATCCACTGCTTCAGGCAGTTCTATTTCTTTTGGAATCTAAAAAGTTCTGTTGGCTGAGGGAGCTGTCAGTCACAGCATGGGCTCCCCGTCCAGGCTAGTTTAGGCGCCAACAGTTAAAACTACAAAAACTACAGAATTCCTTCCCAAAAGACTTCTGGGGACAGTCTCTGTTTTAGGTCCCCAGTGGTTCGATTGGTCCAAATACTGGAAATCCCGAACCTAACATGGTGGCTCCCATCCAAATGTTCGAGCTGCAATAAAAGCAGGTTAGACAAACTTCTCTGTCTTTACTATAACAGCAATTAAACAGTAAATAATCACAGTTCCTATGAAAGCTCTCTCTGCGCAAGTAGCAACTGCAGAATGGAGCTAAGTAACAGACTGTCTGGCCAGTTGTAAGCCTTAAATAACTCAGACCCATCCCAGACTAATTTCTAAACACAGATTAGCTATGCTCTTAAAGAGACAGACTCCCTAGGCACTCTCACACAAAAAGATAGCCTTGCTTAAGACGGGACTCCAACCTGACAGTGGGCATTTTGGAGCCCAGGAAGACACTATAGTAAACCACAATTTGTAGGGGGGTTACACATGGTTTGCCCAAAATGGTTGCAACAGATAGTGCGAGTTTGTTTATCAGTGCTGAATTTGAAAAATTCATGAAACAAAATGGTGTTTTTCTTGTGATGTCTACTCCACCATCCGTCTTCAAATGGTTTAGTGGAAAGAGCTGTCCTGTCTTTTAAAGAGCAACAGCTGTTCTTATTTTTACAGTTCCTCATAACCCCCAATGGAAGCTTACCGTCACAGGACATAAACAGTTTGTTTTGTCTAACTTTTGTCTCCTTAGTTTTTGTAGGGGAAGGGATGGTAAATGCCATTTGTTCTCTTGATTCCTTCCTGTTCCTGGTGCCTAATGTCGAACGCTCCTCCCTCCTGCTGCCCCCACACTGTGACGTTTTGTGATAAGTTAGTTTTTAGAGCGTGGGGGTATGCTCTATTGATTTCAATAGGAACTGGTTTTCAGTAATATCATTTTATAGTTTAGAGGGTCACTGGAGTCAGCTCAAATAATGAGTCGTTCGTCTCTGCATGAACAACGTTATGTTTCATGGACCCCATGGCTGCGGCCATAGTGACTGTCCCACTAGCCTGACTTGATATGAGTGTAACCCCCAGGTGGCGCTATCCCAAGGGCTACTACCCCTGCCTGCTTAACTACTAACAGGTTGAGGGGCCTAGGTCCAATGGCGGGTGCCTCCACCCAGAGGTCAGGGTTTGCAGTAGTTAAACTAACTTGGTCACAGCCCTCTGGGGCACTGTAACCCCCCTTTCTTCCCACTAGTGGCCCACACAATGCACCAGGAATATCTTCACAATGTACACTTACCCCCAGGACTGGCTGTGTCGACTGGACTCTAGGGGACCCCCTGTAAAACAAGATGACACAGTGCAAAAGCCACAGTACAATACTTTAACATGAACGAATACCTCAGTCAGTGTAACTTTGCTGAAACAAACAGATCTGATTTATTTAAGGAGCTGTAACAAGGAAGGGGGAAATAAGGTTAATTAGGTTAAACACATTAATAATCACAGTACTGTGCGCATATTCAGAGTCCCAAATTGTCACTTTCACTGGGTACCCAGGATTGGGGGGGCTAGCCAGGATCGGTGCAGCTGGTTGGGGCCCTGTGATAGAAAAAACACTTGCACAATACCCAGTTGTAATCTGGAGCCGGATGGCTCAGTTCGTGAAGAAATAAAACAGCAACAATTAGATGACACACTTGAAATTTGATAAACAGATGGCAGGGAGCTACCCTGCTTGTACTCACAAACTCAATGCTGAGAACTAGATGGAAGGCAGATTGTCCTGGATTGCCAGGAGGAGCAGAACATGTGGATAAGGCCCTTGTGACTGGACCCCACTGCAGTTTATAGTAAATGGAATATAGTCCAGATTAAGCTGGGTTTACTTCCAGCTTCATGCACTCACTTCACTGTACAGGGGATATGAAACGCGATTCCCCACAAACACTACACACATTTATATGTAAAAGGAAAGTACTATACCAGGCAGGCTGCTTCTCGATCCCGACCGCAATTACTGCACGATACCCGGGAGAACACACAGCAGCTTCAATTCCTGACAGACCGAGTGTGATTCAGCAATTTCTCCAGTCTTCTACAGGGTGAGACTGGTTTCTGCTCTTCAGATCTCCTTGATTCTCCTCACAGGTTGGATTCAGTCCGAACGGGCGCTTGCACAGACTGCAGACCAAAATTCAGGGCCTCACACACGCTTCCTGCGCTAAACTATACACCGCAGAAGCACAGAGCTCCTTATCTCTTCACTGCCCAAACTGATCTAGTCTCTCCAGTCCCAGGGAAGCACATTTCCTTTAGCTCCACACTGTTCTGTTGGCTGGTCCGGCTGTCACTCACAATAAACTCCCCCTGTTGGTGGAAAAAGGCGCCAAGGTCAAAACTGCATTTTCCAGAGTCACTGGCCATACAGTACGTAGGTGGCTGGCTCCACAGTGAGAGTCCAAGTTCTGATTTGCCGGCAGCAGGCTCTGTTTTAAAGGTCCCCCCACACTGATTGGTCCAGTTCAGCAGTTCAAAACCAGAATGGAGGGCTAGGCAAAAACAGTTCAGACTGCAAAGGAAAGCAGGTTAGACAAACTGTATTTTCATTATTACTCTAAATGATTTCTGGCAAACAGTTACATCTTTGAAAAGTGCTCACGCTGCCCACTTAGCGACGGCAGAAACGGAGCAATTTGGCAGCAGCTCGAGCGGGACTCAAGCAGGGAAACACACAGTCCCCCCATACAAACTAATTATGTTTGCAAGCAGACAGCTCTTAAAAAGACAGTACCAGATGTTCTAAAAGCACTCACAGATAAATGCCTTAAACGCCAAACACCATTCAGGCTTGGAGCATTCAAGCAAGCTCCTGGAAGACTTTTTGGGAACCCCCATTTGCAGGGGGGTTACATGAGGATACTACAGTGGACACTCAGTGTCCAGTGGGCTCAATTGATGGACAAACTGGAGCAAATCGTTCTTGTCGTGTTTCCACTATGCAGGACATTGGTGTGGTGGATGAACTGTGAACTGTGAGAATTTACTCAAGGGTGTTCCATTCCTATTACCAGCTTCTATACAGATCCTCACCACGGATGTCACAAGCTCAGGCTGGGGTGCCCATCTCGATCTTTACCAAACACAAAGGTCAAGGACTGAGTTGGAGGCCAAGCTGCACATAAATGCCCTGGAAATGCGAGCTGTCCTGTGCAGCCTCCAGGCTTTTCAGAATCATATCTACCCCGGTCCTGTGGTAATCCAGACAGATAGAGTCAATGTGATGCATTACATCAACAAACAAGGGATCGCCTACTCCTATCCCCTGTCTAGGGTAGCAATGAGAGTATAGTACTGAGCACTATCTCGTGGCTTTCAACTGTCAGCCGTGTTTCTCCCAGGTCTCCAGAACATCTTAGCAGACAGGTTAAGCAGGGCCCAATCAATGGTTCACAATGGGAGCTGTTGATCTCCATGGTATACAGCCTCTTTGCAAGATGGGGTCATCAAGAGCTGGATGTTTTTGCTTCCCCACACAACCTAGAAGTGTCACGTTTCTGCTCACTCGCTTCGAGACCTGGAGTTTTCTGGCAAAATGAGTTGTCCACCTCTTGGAAAGGGAAATTCCTATACACATTTCCCTACACTCTTCTAATACAGAGGGTTCTGCTGAACTACAGGTGGAGAGTGCCACTCTCATCCTCATTGCTTCATTATGGCCTCACCATAAATGGTTTCCACTCCTTCATCATCTGGCAGTGGAGCATCCTCTCCCTCTACCTCTGTGTCAAGATCTGTTGTCACAGAGCAAGGGTCTCTGGTCTATCCGAACCTGAAGTCCCTGCACCTGCATACATGGATTCTGAAACCATAGCCATTGCACACTTTGGGGTATCCCCTGAGGTTGCTGATGTCCTGACTGTGGTTAGGAAGCCATCTACCAGACACACCTATTCCCTGAAATGGAAGCACTTCACTTTGTGGTCTGCTTCCTAGAATATGGACCCTTTTACATGTCCTTTGAATTCTATGCTGGAATACTTGCTTTTCCTGTCTGACTCAGGCTTGCAGTATTCCTTTGTTAAGGTGTATTTGGCTGGTATTTCAGCTTTCTATGCCCCTACCGATGGTCATATGGTTGCCTAATTAGAGGTGTCCCATACTTTCTGAGAGGTATCCCGAATATGCAACCTCCTATCCATAATCCAGTCCCTCCTTGGAACTTGAATTTCATAATGGAAAAATTGACTTTAGCTCCTTTTGAGTCATCCGTGAGTTGTGGCTTATGTTTCCTGTCATGAAAAATGTAATTTTTAGGTGCTGTAACATCTGCTCAGAGTATTTCCGAACTTCAGGCTTTATTGTATGAGCCCTCTTATTGACTTTTCACAAAAACAGTCTCTTTGCGTACAAAATCTACATTTCTACTGAAGATTTATCAGAATTTATGCTAAACCAAATAATACACCTTCCTGTTTATTATCCTTAATGTAACCCCCCTGCAAATGGGGGTTCCCAAAAGACTTCCAGGAGCTTGCTTGAATGCTCCAAGCCTGAATGGTGTTTGGCGTTTAAGCCATTTATCAGTGAGTGTTTTTAGAACCTCTGGTACTGTCTCTTTAAGAGCTGTCTGCTTGCAGACATAATTAGTTTGTATGGGGGACTGTGTGTTTCTTTGATTGAGTACCACTCGAGCTGCTGCCAATTCACTCCATTTTGCAGTCACTAGGAGTGCAAAGGAACCTATCTGAAAGATGTAACTGTTTGCCAGAAATCATTTAGAGTAATAATGAAATTACAGTTTGTCTAACCTGCTTTCTTTGCAGTCAGAACTGTGTCTGCCTAGTTCCCATTCTGGTTTTGAACTGCTGAACTGGACCAATCAGTGTGGGGTAAGCTAGCTCTAAAATGGTGCCTTGGACGAATCAGAACTTGGACTCATAATCTGAGCCAGCCACAAGAGGATTGTATGGGCAGTGACTCTGGGAGATGTAGTTTAGACTTCGGCGCCTTATTGGACCAACAGGAGCAGTCTATTGTGAGTGACAGCCAATCCAGTCAAGAACTGGGAGGAACTCAAAGGAAGTGTCCGGTTTTGTCTGTTGGAGTTTGAGTTGAGCTCTGGCAGTGAAGAAGGAAGGAGCCCTGTGCTTTTTCAGTGTGCAATTTTAGTCGGGAAACGTGTGTAAGGCCCAGAGTTCCGGTCTGCAGCTTGTGTAACTGCTTGTTAGGACTGAATCGTCCTGTGAAGAGAATCAAAGGATATCTGAAGAGTAGAAACCAGGCTCACCCTGTAGAAGACGGAGAAATTGCTGAATTGCACTCGGTCTGTCAGGAACTGAATCTGCTGTGTGTTCTCCCGGTATTGTGCAGTAATTGCGATCGGATAGAGAAGCAGCCTGCCTGGTATAGTACTTTCTGTTTTACCATATAAATGTGTGAAGAGGCTTGTGTACCTCAAGTGAATCCTGCTGCCATTAAAGGACTTTTGCCTGTTACTGTTCACCATATAAATGTGTGAGGAGGCTTGGTTAGCTCAAATGAATCCTGCTGCCATTAAAGGACTTTTGCCTGTTGCAGTTTGCCATATAAATGTGTGAGGAGTCTCGTGGAGCTCAAGAGTAGCCCTGCTGACATTGAAGGACCCTATCTTGTTTGGAGGTCGTGAGTACTAATTCAGGGTCGCTCCTGTTGAATTGCCACATTGAATCCAAATGGAATCACTGTACTGCTGACTGTTTAAACTAATTTTATTTTCTCTGGGAAAGAGCCCCTACCAGCTGCCACGGTTTGGACTAGCCACTAGGGCTTGGGTACCCAGGGACAGTAACTGGTAGGGATAGGCCTGTGCACAGAGCCATAGGTAGATGAGTAAAGTGATAAGCTAATTAACCTGATTTCCCCCTGTCCTTGTTATATTCCCCCTAAATAAATCCGAGCTGCTTGTTTCAGCAAAGTTATACTGCCTGAGGTATTTGTCTATGTTAAAGTATTGTACTGTGATTGTTGCACTGTATCTTATTTTACAGGAGGTCCCAGTGCCTGAACCAGCCCTGGGGTAAGTGTATACTGTGAAGGTAATTCTGATATATTGTGTGGGCCACTAGTGGGAAGAAAGGGGTTGCAGTGTCCCAGAGGGCTGTGACCAAGTAAGTTTAACTATTGCAAACCCTGACCTCTGGGTGGAGGCACCGCCATTGTATCCAGGCCCTCAACCTGTTAGTGGCAAATCAGGCAGGGGTAGTAGCCCTGGGATAGCGCCATCTAGGGGTTACATCTTGGAGGCACCGCTGGGATTGTGTGTCCTCTGGTGGCCATATTCTGAACCACTGTTAAGAAAAATGGGTACCCAGACAGAAGTGGCTGTGCACCGGCTGGTGGAGTGGTGTACTGGGAGGAGATCGACCCCAAAATGCTATGCTTATACTGGACATCCCCTTGGGTATCAATACGGACATTGTACAGGAGTACTTTCCAAGGTGGAAGGTTTACAAAACCCTGTGGTGGTGGGTCGTATGCTAATCTGCTCACCCACACTTTTCTGGCCCTAGTAGAGCTTAAGGATCCCATAGATAGCTCCAAAGTGCCACAGACCATTACCCCAGAGGAGCCCTCACTGCTTGGAGAGTGATAACTAAGGACAGTAAAGATCCGGGGAATGAGCCCCACCACTATCTGAAATTTTTGAGGAGAAATTTGCTAAATGGTTGCTGGGAGAAGGAAAACTGTGGAGGACTTGAAGAAACTATTCTTGCCACCTGGGGTGTTCTCCCCAACACGCTGTCCCGCCTCCAGTGCCCGTAATGGTGGCTGAACCAATGCAGACTCCAATTTCTGCACCTGCCATTAGTCACGACTCTTACCGAGGTTGAGGATCTTCCTGGCACCCTCCCCACCCCCAAGGGAGGATGACTGGGAGACCTGGATAGACTATGTTGCCCCCAAGTGCTAGAATGGCAATGCTCGAAGCCGAAAAGCTAAAGAGGGTTAGTGAGAGCCTCCGAGGTCCTGCCCTGGCTACCATCCGTGCCAAACGGGCCAGTAACCCTGAAGCGACTGCACAGGCCTATCTTGAGGCCTTGGAGAATGTGTATGGGAGCCCAGATTCTGATGAGGACCTATGGTGGAGAGTAAGAAATGCACAACAGTACCAAGGGGAGTTGTTGTCTGTGTATGTATCTCGGCTGGAAAAATTGTTGCAAGAATGCCTCAGAAAGGGTAGTTTGCCAGCGATTGAACTGGACCGAACCAGACTGGACAGAATCCTTAAGTCTGCCCCCTTCTCAGAACTGCTGTTGCTTCAGTTACGCCTGGCAAATCGACTGGAATCCCCACCCTCCTATGATGAGTTAATGAGAGAAATTCGAGGAGTTGAGAAAAGGCGACCTCGGGAGGGACCTGCACCAACAGCTGTGGCTACGACCCAAGTGACTGAGGATGACCCATCAAGTGAAGTTCAGGGGCAGAGGTTGACAGTCAATGAGTGCTCTGACAAGGAAAAAGATATGTCACAATGGGGCTGAACTGTTGAGAGAGATCCGGAATTCAAAACAGTCCCTTATGAAGGCCACGCCTGCAAGTACAGGCCCTGACCTATATCCGACTGCATCTGCTATGGGGGTGGGGGTACCCACCCATGTATCTCCTGCTGATAACAGCTCCAAACTCAATTCCTTGACCATGGAAGTGGAGAAACTGACGAGATGTCTCCAAATGCTTATCACGCCACAGACAGAGATGGCACCAAGGTTTCCAGTTAGTAGTACCCCCGCCCTGGCTCCCAGTGTGTGCCTCGGCCAGCTCAAACTCCAGAAAGTATGTTTTGCTATAATTGCGGGAAGGATGGGCACATGAAGAGGGAATGCCGGTCCCCAAAAGACACTGACAAAGTTGCATATAGGCTACAAGGAGAGCTTCGGAGAACAAATCAGTGGTTAAGAGGTGCACAAAATGATCTCAGTGAGGGCACCAAAAATGCTAACTCACATCTTTTGCTGGCAAGGTCAGTTGCCCAGGCCCCCACTACCGCCTCTCAGACTGGTCCAGAATAGTGGGTCCCTCCATGGAGACCACTGTAAAGGTGAATGGAGTGTCTACAAGAGCTGTATTAGACAGTGGCTCCCAAGTGACAATTATGTTCCAAGATTGGTATCAGAAGCATTTGTCAGACGACCCTTACAACCATTAGAAGGACTGCATGTATGAAGTTAAGAGAAGGCCACCCTATTCCGGTACATCCAATTTGTTGTCTTTCCCCACCTCCGTGGCTGGAGTGGCCGAACAAGTAGAGACCCTAGCCTTAGTGTGTCCCCCACTGGACTGTTTGATGGTGTCCCTTTGTTGATTGGAACAAATGCTCATATGTTCGGAAGGCTGGCACAGTTATGTTATGAAAAACAGGGTCAAAGACTAGTAGAGCTTTAAGAGTTCCGCTTTAATTAAGAAGGCCTATGAGGCACAGAGAGATGCTGAAAAATAGAACCAGAGGAGCCGGTCGGAATTGTATGGAAGAAGAATCTGAGTCTCTGATCCTGGCGCCAATGCCCAGTGTACCTTACAGGGAGAGGTCCGTATCAGAAAGGATGTTAAGAATAAAATATTAATGTTGGATGCACCAGGCGATGGAAAATTGCCAGAGGGACTGCTGGTCAAGTTTAGTATTTTGCCCGCTAGAGTCCATGCTTATGCCAGAAGGGTAATGGTCCAAGTTCATAATGTGTCTGAAAGAGACATTCGATAAATAGAGGTTGCATCCTGGCTAATGTGCATTGTGCAGACACTGCAGTGCTACCCAGCAGCAAGAGTTCAAGGAAGAATGACAGAGTAATGCCTGACTTATTTGATTTCGCGACTCCCCATTGCCAGCTGAATGGAAAGTGAGGATCAGTGAGAAGCTTGTCCAGAGAGACCAGGTGTTTTCTTTAAAGGAATGGGACGTAGGATGCGTGCAAGGAGCTGAGCACAATATCCGCTGCATGACGAAAGACCATTTCGTGAGAGGTCTCGACGCCTGGCACCTGCTGACATAGATGATGTGAGACGGCATCTGCAAGAGATGTTAGCTGCTGGTGTAATACAAGAACAGAAGCCCTTATGCTTCCCCCATTGTGGTAGTGAGGAAAAAGAATGGGACAGTAAGGATGTGGTGGATTATCGCACCTAAACCGGGCGGACTATCCCTGATCAGTACACAATGCCCCGTGATTCAGGATGCTTTGGACTGCCTAAACGGGAGCAAGTGGTTCTCTGTGTTGGATCTCCGCAGTGGGTACTACTAGATCCCGATGGCCCCAGAGGACCAGTGAGAAGACAGCCTTTATCTGTCCGCTTGGCTTCTATGAATTCATGAGGATGCCTCAAGGGATTTCAGGTGCCCCAGCCACTTTTCAACGATTGATGGAGCGTGCAGTGGGGACATGAACTTACTAGAGTGCCTGGTATACCTAGATGATGTTATTGTGTTTGGCAGCTCACTGGAGGAACATGAGAGCAGATTATTTAAGGTATTGGACCGACTGGAGGACTTTGGCCTTAAACTGTCCATTGATAAGTGTCAATTCTTTCAAACATCAGTAAAGTATGTGGGACACATAGTATCCACCGAGGGAATAGAGACCGACCCAAGTAAAGTTGAGGCCTTGACCACCTGGCCACAGCCCCAAAATCTAAAAGAACTGCAAAGATTCCTGGGATTCTGTGGTTATTATCGGCGTTTCATCAAGGACTATTCATTCAAGAGTGATCCGCCCTTTACTTAACCTTACTCAAGGGTATCCCCCAACCCACAAAAAATACCAAAAGTCAGTGTCCCTCAAGACTGAAAGAGTGTATTTTCATCCGAGTGAAGTATTTGGGGCCCGCTGGACTCCTGATTTGTGAGACTGCTTTTCATGAGATCATATATCAACTTACCCATGCTCCAGTGCTGGCCTATGCCGATCCAAGAAAACCTTACGTCCCTGCACTGATGCTAGCTTGCAAGGGTTGGGGCTGTGTTGTACCAAGAGCACAAGAATGGCCTGAGACCAGTGGCCTTTGCCAGTAGAAGCCTGACCCCATCCGAAAAGAACTATCCTGTACATAAGTTAGAGTTCCTTATTTTAAGTGGGCTATTGTTGACCAATTCCATGAGTAATTGTATGGGGCTAAAATACTAGTAAAACTGACAATAATCCTTTGACCTATGTGCAGACCTCAGCTGTTGGATGCCACCGCCACAGGTGGCTTTCTGCATTATCTACATATGACTATGCTCTCGAATACCGAGCAGGTCAGAACCACATAGATGCTGATGCTCTCTCCCGGAGGCCTGTTCCCCAGAATGATTGGGTCCGATTGGCAGAACCTGACATTCGGGCACTCTGCCGGAAGTTTGACAGGGAGGAATAAATGTCCACGGACGCAGTGGACTGCATGGTAGATTTCTTGGGACCCTCTGAGAATTGCATACCTGCTGCTTATTGCCACTTTTCTGCAATAGACATTGGTGCACTGCCTCAGCTGGACAATGACAGTATTCGGCGGGCTCAATCCCGCGATCCTATGATCAAATCAGCTTTAGAAGCCCTCTATGCAGGAAAAGATGTGTCCAAATTACGCTCCACTGATTTGAGAACTGCACTGTTATACAAAGAAGGTCCTAAGTTGAAACTGATCAATAAACTGTTATACAGAGAAACAGTAGACAGAGGGGACAAGTAGGCAAACAACAACTGGTGCTGCCCACTGCCTTCGAGACTCAGTATTGAGGTCCTTGCACAACCACGTGGGGCACCTTGGTAAGACAGAACACTTGACTTGGTGAGATCCAGATTCTGTTGGCCTAAGATGGGGCTGATGTGGAGCAACACATTCGAACTTGTAGTCGCTACAGAGGAAAGCTTTCCCCAGAGGGCTGCCCCCTTGTTAACATAACCACCAGTGCACCCATGGAGCTGGTCTGTATTGATTTTCTGAGTTTGGAGTCAGATCAAAGAAATATCAGTAATGTGCTGGTGGTCACTGACCATTCTCACGAGATATGCCCAAGCTTTCCCCACCAAAGACCAGAAAGCATCCACTGTAGCCAAAGTACTTGTAGAAAACTTTTGTTCACTATGGGGCTCCACAAGGAATCCATTCTGATCAAGGGAGAGACTTTGAGAGTCGTCTGATCAAAGAGATGCTTTCTCTGTGGGGAGTGAGAAAGTCCAGAACCACTCCTTACCACCCCAGGGACCCACAGCCTGAACGTTTCAACCGCACTTTGCTAGATATGCTAGGCACCCTGCACCCAAAGGACAAGACTAGATGGAGCCAACAAATTAGCACCCTGGTACATGCTTATAACTGCACCAAAAGTGATGCCACTGGGTTCTCCCTACCGCCTGATGTTTGGAAGAGAAGCTCGACTACGGTAGATGTGTGTTTTGGGGCTCTCCTGATGGGGTTCAAGCTGACAACTATTTACAGTATGTGCAAAGTTAAAGGCCCAGCTAACTCATGCGTACTAACTGGCTCAAACCATGGCTGTCAAAAGAAATCTGGCCAACAAAGAAAGGTATGATAAAGGTGAAAGCACAGGAACTCCAGGAGGGAGATCGGTATTCTAAGAAATCTGGGACTGCATGGCAAGCACAAGATTGCTGACAGATGGCACCATCTCCCTCACATTGTAGTGGGCAAACTAGATGATCTGCCAGTGTACAAAGTAAGGCCTGAGAATAATTCAAAAGATGTAAAAACAATGCATAGAAATCATTTACTGCCCATTGGACAAATCTTAATTGAGTCTGAGCCCTAGAAGATGCCCTCTGACCAGTGACTAGAGCTGTTGCTAAGAAAAGATCAAGAAAGTCTGCACCTACAGAAGCAAAGTTAAAGTGTTCCCTCCACAAGTCCCAGTTGAGCATGACTGTCAGTCCATCGAAGAAAGTGAGAGTGACTTTGAATACTATCCTTACTAACTGAGTCAGTTGTTTCGGGCAATCCCTAGTCAATACTGGAGATGAAGCTGGGCCTTCTGGACTGTCCAAGCCCCCAGCTTCTGTCCCTGGAGCCAATGCTCCCAGAAAGTGAAGTGCAAAGCATCAGATCAGATGAAATGGAATCATTGTGCATGGTTGAACTGTTTGAGCTTCAGGGAGGAAAATGATGGATTGGGTCAGACTGGTGATACACCAGAACAAGAAGAGTATTTTGAGTGCCCTGACAGTCCACTGCCAGTGTCCGAAAGCTCTCCATGCGAGCCAAATGTTGTGGACTCAGAAACTGTAACTCTGGAGCTGAAAGTGCCCTAGTTCTAGCCTCTACCCCATGGAGACTCCACTGACAAGTGAGGACAATGCTGAAAATGAGGCTCAGAGTGCAGAGACTGTAACAGTTCCCCTAGAAAGACTGGTCGAGCTGTAAAGCCTGTGGTGCACCTCACTTATGATTCCCTGGGCCGCCAGTGGATCTGCCTCTCAATGTTGTCCATAAAGGAGTGTATGTGTCCCCAGCTCATTGCCCAAACTGACGTCAGTGCTAACTCAAGTTACTTGTGTTGCCCTCTAAGTATGGTGCCCTTGCCCCATCCAGCCCCAAGGTAACTGATAGGGACGGGCCCCCTCTCTTCAGGTTTCATGTACAAGAGGTAATAACTTGAGTTATGGTACAATGTGTATGTAATACTGTGTAAAGAGTGACGTACTGCAATGTTTCAGAAATGTGTTCTTGGTAAAATGATATATTGACTGATGATTACATGTGCGAGCCTAATGCAAATGTATATGGTTGCAGTTGAAACTTATGGGGGTACTTGCTTGACGCGGACGTCAAGCTTTCCCAGGCCAGGAAGGGTGTAACCCCCCTGCAAATGGGGGTTCCCAAAAGACTTCCAGGAGCTTGCTTGAATGCTCCAAGCCTGAATGGTGTTTGCGTGAGCTATTTATCAGTGAGTGTTTTTAGAACCCTCTGGTACTGTCTCTTTAAGAGCTATCTGCTTGCAGACATAATTAGTTTGTATGGGGGACTGTGTGTTTCTTTGATTGAGTACCACTCGAGCTGCTGCCAATTCACTCCATTTTTGCAGTCACTAGGAGTGCAAAGGGAACCTATCTGAAAGATGTAACTGTTTGCCAGAAATCATTTAGAGCAATAGTTCTCAGACTTTGTCACAGTGAGCCTCCCCAAATCCATGAAAAGATTTTGAGCCTCCTCAAAACTGAAATAATCTAGGGCCTCCCAAAGAAAAATAACATACTGTACTTTGCACAGTACACCACTAATAAACTGAAACCCTTTGAGTACTTGGCTCATATTCAGTTCTTTGTCTTATACTGATGTGGAACCTTTGAAAAAAGCTCCTCTGCTCAAAGGCGTCATCTGAATAACAAATAAATAAAATAAATAAATTATATTCAGCTTACTGTAACACCCCCCCACCGAGGCCAGCCTACTTGCTCCACTATTTTCATTCTTGAACCATTGTTATCCCTTGTTGCAGTACCTTCATGGGTCAGACTACTTTCTCTGTTTCCTTTCTATACGAAATAACCTTCCTACATACTTTGCCTCTCCTGTCCTTCCCAGCTCCTAAGCAACTTCTCAGGGATTACTTTGCTCCTTCCTGCTATTGCTGTTTTAGCACTTCTATGTTCAACTCTTGTATGTGGGCTGTTCTGCCATCAGGCTAAAAATTGATCAATTACCACCTCTCATTATTAGTTTATTGTTCATATTTGTTTGCACAATTGTTCATTGTGTATTTCCTGATTGTTTTGTAGTTACCTTTTGAAATGTATTGACTCCCTAACCTTCACCGAGTACACCTGAAATGAGCCTTGGCTCATTTGCCTTCCCTTGTTACCCATGCGTAAGATTTACCTACTATTATCCTCTTTCAGTTTGCTTCATCTCTTCACACAAAATATATAAAACTCAAAATTTAAATACAGTACTTTTTCAGACTTGCTTGAGCCTCCCCTGGAATAGGTTGGGGCCTCCCCAGGGAGGCTGGCCTCACCATTTGAGAACCCCTGATTTAGAGTAATAATGAAATTACAGTTTGTCTAACCTGCTTTCTTTGCAGTCAGAACTGTGTCTGCCTAGTTCCCCATTCTGGTTTTGAACTGCTGAACTGGACCAATCAGTGTGGGGGTAAGTTAGCTCTCAAATGGTGCCTTGGACGAATCAGAACTTGACTCAGAATCTGAGCCAGCCACAAGAGGATTGTATGGGCAGTGACTCTGGGAGATGTAGTTTAGACTTCAGCGCCTTTTTGGACCAACAGGAGCAGTCTATTGTGAGTGACAGCCAATCCAGTCAAGAACTGGGAGGAACTCAAAGGAAGTGCCCGGTTTTGTCTGTTGGAGTTTGAGTTGAGCTCTGGCAGTGAAGAAGGAAGGAGCCCTGTGCTTTTTCAGTGTGCAATTTTAGTCGGGAAATGTGTGTAAGGCCCAGAGTTCCGGTCTGCAGCTTGTGTAACTGCTTGTTAGGACTGAATCCATCCCGTGAAGAGAATCAAAGGATATCTGAAGAGTAGAAACCAGGCTCACCCTGTAGAAGACTGGAGAAATTGCTGAATTGCACTCGGTCTGTCAGGAACTGAATCTGCTGTGTGTTCTCCCGGGTATTGTGCAGTAATTGCGATCGGATAGAGAAGCAGCCTGCCTGGTATAGTACTTTCTGTTTTACCATATAAATGTGAAGAGGTTGTGTACCTCAAGTGAATCCTGCTGCCATTAAAGGACTTTTGCCTGTTACTGTTCACCATATAAATGTGTGAGGAGGCTTGGTTAACTCAAGTGAATCCTGCTGCCATTAAAGGACTTTTGCCTGTTGCAGTTTGCCATATAAATGTGTGAGGAGTCTCGTGGAGCTCAAGAGTAGCCCTGCTGACATTGAAGGACCCTATCTTGTTTGGAGGTCGTGAGTACTAATTCAGGGTCGCCTCCCTGTTGAATTGCCACATTGAATCCAAATGGAATCACTGTACTGTTGACTGTTTAAACTAATTTTTATTTCTCTGTGGGAAGGGGCCCCTACCAGCTGCCACGGTTTGGACTAGCCACTAGGGCTTGGGTACCCAGGGACAGTAACTGGTAGGGATAGGCCTGTGCACAGAGCCAAGGTAGATGAGTAAAGTGATAAGCTAATTAACCTGATTTCCTGTCCTTGTTATATTCCCCTAAATAAATCCGAGCTGCTTGTTTCAGCAAAGTTATACTGCCTGAGGTATTTGTCTATGTTAAAGTATTGTACTGTGATTGTTGCACTGTATCTTATTTTACAGGAGGTCCCAGTGCCTGAACCAGCCCTGGGGTAAGTGTATACTGTGAAGGTAATTCTGATATATTGTGTGGGCCACTATTGGGAAGAAAGGGGGGTTGCAGTGTCCCAGAGGGCTGTGACCAAGTAAGTTTAACTATTGCAAACCCTGACCTCTGGGTGGAGGCACCCGCCATTGTATCCAGGCCCCTCAACCTGTTAGTGGCAAATCAGGCAGGGGTAGTAGCCCCTGGGATAGCGCCATCTAGGGGTTAAATTAGCATGCCAACCAGGGTGAGGTGCTGCTCCGTGCTTTAGATGTACATAGAACACTAAGATACATGACTCACCCCAAGGACTGCAGAAAGTTGTCTCAGCTCTTTGTTTAATTTGCCCCTGGCAAAGAGGGTGCTCCTGTGTCTAAACAATGCCTATCCAAATGGGTGGCACATTGTATTACATTCTGTAATAGGAAGTAGGGTAAGGAACTTCCTGGTGCGCTGTCCATTGTCACTGCACAAGGGGTATGGCTACTTCGACTGCTTGTTTCGAGAATGTCCCTGCTGCTGATGTATGTGCTACAGCCACTCACTAAACATTGCAGTCTGGACGTCGAATTCTATTTTATAGCACAAACAAAGCAATTTAATATTTTTTCCCATAATGCTTTTTCTCCCTCATTTCTATGCTGGCGGGCCATCAGTCCTGTCCACATTCTCCCTAACCGACGCTCGCCTGCCCCAGTATTTACCAGAAGGTATCCCCCATGCTTTTCCCTCCCATGGTCTGCTCCCAAACCTGGGTTGCTGGCATGGTGGCAGGTAAGGCACCCAGTGCCTCAGGCCTTCTCATCGCCGGACGGGCAAACAAAGCAATTATTATATAAGTAGAATGTCCTTTACTAGCACATTAAAATACAATTTATAGAAGTTGGCAGCATGGTGCTGAGCAGTGAGGGTCCACTCTGGCACATTTGCAACCCAGGTAAGTACTCTGTGACCAGGACATCAGAAGCGGAGGCTGGCAGTGAGGATGACGGAGTATCTGAGAAGACACTGTCCTCCTGGGGGTGGGATTGAGTGATGCATTGCTCTTGAGCAGGCTCTGGAGGAGGCCTGGCTGAAGTGCGCTTCAGATGTGGATGACCACATGTCCTTGCACACTAAGGATGCAGCAGCATGCACACCATCAAGGAAAGAAGGGATGGAGGGAGGGAGGGTTGAGAGAACACAACAAATTGCTCAGCTCTTGCACGCTGGGTGAAGGCCCACAAGTTCCACCCATGCCACCTAACCTGTCTGTGTACTGACCCCAAACACCACTGGTTGTGGTGCCAATGTCATATGCTTTTGCTCCTCTGATGGTAGCAGAGGTGGCTCTGTAGCAGGAATAAGCCAGAACATGGAGCACATGGGACAATCTGAGGAGTCTTGAGGTGGGGACCAAAAGATGGGAGGTGGGCATAGAGAACATGGGAGGTGAGTGCAGTGAACAGGGGAGATGAGTGCAGAGCAGGGGGGTGAGTGCAGAGAGGAGGGATGGTGAGTGTAGAGACTGGGGGGGTGAGTGCACAGAGCAGGGGAGGTGAGAGCAGAGAGCAGGGAGGTGAGTGCAGTGATCAGGGAGGTGAGCAGAGAGCGGGGGAGTGAGTGCCGTGAGCAGAGGAGGTGAGTGCAGAGAGGAGGGAAGGTGAGGGTAGAGACTGTGGGGTGAGTGCAGAGAGCGGGGGTGAGTGCAGTGAGCAGGGAGGAAGGCAGAGGGGAGGGTGAGTGCTGTGAGCAGAGGAGGTGAGTGCAGAGAGCAGAGGAGCTAAGCCCAGAGAGCAGGGGAGGAGTGCAGTGAGAAGGGGTGGGTCGTGTAAAGAGGGGGGCGAGTACAGAGAGCAGGGAGGGAGTGCAGTGAGCAGGGGAGAGGAGTGCAGAGAGCAGGGAGGGAGTGCAGTGAGCAGGAGAGGGAGTACAGTGAGCAGGGAGGGAGTGCAGAGCAGAGGCGGTGAGGGCAGAGAGTAGGGGTGAGTGCAGAGAGCAGGGGAGGTGGTGCAGAGAGTGGGGGAGTGCAGAGAGCAGGGAGGTGAGGGCAGAGAGAGTGGGGAGTGCAGAGAGCAGGGAGGTGAGGGCGGGGGTGAGTGCAGAGAGCAGGGAACTAAGCCCAGAGAGCAGAGAAGCTGAGTGCAGAGAGCAGGGGAGAAGGTACTGTGGGACCTAAGGGAGAGGAGCACCAGGGGGTGGGGAACGCACAAAAATAACCCACAATTAGTAAATAACCAGTAGCCTATTTAGTAGCCATAAACACCTGGGATGCCAAGTTCAAAAGGGCTATGGGAGGTTTAGTGATGCACAATTTGAGGGTGAGAAAAAAAACAAAAGCTCTGCACCAGCAACTCGTGGAAATACTGCTATTTTCAACAGTATTTCTGTAGGTGTGCATGTTACTCTGCTCTGCGCAAATGTTATGTCATATCAAGTGTAGAAGTTGCACAGGAAAATGGCAACAAGCTGTTACCACTAGTGTATACATCAGAACCACCCAGTGAGTTTTTTAAATGGCCAGTAAAGATAAAACAACAACAGAATTGGAAATCAACATTTTAGAGCGATTTTAAGGGGAAAAATAACTTGCTTGTTCAGTGCTGTTTTCTTTAAAAAATGTCTGCAGGAAAACGCGCATTATACAAGTGAAATCCGACACCACAATAACATGGGGGTGCTGGAAGGTAGGTGGGGAGATCATCGGCATATTGTTTGGTCCTGCCCTCAACTGTATCATTTGGGGATAATAAAAGGTTAGGGCTGCAGAAAACTTGGCCTGGTGATCTCATTTGTCTTCGGAAAATTTTTATTCTGGGAGACTTCCCTGAAGACCTACAATCACATAAGCAAAAATATCTGTGAGCTGTTTTGTCAGTAGCTGCCAAGAAAGCTGGAGCCTGGCTATGGACAGTTGCAAGCCCTCATTCATTTGTTAACTTGAGTGAACGTAATACATGTTGTGGAAAAAATTATGTGCATATTGTTTGTTTATTTAAAAGTTTGTGACTGGGATATGCACACTGAACCAATGTTGTTTTTTGGTGCAGCCTGGGGGGAGGGGATATAGCAGGGAATGAAACAGCAGTAACTAATGCAGTGACAATAGGTGGATGTACATGAACAATGAAAGCAAGGTGCAATATGGGAGAATGCATTTTGTAAATGGAATTTTATCTCCCTCCATTAGCTAGCCAATTTTGGGCATGTCCAAAAACATGGACATGGTCCACCCTCTGTTCCCCTCAATTTCTCCAGCAACTCTGTCAGTGCTTCCCCATATATGATGCCTGCACTACTGGGGTACTGAAGTACCTGTTAAGATACATAGATACATAGACAGTGTCGGCAGATAAGGGCCTGTGGCCCACCCAGCCTGCCCATTTGAGCTTGTAAGAACACTTCCAAGAGAATTCTCGCCAGAAAGGAAAGGAGGTAATTTTTATTGTTTGCAGGGAATATCTAAGCAAGGTGTCATCAGGTTTATATATCACCCTGTGTGTCCCAATTCTAGCTCTCAAGCACTGTTTTAGTGTTTATGTGGCTAAGTTCTTCTAGCCCTCTATAGCAATTCCCAATCAAATGGCCCCAGCTGTCCCCCTTAAGGGTAGCAATCAACAGAGTACAAATAAGCCCTCATAGGGGATGGTAACTTGGCTCTGTCTGTGCTGTTTCATTAAATACACTCTAATTTGTAGATATCTAAAATGTTTCTGATTTGTAAGGCCAAATGTATTTTCTAATTCCTCAAACAAGAGTGCACCAGTTTTGATAAGAAACTGGTATATATGACAAAAGCTTAGCTGCCTCCACCTGAAAAAGGTGTGATCAATATTGGTGGGGGGAAATTGGGTCATAAGCTAGGTGTCTGCGAAAGTATTGAACAGTTTGTAATTCTTGTGTGTCTATCAATTTTTTCCACATTTTAAATACATTTTCAAACAACATGAAGTCTTGATGTATTTTGACTATTGCAGTGATCTCCAACCTTTGAACTGCCCCGGAGAACAAAGAGTTAACTTTCCATGCAAGGCATGGAACACTGAGCTCCAGCTCGGTTGAAGCCTCTGTCTGCTGTTGTTTGAACCTCAACCGTCAGATTCTTTACTCCGCCTCACTGAACAGCCGCTCCGGAGATTTCTCCTTCGCTCGGTTCAAAATAGTCAGTTAAAGTGTCGTTTTTTAGCTCGGTTTCAACCGAATTTCTGCTTCTAACCTGTCGGTTTAAGTCTCTGTCTGTGGTACCGTGAGTACTAGATAGGTTTTCTATATTAATTTTCTGTGTGGAACTTGTAAACATTGGATCGGTTCGGTTTGAACCGATCAGGTTTGTGTAAAAAAACTTCTGTCTTTATTAGTGTGTGGTAACCAGTCCGTATCGGTTCTAAAAAAAATGGATTTCATTACGTTTTTTTCCAAGACCCGTAACACGGTCAGGAACCGATAGGGGTGTCTTGCCTGGCGGATTGCCGAAAAAAGGGTAAGTTTTGGATTAGGATTGGCCGTGTCTAAGAAACCCAAGAAAAAACGGGCCCACTGGGTTTCAATACTGTAGTGTGTGTGGGGAAGCCTTTGCTAAGGCTGACCCCCACACCACCTGTGTTTATTGTCTGGGGTTTGACCACCTCAATTTAGATTGCCAAATTTGTAAAAGTTTTCCCAAAGCTACCCTGGATAAGAGAGTAGATAGACTGAGGGAAAGGGAGGCCGAGAAGTCCGCTGACCCGGATGGCCAGCCCGGTTTGGTTCCGACCAAACCAGGAGGAGTGTCCTCTGACCAGGGCGAAACTTCTTCGGGCAAAAGGAGAAATGATTCTGAGGAGTCGGTTCCGGTTAAAAGAAAAAGAAGGGATAAATCATCCGGTTCGGATCTACAAGTTCTTTCTCCGACCGCTGATGAGATAGCCAAAGCGATAAGGATAGTTCAATCGCTAACTTCAGTTCCGGTCGAACCGGCACCATCGGTCAGGGGCTCGGTTCGGTCGGTTTCCACGGTTCCGAATTAGGAGGAGGGAGAGTATGAAGATGATGATGATGGTGATTATGAAAGTCTGGATGTGCCTATTGACCCGGACATCTCCCCAGACAGACCTTCAGGCGTTTCTCCTCCTAGGCTTTCTGAGTCCCCTTCCCACTTTATGTTTTACAAGAAAGTAGCTGAAACCCTCCATCTTCCTATGGAAGAAGCAGTAGAGGATCAGGAGGAGTCTGATTTTGTTGAGATGATGGACATCCCAGAGTCCAGGAGATTGTCTGTTCCCCTCCATAAATCTTTTGGGAAACAGACATTTAAAATTCTAAAAACTCCTAATTCCATACCTCCTGTGGATAGAAGAATGGACAAGAGGTATACCTTTCAGGCTCAGACACGGAGTTCCTTTCCCAGCAATGCAGCCATGTTGGGGTAGTGCAGGCTGCTGCCTGTGATAAGGCAAATATTCCTTGGCTTCACACCCCCAGACAAGGACCCAGGAGGATTGATGTCATGGCAAAGAAACAGTACATGGCAGCATCTTTGGGACTCAGGCAGGCTAACTATATGGCCTACACAGCTAGATACCAGAAGTCCAGGTGGGACACTGTGATGGCTCTAGCTAAACAGGCCCCTGACCAGCTTGCCAAGGAGCTGAAGCGGGTGGCTGCGGATGTGATTGAGGCATCCAAGGTGCAATTTCATGTTGCTGTGGACTCCAATGATGTTTCATCTAGAGTCATGGCTACATCTTTGGCCCTTCGGAGGATGGCTTGGCTCAGATGTACTAGCCTGTCACAGAATACCCAGGCTAAGGCCATGGATTTTCCTGTCATTGGTAATTCTCTGTTTGGGGAGCAGACAGAGAATTACGTAAAGAAAATGGAGGAGTACAGGACCACCTACAGGAGTGCTCAGGCCAAAGAAAGGCAAGCCACTCCTCAGAGGCAGGCCTTTTCATAGGCCTTTTACCAAGCTCAGGCTTCTCTTCTGCTTTTGCTCAGAGGGGTTCCTTAGAGGAGAGGCAGACGGGTATGAGCAGGCCTGCTTCCACCCCAGCCTAAAGCCCCTGCCAAGCAGACACCCTGATGGGTCTGCCCGGGCCGATTCTCCACTACTGAGGAGCAGGCTGGCTTACTTTGTCCAGGACTGGAAGTCTTTAACATCAGACAAGTGAGTCCTGGAAGTAGTAAGCCAGGGACTGGTTCTCAGCTTCAAAAAATTTCCCAAGATGAGAACCAGATCCTTTCCACCTGCAAATCCTTCAGAGGCCCTTGCCCTAAAGGCAGAGATTTCTTCCCTCTTGGCTCTCAGAGCCATAGAAAGGGTTCCTACCCTACACAGGGGCAAATGATTGTACTCCAGGTACTTCCTAACCCCCAAAAAGACAGGAGAATGGTGGCCCATCCTGGATCTGAGATACCTAAACAAGCACCTTTTAAAGCCAAAATTCAGAATGGTGACTCTGGGAATAATTCTGCCCTCTCTAAGGCCAGGGGACTGGCTAGCCTCCCTGGACCTCAAGGATGCCTATTTTCACATTCCCATCAGGTGCTCCCACAGAAAGTACCTCAGGTTCGAGTTGCCCTCAGGCCACTATCAGTTCAGAGCAATACCCTTTGGTTTAACATCAGCCCCAAGGGTGTTCACAAAGTGCCTGGCAGTAGTGGTTGCTTTCCTAAGGAGAAAAAAGATCTCCATCTTTCCATACCTGGACGACTGGCTCATAGTAGGTCAGTCTCCAGACCAAGTCAAGTCACATCTTCAGATAACTCAGCAACTGCTCACTTCCTTAGGGTTCCTCCTAAACCTTCCAAAGTCAGTTCTAGAGCCGAGTGCAGCTCCTCACCTTATAGGGGCGGAGCTGGATACAATAAGAGAAGGCCTTCCTTCCCTGGACAGGCAAGGACACTAATAGAACTGGCCTCTTCTTTCACCCTTCAGATGTCTCGACCAGCAAGGCACTTCTTTCAGCTCCTGGGCCACATGGCAGCCTCTACAGCAGTGGTCCAGGGGGCAAGATTTCAGATGAGGGACATTCAGTTCCACTTGAGAACCTTCTGGTCCCATAGAAAGGATTCCCTGACCAAACTAGTCCCAGGGACTCGAACCCTGATCCAGGCTTTGCAATGTTGGCAGGATCAGGACAATTTAAGGCAAGGAGTTCCTTTTGTCACTCAGTCTCATTCTCTAATCCTCACCACAGATGCCTCCCTCTTGGGCTGGGGAGCCCACTTGGGGGATCTTACCACCCAAGGGCAGTGGTCACCTCAAGAATCTCTGCTTCACATCAATCTCTTGGAACTCAGAGCAGTGTTTCTGGCACTACAAGCTTTTTCCAAGTCTGTTCAGAACAAAGTAGTCCAGATCAGAACAGACAATACCACCACAATGTGGTACAGCAACAAGCAAGGGGCACTCAGTCTGACGCCTTGTGCACAGAAGCAATGAAGTTGTGGTCTCTGGCCTATTCCTGCAAACTTCTCTCACAGCAGTTCACTTCCCAGGGAAGGAAAATGTCCTGGCAGATGCTCTCAGCAGGATATCTCAGGGTCACCACGAATGGTCCCTAGATCCCCTAGTTTTGAAAGTGATTTTCTCCAGATGGGGCACTCCTCAGATAGATCTTTTTGCAGCCCCAGACAATCACCAACTTCCTCTTTTTTGCTGCAGACCCCCAGTATTGGGCTCAGTCCCCCTGGATGCTCTGGTATTCAGTTGGGAAGGGAAGTTCCTGTATGCTTCCCCCCTTCCCTCTCCTGTTCAAGGTACTAGTCAAGATCAGGTCTCAACCCTGCAAAGTGATTCTGATCGCTCCAGACTGGGCCAGACAGCCCTGGTACCCACTGTTGCTGTCCTTAGCAATCCACCTTCCCCTGTCTCTTCCCAGGAATTACAATCTGTTGACATCCTCTCAGGGGAGGTTTGGTATCTGAATCTCAAATCTCTCAATCTCAAGGCTTGGCTCTTGAAGAGTTAGAGTTTGCTGATCTGAACCTCTCTCAAGGTGTCCTGGATATTCTAAAGGCTTCTCGAAAGCCTTCCACCAGAAAGACTTACAACTCCAAATGGAAAAGGTTCACTATTTGGTGCTCTGGTAAGCATATTTCTCCAGAATCTGCTGGGTTGCCTACAGTCCTGGACTATATGGTTCATCTCAATGGCTTGGGACTCAGACCAGCTACACTCAAAGTACATTTGGCAGCTGTTTCTGCTTTTTTGTCAGTAGGCAAGCCCTCTTCTCTTTCAGCCCATCCTGTATTTTGCAAATTCTTCAAGGGACTGTTGCACACCAATCCTCCCTTCAGGGACCCTGCTCCTGCTTGGGACCTTAATGTTTGCATTGCTCAGCTTATGCAACCCCCTTTTGAGCCTTTGTCCTCTGCAGAGCTTAAGTACTTGACTTGGAAAACTGTGTTTTTGGTAGCCATTACCTCTGCCAGGCGCATCAGTGAATTGCAAGCCCTGTCAGTGGAGCCTGATTTCATCTCTTTCCATAGAGATAAAGTGGTCCTAAGAACTAACAGGAAGTTTTTGCCTAAGGTGGTTTCAGATTTCCACCTTAATCAGTCTATGTCTCTTCCTGTTTTCTTCACTGACCATTCCTCCTCTGGAGAGAGGAGGCTGCACAGCCTGGACGTAAAAAGGGCCCTTAGTTACTACATAGAGCACATCAAGGGTCACAGGTTTGACTCCCTCCAGTTGTTCCTCATTTATGGAGAGGTCGGTAAGGGAAAACCTGCCACTAAAAGATCTATTGCCAGGTGGATTGTCTCTTGTATACAATTCTGCTACAAAAAATTGGGTAGAATCCTACCCTCAGGCCTGAGGGCTTACTCTACTAGAGGTACAGCTGCTTCCCTGGCTGCTGCCAGGGATATTCCTATCTTAGAGATTTGTCAAGCAGCCACCTGGAAGACAGTCCATACTTTCACCAAGCATTACTCTCTGGATATCCAGGCTAGGAGTGATGCTCGGTTCGGCACAGCAGTACTTCAGAAGCTATTCTCAAAGTAGGTTCTGTCCCTCCTCCATGGAGGTACTGCTTGGTAGTCTGCAATAGTCAGAATACATCAAGACTTGATGTTGTTTGAAGAAAAAATTACTCACCTTAGTAATGTTGTTTCTTCTAATGGAGTCTTGATGTATTCTGACCTCCCCCCGCCTCCCCTCTCAGAACCTGTTTTTTGGGATGTGGGTGGGCAGGAGCAGTGTTGGCACCTAGAGGTGCCCCCTTTTTTCTCACCCTCGTTTATTTTGAGTGTGTGTTGTGTTTTGTTTTTGGGTTTCCTGACTTGAGTCTTTTGCTTTGAAACCGAAAATAACCTTTTTTTATCAAATTTAGTTGCCAGTTGGCTAGTGTGAGTTTACAGTTTCCACACAGAACTCCCAGTGAGTATAGCTCATAAAGATCTGACGGTTGGGGTTCAAACAACAGCAGACAGAGGCTTCAACCGAGCTCGAGCTCAGCGTTCCATGCCTTGCATGGAAAGTTAACTCTTTGTTCTCCGGGGCAGTTCAAAGGTTGGAGATCACTGCAATAGTCAGAATACATCAAGACTCCATTAGAAGAAACAACATTACTAAGGTGAGTAATTTTTTTTTTCCAAGATATACTGTATATGTGGACTTTAAAGCCCATTAACTTATGGCAGCATCATCCCATTTCTGCCAAAAAGCTGAATTTTTAAGCTTGTTCTTTTTGGGAGGAAAGAGATTGTAACCGGAGCTGAACCCACGGTCAGCTGATCCCTTCCACTTCCCGGTCCACTGGTCCCATCCCTACACTCAAGACGTTTTGTGACATCTAAACAAGGAGAACATGGGGGCATGCCCCATACAAGTCTGTGGGTTCATTTTTCAGTGCATATTTATGCATGTTAAAGCAATCTTGGAGAAAAATGAAAACCACAACTCAACTAATAGGGCCCTTATTAGTTGAGCTGTGGCTTTTATTTTTCTCCAAGTTTGCTTAAACATACATAAATATGCACTGAAAATCTCCCCTTAGACTTGTATGGGGCGCACTCTGTGCTGTTCCTGTTAAAACGTCACAAAATGCCTGAGCAAAGGGGTGGGGCCGATGGACCGAGAAGTGGAAGGGATCATCTGTCCGTTGGTTCTGCTACAGTTACGATCCCTTCCCTCCCAAAAAGGACAAGCTTTAAAATTCTACTTTTGGCAGAAATGGGCTGACAATGCTGTAAGGTAATGGGCTATGAAGGCCAAATGGATAAAACAAAATCTTGGAAATTTACTTTCAGGATAGTTGTCGTAGCTGGGATAAAGTAATGCATCGGGAGAAGTGCCAAGGGATTAGAAAACAAATGTGACTTCATGCAAGTCATTCACATGAAATTCTGTATGCTTCCATGGAGCAGTACAAGTTTCCTGAAATGAGAGGCAGTAGCATAGCCCCAGACGTCCAGACCACCTTGCTCCCTTAGCAGTTGCAGAATCTGCAACGTGATTCTGGGCAGTCTACCATTCCAAACAAAATGAGAAATCTGTTTATTCCAAGACCTAAAGTAGCATGGGGTGGGCTGGAGAGGCAAAGTCTTTAAGAAATATAACAGTCCAGGCAACACATTCATTCGGATTCTTTCAATTCTAGCAAATAGGCCCAGTGGCATGCATATTGGTCCATCTTTCTAAGTATGAATTTATTTGCTGCAAAAAATATTCCAGATTTAATAACTCCAGACAAGATAACTGTTGAGGGAGAATAACTCCTAAATAGTTAATAGCAGTCTTGTTCCATTTAAAGGGAAGGGCCTGTTTAATTTCTGTAGAGGGGTGATAATTAAGGCAAGGCAGCTGCATTTTATGAATATTTAATTTTAATCCCGAGACTGCTCCAAAGTCCTCCAGTTCATCCCATAATGCCTGTAGTGATTGTTCTGGGGTCAGCAACATTAGAAGAATATCATCAGCATGAAGGGTGAACTTGAATTCAACCTCTCCAGTAGGGATGCCTTCTATCCCCCCCCCATGTTCTCTGACAGTTTCAGTCAGCGGTTCAGTATAGAGTGCAAATAAAATATGGGGGGCAGAGGGCACCCCTGACAAGTGCCTCTTTTTAGAAAAATTGGCTGAGAAAGGGAACCATTGATACAGACTCAAGCTTTAGAAGGATCGTAAAGATTTTGCAATATGGAAATAAAGGAAGTGGGTAAATTAAAGTTCGACGGGGTGTCCCATAAAAAGGGCCAGGATACCCTGTCGAACAACTACAACGGACGTGGCTCTCTGCATGATATGTTCTATGAGGAGAAGGGTCCTTCATGTACTATCGAAGGTCTGTCATACTCTAATAAAACCAGTTTGCTCTTTGTGAATTATGATAGGCAAAATCACCACTAGGCATTTGGTCCATATTGCCATAAATAATTTGTAATTAACATTTAAAGTCGATATGGGCCTATATTAGTTTGATAATTAGTTATCAATCCTGAAATCGAAGCATTAGAAGAGTATATAGACCATATGTCACTTCTCCTAGAGGCCACTAATATAACTACTACCCATGTTGATGTTGCTAATACCACCGCATCATTGGGTTTCTTATCAAAATCTCCGTTGAAGCAAGACACTATAAAAAATGCTTCAACTCCCTATTCCCCGGTTTTAGCTTCAAGATTACACCAGTTACCAGATGAAATACCCTGGTCTACCATTCCACATACCAGTTCCAATCAGATGATAGAACCACACTTTAACTCCTCTCCCCCAATTCCACTACATAACTCCTTTGAACCTTTGGACCTTATCACAGTTGACACAACCAGCCCTAGTCGGAAACAGTGTAACACAGTTACAAATGTAAACTCTGACTCCACCTCTACAATTAACACTCTTCCACTACCATCTACTCAACACGGAAGTAAATATATTCCAAATAATAGCCAAGTGGTACACTTCCCCAGATCTACACCAAATACTAGGCAGGTTTTTGTATTGGGTGATTCCATGATTAAATTTATCGATAGAGCAGTCTGTAATCCTGATAAAGAGAACTGAACCTGCTCAAGCTTTAGGGGGACAGGAGTCTCTGACATAACATCTATGTCTAAAGTTGCCCTTTCTACGGCAGGAAATAACCCCTTAGTTATCATTCACGCTGGAACTAACGACATCAACAAAATCCCACTTCAACAACTCAAACAGGATTTTGTCTCACTATGTAATAGTCTAGAAGAGAGGGGGTGCAGTATTTGTATATCAGAAATCCTCCCAGTTCCTCGAGCCTCAAATCAAACCCTAAATAAAATCAAAGCACTAAATGAATGGCTCCTCAAATGGTGCTATAGGCAAGACATTGCTTGTCTTACACATTGGGAAGAATTCAGTGAAAATCCATCTCTCTTCTGGGATGGTTTGCACCTCAGCAGAAGAGGGAGTTCTCTTTTAGGTCGTCAGTTCTCAACATTTATCAGAAATCATTTAAACTGACAATAAAGGGGGAGACTAGGCCGTTAACGCCATCTCTTAATAATTTATCACTACATAATAATAATCTGAATGTTCTATCATTCAATGCGCAGTCACTTAACAAAATAAAAATGACTGAACTAGAACTAAAAATCCAGGAATTCAAAATAGGACTAATAGCCATAACAGAAACATGGGGAAACTCCGACAAACAATGGATTATGGGAATTCCAGGATTTAAACATTATTGCAAAAATAGAGTAGACGATAAAAAAAGGGAGGTGTGAGTCTTTATGTCACTAACAGTATTCCGTCTTTTGAATCTACATTGCCAACACAGACAGAAAGTATCTGGGTACACCTACAACCTAATGGTCATCCTCAGATCCTGGTTGGTACTTGTTATCGCCTTCCCTCTTCTGAAATTTGCTATACTAAACAACTAACCTCAGAAATTACCCAAATTGCTGACAAGGGATCAGTAATTATCTTAGGTGACTTCAATCTTCCTACCATAAATTGGGACACTTTAACAGGTACTGATCAGCACGACACACAGTGGTCTTACCCAAGTAATTAAAGAACCTACTCGAGGGATAAATACATTGGACCTAGTTATAACTAACATGGAAGCCTCTCTGAATAATCTACGTGTTATGGACCCTATAAGTAGCAGTGACCATATGTCAATTCTTTTTTCAAACACCATGAAGTCTTGCTATATTATGACAGAAGCAGTTAGCCACAGCACTTGAACTGCCCCGGAGAGGAAACAGTTAACTCCAGGCAGACTGGAGTTTTAAAGCGCGAGCGCTGTACCCAAAGCTCTATCTGGCTAGTTTCAAACTGAAACTGTCAGATCTTTACGTAGCTAACACTAAACAACAAGTCTGTGTGGAAAAACCCTACACTAGCCAAGTGGCTACCTACTAGTAGGAAAAACAATAACAGAAACAACAACAATAATAATAATAATAATACTAATAATATAACCCCAACAAGCACTATTAGGCCCCTTCCCCAAAAGACTCAAGTCCAGGAGGAGGCCAACATATTACCCAAAACAGAAATACCTAGTTCTCTAACCCTAAAGAAAAGGGGGGAAAGGGAAAAGAACTAAAATGGCATGACACAGTGCTTGCACTAATTTGCCAACCCTTTACCCAAGTAGAAGTTCTGAGAGGGGCAGGATGGGGGGGTGGTCATAATATAGCAAGACTCCATGAGAAGAAAAGCAATTACTAAGGTGAGTAATTTTTTCTTCAAACACCATGAAGTCTTGCTATATTATGACAGAAGCAGATTACACAGCAGTACCTCCATGGAGGAGGGTCAGAACCTACTTAGGAAATAGGCTCTGAAGCACAGCTGTGCCAAACCGAGCATCTCTCCTGGACTGGACATCCAGGGAATAATGCTTGGTAAAGTGTGAACTGTCTTCCAGGTAGCAGCTTGACAAATTTCCAGAATGGGAATATCCCTAGCAGCCGCTAGAGATGCAGCTGTACCCCTGGTGGAGTGGGCCCTCAGTCCTGAGGGGGGGTTCTCTACCTAGTTTTTGGTAACAGAACTGGATACAAGAGACAATCCACCTTGCAATTGTCCTCTTAGTGGCAGGTTTCCCTTTGCCAACCTCGCCATAGGTAAGGAAGAGTTGGAGGGATTCAACCTGTGACCCTGGTGCTCCAAATAGTAGCTTAAGGCTCTTTTGACGTCCAAACTGTGCAATCTCCTGTCACCCGAGGAAGAGTGCTCAGTAAAAATACTGGAAGGAGGTGGATTGGTTCAGATGGAAATCTGAAACCACTTTAGGTAAAACTTTCTGTTAGTCCTGAGGACTACCTTATCTCTGTGAAAGAAATAAAATCCTTTTCCACTGACAGGGCTTGTAATTCACTTATGCGCCTGGCAGAAGTGATGGCCACTAGGAAAACAGTTTTCCAAGTTAGAAACTTGAGATCTACTGAAGACAGAGGTTCAAAGGGGTTGCATTAACTGAGCAATGCAAATATTCAGGTCCCAGGCAGGAGCTGGGTCCCGAAAAGGAGGGTTAGTGTGAAGTAACCCTTAAAAACTTGGAAACACAGGGTGAGAAGAAAGGGAGGCAGGCTTCCTGCTGATACAAAAGCAGAGACAGCTGCCAGATGAACCTTTAAGGTAGCTGGCCTAAGGCCTAGGAATTTAGATGGACCAAATAGTCCAGTAAAATGGGCAAATCAGCAGATTCTGGGACAATTTGTTTCCAAGAACACCAGATGGAAAACCTCTTCCATTTGGAATTATAAGTGGTTCTAGTGGAAGGCTTCCTTGAAGCTTTAAAATATCAAGGACACCTTGAGAAAGGTGTAAATCAGCAATTCTAACTCCTCAAGAGCCAAGCCTTGAGGTGGAGGGATTTGAGGTCCGGATACCACACTCTCCCCTGGGCACAGGCCAGCAAGTTGTGGACCCTGGGCAGGCTTAGGGGAGGGTGGACTGAAAGGGACAGAAGCAGTGGGTACCAGGGCTGTCTGGCCCAGTCTGGTGCAATCAGGATCACTTTGCAGGGCTGGGATCTGATTTTGACTAATACCCTGAAGAGAAGGGGGAAGGGGGGAAAGGCATATAGGAACTTCCCCTTCCAATCCAACAGAAAGGCGTCCAGGGGGACTGAGCCCAGCACTGGAGGTCTGCAACAAAATAGAGGAAGTTGGTGGTTGTCTGGGGCTGCGAAAAGATCTATCTGAGGAGTGCCCCATCTGGCAAAGACTGACCCCAGCACCAGAGGATTCAGAGACCATTCGTGATGGCCTTGAGAAATCCTGCTGAGGGGCATCCGCCAGGACATTGTCTTTCCTGGAAGGTGAACTATTAGGGAGGTGTCTAGGAGTAAGCCAGAGACCACAACTTCCTTGCTTCGTGCACAAGGCTGATGACCGAGTGCCCCTGTTTGTTGATGTACCACATTGTCGTAGGGTTGTCTGTCCTGACCTGAACTACCTTGTTCTGGACAGATGCTGAGAAAACCTGAAGAGCTAAAAAGACAGCTCTGAGTTCCAATAGGTTGATGTGGAGCAGAGATTCCTGAGGGACCACACCCCTGAGTGGAAAGGTCGCCAAGTGAGCCCCCACCTAGCAAGGAGGCATCCGTGGTGAGGGTGAGAGAGTGGAAACAGGAATGAAGGGACCCCTTGTCTTAAGTTGCTCTGATCCTGCCAGCACTGGAGAGCCAGAATCAGAGTTTGGGTCACTGGAACCAATTTGGAAAGGGGGTCCTCCTTTGAGACCAATAGGCCCTCAAATGGAACTGAATGTCCCTCATCTGGAATCTTGCTCCTTGCACTACAGCTGTGGAAGCAGCCATGTGTCCTAGGAGTTGCAGAAAATGCCTTGCTGGTCGAGAGACCCCAGGGTGAAAGAGGATGCCAGGGCAATGAGTCTCTACCCTTTCCGAGGGAGAAATGCCCTGGCCAACTTTGTGTTCAATTCCACCTATGAAAGTTAGTACCTGAACTGGTTCTAGAACTGACTTTGGTAAATTCAGGGGAATCCCAGGAAGTGAGAAGCTGCTGGGTGACTTGCAAGTGGGATTTACCTGATCTGGAGACTGACCCACAATGAGCCAGTCGTCCAGGTAGGGAAACAGCAATCCCTTGCCTTCTTAAATGAGCCACTACCACAGCTAGACATTTTGTGAATACCCTTGGAGCAGAGGTAAGGCCGAAGGGCATTGCTCTGAACTGGTAGTGGCCTGAGGGCAGTTCAAACCTGAGGTATTTTCGTGAGAAGGCCTGATCAGGACATGAAAATAGGCATCCTTGAGGTCCAGGGAGGCTAGCTAGTCCCCTGGCCTCAGGGAGGGCAAAATCATTGCCAGAGTTAACATTTTGAACTTTGGTTTCAAAAGATGCTTGTTCAGGCACCTTAAATCTAGAATGGGCTGCCATTCTCCTGTCTTTTTTTGGGGTAAGAAAGTATCTGGAGTACAGCCCCTTGCCCTGGTGACAAGGAGGAACCCTTTCCACTGCTTTGCGGTCTAGAAGAGAAGAAACCTCTGCTTCCAAGGCAAGGGTTTCTGAAGGATTTGCAGGTGGGAAATGTCTGGTTCTCATCTTTGGAAACTGTTTGAAGCTGAGAACCAGACCCTGGCTTACTACCTCCAGAACCCATTTGTCCGAAGTTAGGGACACCCAGTTCTGGCTGAAATAAGCCAACCTGCCTCCCACCGGTACAGGAGAATCGGCCCTGGGTACCACATCAGGATGCCTGCTTGGCAGCAGCAGCCTTAGGCTGAGGGGAGGGAGACGGTTTACCTGTGCCCCGTGTACCTCTGCCTCTGAAAAAACTCCTCTGTGCAAAAGCAGAGGAGGCTTGAGATTGATAAAAAAGGCCTGTGGAAAGGCCTGCCCCTACCTCTGGGAGTGTGCCTTTGTGGAGTGGCATGCCTCTCCTTAGCCTGGGCACTTTTGTAGGTAGTTCTGTACTCATCCATCTTTTTCATATAATTTTCTGTTTGCTCTCCAAACAGAGAATTTCCCACTACAGGAAAATCCATAGCTTTTGACTGAGTATCTTGGGACAGATTAGTGCACCTGAGCCATGCCAACCTCACGGAAGCTACAGAAGTGGCCATGACCCTAGAGGAAACATCATTAACATCCACAGCAGTATGAAATTGAACTTTAGAGGCTTCAATGCCATCAGCAGCCACCTGTTCCAACTCACTAGCCAGCTGGCCATGGGCCTGCTTTGGCTAACTGCAATACTGTGTCCCATCTAGATTTCTGATATCTAGCCACATAAGCCATATAATTTGCCTGCCTGAGTCCCAAAGAAGCTGCCATATATTGTTTTTTCGCCATGGCATCAATCTTCCTGGAATCCTTATCAGGAGGATGTGAGGCCAGGGGAATATTATCCTTGTCACAGGCTGCAGCTTGTACCACACCTACATGACTACACTGCTCAGTGAGGAAGTCTGTATCAGGGCCTGATAAAGTATACCTTCTGTCCATTTTTTTTCTACAGGAGGGACAGAATGAGGATTTTTTAAAATTTTTGTTGTTTGCTTCCTAAATGACTTATGCAAAGGAATAGACAACCTCCTAGACTCTGGTATATCCATCATTTCTACATAATCAGGCTCCTCTTGCTCATCCGCATCCTCTTCTAAAGGAAGCTGGAGGGTTTCTGCAACCTTTTTGTAAAACATAAAATGAGAAGGGGATTCAGACAGCATAGGGGGAGATTCTAAAGGTCTGTCTGGAGAAATGTCCGGTTCAATGGGCACGTCCAGACCCTCCCAGCCACATACATAATGATCAAAATCTTCCTCCCCCTCCTGTGGTTCATAAAATTCCTCAACATCATACTCTTGAACCACTGGAACCGAACGAACCAACCTTTTGCCAACTGTTGGTGGTTCGACCAGTCCCTGAGACAGTGACTGGACAATCTGTATGGCTTTAGCTATCTCTGCAGCAGTTGGAGAGGCAATTTTGGACTCCAGACCTGCTGATTTCTTTGACTTTTTTACTGGGACTGGTTCCTCTGAACCAGCCTTCCTTTTGCCCGAGGAAGTCTCGCCCTGGTCAGAGGGCACTCCCTCTGGTCCAGTGGGTGCTGGACCAGGCTGGCCATCCGGGTCAGCGGACTTTTTGGCCTCTCGTTCCCTGAGCCGGCCCAATCTCTTCTCCAGGGTGGCTGCAGGGAAATTTTTACACACCTGGCAGTCTGACAGGAGGTGGTCAGCCCTCAGACAATAAACACAAGTGGTGTGTGGGTCAGCCTTGGCAAAGGCTTCCCCACAGACATCACAGTGTTGAAACCCAGTGGGCAGTTTTTCTTTTGGGTTTCAGACATAATGCCAGCCTATCCAAAAATCCTGCCCTTTTATGGCAGTGCTAGGTAAGACAACCTTATCGGTTCCTAACCGTGTCACGGTATTTGAAAACCCACTGAAATAAATAGGTTTTTTAGAACCGATAAGAACCGGGAACCGCACTCTAAAAGCCCAATATAATGTTTAAAATACTTTTTTAGCAAACCGATCGGTTCTAAAACCGAACCGATAATTAATTTCCACAGACTTTGAAATCCTGTACTTACGGTTTACCAGATAGAGCTTTGAACCGAAATGCGGTAAAATAAAATACTTATTGCTGGTTCAAATTAACCGAAAATACTGCCTTTAACCGGAAATGAACCGAGATGAAGGAGCTGATCTCGGAGCGACTGTTCAGTGAAGCGGAGTAAAGAATCTGACAGTTTCAGTTTGAAACTAGCCAGATAGAGCTTTTGGGTACAGCGCCCGCTTTAGAACTCCAGTCTGCCTGGAGTTAACTGTTTCCTCTCCAGGGCAGTTCAAGTGCTGTGGCTAACTGCTTCTGTCATAATATAGCAAGACTCCATGAGAAGAAAAACAATTACTAAGGTGAGTAATTTTTTCTTCCATTCCCTTGGTACATAAGACTCCCACTAACAAACTTATGATAAAACTTTACGATAAAGCTAATTTCCCCAAAATTAATGAACAGCTTAAAGCTATACCATGGGACTCAATACTCTCGCCGCTAAATATTGACTGCGCTTGGAACATTTTTAAAGACATTATTTACGATCTAGAAAAACAGTACATTCCAGAAAGAAAGAAATACAACAATAAAGGCAAAATTCCCGCCTGGTACAACTGTTCTATTAAGAAACTCAGTATTCGTAAACAGAAATTATTTACACTATTGAAACGGTGTCGGTCAGACCAGATAGAGGGAATATTACTAAAATACAGGAAGGCAGTTAAGGACCTTAAAACATCCATTGTACTAGCTAAACGGAACTTGGAATTTAAAATTGCTCACACCAAAGATTCTCATAAAAGTTTATATTCCCACTTAAATGGAAAAAAGGGAGACACCAAAAGGGTAGGCCTTCTAATTATAGATAACACTACTATTATTTCAGACAAGGTTACTGCAATTGAATTTAATAAATACTTCTGCTCAGTCTTTGAACAAGATACAGAGCCTATGCCATTAGTCAACTCAGGTATGAAGCTTAGTTATTCTGTCACATTTCATGAAACATGTAATCTCCTAGATACATTAAAGAAAACAACAAGCCCTGGCCCATATAATATAACCTCTAGATTTCTTATAGGAACATCTGATTGTATTGCTATTCCACTCACTATTATTTTTAATAAATCACTTTCTGAATCCAGGGTCCCTTCGGATTGGAAAACAGCCAGTGTTATTCCAATCTTTAAAAAAGGACTACATTGTAAAGCTGAAAATTATAGACCCATTAGTCTCACGTCCATACCCTGTAAACTACTGGAAAAAAAGATTAAACTATTAATTGAAGAGGAAATGCTGTCTCTGAACATAGGAGATATTACACAACATGGATTTAAATCAGGATATTCATGTACAACAAACTTACTATATTTTTACAATACAATTAGCAAAAACCTGGACCTTAATATCCCAGTTGATGTTATCTTGCTCGACTATAGTAAAGCCTTTGATAAGGTATCACATTCTATACTGATAAACAAACTAACTAATCTAGGGTTTTCACATGGCATTGTGTCATGGGTTCGTAGTTGGCTGTGTGATAGAACCCAGAGTGTTAGGGTGAACGGGGATCAATCGGAAAAGAAATGGGTGTCTAGTGGTGTTCTACAGGGCTCTGTTCTGGGACCCATATTGTTTAGCATCTTCATTAGTGACCTAACCATTTCATCAAATAATACTATTTCGAAATTTGCAGATGACACCAAGTTGGGTGGATGTGTTGACAATGACATCAACAGGAATTCCTTAAAAAATGACCTTACTAGGATTGAACACTGGGCAAATGCCAACAGAATGTCCTTTAATGTGTCAAAATGCACGGTACTACATATGGGTAAAAAAAAATCCCAAACAAACATATTGCCTTAATGATATTATCATTAGGGAATCGTTTGTGGAAAAAGACCTGGGAATATTAGTAAATAATAAATTGTCATCTACTGACCATTTGTAATAAAGTAGCTAACCACGCCAATGCTCTTCTCCGTAGAATTAATAATACATTTGTTCTTAAAACTGAGGAATGTATTATGTCTCTTTACAAATCTCATATTAGACCTTATATGGACTATGGATCACCTTTTTGGAGCCCCTATTTGATTGCGGACATCACTAGAATTGAACAAGTTCAGAGAAGAGCTACAAAAATCATACCTCATCTCTCACAATTGGATTATGGAACTAGGCTCCATAAAACGGGACTATATTCACTTAGACTTAGAAGAACAAGAGGTGATCTTCTTCAGCTATTTAAGATCACCCACTCAGCTACCCTAATGAACTTATGTGGACTGTCTTTCACATCAAGAAAAATTGTAGCAAGGAATCACAATAAACAAATAGGAGTTGATAGAGCAAAAACTAATAAAAGGCAACAATTTTTTACAGTTAGAGCCCCTAGAATCTGGAATTCCTTACCTCAGGATATTATTGACTGTGAAAATATAAACATCTTCAAAACTAAACTTGATAAATGGCTCCTAGAATCAACATAATGGTATAAAGATCCACAAAGTGTGGAGGACAACCTCGATGGGCTTTGGCCTTCTCTTGTCCACTAACCGAGTATATGATGGAGGCTACACTGGGTCTTTTCCAGGCTTTGAAACTGCCAAGAATGTAGGCCAGTTCCAGGACAGTGGAGGGTGCATCCTTCCTGAACTTCTTTAAAAGCCCAAGTTAATAAGGCTAGTAAAAGGGGGAGAGAAAACTTTATAAAATTCTATTACTGGACATACATATGAACATACAAATATACCAGCCGATGAAGGCTTTACAATCTATTTTGTCTGCTTAGTTGTGTAGGTTTCCCTGTGTCTACAATGGAACTTGCCCCCTCCCCAAATCCCCCCTGACTACCTTCAGTTCCACCCTCACCCTTCCCCTCCCAGCAACTTCCCCCTTTATTCTGTCCCATCCTCTTTTGAAGCTATCAACTGTTTTCAGGGAGACCACCTCCTCTGACAACTCGTTCCACTTGGTCACCACTCTCTCAGTGAAAAAATTCCTCCTCATCTCCCTCTTGAATCTACCTCCTACCAAGTTTATAATATAACCCCTGGTTGACCTGCTCCCACCAAGACCGAAGAGGCCCTCTGCATTCATCCCATTAATACCTTTGAGGTATTTGAAGGTTTTGATAATATCCCCCCCCCATCCTCAGGTGAGTACATGTTGAGCCCCTTGAGCCTCTTCTTGTAGGTGTTGCCCTGCTGATCCTGGATCATCTTGGTTACCCTTCTCTGGACTGTCTCCAGCAAGTTGACATCTTTTTTTAAGACAAGGGCGCCAATATTGCACATTGTACTCTGGGTGCGGTCTTACCAGTGGCCTGTTCAGAGGTAGTATGATGTCCGCCTTCCTGCTGGTAATCCCCTGGCTATGCAGCCCAACATCTGATTTTCTTTTCTGCTGCTGCTCTCCTGCAGTGTGCCAAGTGCTAATGATCACTCTTGATGATAACCCCGAGGTCTTTTTCTTCATCAGACTTGGTGACCTGCACACCACTCGGCCAGTATTTGATCTCAGGGCTCTTTGCCCCAAGTGCATAACTTTACACTTTTTAGTGTTGAATGCCAGTTGCTAAATGCCAACCCACTTCTATAACCTAGCCAGGCCTTCCCTAAGTTCCTATCACCCCTCCTCCATGTTCACCCTCCCAGAAAGCCTTGTGCCGTCCATGAACAGGCAGATTTTACCCTTGATCCCATCTGCTGTGTCAATGCTGAAGATGTTAAACAACATTGGACTGAGCCCTGCAGAACCCCACTGGTCACCGGACTAGCTTCTGAGAATCCTCCCCCCCCCGGACCACCACTTTTTGGCTTCTGTCCTTTAACCATTTTTTGACCCATCTATCAAGCTTGGCCCTCACCCCCAGATCCTCCAGTTCCTTGACCAGTCTGCTGAGGTACAAAGTCAGAGGTCTTGCTGAATTCCAGATACAGGACATCAATTGCTTGGCCACTGTCTTGGTCACTCAGTCAAAAAAGTCAATCAGATTAGTCTGGCAGGATCTCCCCTCTCATCTTGCAGCCCATGTTCCTCAAGAAAGCCCACCAGTCTCTCCTTCAGGAAAATTTGCATCAATGTCCCTGCTAGTGAGGTCAGACCAGTTGGTCTGTAATTCCCTGGTTCATCCCTTGGAATACTTTTATGGAGAGGCACCACATGTGCAGTTCTCCGGTCACACTCCTGGACTCCAGAGTGGTGTTAAATAGGTCTGTCAGGGGGCCTGCCAGCACCTCCGCCAGTTCCCTTACAACCCTCAGGTGCACTCCATCTGGTCTTGGGGATTTGTCCATCTTCAGTGCCTTTTGGTCCTTTAGCACCCTGTCCACCTCTGTTACTCTGTCAGTGACATCCTCATTCCCTGCCCCCATCCCCTGCTCCCTTGTGGCGCTGGTCTGTCCTTCTCTCTTGTGATGACAGCAGAAAATGAATGCACTCCTGTGGGAAATGAAATAGTCTTGCCTCTACCTTGTGGTCAGATGGCTATTGGCCACATTAGTCCAAATGACTCCAGTCCGGATGGAAACTGTAAAGAATATTCCTGAATTCAATGATGTAGTGTCAAAGTTGCTTTATTAGAAATATTGAAATAACATGTAGAAGCAAGTAGAGAGTCAGCTTGGTTACTGATCACACTCACCCCAGTGCTTCGGATCCAAACAACCCTTCCTCAGGGGGTGTGGCCAATAAGTCATGATGTCACCCTTAAATTCATGCCTCTAATGCATATTGATGACAGTGAAAATGGTGCAGAAGTACAGTACTTATTAAGCACATCTGCTTTCTCTTCACTTTCTTCTTCCCAACCCCCCTTTTTTAACCTGGCAATTTCATCTTTAACTCTTAAGCTGCTGACAGAATTAGAATGTATAGGATGGTTGGACTGATATGTCAGTCTACCACCATGCAAGGGTTAATACCCCTCTTCTCCCTTATATATTTGAAGAAGGTCTTCTCACCCAGTTTCACTCCTTGTGTCAGCCGTACTTCCCTAGCAGCCTCTGCCTCTCCAACTGCTCAGCTTGCCACCCTTTATTTATTTATTTTTTTTGTTTTTGGTTACCGGGTAGGTGCTCTAGACATAAAAAATGCCTGTTGTCAGGCATGACCCGGTAGAGTACAATAAAAATACAAATACAGTCCATATAGAGTAAGTAGAGTACAATAAATACACAACAATCTTCATAGTTGGTAGACTATAACAGTAAATATAAAAATTAGGGGGTAGAGTCATACAATAGTGGGGAACAATAACAATGTTAACATTATAAAATTCAGGTAAGAAGAAGCTAATAGGCAGTACTTGCTAAAAACCAAGAGACAGGTGGTAGGGTAGTTAAATCCTCTAGTAGAAGGAGGAAGGAATAGGGAATAGAAGTCAGGCAGAGTCTGAGAGTAGAGCTCGGCAAGAGCTGAAGTAGACATCAAGTAGTAAGTGCATTGAGCAGTTCAAAGCAACATGTTAGTAGAGTGCCTGTGTGTTCAGGGGGATGGAATCAGAAGCAAAGGTCAGAGTGTAATAGGTGATTCCTGAGGTAGCATTTAAAACTGGCATGAGTAGGAGGGAGAAGAATATTTGTGGGCAAGGAGTTCCATTGAGCAGGGGTGAAGTGAGAGAAAGCTTGTACTCCCATGGCCGTTTTATATCTAGGTACATGTAGTAGTCTCTGATCCCTGGAGTGGCGAACATAGTGGGGCTTCTGAGGAGTTAGTAACAGAGCTAGAGAAGGTGGAACACTAGATTGCAATACATTATCGGTCAGGACACCCAAGAGAGTAGATACAGTGGGCCAAGGGTGAGAGTCAATTGAGGCTGCTGTAGAGAAGGCAATGATGAGTTTGTTGATGTGAGGCCAAATCGAAATGGCATATGTTATTATATGTGGTGTTCCATTTAAGCAGGCTGGTCTTAGATGCACAAGTGTATGTGATTGAGCCATAGGTAAGGGCTGGCAGAAGCATGCCCTGGGCTGTTGCAACCCGGGTGGAGGGAGTGAGAGCATGCCTAGTTCTCTAGGCCAGTCCAGTCTTAGAGTTGACAGCTTTACAGGTAACAGTGATGTGGAGTTCAAAGTCAAGGGAGAGGTCAAGGGTGATATCAAGATATTTGAATGACTGAGAATTATCCAAAGCTAAGCCAGAAGAACCGGAGACAGCTAACTGGTTTTGGCATTTCTTCAGTCTAGGAGCAGACCCAAAAAGCATGGACTGAATTTTACTAACGTTGAGGACTAGTCTTTGCCTAGTGAGCCAGTCGTTGATACGGCAAAAGTCAGTCAAGAGGATAGTGTTGAGCTCATTAACGTCCTTGGCACTGTAGTAGAGGATGAGATCATCAACATAAAGAAGGGAAGAGGAGTGAGAGGCATTAGTAGAGATGTCATTAATAAAGATCGAGAAAAGAAGAGGGCCAGAGATGGAGCCATGAGGTACCCCAATGTTAATGGTAGAGAGCTCAGAGGAAGCGGAGCAGTATTTCATGAATTGCTGTCTGTCAGAGAGGTAGTTCCCATTCCAAGTAACCACCTCAGGGAAAAAGCCAAGGGAAGTAATTTTAGTCATCAGTAAGGTGTGATCAACAAGGTTGAAGGCTTTCATAACATCAGTGAAGACAGCCCCAGTAAAGAGGCCACAGCCCATAGCTGTTTTAACGTCACTGATGAATTTGAAAAGAGCTGTAGTTGTACTGTGACCCTTTCAAAAGCTATGTTGGGACACAGAGAGAAGATTATGATAATCAAGGAAGGAGGTTATTTGGAGGGAAACACATTTTTTCAGGTAATTTACTTAGGACAGGGAGTATGGCAATCGCTCTATAGTTAGTGATTAATTTGTGGTCTCCTTTTTTGAAGACAGGGACAATCCTGGCTGTCTTCCAGATATGGAGTATTATTCCTGAGCAGAGTGATTTTAGGCTAAGAGATCCTTACTGAGCCATCTAGTGGGGGTCCCTCAAATTTGACGGGATATGATGGGAGTATTCTGGTTCTGTAAAAGCCCACACTGTGCTAGGAAATAGTCAAGGGCATCGGTGGCATTATCAGAACTGAATAGGAAAGACCAGTCAGCCATAGATAAATCATTTAGAAACAAAGAGGTGTCAAGTTTAGATAAGTCACAGATGGTTATGACTTTAAGTGGGGGAGCTGGGGGGCATGAGTACGCCAGCTACAAAATATTGGAGAATGGTCAGATATGGCATCTGAGAGGGTACCTGCTACAGAAACTCTGTCAGTCCTGTTTGTTAGTATCCAGTCAATTAATGTCTGGGAGCCCAAATTCATATATTCTAGTCGGAGAGGTGATATGTTGGTAGAGGTCATACTCCTGAATGATGGAGTTATAGGTTTTATGGGATTTACCGGAACAGTCCAGGTTTATGCCCCTGAAAATGATAATGTCCTTATGGCCTGCAGCCAAGGCAGCATGGGAGAGGAGTTCTGTTAGTCCAGCAGTTCCCCCTAAAGGAGGGTTGTATGCACACATAAAATGGAGTTTCTTAGAACCACCAAGAAGGAGGAAAGAGTGTTGTAGCTCACAGTGAGAGAGAGTGGAGGGACAGGAATAGTGGGAAGGTTAAGATGGGATTTAAAATAAGTTGCAACCACCCGTCCCCTTTAAGGGGGAGGTCGGTCCTGACGTAGTTAAGTACAGAGCAGGCAGAGTCTGGTATAGGTGGTTTAAGCCAGGTTTCTGTGACGCATGAAATATCTGGCTTGAATAAAGTAACCCATGCCTCAAGTTCTGTGAGGTTACTTAGGAGGCTACAAATATTAAGGTGAGCAATATGCAGCCCCTTACCCAGAGTCCAGTTAGAATCAGAGAAGTGAATGGGAAGGTCCACTGGACCGGGGTTAGATTCAGTATCACCAGCATGTAGTAGGATAAGGAGGCCAAGGTACCATAAGATACAAGAGACAGCTAGGAGGAGTAATTGGGGAAGGGGATGGGATGACGGCACGGCTTTTTCACAGACTTAGTAATCAGGAGGAGTTTTCCAGAAATAAGTTGAGGAGCCAGGTTGGAGGAGAAAGGTCAGGATGCAATGATATTGGAATAAAAAAAGGCACTAGTAGCATGGGGTGATCATCTGGATGGTTTAGAAGTGGTGAGGAGTAAGGATACGAGGGAGAAGTAATGAGGGAAAAAAGCAAATGCATGGATGCAAGAGAGAGGCAGGAGAGGAGAGGAGAATAAAGGTGAGGGAGGGTATGACTTGATCAGAACACGTCACACAGTTAAGTAGTAGATAGAGACAACGGGGTCGGTGTGAACAACAGAGGGGAAAGTTTAGTTAAGAAGAGAGGCAGAGGAACAGTAGCCAGATGAGCCTTATCAGTGACTAGGAGTGAATTACAATTCAACATGTGCAGGAAGGAGGCAGCAGTAGGGATTGAATTGTGTCAGGACTAGACAGGTGAGACCAAGTCCAGTGAATTTCAGTCTCCTGAAAGACAGGCATATAATGGAAATATAATGCAAAAAAAAAGATTTAAAAAGGAAAAGAGAAAAAAACGAATAAAGTGCAAGAAAGAGTACATAGATGTATAATACTAAATAAGAGTCTGATAAAGGCAGGAGGCATCAAAAGGGCACATATTCAGAGTGCAAAAAGGTTTTTATTGAACTACATATAGTAAAAAATGAAAAGCACAACAAAAAAGAGAGAAAGACTTGGACAAGAGGGCTATAACAAAGGAAGACATAGATAATGAGAATGTGTTTTGTAAAGTACAAAAAAATTAAATAAAAAAAATATATAAGAAGTATTAGGGAAATAAGTAAATAAAGACAAAGGTAGTGAAATCAAAATATTTCCCTATATGTGATCACCCTATTCAATAGCTAAATAGTAACAAACTCTTATTTAGTATTATGCATCTATGTACTCTTTCTTGCGCTTTATTAATTTTTTTCTCTTTTCTTTTTTAAATCTTTTTGTATTATCATAATTCCATTATATGCCTGTCTTTCAGGAGACTGAAATTCTGAAAATTAAGAATGTATAGACTTTTGATATAAGCATGAAATTAAATAAATGTTACTGTAAGGAATTATGGTATAGATTATGTATATTGTTATATATGTATTTTTCTATTTATTCTTTTAAGGTCTAGTAGGAAATTAGATGAGTTTTGTATTGCCACTTTAAGAATTTAAAGTTTTTTTCTTTTATTTTTTTATTATGATGTCACTGATGAGGTCACTGATTGAGTTATATTTAAGTGGCTGTTTTGCTTCTGTAACTACACCCCCTAATGAAGGCGTAACTGTGCCAAAGCGCTGGGGACTACTATAGCTTTGGCTTATGCCAAATAAAATTTTTTACTTGCTGATACTTCTGTCGTGGCTAATTATTCTGTGGAGTGCAGTAATTCACTGGACTTGGTTTCGTTTATTGGGGTTTGCTACCCCCTTTATTGCACCCGTCCTAGTGGCTACTACGGTACTTTCTGTGGATTTACTAGATAGGTGAGAGCAGATCAAACTAGGAAGGGAGTTAGACTGGTCCAAATGGAAGAGGCCTGTAGGGGTACAAAAGTGGCTGATTGTCTCAGCAATGCTAAAAAAAATAGCACCACCCCTGGATGGGAGGGTGGTTGGGGTGGGCAGAACCTAGCGGTACCACTCAAAGCGCGGCAGTGCAGAGCCAGGCTGAGCCACACTGTACCTTTTCCTGAGTTGTAGTTGCTGGACTTCTCTGTCCTCCTCATTCTGAGTACATCGGTACTTCCAGAAGGCTGCCTTTTTCATTATGGCCCATTTCTGTTCCACCTCCATTTCCTTACTGAACCCAGCAAGGTGCATGACCAGAATCTCTCCCAGCTTATTAAAGCCAGCCTTCCTGAAGTCCAAAACCCTTGTCTTGGTCTTGGTCCTGGTCATCCCTCTGCCCATGTCCAGATGGAACCACTCCACATGGTGGTCACTCCCTGCAAGTGGTGCTTCCACTTTTATATCCTGGACATGTCCACAGTTGGACAGGACCAGGTCCCAGTATGACCCTCTCCCTAATGGACTCCATGAGACCCTGTGTCAGGGATCCACTCTGGAATGCGTCCAACAGTACCTGCTCCCTGGTGCTGGAGGTAGCTGGGATTTTCCAGCCCACCTCAGGTAGACTGAATTCCCGCACAGTTACTACCTAACCTTGCCTGCCATTTCCATGATTTGGGACCCCAGTACCTTGTCTTAAGTCCTCATCTTGTGAAGATGGTCTGTAACCTACCCCCATCCTTAGTTTTCTCCCCTTATTGCCTTGGACCTGCACCCATAATGCTTCTGTCTTTCCATCTGCCCCCTTCCTCTCTGGAACAGGTTATCCTCTCCTTCACATACAGAACCACTCCTCCCTACCTGCTTCCCTATCCTTTCTATACATTTTGTACCCAGAGACTGCGAGGTCCCAGTCTTTGGTGTGGCCCATGTCTCTGTGATAGCCATCATGTCCACCTCTCCTTCAGCCGTTAGTGCATCCATCTCAGCCATTTTATTTCCCAGGCTTCTGGCATTGAGAGACACTACCCTCCATCTCCACTTTGGCCCCCCTTTACCCTTGTCACGCACCCTCCCCCACCCCAGTCCCTCTTTCCCTCTCCCCCTCCCCAAATAGTTCCTCTGGCCCCCATTTACCCCTGTCCCACCTCACTCCTCCCCCTGAGTACCTCCTTCCCTCTTCTATACCATCCACTAGTTCTTCTCCATTCTGTCTTGATTGGGGGAGGCCTGTCAGCCTTCTCCACCAGGTGACTGAAGGTATTTTGCATCCTGCTGGCCCCCTCCTTATCAACTTAAATTGAGATCTTTCCCGAAGAATTCCACCAGCTTGTCCTTCAGGACCCTTGTGCTCTTTTTACTTGGAGGTGTAATCCACCCCCCCCCGTCAGGGGTTTACCTGTATTCCCGCGAAAAAGGCTTGGTTTTTCCTGGGGTTTTGCTTCCACCCCCCCATCTTTTTTGTCCAGGTCCTGGTGTCCTGGCTTTCCTCCTGTATTTTGTGTCTCTCCTGCCGGCCCCCGCATTGGTTTCAGAGAGAGAGCAGGGCCGGGGGAGTAAGTTTGTGGAACTGCTGGCATGTGAAATGGCACTGCGGTGACAGCGAACTCCATGCATGCTCAAAAGCACATTTTTGTATGCCTGTTTCGGCGTCCTTTCAGTGTGCATCTCTGGTGGGCCCAGTCCCGTTGGGAAATAAGAGAGGGACCAGAGATGCAAGCGGGACCAGAGAGGCAGCGGGGAAGCAGAAGGACCCAGTTTTGTGAGCACCAGTCGTGCTTGGGCATTTGGGAGCCTCCTCATTAATATTCATAAGGTAGCACCCCTTTGTAGGTGTGGGTCCTGTCTAGCGCTGGGGCACAATGTAAAGATAGCACTAAGAGAGGGGGGAAAAAGGAAAATGATAAATAAATAAAGTGATGAGGTGAAAGGGAAAGGCTGCCAGTCTGTGGGAAAGTGTATAAATAAAAAGGGATTCCACAGACTGCAGCAGGAGGTTGAAAAGGAAATGAAGTGGGGCTGTATGTGTGTGCTGCCTGGGGACATCAGAGAACGGCAGCAGTGACTGGCAGAGGGATGAGCTAAGTTAAAGAATGCAGTTGCTTTACAGGGCATGGGGTGGCTACAGCTGCGTGGGGAAATAACTAAATAAAAGACTACTGTTTGGCTGCAGGGACACTTGTGTAACCCCCCTGTAAATGGGGGTTCCCCAAAGTCTTCCAGGAGCTTGCCTGAATGCTCCAAGCCTGGGTGGTGTTCGGCGTCTGAGCTGCTTAAATGTGGTTGCAAGTGAGTGCTATTTGAGCCTCCATGTACTGTCTCTTTAAGAGCTGTCTGCTTGCAGACTTAATTAGTTTTTATGGGGGAACTGTGTGTTTAATGCTCGAATCCCGCCTAAGTTGTGGAGTCATCGCTCCATTTTGCGGTCGCTGAAGGTGCAAAGGGAGCCCATCTGAAAGCTGTAACTGTTTGCCTGTAATCATTTAAAGCATTAGCAAAATTGTAGTTTGTCTAACCTGCCTTTATTGCAGCTGGGACTCTGTGTGTGTGTTACCCCTCCATTTTATACCTAAACTGCTGTGCTGGGCCAGTTGGGTTAATGGAGCCCTAAAATGGAGCCTGTGGACGAATCAGAATTTGGACTCTTAATTTGAGCCAGCCACAAGGGGATTGTATGGGCAGTGACTCTGGGAAATGTAGTTTTGACCTTGGCACCTTTTTCCACCAAAAGAGGGAGTCTTATTGTGAGTGACAGCCGAACCAGCCAACAGAATAGTGTGGAGCTAAAGGAAATGCCCTGCTCTGTGACTGGAAAGATTAGATCAGTTGTGACAGTGAAGAGAGAAGGAGCTCTGTGCTTCAAACAACATGAAGTCTTGCTGTATTCCGACTATTGCAGTTAGGTCCTGCCTTTCAACTGCCCCGGAGAACAAAGAGTTAACTTTCCATGGCCAGCATGGAACATTCAGCACGAGCTCGGTTGAAGCCTCTGTCTGCTGTTGTTTAAACTCCAACCATCAGATTCTTTACTCTGCCTCTCTGAACAGTCGCTCCGGAGATTTCTCCTTTGCTCAGTTCAAAAAAAGTCGGTTAAAGTGTCGTTTTTTCGCTCGGTTTCTACCGAATTTCTGCTACTGAAACCTATCGGTTTAAGTCTCTGTCTGTGGTACCGTGAGTACTAGATAGGTTTTGCATTTAGTTTCTGTGTGGAACTTGTAAACATTGGATTGGTTCGGTTTGAACCGATCAGATTTGTTTTAAAAACACTTTTGAATTTATTAGAGTGTGGTAACCGGTCCGTATCGGTTCTAAAAAAATATGGATTTAATTATGTTTTTTTCCAAGACCCGTAACACGGTCAGGAACCGATAGGGGTGTCTTGCCTGGGATTGCCAAAAAAAGGGTAAGTTTTGGATAGGATTGGCCATGTCTGAGAAACCCAAGAAGAAAATCGGGCCCACTGGGTTTCAACACTGTAGTGTGTGTGGGGAAGCCTTTGCTAAGGCGGATCCCCACACTACCTGTGTTTATTGTCTGGGGTTTGACCACCTCGATTCAGACTGCCAAATTTGTAAAAGTTTTCCCAAAGCTACCCTGGATAAGAGAATAGGTAGACTGAGGGAAAGGGAGGCCGAGAAGTCCGCTGACCCGGATGGCCAGCCCGGTTCGGTTCCGACCGAACCAGAAGGAGTGCCGCCTGACCAGGGTGAAACTCAGTCCTGCAGTTTAGTTGTGATAACTGCCTCTTACTGTTACATGACCCATCTCTGCCACCTGCATTGTCAGCCCCTCTGTTTTTTCTACCCGATGCCGTTCCCCGCCTGCAGTAAACTTCACTGTCCCGCTCTCTCTTCAGTATGCGCTGTATTCCTTATTAGTAGCGCTCATGTCTCCATACTTATTTCATTTTCTTTCTTTCTTTCTTACACTGCGAAGGTCAGTTTGCAGAAAGCAAGGCGCCACCGAGCAACAAGCACTTACGGTCTTCCGTTCGCTGAACAACGGTGCTCAAATTAGGGGAAGTCGAGGGGTCACTATGTCCTGCAGTGGTGCTTGTTAAAAAAATGTTAAAACACACTTACAGTCTCCACCTGATAACCTGACTAAGATTTTAATTTATTTATTTAGCGATTCGGATCATACATTTGAGCTCAGACCTCTTTTACAAAGGTTCCACATCAAACAGTGACAATGACAGCAATAACAAACAGTTTACATACAATTCTCGAATAGTAGGTAGCTAGTATAGAATAAGATTACAATGTCATTCATAGTACCAATGGTGATAGTACAGTGTCAAGAGCATTCAACTAGGGTAAAGGACAGTGTTTATGTGTAGCGTAGGAGATAAAGAGATGTGACACCTAGTGTGAGAGTCCGAGGAGGAGTCAAGGTGAAGGGAAGGGGAGACTGGGGGGGGAGTGGGCGGCCAAAAGAAGTGGCCTTGTCTTGGAGGTTGGGAGGTAGTGGTAGTAGGTTGGTTTTAAGGTTGATCCAGTGGGAGAAAAGGCATAGGGGGGAGAGAAAGACAGAGGAATAGGGCAAGAGGGAAGAGTGGGGGTAAAAGAAAGGGGAAAGAGAATGTGGATGAGTGGGCATTATGGGTGTTAGAGTCTTAGTGGCAGTCACAAACTGTCCTAGTAAGAAGGTGTTGTCTTAGGCCATTTTTAAATTGCGAGATGCATTGGGAGTTTAGAATGTGCACTGGGATTTCAAGATAAACTGGATAGGATAACCTGACCCGATTCTCGGTCTTCTTACCTGTCCTATAGCAGGTCTCCTCCCTCCATCTCAGATGCTGACAGCAGGTCCCAACTCAGTGTGTTTGATTAAAAGTAAAAAAAAAAAAAAAAAAATACAACCAAAAGAAATTATAAAAAAAAGGAAACTCAGTTCTGTATCTCTCCTGTCCATCCGACTTCCCTTCCCCCAAAAATACATGACACAAATATACAGGGAGTGGGGAAGGGGGTAATGTTCCTTCATCAGGCTGTACATGCCAAACTTTCAGCAGCACGTCCATAATGACATTCAAACCACATGAAGTCTTGCTGTATTCTGACTATTGCAGTTAGCCCCAGCACTCAAACTGCCCTGGAGAGAAGAAGGTTGATTTTCTATGCAGAGCATAGAACGTTGAGCTCGATCTCGGTTCAGACCTCTGTCTGCTGCACTTAGAAGCACAACCGTCAGATTATTTACTCCGCCTAACTGAATGGTCGCTCCGGAGATTTCTCCTTTGCTCGCAGTTCGAAAGTCAGTTAAAGTCTTCGGTTTTACCGATTATTTTTTCGCAAGTTTCGATTCAGATCTCTGTCTGCGGTACAGTAAGTACTAGGTAGTGAACTAGACATAGTAAACTTATAGAAATTGTATTATTAGTTTTCGACCGGTTCGGCTGAACCGGCCGTTTAGTGAATAACATATTCTGTCTTTGTTTCTAAACTTAGAGTGTGGTTACTGGTCCTTATCGGTTTAAAAAAACAACACATTTTTTTGTGTTTTTTTCCAAAACCCATGACACGGTTAGAAATCGATAAGGGTGTCTTGCCTGGTTGTTTGCCATAAAAAGGGTAAGTTTGTGGTTAGGATGGCTATGTCTGAGAAACCCAAAAGAAAAACCAGGTCCACTGGGTTTCAACACTGCAGTGTGTGTGGGGAGGTCTTTGCTAAGGCTGATCCCCACACCACCTGTGTTTATTGTCTGGGGTTTGACCACCTCGATTCAGATTGCCAAATCTGTAAAAATTTCCCTAAGTCTACCCTGGCAAAAAGATTACGTAGGCTTAGGAATAAGGAGGCCGTGAAGTCCGCTGACCCGGATGGCCAGCCCAGTTCGGTTCTGACTGAATCTGAGGGAGTGCCCTCTGACCACAGCGATACTTCTGCGGGCAAGAGGAGAGCCGATCCTGAGGGATTGGTTCCTACAAAAAGACAAAGGAAAGAAAAATCGGCTGGTTCGGATCCAGAGACCCATTTTCCGACCACCGAAGAGATTGCCAAAGCGATAAGGATTGTAGAATTGCTACGCCCGGTTCCATTTGATCCGGTGCCTTCTGGTAGGCGCTCGGTACGGTCAGCTCCTCCGGTTCAAGGGTATGCCTCTGAAGATTTTTAGGAACCGGATTTGGAGGGGGATGAAGATTATGATTATGACAATGACGATGGTGGGGAAGGTCTAGATGAACACATTGAACCAGATATCTCCCCAGACAGGCCTTCTGGTGTTTCCCCTCCTAGGCTTTCTGAGTCCCCTTCCCACTACATGTTTTACAGGAAAGTGGCAGAAACCCTCCAGCTCCCTGTTGAGGAAGCCGTGGAGGAACAAGAGGAACCTGATTATGTGGAGATGATGGACATCCCAGAGTCCAAGAGACTGTCTATTCCCCTTCATAAGTCTTTTGGGAAACAGACACAAAAGATTTTAAAAACTCCAAATTCTGTACCTCCTGTCAACAGAAGGATGGACAAAAGGTATACCTTATCAGGTTCAGGTACAGAGTACTTGTATCAACAATGCAGCCATGTTGGAGTTGTGCAGGCTGCAGCCTGTGATAAGGCTAATATACCCTTGGCTTCACACACCCCCAGATAAAGACTCTAGGAAGCTGGATGCCATGGCAAAGAAACAGTACATGGCATCCGCCTTGGGACTCAGGCAGGCTAATTATATGGCCTATGCAGCCAGGTACCAGAAGTCCAGGTGGGACACTCTATTGGCACTGGTTAAACATGCCTCTCCCCAGATAGCTTTGGAGCTGGAGGGTGTGGCTGCTGATGGGATTGAGGCATCTAAGGTACACTTCCATGCTGCTGTGGATTCCAATGATGTGTCATCTAGAGGCATGGCTACATCTGTGGCTCTTCAGAGAATGGCTTGGCTCAGATGTACTAGTCTCTCACAGGACACTCAGGCTAAGGCCATGGATTTCTCTGTGGTGGGTAATTCTCTGTTTGGGGAGCAGACAGAGAATTACATGAAAAAGATGGATGAGTATAGGACCACCTATAGGAGTGCACAGGCCAAGGAAGGCAGGCAACTCCTCAAAGGCAGCAAGCTAGGGGCAGGGGCAGGCCTTTTCATAGGCCTTTCTACCAAGCACAGGCCTCTTCTCCTTTTCCTCAGAGGGGGTTCTTCAGAGGGAGAGGCATGAGCAGGGCTGCGTCCACCCCTCAGTCTAAGGCTCCTGCCAAGCAGACACCCTGATGTGTCAGCCTGGGTCGACTCCCCCATTCCGGTAGGAGGCAGGCTGGCTTACTTTGTCCAGGACTGGACATCTGTTACCTCAGACAAGTGGGTCCTGGTGTTTGTAAGCCAGGGGTTGGTTCTCAGTTTCAAAAAATTTCCTAAACTGAGACCCAGAGCCTTTCCACCTGCAAATACATCAGAAACCCTTGTTGTAGAGGCAGAGGTTTCCTCTCTACTGGCCTTAAGAGCCATAGAGAGAGAGTTCCTACCCTATACAGGGGCAAAGGTCTGTACTCCAGGTACTTCCTTACCCCAAAAAAGACAGAGGAGTGGCGACCCATCCTAGACATAAGATACCTGAACAAACATCTTTTAAAACCAAAATTCAAAATGGTGACTCTGGGAATAATCCTTCCCCCACTAAGGCCAGGGGACTGGCTAGCCTCTCTGAACTTAAAAGATGCCTACTTTCATATTCCCATCAGGTGCTCCCACAGAAAGTACCTCAGGTTCGAATTGCCTTCAGGCCATTATCAGTTCATAGCTATGCCTTTCGGCCTGACATCGGCTCCAAGGGTATTCACAAAATGCCTAGCAGTAGTAGTGGTCTTTTTTAAGAAGGAAGAATATTTCCATATTTCCATACCTGGATGACTGGCTCATTGTGGGTCAGTCCCCAGACCAAGTCAAGTCAGACCTGCTAGTGACTCAGCAAGTGCTCACTTCCCTAGGATTCCTTCTCAATCTTCCCAAGTCAGTTCTCGAACCTGTACAGCCCCTCACCTTCATAGGTGCAGAGTTGGATACAGTCAAAGCAAGAGCTTTTCTTCCCCTGGAAAGGGCAAGGGCTATTGTACAGCTGGCTTCTTCATTCCACCTTCTGGTCTCTTGGCCAGCAAGGCACTTCCTTCAGCTTCTGGGCCACATGGCAGCTTCTGCAGCAGTGGTCCAAGGGGCCAGATTTCAGATGAGCGACATTCAGTTTCACCTGAGGGCCTTTTGGTCTCAGAAGAAAGATTCTTTAACCAAACTAGTTCCAGTGACTCAGACTCTGATCCAGGCTCTCCAATGGTGGCAGGATCAGGGCAACCTCAGGCAAGGAGTCCCATTCATCACACAGTCTCACTCTGTGGTCTTAACCACGGATGCTTCTCTATTGGGGTGGGGAGCCCATCTGGGGGCTCTCACAGCCCAGGGACTGTGGTCCCCTCAGGAATCCCTTCTTCATATCAATCTCTTGGAACTCAGGGCGGTATTTCTGGCCCTACAAGCTTTCTCTCAGTCAGTGCAGAACAAGGTGGTTCAGGTCAGGATAGACAACACCACCACCATGTGGTACATGAGCAAGCAGGGAGGCACTCAGTCCATGGCCTTGTGCACGGAAGCCATGAAATTGCAGTCTCTAGCTTATTCTCTGCAGACCTCTCTGACAGCAGTCCACCTTCCAGGGAAGGACAATGTGCTAGCAGATGCATTGAGCAGGATCTTCCAGGGCCATCACGAATGGTCCCTGGACTCTCTTGTGTTGAAAGTGTTTTTTTCAAGGTGGGGCACTCCAGAGATAGATCTCTTTGCAGCCCCAGACAATCACCAACTTCCTCTGTTTTGTTGCAGACCCCTAGTCTTGGGCTCAGTACCTCTGGATGCTCTGATCTTGAACTGGGAGGGGAAATTTCTTTATGCCTTCCCTCCTTTTCCTCTACTGTTCAAGGTTCTGGTCAAGATAAGGTCACAGCCCTGCAAAGTGATTCTGATTGCTCCAGACTGGGTCAGGCAGCCTTGGTACCCCCTGTTACTGTCCCTAGCAGTCCATCTTTCCCTGTCTCTTCCCAGGAATTACAACCTGTTAACCTCCTCTCAGGGGAGGATTTGGTACCCCAATCTTCGGTCTCTCAATCTCAAGGCATGGCTCTTGAAGAGCTAGAGTATGCAGATTTGCATCTGTCCCAAGGGTTCTGGATATTCTCAAAGCTTCTCAAAAGCCTGCCACCAGAAAAACTTATAACTCCAAATGGAAAAGATTCAGCATTTGGTGTTCCAAGAATCATATATCCCCAGACACTGCTGAATTGCCTACAGTTCTGGATTATATGGTTCATCTTAATGGCCTAGGCCTCAGACCAGCTACTCTCAAAGTACATTTGTCAGCTGTTTCTGCTTTTCTATCAGTGGGAAAGCCTTCCTCACTGTCATCGCACCCTGTATTCTGTAAATTTTTCAAGGGATTGCTTCATACCAATCCCCCCTTTAGGGATCCTATCCCTGCTTGGGATCTTAATTTAATTTAATTTATTTAGTTTTTGTTGACCGGGTAAGTGCACTAGACAGATACTACCTATTTTCAGGCATGACCTAGGGGAGGGAGATACAGATGAATGCCAACTGACCTTGAATTAGATGAAACTATTGGTGGTATTTTTAGTGAATGAGGAAAATTTGGCCAGGACACCAGGGAAATTCCCCTTCTCTTTTCGATAAGTGCCATGGGATCTTTAACATCCACCTGAACTACCACAAATCCAGGCATGTGGGACCTTGGTTTAACGTCTCATCCGAAAGACAGCAGCTCAGAAGTGCAGCACCCCTCTCATGTTGCACTAAAGTGTCAGTACTGGGACATTAACCCAAGTGCCAGATGTGGGAACTGAACCCACAGCCCTCTGGTCTCCCGGCCTCAGAGGCGAGTGTTCTACCTACTGAGTCACTGACACTGACAATGTTTGCAATGCTCAGCTTATGCAACCCCGTTTTGAGCCTTTGTCTTCAGCAGAGCTTAAGTACTTGACTTGGAAAACTGTGTTCCTGGTAGCTATTACCTCTGCCAGGCGTATCAGTGAATTGCAAGCTCTGTCAGTGGAGCCTGATTTTATCTCATTCCATAGAGATAAGGTGATTCTTAGAACTAACAGGAGTTTCAAACAACATGAAGTCTTGCTGTAGTCTGACAATAGCAGTGAGTCCCAACCTTCGAACTGCCCCGGAGATGAAAGAGTTAACTTTCCATGCCAGGCATGGAACGCTGAGCTCGAGCTCGGTTGAGACTCTGTCTGTTGTTCTTCAAACTCAAACTGTCAGATTCTTTACTCTGCCTCACTGAACAATCGCTCCGGAGATTTCTCCTTCTGCTTGGTTCAGTTTGTCGGTTAAAGTACTGCTTTTCTCGGTTTTCGACCGAATTTAAACCGTAACCTGTCAGTTCAGTCTCTGTCTGTGGTATTCGTGAGTACTAGATAGGTTTTATTTTATTCTATTCTGTGTGGAACTTGTAAACGGTTTATCGGTTTGGTTTGAACCGATCAAGTTGTTTAAAAAATCTTAAATTGTGCTTTTAGAGTGTGGTTACCGGTTCTTATCGGTTCTAAAAAAAAACAGTTTTATTACGTTTTTTTCCACGACCCGTGACACGGTTGGGAACCGATAAGAGGGTCTTGCCTGGCGGATTGCCATAAAAGGGTAAGTTTGGTTAGGACTGGCACTATGTCTGAGAAACCCAAAAGAAAAACTGGACCCACTGGGTTTCAACACTGCAGTGTGTGTGGGGAAGTCTTTGCCAAGGCTGACCCCCACACCACCTGTGTTTATTGTCTGGGTTTGACCACCTCAATGCAGACTGCCAGATTTGCAAAAATTTCCTGCAGCTACCCTAGAAAGAGAGCTGGTAGGCTCGGGATAGGGAGGCCAAAAGTCCGCTGAACCAGATGGCCAGCCGGTTCGGTTCAAACCGAACCAGAAGGAGTGCCTCTGACCAGGGCGAGACTTCTTGGGCAAAAGGAGAGCCGATTCTGAGGGTCGGTTCGCTAAAGAACTAGAAAAGAAAATCAGCTGGTGTGGAGCCAAAACTTTCTCTCCAACCGCTGAAGAAATAGCCAAAGCGATCAAATTGTTCAGTCGCTTTCTCAGCTTCCGACCGAACCGGCACCATCAGGCAGGTGCTCGGTTCGGCCGGTTCCACCGGTTCAAGAGTATGATTTAGAGGAATTTTATGAACTGGAGGAGGAAGAAGGGGAGTATGAGGAAAGTGAATGTGGATTTGAAAGTCTGGATGTGCCCATGGACCCTGACATCTCCCCAGACAGACCTTCAGGAGTGTCTCCTCCTAGGCTTTCTGAGTCCCCCTCCCATTTCATGTTTTATAAAACAGTGGCTGAAACCCTCCAGCTTCCTATGGAAGAAGCTGTGGATGACCAGGAGGAGCCTGACTATGTGGAAATGATGGATATCCCAGAGTCTAGGAGGCTGTCTATTCCTTGCACAAATCTTTTGGGAACAGACATTTAAGATTTTAAAGACTCTTAACACTATACCCTGTGGATAAGAGAATGGACAAGAGGTATACATTGTCAGGCTCTGACACGGAGTCTCTACAAAACAATGCAGCCATGTTGGGATAGTGCAGGCTGCAGCCTGTGATAAGGCAAACATTCCCTTGACTTCACACCCCCGGACAAGGACTCCAGGAGGATTGATGCCAAGGCAAAGAAACAGTACATGGCAGCATCCTTGGGACTCAGACAGGCCAATTATATGGCCTATACTGCTAGGTATCAAAATCCAGATGGGACACTGTTATGGCCCTAGCAAAACAGGTCCCTGGCCAGCTTGCCAAGGAGCTGGAGCAGGTGGCTGCTGATGGCATTGAGGCATCCAAGGTGCAATTCCATGCTGCAGTAGACTCCAATGATGTGTCATCTAGAGTCATGGCTACATCTGTGGCACTTTGAAGAATGGCTTGGCTCAGATGTACTAGCCTGTCACAGGATACCCAGACTAAGGCCATGGATTTTCCTGTTGTGGGTAATTCTCTGTTTGGGGAGCAAACAGAGAATTATATGAAGAAAATGGATGTATAGGACCACCTATAGGAGTGCACAGGCCAAGTAAAGGCAGGCCACTCCTCAAAGGCAGCTTCCCAGGGGCAGGGGCAGGCCTTTTCATAGGCCTTTTTACCAAGCCCAGGCCTCCTCTTCTGCTTATGCCCAGAGGGGGTTCTTTAGAGGGAGAGGCAGACGGGGTACAAGCAGGCCTTCTTCCACCCCTCAGCCCAAAGCCCCTGCCAAACAGGCACCCTGATGGGGTTGCCAGGGCCAATTTCTCAGCTACCTGTAGGGGGCAGGCTGGCTTACTTTGTCCAGGACTGGGAGTCTCTGACATCAGACAAATGGGTCCTGGAAGTAGTAAGCCAGGGACTGGTTCTCAGCTTCAAAAAGTTTCCAAAGATGAGAACCAGATCCTTTCCACCTGCAAGTCCATCAGAGGCACTTGCCTTAGAGGCAGAGATCTCTTCCCTCCTAGCTCTCAGAGCTGTGGAAAGGGTTCCACCCCACACCAGGGCAAAGGGTTGTACTCCAGGTACTTCCTTACCCCAAAAGGCAGGAGAATGGCGCCCATCCTGGATCTCAGATACTTAAACAAGCACCTTTTAAAACCAAAATTCAAAATGGTGACTCTGGGAATTATTCTACCTCTCTAAGGCCAGGGACTGGCTAGTGTCCCTGGACCTCAAGGATGCCTACTTCCATATTCTCGCCAGAAGCTCCCATCGAAAGTACCTCAGGTTCGAGCTGCCCTCAGGCTATTACCAGTTCAGAGCAATGCCCTTGGCCTCACCTCTGCTCCAAGGGTATTCACAAAATGCCTGGCAGTGGTAGTTGCTTCTCTAAGAAGGCAGAAGATTGCCATCTTCCCTACCTGGACAACTGGCTCATAGTAGGCCAGTCCCAGACCAAGTCAAGTTACACTTACAGATAACTCAGCAACTTCTCACTTCCTTGGGTTTCCTTCTAAATCTTCCAAAGTCAGTTCTAGAGCCTGTCCAGCTCCTCACCTTCATAGGTGCAGAGCTAGACACAGAGAAGGCAGAGCCTTCCTTCCCCTGGACAGGGCAAGGACCCTGGTCTCTCTGGCCTCCTCATTCACCCTGCAGGTGTCTCGACCAGCAAGGCATTTTCTACAGCTCCTGGGGCACATGGCTGCTTCTACAGCAGTAGTGCAAGGAGCAAGATTTCAGATGAGGGACATTCAGTTCCATTTGAGAGCCTTTTGGTCTCAAAGGAAGGACCCTCTGACCAAATTGATCCCAGTAACTCGAACACTGATCCAGGCCCTACAGTGGTGGCAGGATCAGAACAACCTGAGACAAGGGGTTCCCTTTGTCACTCAGTCTCACTCTTTAATCCTTACTACAGATGCCTTCCTTTTGGGGTGGGGGGCTCACATAGGCGACTTCACCACCCAGGGGTTGTGGTCCCCTCAGGAATCTCTGCTCCACATCAATCTGTTGGAGCTCAGAGCAGTATTTCTAGCACTTCAAGCTTTTTCCAAATCTGTTCAGAACAAAGCTGTACAGGTCGGGACAGACACCACCACCACAATGTGGTACATCAACAAGCAAGGAGGCACTCGGTCTACGGCCTTGTGCACCGAAGCAATGAAGTTGTGGTCTCTGGCTTACTCCCTGAACACCTCCCTCACAGCAGTTCACCTCCCAGGCAAGGACAATGTCCTGGCAGATGCTCTCAGCAGGATTTCCCAGGGCCATCACGAATGGTCACTGGACCCCTGGTCTTGGAGGTGATATTTTCCAGATGGGGCACCGCAGATAGATCTTTTGCAGCCCCAGACAATCACCACTTCCCTTTTTGCTGCAGGCTCCCAGTGTTGGGCTCAGTCCCCTGGATGCCTTAGTTCTCAATTGGGAGGGAAGTTTCTCTATGCTTTTCCCCCTTCCCTCTCCTGTTCAAAGTGCTAGTCAAAATCAGATCTCAACCCTGCAAGATGATCCTGATTGCTCCAGACTGGGCCAGACAGCCCTGGTATCCACTCCTACTGTCCTTAGCAGTCCATCTTCCCCTGTGTCTTCCCAGGAATTACAACATGTTAACCTGTGCTCAGGTGAGGGTTTGGTACCCAAACCTCAAATCTCTCAATCTCAAGGCCTGGCTCTTGAAGAGTTAGAGTTTGCTGATTTACACCTCTCCGAAGGTGTAATGGATATCCTGAAGGTTTCTAGAAAACCTGCCACCAGGGCTACTTATAATTCCAAATGGAAAAGGTTTTCCATATGGTGCTCTGGGAAGCATATTTCCCCAGAATCTGCTGATTTGCCCACAGTCCTTGATTATATGGTCCACTTAAATAGCTTGGGGCTGAGACCAGCTACACTGAAAGTGCATCTGGCAGCTGTGTCTGCCTTTATTTGAGCAGGTAAGCCCTTTTCTCTTTCAGCTCACCCTGTATTCTCCAAGTTTTTTCAAGGGATTGCTTCATACCAACCCTCCATTCAGGGACCCTGCCCCTGCCTGGGACCTTAATGTTTGCATTGCTCAGCTTATGCAACCCCCTTTTGAGCCTTTGTCCTCAGCAAAGCTTAAGTACTTGACTTGGAAAACTGTGTTTCTGGTAGCCATCACTTCTGCCAGACGCATAAGTGAATTACAAGCTTTGTCAGTGGAGCCTGATTTTATCTCCTTTCATAGAGATAAGGTGGTCCTCAGGAATAACAGGAAGTTCTTGCCTAAGGTGGTTTCAGATTTCCACCTTAATCAGTCTGTGTCTCTTCCAGTGTACTTCACTGACCATTCCTCCTCTGGCGAGAGGAGGCTGCACAGTTTAGATGTGAAAAGAGCCCTTAACTACTACATAGAGCATACCAAGGGTCACAGGTTTGACTCCCTCCAACTCTTCCTCACTTATGGCGAGGTTGGTAAAGGGAAACCTGCCACTAAAAGATCCATTGCCAGGTCGATTGTCTCTTGTATCCAATTTTGTTATGAAAAACTGGTTAAGATTCCACCCTCAAGCCTGAGGGCTCACTCTACCAGAGGTACAGCTGCTTCCCTGGCTGCTGCCAGGGACATCCCTATTCTAGAGATATGTCAAGCAGCTACCTGGAAAACAGTTCACACTTTTACCAAGCATTACTCCCTGGATAGCCAGGCTAGGAGTGATGCTCGGTTTGGCACAGCTGTGCTTCACAGCCTGTTCCTAAGTAGGTTCTGTCCTCCTCCATGGAGGTGCTGCTTGTAGTTCGTTATTGTCGAATACAGCAAGACTTCATGTTGTTGGAAGAAAAATTACTCACCTTAGTAATGTTGTTTCTTCTAATGGAGTCTTGTATTCTGACCTCCCCCTGCCTGCCCCTCTCAGAACCTCTGTTTTTGGGATGTGGGTGGGCAGTGTGGTTTGGCACTCAGTAGGTGCCCACCTTGTTGTTTCACCCCCTTTTCTTGGGGTGAGTGGTGTTAGTGTTTTCATTTTTGGGTCTCCTGACTTGAGTCTTTGTTTTGGGACCAAAAATGTGTTTTTATGTTTAGTAGCCAGTTGGCTAGTGTAGGTTTACAGCTTCCACACAGGGCCTTAGTGAGTTTAGCTCGTAAAGATCTGACGGTTTGAGTTTGAAGAACAACAGACAGTCTCTCAACCGAGCTCGAGCTCAGCGTTCCATGCCTGGCATGGAAAGTTAACTCTTTCATCTCCGGGGCAGTTCGAAGGTTGGGACTCACTGCTATTGTCAGAATACAGCAAGACTCCATTAGAAGAAACAACATTACTAAGGTGAGTAATTTTTTCTTTTCACCTAAAGTACTTTCAGATTTTCATCTGAACCAATATGTGTCTCTCCCTGTGTTCTTCACTGATCATTCTTCTTCGGTAGAAAGAAGTTTTTACAGTTTGGATGTTAAGAGCCCTTAGTTACTACATTGAGCGTACTAAGGCTCGCAGGTTTGACTCCCTCCAGTTGTTTCTCACTTATGGGGAAGTGGGGAAGGGTAAACCTGCCACTAAGAGAACTATTGCCAGGTGTATTGTCTCTTGTATTCAATTCTGCTATGAGAAGCTAGGCAAAATACCTCCCTCAGGTCTGAGGGCTCATTCGAATAGAGGTACAGCTGCTTCCCTGACTGCAGCCAGGGATATTCCTTTGCTAGAGATATGTAAAGCAGCCACCTGGAAAACAGTCCATACATTTACCAAACAATACTCCCTGGACATCAAGGCTAGGAGTGATGCTCGGTTTGGTACAGCAGTACTGCAGAGCCTATTCCCAAGGTAGGTTCGATTCCCTCCTCCATGGAGGTACTGCTTGGTAGTCTGCAGTAGTCAGAATACAGCAAGACTTCATGTGGTTTGAAGAAAAAATTACTCACCTTAGTAATTATGTTTCTTCTAATGGAGTCTTGCTGTATTCTGACCTCCCTCCCTGCTTCCCCTCTCAGAACCTTTTGGGAGGTGGGCTGGCAGGTGCAGTGTTGCACCCCAGGGGTGCATTTGGGCACTCCCTCCTTTTAGAGAGGGGAAGTGGGTTATATTATTAATTTAACAGTCTTAAGTTGTTAACTACCTGATTTCTGATTTTAGATTTATTGACTTGAGTCTTTTGGTGATCCAAAATATTTGGTTGCCATTTGGCTAGTAAAAATTTTACAATTTCCACATAGTAGTTAGTATTAGCTCATCAGAATCTGACGATTGTGCTTCTGAGTGCAGCAGACAGAGGTTTGAACCAAGCTCAAGCTCAAGGTTCTACGCTCTGCATAGAAAATTAACCCTCTTCTCTCTGGGGCAGTTTGAGTGCTGGGGCTAAGTGCAATAGTCAGAATACAGCAAGACTCCATTAGAACAAACATAATTACTAAGGTGAGTAATTTTTTCTAATTGTCTAATAGGCGGAAGGACTATATTATAATACATTTGCATAAGCTAATGTGTTTTATTCTACATGTAAACACATTTTCTGACTGCTAAAACTTAAAAAAAGTAGCCCATTTTATAAGCGCAATAAGACAGTCTGGGGTGTGCGTAGAACAGATTTTATCACATGTCCAGGGGTTGAAGGCACTCGCCCTGTGACCTCGTGCCTCACTATGCCCCTGGGCATGCAGTAAAATCTGTTTTACACACACCGTCATGTCTTATTGCTTACTTATTTTCCCAGCTGCCTTCCCAGTCACCAGCTAGCCTGTACCACTTCACCTGACGCCACCCTCTGAGCCATACAATAAATTCCTAAATTCTAACTTTCCTTGCTGTTCTGGCCCTGGGGACAGGTAGCAACTCCAAGAAGGCTACTGTACTCCCTACCTCGCTGAAGATTTTCCCCACCTCCCTGAACCTCTCTTGCACCACACCTACCTCGCATCTTGCAAGGCCGTTTGTACCCAGATGTACTGTTATATAAGGTTTTCCACCCTCCTGCCCCACTTGCTTTGCTGTCAGAGATCTCACTATCCCTACCATCATCATGGATACATTCTGCCCTCCTACGGTTTGATCGGGACTCCTTTCCATCCCTCCTCACCACCTTTACTATTGAATCCCCCCAAATCGGCACCCTACACCCACCTTCCTGGGCCCCTCCACCCATGCCTCTGCCTACTGTTGCCGGCCTTCTCCTTCCTCTCCTGCACATCCAGTACTCCCCTTTGACCCCTTGCACCATCTACCCCCATCTCAGCCCCTTCCAGCTGGCCCTCAGTTCCCCTGGCACTCCCCCAACCTTTCCTGTCTTCTCACCCCTTAGCCCATCCCTTCATTCACACTTGCCTGCCACCTCTTTCCCTACTTCCACTGTCTGCTCTGTTTTGCCTGAACTTCCTTCCTCTCACCCTACCATCACTAAATTCCTTCCTTTTACTGCCTCCTTCCCTCTCCATCTTGCTGACCTTATCTATCCCTCCAAGTTCCACCTCTTCTCCTCTGTCCAGTTGGAGGAACCTGTTTTGCACTGGTACATCTGGTGGTGCTCCTACTGGATACCTTCTCCTTCCTGCCTTGCCCCATCCCTTACCATTATCCCACCCTCCCTATACGGGCCTTCCTTCCCTTGACATTTAGCAGCCTTAGCTGCTTTTAGGGCTTCAAGAATTTCATCTCTGGTTACTGATGACTGAAGAGATGTTTGTGTTCCTTGTATAGGACTGTGAGCTGAAATTTAGAAAGATGGTGACGTGGGGGGTGGGGGGTGCTCCTTTAAGGAAATGCTGTATATAATTTCTGGTAATATTTTCTTAATATGATCTCTTTCCTACCTGTTGACTGAGTATTAGAGCCGGAGACAAGGTCCTGTAGTCTGGGAATACAAGCAGACTGTTTTTTGGCCCTAAGTTGTCTCGCCAGTCGGTATGCTTCCCATAACCCCCCCAACAGTATTTTTTTTAGATAAGTGAGAGCCAGTTCAACCTTCTGGTATAGCACCTTGTGTATTTGCTGTTTTTGCATTCAGATCTCGAAGTCTACTCTCTGATCTCCTTCTCACATCAGTTGCTGCAACATGCCAGGAGTGGCTATAAGGTCCTGAAGCTGCCTATGTCATTCTATAGCTCTTTGATATGCATATGCTGTACTGTTTCCCCAAAGGGCAGCTTTAAGAGAATCCCCGTGGGGTCCAAAACATTTCCTGTGTTGTTATCCAGCATAAAGCACTGTACTGTATTCTGTATTAATTCCTTATAGGGCTCCTCCGTGAGCAAGGGCATACTGAATCTTCAAGTAGTATGGTGCTTAAGTTTCCCTATTTCCAATCTGAGGGGATTCAGAGAGTGATCAGACAATATTCTAGGCCCAAAAGCAATGTCTTGTTTGGTGCCCAGGTGTTTTAGGGTTACAAAAAAATAATCAAGTCTAGCATGACTAGCATGGTGGGCCGAATAATGTGTCTCATCTACTTTTTGGAAAATGGGTACGTCGAACATCTGCAATCCCCAGTTGTCCTAGCATAGTTTTAAATATATTCTTGGGATGGGGTCATTCAGAACTGCTTTGGATATGTAGTGTCTGAGTCAGGATTCAGGGTGAGATTAATGTCCCCCCCCCCAATAACCAGCTGTCCTTGCAGCAGATATATGACCCTGGTAAAGAAGGTTTGAAGTGCCGTAGTATTGGATTGTGGTGGCAGATAAACATATACCAACATCGCCAAGGGATCATAGATCACATCTATTAAAATAATGTATCTGGCTTCTGGGTCTTCATAAGATTGCTGCATATTGAAATCTAATTCTGTTGGGGAGAAGGATAGCTACCTCCCTCTGCTTGCCAGTGGCATAAGATGATGCAGTCACAGTCGAAAAAACATATTTACTTAATTTAGCATGCTCCCCTGCTGTTAAATGTGTCTGCTGCAGAAATGTGACATATGGAAGATCTAGTTTAATGTATAGCATTATTCTAGTATGGCAGATCAGGTTATGCATACCATTTATGTTAAAAGGTAAAGGTTTTACTGGGGAAACTGCTGTAAAGCAGTCGGGGGGGGGGGGCCACACCAGATAGGGTCATCTGTACTAGGCAAGAAATTCTCTGCATAAAACATAGATGAAAAAAATTCACCAGTGAAGTACCATGGTCATAGGAGCACAATAAGGCATATAATGACAATATATAAGGCAACAGTTAATAGACAAACAGTATGCCAGCGACAAAACTGCATTTGGTTTAAATTCAATAAAGAAATGAAGGGCAGCAAGGCCAAAATATTGTGCTTCCTAGGTAGGGAGCACGTACTAAGCTGTGCTTCTGTAGGAGTCTAGCAACTCAGACTGCTTGGGAGGGAAAAATATCCAGGGCTTCAGATAAGGGGAGTACCGTCCTGTTTTACTCAGCTGATTTTAGGAAATACTCTTCAGAACTTTTTTTAATGAGTACTGGTACTCCCCCCAACATTTGTAAATACTCCACACTCCAAAGAATAGTGCTTCATAATGTTATGTGATAATTTAAAAGGAGCATTTTTTTTCCAGGTTTACAGCACTCGTATGCATCCCAGTTTTGTTCTACTTGCTATATTTTAAAACTGGTGAGTAAATTACTCCTACCTGCCAACATTATCTGAAGCATTGTTGGCACTTGAACAATTCTTATCTAAAAAATTTTTTAATTTTTTTAAGTGTAACCCCTAGGTGGTGCTATCCCAAGGGCTACTACCCCTACCTGCTTGGCTAGTTGGAGGTTAAGGGGCCTGAGTACTGAAACGGGTGCTTCCACCCGGAGGACAGGGTTGTTAGTAACCAGGCTAACCTGGGTTCAGCCCTCCGGGACACTGTAACCCACCTCTTTCCCCCCTAGTGGCCTAGACAATATGCAACAAACACTTTCATGATAGCCCCTATTCAGCATACAAATCATCACACTGTTTGCACTTACCACCAGGGCTGGCCCCACCAGTTCGACCCTGGAGACCCCCTGTAAAACAAGGTTCGGCACGCCAAATAACAGTACAGTGCTTTTGGTACAAACTGAAACCACAGATTAAATGCAGAAGGAGTTAGATCTGATTTTTTCAGGGGAATTGAACAAGGTAGGGGCGTAATCAGGTTGATTGATTCTAAAACTGATCTAGTCAGGCAATTATGCATGCACTTTTAGTCCCTGCTCAGTCACATGCAATCTGAATGCCACTTGAACCAGTCAGTGACCTTCCCTGTACTCTATCCAGAGCATTCCATTCCAGGTGAGGAAAAGTTGCATAGCCTGGACCTAAAGCGAGTCCTGACTATCTGCATGGACTAAACAAAAGATATCAGGTCTCAGAGTACCCAATTTGTTGTTACCTGTGGTTAGGTTGGCAAAGGCAAACCAGTTACAAAGAAATCTGTCTCTTGCTGGATAGTCTCGTGCATTCAGCTCTGCTATGAAAAAACTGGAAAAATGCCACACTCCTCAAGGGTACCTCTGCCTGTGTGTGTCATCCTCAAAGGGCATCCCATTGTTAGACATTTGCAAAGCAGTTACCTGAGAAACAGTACACAACTTCACAAAGCACTATTGCCTGGACATACAGTTTGGAAGGGATGCCATATTTGGAACTGCTTTCTGCCAGAACCTTTTTTCCTAACTAGATTCTGGATCCAGCCTCCCAGCGTACTGCTGCGGAGTTTGCAGGAGTGAGGGAGTCCTGGGGTTAGAAAAATAAAATACTCACTATAGTAATGCTGTTTCTTCTTAAGGGATCCCTCACTATGTTTACACTCTCTAACCCTGCTTCCCCTTCCAGGACCTGAAATAGTTTCACCCAAGAATCAGTTCCTTTCATTGAAGTTGCTTGAACATTACTATTGCAGTGTTCCTACAATTGTAAGTTTGTTGTTATGGTATATATGACAATTCTTGTCAAGTCTGCTTTCAGTGTTGTCTGGTGTTTTAAATTCTATAACACTTGTCAGAAGTTTTGGTAGCCTGTTTAGTTAGTTTCACTAGCTGCTTCTCCACTGTGGCTTTGAAAAAGATCGAACAATGGCCAGAGTGGAACGTGGGTACAGAGTTGGAACCTACATTCCAATTCTAAAATTTGCATAAGTTCTAATATCCGGGGGCATAATTCTCAGCCTAGATGACTGCACAAAAGTGCAACCATGGTGAGGAATCCCTTAAGAAGAAACATTACTACAGTGAGTAATTTTTTCTTAGTGACTGCTTCGCTCGGCTCTGTATGCTTGTAGTGGGGAGAAGAGGCCACACTGGAGTTAGAACTGGATGACGCAGTTAAATTAGCCAGAACACTCTTGGTTTACTGAGTTTCTCCAAGCGCTTTATCTTTCTTTTTCCCAGAGCTTGCCATGGTCCCAGTGAATGAACAGCTCGAATGCTACAAAAAAATTCTTGATTAGCAGCTAAGTTGTAATGCTGAAGACGAATTTATAGGAGTGTGGGAGAGGAGCTATAGCACTGTCCTTCCATTGAGCTGTCAGG